>JAFREQ010000043.1:1336250-2672500 GCA_025331565.1 Holacanthus passer
CTTTAGGTTACTGTTGACTTCTATTGCCATACATTTGCATCCTATAACTGCAGCCTTTTATAGGTATTTTTGTTAACTATTTGCGAGGTTGTGCTGTAAATGCAAAATCAGTAGTCGGGATATGCTACAGCTGAATTTTCTAAATCCTACTCGGTCTGACATGCCAGTCTAGATTTCAGCGCCTTCTTGATCCCAATTTCATTTAGGAGAATTTATTAACAGAATAATTCATGACATGCAGCCAATTCTACCCTGGCGGTCGCATGATGAAGTCAAAACAATGTTGAAGAGAGCAGAAATAACTCACACATTTAGAAAGCTGAGAGTTAATAGTGTAAAGAGGACTGTGTTGTGCCTTCAGCCTCATTAAATGCATGTTAAAAATAGGCTAATTTAATTTGATGCTCGTATGTAAAATAACAAAGTAAGATCCAAAAACATCACATACGTGCACCAAGAGGAACAGCCCGGAGTCAGCATTTCTGGGAGTGTTTGAGGCCGCAATCTGTGTGCATTCAGCGGCTGATTTACTAAGGCAGCAGCTCATTATGCAGTCAGCTCCAGGACTGATCCTGGTACTGAACCTCCAGACTGCCAGTGAAGGAGAGCTCACAGGAGCAGTTCAGAGGTGGGACTTGATAAGGTAGGAAGTGAGCTTGATTACAAAAGATTTGCTCTGGGCAACTCCACCTGAGAGAAACTGTCACTATTACTGAAAATATTCAAATAAAATTATGATATTATCTTCATTACATAGCTGATTATTCATAAATTAGGAAGCAATAAACACATTCTTTGGAAAGGAGATGATGTACGAGACAAATCAAAGATGCATAATATAAACACAAGGCCCTGATGGTGGAGAGATGGAGCAGGTGGAGGTGGAGGTGGTGTTGACATGGATGTAAATACTGAGGTAAATGCAGCCAAACGCACTTAACTGACTTCAAAAAACAAGTGCAGCTGCAGCCTGGAGTGATTTTACAGCTCATTGAACTCAAGTTTGATGAACACAAACTACAACATCCATCCACTATTCAGTACAGTAATCCGATATTGTGTTAATTAAGAGTAACTGCTTCATATTGTTCTAATGATCAGGCTTTATTTATATATAAGCCAATATTTAATAGATGTTTCTTTTTCCCACTACAACCTTCTGTTGAGGCTCCTAAATCCCATCTGCATCGTGTTTATGCCTCCATCTCAGAGGCGGAGAATTTACTCCTGAATACATAATCAACCTCTGTTAACATGTCTCCTCCTATTACCCTCTCTTAAATGCAGATGCAATGAGAGACGCACCTTGCAAACACCCGCACAAACGACACGCAAACTCCAGACTCCAGCCTCGGTGCTTGATAAACAGAGCACGTGTGTTTGGGACTGAATGTGTCACACCTGCACCTGAAAAACATGCCTGTGAAGAAAATGTGGCCCTCAATTATTAACATTCATTAGAAGGGGGAAAAAAAAGTTGATCAGGGTTCACATACAGCACACAGGCCTAAATTATGATGTACAGAGCAGTGCACAAGAGAGTCAGCTACTGAACTGACTGACATCTGCTGCAACTTTGATTTCCTATTTGAGATAAAGAACAAAGATTGAGGGGTTTAAACAGTGGCTCTCGCTCGCTGAGAGGACAAAGCACTGCATCTGATAATAAAGTGGCTCCTGTGCTGAATTATTAATAATAAGTGCTTTTTCTTCCAAAGAACAGGGATCAGCGCCCCACAGGGGGTCTTCTGAGTTGCAAGAGCCATGAAAATCCTAACTGCACTACTTTGTTCAGCTGTAATTCTGATATCCCAGACCGGCTTTGTAAAGCGCCGTTACAGCCAGTCAATAGGAACCGCATCCATTGTAATAGCGCTAAAAAAGGTTCTTCTATATTTAAGAAAATCGGCCCTTGTAGTGCTTTTGGACAAACACGCACATGAGGCGCAGTAGTCACCCCAGTGCACCAGAGTAGATCTTTGTTCGACTTCAGTAGGAAAGGTTTTGAATTTGGCTGCATCAGTTCAACCAAACAAGAACAGCCATATTGGAAAAATGAAGCAAAACCCAAATTACAGTCATTGGCATTAATATTGCTTTCTACAATATGTACACATGCAATTATGACAAATAAACTATGCTTGAAGTCTAATTCTGGTGTCCAGCATGAAAATCAGACTTGCTACACATCCATCCACCGCCCCAGTATACTCCATCACAACTGCTTCCTGATGGTCGAATAGCTCTGTGTACCCCCTCCCCTCCACACCTTTCTGGCTTTGGAATGGGGGATCTGTGTTTGACCATTTCTTTAACTTTCCGGGACTGACAATCTGACACGCACACCCACTTCTTGCAGCGATTGGCCAGCCGTGTCGAGGTAATTTGAACTTCTGTCTCCAGCTCTCTTTTTCTGTTCTTTACACATCTATTCCACTTTTCATGTGAACAACCAAGTGCAACACGATGAATGTCTTCCAGGAAATACTGTCTGGAAATGTGTGGCGCAACACTTTTTTGGGACTAGTTCAAGCATAATACTGCCACTATACTTTTCCACTACCTTGCAATATAAAGAACTTACTACTTCCTGCATTGGTACTTAATGTGAGCATTGGACGTTACCTTTGACAAACATGAGTAGGACTGTGCAAACAGCAGACTGGTGTCCACAACAGACTCAAATACCACTAACCTCTTTTACTACCTATATAAGAATCATGCCAAAAAATGCAGATGAGAGCCACAAAAGTACAGTCAAGTGCTCAAAAGGCTTTTGCCCACTGTAATTATTGTGCTATATTGTGACATGTATCGTTATCTGGATCTGAAATGACTTATAGCAGGATATGAGGTTTTGGTCATATGACACAGACTTTATTTGTTAGAATTAGCTAGAACCCTAAGCTGGAGCAGCTTATCACGAATTCAACAATGTTAAAAAGTTCAGTCCCACACAATCCCCAGCAAAAGAAGAATGTGCAAAAGCAGAATTTTCTTTTTAACTTCTGTCTCAACTTTGCTTCCTTCAGTCTCTTGATGATTCATTGCATATCTAGGTATCAGGCATAATATACAGTATAATGTATAAAAACATGTCTTCTTCTGCAGGTATTCATATAATATTTGGTCTTTTGTAACTTTCCAATAAGACTGAGTTTAGAGTTATTGTGTTTCAATGCAGATATGGGGCATTTGTTTCTTTTTTAACCTATTGGGAGTTGTGGGAGTGTTGAGAAGTCATGAAAATGTAATAACTCTAATATTATCATCATCCCCTTGGAAAGTCTGCCAAACTCTGAAGCCCTTTGGTAGCCGCATTGACATTAGCTCTCACTTTCCTCTGTACTCCTGACAGACTCCAGATTTATGTGCTGGTGTGAGCTGTCAGTGATAATTCCCCTTTACTTTGAAGAGAAGGATTTACTTAAGTATGTGAGAGAATTCTGTAAACAGCCTCGTGTTTTTCTCCTCTCTGATCCAAAACTTAAAATGCACGTAGTGAAGTCAGGCGATGTGAAACGAGGATCGAGGTGGACGCTGCTTTTCTTGTTCCCCCACCTCACCTGGAGTGCCACAACTCCAGCCAGGAAAGAAATGAGAGGCGTGTTACCCATACGACAGCAGGGGAGACTCGGCTGGCTCCGGCTCAGGTGCAATTTCAAGAGGCAGCAGAGTGTTCTGGCACGGAGGAGGTTTTTGAGAAAGGCGCGGGCCCTGTCTCCGTCGGTCCAGTGCAGGGAGGCGTGGAACAACCTGAGGAAGAGTGGCAACAATCTGCCTCGCCCTGACATGCACCTTCCTCTGGGAGACCCTGACAGGACTCCCATCAATCAAGACGCATAGACTTTCCAAACTTTGTTGTGCCTTTCATGTCTTTGTTCTATTTTTTGTCTCAGTTGACCGTGCTGTGCAAGAAAAAAACCCACTGTTAAGGAAGAAGGAGCATTTTCCCTCTTCTCCTGGCTATCAAAACAGTCAGTAACTGGTTAGACAAAGCAGCTCCACTGGTGGACATGTTCATGATCACTACATGCACACATATTATGATCATGCACTTCAGTGCCTTTGCCAGCACCCTGTTGGGTTTGTGCTGAACGGCATCCTGCACTCCCTCCCTGTCAGCCTCGTGAATCAATCATGATCATGATGTGATGATGCAAGGTCAAGCGAATGGTTGTCGGATGATTCATAAACATTTTTCCCCCTCCCATGCAGGCATTAAAAAGTATTTTGCTGAGGTGCATAAGGACAAAGCAGCACATCACCTCAGCTAAAATCCCACCGGTCCTGCTTTGAACCTGCCACTAAGCCTGCAGGAACGACCGGCAGAGAGAGTGAGTGGCAGATTAGAGGTTCACCTCTACCCAGGTGACATCCACCTCTAAGCATAATCGCAGCAATTTGCTTTAGCATCAGATATAGTGAACAGTTCAAGCTGCCGCTGCAACCACCGATCTTCAGGTAAACTGCATTCCTCCCTCGCTTTTCTTGCCATTTGAACTTGAAAGCAGCAGAGATGTCCCCAAAGGTACAATACATTATGGGATTTTTGTGCCGAGTCTCTTGAGTGCGAACCCTGGGGGAAAGATCCAATTCTCTCCTCCCTCCGCTCATCTCTCGCTCTCTGAGGCACCGGAGTCATGTGGGAGGTTAGAAGCAGGAGGAAGATGCTTAGAAATGAAACAGGAACTGATGAGGGTTGTTAAGACATTGGAAAGCTGGTCCTGCAGGATACTGTAGGTACTGACGCTCTACAAACATTTGGTCAAGATGTGGCAAGACAACAAACCATCATTAGGGGAGAAAAATCTTCTTCCTAAATCTGGAAAGCTGCGAAGCTGGTACAGAAACACCAGCATGATTTTTGGAAGTCCACGCAGCTTTGTGCTGAAGTCTAGCTGTGTGTGTGTGTGTGTGTGTGTGTGCATGTGTACACACTATGCTGCCTGCTCAGGAAACAGCCAAGGCTTGTCTGAGGTTACATAAGGCCTGCAGGGGTTTGGTGTGAGCTGAGCACAGGTGAGAAAGACAAAGAGAGGGGAAACAAAAAAAGCGAAACAAAGAAAGTCAAGGAGCTCACAGAAAGTGTCACTGAAAGGTTTTATATGTAACATCCAACCAGTTGGGTTGATTGGGAATTACTGAAGTACAACAGCAATACATGCAGGTTGTTATGCAAATGTATTTCTCTGCTACAGGTGGACACAATATCAAGGACAAGGTGACAAGGTTTATATATTAGGAGCAAAACAAGGGAATGAAACTTAAAGCAAACCTGTTTTACAAAATAGCCAAAAATGCTCCAGTCACTGTGAACTTGATAGAAATGTGCTTTGATTGTCTTTAAACTGAATCCACAGGCTTAAATCCCAATCTATGTATATCTCTAATTATTATGGGTGCAGTAACTTCCAGGAGTATTACTTTAAGGGTCCTGATAGTGGGGAAACAGACCCCTGTAAAACCTTAGATTGTGGGTTTACACATTGTTTTTGTATGGATTAAACAAGCAAAATACAGCATGTAAGTTTGTGAGCTTCAGGCGTGCTTGTAGGCAGATTTTGTTACTTTTGGGAAGTGCCAGGCTTGAATTTTACTCCTTTTTTCCAGACTTTATACTAAGTTAAGGTAACAGCTTTCGTCTTGACAAGAACGCAAATAAGCATATTTCCAAAGTTGATATGAGTTGAAGGATACCTTAGAGTATGCGGCTGATATTAGGCATAACATTGTTTGAGATACTGGTATAAAGATGGATTGGTCAACACTCATTCACAGTATCACACTCACACTGTTCACACATAAAGCCAAACTGCAGCTGATTAACATAATGTGGCGACACTGCAGCCAGAAACACGATGAATCATTGTCAGTAGCTGTTGTAAACCCAAATTATGAAGATCAATGATAAAGGTTTATGGATGTGATGTAACAGGTGATAAAACAAAATGAAGAAATTAAGAAATTATTAAATGTCATCAGTGGATCATCAACAAGTGAGTCAGAGTTTTTTTTTCTTCCATCAACATTATGTAACTCTGTTCCGCTCTGGCTGACAAGGACAGCAACGCTTTTTTCTCGCTCAAAGGCTGCTGCTCTGTTTGTGTTGGAGAATATCTAAAGTCTTCAACACTCAGGGGAGGGACTCATCCACTGCTGCTGCTCCATGTCATCCAACACTGCAGGCATGGTTAAACTAGCCTGCGCTTTGAGTTTCAGGTGTCCGGAACCGTAGATGTGGGCAGCGTCGGGATTCCTAGAGGAATGTATTAGTTACATAACGAAGGTTGTGTTGCCTGCAGAGTCAGATCTATGAAGGATCAATAACACAGGAACCCCTTCCAGTTTCTCTTTCCTGCACTCGAGGCCAAAAGATGCAAATACTGGGCTCTCATTCTAAGCTACACAAATAATCGACTCAGCGGCTGAAAAACACACAACACAAACTCAGAAAAGCAGACCAGGAAAAGGGGATTTAGAGGACGGCGCACGAGCCTGTGGGAATGCGGTTTTGAACATGAACATGTCCTTGGGATAGGAGATGACTCTGACTCCATCATGACTCTCCACATCCGATAATGCTGTGCAAGCAGAAACCTCTGCTCTCTTCTTCTACCACAACAAAACACAGGGAAACCTCCAACGGCTCAATAAGCCAAATCAGTTTATATCTTTAGGGCTGAACTCAACAGCTAAATAAAACTGCATAGGATTCATCTAATAATTGACAATTATTCCAGTTACACTGTAGCTAGGGGAAGCACCTTTTAGGATTAAACACAATGTGTATATACATATGCAACCTGACAGTAACATTTTCAAGATGGTTTTATTATTAATTTCAGATGAGGCAGATGTATTTGAATAATAATCTCCCCACAGGCCACACTCATGGAAGAACTGAGAAAAGCATGAGAAAATTAAAACAGTCTCTTGTATTCTACTGTCGAATAGATGTGGAATATTACATTAAAGCCTAATCATTACACCACATATTGGGCTTCAATCAAACAAGAACATCTTTAGCAACCTTGAAAACATCAGCTTTTTTTTGAACAGCCTGCACAGGATGACTCACGATAGCCTCATTTTCTCACAACACCCAGACTAGATACGACATTGGCGAATGTTAGCAAACTATTAAAACAAAACAGCACCAATTTTGTTCTTGTTTAAAACAGACCTATGGAAGACTGTGAGACTGGACAGTGGAGGAAAAAGTGCATTTTTTGTGCTCTTTTTTTGTGAATTGAACAGTTTTCATCTTTGGGTGCTCAGGGCATTTTTCCAGAAATTGCAAGGCATGCTGTGTGGATAAAAGTGAAGTGCCTGGAGCTCAAAGCAGCACACAAAATGGTTCAAAAGATTCAAAACAATTACAAAAAGGTGCTTCAAATTGCTAAAAATGCACCCTGTGTAATCAGCCATCAAATTTTTGTAGGAGTCAGGAGGAACATCACTGGTAAACGGGCAAGCCAGAGGCCAGATAAAACACCACTGGAAGAAAAAGAAAGTGCATGGATCAGTATTAATACTTTCTCTTACCTCTTTTAGTTTGTGAAAGAGAGGCAGAAATGTGCCCAAACATACTCTACATATTTTCATCTTACATATGTGTTTTGAAATATTAGAATATATTTGCCTAACTAATTAGTACTAAACAGAAGGTACAGCAGAGGTTCATAGGAATGTCATTAGTTTTGTCGGTAAATGGTCATAAACAAATTGGAATTTTCAGACTCAGAAGATCAGCACCGTCACAAGGGTTCAGCCTGACGATGACAGAAATCATGGGAAATTCATGAAAATCATCCAATGGTTCTGGAGACATTTGACTCAAAACCACAAATGTCAACATGCTAGTAGTGCTAGAGGAAAAGAAGGGATCACAAAAGTCTTTAGGATCCATCCTCTGGAGACCACGAAGTACTTTTGAACCTTGCTACTAGGAAGGCTACAAATTTGTGCCACATACATTAAGACATCGTTTACTCTCCTGCATTTTGTGTGCTTACTGTATAATACAGAAGCTTGTCTCGCAGCTGAAGCAGGGTCTGACACTACATCTATGAATGTGAGATCATGAGAAAGTGCCCAGCGTCTTGAAAGAGTCATTAATGGTAATTGCGAACAGAGGGCTGCAGGGAGTCACACTGGAAACACATCCTGTGATGTTAAGGCCACTGGCTTGACTTACTGTGCGAGGACGCGGTTCACCAGCTCAGTGACTAAAGGGAAAAACCCTTCAGGCAATCCAGAGCAAGGGCAACCTCTTCGACAATCTAATACAGACTGCAGTAATATTCCCCCGCATGCATAATGCAATAGCTAAATTTAATAACAAGAGGAATAGAATGACAAGTAAGGACTCAGCTTCATAACGGCAGCTTCATAACAAAGGTGCAACTGGGAAATATGGGGTCTCTGTGCTATGGTTGACTCTGACCCCTCCAATCACTTTCCTCTAATCCCCACACCACTGTTAATGCAACATTTATGTCCACCCATACAAACTTAAACCTCTCACTCTGATAATCCTGAAAAAAAACCTTAACTTGATCCTCAAATTCATTACTCCCCTTTTAAACTTTGTTGCTCGCAATATTGTCACTTTGGCAACTTTGATTTGTTTGCAGTTTTGTAGGATTAAACCTCAACCTGTCCCAATATTGGTGAACATTCAAATAAATACATACATTTTCATAAATACACACCTCGGTATCACAAAAGGCATTTTATTTAAGCTCTCTCAGATAGGAGCTTTGGCATGTCAATGCCCCTCATTCCCCACCATAAAGACCATTCAGGAAATAGTTCCAGATTTTGGGAAATGTTCTTATTTGCTTACTGGCTGATAGCTAGATGAGAAAATCGATACCCCTCTCAAGGATATACATTAAAAATAAAGTTACAGCCAGGCCTTAGCTTAGCATGAACTGGAAATGAAAGGGAACAGCTAGAATGGTTCTGTACAAAGGTAAAAAGTCTGCTGACCAGCACCTCTAAAGCTCACTAATGAACACATTAAACAAGATTTTGTTTGCTTTATCTGGACAAAAACTAAAGTGTATGAATTATGTTGTGGTTATTGTTGCCTCCAGGAAGTTAGGGACAAGAATCCAGAAAACACGAACTTAACATTTTGGCACTTTTCTTAAAAAATACAGATTAAACAAAGGACGTGCTAATTGAGCTTTAATCAAACTATGCCTTTAAAATCTCTTCGAGGCGTATATTCATGTGCAGTGATGCATTCTGCAGCTGACTAAGGTTGCAGAAGGAACATGAGTAGATGAAACTGTGGATAGGTAATGGCTGCCTGTTCGTACCATTAGAAGTGACATAATGGTTAAATGGTGTGAAGCAGAAAGAATGCTCTCTCTAATAGGATCGTACTGTAGGTATTAAATACTGACAGATGGTAAGAGAAATTTGACTGTGAGAAAATACCCGGTTGGCACAACTGAGGAAGACCAGAGAAAAACAGAACTAAATGCAAATGAATGGGTGGACTCCATTGACCTCAAAGTTGTCTTCTGCAAATTACTCTCTAAATCATTTTATTTGCTGCCTGAGGCGATTACTGGATCCAAATTACACGCTGGAAAAAACAGGAAAGATGAGACTTTCAGCAGCCAGAATGCCATTATGCTGTATCCTCTGGACATTATGTTTGCATCCACCAGCACATTAACTGCAGGACTGAGGGAAAACAACTTGCATATCATTATGTCCCTACATGAAGAATACAGACAAGTTACATAGGAATCTTACAATACACTATATGATGACACATAAATAAAATGCATGTGATACGTTGTATGATGATTATGTTTAAGATACAAGTGAGTACTCTGTCTCTCTCTGGCTCAGTTTTTTTCACTCGTTAGTTTAAAAAGACACAAAACAGGGTGAGTGACACTCCTTGGAAGTAGATTACACATCAAGCCTCATACTGTAATTATGAGCACATCTACAAACCACAGGGGATTCAACAATAACAAACTTTGATCAGATCTGGTCACAGACCCAGGGGTTTTGTCAGATCTGAATTAAATAATTATTTATTAAACACAAAAAGACTGAGACCAGAGATCTGGATGAGCTACATGAGTTACATTTCAGTGGCCTGTTTCTGTACCGGGATGAGGATCAATAGTACTGACACAAGACTAGTCATGTTAGCGGCTCTTAACATCAGCATGCTAACATGATCGCATTGACAACGTTAACATGCTGATGCAGGTATAATGTTTGCCATGTTTGACATCTCAGTTTAGTGTGTTAGACTGCTAACGCTTGCTAATTAGCAGCAAGTACAGCGAGGATGATGGGAGTCTATATACAAGTCAAGGCTTCCGTAGCTGTAAAGAATGCAAATAATGCAAAGGAATGAATGTTGAATGAATACACATACTGTGCATGGATTGGAAGATTATGCAGCCGACAGTATATGCATTTATACATGTGTACATACATTATGTACAGCATGCAGGATGTGTTTTGAAAACGACATGTTTAATGATATGTACATTTAAAAACTGTGCATTTTAAGCTGTAGAAATATATTCCATAATGGCAGTAAGCAGATTTTTGGTGTTCAGCTTATGTGAATAATCTGTTCTTGTGTCTGGCTGTTTTGGCATAAGGTGTAGCACCTATCAGAGGGGAGCAGTTGAAGCAGGTTGTAACCAGGGTGTGATGGGTCTGCAGTGATGTTTCCTGCCCACTTCTTGACTCTAAAGTCCTGGCACTAATGATTTTTTTTTCTGCAGTCCTGACTGTCCTTTGTAGTCTTTTTCCTGTCTTGTTTAGTGGCCTATTCAAACCAGACAGTGATGGATGTGCAGAGAAACATGAATGTTTAAAAGTTCCTCCCTTGTGTATGTGAGCAGAGAGCTGAAAACAGAACGAATCAACAAAATAAAGTAGTAGAGGGAGCAATTACGATCCATCTTGCCTTGACTCGTATCATGGCAAGGTCATGGCAATCCCAAGTCAACCTTTTGGTAGGAAAAGTAGGATTCATCCTCTTGGAAACGCGAATGTCTGTACAAAACTTCATGGCAATCCAGCTAATAGTTGTAAAATAAAAAAGGTAAAACTTCAAGTGAACTAGAAAACTGTGTCGCAGGTGTTATACTTTTTCTAGTACTAAAGATAAGCTTCTTTTTATAATCATACACAGCCTCAGATCATTGCCAGCTTCAAAATAATGCGGGGCTACACTAATAATATTCATACTCCTTAAGTGAAAGTCAACAGCATTGTTTTCATTGCATCTCTCGACGCCTAAAGGTGGGAGCATAAATGGTAACACAGAAGAGTCCAAATCAAACATCCAATTTGAATGCCATCCTATTTTTAAACTTTGCAGGGAGCTCTAATTGATCTTTAAAACTACAACAGGCATCACTGTTACCCAACTCCCGCATCAGAGGGAGAAGAAGTCAAATCCATCTGGTACTTGACCCTCGAGGCGATTAAACAAACATGACCTCAATCTCTCTCCTGCTAGCTCCTCGGCATCAGCTGGCAAGCCACCTGTTTAGCTTACTGCTAATTTGACACTCTCGGGGGAGATGATGGATGTGTGTTTGAAAGCCAGCTGACAAGAGGCTCTTCAGTGTTTCACTGCTCGCCATTGCTATGCAAAACCCCCTCATGGCCTTCAGCTATATTCAGAAAAATATTCCCATTAAGTAGCATGTGAAGGTATCTGAGTGCAGTGAGGGACTGGTGATGTCAGCAGGGGTTTATTCTGTACTGGGAAAACATGCTGATAGAATGTGCTATAGTATTTCATCGCATGAGGGAAATAACCTAGCGTCTAACTGAATTCAGCAGTCTTCTGATCAGATGCCTTCGTCCCGCTGCAGAGTTTCCTTTGATCTTTACACCACCACCCCAGCTCTCTTTCTCTTTTCCCTCTCCTTCTTTTAGCCCGTCTTCCTCAGCCGCCACGGAAGGTCACGGGTGCACAGACGATCTGATCACGCTTTATATGTCAGAGAGCCTCGGATTTGTCATTATTCATGAATTCACGGCAGTGAGAATCGGGCCTCGGGGCTCCACATGCATCGGGAACAGGACATGGAAGATCCCGGAGGAGCCGAGTTCAAAGCCATCAGCTGCCTTGGCTGAGACCACAACTGAGGGATTTCGATCTGCTTTTCAGGGAAACCACAGGGCACGTGTGTCTGTGAGTGCATACGTGCTGTATGTCGGCAATGTTTCATGCAGGTATGACGGGTGTAATCCTGTCATGGTTTATGTAACCTGAATATGAAATGAAATATTTGACATTTTTGATCCCTCTGTTTGAACAGGCTTTTAACAATGTTGCATATGTCCTGGATGCACCGTTTTAGAATCTAAACATGAATCACATCAGTTTTTTTTTAAGCTCAACAGATAAAAAGGATGTTTGCCCATATTAATCCATGCTGACACATTACTACAGCAAGGACCAATTACACATATTTAGATTTTTTGATCTGCCTCTGTTGCTTTCCAAAATAGCTGTTTTATGATCTGCCACTGCCTTGTTTAAAAGCAAACAGTAAATGGTTTGACATTTTGGAAAATGAGCTTATTCACTTTCTCGCTGAGAGTTAGATGAGAAGATTGATGTCATTTACTACTGTCAGCAGCTGGTTAGCTTAGCTTAGCACAAAGACTGTAAACAGGGGGACACAGATAGGCTGGGTCAGTCCAAAGGTAACAAAAATCTACCTACTAGCACCTCTAAAGCTCACTAATCAACATCTGTTCACCAGAAGCCAAAACAGATCAATGAAGGGAAACGACATGAGATTCCATATTTACTTATTATCCAACTTGGAACAAAAAACTATATTTAAGACACTAGTTAGCATACCTGCCATATTAGTCATGTCACATTGCCAACCATTTCATCTTTTATAAAATCAGCTCCATTTAGCTCAGTGATTATTATAGGTGGATGACAGCAGCCTGGTTGCATTGGAGGTAGCAGGAAGGCGCTGTGGCTGAGTTTTGCCCTGTTGCTGCTGACTCAAAATACAGAACATCAATATCTGAAAGCATCTTAATGCCTGTGTCTTGTGCTACACTTTTACTTGTCTGCAAGCAGGGGCTTCCTGGAGTCTGAGCTGGTCTTGCCTGGTGGCCTCACGGTGACAAGGCTCCAGACACTGCATGCAGCCGAGAGGAAGTTCAGCACATAACACCCACAACTTTTTCTCAGATCTACCTCCTGGCAAGAACTATAAATAAGTGCACTCTCCAAAAGGTAGAACTATTTATTTGTTTTAGGTTTGGTTAGGTTTAGGCAGAAATCTACCTTGCTGAGCGAGGGAAAGATTGTGGCCAGAGAACAAGCAATTTGCTGAGCCACAGGAGGTCCTTGTCAGCTAAACATTTTTTAAAAGTGTTTTCTGGTGATAAAAGCCTCAAAACACATCTAATCTTGGTATGTCTCTCACATTTATTGTGTTGGATTATAGTTCTTCATCTCTAATATGTTTTGCAATTTAGCCACTATATTATTTTAAAACATCTTTTGGAGGCCATGTGATTTAACTGCTTTTATAAGAAGTCAATGGGGTGAGGGGGATGAGCAGAACTCATGTAGGGTCCTAATAAGTCTGAGACTGGACCTGAGACTGATTATGGCGTTACATAACTTGTCAAGAACATTTTTTCCAATGAAGAAACCGACCGGATTTTGAAGACATCGCAAATTCACCCCACACAATCATGATCTCTATTCATACATTCAGTCTCCTCAGTTCAGATGCAGAGCAGGTGAGGCAGTGACAGGTCGGGGAACAGCAGAGTTGATGCGCAACCCTGACAGTAACAGTCGTCCACCCATTCAGATTGTGGCCTTTACTTCAGCCTCCACGCAGCCCCTAATGTGATATATGCTACACCTCTTCAATTAGGGCCACTGCAGGAAATAATGAGTTACCTGGTTGAGTGCCCAATCAGCACCTCTCTCAGAAGGTTTGACATTTACTGAACTCCATCTATGTTGAGGTAAGTGTGCACTGTGTTCACTGCGAGGTCTGAGCTCAGGACGGTCTATGCTCTTGGGGAGAGTGTGGCTCAGTCTGAAAATATCCCACCTGTCCTAGGCTATTACACTCAATAATGAAGGGGGGGTGCAAATGAGGAGGAGACAGGGAAAGAAGGAGAAAATGAGTAAAGGGTTGGGCAGAAGTGGTTGAGATTACAGATGACAGATGGTGATGAGCAGGGAGAGGATTAGAGCTGCAGGTTGAAATCAGGCACAGCGGGGAAAAAAAGAAAAATTCAGGTTAATCTCTCCGGTAGCTCCACCTCTACCTTTTAAGCCCGTGGACACATCATAAATATATTCAATTCTATTTTATTCCATTGAAAACACTGATTTTATTTTAAAATGCTACACATCCATTTGGGGCAAAAATGCTACCTGATGTCGATTTCTGATTTCTCAGTCAGAGGATGATGACATTCTCTGAAATGTTACTATTCATAAGTAAAAAGGCTCAAGACAGCTCGGCTTCAATGATATTCAGCAGTGAGATCCACAGTTATGCCAGCAAAAGTCAGACTACGTGACGTGCTTTTTAACGGTACGCATCTCATTTTAGCAGGAAACTTTTCATGTGCCGTTAACAAGCAGCCACTGCTGAACGTTGGAGCCTTATAGTGAAGGTGCCTCAGGATGCAATTCGTCCAACACGAGGCTGCCTCCAAAAACTGCCAGTATCAAATTTGATGGGAAAATCCTCCAGTTTCTCACTTAGTACACAGCAGCGTGGATATGGATGGTTATCTTGGTTGTTGGTCCACTACTTTGGTCCACTATTGGATGGACTGAGATGAAATTTTGTACAAATATTCATTGTCCCCTGAGGATGAATCTCATTGACTTGCACCATGAAGTTGACATTTGTGGTTCTGAATGAATCAACAACTATTGGGATTGTGGGATTGCCATGAAATTTGGGACACACATTCACATTGCCCTTTAAGATGAAATATAATAAATTTGGTGATCCCGTAACTTTTCCTCTAGTGCCATCATCAGGTCAAAAAAACTACTACTACTGATGATGATAAGAAGAAGAACAACAATAACAACAAACTTTATTTGAATAGCACTCATCTGAAGCCCAAATCAGAATCTAGGATAACACCAAGACCTTCAACCTCAGATTTAATCCAGGGAGTTAAATTTAGCATTTAATTAAAAGCACTGCCTCACAAAGATGCTAGTGTGGATTCTTGAAGGCCTCAATAGCTAATTTTCCTCTTCCTAATGTGTGTTGTTGTGGCATGTGTGAGAATTATAGCTCCAGTAAAGAGATATTAAGCCTTTAAGAGAATTTTGGGGGTATTTGCTTTATTGGCAGGTCAAGAAAACCTCAGCTGTAGTGACCACCTCAAATGAATAACTCCAGCCTGCAAAGCCTCTTTTCACAAACCAGCATGTGAAGTCTCAGCCGCTGCACGTTTGTCTGCAGTCTGAGGTTGTTAACTGCCCTACCCTTCCTGTTTGCTCCGAAACAGCCCTTCAGTGAGCGGCAAAGCTCCTTTTAATCACGTGTACAAACCAATAGATGGTGAATTATTTTCTGCGGCGAGCTCCAATCTGTGCTCGCAGCGGAAGCAGGCACATTTCACGCTGATGTGTATTTACTGTATACAGTGTTGTGCTTGCGGCCATATGTTGCTGCTGATGTACCGTACACTCGGCTACACTCTGTCTTTGGTTGCAGTAACTCACGCTCAACGGAGCCATGGGTGGGAGAAGCTGGGGTAGAAAGGATTGCTCCGTCCACCTGCGTCTCCCTTCCCTCCAGATGTCATGATGGAAAGTCACAGCTGCATGACGCAAACGCTCCTCCTCCTCTCTCACCAGCCTGATTTGTTCTTTTTCAATGCCCGTCTCTTTCTCTCAGTGGATTACAGATCATCTACCTCCTGCTCACGTGCTGCTCTTGCAAGGTCTTAATCCCTCTGGGTTTTATTCACAGTTGCCCCTGTGCAGTAGAGACATTCCAAGTGGACACATCGCCCTGTCAGTGCTTCTCTTCTGTTGGTTTAGTCAAGGAAAATCATGACTAAAGTATCCATCAAACTCCTTCTTCTTCCAGAAAATAATGATGGCATTAATAATGAAAGATGATGAAAAAAAATGATGATTACAGCTAAATTACTTGTCAGTGAAAGCAGATGGTGATGTGATAAAATAGATATACTAGCACTGACTACATCAGGATCCCTGCACTCTGGGACGTTTATTTAGCCATTTTAGCAAAATACATACTTTATGCCTTTAATCAGGCAGTAGAGGAATGAGGGGACAGAGATGGAGAACAACGTGCATCAAAGATGGCTGAACACAAAGGGGGGACATTGCAGTTAATGATTAAATTTTAGGCCACAAAACACATGCTTTAAGGAGGTAAAGCGAATCCATACCAGAGGCTTGGGCTGTGTTGTACAAGTAATTGAAGAACTTTTTAATGATATTTTGTTACTGTTAAATGGCCACCACCTCTGCAAAGCCTCGGTTCCAAGTTTTATATTAGCAAACTTTGATAGCGCTTTATTTCACAGGTCCCACGGTGTCCTTTAATGTCCTAGAAATATGTAGCTATAAATTCAAAGGAAGTTTCTTGCAGTCGGTGCACCTCCAATTAATTTATATCAATGAATTGCTATCATAAGCTGGAGAGTCCTTTAGTCGGGGCACTGCAGGTTGGGTAAAGTTGTAAAAATACAAACACTGTTTACAGGAGGGCATACAATTGAACAAATATGGAGAATAAAGCTTCGGATAATGAATAATGAATGAATGTTTACATAAATTAACTGTTCTTGTAGAAAAATAACAACTGCTTAGAAACTCAGCACAACTAAATAAACTGCCTCAGACTTTTATCGATATGTATTTTATTACACTTACAAGGAGGTAATTGGGAAATAACTGATGTCACCAGATGCTAAATTTGTCATGTGGCTTTCCTCTCAGCCAATCTCAATGTCATTAATGTCAAATAACTTTCAAGACATGGTCTTAAATACAAGATTATGACCACAATAAATGTCACAGTAGACTGAAATTCTACCAGATTCATTTCAATAAATTAACATGAATTAATCTTGCCAGAACTATTCATTAAGCTGAGGCTAAAGTCATATGTCATAAACTGCAATCAAATCCAAAAATGGGTGTTTGAATGAACTCTGCTGCTCTGGGTCAAAGCCTTGTGTGCAGACATGAACAGGCAGACAGACACTGACACAGAGTGACAGAGAGGTAGACAGATGCTCACACACAGACGCACAAATAAACACAAACCAGACGAGAGGAGATAAATGGCAAACCATCCCACATCTTGGAGCACACGTCCCCCTCTACCACCACTGGGATTATCATCTTGAATGATATTTGATGAGAGCTGGACCTGCTGAAGCAGAAATCCATGCAGTGGGTATCACAAGACACGAGAGCAGCACCTCTGCTCTGTGTGACAGGCGTCATGTGTGATTTATGACTCGGTTACGAGAGAACAGTGGTCAGCTGGATAAAGGTTACAGCTCAAAATGAGATTGTCATGACTCCTACTGACATGGGAAGACGAGGGTTTAGATATTGCATCTGGTAACATCGACCAATATGTGAATGGAATTTATAAGAGGGAAGTTTTTTTTCTCCTCTCTGTCAGAAATACATTCTGAACTATGTGTAGGTCTCATTAATGCCAGGTTTTATTTCAAACGTGATAATTTATTAGTTCTTATTTTGAATTTAAAAAACGTGAAAATCAGATTACAAAATTTTTTAAAAATCCAGGTACAAACTGGATTATAAAGTATCTAATACTATGATGAGCACCTTACTGTATTTGCATTTTCTTCCCTTTTAATGTTAACTTTCTATTACTTATTACTTTCTATTATTATCCTGAACTTGCCATAAGAAGACCTCATATACCGTACAACGCAGTGAACTGTATCTCCTTGCAACAGAAAAGACAACTTTTGGTCTGGCCATAAAGTCTGGAGAAAAATCCATTTTAAACTTATGACCTCTCAAAAAAAAAAAAAAGAAAAAAAAAGGAAAAAGAGGGATATTTTGGTGAAAATCACTAAAAGCCAAAAATGTGTTTGGCCACTTGTGTGTAAAGAAAACATATTATCACTTTATGTTTTGATGTGGTGAATGAGTTAACCAATGTCCCCCAGACACAAAGCAATATTAGCATTTGTTTGGAGTCGTGTTTCTGACTGAAGAATCTAAGTCCTATATTGACTCTCCTTTAATCTCTGGTCTGGTCTAACTCCTGAGGGAAGTAACTGGTTCTTTAGCTGCTAAATGTGTCTGTGTACACAGGTATAGTTGGTTTATTGCAGAATTTTCTTTGAAAACAGCTGTCTGCTGCCGCGAGAATCAAGGCCAACGAGAGCAGTGAGAGTGCTTTGAAACAGTAAAGCTTTGGGCCATAAAACCCAAACAATGAGCTGAAAGGCATTAAAACACACCACAAACCATGTGCAGCTTAAATAATATAGTGTATGTTGTGTTGTCATATGGCATTGTATATCGTATATACAGTAGAGTAAATAATGAGATATTGTGTAAACCATTTGTCGTCTTTTAGCCCCAGACAGAATGACTATCTTACATTTTTAATCTGTCATTAAAGCAAATTTTAATAGCACCACATTAGAGAGATAAAGGTCAGCGTGGGATGATGCACACAACTCTTGTTCTCAGTCAGTGTTGGATTTAACATAGACGCACATCATTTAATGACATGCTCATTAATTTTTGGTGTTTCACTCTGGTGTAACATTCTGCTCACGCTGAAAACAGTCTCTTTGCTCTGAACCTCGAGGCGCTTCGCTCTCGCTGGACTGTGGTTCCTCTTTATAGACTCGATGACACTCTGTCAAAACCGTTGTCCCTTGAAGGCATGCTGGCCAAATGAGTGGAGGGTTTTATGCACCGACGTTCACTCCAGTACGCTGGGTCCAAGCTAAATAAGCAGCCTCACTCCTCTGGGTGATTGATTCCTTCCCCTCTGGAAACAAAGTGTCAGGGTGTGTCTCCATTCACTGCTCGCAGGGATCACATGCTGCAGATGTTCAGACGAGTGGCGCACACAGACAGAGATGGATGGATGGTGTTGATGATTAGGACAAGGATTCATTGTTACAGGGTTTTTTTCAGAAAGCATTTACAAAGGAGGTTGACGCTGCAAAGTGCCAAATCAATGTCAATTTGGAGAAAAAACAGCAGATGTCCATTCGACATTTCCAGCTTCTCCTTGAAGCCGTGCATGCGTCAGGTAGAATTGTGCAGCAAGGTGTGGCCCACAGGTTGGGATCAACTTTACTGAGGTGGTGCATGATGACCGGAGGTGTGGCATCATTCACAGTGACAGCAAAGATCCTGCTACTGTCCACTACTGCAGAGTCAGCAGCGCTACAACTCAGGACTGGTAACTCTGGGCGATGGGCTTGCCAATAGACAATTAATCTCACCTTAATGAAGCATATCAATAATGTAGAAGATAGCTAAGTCATTTAGACAACGGGGTGATTTTGCCGATCTTTACAATTCTAATTCAGTCCTGTGACCTCGCCATTATCAGTTCAGTAAAGTTTGATTTGCAGCACAGTTGAAAAAACACAGCTGAAAAACCAACCACCAAAGTATTTCTATCCTTTACTTTACCGCAAATGTGGTATAAAAATACTCCATGACAATGTCAAAGTCATACATGCAAGTTTTAACAAAGTATTTACAAATCTACCTTAAAGTATGAGAGTTTTGTCAGTATTATATGACCATAATTTATATGATTATATTTTATTATTCCTGATGCAAAAATATGTAAGTTTTAATGTAGCTGGTCAAGGTGGAGCTAATTTCAACTATGCCACATACTGCACTTTAATCAATTACAATACATAATCTTAAATATCTTAATCTGCAGAATATCAAGTACCTGCAGCTATCAGATAAAAGTTGTATAAAACAATATTTGCTTGTGTGTAGATGTAGTGAAGTACAAGTAGAAAGTAGCAATGGAAGAACTACATAAAGTACATTGTAAGTACCTTCTTACTTCAATTATCTCAAAATTGCACTTAAGTTCAGTGTCTGAGTAAATATTCTTTCCACCACTATGTAAAACTGTCTTTACACAAGAAAGGTATTCAGGTAATATTGAGAAACACAGTCATCCTGATGATGATTGATGATAACGGGTGTGTGTGTACATGTTGTGCATGAGCATACACTTGTGGCATATTTCTAATGTCAGTCAAAAGTCACATCAGCTGCAGCGTCCTAATTTCTGCTGATCCCATAATCCCTAAATATCAGCATGACTGTGGGAAGATGAACCCACAGCATTTTGGCACAGGAGCTGAATAAGGCATCATGTCCCGATAGGGCCAAGCACAGGCTCATTTAACAAAAAAAAAAAAAAAAAAAAAAAAGCACCATAATTTAAGCTGCTGCTGCTGCACTCAGTTGAGCTGGAATTAGCCCAAGATCAGAGACAAAATAATTCATCAGACTGCACAGTATCTGGGTCAGACTACCTGCATCTCCAGCCAAGAAAAATAATCCTCAACTCTGAAATTCAAGATAAATGGAATTGGAGAGGCATTTGGTTTTGTTGAGCCAAACATGGCACTAAATCATTAAACCCCCCAGTTCACACAATACCTCTAACGCAGAGTATCATATTTCTGTTGGATCATTCTTTTGCTTTTGATGTATATTTGTACACAGACCTCTCGTGTCTAAAAGTAATGCTCCACAAATGTTGACGATGGAGATCTTGTTTGAGAAGTGTCGGTCGATGCTGTAGTTTCCATGTTATCCCCTCTGCACACCTCATCATTCCCTCTCCATCGGGGGACTCATATTTCACAACCAAGAGCTCTGTGATTGTTCCGGTACCTTTAGCACAGCCGGCAGTCCATAATTTACATCTTAGCACCCCCCACCACCACCACCCTTCCCCTAAACCCTTTCTGCTGTCTTGTATGTGGCAGCAGCCCTCATAAAACACCAGTGAGCTGTGGTACAGCTGAGAGGTGTGGCAGGCCATAAAAGTCTGGGGCCAGCTGATGATAATGTGCTCACCAACGCACCGGGCCCCTATCAGGCTTGTTTTATGACCCCTCATGTGCAGCACACACACAAGCACACACACACACATATGTAGATTCTATAGCATGGAGAGCCAAACAATTGTACATATTTTGCACATTGCAAATATTAAAATGGTAAATGGTGCACAATGGTAAAAAAAACAAAAACAAAAAAGCACACACACACACACACACACACACACACACACACACACACACATACACACACTTTTACTGCAGGAATGTTATGGATCAATGGCTGTGGACAGGCTGTACATCATGCATTTGCACATGCACACACAAACACTCCCACAAGAAATGTACCCACATCACACGCAGCACCACAAACACTCGGCCACACTGTCGGTGCTTTGTGCAAATTATTTACAGCGGATAAACATCCAATAATTTGCGTAGGCTCTCAAGAGGAGGACGCAGAATGCCATCATCTATTCTGAAATCTAAACAGTCAAAGCATCTTTTGGATTAGAGATTTCATAAGGGACACAGGCTTATATGCAATTTTGAAAATTAATTCAAAGTAATGAGAAATGTGAGATTTAGGAGAGAGAAAGAAATGTTAGCAAAGTTACAACTGGGTTCCTCACTTCAGTATAGGTGATGAAATCTAACAGAAAAATGTGTCACGACATTTTAAAAAGATACATATCACACTTACATTGTGCACTTACGTGGAGAAAAATGCTTCACATTGTTTCTCTTCTTGATTTTTCTCTCATTTACCAAAATGTACCCCAAGCAAAGGCTAAGTAAGAATAAGTAAGGCTAACTTCAAATGCCATCTTTATAAATAAGTAATGAAGATATGAATGTTCTACAGTGCTTAATTGCAATAATGTGGCTAGCATCACCGCTTGTCGTTCAAACTAATGATTACATCAGAATCTATTGGACGCTGTCTCTGCTGGAGATGAGTCATTACTGTATCTTCCTACTGTATCAGCTCATTACGCGCTGCAGAGATGTGGCTTTGACATGTATGGCAGACGACGCTCACGTGCCCGCATTTGCATGTGCGCTATACATGTGACAAGTTGATGGATCACCCTGACGGTGGACCCTGCCCGTAATTAGGACCCAAATGGCTTTACAGTGACTAATTATTGATGCAGCCAATATGTGACAGCTGCTAATAAATACCCGTGCAGGCTGGATGGTACAGACAAGGACTGCATTAACGATCCACTGGAAGCGGAGGGAGGGGAAAGGTGAGAAGGCAAGAGAGGAAGAAGAGAAGAAGAAAATTATACCTTAGCAGCCAAAGTATGTCTCCATATACAGTATGACATCTTTGTGGCTGGTAGATGACAGTGATGAATTGGCTCAATAATACAGGCGCATCTCGGGTACAGGAGAAAGAAGAAAGGTATTCATTTCAGGTGTCCTCATACTGTAAGTCTAAAAAAAAAGGTTCAGGTGAAATTGTAACTACGTGCAGCTTAAAATGAACTTTTTACCGCTCTCAAAGCATTTTAGTCGCCTGTCGTCCAGTGATCTACGGCTCCATTGTGAGTAAACGGGGAAAAAAATGGGACATGGTGGCGGAAAGTGGAAGTTCTGGTTCAATAAATGCCACAACAATGAACCTCCTTTGGGTGTCAGTTAAAACAACTGTAACACAGCAGGAACACGACTACATCCCCGATTCCCAAAAAGTTGGGGCAGTGTGTAAAACATAAATAATTTAAAAGAGATGTCTGTTAAAGTTGTGCTGCTCAAAATGGGTGTCTTGTAATCCCTTAAATTTCAGTGTAATTTTGCTGTACACATGAAAACCTCTGTTGGAATTTCTGTTCAATGTCAAACCCCCAATCTGCAATAAAAAAGAGTGAAATCATTATTTGCAGCTTAGAGGAATGAGATTAAATAGAAATTTGAAAAGCTTTATCTCCTTACCGGCAGTTTCCTGTAGATGAGGAGAAATAGTGCATCATCTTAATCTTCTTTAACTATAAAGAGGCAGACTCATAATAGAAGGGCTGTTTTATTTATTGTGCTTCACTAATGGCTGGCACTCACTGTGATATAGGCAGGAAGAGGGAGAGTCAACTTGGGATTCTATTGCACCAAAAAACATGGATGGATGTAATGAAGTTGAATAATTAATAATCACATGTCAGAGTGGCTTTACTGTAACTGGCTCCTCCTTTCACCTCAGTTTTACTTTCCACTTCACTTTTTCTTCTCACAGTCCGGCTCTTCGATCGTAAACAAAATTCATTGTATCACGGGCCCTAGAGAACCGGAGCCTCATCAGCGCATATTTTCAGAATTGTTATAGATTAACATAAAATGAAATGCCCGCAGCAATGAAACTGAAAGTACAGATAAAAACATGCAGAAGTGGCTTGTAAATTCCCCCAGTGGACGCAATATTCTAATGTTTATTGGACATTACACCATGCACATTTCCCCCTACATCTCTGTTATATTAAAAACAAGCTACACTTTGATACTGTCAGGACGGCAACCTGTTACAACTCTAATACATTGACCAGCATTAATTCAGGCTTTACAGACTGAAAGGGAAAGGACAGATGCTTATACTCCCTCATGATGACCTCATAGGTCATGTAAAGGACGTGGATCAATGTTGGAGCACTCTTTTACAGAAGAAGTGGGAGGGAGACGCCCAACAGGCCTTATTGACCTCAAAATCCTTCTGCCAGTTTTAGCAAGACATGGAGACCATCAAATCAGTATTTCTATCTGTTACTCAGTTGTTTATTTGCATTATTTATTTTTTGAACTATATACTAACATATTTGTCATTTCTGACCACTTCCGTCTTTTAAAAAGTTTGTTCTGTTTTATATTTGTTTAAAATCAGAACTAAAGTGCGTCACATGTCATCTATCATCTACGGATAACTTGTAGGCACGAGATGAGTGAATATACTACATTCAATGCATATGTAGGCTGTCAACACCAACTATGATACATTTTCATCCAAGTATATCCACTATGTGTAAAAATGCACACAACTCATTCAACAACATAGATCTTTCTCTATTTAGGGGACAGCTAATGATTGTTATTGTTGTTGAATGTGTGCATCTTTTTTTTGTGGGAATAGTTGGATTGGGGTTTTGGGGCTGCAAATATTTGTTTGGAAAATCAAAAAATAATTTTTTTTTTTTGTGAAAAAACAATCCAGGGAGAAGAAAATGGATACACACTGTACAAAACAACCCTCCTACTCTTACTACTGTAGGGCGTAACAGTAGTAACTTGTCAAGCACTGTCAAACGGGAAGCATCAGTATCTCTACTGATGGGGAGGACTGGAGCAGAAAGAAAATCTCTGACAACGAAGGAAGTGATAATCGTCTGTCAACACTGTCAACTCCAACACACCCTGCGTAGTCGGGTCAGGTCTTAGTGGAGAGCACGGAGAGGTCACTGACATCTGCCAACCATTGAGGACTTCCTGTGCAGTTTTTCGCAGAAGCAACACATGCGAAGTTCAGCACCAGTTTGTGCTCTGCGGGAGCGAGTTGAGGAGAGTCAATCAAACCTGTTAGAGGGCAAAAGCTGCGTGAAATGGAGAGTTTTCTGAAAATGACTGCAAGGGGGAAACTACAAGCATATGGAGGCAAATATGCATCATTAACATGCTGCGATAAAGATCACGTTTTCATGTCCTCATTTGTAGTCTGCCCCTGGCCATAAAAGTCTGGCTGTTACACTTAATGTCAACTAAGAGAGAAATACTAGACTGATACTAATGAAAGTTTTTTTCCAATAGGCAGCATAGGAGATGCATTGTACACGTCGAGGATTAAATGTGACGCTCTTGCAGCTCAGGTTGTGCAAATAACCTCAATGTTAAAGGTCTGTGTGGATCTAAGTTGACTGGGGAGATAAATGTATACAAGATTGACTAAAACTAGACAAACGTACGACAAAGATTTTTTTCTATTTACATATTAAAATGGAGACTATCCAACAAGTGTGGTGTAACAGCACATTGAATTTTCAAATCAGTTGCTTTAAAGACGTCGTCAATGTCACGAGAGTGAGGAGAAAAACACCACAAGTGTCGGTGCGTTTGAAATCACTCCTCCTGCCCAATATTTACTTAGGAATCATCATTTTGCGGCAGCAATGACAGGTGTGAAAGAGTGGAGTTTTTGTTTTCATTGTTTGAACCTTTAGGGGACAAAATAATGGATAAATGCTGGACATTCAGAAGTCAGACACCCAAATAAAACAGTGGAAAGTAACTGTAGTGCGAGTCATAAAGCCATTGAACTACCTCAGTAATGCAGTTACACAGCAATATCTATTTAAAGTTTGCTATTATTAACCACCAAACACTACTGGTAACAGTGATTGTACTGAACTAAGCAAATGTTTTATTACTTATTAGTCAAACCTTTTATTTGTAAGAGGAAGAATGTGTTATTTTTTCTTTTAAAAGTTACACAAGACTACTTTAAGGCAAAAGGTAGAAGCTCCCATTATATTTCCATGTGTCCTATATTTCATCATACCCATTACAGAAAGTTCATGTGACATGAGCACTTCAGGGAAAAGGCTGGAGAGATGATATTCAGGTCTGTTTGATGCCGTTGTCATGTCAACAGTGTTTCTGCCAGCTGCCTATGTAAAGGAACTTCCCCACAGGAGACAAGCATGATGGTAATAAGCATGAAGTCTTACATGAGCGAATCTGCTCAGATCCAAGTTTCACAACTGATGCATACCTTTAGGATTGGGACAGTACACCTAGAAAATAATTAATAGTACAGCACAGCATGACCTCTGAGACCCACGGATGCCCAAAGGTGTTCTTCAGAAGTGGCAAAGTGCCTTCATAACTCTGTGTACCCATACAAGTCTCAGTGGTATCTTCCCTTTAATCATTCTCTCACAATACTCACCAGGCGCAATCGTCCAACATCCCAGAAAACAATATAGCCCTCAATAACGCTGTCAAGACTTATTCATCACCGTGAGCCCTGGTAGGCTACTAGCATCCAATCTTTACTTATAGATCCATTTGTTATTAAAAAAACACAATCGGCATCGAAGGAATGGTCGCTCAGAGGCGTCCGGAAGTATGAGAGAGAAAGCAATTAGCCGCGCTGAATTAGTTTGAGTTTCTAACGGCAGAAAAACAAATGAGAATCCTGATAACTGCATGAGGAAAAATAACGGAAGCATTAAATATTTACTGCAGATTAATTGACGCGGGCTTTGAGAGCTGATACCGAAGCAGATTCTTTAATTTGACCCAAAAAGTATTTTACCCCAGAACTGTAATTTTGTGAGTGTGGAGGAAGCTCGAAGGGAGTGTGGAGACCATTACGTGACACTGAAACTCTCCACTGACATTAATGAAAGTGTTTGAGGGTAAACAGCTTGTAGCGGGGAAGACTCTTTAATAAATTAGGACGATAAATGAAGAAAAATAAATTCAGTGAATAAAAAACAAAAGAGCTTTCTCTCTCACTCAATCAGACAAATTGTGGCTGTATAGTTAAAGCAAATAAAATAATGGTGCACCTTAATAACAATCACATTTTTAAAGCCTATTTCTGGGACTGTTGCAAGATATTTGTGTGCCTGAGTGACATTAATGGATTGAGCTCTTTATTTAGGAGGTCAAGTGAGGAGAGAAGATGGGCCGTGGTAAAATGTAATCACGTGGAGTAAATCCACGACAGGATGTCAGCTGAGAATATGTCACCGCAGGGAACAAAACCATGTTAAGTGCAATATCATCTCTCAGCGGTGCATGCAGAGCCCAGACAGCTCAAATGTCCCAAATGGTTCAGACCATGGGTGACACATAAATGTGTTTTATGAGACAAGGATTAATCTCTAAATAGGTTATCCCTGTTGTATGTTGGAATCCGGTTTGACAGCAGAGTTCAGCAGACAGGGTTGGATTTGAAAGCCATCAGTCTCAGACGAGTGAAATGTGCTGGATCTTCACACGGACCGGCTCGCTTTGATCTAGAGCTTGTCTGGATCACCTTCATGTCTGCTGGAGAGGTGATACATAATCTGCCGTGTGATCTACATGTCACTGTTCCTGCAGCAGGGTGGCATAGTTCAGTGGTTTCCAAAATTTTTGTAACTGCACCCTAGGATACAACTCACATGTACTCTGTGTGCTGAGAACGCAACACCGTGAATATCTGTTGTTCAAGAATTAGTTCCTATGAACTTTAAATGAAGATATGTGACTTATGAACTAAAATCATTAACTAAAGACAAATTTCCAATCAATTTCACATTTTTTGTTAATGCCTGAAACAAACAGCATAATTTTTCTTAATTTACAGTGTACAGTTATACTGATTTATTTAGATACTGATTTATATATATGGGAATGTACAAGAGAACAAGATGTGAAGCTTGGGAATGACAGGGTGACAATAGGGGAATGTAATAAGAATAATAATGGAATAGTTACCCAGTAGTTAAGACATACCTAAAGTAAAGTATAGTATTTTAGGTTTGCTGATTCTTACCCTTTAATTTCCTAACTTGACGACTGGCCCTTGGCCCAACACTCAGTAGGGGCCCCTACTGAACTACTGACTGACGGACTGATGACGTTACACCATTAGTCAACCGAATGCCATGTGACTGTAAAATGGAGAGAAAGTACAAATCAAGCAATTTAAAAGACAAAGTGTCAGAGAGCAGGAAAAGTTTGATTACATCCTGTGCTCCTCAAAGATCTTATTTCTCGTCTTGCTTGTCCTTTCAACACAAACGCATGATGATGCTAGCACTACTAGCCTGACAGTGGCTAATGACGAGGCTAGTGTCACACAAAGCAAAGCTTCCAAACCCCATGATATGCCAAGCACACCAGAGTACCAGGACTGCCACCAGGGAAGCTCATGCATGAAGAAACAAGTTTTGCAAGAGATTATAAACTGCACATATATGATGACAAGATGCCAAGCTAAGATAAGCTAAGCTAATCAGCTGCTGGCCATAGCTTCCTGTTTACAACACACACGAGTGATATTGATCTTCTGATCTGATCAAAAAACAAACAAGAATTTTTTCCAAAATGTCAAACTATTTCTTTAAAGATCCCGTCCCTCCTGCTGACGTGTCCTTCAGCGAGACACTGACCGGCCATCAGCTCAGGACAGCCACTCTGCCTCTGACCCTGCACTCAGAGCTCCATCAGTAAAACATCACATTTAGCAGAAAATGTTCACATAAATTATTGTTAGTCATTGTGAGAGGATAATGGATTTTTAGTGCACCGCCATTATGGAAAGCTTTTGTATTTTCCCATATCCTATTTTAGTGTTGGCCTTAATAGCACTGTGATCATCACATTGTAAAGGCAAGCGGTCAAGCTTTACTATGCAGCATTGTGCAACATGCACTGCAGCACTTTGCAGTCGGCCTGCAGTTTCTCAGCTGACCAACTGGTCTCAGGAATGGGCACTACAACACAAAAAGTTTACTGTTTCATACAAGATGCTAAAACCAAAGGGGAATAAGTGAGGCTTGCTGCAATGTTCTAATATCTTATTGTTTGGGCACATAACAGTGAAATTACTGCACTGCATGTCTCTTCAAACATACTGACTTTTGGCTTTGCTCGAGGCAAAGCCAGCTTTATCATTTCAATGCTTTAATTGTATTGTTTTAAGTTAATTTCACTCCTTTTAACACTGATCAAAGATACTTTCCCCACAGGGCAAAAGCTTATTGTTGGGGATGAGGGGAATCCCTCCTTGATGTTTCAGTCAGACATATTTTCATTCCTTTTCTATGTAGGGGATTAATTTCTAAATAGGTATTGTAATCCCTGACACTGTGCTGCAAACAATCAACATGCTCGCAGTAAACAGTTTTCCCTGTGACCTTGAATACTGCCTTTAATGAACTATTACTGTGTATGACTGCGATGTTAACTACTGAGAGTTTACTGCATATTTCCACCCATGTTCTTCAGTCTGGAGAACCTGCACAAGGAATACTGTTTGTCTCAAGCTGCATCCTTTATTTTACAGCCAGGTTTCAAAGTGGTAATTAAACTGGAGGTGCTTCAACTTTCTATGATTACAATCACAACATAGCTGCCTCTTCTTTTTACCGTTCTGGGATATACGAGCTTTCCTTGAAAAAACTAATTATGCTTTGATGAAGAGTGCTCACATGATTTATAACGCAGCGGTCTCTGAGTCAGAGTCATTTGTTAACTTTGATTTACACAATTTAACAAAACAGAGAAAACGAAAAAAAAAATAAGAAGGGGAAGAAATGTGTAAGCTGCACAGTAATATCGTTAATTCCTCTTCAGTCTTAGGTGATTAAGTACTTCAGCGGCGTGATCATTTTGTTAAAGAAAAAGTACTCAAAAGAAGTACTAAAAATCCTTTACTTCAGTAAAAGTATCAATACTATGATATTACGCAAATATATGCAATATAATACACAATGACACTCAATTAAAGTATTAAAAAAAGTGAAGAAGAGCACGGCTCCATTTTTCTACTAAAAAAAATTATATCTCTAGTTTTGGGGATTTTCCTGCTTTCAAACCAAATCATACATCATAAAATGATATACTTTGCTCTACAGATTGAGAAAATTGCCAATGAAATGTAGAATAAAGTGAGTCCTCTAAAACAAAAAACTTAAAGAAAACTTACTTACATAACATAATATAAGTGGATCCATTCTACATCTTTCTGAGTGTTCAAAATAGAGCTGGCCTGAGGCAAAGGTGAACTTAGCGGCTGTTTGGCACCTCTGGGGCCCCCTGAGGGACCCCACAGGAGGAAATGCCAAATTGATGGGTTCACGTCAAAACCTTGTATCTATAAAATGTCAACTTTTCTGGGTCTCAGAAAGAACATCATTGTTTAGCCGGGTGTAAGTGCAGTGTTAGGATTAGAATCCAAAGAGTTTTGAGACGTTTTTTTGTGCTGAATGGGGCTGAAAATTTTCTCAGTGCATAAAATTTGAAAGCATTTGAAAGCATCATTTACCTGATATCAATGAAATGTGAAGTCCTGTGTTCAGAGTTTTATTCAAGTAATATTTTATTCTTTCTTTGGCAAAGTTTTAGGTAATATTCTGAGTGTTTCCTTTGGAGCACCTGCAGTGCTTGGAACCTTAATTACAGCAGCCCGTGGTGATAGTGATCACAACATTAGCATAATAGTAACAATATACAATTTAATTTACCTCAAAACTCATAAAAGTTTATTAATAGATACAAATGAATTCCTTGCAGACTCTCTTCATCTTCAGGTGACATTTGTCGGCTACAAACACACTGAGAGATGAGAGGAGAGATACACTGCATCATTTTCAAGGCAAATTGTCCATGTCTGCAATGCACAAGGCCTCGCATGTCACCTTCACACTTTATTCACATGCAGCAGGCTGAAAACATGAGCTCACTTCATGGCAGCCCCCCTGCTGCTTAGAGAAGAGAACAAACACACTTGCAGGCTGTGAAGAGCAGCAGTCTTTCATGCACTGATACACATTACAAACAAGGGCTGAAAGGTGTGTATTGTAACTAACTTCACAGCACACATGGATCCTCTGACTGACTCTATATGGCACGCAGGCATATGGGCACCATGGGAAAGACTGGGTTTGTGCTGATTGGCTGAACAGGTACATGAAAATTTCATCATGCAGCTCTGCAGTGGAGGGTGGAAGGTGGCTATGAAAACGCTATGGACACCATGTGTGTTTGAGTGTAAAATTGTGTGTGTGTGAGTGGTGGAAGGTAACTAAGTAAATTTATTCAAGTACTGTACTGAAGCACAAATTCTTGTACTTATCATACTTTAATACACTTCAGATGGAATATATTGTACATTTTACTCCTCTACATTTGTCTGACATCTTTAGTTACTACTTGATTTTCAGATTACAATTTTTCATACCCTTCCTGTCCATGTGAAAAACACATATCTCGAAAAGTGGTGATTTTGAATGTTTGTGATAAAGTGAGGGATTGTGTTCCCTTGTGTATGGAGAAGATTTTTCTACTTTAGCAAAGTAAACTATTGAAATTCCCACTTGGATTAGCTGCATAATGCGTCCTCACAAAAACGAAAACAGGGCTGTTTGTCATGAAAAAGTTGGCTTTTTAGAGTTGTGTATGTGGTTCTCACAGGACAGTGACACTGTAAACATATGACGAGCTTACAGAATATGATGCGTTGATGTGGATTAAATTACCCAACAGTATATAAAGTAGTTAACTTACTAGCAGCAAAATTCAACATACAAATTAATGCAGCCATAAAATAACCCAAAACATCATATATAATAGTAAAACACTGACCGGGACCAGAACGAGTACTTTCGTGTTACAGTACATTCTTTTACTTAAGTAAATTATCTGAATACTTTCACCACTGTATGTGTGTATGTGTTTTTGCAAGCAGCATTAAAGAGACAAAAAGGGGAAAAGGCAGAAGTTGTTCATAGCACCTTTGTAGTTAATTACAAAGTTGATTATACACTGTTGCATGTCTAATTCAGCCTTCCTTCATTATTGACATACAAACAGAGTTATTGAGAGGATCCCTGAGGCAGGGAGGGAGGAGGAGGAGGAGGAGGATGTAGAGAGGAAGGCGGAGAGGGCGATGCAGCAGCGACTGTGGCTGCCTTAACAAAACGACCAACATCCCTGACCTTAGCAGCTACCAGTGGCATTATGAGGGACTGGAGGATCACGGTCGGAGCAGAGATAAAACACGATAATAGTAAATAAGAGAATAAATAAGCGAGTTCACTGGAGGTGTAAGCAGATGCAGAGCAGAGGAGATGGTGGGTGGTGGAACCCTAGAGGTTGCAGCTTATTTATATTTCCATGTTTACGCCTATTTCCATTTCTCCGTCCCCCTCCTCCTCTCTCCTCTCTCTTTCTCTCGAAGAAATAAAACCTGAGGCTCTCATCTGCAACATCAGCAGCAGGGTGAGCAGAGGTGCTTTTTGTCACTTTGACAGGACTTACAATACAGTAGGAATATAGGAGGGCTATTATCCCGACACACAGACCTACTGTAGAAGCAATTTCATACACGAACATATACTGTAACCCAGGCCCATTTATTTCCATATGTGGAGGCGATGGGCGAATATCACTCACAATACATCTGAGGGGCTGCGAGAGAAATAAGAAGAAGCAAAATTTCCCCTCCTCCCTTAACAAAACATGCCGTGAGCTAAGAGACACGTTCATGTGCACCTCCTTCCTTAAGATTGTTAATGCTCTGACTGGTCACAGCGGGGAGCCTGTTGGGCTGAAGAGCACCTTCTGTTATTCACGTTGTAGTTCTCACACTTAAACACGCTCATCTCCTTATCTGTATGGACAACGCACATAACACATGCATGAAGAGGGCAATGCAGAACGGTGATATGAGTGTGAGTGATCACACGTCATCTCAGTCTCATGTCATCACCTTCAACCACAGCAATTTTCAGCAGGCCTCAAAGACTTTTTTTTAACTTTCTCCTCTGTCCATGATTTAGCTTCAGTTCATTGTTTTTATATCTCGTGTTTAACTCCTCTCCATAGTGGCTAAAACTGATACTCTAAAATGTCTGGCATAAGACCATTACCTTATTATATTTGTTAGTAGTTCACAGTGAGGTACACAAGATTTTCTGCATATAAATGGACAGTTTTGAGCCTGATACTGTGACACTCACATACAAAATTTGTGTTTGCAAATCTCATGATACAGTTTTAGAAGGCAAGTTGTTCATGGTGTGATTGCACTCTTAAAGTAAATTAAATTAATATTATGGGATTATTTATGTACTTATGTACTTTTTTGCCGAGAGTTACTTGAGAAGATTGAGGCCACCCTCATGTCTGCATGTTAAATATGGATTGAATGTGTGGATCAGAATGGGAAGAGCCTCAGCCTCACAATCAAAGTTTTACAACAATTTCATTTAGCAGACACTTTTATCCAAAGCGACGTACATTCACATACCAATGGAACAGCCATCGGGGGCAATTTGGGGTTCAGTATCTTGCCCAAGGACACTTCGACACATAGACTCCAGGGATCGAACCACCAACCTTCCAATTGGTGGACAACTGCTCTACCTCCTGAGCTACAGCTGCCCTGTTGTTACACGAATGAATGAATTCCTGCAGTCTTTTTCACACGTTATAGCTATACTATAACCTTCAGGGCATGTCTGTCAGGACATTTACATACAGCAGCAACACACACACATATTGTTGAGGGTCAGCAGTGAGGCTTCTTAAGATTTAGTCAAAGTCTCAACTATTTTTCAACCCCCCGGTGGTGGACACAAATCATAGGTGGCTACACAACATTGTGAGCAGGTCCGAGGGCGATGTTTAAAACTCTCCTGATTTTAAAAACTTTAGTCTCATTCACCAGTTGTTCGCAGAGCAAGCTCTGTTACCCATGGTTATCTTTTTTGGCAAGTAAGGATAAACCTGACAACGACAAAGTAATCATACTTCCGCTCTAAAATGAAAGTAGGATTACAAAATGTTGTGATGCAGAGGCACGCAAGTTCAGGCAAAGAATGAGGTGAATACTCCGTGTCAGAAACTCACAACAAAGTCGTCTTGGTTGTGTGGGGATGGTAGGTGGATCAGAGACTAACCCTGATCTTTAAGAGCGCTTGAACAAAACTCCTGTCCTTGTCCACACTGATATATTCATGGCTTGACGCAGCACTCTTGCATGATAACAAGTTCGCTGAGAGATACAGGGAGATAAAAATACTCCTTCTTCCTATACAGACTCTGTCTACAGTATTTTGGGGAGTGCATTCACAGAGGAAGATCCCAACAGGTTTCTAAAAAAAGATCTGGATCAATGCAAAGGATAACAGTTCGGTGGGTTGGTTATATAACATTAATTAAGATAAAGGATCACAGACAGATTGTTGTATTTCCTCACTATGTGTGCTAAACCTTAAGTAGCCAAAATAAGCCATAAAATATCTTTTCTAATCAGCTGACAGGAGCCAGAAATCTCCCTCCATCATGGTCTCATTTTCCCCAACACCTCTTGCCATATCAACAGCCTTGTTCCTGAACGATTTGGTTTCATTCTGACTGTAAAAATAATTAATTTTTTACAGTCAGGGTTAGACTTCGTGACACTGTTGCACTGTGAGGAAACACCAGAACAGAAAATAGGGAAAACTTTAATTATTTCTTTAGCTCCTTTCAGACTGAAAGTTCTCAAGATCATCTACTGCTCTTTCATGTGAATTATTGAAGCGGTCTGTAGCAATGGGGGCAATTTTCAAAAATACACACAAGGGGGGGTGAAAGCACCCGGGAGCAAAGAGGTGGTGCAGGGGACGAGAAGGCAAACCAAACCTGACGTCATTATTAATTTATCTGATTCTTACTGCCCAAAGATTTAAAAGGAACATGGAATGAAAACCGCTCCCTTCGGTTTTTCTCCAACCCTCACTCATTTATTCATCTCTCTCTCACCCTCTCTCTATCCCACTTTATGCATTCAAGGCACGAATCGACAGCAAGAAAACACAGCAACTCGTGGATCTTTGCACAGTTCAACACAGCACTGAGCAAGCGCTGACGTTTTAATATGTGTGGGCTTTCTGTGTGTGAATAGCCAGGTGGCCTTGTGAATGTCCTCCCAGAAATAAGAGAAAGAACTGAGCTGGTCTGTGAAAAGACCTCACAGCTTAACCTCTGTTTTTCAAGGACTGCAAATGTGTGACTCCTTTTCAGGCAGTTCTGCTTCACGTGTGCACCCACCCACCCACACCCACACCCACACACACACACACAGTCAAAATCAAAACACAGTTCAATTTTTCACAAAGCATTAATAGTGGATCCATTATGGCCAAGGCAAAAAAAAAAAAATCTGTGAAAGACAATTTAACTGAGGAGGTGATTCATTTATCAAAACCCAGAAATTTGATTCATTACTAAATAAATATAAAAATCACTACAGTATTCTGCGCATTTTAATTAGACATTTTCATATGTAATGTGTACTGTGAAGTAAGGAACATAACAAAGAAAACACAATATCTTTGTGGGTGCCTGCACTTCTGAGTTATTCCAAAATGGATCTTCCTGAGCACAAAAACATGAAAGATTTGTATCACACCACAACAACATCCTCACCTGTCTCTTATTGTACTGCCCTCGATCTAACTGTGAATAGGTTTCACAGTCTCCGCAGATGAGGCCCATCTGAGTCAGTCAAGCAGCTTTCTGTCAACCTCAAATTCCCACAGCTGCTCTGTGAGCTTTGACCACCAGCTATCTATTACCCAATCACATTTTAGGAGATCAGCCCTAATGAATTAAAGCTGCATTAAACAAACAGATGAATACCAGGCAATGACCTATATCCACAAGAGCGGGGCAGAGCTGCAGGCAGTGATAGGTGTCAGGTCAGGCGTTACGTCAACGACTTGATTCTGCTCTGGATTTGACTGTGACATTTGAATTTTGCACCTTGATTTGGACATAGTTAATAGAGGATTTTCAGAACTCAAATTAAGAAAAATGTTGGGGAAAAGTGATAAATTACACATTCCTTATTGTATTTCTTAGACTAAAAAGATTTTGTTGTTTAGGAAAATTAGTTACATTCTAAAGTACTTAAAGAAACTTCTTTTTGGAAGCAGAAGCATACAAGGCACACTTGAAGAACCTTTATGTGTAATTTCCTAATCACAGTATTGTTATACTGTGAATTTTCTTGATCGTTAATCTAATTAACTGTTAAATAACCTGACATAAATGTGTGTTTTCCGGTCTCCGTCTTTAGCACTAAACTATTTGCAGAATTTTGAATCACAGCTGCTGAGGAGACAAAAATATTCAATCTGGTATAAGAGACTCTGCAAGTATTTTGGAGAGCTTGTTCTCAAGAAAAAGACCTGGGTCAAGAATGAATCTTCTAAAGGCAAAGGACAACAGATTGGTGGGCTGGTTAATTAAGATATATGGTCACAGAGAGAAATGCTTTCTCTCAACGTGACAAAAAAGTGAAACCCCGAGTGGTCAAAACAAACCACAAACATAATTTCCAAACATTCTTCCACTCAGAGCCCCCCCCCAAAAAAAATTAAAAAAATATTTCCATGACTTCATTTTCATTGTAAAATAAATCAAACTAGTCTTACAGGTCCTTTGCAGAATGCTAATGCTAATTTTACGCCACAATATCATTATATATTGTGCTATTGAACATCTTCTGGGAAATTAACTGAGAATCTGTTCAAACAACATGACAGAAATGTGTTTTTTCCGTCTATTAAAGCAAATGAAACACCTGACAGTTCAAGGTCCTTTCTCACATTGATGTAAATTTATGTTTTCTCACAGTATATATCCTGATGTCGGCCAACAAGATGAACGAAATTCTTCTTGTTAGACTCAACTTGCAGATGAGCAGTGTGTGCAATGTGTGTAGTGGGAAATCTATAAGGAAATCATTGGTGTAAGGATTCATTAGTTGAGCTGACACTGAACATTTCTTTACTTCATTACGGCACATAGGTGGGATTGAATCTTAAAACTCCTGCGAGAATAAGGAAATAAACCACAAACGTCCTGCGACACGGCTCTGATGAGACTCCTCGCACCCTGTTTGAGCTCCTCCATTATCGTAAAACATACTGAGCAAGGGGTATATTAAAACGTTTACTCTCTTGCTTGCCTTCACGTGAATGGCCGGTGGATCAATACAATCTCAGCGGAGCGCATGCTACTTGTCAGGGTTTTATTAGTGTCATCACTTGACTGATAATTTGCCTGAGCTGAAGGAATCCCTGGAGGCAGGGGAAAAGATAGAAGACCACCAAGATAATGTATACAGAGAAGAATATGACTAGTGAAGATATTTTGCATTGAGACTCTATCCTGAGTGGTTTGATGAAAATAAACAGGAGCTTCATTGAACAAATTCAGGTGTGATAATTTATCATGTTTCTGGTATTTTTAAACAGCAACAATATGTCAGATATGACCATGAATCATTCATAATTTCCAGCTACTCTCTGTCAAAGAACAGTAGCTACCACACTGACATGAATACGCAGAAAGCAGGAACAAAAAGTGACCTTTGACTGTGAAATCTGCCATCACGGCTCGGTTAAGTAGTGATAATGGATGATTAAAATTCAACTTGTTAGTGGAGACTATGAGAGGATTGTGTCTGAAATGAGGACAAGGGGAGCAGACTGAAAGTGCATGCGAGTGGATTACAGGTGCAGGTGGAAACGTGCAGAGGGAGCACATGGAAACGTGGAGCGAGAGGAGCGGAAAGAGGTCGAACTGATGAGACGGCGTGATGACAAAAAAAACAGGAGCAGGTGCTGAAAACGCAGACGTTGTTATGGAAAATGAAACCCCAAAGTAAAAAATACAGAACCCAAATGTCTGCCTATTAAATAGTGCGGTGCAGATGAGGTTATTTGCAGTTGTCAAAGCTGGACCAAGATGGTTAGCATCTTGACTTGCCCAACAGATGCCGGGAGCCAAAGTTTTCCAGTTGGTCTGTGGCGTCCATATGGTTCAGACTAATAACTGGCTCATGTGTGGTCCAGTCTACACACTGTTCAGTCCTGAGCTTTCCTGATTGACAGAGGGCCAAAGCCTCCCCCTGTTGTTCCAGATGGTGGACCTCAAACTCCTGAGAGAGACTTATTGATTAGTCCAAGTGGCTAACAAACCGAGTACACATAAGCAATGCCAAGCATGAGTGTGCGCAGGAGTGTGTCTTCATTAGCTCTGCTAGTGTGTGTCTCTTCATGGCTGGTAACCGGGAGAATTTCAGGTTGGAAATAGGAAAAAGAGTGTGTGGTGTTTAAATGAGCCTTATTATGGATATTTTTCACAAATGTTTAAAAGAATAGCTCAACTTTTTGGGAAATACACCCATTCGTTTTCTTAGTTAGATGAGACGATTGTGCCTTTACAGTAAATATGTAAATAGGGCCAGCAGCTGATTAGCTGGGGGTGTCAAACTATATCTTGGCCAGGTGAGTTTTAGGTAATTCGTTTGTGGTTTGTGGTTCATTTCACCTTTGGACAGAGCCAGGCTAGTTGTTTCCCCCCATTTCCAGGCTAAGTTAAACTACCCAGCTGCCGACTCCAGCTAACTGCATGTTTACCACACAGACATGAGAGTGGTGATAAATCTTTTCATGTGACTCTATGCAAAAAAGCAAAGGTATATTTTCCAAAATGTGAAACTAATGCTTTAAGAGAGACAGTTAGTCGCTGTACTTTCAAAAACCTCCACCACATGTTGTTGGAAAACCTCAGCAAGTTTGAAGTGGAGGATCTGTTATTGTTGGCTAATCCAATTCTGCCTGACATGATGTCATTCAACAAACCCCCTTCTAACACTGGATTTACTTCAAAAACACAACTAAGAGCTTTACTCTTGTCCTGAACAATTGCATATTTGGAAACAAAAAAAAAATATACGTATGAAAACTATATTAAAGAGCGGCAAACAGCTGGGAGGCAGAGAGGCTGCGTGGGTGATGAGATGGCGGAGCCGAGGTTGAGCGCCGCCGCTCAGGAATTCCCTTTGACTCGAATGGAGAGATGGAGGAGGAGACGCTGGCTCATGTAGCTTTGTATTAAAAAAAAAAAAAACACTGCTGTGTGACTGCTTACTAACAAGACGGTCAGGAGGAAGGAAACAAGGATGGGAAAAGTGTCTCAGCGATACATAACAGTCTGGTGGTATAGCACTTAAATAAAATATTTACATCAAATTTATATTACCACATCTTCTTATTATTAATTCATGCTCAAAGTTTTTTTTTCATATAATACTTCAGTGAGGCATAAATCCTATCCTGTATCATCATGACTCACTTATTTCATCCTTTTCCATCTCTCCATCTCATTCTCCCTCTCTCACATCACTTTTACTCCCATGTCTCTCTTGTAGAGCTTTACAATAAGATGTTATCCACCTCTCATCCTCATGGAGAGCCTCTTAACTCTTTTCTGTCTTTCCCATCAAATGTTCAATGTGATAGAAGCTCAAGGTCAAGGTAAGACACTGCCAGGCCGACTCTTCCTCACTCACTCACATCTTCACAATTCCTTAAACCCATGGCCACGATGACCACAACCTGGTAACTACAAGCAGTATCTAAAAGCAGCTGCGGCATGAACTGAATAGTAATGAGAAGAGATGCCGTTGTTTCAACGTTCAACCTGCAGGGGGAGTTCCCTCTGCACATCCTACTGCAGCAGGACTTGAGGATGGCACTACTGTAAGGAATCAGTGCATTCAGGCGGCAAAGAAGAGGGCAGAGCGACTTGATTAAATTTGTATGTGCGTGCTGCTGTACATAGAGAAAAAAGGTACATCCAAATATAACCTCAAAAATTAGTTCTGCTTGTGTTCTGTGAAGAGACCGCAGAGTAACTTTTCTTCTAAGGGCGTGTTTTTTTAAAATATACATATCACCTTGATAAGATATGTGTCGAACAAATTTAAAAGTGCAGAAATGTTCAAAACGGTTACGCAGGCCATAACACCAAAGAACACACACGGAGCTGCTCTTCTTGGTCAGCATTTCTCCGTGTTACATAACTGTCTGTCCCCCCCCCTACATCAGAGACATTTGGGTGCTGTTTTAATCCACTGGCTTATCTCTGCTGAGTCTTAGCCAGTGCTGTGTGTGTGTGTGTGTGTGTGTGTGTGTGTGTGTGTGTCACACTCATTATGCGTGCATTTGTAGACCCCCTACAGCTGCTAATAGATTCTCTATTTTTAAAGAGCTTATAGCTTATAGTTACACATGTAAGTGAACATGCAAACACACTCAGACAGGCTGAAAAAAATAAATGCACATACACACACACACTATTCTAATCAAGTGGATGATGTGTCTGCATGCTCCAGCGGGTTTATATCTTAAGCTCATTTGAATAAGAGCCAGAAAAGGGACGACAATAAACAGCGAACAATATGTTATCGTTAGCTTTTGTTTCATAGGATTCAATAAAACACGCCATGTTATGTCACAATCATTAACTTGAAAAAAAAGTCAGTTACATCTCATTTAACCAAACAGTGCAAATCTCCCTAATGAAGCACGTAACCACTAATGAAGACATTCCTTTTAAATTATTCATTAATAAAGTACAGCAAGCAACATTTTCAAGCCATCAATCCACATTTCAATAATACCGGAGAAGTGATTTTCCTCCTCAAAAACTAGTCAAGTGTTTTATCACTGAAATGAATCAACAACTTGAATATAAAGCTTTGGCATGATGCTAGAATTCCACCCGATAATTAGGATTCATCCTCTGGAAACCATAAACATCCACAACTAGCTAGAGTTTTCCAGACAACTTTTCAGGCATCAAATGGTTGCTCAAGGGTAAAGTTTAAGTTGACATTGGTGCTGAATCTGGTTAGTGGATGAATTTTTGGCCAATAGCTTACAAGATGATGAAGACAGACAAATGGATTGACTGATGGACAGACTAATCAACATCGCCATCGTTAGGTGAAATTAACTTTAGATTAATACTGATTGGTCATACAATATAGGTATATCTTATCTGATGTCTTATCTTACATATTGTTTGTATAATTTCCCTGCTTAACCACCATAGTTTTCCAAGTAAAGTCAAAGTTCAGTAAGAACTTTTGAAGGCACTCTCCAGGCATAATCATTGAATTCAAACTCCTAAAGTCTTCTGAAAACAGCCATCTCATAAAATAAACAGGTTAAATATTCTCCCCAATACCCTTAATCACACCCAAAACGACGCTCTCTTGTGCATTTGGTGAGTCATGCTGAGTGTGAAGGACTTTTAAATTATCATGCATCAGCTGGTGCGTCTTCCTGCCATGTAATTCAGTGACATTCTCAAATGATTCAAACAACTTTGTCATCACTGTTTGTTACTGGAAATGTAGTCATGATGACCTTCAACTTTAATCTGTCACAGGTCATGTCTTCCTCTCTGTCTCTGTCTGAATGGGCTCTTACCCTCTTATCTTGCTGAGAGGGCCTAAGCCCCTCAATCCTCTCATCTCTCCCTGATGATGGCAGAGCCCTCAGAGACTCGGACCATCAAAGGCTCTGGAGAGGAAGGCCAGGAAGGAGGAAGAACACAATTTGGCAGCCTAATTTGGTTTGTCTAGGCTCCTGGTGTGTGTGTGTGAGAGAGTGTGTGTCTTTGTGTAGAGCAAATGCTAACAGCTCATCATAATCCCTTCATTCCCATTCCTCACCATGCCTGACTGCACCAGCCTCCAAACAATTGCTGGGAGCCTCAGCAAAAACCTGCACCCAATATGGGATATAAATGAGTTACTGGAGAGGATCGCTGCTCCTGGAGCATGATCACTTTGTAAGTGATTAGTTACAATAGTGTTTGCTGGAGTGGACTGTACAGAACAGAGACGAGCAGCAAGCAGCACGCACAATAAATAAGATGCCCTAATGGGATTTATGGAGTCAGTGGATGTTGTTGCATTAGTTGCAGCAATACAGTATCTCAGTGTATTCACTGTATTGTGTGGCACACAGCGTAGACAATCTATAAACAATGTATAGTATATATATGAACACAAAACTTCTTTGAGACATAATTGAGTAAGTGCACCTCTGTCATTTGGTTACCAAAAGAGACGAAAGAGAAAATAACCATTTTTGCCGTGGATCCATTTAAAGTTCACACAGACTTATTTCAAACAACTAGGGTTTAATATAGGTCACATAAAATATCAAGTACCTCATTCACTGGACATTTATGTGGCAAAATCTATGATCCTGGTGAGTAACAGCTCGTTGTGCTACTCTTAAAGGAAAAGTTCCATATTTTGGGAAATGTGTTTCTTGACTTTCTTGCCAAGAGTTTGATGAGACTGATACCGCTAAATATGTAGCTGGAGCCACCAGCAGTTTAGCTTAGCTTAGCACATATACAGCTAGCCTGGCTTCATCCAAAAGCGACAAATCCCCCCCTACCAGCACCTTTAAAGCTCATGGATTAATACACTATGTATACTGTGTATTGCTTTTCCTGTACAAAAATCAAAGACTAAAAACGAATTTCACCATTTTCATTCCTTGACCAGTTACTGCTTTAGGCCAAATTAATGTTCTCGGCCAAGAACATTAAATAGTGAACTTGCTGGGAGGCAATTGTGTTACCTTTGGACAGAGCCATGCTGGCTGTTTCTCCCAGTTTCCAGCCTTAATGCTAAGTGAAGCTAGCTTCACGTTCACCGTATAGACTTGAGAGTGGTACCTATCTTCTCATCTAATTCTCAGCAAAAAAGCAAATAAACGCATCTCCAAAAATGTCAAACTCTTCCTGGAACAGCACTTCACAGTTGTGCTTATTTTTTCAGTTGGTTGTGACAGTTTGCAAGGAAATACATGATTTTAGCATTAATCAAAATTGTACCTTAGGTGGTATTTATAACAACAGAGAATCAAATGTAAAAGCCAATACATCCAGCAGTACAAGATCTGCAGATCATGTTAGTTTTGTTTTTAAATTTGTGCAAATTTACAAATTCACATCACACAGTCCTGCGGATGGTCTGCTTTGAGTTCGCTCAGGAGTTCACATCAAAGTTTTCAGGCCATGTCGGTGCACTTGTTTGGAGTGTTTGGAGTTTAAATGGCAGTGCTCAAAGTATTCTTTCTCTACTGGTTTGCAGTCTGCAGGGATCTTCTCTACTGTGGCTTCGATATTCGTTTTTTAGCTTCTCTTCTCTGTCTCACTAAAGAAAAAAAATATACTTAAGGTTGGTGAATTGTTGATTCTCTTTTGAGGGAAACAAAGAAGGAAAAGGGAAAGAGAAATGAAGACACAAAGAGGAAACAGAAGTTAATGACAACAAAGACTCCAAATGAGCAGCTGTGGTTACAGTTGGACCCCAGTTGTGAACTATTCTCCTTGACAGGGAGATGATGTATGTTACTCTACAGCTCTCTGAAGGGTAAGAAGAAGAGGGCTGGAGTGAAAAAAAAAATCAATGGGCTCTGGGTGAATAAGAACAGTGCTCAGGAGGAGACAAGCTGAGTTCCTCATGATGCCTCTGGAGACAAGACGGGAGGGGGAAGTGAGATCATGTGATCATAGGAGGAGAAGCAGGTGCAGAAGAATAAAACGCCAACTCCGGGGCTTGAGAGGTAAGGTGGTGCAGATGCTTCGGATAACCTCAAGACTACGTTCATTGGGATGTTTTGTACTGTAAATCCTAGCTCTAGTGACCAAAAGCAGGCTTAAAGTCGAGAGATGGTCATGGAAAGATGGTCAAGGAAGATGTTGATCACAAGCAGTAAAGAACAGGCAGAACTGAATAAGGACTGTAACACTGTAGCTCCACTAGTCACGTTTATCAATCATCCACATCCCTCACTTCATGTAATGGTTCGCACTTCACTCCCGCTCTAATAGACTGCCTGGTCACATGATTAATCTATGTATGTATCTATGTGCTCTGTAAGCTAACCTGCCCTGTCACTCATGACCTCTCCCTTTATGCAGTCCAGGAAGACATTGGTGGAGGTCAGCCATTAGAGGCAGGTCAAGGATTTCATAAACCAAATCACTTCTTTGTCAAGACTGTACTACTTTCAGTACTCTGGGTACTCAAATCGCCCTTGAGTCGAGTGAGTGTTGGGTTGTGATAAAAAAGAAGTGTTTTGTACAATGTGCTGTCTGACAATGTCGGAAATCAAAAGTGTTTAACAATGTTCAGAAACGTGGAGTGAAAAGCTGGCTATCATAGCGAGGGCAGTTCTGGAGAGGAGAGGTTAGTGTGCACAACAAAATGAATCAGATGAAGTGGAGGACTAAGAGATGAGGATGGAGCAGCTGTTTCCATGACACTAGTGGTTTTACTAACAGGCTTTCAGCTCAGTCCTCATCCTGTGCATGTTTTCTTTGTGTTTATGGGGTTTCAGAAAGCATGCAGGCGAGGCAACTGGGAAACTGAATCCCTGTAGGGACGACTGCGTCCAGCTTTTGACAGCAACCTACCAAGAGGGTTTTGATGCCTTTAAAGGAAGGAATTCTGGGAAAACTCTGAGACCCAGAAAGAAAAAACAGACCGATGTATGTATTTTATTTTTTCTTTACATCTTTTGTGTCTTTACTTTAATGCTCTGAGGCACTCGCGTCTCCCTCTTTGTTCTGCTTTCTCCTTTTCCCCTCTTTTGTTCACATCTGACAGTTTCCCCTTGTAGTTCACAGCCTCTTTATCGCACGTCATCATCTCTTGCTGCCTTTCGCCACTTGTCTCTCTCTCTCTTTTCCCCACACAGTCCAGGTTGAGGACACGTGCCGGCCCAGCAGGAGTCGGTCAGTCAGGTTGTCCAGGCAGGTGTCTCGGTGACAACACGGCTCAGTAGCCGAGGCCCCCAAGATTACGTAAACCTCAAGCTCAGTGCCAGAAAACTGCAAACAAGGGAGTAATGCTGACAAAGGCTTGCTTCATCATAACAGATTACACCTACATAATGCATGCGTTTGTGTGTGAACGAGAGAGAGAGATGAGAAATGTTTTCTTTCAGAAAATGCCATTATAAACCACTTTAATCTAGTTCAGTCCGTGATGGTGATTTATCAAAATCCTTGAATCTCCGCTTTTCAAAAAATGAGATTTAGTCAAATAAGTTGGTGAATTTTGTGTACACAGTGAAAAAAAGACATAAAACAGACAGATGTAGTGGCCTGGCATAAGAATTTTGTCATTGTGAGCACTTGCTGTTGTTGTTTTTTTGGTTTCTGAATAGACTGCAGTGTTGGCTACAGAATGAACAGACTGCAAAACAAAAATACAAGTGCAAATTATTTAGTCACTCAGTTTGAATCACACCTTCCTGAGTCACTGTGGATTTCTATTCTTCCCAAGTATAAAGAAACAAGTCCTGGTAAATCAGACGTTTAGGTTTGGCTCGTAAATGATGGCTATAATGATGCCAACATTATGAAAAATATAATCATGAAACAATGAATGAAAACAAATCATCCCACACTTGGATCCTCAATGAATACAGTCCTACAAAAAACCCTGTAAGGATAAAAATCTAGAAAGAATCTCTCTAAGAAATGATGTCAGCCTGACGTCTATGTGTACAAAGGTGGGCAGACAATGGAAGACAAACAAAATATAAAGATAGTAAGTTAACATATCACTATCATCTCAGTCTGTGCGTAGACAACTACAACCACCAGCAAGGAGGCAGGGTGACACACAGGCCACACAGAGCTTATTCATGCAGTTAAATAACATAAAGTTTTTAAACTTATACAATTTAAGATACATTTATCTAGTATCTTTTTCATACATGAGTAACATTTGCTCATAAATGGTAATATCACCTCATTACATCGCACATTGGCTTGTCCTGTGAAAATCAAGCATCTCTAAAACCTAAACTAAACCAGCCCTGCTTTCATTTTTGTGACAATGCTTTTTTCAAATAATCCAATGGTTTATTTTGCTGATGAGGTAGGAGAAATTTCACAATGTATACACAAACACTTAATCCTTTATCTAAAAATTCCAAATCAGCCAAAGTTGGACAGTGACAATATGCATGTTTTACGGAGGTCAGATAGCACCAAAGCTAGAAAGAAGAGGCCACGTACACTACCAGAAATTAGTTTTTGTCAAAGAAAGATTGTAAAAGGATGTATATGGCTGACCTCAAATCCTTCCTGACGAGGAGGCAGAATATTCAAAAACCTGTTAGCAAACTAAAAGGGAACAATAAGCTCCTGTGCTGTGTAACTAACTGTATGCACATAGAAAAGAACATACTGTATATGTAATTAGTATAAGAGTGTGATGTTGAATCAGAGTTAAGTTTCAGAAAGACAATACAATTATAATGTTGTTACATAATCAGCAAGGCCACTTGATACTACAAGTACTTAGAAAAAAAACTTGAGGAACAAAGTTGGACAGAGAAGTTGTTGACCACCAGCTCACTCTTTATATAATGAACAGTTGGTCCCTCTTTGTTTTGTAAAATTTGGCAACATCTCTGCTGAGTGGACCATGGCTCAGACATGTGTCCACCAGAACTGAGTGATCAGTGACAAAGTTATTATTGCCAGACTGGCCTTCTGTATATGGTCTTATGAGACCGTCCCTGCAAGAAGAAGGAAAGTATCAGTGCCCCAACAAAACAATGGACTTCAACATGAGAGACTCGTGAGTCATGGAAACAACCATGATGTTTCCCTAAATGTAATATTCATTTAACAGTCATTTTTGTGCCTAAACCTAAGCAAACGTTAACCATGGTGTTGTCAAACAAATTTAATTTACAACAGGAATGGCTCTGGAAGACACAGAGAGATGATGTTGTCATGCCAATAGTCACATCAGATCAGAAAATGCTCCTATGTGTCCTTCAAGAGGACATGAACAATGTATTTTGTTGTTTAATTTTCATGACTTGTTGGGTCTAATACTCATACATTACAAAAAATAGAGGCAAAGCATTGTTTCCTTCTTTTTTGTCCCACATTGTATTAGTGAATCAGGGAAATCTATATCGGGGCAAAGATGAGTCTTTTTAGGCCTCATCGTTTGTCGACTCAAAACATTTCCCTGGTTTTTTAAAACTGTGTGCTATAACATGATTTTAGCTTCTGAAATAAATGCATTGATAAATTTAATTTATGCAATTTCACAAAATTACAGTATGAGGTTTTTACAGTGATTGGGTCTGAATTATAGTTGTGCAGTAATTAATTACAGAGAAGCACGTAATTAAAGATTCCAAATTAATCCCTCCTGCGTGCGCACACTCACACACACACACACACACACACACACAAAACATCTGGAATTCACAGTACAATTTGCATACAAGTGAGACAATTGCTTACATACAGTATCATGCAACAGATGTGTGTGTGTGATGGTTCATTATGTTCCTGATGATGCGTTACAGACAGACAGTTGTTTGACAAGTAAACACACAGTAACCGTCAGCATCAGGGATTTAGAGTCAATATAAGATTTTTCTGCTACACACACATACACACACATACACACATAGACACACACACACACACACACACACACACACACACACACACAATGTCACAATGTGCACAATGGAAACGGTTCCCTCCTGTGTCTGCTTCAGACAGTATATTTCATTTGTCATTTCTCAGCCTGATTTTGCTTCACCACCACATCGTCCACCAGGATGGAAGCCGTGCGGATGGAAGCTCCTCGCCACAACAGGAATGGATAACCTGACAAACATGGTACTGCCTACAGGCCGACAGGCAAAGGGAGAGAAATACACCTGAAGTTGACATGATGGATGGTTGTCAGATCTGAGCTGGCTGCTCTTTAGCACAGAGAAATATTTCCCAGTACCACAAATGTCACCCACAAAGTCCTTCCCTTCTTCTTCTTCTTCTATGGATTAGACAGACTGCACTACAATGATATACTGCAACCAAACTGTGTGTTATTAATTTCTTCATTTTAATGCAGTTATCCAGGTTGAGTAAAGTGCGCAGTGTAGGTCTTTGAACAGCTTCCTCCTTTAACGGCAGTAATTGTATCCTAATGGGAAATGTAATTTTCTTTTTGTTAAAATGGATTTTATAAAACTGTTATCAAAAAAAAGCAGTGTTCAGAAACTACTATCAAAGTCAAGGTATTTGTACCAAAATTCATACTCAGCCCTAATTCACACACATCGATGCATCAGAAGCAATTTTCAGTGTGATGCTCAAGGAGACGCTGGGGATCCAATGGCCAACCCTGTAATTAATGGACAACCTACTCGACTTCCTAATCCACAGCCACCTCACGCAGGGTCAGGACAGGTACGACAGTGTCGATGCAGTGAAAAATCTGATTTCTTTACTGTAAGGTGACACAATTTCAGCACAAAATGGGAAAATATTCAACATCGTAACCTCAATCAAGCCTTCACCTTTTTGGACTCACTATGTCTAAACTGAAATGGAATCTCAGACTTTTAGATAAAGAAATGTCAAAAGTGCCAGGAGGTGATTGTATGTTACAAAGCATATTGTGCTCACACAGTCCTTCTTACTAACCCTGATGACATCCACATCCCACAGATCAAATCTGATTAAAACCTCTTCGCTTTCACTCGCTCTAATTATTTTCTCCTTTATACCCCAGACGCTTTTCTTTCTAAATCATGTTTGCATTATAAGACCAGTGAATCACTATTACCTGTCACCATGATCCCAGCCTCTCTAAACTCTTGTGCTTCATTTAGTAGACGCCCCCCCCATCTCCTCCAATGTGACTGTCACCAAGACATGATCAAAGTGTAGTCTGGGGATTATGTTGTGAATTGTCTTTCCCCCTCAATATGGGAGGAAAAACGGACGTGTGAGGTTAAGGAAAGGACAGATGTCTGATAAGAGGCTGAGCGGTCTATGTTTTAGGAATGAGCTGCAAACACACATTGTCCCTGGAGAACGGAGAAAGCTCCTCCTTGATACAACATTTGAAGAAGGATAAAAGGATAAAGATAAGTAATAATGGAAGAGATTATTATAGTTGTGATTTATATAATGCAGCAGAGATTAATGCAAGATGCAGAAATTCTTACAAACTCTTACATATTCAAATATTATATGCCAAAAGCAACATTTCTTCACTGCTTTTCTAAAGAGGTTTATCATCAAAGGTTGTGGTAAAAGCTCAATTTTTAGAAGAAACAACAATAACAACAACAGGGCCGCTGGTTGGATCCAAATCACCTGCTAGGTGATCCTGAGGCGGGCCGTCACTGCTGATTATCACCCCACCACTGATCGCCTCATTTCCTCTCCCACACTGTGGTTACACTGGACAGACGTTGGCAATACACAGCCTGCTAATCCTGACTGCAGGGAGACACGCTCATTTACACCCCAACACACATACACACACACACCCGGGCTGAGAACGCAAGCAGTCATGCATGATGTACTTGGACGGCTGGGGGATTAAACCATCAGAGGAAGATCCCGCTTTTACGTGCATACAAAAGGGGGGAGACAGGAAATTACAGCGGCGCCGTCAATTAATTTCGAACTCCACATATACAGCTGAGAGTGGAGATGAGAAGTGAGCTGCAAAAAAAATGACTTTTCATTTTCAGGCCGAGTCGAGGTGATTGGTAGCCTGTAACTTTAGCACTGGCATTTACAACTTATAATGAAAAGTAGGAGTGGAACCTGCCCTGTTACAGTCAGCTTAACAGTTGAATAATATGACTGTATTTCATCACTTGATGGGCATACAGCAGGTGACCAGATCCTATACATTGCCATCTGTGCAGCTAACCTTTAGTATCAGAGAGTCAGAGAAATTTATCAATCCTATCAGACCTTTTCACCTCTCCCGATCGTGCCTATTCTTCTGTCATCTCTTCCTCCTCTACGCTCTCATACACTCGCTAACGTGCCCTCAAACATTCATTATGTTGCAGCGGCGTCTCGAGTGGATTGTGCTGTACATCATTAGAGGAATTGAGCGCGGCGCTCTCTAAGGCGCCGTCCACAGCACTTTTACCGTTGAACCTGGGACCACTGTCAGCACTCCGCAGTGTGTGTGTGTGTGTGTGTACATGTGTGACCCTTGTTCCAGTGTAAGTGTGAGCAAACACACAAACACACGTCTCTACCTGTGGGTCAGAATGAAAGAGGCAGACATTTACTGCATCAAAGAGTAGAGAGATAAGATTCAGGTAAATATAAAGGCAAAGATAGTTGTAATACTGTTTGAACTTTGTGTTTGGACCCCTGCTGTCTTTGTGCTTCAGTAGCAGACTTTTCACCAAATAATCTTTCACTTACACCCCATTTATGGGGCCATGCAGAAACAGTGTGGGGCTGCGAGTAGCAATTACCATTAGTGATTAATTTGTTGATTATTTTCTTGATTAAATGTGCCCTGTGGACTTTTACTGAAAGCAAATAAAAGTTATATCTACATTCAGTGTTCCTCAACATAACACACTCCATCTAACAAATGTGGTTTACTTCCGTTCTCATAAAACAAAGCTGGTTTTCTGAACTTTTGGAGACACGCGTTGTTCACTCAGTGAAACTAGCAGTCTGCCTTTTTGCTGTTGCATTGTTGCACATTTCTGCCCCCTGTGGTTATGTGAACCTGTGTGCATGTCCGTCCTCATACCTCAATTATATAAAAAAAGTGCTTCGCAGCGCTACTAGAGGTCATAATCTCCACAGGGTACCTTTAATCGATTGTATGGTCTATAAATAATGAAAAATTCATGTCACCTTTTCCTCAAATGTCCTCAAATGTCTAGTTTGTCCAAAACTTAGAGACATTCAAGTCACAGTGGTATTTAACAGAGAAAAGCAGCAAGTCCTCATACTGGAGAAGCTGGAACCAGAGAATGTTTGGTGTTTTTTTTACAATTACTACAATCAATCAATCAATCAATCAATCAATTACTAAACAATTTGAGCAGACTCTAGAGCAGTGTGCTCAAATCAGCAACATTTTATCATGATCTCAGATGAAAGAGACTGTAATTCAGTGTAGTCTTTTAGAAATCAGGCGGACTACAAAGAATGGGATGGTTGGATGCACACACCTCACTTAAGCATTATTTTCAAAGTGTGTGTTGCCTTAAAACATTATCATCCACCTCGGGTCCCTGTAAGTGTTTTGTCAAAGGGAGAATGGTTACACAATATACATGCCCCCTCACTGAGAGCCACAGAGGCCTGGCCCAGTTAAACACACCTGGCCATCATCCAGCATTGGCTAATAAACTTGACGCGGCTGCAAGATTGCGAGCAATTGCAGGAATATGCAGCAGAGGAGAACAAACACACACATCAATACGTAGAATCAAACACACACACAGGTGATGATGCTTCCCACGGGGCACATACAGTTATAAAATTAGAGATAAAAGAAAAGCCCTGCTGTCGACTCGTGTCCTTCTGCACTTTTGATCACTCTCTAAAGCGGTGAAACACACACACAACTGTTGTTAACTAAAACACATACAGTATAACTGAAATCCATTTTGTCAGACATACAGCGTTTTAACTATAATGAGACCAGCTTCATTGTCAGCAGCACAAAGCGTATTTCTACTGAAACTTCATGCACCATTGCCCTATTTTCTTCCCTCCAGTCTGCCAATATACAGTACAGTATCCCCCCAATTACTGCACATGAAGACCCTGTGAGATTGCTTGTGGCTCAGTCCATTAGTGTAAAAAGTATGGGTGGGGAAGGGAGGACTGCATCATTATGCTTTCAAAGAGCAGAGCGTGTGCTTGCTCCGCACTAATCAAGGAGCTGTAATTGATGAGAATCCGTCTGAATCAAAGGTTGCACACAGTCGACTGTACGGGCAGGATGAAACTGGCGTATTACTGTATCAGCTGCTCCTTCCTTGTCTGTGGAGAGGGAGCAACACCCCCAGTGATGAGGAATAAAAGGCGCAGCTGTTTGGATTACATGACTGCAGAGTGGGACAATATGTGTTACATAGAGTATTTCCCGTCTTGGATATTTTGACATCTCCTAATCTTTTAACAGGTAGTGAAATGCAGCCACTGACAGAGATGACAAGCAACTAGAGGAAGCCTTCAAGACGTCTTTGAAGTATCTATAGATGATGTGATGTTCAAAGTGAACGCACATAAAGCCAGATGCTTGCTGAAGTAGGTTTGCTGTTAATATGTTCTAATGCAATGATCAGAAGAAAGCAAACGCAGCTCAAAAACAGCAGTAAACTGTGATTCCAGGGGACAGATGCATAGTAGAAATGATGCAGACTAAAAACATGTACCTGCAATTTCCTCACCTAATCTGGTGTTTGGTTTTCAGTGGATGATACAGTATGGTGGGGATGGAAAAACAAGGTTAAGAGTAATAATTATTTTCCGAATTGTATGTGTGGTTTTTTTTTTGCCATCTTCAAAACAAAAAATGCCAATCAAAGCACATCTATAATCTACTGGGACTAGTCAGTTTCATTCTTTTTATTTTCATTAAAGCAAGACTATACAACATTTTTTGAATTTTTTTGAAGAAGAGGGGGCAACTAGATGAAATTAGTTAAATGAGTGCCAGTCAAACCTCAAATGCTGAAAATAATGTAGAACACACAATGGACATACAGCATTTCTGTTTCATGCATTAATTTGATACATGTTACAGTCTTCTCCCACACAGATCTGATGCTGCTATTTCTCACCTCTTCAGTGGAGCGGATGCTTCAGATTAAGTCACATGCTTCATGCACGTCATGATTTGCTTGTTTGCTCTTTAGCACCTTTACTCCAAGCCTAAAACCTTTTTTGTGATATTTTGAACATGGCTACGTCTGTTTATGGGAGATCAAGTTTGTACATACACCCTGTTCCACAATGACTGAGATTAATAAAACAGAACCATGTGTGTAGCTTAGATCATGTATATTTCTATCTTGATGTAAGTTTAAGTCCACACACAGCTGACCCCAGGATGGACCTTGAACTTAATCTACAAATAGCATCACGTCTCTCTCTGTCAAACTGTCTGTCTGTCTGGACTAATAATGTCTCCATTTGATGACCTCTGCAGCTCATCCCTTCTGTGTCCACTAACACAGTTTGTGTCTAAGACCTCTCTCTCACACACACACACACACACACACACACACACACACCACACACAGACAGCCACAGTCTGAGCACAGGCAGAGATTGACTCCAGGATGTTCCCATTCAGCTCTTGATTCTTGCGTTGTTAAATGCATCTGTGGTCTCAAAAGATATAAATACACTGAGCGCTATAAGATAATGAAAACTCAGTGGATCCTCATGACTGATGGCTGCAATCACCTCAGCACAATGAAAAATGGATCGCATTGCGAAACGGAGCAGTGTGATAAAAATATCAGGCCGCCAAATGGACGGAAATGTGTCATTCTGTCATCCGAAAGTGGTGCATGGACGCCGTCTCTGCGGAGAGCCGAGTCAATCACCTCCTGTTAAAAATGACAGGCAGGGAGACAAAACAAATTATGTAGAGGGAGACATGTGGCTGACAGGATGCAGAGTGGACCAGACTGACAGATACATGGGAACAAGAGAAAAAACAAGAGTGTGGCAGAGCGGTGACATCACCATGTTGCTGCTGATGGACAGATGAGACACTGATTTCCAAGTAAACAGGCAGCATAGGAGAAAACGAAACCAGGAGGACAGACAGACAAGATGAAAAGACAGAGCGGACAGACAGACAGCCAGTCGAAGTCTGTCAATGCATCACTTTTGCGTCAGAAAGAGAAGGACAAGAAGCCGCTGAAACATCTGTGGTGGACTTGGAGAAAGTTGGCTGTCGGTCGGGTCACATGTCGGGCTCCGGTTTAACTACTAGCACTAATAATCGGCTTGGACACAGAAGACAGGCTTAATGAAGGCTAAGCCACAGTTACAGCTTCTCCCAGTGGTCTGCGGTCAGAGGTTAGCCGCTTAGCAGCGGGACACTGAAACAAACAACGTCCAAGCAGAATGGAAGACACACAAGCTGCAGGAGAGGGTCCTAAAATTTAGGGTTATTAGCATATTTATTACACTGAAGTGGCTCAACTCGTGCAAATGAAAGTGTTAGATTTTATTTCTTTTAAAAGAGTTGTGTACTGCAAATAAGTAAAGCCGCATGCAACATTTCTCTTGTCCCCTGAGTATCATTCAAAAAAGCTACTCAAAGGTGGCATAAGAGAGGGAATGGAGAGATAAAAAAGGAGGATAAGAGGAGCAGAAAAGGCAATCAGGGGAAATAAGGGGAAGAGAGATTTCCTGTCCCATCCAAGGGCATGGCAGTGTTCATGTTCTCAGTCGGCACCATCTGCTCCAGGAGCACGTCAGCCTGCCAGTGAGGAGAACGGTACAAGCCTCCGCCAAAACATGCCGTAACACCACCACCGTGACAAACAAACAAACATCGCACCGCACACAGACAAGCACACATACACACACACACACACCGGAGAGCAGCACATTAATTCTGCTCCGGCGAAGTGTCTGCAGCAGAGTTCCAGCTATTAAAAATCTGCAATCTCTCCGGGTCTGCAGATATCTGTGAGACAGCAAATTTTCCAGGGGAGACTAACACCATGATGCCAACTGAGTACATTTCTCCAGGAGAAATGAATTAAGGTGATACTGTCTTGTGAGTGGCATCCAGGTGCCACGAGGAGAGCGTCGGGGGGGCGGTGGCTGGCTGAGTCAGGCCCGGGGTGACAGAGTATAAGAGCACCCATGAGGTACTGGCAACGTGTGGCAATGTGCTACAGTCAGCTCAACTCCTGGCTGGTCTCAGGGTGGATTTGTGTGTGTGCCGAGTGTGCACGGGCGTGTGTGTGTGTGTGTGTGTGTGTGTTTTTGTGGCTGGGCTGCGGTGTGTAGACAGGGACTACCGAGAGTTTGTGTGTTCCTGCTGCGGAGTCTGTTTGCAGCTGGGAGGAGGGTAATGAAGTGAGGTGCACTAGCCCAACACCAATGCATTTACCACTGACACACACACACACACACACGTTCCCAAACAAATACCCAAACCCAGGTAAGCTGCCGTGATGGATAATGGAGGAGTGAGTGATATGAATACATATCAGTCTTGTAAACAGGCACTCCTGTCATTCATCTGCATTCATACAGAGGCACACACATCTGTCATATAAATGTAAACACACACACACACACACTCACACTACTTTGACCCACTTATGTTATCCCATACTACAGCAGACGCTCCAGTCGACCCAGATATCAGTTGACATTCATCTCTTCGTAGAGGACTGCAGGCGTCTGTCTATTGCGGATGAGCGTCGAGAAGGCAGAGAAATGAATGGCTTGTCAACATGTTCAATAGATTTGAGCAGATGGACACTTCATCACTCTCTGGACCTTGTCGCTGAGTGCTTGTAAAAACCTGACCTACACTGGTGTCCTCACAGATCTCAGCGTTTGTTACATGCCTCCTGACGAGCAAAGACAGAGGACACAGGTAAAGAACCTATGGAGGACAGACACTTATACAGTGTCAAGCATCACAACTTATAAATGCCATGTTCAGACCACATGATACCAGCGATAACAGTTCGTTAAGTGTGTCAAGAACAAAATCAAGTGTATCAGAGTGGACAAGCACCTGTGCCACATGTAGGATGCTGCACAACGTCCTGAGAGAAGGACTAACGTGTCCATGTTGGCCAATGTGAGCACAGAGCTCTCCCACACACAACTGTAAACGTGGTGGAGCAAAGATGCTCCATGGTGCTGCGAGGGGGAACTGTGAAAAAGAGGAAAGGTCATCATTTTATATTTTATAGGCTTTTTCAAAGTCAAGACAACCAGTATCATACGCTCTGCCTTGGATGCCATTGTTAAATTTTTTAAATGCGATTTTTCAGCACTGTGGGCCCTTGAAATGAGATTCCATTAACCTCTGTTATATTCGGTAGTGGAAGCAGAAATGTCAGAGACAGATAGCTCAAACGTTGGACAAATAAAACTAAAGGTGGTGGTGTGCAAGAAACCAACTAGTCCATTTGGTGCAACCACATGGGAAAGCAAAAACTTTATACTTTATAGTTTACAGTCTGAACTGTTACACTTGAAGGCAGAGAGGAAAGTCAGGCATCTTAGAAAAAGGAGCACACTTTAAGTCTCTTCTGGAGGACATTCATAGTGTTGCATTCATTTGTTCACACCCAAAATGACAGATATGGTTGTGTGAAAAATGAAAAAAGAGAGCTTGAGATAGATGCTCCAAACCTCCTCACTGTCTCTCCTCTGCACAATTGGTCGATCAGGACATGAAGCTTTAAATTTTGCCCCTCATTCACCCACTGATGAACGATGCCAGGACCCAGTGGTGCTGAACAAGCATGCCATGAACCAATGCCTTGGCAGTGCATGGTCCAGGCAATTTAGGGTTCAGTGTCTTTGGCCAGGTGGACAATTAGTGGGTGAACCATTTTACCTGCTGAGCCACATTGTACAAAAGTAATGAATAAAGTAAGAACTCACTGGAGTCACCTGTTGTTTTTATGGAGTCTTCAGTTCTTGGTCCACAGCGACAAAGAAAACTTTTAAACTTGTTTGGATTGATCAAATACTGTCATTAAAAAACTTACAGGCTAACACACAAGAATATAATCTAGTTATTATATGTCTACCTATGAGTATGCTGTCTTCCAACTAGACTTGCTTCACTCCTCTCCCCCTGTCTCACCCACCCACAGCTGACACCCTCCTCTCTCTATTAGGGGGAGAAGCAGCACATAGACTATTTGTCTGTGAAGATTTATTACAGAGGAAAGCATGACGTTCACATGTGGCTAACATAATTCATTGCGTACAAGGATCTGTTGCTAGAGTTGTTGTTGTGGGATACAACATGCCTCTCCGGTGTCACGATGCTGAGGTTTCATTTCCCTGCGTGCTTTGCACAATCTAGGAGCAGCAGGGCCACAGACCTTGAAGCCAAAGTTAGACACGTGTGTTTACCTAAACACCTCTTAAACGTGGTAATACGAAACAAGGGAAACAGTAAACGATGAGCAATTTATTACATGAAAAATACAAATATAGACACCACTAAATAACAATATGCAACATAACATTCACTTGGGTTATTTCATGCTTTGTTTTTAAAGTTTGAAGTGCATGACATGACTGAATTAATACTGAATAACATGAGGACTCTTGATAGTAATGTTGTTGCATCATTTAAACTGCCAAAATATCTCACTATGGAGCCAAACTACCACATTAATGAAGGTAATGAAGGTATTTCCATACCATTAATAAGGTATATATACTGGATCAGCATGAATACGGCCGACCGTCTCAAAGGCTCACGCTCCTCCCACGGTCAGCTGACGGCTCTGACCCTGGCCCTTTCTCCCATAAGCACTCTCTTTATAGATCTGCCACCGAAACCCAGAGAAAAGTCCACAGCAATATATTCCCCCTCTCATATCTATCCACTACAATCACTACCGATCTCCTTCTCCCCCTGGGCTGCAAATTATCGAGGAACGCCAACGACTAGCTGAGCGGTAATTTGTGGAGCAGTGGACCCTCATCCCCTTGACCTTCTCTCCCTCTCTCCTCCTGAGACAGCCAGCCAGCCTCTCTCCCATCAATTCTTCTACTTCCATTTTTTTTCTCCCACTTGTGAATGTCAGCCCCCTTTTCTTTCTCTTTTTTCTCTCTCACTTTTCCCTCAACCTTTCGTTTCTCTCTCTCCATCCTCACTCTCCTGTAATGATTTACACGCTGCCATCACAATAAGGAGGAGGGAGGGGGGGACGATCTTAAATAACAAAATAAATTTTTTATCAGCAGCAAATTGATTGATAATTCAGGGGGAAGGTTGACAGCTGTAGAGCTGCAAAAAATATATATATACAGTATGAGGTCTGTGTGTAAGCCTCTGCCTGGCCACGCAGCTGTCAAACTCATGCTGAATTATCAATCCGCAGGCCTCCTCTCCTGCAAAATCAATCTGAAAGAATGTGCTGCAGAATAAAAACTGGCAGCACAGGTTGTCGTTACATGACTCAGGAGAGTGTATTCCCGTGAGAGGGGAGGTAAATGTGATCATTGATATGCTGAACACACATGCGCGTACAGCTTTGTAAGAACAGCAGAGGAGCATGGGAATGTGTGCAGATTCTCATGATTAAATTTGAGCTGGGGAAAAAAAAAAGCTCATCTTTTGAGTCCGTTGCAGTGCGGAGAGCTTTTCTCAGTGATCTGGCTCCAATGCAGATAGAAGGAGGAGAGCGGTGTTATAAGAATGAGTCAAGTTGATGCCCGCATTAGTGGGTGAGAGTGAGCATTTCACTGTGGCACCCACATCCTCAACATGAAGACCTGCGGTGGGCTCGCCGTGGCAGACAGCACTGATTGATCTGTCGCTTTAGAAACTCAGAATAGGCAACAGAATGAGAACACCTTATATACCAATACAGCAACACACACACAAACACATCATAACTAAAGTACAGAGACACCACACCGTGACAGGTTCTGTTGCCTCAAGTCTGAGTCTGGGATAAAATAGTCCTACCTTAACCACACAAGACTAATCAAAATGTAGAATTTTTTGAGATTTTCGTTTTGCAATAGACTGTCCTCCCAAGAAAATGACAGCATTGGTTGCTTCAGCAAATGCCACAAAAACATGCTTACATTCAAATGATTAAGTCCACTAGAGGTTGTAGGAATTATGACTCTTGTCCGCTGAGAACTAAGGAGGGAGTCAGCTGACGTTATTTTAGAGCCACAAAGACTTTAACACAAGAGACTGCTGTTTGTTTCCCCATTTCCCACCAACAGTCAGTGTTGGATTAAACTTGACCAAGTTGCTTTTGCACTGAAAACGAACCAAACTCAATTATATAATCAAACATTCCCCTGGTAGATGAGCCATCTCTGATCTGTGCCACATTTGCAGGTTAATTGCTGGACCGTGTTAAGCCTCCCCATATGACCAGCTGCTATGTAGACCATTGATCCCTCCAGCTGGCCGCTGCCACGTGACGCCAGCATCTGGTATCTGGATGGAGGCAAAGGTCACGGGCCTCCTGTCCTCAACCTCATGCCTGTAACACTAACATCCAACACACAGCCCCGGTGCTGTGCAAGACCGATGGCTTAAATACCACATTGAATGGAAGTTAATACATGTTAAACAGTTATGTTGGCTAAAGTTGAAAGATATGAATCAGTACGGACGAGAAGAAAATTATTTACCAAGTGCAGAAATTTATTTATTTATATCACATTTTTGGCAGTACTTCCCATCAGTATATAACAAAAAAATCTGATAATATCATGAATTAATCTTAAAACCCGCACTTGGATAAGCAGTAGTAAATGGATGAATGGATTAACGAATTAAAGAAAATAACAAATTATTTATTAAGAGTATTGGAGATTTACCATTTACCAATTTTTTCTAAAAGTCCACATACAAATGCAAGAATTTAGAATATTTTCAAAGGCCTAAAGAGAAGACTTAAACACAGGAAAGGCAAATCCTTTCCAATCCTAAGTGTTGATTGTTTTGTCTTTCATAGTGAAATGTGTATACATGTGTAACACATCTGGCTGGATTTGCTTTTATGGTCCATTAGGTTGGGGGAAAAAAGTGACAGCAAGAAAATGCAGCCACATGAAACAACCTTCAGACTTCCTGAGAAGCAGCAAGAAATAATTACAGCGACAGTATGTTCAATGTCAAGCACTGAAAGTTTGATTGTCAGAATAAGACAATGGTTACTTGGGATGGGTATTGAAGGCCGGTACTTAATTGGTACCTCTTCCTCCTGATTGGTCAGTACCAAAATATTGGACAAATGGACAAATGGTGCTGCTATCAGTATTTATGTGACGTTCATTCTAACATACTCTAGTCGGCATTTTCAAATTTCTAAGTGACCCCTAATGATGACAATGATGCCATTTACGTTCTGTACTCTGCAGTCATGGCTGACAGGGCAAGGCATTGAAAAGTGTGCACTCATGTTGCTAAATTTAATGAAAAAGGTAAAAAAAAAAACATTAAAAGGTTGCATGTGGAGCAACCTCATGGCCTCAGGACACAGTTGGCATCAGTTTTAAGCATTTCTAATTTATGTTCCTAAATGATCCCACAGACGTCACTCAGCAGCCACAGCTTTATCAGTGGAGAGCAGAAGTGAAAGAAATGATATAGGAAGAAACAACAGAATGTCACAGGTCACCAAGTTTATTGTGAAAGATTTATAGCCCTTCATGACAGTGGAGTCCAGTTGGTTTAGGTGTGCTCGGTAGCCAATAGCTATCATAGCATATATCACTATGATGCCCATAGCCCTTATAACTATCTGCAACTGTTGAATCTCTGAACATTTTTTCACGTCCTGTCTTTGTTTTTTGCACCAAATTATGGAGATAGTATCAATAAGAGTATTGATAAAGAATCAATATTGTCATCAATAAAATCTTAACAATACCCAAAAACAGACAGCACATGCTTATTCTTCCCTTCTGCTACTGCAACAGTGATGCTTAAAAGAGATCTGGTAAACTGTGCTTTATCAGACATGACAGGTTGCAAAATAACTTAATTCCAAAGAAAGAAAAGGCAATCGGAGAGACCTTCCTCGAGGAGTTGTACACTAGTGCATGCATTTAAAAAAAGGAATTAATTAAAAAACAAAAACAAAACACAACCTGTACATCAGTATCACTTTTGCATCGTGACTGTGGGTAAACACCATCACACTGTGAAGACTGTATGGATGACTTGAGCCGTGGGTGGATTCAATCGTGCTGTAGAATTTGTCATCTGATGTGCAAACAAAAACTGCGCAACCAATATATGTCGAGTCAAATGTCACACTGATTCAACTGCACTTTTTCACATAATGATATCACGGGCTACAAGTTTTTTTTGCGCCCGTTTGTTCTGCCTCTAGCTGTATGTGAAGCGCAGATAAAATGTGATGGAGAGGCGTTTGTTCAACTGCGTCTCAGAGCATCAGCGGTTGCACAACCCACACACAGCTGTGCTGATGAGGAGAGCCCTTTGCTAATAATACAGCACTGTCCTCCAAATTTGGATGGACATAGCCTGGAGGTGATGGAAGGAGGAAAGAGTCAGAGAGAGGAGCGGGGGGGCATCTGTCAGTGTGGAAAAGGCGATAAACTTGCTTTAGATTTTCCTTTATTTGTGTGCAACTCATCCCAACTCTTCTGGGAAATAGTTTTTTTCTTCTTTAAATGGAAACATAAACTCATGAATAAACAGGAGTATGGTGCATGTGACTGTGAAAACACATGGCTGGAGATGGTATAAATGCAGACGCCTCTGCCACAGAACCTTTTTACGTGATTAGAAGATACTCTGAATAGTTCTCCATAAAGTGAGAGCAGAAACTGCCGAAATGCCAACAGTAGCACCGCTCTCGTCCGTGGTGGAGGTTCGCTGGGAGGGATTTTGGATCTGTTCTTGTTGCAAGGACTGCAGCGGAGCGCCACAGGTTTATTGATGACATTTAGTCAATGTTTAATGGATTCACTTGTATCAAATTTTGCTCACCGTGCACATGGCATCATGTTGGATCAGCTCTCTCTGTGGTTTGTATTGATGTGCTCTGCCTACAAGGCCATTCCTTTATACCTCTGCGTGGTAAGACAAGTGGATTCTTGGAAGCTCTCTAAAGCTGTTGGTGATTCAGGAAAAAAAAAAAAAAACACGCCTTTCAAATTGTTTGGTTATTATGAACACTACTGTTGAAACAGTGTGCAGCGGCTGATAGGAACTGCTAGAAAAGCTGCAGCTGTGGGGTGTCAGGATAAACCTAACTCTGCATCTCTGCTTTCTATACCTCTAAAAAACCTTAAGGTAAATTGGCTGCCTTATAACAGAAAGGCTGTTTCAGGGTTAATGCCTTTGTGTTACAAAGTATTAGGTTCCTGCATGGAGAAAAACAACTGTGTCAAGCCCAGGTAGCCTGTCAGTGTGAAAGAGAAGACGTGTAGCACCGTGAAGTCCAACCCCCAGTATTGATTTAGTGAAGATCTGGGTTAACAACATGCATCTAGGGTGCCTTGCTTTGTGCCAAAGTTCCTTGCTGTTCCAATCAGACACTCCACACTTTCTTCAGAGTGCAATTCCAAGAAATCGTTCCACAGATCCTCCCAAAAAAACAATCTCAGGAAAACACTGGGCTGCATCAAAATGCACTGTTCCAAAACATGTTTCATTAGTGCCTGAGCTCTAGTTCAGTGGTTTCAGGGCCACCAAAGGAGGTCACAAGATATGGGAACGGGAACATAGGAAAACATTTTTCTGCTACACAAAATTTTCTTTTCAGACTTGCCTCAAATCATTGCTAATAAATTACTAGAAAAATTATACATCCTGAGAAATATAAACTTCTTTTTATAAGGCTTGAGTACACTAAAATAAAATACACTTTAAAGAACAACAAACCTTTATCAAATTCCTAATGATTACTGACAACAAGCTGAATAACATCCTTTTTTTTTTTGTATTGCTGGGTCACTCATGGGTACAACCAAGGGAGACAATGAAGACTGAATTTATCCTCTGTAGGGAGCTGGCTGATAATCTAATGCTATTCAATCGAAGACAACAAAACTAAAGATGCTTTCAGACAGAAAGCGAAGTGAATTCAACCCACGTTAATGGAAAGCTGGACTGTTTCAGCAGTCTGTTTAGCAGTTTATTCCACCCAAACAACCAATGTAGCAACTGCACAGACAACAGCTATAAGGTCATGTCTGCATGTAAGAAGATTCATGAAGCCCTGGGTCAAGTGCAAATATACTGGTCAACATTTCAACAACACATCAACTCCTGTGGACAAGTCTTGCCCTCAGTTTGCACCAACCTGGGCAAGTTTGCATTAATCTATGCTTTTATTGGGATGTATCTCACCCAAATACTGTGTAATGACTCTGTTTCTTTTAGGTACCAGGCACATGAACAATATAAACTTTATACAAGTTAATATAACTGAATATACACGTCAAGTGCGAGATTTAATCTTAATTTCATAATAGATTATATGGATGACACAGTAGAGGAGGTGGCTTTCACACTGTATGATTGATATGTCTTGACCTGGGTAATAAGTGCAGCATAGACAACCACTTGCATAGCCATGAGGACTGTTTTCGGTAATTAAGGGTATATGCTTTGGGCTACTTTGGGCCTTTCTTGAGCTCCCCTTTAATTAGAGATAGAGCATATGTTTCAAGGACACTTTGCTCTGTGCTGCCATGATATGAGGCGCATAAGAACATTGCTGGATTTGACAGTCTCAGATCCACTCCAGAAAGTCAGGAACATGTTCTGTCCAATAAGAGAATGACCTTTAAAGACAGAGGAAAGATAAAGGTCGGAATTAAAAATCTAATACCCTCCATTATCCCAGCTTAGCTTGTCTCAGTAGCTCCATCATACCAGGCAATTTCTAAGCCGTAAACATGCCAAATCTGTGAGCAATCACTGGCAATAATCGCTGATGATGATAAAAAGCTGATAGCAACTTCCTTGTTATTTTAAGAACTTGAGCGCTGCAGACCGAAATCGTGATAATAAAAAGGTGAAGCCCACAGTTTTTTTATTTTCCCACTGAGTCAAGATTGTTGTATTCCCGAAGGTGTCTTTTACGTAGTATCCTGTCCATTTGCAGTGGCCCTAAAAGGAAACTCTAATGCCCTGTCGATTTGAAAGAAGAGCAGAGAGCGGAGTGAAATCTTCCTGATAGATTCGAGCCGAGCCTGGGTCAGATAAACAAAGCAGCAGGAGCAGAACACAAATCAATAGGTTGAGACAGGTCAGGAGTTAGTGGGGACAGAGAAAGTCAGGTTAGGTCAGAGCTGAGAGCAGTTTGTCTAACAGTGCACATAGGGTGTCTCTGCGGCTTCCTATTTACTTTTTGCAGCTGTTAAAAGTGTCTGTAAGACTCACTCTGCACTTTAAAATTAAACATTTACGCCTCTTAAACTTAATTTCTAAAATGTTTCAAAAGCCATTAAGGAAAGATTTGCATTAGAATTGTGCGGCTTTTCAAAAGACACCCCTTTTTTTTTGATGGTAACCATCAAGAGAAGAAAACAGACACAGACAATGACGCCGGGTTATTTTTGGGGCTCGAGATGAAAGCGATCACCGGCAGGTGTTTCGATCACAGATGCATTAGCTGCTGATATTAAAGAGTGGGCATTGTGCTCAGTGCCATTCAGACTGCATTTCCTTCCACCGCACCCCCACTACTATGTGGGAGGGTCATGACCACTCAGCCAGAGCTACCTCTCCCACTAGAGATCAGACAGACACAGCGGGCCACGCACTGTGACCATACCTCTTTAAATAGCACACACAGATGCCTGCTCACACAGACACACAGTGAGTCATGATAGCACAGAGCTGAAATGCTGCTCGGTGGTAGTGGGGAGAAAAATGACTGTGCTGATGATACTTTTTCTAAGTTAAACTTTTCTGGAGCTCACACATTTGTCTTATTCGCACCAACATGATTCATCAAAAACAAAACTTTTATGGGTGGACAACCAACAACAGGCGCCGTAGACACATGCTAACATTGTTCATTCTTGTTCTTGGAGTAAAGTAAGTCTACAGGTGACGTGTTCGAACATTACTGATGCGCTCGAACATTATTATTTATGACCCTACTATTCTTAAATCAAATCTATCTTTTTGCGACAGTTAATAATGGTGCACAGACATTAGGAAATTTACTAACTTCCTTGATTCTATGATGATGTTTTTGTGACTTCACTTACCCGAACCTTCATCATAATTTTTTCACATCATAAAACTGAACACTAATTTCTTTCAGTCTGTGAAGGCACAGACAAATCATGTCATTCAAGGGTGACAGATCAGAAGTTGATTTTATGTGTTGTTCTTCAGGGCAAACTGAATATTTTTTCTTTTCATTGAGAGGATTTGTTGACTTTGGAGTATTCAGATGAATACTGCATACATCACACATCACATCACAGATAAAGTGAAGTGTGTTTTGGATCGCTTGCTGGACACCAAGTCGGTGAAAGTGATCGGTGGGTCCATGACACCACTCCATCACTCAAAACCGGACAGGTAGCAGAGGTAGCTGCTACACATTGATCCACTGATGCATGAGAAAACAGTGAGGCCAACGCTGTGCATGCTACTGATGGTACACTAAATGGTGTAGTGTACATTTTGTTGCGACACGACTCCTTGACCATGTCACACCAGCCAATTACATGCTTCAGTCAACCACAGACTGTACTTACTGTACACTCTTGCACACACTCGCACTGCTGGGTTTGTAGTGCCAGCTCAGCCCTCTGACAATATTGAACCTTCAGTAAGTTGAGAGACTGGTCAGTTTGACTTTGAAGAAATGTGCGGTATTGCATTTTGAGTCCCAAGCAGGCGGTTTGCTTTGATCGATGCACAAAGGCTTATAAGAGGCAGAGTGGAGCTGGCACCTGTGAGGCACATTGAGTTTGAATTGACAGCTGCTGAGCTCTGAGGTGTGTCTCCAGTGTAGGGAGGCTGCTGAGCCTCAGAGGCCATCTATATTCCTGCACAGTGTTGAAATACTCAGGTTCAATAGACGGCCTGTCTTAAACAAAGCCAATGTGACACCAATAGACTATAGCAGTGTAAAATAAAGTATTTGGTGCACAGAACCATATCAAATTAGCCCCACTGAAGGTAATACTATAAAACCATTGAGGTTTTACAAGAGCTACCATACGCGATAAGAGAAAAAGAAGCCTATTCTCCCAGTTCACACTTGATGAGTATACATAATTCAGGCTCTGAGTGCCAGAGTATGTCAGTAATGATTACTGTCCTAGTTATCAAATGCCTTGTAACAGGAAGGCATTTGACAACAAGACCCTTTGGGGATGCTGATATTGCATAATGACAAAGAACATTTTTTTACTACCACTTTGCTGTTGTATGCCTCTGGCAACCACTCAAGTTGCAGGTTACATCCATGTCTGTCCAGACATATATAATATGTAGTGAAGACTTTGAATAAAAAAGTATTATGTGTATTTTTTGACAAAATGGAAGCTATTACTATATCTATCTTGGCCAACTGGATTGCGAGATTGCATTTCAAGATTGCATTCAACCTCTTTTGCCCTCCACACACAACACACAGTTTACCTGCATGCAACCATAGCCCGCTCAAACATGATTGGTGATATACTACTTGCACTGCAAACAAATAACCAACAAAAAACAGAACGCTTACAATAACCAACATCTTGTCCTTTGCCTACAGATACAGAACACAACAATGTTTCAAATATGGATGTTGTTGCAAACAAGCTACATATTCTGTTCTATTCTTATGTTTCAAGGTAGACACCCAAGATTAGTGTCACAAATTCAGTATCTGACCACATGTGAAATGTGGTCACCATCTCCCCTTCTGTTCCTGAGTTATGGTTTTGAATAATGACCAGAAAAGGGGTTTTGCAAAACATTATGATGTCACAGGGAAGTTAACCTTTGACCTTTTAAACATAAAATGTCATCAGTTCATCATTTTATCCTATTAGACATTTGTCTGAAATTTTGACCACCAAAATATAATCAGTTGATCCTGGAATCCAAGTGGATGTTTATGCTAAATTTGAAGAAATTCCCTCAAGTGATTCCTGAGATATTGTGTTAAGGCGAATGGGACGGACGGACAGACAGCCCCGAAAACATAACGCCTCCAGCCACGGCTGTCGCCAGCACAGAAGCATAAAAATGTTGAGTATCCACTTTAAAGAAGATGCTGTGTTTCCTTTTCTTCAGCTGTTCCAAAAGCATCCTGAATGCACAAGGAACAGGGCTTTTAAAGAGTAAATATAGAGGCACTGTTTTATGTGCATGTTGAGTACCCACAGGCCGTTTGTGAAGATGTACAAGTGGAGAATATGGCAATGCCCTGTGAAATCTTCAGGGAGAGTACAGGCTTTTAGCATTCGCCTAAGCATAAACATCCAAGAACTCTCACTGATGAAATTCCACGCATGTAGCTACAAACAGTCAGCCAACGCCTCTCTGAACTCCTGATGCAGTTGAAGTCCTTGTTGAGATGTACAAAGCAGGCTTAAAATAACATGCCTGCTAAGTAGGCAGCATACTAATGGAATCTCGCTCCTGTGTTTACATGGTCTCAGTACTGCAGCAAATTATGCAAACAGTGGGATATTGAATGAAAATGTGAAAGCAGAAACATCAAATCCTTGAACAATGTTTGACCCAAGTTAACTGAACATGGTGTGGAAAAAGAGAAAATGAGAGACAGAAAAGCTGACAGAGACATACATTGACTGAGTAAAGGAGGGACGGAAGGAAGGGGGGGGAGAGGGGTAGTGAATAATTGAGGATGTCCAGCACAATAAGAGGGCTCCCACTGACCTGGTGTAATATTTTTCTTACTTCCTACAAACAACATGGGCCCAAGAAATCGGTGAAACATTACCTTTAACTTGGACCTACACCAGTTCCCCAGCCGCTTGGATCAATGGCCACTGATCGCCCTCCATGCTTGGCTGTTAAGGCCATTACCAGTGTAGTCTCCATCGATCACTTAAGAAACGTGTGTGTCCTGATCCCAGCTGACGATAGTTGTCCTGTGTCGAAGGTCTACTTGTCCCTCACCTTCTTTGTGTCCTCCAGCTCCAGAGAAAACTAGGACACAGAGCAGGACAACAGGGTTCAATAATAATTAAGGGATGAAAGATTTGTTAGGAAACTTTTCCACATCAACCCTCTCATAAAAAATAACCCCTTTTCACACTAGACAAAAACCCCACTTGATGACGGAGCTGGAGGAAACGTTAAAGGGTCAAAAAAGTCATTACTATTCACACTGAGGGGGGCATGAATGTGTGTACCAAATTTCATGCCAATCCATCCAATTGTTTTGAGATATTTCACTTAAAACAAAAAACAACAGCCTCTTGGTGGTGCTACAGGTGAAGTAAGGGGGTCACCAAAGTCAGCAGGATTCGTCCTCTGGGGACCATGAATGTCCGTACAAAATTTCATGCCAATCCATTTGATAGTCACCAGAAACTGGGGGGGGCGTAACATTTTATTATAAAATACATTTGCTGTCATAAACTTGTGGTAAACAGACTTTTTCTGAGACACGATTAAAAATTAAACCAAATCATTTTGCATTACTTCATTCAGCTTGTTTTAACTTTATGTCCTCTACTTAACTGCACATGAAGAGTTAAAGAAATGTGACAGGCAATTCATAGCCCGTATTCACTGAACTGTGTCAACTGCAAATGAATTCAACTTGTTTTACTTGGATGTGTTTGCTCCAGAGCTCAGAGGCATCAAAAAGAATTCACTGTACATGAATCAGTTATTTACAGCTGACTGCTGATGTGATATGAAGGGAAAGCACGACTTCGCCCACTCTCATGCCAATGACACAGTGCACAGCAGAGCGTGGAATCATGGTAAATTTATATGTGCATACATCTCTTCATTAACATCAGTTCACTTACTGTACAAACTGTTTAAAAAGTTGGAGTGCTTTAACAGACAATACATATATTTCTCCTACACACTTAGATTTCATATTCAAACTTTTCAGCTGCTAACAGACAGATCTCTCTGAGGTTAGCGAGAAAAAAGAAAGCCTGTGTGAGAAGTTCAGTTTTCAGAGAACAGAGGGCTTTATGCTGTGATTGATTTTAAAGTAGGAAGACGGTTACTGGATCCAGTGCTTCTGAAAAGTCCCCACTGGCATCACGAACCTGTAGCTGCATCAGTGATATTTTTACCTCAGGAGTGAATACCCTCTAATGATTTTGATAGAAAAGCTTCATTTTCTTAGCGTTAGTTAAAAAGACCGTTTAATAGCACAATCAAACTTGGATCTTTCTCATAAAAGATTCAGCGCTCGAATTCAAGTGCTAATGAAGAATAACACTGCAATGTTGTGTTTTTTTGTTCGCACTAATGGAATTACATAACCACCAAATTTCACTATGTACTTTTTGTCACAGCCTAATTTAGGATTCAGTAAAGTGTTTCATTGTTAATGTGACCCAACACAAATTTGATAATAAAACAAACTTCATCATCATCACATTAAGATGTTGTTCAGGTAAACCCTGTGCTGATACAGTGGCCTTGTACAAACACTAGTGTAATCCTGCCTGCCAAAACCAATTTGCACACCTCATTACGCTGTGCCTGTGAAAATATGTTTGCAAACATCTTAAGACAATAAACTGGAATGATTTATGAGGCTAAAGCAATGAAAATTAATCCATTGTTTACTATTGTTTGAAGTTAATGCATCGGAGCAAAGAGCTAAGAAGACATGAATAATGAGGCAAGAGGGAGCTAAAGTGTAATGTTACTAAAATAGTTGACATGCAGAGGGTAAAGGCAGTCGCTGCCGGTCTTCACTGTGTTGAAAAAAAGAACAAAAAGAAATTAAATGTGTCACTGAAATTTGATGGTAGCTGCCCTGAAAAAGTTTCCAGCTGTTTTAATTGCTTTTATTAGTGCGAAAGCTGCTTATTCGATAGGAACTTGCGGAGATGAAGAGATGTAAATTGCAAATGAAAGCAGTGATGGGTAAGCAGGGCCGAATCCAGCATCAGCACTATCCGACCATCAGCAGGTACCTGTGTGCCCCATTAGGATGCATTATATAACAAACACTAAGTCAACTCTCAGCAGAGCACTCCTCTCCTGCTTCCTCTCAGGCAGTCTGAGGCAGGGTCAGAAGACTTTTAGCAGTCACAACAATAAGACACAGAGCGACACAAACACACAGCAGCAGGTAAGGCACACACCACTGCTGAAATCAGTTCATACGTGAGAGGTAACTTATATTTGCTCAGTGGGAAGATAATTGTCTACGAGACTGTGTGCGATGCACGATTGACTTTGGTTTGAACACAAACACTCGTCTAAGTGAGCATTACCCTTCTGCTTGAATCTGCCCCGCTGATGACGGATTAAAGCTCACACACATTGATTACGGTATGAAAGTGATGCGAGGGCAACTTTTTTGAACTCTTCTGACGGACCGCCAGTGTTATCTTCATATAGCCAACCTTATTGAAGCAAATGGGCCTGAGGGATCGACAACAACGGGTTTTGTTACAGTGATTTTTGTAATGAGAGTCTTGTATCATACAAAGATATTCAAATCCAGCAGCGGATAAAACACACACATCACATTAACAAAATACAAATGAAATTTAAGCGATCTAATTTCCCTGCTGTTCTTCCATCTCTACTCCTACTGCTGTCTCGCTGCTGCTTAAGTGACTTATTTCTAATTCTGAAATGGTTTTAATGATTCATCAGTAACAAAAAGCACTTTTCCGGATCTTGATCTCATATTGAAACAAGAGTCCACAGCCACGCTAATAGCTCTGTGGGGCTGCACTCAGGCACAGCGGTGCTTTAAACTAAATGCTAATGTCAGCATGCTAACACGCTCAAAATGACACTGCTAACATGCTGACACAGGTGTAGCAGGTATGTTTTCCATGTTCACAGTCTTGTCTTAGCATGGTAACATTTGCGGATTGGCACTCCAGACAAAGAACAGTTGAGGTTGACAAGAATGACAAAATGTATACTACTCCCTGCTAACAATCAGACAATGCAACATATCACATTTTATGTAATAGATGTGTAAATGATTGTTGTGCGGCTCTATAGCAGTGAATGATGCAAAATGATGCTTAATAAATGCAACCAACTGTCTATCAGGGAGCAGTATATAAGTGAACAATGGATATAATTCAGACACAGTCAAAGTATCTCCAAAGTCATGGGCCACACCATCTGGGAACCTGTTCGTCTGTACAAAATTTGGGGCCAATCAAGTTGATACTGAGATACTGAGGAGGTGCTAGATGAAAAGTCTGGGGGGGATCACCATAGTTATCAGAATTCGTCTCTCAGCTCCATAAATATCTCTATCACATTTCACGGCAATCCATATGACAGTTCAGTCTGGACCAAAGAGGTGGGCCGACCAAATGAATAACCAACATCGGCATCTCTTACTGTATGCATATAAGCTTAATCTTGACAAAGTTCAACCAGCTTGATGGTTGAAATCAATAACTCAGAGGTAACCCTTCAGTCTAGACCTCTACTCATACACAAGCACAAAGATAACACCCTGAGACATACTGTAAGACCCAAGGACAGCAACCACATGGCAGTGTTGACAGTATTTTGAAGAAATGGGGTTTGTGGGTTTGGGGGAAGCCAGAATACTTGATAGGAAGTAAGTGGGAAGGTGGAGGCGTAGACTCATCTGTTGACATTTTTCCTCATCACCTATTTAAAGACAATGAATAGGGAAAAGAGAAAGTGAGAGAGATAGAAGGGGGCAAATGAAATATTAAAACAAAAAAGGAGGTCTATTTTTAGACACAAGCGGTGGTTGGTGGGGGGGTGCATCGGTTGTATTATTGATGTTGCTGTGCAAGTGGGGGCTCTCTGGTACTCGCCTGAGAAAAGGCCTGGTAGAAGTGTGTGTAGTGATTTTTTTCTGTGGGGAGTGGTCACTGCATTAAGAAGACAAAATGGAGCCCTAAGAGAGAATCAGAGCGCGATATCACATTTAAATCTGGGCAGACAGACCACAGAAAGAGTGAAAGTGTGCAGGAGAGAGGTTGAGAAGAAGAAGAAGAAGAAGAGAAAGAGAGATTGCAGTTGTCTGAGCTCCGCTCCCCACAGAGAGCGCCGGTGTACAGAAATATTTGCCTGCACTTTTTGACACAATTTTATTATTCCACACAGATGCAAGGCTGGCTCTTCTCTGGCAGAAGCTCGGAGAGGGAGCCTTCATGTGGAGGCACTGATCCTACTCTTTTTTTTTTTAATGCACACACACGCACGCACACACACACATCTGTGTAAACTTGCTGGGTTACAGGGTTCACAGAGCAGAGATGTGGGAGAGGCTGCAAAGCACTCATTTATGCATCATCTTTTTTTTTTTTTTGCAAGTTGGCGATCACCATCATCCACAAGCAATAAGGCGTGATTCATTTAATTTCTGACCTTTAAAGGCTTCAAAGTTTATCTCAACAACAACTTGATTTTCTTGCACCCTTACTTTTGTTCTGGTATAGGGACAACACTGGGCCTGTCTTCTTATTTCTAAAAAAAAAAAAAAAGTACAGTATGTCTCACTGTGACTGTACAGATCATCAGAAGTGCAAACGTGACTGTAATTCTAAGTTGTGATATCCTCAACTCAGCTTTTCCAGAGTCAACAAAAACACTTCATCCTTGGTTTTTTTGTACTGCACCACATCTTTTCTGACTTCTTCCAAACACACACAGAGTTAAGAGAGAATAACATGGAAAGAGGAAGTGACTTTGACGTACTGAAAGATCAATACATCTTTACTTCAGTGGTCTCAGATTATCCTCTCCCACATTACATCACAGTAATATCCCCATGCTTATACTGTAATTCAGTTCAAGGCCAGACAGTCTGGTCCGTGGCGTGCCTGCTGGACATCACATGCAGCTGGAAGTCTTTAATGCTCACAGTACTTATGGTTATGGATTGATGAGGAGTAATCAAATGCAGCCTTGTGTCAGACGGATGTGACGTAATTTGACCTGGGTGAGGACACAAAGAGGATCAGATGGCTTTAGATAAACAGTAGCTTTCCATTATATTATCTACATCCAGCTGTATGAGGACAAGTGATCTTAGACAGCAACTTTTGGGCAAATGTTTTGAATGTTGAACTAAATGTGGAGTCATCCAGTCAGTACGTGACTGTGTACATGTGGCTGTACCTTCATAGCGTGCAGGCTTCTTGCAGTCAGCCTTTTTCCGCCACACTGAAACATATGTGGGCTATTTTTGTACTGACTCAACGTGCTACCCATAGATAATATATGGACGTGTCTGCATGAAAGCTAGACTTCCTTCAGACAATGTCCGTTTCCCTTCATCTGGTATTAAAAGGTGTCCTATGGATTTAAGTTGTATTTACATGCAGTCCTTCTCCCCAAAATGCATCGTCTGTATCCTTTAGGTCTAAGAAACACATTGAATGTATAATAAAATAAAATAAATAAAAGCAGGCCGCATTCATTTGCAAACATATTTGTTTTACACAGCTTCACAACTTTTTTTGGAATCAGGGTCGTATTTCCTTCCTCATAAAACACTTTCAAAGCCGATATTTAAAACCATTTTAAACCACACACTGTTTACATCTATATGTCCTGATTAGCAAGCTTCTTCTTAACTGTCTGTCCTGGCACACTGCCACGTTATCGCCACCAACTGTTCATCAGCGTGAAACTGACTACAAGATGCGCTACACCCACATGCTTGTGCATCCGCATGCTACTAGTGGTCAAAAACTCCACAGGGTACCTTTAATGTTGCCTTGTGGAGTTTCTGGTAAGCTCACCAAGTTATGTTTACATTACTCAGAAAAAACTGATTGTGTAAACCCCTGAGGTCGAACAAACATAAATCATCATTAATCACTTGCAAAGCTGATTTAGCATTTCAGCCCTACATTATCTGCATCCATGTTTGTCAGCTCAGTCTTCTTCTTCACTGCATTTGCAGCTGAATTGCTGCACTTCTTTTTGTGTGACCACAGGAGTATCATGGCACCTGCGAGCTCATGAACAATACAAACAAAACGCGGACCCACTCACAATAACATTGCTCCATTATGCCACCATGGTCAGAAACTCCACAGGGTACCTTTAATTAAGACTGTTGAGGATAGGTTACACAGTGTGCCAAATCTTTTCACACAGAACTGCAAAAGGACTAATTAGCAGAAAAATATACTTGAAACAACTCCAGTTATCTCGACACATAATCATCTGAAACGGACAGCAGCAGCAGCATTTCAGTGATTCTCCATAAGTTTTCTATAAGTTTTGTAATTGCTGTTGATCAGTAAAACAGGCAGGAATCTTCCCTCTACTAACACAGTGTGGGCGGGTTTGAATCTTGATAAGTTAGTAAGGCATAACTTTTTCTTCTGCAACCTTTACTTCTTCTTTCTCTTGCTAGGCGTGATCCAGCCTGATGTGTTCAGTCTCTCCTGCAGAGAGAAGGTGCCAGACAGAGGCCTTGAGCAAGTCAGTCACACTCCTTTTGTGTTGCTCAGCGAGAGTTCATCCCTTCATTAGACTGCATCTCTTGACAGCACGTCATGCTTCCACAGTTTCTGTAACAGCTGAGTGGTGCAGTAAGCATGAGGCTCCCACCTACACACTGATCATGCCTGCACAGCTGCTCGGTGTTGTGGACACATGCCACTAACATATAGAACAAACCTTTGCATACATTATATGTTGTGGTAACACATAATGCTTGTAAATAATGCTGCTTCCACAAACACTGACAGAAAGTGGAAAGCAGAAGATGTAGGTTTGAATTATGGTATGCAGTATTTTATTACATTTACAAGCAATTTGTACATTAAGCTGAACCTTCACTTAGATCTGTCACTCTGTATGCAAAACAGCTAAAAATCAATTGTGGATTATCAGGATCCAAAGGGAAAATGTATAAAACATGATGATGCAGTATGGTGTTTTTGGAAGGCTGCACTCCTTTGGATTTAGGGCGTGTTTAATAATAATTCACTGTTTTTGTTTAGCAGGCATCATCTGTCAAATCGCTGTAAAAACCGTCACACAATCTGTTACCTGAAGCAAGTTTTCCTGTAGTGGAAAGTGGGGAGAATTGTTTGATTTAGAGCAATAAATGTGAGCAACACAGCGTTTGTAGAATCTGCAGCCAGCCCTCGACAGCACTGAAGGAATCTGAGCTGAGATTGAAATCAAATCCACAAGGCCGTCTGTGATGCGATCCTGAGAATTTCTGATGCCTAATTCATAATGTAACATCCCTTCAGGTACTGAAAGACTACTGTACCGATTGCATTCATCCAGTGCAGTAAAATACAATAGCACTGGCAATGAGAAGACAAAGAGCAATCGATGCGCTGTAGAAAAGTTCTCCAATGGATAACAAGAATCTGTACCTCATTTTCTCAAGGTGTATAGTGATGCAGACATCTATAGTGGGTGGTCAAAGTAATGAAAGCATCTCTATGGAAAAGGGACAATTACAAATGGACTGACAAAAGGTGGGTAACAATACACTGAAAGGAAACTAGCATTACTGGTCAGCTTGAATGAGGTCAGACAATCAAAGCAAACAAGCTACGAACAGAGACCAAATCCTCTGCACCTCAATTCTAAACATGTCGGTCACAAATGCTACAAAAATGATCATATGCTGATATACATCTACAACAATGGCAAGTAGAGACTGTCCAACATGGACATTATAAACATGTACAGTAAAGACCTTTAATGAAGCGTTGTGTACAAAGTGCCTATTATATGTTCATGTAGAATAAAAGGTTGGGGGGACTGCGAGAGATAGATTGAAAAATGGACAAAATCAAAGCAGCAGAAGTCTTTTAGTTCCTTGGTTTAAGCCCTAAAACCGGTGGCTCCTACATTTCCCATAATGTAACTCACTGGTGTCTTTTCATTAGACACTCACAGGCTACGTAGCACTTCCCCTGACGATTAATGTGTAAAACTGGAGGAGTGAACTCTAAACACATAGCATGTCATTTATGATATTGAAAATTATCAAAAATTCCCATAAGTGAGCAGCTGTGGTTGAGGTAGAAGAGTAAAAACCACTGAGGGAAATGGTTGCAGAGAAGCAAACACACTGCCGACGCAAACAGACAAAGGAAAGTATTAAAGCCATAAAACCTGATAATCTATAAAATCCAAACACGCACAAGAGAGCAATGGCAATCAGTGATAGTAAGAGTTCACACCAAGAGTTTGATTATTCACACATAGAGAGATCATAAAGCTTTCTATGAATACAGTATGTGAGGGCTTGGCATGCATGTGACAGCAGATTAGATCAGAGAAATTAAATGATGAATGAGTGAGTTGTAAAAGAATCCCACAGCTAATGCACAACAGTAAATTTAGAGATTCTGTTTCGAAATCCTCACATACTCTGGGCAATCGGGTAAGAAAAACACTTTCATGTGCACATTGTTACATATTTCCTCATCATCTTCAGCAGAAGAGGAACACTGTCACATCAGCACGGAAAATGATACCAATGCCAGATGATGCATTGTATCAATTTCAGATGGGCGTTCAGCTCAGAGGAGAAAATAATTAAATCACAACCTTTAATAAAACATAAGGACAGCAATCATACAGTATTAAAAACTCCATCTGCAGGGAAAAAGAATTAAAAAAACAGAAAGTTACGAGTAAGAACGTCTTTGTCTTAATTAGCCTCTTGGGGCTATTCTTCTTTTTCACATGGTTTTGGCAACTGCGTGACATTTTCCTCCCTCTAACCAACCACTGCATATAAAGGTTCCAGTGACCCCAAGATGGCAGCTGTTTTGCTCCTCTGGTATGGCAAGCATGGCAGTGGAATGCTGCACAAAGAAGCAGCTTAATTAAACTTTTGCTCATAGAAATGATGAAATACCTTCCAGTATTTATCATAGATAGTTCCACACATAAAGGGAAACATAAGTTGTTGGTGACCTTTAGCTTCCTAAGACATACTGTAAATGTTTTTACGTTGTAGGTGCACAGCTAATCCCCCAATTACTGGGATTTAATCAACTGGCTTTCACTGTTCAATGTCACTTGGACACGCCAGAGCGACTGTAGCAAAGTGACAACAAACTGAAACTGGGAAATCTGTCAAAGCAAACAACTATCCTCCTATTTGCGTTTTCAAATTGAGCAGACAGTATGCGCCTTGTTTTTCCTTAAATTATGTCCAGTTATATGAAACAACTGACAGAAGCAACGTGTGAAACTGATCTGAAGAACAGAAAATAAATAGGGATTGATTAAGAGAGAGGAAGTACAGACAGACAAAGCCACGGAAATATGAATGTTGAGATTAGAGTCACTAAAGTGATATAATGCTTTTCATTCTTTTTACCATTATGGTTGTCATGAAGAGGATTCCAGTGTCAGATAGAGCTGGACTTGTTTGAAAATTGAAAAACCCGATGACAAAATAATACTCAAATTTCATTACTGATGCCAAAATGAAACTTTTCTCACTGCCACATATTGAGCGATATTAAAAGATTTTTCAACAAAACCCCTTTAATGTTTAGCATAATAAAACAAACTTGTCAGATAAACTGGTGTAAAATTTTGTCTTGACACACAGCAGCCTGAATAAAGTACAATCTAGAATTGGAAAAATTATTTAAACCTGAAAATGTCTAATCACAGAATACTCAAACCAGAGGGCTGTGCCTAAAATCATGTTTACTATATGGCACGCTATAAAGTATTTACACATAAGGGAAAGAAAAATGTCCATCAAATGTTACTACTGTCTGCCAACAATCTCACAATGCAATGTGATATATTTCATGGATACAAAATGAGCATTTGTGCGACACCACACCTGTCAGTGTCAAAATACAAAATAACAATGATTCATATAGCAAGTGAAATCTCAAGGTACTGCTCATTACAGTGCTCCTTATATAGGGAGTGACTTTTGGACACATTCATGCCAATTCTCAGGACTTGACAGTTTATGATATTGATTGCTGTCAACACAAACAACAAAAAAATAGAGACGTGCTGTACCAAGCCTTTCTAACAATAGATAAATATCCAAACTACTCTTTGGTGCTGAAAAAGTAAAATAAGTAAAAATCTATGGTTGTTTTTCCCCCCATGGCCTTCACCACACTACAGCAGGAGGTGGGAAGAAAAAGCAAGTCGAGGCAGGTTGCCAACATGTGAAATTACAACTATTGATCTCTGGTGCTGGAGAATGCATTTCCACTGTGTTTGAATGCATTATTAAGGAGATACGGTTGGCCACAACAGGTGGACGGCGGGCCGGCAGCACACACGGATCCAAGGCTGTACAGTGTGCAGGATCGTGATTAGAGCTACTGGCAGCTGTTTGTGTGAGATTAGTATCTCCAGTGTCACAGATTGTTGGGCTGTCATGTCTAGCACAATGACTTGAACAACAAATGTTTGCTCCATGCAAACCCTATTATTATTTCATGCACACCATGGCTAACAACATTATAAATTCAACAGCTGTTACACTTTTTTCACAGCATAAGTCGATATGCTTACGTGGCGAACTTGTGGCATCCAGTGGAAAATGATAATTTAAGAGACTGGGAAGGCTACGAAACAACAGTGTGCTTGCAGGGGCTACTTGAGCAGGGCTTTGCATGCCTGGAGGAGGAGAGGACAGGAAGTGGAGGAATGCAGGGAGTAGTCGAGGTGATGGGGAGAGGTACAGTGTGTTTTCTGAGGAGTGCAGAGGAGAGAAGGCTTTTCTTCTTTAAGCATATGGCTCTGAGACTTGTTTGTGTGGGAAGAGCTGAATAATGAATTCATAATGAGAGCTAGACTTTGGACATTTTGCAGCGCTACTCCGGTCCCACAGGGCAGAAGATATCTAGGCTTCTCTGCCTGATTATACAGCACATACAGTAGGATAATCTCAATCCAAACAAAAATGTTCAATATTGAAACTATGAATGTCCTTTGCAAATAACTGGAAAGCACTGTGCTTCTATTATGTGTAATTATTTAACCAGCATGCATTTACCAGATGGTTGATATGATGGAGAGAAAATGTTGTTTACTCATATTTCTTGCTCCACAAGTTAGAGAGCTCTAACAGGAGCAAAGTGCATGGCTCCATGTTGCGTAACATTTAATAAAGTTTGAGGGTTTTTTTGTTTGTTTATATTTTATCCAAAAGCAATGCAGCTAAAAGCATTACTCTGACTCTGCTGCTGTTACTGCTCTCCACATTCTGCTTGCTTTTCTGTGAATGCTTCTCGACAAAAAGGGTTTGGTTGGCTTGCCTGGACAAAGCTTTATGACTTCTTTGTGCTGACCTCAGACCCGTGTTTCACTCCATTCATCCCTTTTCCTAAAAACCTTGAGATGTGCGTGCCACAAGCAGCAACCTGTTACACAAACCCGGATGGTTACATCACCTTGAATCCACTTTTTCTTATGATTTTCATGCCACGCTAAAAGGCTCAAAAGAAATTACTTTTCTCTCACACCTGTAAGCTTCATTTTTTTGGTTTTCATAATATCAAAAAACAGTCCATCAACTTTGGATTATGATTGAGTAAAGTCACTAAACCTCTCTCCATTTTCATTCCTCTTAGATTGTTGTTGCATCATTAAAATGGACCATAATCCAGAGGAGACGTTCAAGAGACAACAACTAAAACAGCAAGTTATGTCACATATTGCAGCGCTCTTTACTTTTCCTAATGTACTTTAAGATTACTGCATCACGCAATGGCTTCTCAAAAACAAAAAGCTGTTATGTAGGGACAAAACATGATTGGGACAACAACTTTGAGATGAATGAGGGAAAAGTTTGAGAGCAGGCTTTAGCTTAAATCTCTCAAACGCATCATTTTGTTGCTTAATCATTCCCACCCACTGATAACATTGCTACAGTAATGCACTACATTGCACCAGCTCTTATTATGCTCTTGGTAGGTTTTGGCAGCTTTGAAATGAGGTTCTTGCTCCTGACAACAATTTAAAATCAGTCATTCAGTGTTAATATCTACCCTGTAAAAAGGCACCTGCAGCTATAAACCATTTAGCTCCAGAGACCTGGTATAGATGATAGTAATCAAACCATGACCCATCTAACCTCCACCATCTACTACCCTTTTGTCACATGCACTCTTTTGTCTCTCAGGCTGTGTACGCCTCCCTGTGTTCATCGTTCAAAAGAAATCAATTTTAATCTGAGGGCCGATATGTTTTCATTACTTATTCAAAATGTTTTCATTTTATTCTCGACATTGACTGAATAAATAAGAGGTGAGTGGGCAGCGAAAAAATAATAAAATTGTCCTTCCTGAATAATAGATGGGGTAAATTGCTTGGGGACAGATTATCATTTTAGAAACTGAATTATTGAGATGATTATGGCAGTGATGTGGAGAGCAGATCGCCACTGAAAGAGAGGGAATAAAGAGTGTGTGTGTGTGTGTGAGTTTGACCTGAAAAATAATCTATGCCTTTTCATATTGAATGTAGGGTTCCTCCTCAAATAAACAAGCCTGCTCTGAGAAAAGGAGATGGGATATGAAGAGTGAAAGAAAAGTGAATGTGCACACCAGTCAGGGTTGACGTGCTCAGAGAGGAACCAACAGTTGAAAACTAAGCTCCTCTGCGCTCTGTTGATGTGATGTGGTCGGATCTGTCCTTGGTGCTGAAACTGCTGCAACTTCTGATCTGCATCCACCTCCTGCGTGTGTGTGTGTGTGTGACTTTTTCCGTGTGCGCACAAACAAAACAAACACAGCTGGCTCTCTTGGCACCCCGCCACGCAAGCAACCCCCACCCCCAGCCCCCCCTCTCACCACTGCCTTTAAACGCGCGTTTCCCAGATGAATAATACACGGCGAGAAATGACAAATAGTCCAAGTGATGAAAGATTTAACATGTGGGAGCCTGAAAGCAAAATGGGTTTCATCTCTTGAATGTGACGCCGCTCCTGGAGCCGATTAGACGGGGACGGCGCGATTCCCTCCCCTCCGGTCGTGATGCAGTGAAGCGGCTCTGCGCAGACCCGGACTGGCTGTATAAAAACCGGCTGCGCTCCCACAGACGGATCACAACAACACGGGGACTCGAGCGCGAAGTCACTGCGGATCATCGAGCAGAAGTAGAAGGGGAAAACACACACACACACACCCCAGCACAGACATGCAGGCCCAGAAGAGAGGACTCTGCTGGAGACTTTTTCTATTTTCAGTCCTGCTTTTGGAAAGTTCCTCCCAAGACTTCGGCGGACAGACGCAGTTCATTTGCACGTCCGTACCCAAGGATGTGGACATATGCGCGGCCACCCTGCAGAACAGCGTGCCGGGGGAGGACCTGAAGACCACCGTCATGCAGCTGCGGGAGACGGTGCTGCAGCAGAAGGAGACCATCATGAACCAGAAAGAGACCATCAGGGAACTGACCTCAAAGTTGGCCCGCTGCGAGAGCCAGAGCGGCGGCGAGCCCGGGGACGCGCGGCCCGGCGGCCGGAGGAAAGAGGCCGGGGCCAAAAACACTATGGGGGACGTATCGAGGGGCCCCGCGGACACTTTGACGCAACTGTCACAGACTTTACAGTCGCTGAAGCAGAGATTAGAAAACCTGGAGGTAGGCTCCTGTTCACGGGGACACTTTGGGTTTCTGTGCGTAAAGCTCCGGCCAAATTACAGCCACTTTTCCCACTAATCATAAGAAGAATAATAACTAATTAGAGGCTCTGTTCGCAAATGTTAAGTTAAAATGTGTGTGCACAAAATCCAAAAAGTCAATCTGTAAATCTTTATATTGAGTTTAACGCTTCTTTCCTCCCGCTGACAGCAATTCAGCAGAAGTAACAACTCGGTGCAGGCGAACAGCCTCAAAGACCTGCTCCAGAGTAAGATCGACGACCTGGAGAAGCAGGTGTTGTCCCGAGTGAACAGCATCGAGGAGGGGAAGCCCGGACTCCGCAACGAGACGGAGCAGCGTGGGAGAGTGGAGTCCACCCTCACCTCCCTCCACCAGAGGATCACCGACCTGGAGAAAGGTATACCCGGGGGAGAGGTTACGGGTGTGCGTAAAGGGAAATCGGGGAGGGTTTTTGGTGGGTAGGGATGGGATGTTTGGAAGGATGGAGGATCACAGTGAGGGAGGATACATGAAAAAAAAAATCTCTTCTTTGCGCATCCAGTTTGGCATTATAAGCTTTTATGACCTCAGCAGCCGATTTAATGTTTGACTCATCCGCTCAAAGCTGCAGCAGCCCGGTGTGTTCTGTAGTTTCCTGCTCTAATACATGCAGATTAAAGCATTTTCACGTCCCTCCATTTGCTCTGTGAGCCATTTGGGAACTTGAAATCACCGTGCGCTCTGGGTTTGGGACCCCTCTGAAACCAGACAGAGAAATGAAGTTGCATGGTGAAACAGGAAGGTGTGGTGAGGGGAAGAAAACAAGATGAAGGTTGACAGAGCCAGTCCTCCTGTGATAGATTTATGACGCCAGATTAAAGCAAATCTGGAGCTTCACCATTGTGGATTTGTTGTGTAACCTATAATTCCTATGTAAATCCCCCAGGATGTGTGCGTTGTGGATGATGCATGAGTTTAACATGATAAAAAAAAAGAAATTGAGACTGATGATACCTTCGCCATAGTGTGTGTGGAGCCAACTATCGTCTGTTTCTTCCACACAGGTCAAAGAGAGAACAGGCCTCTGGATAAATTTCAGCTCACATTCCCACTGAGAACCAACTACATGTATGCAAAGGTGAAGAAGAGTCTTCCGGAGATGTACGCTCTCACTGTGTGCATGTGGCTCAAATCCAACGCGTCCCCTGGGGTGGGCACACCTTTCTCTTACGCAGTTCCTGGTCAAGCCAACGAGCTGGTCCTCATAGAGTGGGGCAACAACCCAATGGAGATACTTATCAATGACAAAGTACGTCTAAAACATGGTGGAGATGTTGAGCACTGATTAGTTATTTTGGTTCACTGCAGCAAACACTCACATCTTCCATCTCCTTCCAGGTGGCAAAGCTGCCTTTCCTCATCAACGATGGGAAGTGGCATCATATCTGTGTAACCTGGACCACTCGTGATGGTGTTTGGGAAGCTTTCCAAGATGGAGTCAAGAGGGGGAGCGGAGAGAATCTGGCTCCGTATCATCCCATCAAACCACAGGGCCTGCTGATCCTCGGGCAAGAGCAGGTGAACGCAGCACACATCTGCTTCAAACGATTTCCAGTTCCATGCATGCAACACATTCTGGCTCAAACCACAAATAAACTATATTTGGAGAGCATCTTTACGACTTTATTCATAATAGGATGCAGAGGGATCATTATAAAACATGATATCACTTTGTTAAACAGGTGAATTTTATGACACTAAACATTAGCTAACAAGGTGGGAAAGTAATATTTCCATTTCATTGCGACATAAAAAAAAATCAGTTTTCAATTTTCAAATTCTTCCTCGCTCTAATTCACATAATAGGCTTAATAAGGTGATTAGATCTTTAACTGGATCTCATCAAGAATCCCAGTGGATTGAAGATGCATGTTATTCTATTCAATCAGTCAAAAAAAAAAAAAAAATCCAGATAATGTACAGAGGCAATTTTATTCTTTCCATGAAGCAGCCTGAGGCGAGAAACCACATCATCCTTGATTAAATCTATTTGTCTTCACCACAGGACACGCTTGGAGGAGGATTTGATGCCACGCAGGCTTTCGTCGGCGACCTCGCAAATTTTCACATCTGGGATCGGAAACTATCAGTGGGAGAGATATACAATCTAGCCACTTGCAGCAGCAAAGCGCAAGTGGGCAACGTTTTTGCGTGGATGGAGACGAGCCTTGACATTTACGGAGGTGCCTCGAAGTGGACATTTGAGGCTTGTCGCCAGCTCAACTGAGGCGCAGGGAAGAGAAGATCAATGCGTTTGTTAAAAGCCACTCTGTTTCTCACAGCATCGGTAAACGAATTTGAAAGATCAGGAGGCGATTATTTCAGTGAATAGCATCTGGATTTGTTATAGATATTTGAAAACATCATTTGTGGACACTTGATAGATTTTTACCACATTCTCATGTGGGAGGGCAGGTCACTGGAAATGGACACTTTGGCATCCTGTGGCGCTCGAACTGCACAACAGGACAACTGCCGCTCCGGAGAGCAAGAGGATGCTCTTGGAGACCAAAAAGACAGGCCAGCATCAAAAGTACAGTAGGAGTTCATGTAGTTTTTAGCGAACAGAAGTCACGCAATTCAACACAATTGACTTGACTTCTTCAAACGTCTTTTCTGTCTCGACTGCCAGGGATTTTCACTGTGAAAAAGGACAAGGCGGACTTCTTTCAAAGGAATGTGTTCTCCAAGAGGTCATGAAATAGACGACATTGTTTCTCTCTCACTATTCTTTCTCTGCCACCACCTGCTTGATGTGATTTTGTGTAAAAGAATGACGTATTTATTGCCAACATTCGAGCCTGAGTGCCTTGGGCTGTTGAAAACAAAAAATCTCAGCACATTCATTATGATTTGCAGAGTGTTTTTTTTGTTTGTTTATTTTCTTGTAAATTAATTTCAAACGAGATGTTTCTTGTAACACTCTGAATGAGGTCGGACGAGATTGTTTATTGTAAAATGCAATTCATTGATGATAATGACGCATTTTGCAGATGTTTGTACTTCAATGGGAATGTTCTCTGTACAGTAACAGCATGTCTTAACTTCTGTAAATGCTGCGTCAGCATCTATGATCTTTGCTTTTACTATCCTACTTTTGGGTTGAGATTTTATACTGTATTGTTATATGCTTAAAGCATGGCAACACTGACAGATAAAAAAAAAGTTCTAGTTTTTGTAATAAATTGTGATACTTGAATCATATACAGGTGTAAACATATTCATTTAACAAATCTGAAGCTTTGCACTCTTCATGACACACTGATCTAATGAAATGTGGTCTCAATTAGACACATGAGGGCGCTACAATAAAATATAGTGTGTATATAGTGTGCTACAATCAATATTTCTACATTAATAATGAAACACATGACTACTTGCATGTGAAAGGTGCTGCTCATAATGATGAAACTACAGAGGATTAACACTCAGGTCTGGTTCTCACTTCTCCAATCAGTGTTGTTTTTGGCAGCAGAAAGCAGCTATTTTCAGCCAAAAAGCTCTAAAAACCTACCGTGCGCTACCTGCTCAGCACCTAACAACAGACAGACAATGTTAGTGACTAGCTGTTGAACACAGTGGAGCATTTAGCAGCTAACGAGCCAGACATTTTTCTCAGGGGTTGGTGGAGACCAAAAATGGAGCTAAGAGTGTGAATATTGACTTTCATTCTTAAGGTGGACAGAAACACTACTACAAAGGAATGATAATGTTGCTCTGTTTCTGATGGATGTGTAAATAGGCAACTGTTTGCTAACAAGTTCACTACAAAAACCTAAAAGGAGATAATATGGAATCTTGTCTGCGCTGCCCCCAACTGGCCAAAAATAAGTTGACCACTTTGCAACTATGAAGAAAATCCAGATGGATGACAGCCACCATAAACAAACAGACCAATAGTAAAGTGGGCAGAAGAAGAACAGAACAGATCTACTGTTCACTCAATGCAATACATACAGTAGTACACTTTTCTGGTAAGACTATGCCTGTGTGCCAATAATACAGTAGCATCTTCAAATCAACCACCAACAAGCACCAGAAAGGCCAAAATAAATCTCATGATCCAATCAAGCTTCCCGGAGGCCACCAGCCAGTAAAAAAAAGTGAAACAATTATTTTATGTTTTGTTGACCAATTTGCATGTTTCCTGATAGCATCCATCAACCTAACAACACTTGGTTACTATAAAACAGATGTACCTCAAGTTTTGAGCCAATCAGTCTAAGACTGGACATGACCTACCACTTAAATGTCTTCACAAGTAATTTTCCTTCTATCTGTCTTAATTGGGTGAGGGTCCACAAAACGAGTAAATTCTCTTAGTAGTATGAATTCAAACGTTTCTCATCACAGCTTGCCCCAGAATTCAGTACGACACAGTTCAGGCCCATAGATTTGACACACACACACACAAAGTACGAGAATATTAAAATATGGTGGTTTATTCTTACAAGGTCCTCAACATATATTTCTTACACAATCAGCTACATAATTTTGGTGAAATCATCCTTAATCCCATTTAAATAATGGTAATAAATATTATCCCATAGCAGAGAACCAGTGAGTTTCAAATAGGACATTGCCTTGACGCAATAAACATCCATTCCCTTGGAAAGCTCACTAATGCTTATCATGAGCACTAACACCCTGTGCAATGTCACTATAACAGAAAACATATCTGCATGTGGGGTTTGAACTTTTCACCCTGTGTGAGAGGATGGAGAGGGTGAAAACACCATCTTTCTTTAGTGAGGAATCAATTTAAAGATGGTGAAGTTTATAAGAACTTTTAGAGAAGCACGCTGTCGACACAAGCATCTTAACCAAACACAAACCCCTCTGCAGAGGAGTACAGAAACACCAATACATGCACACAAGCTCTAAGAGCACACATTGTTATTCACTGTACTGTAAAGATGGCTTTCTCCGCGAACAAAAGGTTGGCATTGAGGTCATACATCTCAGTCTAGGCAGTTCCTCCGCAAATGAATCATAACTGACACCGCTCGCATTAGAGGTTGCAGGGTCTGAAGGTCTTCTCTTTATTGTTAGTAAGGTCGTTTGGTCCCACCACAGTCAGGTCATGTGTCCCACAAATTGGTTTCCATTCTCTATCTCTCAGGTGGGGGGGGGAGGCGACTTTACATCAATAGGGTTTTCCCCAGACACCAGACAAACTTAAGCTCATATCGCACAGCCATTACAGACCGCATTGTGGCACATCTGGGGTTGGATTTCAGGGCATATTCTTTCTGTTAAGAACCAAAAGTCGCACACACAAACACAGGAACACACCTGCATATCCACACAGAGATGTACAGGCAGACACACACAGACACAGTATGATCTCTTCCTGAGTGGCCACTGGAGGCCCGGGAAGAATCGACTTCCTCCACCACATCCAGCTGGCCTTGTTGACCTACAGAGCGCATTAGTCCGAACCAGGTCCTTTTTCTGTTGACCTAAATCTTGCCCCGGCTCTCATCAGGTGTATTTTTGGCATAGCCAGACAATAGCCAGCCTGTTGACCTCAGCTGTAATTGGTTTGTGTCTGCATGCACTCCAATTCAAATTAGCTTAAATGGAAAGGTCAGGTATGAGGTGATATTTTTTGTCCATCACATCTGGCTCCTCTTATTTCACTCTGTGTAGTACATGATGTAAATTCATCAAATCTGTTTTTTTAAAGTTCTGTTCTCTATGTTACTGTCCTTGAAATGACATAGAGGCAATGCACAGAAAACTGAGCTATTTTAATGAAGTGACAATGTGGATAACAAGCCTTTACCTCACTCAGGAGACCATGTTATTTGCTGCATGTCAACTCACGACACAGTGCCAGTGTCCAATTTCATGATTTGGAGTTGGAGTCACCAGTTCTGGGTAACTGCTGCTAACCACAGGTAAATCATACATACATACATACATACATGTTGTTTCACACACATCAACAACTGTTCCGCTCCAATGGAAAATGGGGCCTCACGATGGCACTAGATGAATGATCGGGGATCAAAGTTATTCAAATTCCCTCTCTGGGGACCATGAATGTGTTTACAAAATTTTACTGTAATCCAGTTATTTGGTATGAAGATATTTCATTAAAGATCAACACTGTCAACCTCATGGTGGCGCCAGAGGAAAAGTCAGGGGATGAAAAAAGTCATTAGGATTCATCCTCTGGGAAACATGAATGTCTGTACAAAAATTGTTTCTCAGTGCAATGCTGAATGGTCATTACAGAAATATAAAATGAACATGGGTATGTCAATCACAGCATACACCAATGTACAAAGTGTACAAGAATGCAAAAAAAGAAAGAAAGAAAGAAAAAAGAAAAAAAAAATCACAATAATCGAACAGTGGACAAAATAATCCCTCCCCTGTCACTGCCAGAGTACTAGTCACATCATAAGATCACTGTTACACCAAGAGGTTGCACTAGGAGTGAGTAAGAAATGTGCAGCATAATTAACCTGCATCCAAGGGTCAAACCTTCACAGGGTCTGGATTGCTTTTAGGAAGGGTGCCCACACTTTCTGGAACTTATTATTTGATTGCTGAAGTGAGTATCTAATTTTCTCCAGTTTTAAGCAGGACATAATGTCTTCCAGCCACTGTGCATGGGTGGGAAATTGTAAGTATTTTGAGATACTTAAAATAATGTTATTGGTCTATCTCATGCATGCAACATTTTTAGCCAATGACATTTAAACACAACAAAACATAAACTGATAAATTTAGATACAGTGAGAATCAAAGGGGAACTTGACTGATTTACATCAAAGTCTTTGGGAAGTACTAGGCCTACTGCATATATGAAACAAGTTGTATTTGTGGAAATGTAAATTACCTCAAGTGATGTCTCTTGAGTCAGCATCAGTTGGGGCTGAAGGCACGAAGTGAAAATTTAAAAAAAACTCGGGGTGAGGTGTGGAGTTTGAAAGAAGTGAGTTTACAACCTGCTGCTCATCTCTGCTTGAGGCTATAGGCTTGAGGCTACATTAGCTGTTATTAGCATAACACACCTGAATCTGACCAAACTGCTGGTGGTCAGGTTGTTACCCTGTTATTTAATGTGATATGTGCTGCGTTCAACTTATAGTGTAGCTGCTTCAACACAAAAATTTCGCAGTTTGGGACAAATAAAGTCTATCTATCTATCTATCTATCTATCTATATAAATTGGTGGAGTGCTCTTTCAATGTGAAAAGTGTCTAGCAGTAAGTTTTGTCCAACTTATTCAAACTGTTGTGACGACTGACAAAGCAGGTGTAAACAGACCAGAAGTTACAAAGAGACCCTGCCTCCTACATTCAAAAGCCACTGTATCAGTGGGACAGTAGAAAATGTCCCCTATCCAAAGACTGCTTACTGCGCTTTTTAAGCAAACACATGAAATGTCTTATCAAGTGGCTAATGAAAAATTCACGACAACAGAATAGGAAAACAGGCAAAAACTCTGTGGGAGTGAGGGAAATTTAACCGTCCCACTGATGCTGAATAAGAGCTGTTTTCACCGAAAAAATATAATACTGGTGACACAGGCAATCTGTTGATAAATGTTGTTCAGAGAAATGCACTTTTAATGGCAAAGAGATTATCTGCACAAATAGGAAAGTGATGTTGGAGAGTTTTATAGTATCATTTTCACAAACCATCTGTATTCTTTTATTGGATCATAAGTTGCTTGTTGAAAAAAATGCTGAGGCATGTTTTTATTTTTCAGGATTCTTACCATTTTATAGTTCAGAGTGGAGAGTGAGGGGAACAAGATTTATAAAGTCCTAACTTGAATTCAAACCAACATCTTATGTCTCTCACAAAACACCAGGATGCCTTTGTTTCATACTTTTGCATAGGCATGGTCCTTTTCTACCCAATTGTGATTCAGTTCTCATCTTATAGGTGCTATGAGTAATATCTTAATGCTGCACTTGAATCTCATTACACTAAAGCTTCAGCCGCTGTACTGATGATGAACTCTTTATTCGTTTGTAATTATAACATGTATAATAGCATAATGCAACTGCTGCCAATGGAGAGCCAGTGGTTGTTTGGCACAAAGACAAAAGGAGATCAGCTTGCCTGGTGAAACAGAATATACATGAGGCACACATCCATCCGTACTTGTCCTTAATCTTAGAGCTACTTCTGCAGCTGTCAGGGTGGTGCTCAACCCTCCATACCACTGAATGAATAATTGATTTCCTCCCGACATGGGAAATTCCCCTTCCAGAGCATCACCCAACAAGCGTCAGTCCAAATATATGCAAAAAATGTCCTTCCTAAAGGGAAAAGAAAATACAGAACCACACTAGTATTTCTTTAATGCCTCCTTGGAGTGTTTGCAGATGAGTAGGTACCCAATTACTTATCAGGGGGAGGGATTATTATGGATTGTTTTAAGTGTAATAACTAAAGTCTCACTTTTATATTATTTAGTAGATATTTAGTCTGCTAAAGGATGACAAGCCAACACAACCACAAAGAAAGTGTTTTTCATGTTTGAGGGTTTCGTGTTTACCATATATTATATTATATTCAATCTAGAAACATAATGTAGCTGTTCATTATGCAGGCTCTACATGCTATAGTACCAACAATATGACATACTCTACAACTAGATTTTGGGTCTTCCCATCAGCTATCTGACAACCTGAGTGACAAAATCATCTCACTTCACCACTTACTAACCCTTTTCATCTGAAGGTGAAGATGAAAACCAAAATGGCACACTGGTGTTTTTTATTATTCTAACAACCTCAGCAACAACCTGGTTTTGAAATCACTCTTAAACCGATAGGTGTTACAAACAGGCATGATCGAGAGAACCAAGATCTGCATGAATCCATACAAAGTAGAAATATTTGAGTAACTAGTTGTGTTGGTGTGGGTCTCTCGATTGACAGGTCCACTTTGCCTGAAAAAGCACAAGCACTCACAAAAGCAACATCCTGACAGTTCTGTTTAAAGTAAACTGCTATGGCTGTTGATCAAAGTTTTGCTGGAGTTCAACGAAGCCAGCTCTTCAGCTGAGCCCTGAGATGACAAGAATAGTATCACAATTACAATCCTGATAAAGTACGGCCTTGGTGAAATGAACTTCCACTGTGAACATACTTGTGGAAACAGTTCTTGCTTGAGAAACAGAAAATATAAACTGAACACAAGGATTGGATGGACTAACAGCCCCCAGATGGACACGATTATTAAATATCCTCGCGCAAATGAGGAGCTTGTCAACTGTTCCCAGAACAACGTGAAATCGGCATCCAGCACCCTGGCATAAACTTTATCTCGAGCAGTGAAATACCCTCATAATTAGAGCAAACCGTCAGGTTCACTTTTTAAAAAATTGGAACCACCACCTCTGTCAGCCTGTCCAGAACCTCTATTTTCCACAAAAAAACAAAACAAAAATACACCAATAGTGCAACAGGCCATTATTATTAATCAAAAGTTAGACTTTGGGAGCCTAGGCTTGTGTGGTCAGTACATCTCCTTGGACCACACATTCTCTTGTCTAAGGGATGGCAGAGCAGATTAATGATGCTTTCCAACACTTCCTGGCGGCCCTCCTTCCTTTGGCTCAGTGCCCCTCTCTGCAGCTCGTTACTTGTTTGCACACTGAATAGTATGGTTTGTATTTTTCCTCTCCAATGTTCAGATTGAAATTAGGATTATGGGTAGAAATGATTATTCGCCAGTGTTAAGGGGCAAGTCGTATCTTGTTGCATCTGCATTTCAAAGTATTGATTACAAGTAATCTGTACAATTTAGTCTGGATTATATCCTATCTACAGATTCAGTTTGCTTTTTCCAAAAATCCAAATAATACAGTAACAGACAATGCATTGTTTCAACGATGCCATCACCACACCAGTCATATTTAGATCTACAGGTGTGCATGATGCTATTTCTTCAGTACACACTTACATACAAAACTGCTCTGTCAATGATGAGAACACCACAATACCATCTATCTAGAGAAGCAAAGACGGTGCTTAATATACAAGAAAATATTTTTGTAAATCAATTTAAAATCCATCATAAGCAAAGTGCAGGTGATTGCACTTTCAAAGTGCCACTCTTTTACAAATTAATATTTGAATGTGAGTTAATCTATTGAGTCTATCTGTTTGAGTCTATTGATGTGAAAAGTATTCAGATTATGTGCTTTTACCATCATAAACTGCCAGATTTGGTGAAAAATTTCCTTTGTTTGCAACCTTTGTTGATTCTTTTCCACAGTGTGAGATACAAAGTGGGAAATATCAGAGCCTGCTTAAAAACATCCTGCATACTCTGACTGTAATTACCACTAGGATGCTAACATCAATAATATATACCATAAATCTGACATGACATGAATGCTGCATAAGTCTATCTCCTCTTCATCATCAATCTCCCTCCATCCCTCTCTTTCCTTCTTTAAAATGTCCCTCTCTCTCCTTCTCCCTCTTGGCAGTCTGCCATAGCTGGGCTTTATCCACAGGCGTCTTGTGACAGAAGCCGGCACAACAGGAATATTTTTCATGAAGATGCCACAATCCCTGCACCCTCTGGGAGCAAAGCCAGGGGCTGTTTTCCATAATCAGGTCAATCACAAACAGCTACCTTGTAGCCCTCCATCCCTTACCTCCACCCCACCTACACACACACACACACACACACACACACACACACACACACACACACACACACACACACCAGGTTGAGCAGAGCGTGAAGGTCTGTGTGCAAGTAATCACTAAGAGTAAGATGGCAGCAGCGCTGAGGCAAGCAGTGACAGAGGAAACACAGGTGTCCTCACCTAACCTAACAGGTGCACCATGAGCCAGCACGCTCAAATTTTGCTTTTTTTTAAAAAAAAAAAAAAGATGGAAGTCAACAGTAATCTTGCAAAACTTCGAAAGACACCAGAAAAAATTATATGCAACATAAACTGACAAAATAGCCATGAAATGAAATGAAATTTTGGCAAAAAGTGTCATTTGTGTTCAGACAAAACAAGTGGGATATTTCTCCACAGGAGAACAACTTTAAATGAATGCAGGTTGTGTTGGAGCATACAGTAATTGTTTCTGAAGTAAGATGAAAAGCTGGCTGTGAACTTCAGTATAAAGTGAGTGAAGGACTTCAGACTGAGCTTGTAAGCGACTGAGCTGCTTAATAGAAATCCACACATTCCAGCTGTGTGTACTGTACCACAAGCAGGTGCAAACAAAATTAATGAAAAAGCAGCAGCACAGGAGAACAGAAGGAATTTCTGTCAAGGTAAACTGACTTCAGTCCGCACTTAATAGCTTCAGAATTCAAGAAATAAAATGTCACAGTCAGTTCATCCTACAAAACAACTGAAGGCCATGTAATTTGGTATAGTCAAAGCAAACGCGTCCCTTCTGCCTTAATATGCGACTCCGAAGTCGTCACTGCAACAAAGTGTTTCACAGGATTTTACGTTCAGTACAAAAAGGCAAGGACAAGCAAACACGTTAAAAATTATTAGAGATTTAAAATACAGTTTTAAGTGGTTGTATCACGTTGGCAAAATTGTGGGCCACTAGGAAAACTGTGATTATTACACACAGCTGTTAAAAGTATACTACGCAAGATTTGTCGGTTGCTGATTGCAAACATGTCATTCAAAGTTCGAGTGAGAGAGAGAGAGAGAGAGAGAGAGAGCAAGAGCTAGAGAGAGAGAATATTTAATATTTTCTGAATGTTTCATGGCAGTTACGTCCTAAAGCACAAATAAACATGCCCACACCTTTGTACAAGCCTGCGGTGTCGTATTGCTAGATTTTGTGTGAATGCAGCTGATGTGCAGGCTTCATCCTGTCACCTTGAGTCAAACAGATACACAGACCAACTCTTTATACATCCATGACACAGACAGACAGCAGAGGAGAGAGACGCCGATGCAACCTGGTAGCTACGTTAGTCCCACACCCACTGCCCAAAAGTTGACACCCAGAAATGTCTGGATCACAGCATATAACAAAAAAATAAGAAAACGCAGACACCTCCAGACACTGCTAGTCACTTGAAGTGATGACTGAGAGGGATTATTTTTGTCCATATGTTGTTTTTTAAGAAAATACTGCATACTATACCTTTAAGCCACCATTGCACCACTGGCACTATTGTGAGGCACAATAACATTCACGGACCAGAAAAACAAATTGGGAAATTTGACGTAGAATGTGACTAAAAGCAATTACAAATGGCACAAATAAAGCAGAGAGGCAGAGTATGAAATTCAATTGACATGATAGTGTATAAAAAAGAAGTAATTTAGTGTCATTGTAGGATGTGTTAGAGGAAAATCAATAACAGAAAGTTGTTCATGGCCAAAGCTGGAGATGGAGAAAGCCTTAGAGAACAAACAATGCTATCACAACAACTAGACAGACAGACAGAAGAAGGCTCCAACAATGGAAAACAAAATACCTCCCTTTCTGAACAGCTGCATGTTCAGAAAATGGAGAGATAACAGGTTATAGGCTGCTTTGCAATACGTTTAAACAGAAAACAAGATGACAGAAAATGAGATAAGAAAAACATATAAATAGATCTCCACCCTTTATGTACAAAAAAATGGCCAGATCAGGGTTGTTAGGAATGAAGCAAGTGACAGGTTGAGAGTAGGTTTTGACCGAAAAGACGCCAAGGCAAAATGAGGGACACTTACACAAAACAAAAGGCACCTCAGCAGACCTTGGTCCTCCTCACTGTAGAGGAGGAAAAGCTGAAGCTGACAGAAATCATTACAAAACCAAATGTGATGCTGTGGAAGAGAGCTTCTGTAAAGAAATAACTGCGAAGGAGAGATTATGTTGCAGAAAAGCTGGAGGAGGAACGAATAACCAGCAATGAAGAGAGCAGCCCCATTCAGATGCACTGCTACTGCCAGCCTCCAATTCATCCTGCCACAATGTAAGACTGCACTGTCTCAAGGGTCTTACAGAGGGTGACATGACCAGGTTTTAAAGAACCGGGGCGAGATGCTGGAAGAAGGCTTTGTCTATTTAGCAGAACAGGAAGAAGCACTGAAAACACCCAAGGAGTACATCAAGTCTCCTCTGACCTGGGGAAAGGTGGGGAAGGATCAGGATTAAACCAGAATTAAATCTTTTTAGGACTGAGGCAAATGAAATCAGGCAATTAAAATAATATGGATTAAAATCCCTAACAATAAAGATAAAAGAAAAAATGGAATGAAACAGTATGCTAGAATTAATATAAGCCATTTTTTCTTTTCTTTTTTTTTTTTTAGAAAGGCAGGCAGTTCCAGAGCTGGGGGGCCCTGACTGTAAAAATCTGGTCACTTTCAGTCTTGAGCTGGGACTTGAACCGGACCAGCAGAGCCCTGCCCAAGAATCTGAGGCTGCGCTCTGGCAGGCAGCTTCCAGTTTCCCAGAAGATCACCATGACATCTCATCACAATACACAGTGGTGTGGTCAGTGACCATAGAGACCCTCTTCCTCATTACGAGGACAGAACTGGCAAGTGAAATTACAGATGGAGGGGGTGCAGTCAGCACAGAAAAAAGAATGAAACTTCAATCTCTTCTTGCAGGTAATAACACTTGTTGCAACTCAACTTAAATATAGAGCAGACAGATGTCATGTGCTTTCTACACTCTAACATCTAAAATAATTTACTGCCTCAAACAGATATGAAAAGAGTGGTAAGTATAAGGACAGAGAGAAAGTAGAGGAATATCCTTCTACATCTATCTGTTTTCCCAATCCACTAATCAGACATGATGAGGGGGTTGTCAGCTATTATGACTCTGTTGTGAACAATGACTGTATTTGTGGTAATTGTTGGTTGATTCAAAACCGAAACAGCTCAATCGCACCTTTTTGAGAAACTGCCAACAGAAATTACAGTACAGACATTACAGGATTATTTCATCACTTCAACCCACGGAAATTGACAAAAAAAAATAAACCACCGTTTTTATTTGTGCAATGCAACTCACATTTCCTGCTATAGCAGTAAGATGGTGTCAAAAATAAGAGTAGGCAGTCTGTCAGGGGCAGAGTAGAGAGGCAAAGCTGGTTTATCACTGGGTGGAAAATAGACTAGAAATGGACAGGAGGCGCTGGCTTTATGGGCCAATCATTATACCTTTGTCAATGTTTTTACACTTGCAATACTTGATGTCAAATCTCTCGCTGCCTCGGTATGACAGGCAAATTAAAATGCCTGCAAAGGACACGTTTTCTATCTAGTGTCTGAACAAAGAACAGCACCACAAGAGGCTTACAGATCTTTCACATCCATCACCAGTGATCATTCGATTATGAACTCTTTTTCTGTTGACCTGATGCAACCGGCCCTGTCATGCTCGCTGGGATGTGAGCCACACAATGGGACTGCGTCATCTCCCTCCATATCCCATGAATAATCCATGACCTCAGAGGCACCGGCAGCAGCTCTGGGTACTCTGTGAGAGGCTTTCACTAAAACAAACTGTCAAAACAAGACGCAAGTGTTTACATGGATTCGACAGGAAGGTGGCAACATCCTTGGTTGTGTTACTCAACAGTGTATTTTTTATTTAGAGAAGTTTAATTTTTATACTGTATTTGTCTTCTTAAGTGAAGACAAATGAGTCAGTGTGTTGTTCAAGGACATTAAGCAAGGACGAACACAAAAGCCGATGCAAGTGTTTCATGCTTCATTTCACAGCATAAGATTATGTTTGCAGGCACAAAACACATCATTTGCACTAAATCCACCTTAGAAAACCTTCATAATGTGTCACTCCTGTGTTATGAAACACACTTCCTGGCATGAAATTAAGAAAATGGATTTGGAACAACACAATTACCATATTATTACCATAATTTCTCACATGAAACACACATTCCAGCACACTGTTATGTTCACTTTGTGTACACTTTGTGAGAGACAGTATGGGGCCTTACTGTTAAATGCTACAAAAGGTCATGGGAAGTGACCCATCACTAGTAAGACACAATGAAAGCTGGCAACCCAAAAGTACATTTTATGAACATAATTCATTCACGCATTGAAACTTTTCATTTCAAAGCACAAACAATTCCATGAAGTGCAGCCTGATATATGACAATGCAACTAAGTAGTAGTAGTAACTTTAATTGACAATTAATCAACTAATCATTTTCTTGATAAATTGTCTCTATAAAATGTCAGAATAGTTATAGTAGAAACAAGAAAGTCTGTAATAATTTCCCACAGCTCAAGTTGATGTAGTCAAATAGCTTGTTTTTCCATATATACATATACATATATACACTGAATACATTCAGTTTACTAGTATAAATGACAAAAAAGCAGCAAATTTGAGAAGCTAAAATACTACCATAACTAATCATCTATCAAAACAGTTGCAGATTTATTTTCCATTGATGAGCTCAACGATGAATTGTTGCAGCTGTACAGTTTACTTTATGCTCTGATGATACTGATGTCGGACATAAACTTGTGACCTTCTGGCAGTGGAACAGTGTCACAAACCACCAAATGATGACATTAATCCCAAATCACAGAACAAATTGTTAATTTGGTCGGTCATGAATCTGATTCACAATAATGCGTGAATGATGGCAGGAAAAAAACACACAGGTAACTTATTCTCCATTCACCTTGAAATGCATTGAATGTGGGAGAAAGAAACATGAGTTGAACATGCAAACAAGGACAGGTCCAAGGCCAGGAATCAAACCTTGTTCTTGCTCTGAGGTCCTAACCACTGAGACACCACGCCACCTACAGGCTACCAACTATGCTGTGCAGTCACTGCTTATACAAGAGTTGCCCCAGACTCTGGAGGATAAAAGTAAAAAGTTATGTTGCCTTCCCTAATATAGTCTTTCCTGACAGGGAGACTATAATAGCACAGTCATCTGCTTCACCTGGTGGAGAACATTCCTCTGGCAATGATTGTCCCATCTTTCCTCCACATTCTGCAGCACAGCACTGCAGCACGAGGCAGGTTCACATACCAACTCCCTGTAGCACACTTAATGAGCAACCTGCAGAGTGTGTGTGTGTGTGTGTGTGTGTGTGTGTGTGTGTGTGTGTGTGTGTGTGTGTGTGTGTGTACTTCAACTTTTTACAACTCGCCTCCTCCTCCAACCCTTCAGCATATTTCCTGGCTGCTTGTCCACACCCACATTGTCATCCCGTGTGCTGAAACACTCGGTGTGCTCGAGTGTATCCATGACAAGCACAGCCTAATTTAGACTTAATGAAGGTGCATATTGGTGGAGAAAAAAACATAATTTAGTCACCCAAAAGTAGTATCACTCTTGTTGGCTTCTACTCTAACCAGAGAATTACTTACAGGAGTAGTTCAACATTTCAGGGAATGTGCTTATTCGCTTTATTAGTCAGATGAGAGCATTAAAACCACTCTCATGTCTGTATGGTAAAAATGGAGCTGAAGCAGACAGTAGGTTAGCTTAGCATAACATAAAGACTGGAAACAGGGGTCAACTAGCCTGGGTCAAACCAGTGCTACAACAAAACCCACCTACCAGCACCTCAATTTATATTTTTTGTACAAAAACCAAAGTGTAAAAATGAAAATTTGCTGTTCTCAGAGGAGTTATGTGACAGGCTATTTCTTGGCCCGGGACCAGCATTTCCTGGAGTCTCAGCTGGCTGCCTGGCAATTGCTGCTTCTCCTGGCACATAATCTACCGTCAGACATTTTACACTTCAGTTTTTGTTTTTTAGATTAAACAAACAAGATATAACATGTGGCTTGGACAAGACTCAAGCTAGGTGGCGGTTTCCTTTAAAGGCTAAGCTAAGCGGCTGCAGATTCATATTAGGCCTCCAGATGTGAGAGTGATATTAATGTTCTCACCTAACTCTCAGCAAGAAAGCAAATGAGCGTATTTTCAATCAAACTATTAATTTAAGCCAGACAAGCAGCAATTCACATAAAACAATTAAAATGATTGACTTAACAATGAACAAGTGGCCTTCATGTACTCCTTTTCATCTCTTGCACCTAAAAAACTATTACTAACAAACAAAAACATACTAGAAAAAAAATCCAGGTATCCTCTATGTACCCTTTGAAAAAAGAATGAAAGGAAACCCAGCATTACAATATCTTAAGCAGTATATTCTAGTGACAGCTACTCCACAAAATAAGTAATTACCCTCTGCAGACTCAAAGTGGAAGGAGGACTGTCTTTTCCTAATTTGTCCAAGGATTTGAGGATGTTATGACTGACTGATCTTCCTGTAAAAACACATAACTTCCTCTTAATTACTGCTGGGTGTTAAAATGAAAAGATCAATTTATGTGCAAATAGTCCAAGTAGCTCATGTCAAGCTAATTGACACTAGAGACTGCATGGAGGATCATCATTACACTAATGGACAACAGCCATTATAGTGGCACAGATATAATCTGTCTTCAATTAATTGCTGTTCCCACGGAGGGCAGAAGTGACCCTGTGTCAGCTCTCACTCTGAGCCTCGCTGTGCTAATGTAAGAGATGTTGCTGTGATGTAAAACTGGAGGTGTTTTGGCATTTTGACACTGAACTCGTGCATAAATACAGCGAAAATCGAAGTAGGATGCAACTCATATAGATCATTAACTGACTGCAAGAGCACAACCACATAATATGTTCAGTACAGCATTAAAGAAAGTCAATTGATAGCCTGATTAGACTGTCTAGACTGTCTAGTGTAGGAAAGAAAGAATAAGCAGACATGCTACCATAAGTTAGCCCTCAGGGACATGTGACAGCAGGAGAGGAGAGAAAAGCTTTCAGTTAGTTATAAGGGAGACAGGCATGAAATGGTGCTTTGGGACTGCAGCATAGCAGCAGCCCACCACCATTTACTTTGTCTAACCTTTAAGCACATTAAAAATCTGCAGTATCCTTTAATAAAACTCACACACTCAGTTTTGCCCTTTCCTGCTGTAACCTCTGTCTGGGGCTTCCATTCAGGGCAAGTGGCTTTGTCAAGAAAATGTTAATAAAGTTGGGTTTCGTTAGAGTCTGCCCCTCGGGTTCCCATGTGTGTTCCCGTGTTGTGCTGAATATAGGATGTGGCTTTTGGACAGTGCAGGTTTCGATGCAATTAGGTTCCCTCTGTGACAGGAGTAGAGAGGTGGAAATGCACAGAGGACTAATGATGCAGAAAAAGGCCTTTAGAGAAGATGTGGGCGACATGTGCATATGTGACATTTGGGCACATGTAGTTAGTCATGTAGTAGTATGCAGATAATACCTAACCACACAGGCATATTTAATAGTGTAACTTCGGCGTGCTGTCGTCTCCCTCTGCACAAGGTGACTTCAACCACCAGCCAACTGCATCGACAGCAGCACCCTGCAAAGAGTCAAACTTTGTCAAATCTCTAAGGAGGAGCCACAGCTCTTCAGGAGCCAACAACTCCACGTCAATCATCGGAGCTGCAGTCCAGTGATGGTCTTTACCACTTATATAAATGCTAAAGTTTCCTTGTTACTGTCTGGCGAGCAGCTATTCACTGTCATGAACAAGCTCATAGTACAGAGTGAAAAATCACAGACATTCTTGTTTGTAAAACTACACAAGTAAAACTAAATCACAACACCAAAAACATTATTGAATCCAGCTTCTTCAGACAGACGTCATGTTTTATGAACTTATGATAGACATTTCATAGACTAAACAATTAATTAATTGAGAAAGTAAATTTCAGATGAATCAATAATGAAAATAATGAGTTGCAGCCCCTCATAGAATTTAAGCAAACTGTACCTTCTGAAATTTGTGATGTTGCAAACAGCTGTATAATATGTGCATTTACAGTAACTACATAAACTCAGCTTGCATCTTATAGTCTTTCGATAGCACTGGTACTTCATTTAAAAGATATCATAGATATCAGTAGTAGTCTGTAATACATCCAGTACTGTGTATGTGTACTTAATTTACAGATCAGTTTTAATGTATGCTACTCGAGAATGTCTTTTCTATCAGCCCCACCTGTCTGTTTGTTTGTAGAGTCTCTATCTATACAGATACTATGATAAAGCTTATGCTGAAGTAACTGTACATCATCATACTGTCAAGATAATTGGGAAACTTACAAATCTAAGTTCAGACGCAAGAGACACCCAACCTTTGCTTAAAAAGGTTGAAGAAACTAAAGAATGCAGTATTCAAACCAGAAACTCTGTGGTCCACTTTGTGTGACCTTCATGCCAGAGTTCAGTGGGAGTGTTAACAGTTAAGACAACAGGTATACTCCAAGCATCAAAAAGTCAGCAGCTGTACTGTTCTGGCTGGCATGGTCTGTTTTTAATCTGGAATACTGTGATAAAAACAACAACACGGTGGGTCAGAGACATCTGTCAAAATAACAGGTCACTGAGAATGATAATGCGGGTAGTTTGTTTACCACAATAAAAAGACAGACTTCTATAACTGGCCTCAGGACATTGGATACTGAATTTCTCAGAGCTCAGTGATAAATAGTGATCAGTAGAACTTTAATCAAAATTGTCATCTGACTTCAAAGTCTGAAGATACATGAGATCCTCAGACCAAAAAAACTCCTGTCTGTTCCAAGATGCAGCACAAAATGTTCAGGCTTTCTCAGCCGCCATGCCAAAATGAAGACATTCCCCTCCCCTTCTATTTGATCTTCTGCCTTTATTGAAGCTTTCAAGATTCGACTTAAAACACACTTTAACTTTTACTTTTCAGCTGTTTTGATTTTTCGTGTTTGCTCCATAAACAACGGCAAGTTTTACTAAACTATAACACATATGGACAGAAAATAAGTCATCATCATGAACGTGATCTTTGGTAATTCAGTTAATTTGACCACATATGGGTGTCTATTTAAAGAGTTGTTATTGGAAAAATGTACAGACCAAATACATATCTGGTACAGAGACAGGAGGTCATCGACTGCATGTTTGAGCAGGTCACTGAACAAACACGTCACTAGACTTCACGCATGGACATCGAACTTAAACATGTGCACTCGTTCCATCTGACAGAGATAAAAGCTGCAGAACTGTTCCTGTTCTTCACAGATTCGGACTGTGCATTATGAGCTGTCCACACATGTGTCAATAAAGCCTAAAACGAGACTCGACATTGTCTGCCTCATTGATTCAATTTCCTCTGGCCTGTGGCGCAACAATCCTCCTTTCAAGATCTCGCTGTGACTCATGCACTCACACATAGATAACAGTGTGGCTGCTCTATGCCTAGATGAGTCAGTGTTGGGAATTTAAATGTGTATTTTGGAGCATCTGATATGACAGCTGCCGAGGATATTGGATGTAATAAATACTAAACAATAAGGTGCTTAGATTAGCTTGTAATGTTAGTCTGATAAAACTGATGGAGCGATGGACATATAATGCTTGAAGTAGCTGCATGTAAAGGTAAATGAAGAAGTATACAGAATAAACTTGAAGACTGTTTCCGGAAATTATCAGGTACATTTAGTGAGTGTGTAACTTTGACTTTGAATCGCAAATGTGTTTCAATTCTGCAGTGGTTTGCCTGTCAGACCACAAAAATGCGGTGGCAAATAATCCTGTGTGATATTGGCAGAGCAGTGGTTTACCATAATCCCAGGACATTGGCTCTAACCCCAGGCCAGTGTGGAGGTTCTAATCCAAGGTCACTTTATCAACCATGTCTGTCCAAGCACATCATTATGTTACATAATGTTCACTTTTGGGGTAATAAGTGATTAAAACCGCTGGAATAGTGCCGTCAAAGTCACGTTTCATTGGTCATTTTGTTTGTGTTCTTCAGCATCACCGACAAAAATGCTGTGCGGCAAAGCTAAATCCATTTATTGAGAAGCTGATGAATAAAAAATAGAAACAAATCTTCCTAGAGATTTTCTGTCTGAAGTGAAACCACAAAGGGGAGCCTGAACAAAGATCAAAAGATTGCGACGCAAAAAATAGACAAAGGAAACCGGCAACACAAACATCAGAAGTATGTTGTAGAGTATGTGGACACAAAGCAGAACGTGTACTAAAATCCATACATGCATACAATCCATATCGATTCTGTACTGTATGTTATCTTTTCAAATTACAAATAACAACAATACTATTGTAAAATTTGTTTTGTGTAGAAATGATTATTTTCCGCAGTGTGTTCAATCAGGTGGAGATCTAAAGGAGGCGTGACATGTAAACCTTCCTTCTCTTCATCATCATCCTTTCCTTTTCTTCCTCAAACAGCGACACATTTCAACCAACCGCCTGCTGTTAATGAGAACATGCAATTGCTTTTAGCTCAGCTTTGATGTGTATAATACAAAATGCTAACAAGATTGCACCCCACTAACCCCCGCTTTCTCTCAGCTCATTCAATACTAAATTGCTTTGTGGCTGATTCAATTTTTCAAAGTTTCACCAATCACATATTTATGAACAAACATGTCAGCACGCAGCCATATGGTGTAAATGAACAGTGCTGAGCAGTGTCATTAGCATTCACTAAAACTAAAGGCAAAGCAGAAAATTGATTTGCCTCAAACCAATTGCTAGTATACAGCTCCTATTGCAAATTTGCCCATAACACTGCGCCATAACAATTTTAGAGTTATGCATGAAGAAGTTTAGAGTTGTGCCACAAACCCTAAACCCTTGGCTCATACTATACTTGGTTAAAATACAAGAATGCAAACAAATGTGCCATAGTTAACTTTGAAAAGGTTATGTATATCAATTAATTTACATAAAAAATGTAAATATTGTAACCCTTAGGGCTTCTCTTGCAATGAATGGATATATATTTTAGCAGAGAAAGTTCATATTTATTTTAACTTTCTTTAACTTGTTTTTGTTTTGTTTTTGTTTTTGACAGTGCTACTGGACTCTACTGGAAAAAAAAAATCAGCAACATCGTGAGCAAGCTATGGTGAGGAGGCCATATGGGCAGGTTTGACTGTGCTGCCTACAGTCATCTCTGCTATGACTCACTAAGCCTTTTATTTATGTTCATTAATGTGCCCCTCTCAGTACTTTATTTCCTCTTATTAAAGTTCTGACAACCAGCCATGAAGGACAGCTCATAAAAGAAATTGTTCATATGGTGATGAGCATAGCACAAAAAGAAATGGCTGATTTTTTTTACACAAAAAAAATGAAATGATTTCTTCACAAAAGGTTTCAGCACATGTGAGTCCTACACCAGAACCACATAATAGGCCTTTACAAGTGTGGACAAAGTGCCAAAAAAAAACCCTCAGAAATAATAGAAACCCTCTACTGTATTATGAGCCTCACAATTCTATAAAGCACAAAAGGGCCAAACACTTCACATTTACACCAATGGTAGCACAGTTCTAGGTAGCACACATATTAAACAACTGTGTTAATAAACACTTCATCAATCCAGACCATCTAAAGTTGTGTCCCATTATGCTGCACTCTCTCTCCAAATAACAAATGGGTGCTGAGCTTTAACAAATTAATTTTGTCTGCAGATGAGAGGGAGTTGATAAATACTGAATCACACTGCCACCCACCAAGCGGACCCACACAAAAGTGTGCACACAGACACAGAGGATGTCAGAAAACACACACACATAAAAAGAGCAATGGGGTGTCCTTGGGGAGAGGGCCAACATGGCGGTTGTGGCTCTCGTTCAATAGATGACTCAGTCCCCCTGAAAACATGGGAATATATATTTATTTGTGTCCCCAACAACTAAATTGATTGTGTTATTTTACTGCTAAATAACAGGATTCATCATTGTTGTATAAATCTCTCAGGTGTAGAGGTAGCATTGGTCTGCCCGAGTTTTGTTGAGGATGAAGATAAACAAAAATCTGTCTGTCGATAATTTAGGTGTAAACGTGTGGGTGAGAGTTCACTGATATTGGTGATGATCCCTATTCCTGATGATCTCTTTTTTTGGGTCCTCTATGGGTGCTCTAACATGGTCTTTCATCCTTTTGAGTGATAGATCTGATGACAAAAAGCTGTCAGGCTAAAACTTGTCGCAAGTGCATCACTGACTAGAAGAGTGAGGTGGCAATTCATCCCAACGATGTGGATATTTAAAGCCATGGCTTGCTGGATTAACGAGGAAGTGAGTGAGTGAGTGAGCGTAAATGCATGTGCGTGTGCATTCTTATCTTAATATGCTGAAATGGGAGAAATCAATCTGGTTTTAATCCACATTTAAAGCTTCCAGAGAAGCAATCTGTTTAAATTAGCGGGCACTTAGAAATGTAATAAATGTAATGTAAACTGGTCTCACATGACAGCATTCTTTATGTGCTGCACCGTGAAGTTGACATAAATCTTGCATGTTGTCTGGCCCATATAAACCCCATATGGTGAGAACATCCAAGCCCATACTGTGTCAAAGAGGATGCTCACAATGTACCGCTGTTCTGTATGCACACTGCAACTGTCTAAACATTTAGGTTTTAACACAAGGCTACCTTGTTTTGTTAATTTCACAATATCATCTGCACTCTGTAAGTAAGCAAACATTTCTATTCTTTAGATGAAAAACTGTACAAGCCACTGTCAGCTGTTTCTGAAGCTTAAGAAAAGACAAACAAAAACAATACATCTCTGGTCTGGATGCAATTTTTGTACAGAAATGATTCCAACAATGTATTAATATTTGGCTACATACCTAAAAAAAACTGTTTAAAGTCATTTTACTCTCATATATGAGAAAGACTGGCATCAAATCCTTACATTTGCCAACCTGAAACCAATGAATTTTCAGCATTTTTGTGTAAGAAAAAAATCTCTTTGCCGGTTCCAAAAATTTATTTATCAATCAAAATAATCCTTTCAGCTGTAAATGAAAAGAACACACCTCATAAAAATGTATGAATGCTAGAGCCTGTTTGACATTTAAGCCTCTAATCATTACAGGAACAGAAGCAAAGTTAACATGACAGATGCTTGGTTCAAATTCATCACTTGAATGTATAACCATGCTTCACCTACACACCTACGCTGATCCTCCACTAATGGTAAATGCACACTGAGATGAATCATTATCTTATATAAACTTGAATTTTTATGATTATTGTCAAGGTAGAGTTGAAATTCACCTCTTTCCTTGTTTCCAGTTGTCACTTCATCTAAAGTCTATTCAGTCTCAGAATCATTGTTCTTTTGTCACAAAAGGCTCTGATGCAATATTATTCTCAAGGCTCCCTGAATGGAGAGGGTGGCGCTGACAGCTTTCATCTGTAAATCACTCGGAGGCTCAGTTCTTCTTACGTACAAGAGCTGAAGACATCAGCGCTTCACTCTCTGGTTTGTGGTGGGAAACATCAAATATGCACAAATGGGAAAAGAAAAAAACATTACTGACAACACCCCCGTCTCATTTACGCTTTGATCAGGAGCAAACAGCGGCTTCGCTTCAGCCTCTTGCAAACGCTACAGCACGATGTGTGGAAATCACACACATGCACAAACATGTACAATCAATCAGGAAATAAAGTAAGCGCAGGATAAGTCTACCATTGCAATTGACAGAGTTTCACCTTTTCTTCATCAAATTATGAACAGAATGTGGCTTTTCCTCCACTGAAGAATGAGTCAAATGACATCCTTATTTCCCTCTGGTGTACTGGATTATTAAGTCTTAGTCTTGTCTGGTCACAGAAAATTGAAAAGACAGTTTATGAGTCTAAAAAAAAAAAAAAAGTGTTTTGCTATATAGCTCTAAAGACCTTTCTGGTCTGTCAGTTTAGAATGGCCTTAAATTGCAACTATAAATCACTTAACTGATCAAAAGAAAATGAATTGGCCAACTATTTTGATAATCAATGTATAATTTCAGTCATTTTTCAAGCAAAAATGTCACATTTTTGAAAAAAATTGAAAAATGACTGTCACATTTGCTGGTTCCAGGTTCTTAAATGTATGAATTTGCTGCTTTTCTTTGTCATTTATGATTGAGATGAAGGTTTTGGACTGTTGGTTGGACAAATGAAGTAATTTGAAGGCTCTGGAAAATTGTGAAGAGCATTTTTCACAATTTTTTGACTTTTTATAGACTAAACGATTAATTGATAATGAAAATAATAATTAGTTGCAGCCCTACCTTAAAGGCACAATTACAGGGCAGGCAACACACATACAGAAACAATTAATGACTAGGTAAGTCAAAAATAAAATGGCTAAATGAATATAAATAGATAAAATATATAATCCACCTGGCTAAATTTATGTTTTTCAGAATGTATATGTGGCCCAACCAAACAGTAGCAAATGTGAATGCAGCCTCAAGACTGCTTCAAGAAGGAGACAGGGGTATGGAATTGAACACTAAAGACAAACCCTTTCCCTTTCTTACTTTACCCCAAAGTCACCATCTGCCGCTGCTGTCCATCTATCTACAAACATCAAAATCACACATTAGATTGGCAATCATAATATCCAGGCTTAATGCCATTAGCACATCTGAGATGAAGCAGACAGAACAGATGCCACAGGAGACACAGGATCAGTGGCTCAGTCAGAATCTGGGATTCAACAGAAACTCTCTCCCCTCTTTCGCTCGACTTGAAATCCGCATCCATTCCTCAAAACCTGTCATCCTCTACTGCATTCCTGCACCGGAGCTTCTTTTAATAACCACCATCCTCTTTATCTCAGTCTCATGTTTCTCCCTACTGCCTCCATGCTGCACATGTGACTCACCTCTAATGATACCCACATTGTATAGAAATATACCAGCGTATTGTATCTGGAGCAATTATCTGAGTTGGTAGGTGGATGAGAATGGGTTCTCCAAGTAAGAGACTGGCTCGAGCCGTTTTCCCTGCATGGTTAGCAATGCTATTGATTGGTGGAATAGCACACTGGTAGAGACACACAGCACATTGCATGAGAAAACATAAGAGCAAGTCAATAAAAAACACCTCAGGTTTACACTCAACGTTTACTGCACAACGGTATTGAAGTGTTTTTTGGGATGGGGGTCACCGGTGGATTGTTTGACATTAATTGAGCTAACAACAGCTCACGTTGTGATTAAGAAGTTTATAGGAAATCGGTCGAGTAATGAGAGTGGGGGGCTAAAAACTGGGCTGAGCAATTAGTTAAACAAACAAATAATAACCCAAACCAGACAGAGCTTAGGCATATACCACAGGTCTGACTGACATGGCAAATCCAATTCATATTGTACTTAACAGGTGAGGGCTAAAGTCTGGACTGTCAATCAACATTACACCAAGTGCGTCAACCTTATTTTTTTTCCCTCTGCAGCAGCTCTCATGTTCAGCTACATTGCGGTGGCAGCCATTCAACGAGCTGTGCTTCCCCCTGCCTCCTGTCCCAGCTCTGCCCTGCTGACCCTCATTATAACAGTGCCCATGACCACCACTGTGCGTAATTGAACCCCGGTCCTGCTAATTTGTGCCGCAGGAGTGAAAAACCCATAAATCACCTTTGCTCTGCTCTTGATCTCTGAAAGTTGAACCCACTGGCTCAGAGGCACAACTCTCTCAAGTCTTCAGATGGCAGAGGATGGAGGAGGAAAGCACTTCATAAGACAGCCCACAATTTACAGTGTAATTTTGTTATATAGTACCAATAAAAGACTTACCACTTCCAACTGGTTCTTAGAGTAAATGTAGATACAGTGGAAGAAAACAAGACTAGGGGGAACAATGGAGTAACAACTGGGTATTTTAGTGGAAAATATTTTTCCAAAAACTTGGGTATCTGCAAGATACAGTAGTGGGAAACAGGTTTAGAAAAAATGGTGTTAATGTATGTGGTATGTATTTCACAGTTTTATACAGCAAGGTAACAAAAGGGAGAAAAGGCTCTCAAAACTCATCATTTTATATGTTCTTCAATAACTTCTCTATCTGAATTTCAAGAGATTTTCTCAAAGCTGCTTTTGTTATCTTACTGTACGCCCACAGTTTTGGTAGCATATGGTATCTGTGAAATACATTGTACCATAATAACTTTATAGTTTCTGCAGGATATCAGCATTGTTAACACCACTTTCCCAAACTTCAGTTATGTTTCCCAGTGCTGTGCCCCGCAGGTGCTCAGTATTCACAAAAATACAGTATAGTATAATTTGTTTCTCCTCTCCTCTAACTGTCCAACTGTTATTCTCTTGTTCCCTATAGTCTTGTTTTCTTCCTCTGTACCTACATTTAAGTGCCAGTCGGGACCAGTTTGGACTTTATTGGTACCTGATTCATGTAACGTTATAAAATGCTACAAAAAAGAGCAGTGAACATTGCAAAAACATAAATCCAAAAAAAGCTTGTTCAGCTTAATATGTTAAGTTTAGTACTAAATGGTCTTTAGGTGTTACCAGTCTTCACAGCTATCAGCAAAAAAACACCTTGATCCCAAAAATTATGGGACAAACAATGTCATTAACATTGATAACAATGTATCACAGTACACCTACACAAGCATCACAACAAATCATTTTCCTTCTTCACCGTTTTATGAGATACTTGGGATTTAAAAAACAAAAGTAGAGATAAATAGTCTTTGGACGAACAATTTAGAGAACAGAACACAAAATTAACTTTCAGTTTGAGTTGGAAATGGGAAGAGATGGAGGCCAAATTACCCATGAAAGTCAAATCAAAAGCAACATTTTGTCGACTTTGTTGTAGCAAATCTGCTGGTATAATCGCTTGAAGAAGGAATGTCTTATATAAGAAATGCTTCAATTGCTGTTTTCTTGCAATGTGCCCAGATGTGTTTGAATCATAGGGCCTGAGAATCCCTTGCTGATGTCTTCTTCACAACAAAACATGACAGCGGCAGCATGTACTGTAATTGATTCAGTACAGGCGAGACACGTGTACAGCATAAGGCCTCTGTTCCTGCCAACCGCAAACAACAGTTATGAAAGTGATATTTTTGTATCTGGCTGCAGCCTGAACAGGTGTAGTGTCACTGCAATATGTGGCTCGTGACGATCAAACATGGCAGGTAAACAAAACGCTGCGGTACGAACCCAACACGAGATAATTGAGAAACGCCGCCCAGGTCACGTTATGGTAAAGTCACAGCTTTCCGCATGAGGCAAGACATCACAGGCCTCCGGAAAACTATTCAAACTGAAATTACATTTTAGTGGTTAAGCCCCCCGAGAGCGTGAGAATGAAATTCTGCACATATCAAGCACTCACCTAAGGCGAAACACTGTAATGAATTTTTATTGCTGCACAGGCAATGAGTGCAGAACGGAGAGAAGACACGAGCAGTTAAAAACCTAATGGATAATTTTCAAATGTGTGGGAAAGGTGAAAAAGGGGGGTTTAGCTTCAATGATCACAGGATGGAAGGATCATGAAAGGATCACAGCCATCAAATCACAGGTGCAATTGGGCTGCTGACATCAAGTGATGTAACTTTGCAAACAATAAAATGGTGAGTAGACGTCTACTTAATGGCATACTCACTTAACGAGAAATTGCATTTTAACACTATAAAGTCATCCTCTGTGACTCTAATCGGTGTGAGATAGAAAACCCCTTTCTTGGCTCAGGTTCAAGGCTTCCGATTCTTCTGTTACACCTTTCCCTGCTGAATAATGCCGTCTCAGCCCAGAACCTTTGATCCACAGGCAGAAAGGGAATCTAGATTCAAATGTAAGAAAGTGTTTGATCCGGACATGGTGACTCCTTGATTGCAGCCGACACAATGATCAGTCTGATCACAAAGAAGCAAGAGGTGGAACAAAGGACTATCAACTCATGACGCTGTATGATAACAGTCACTTTACAAGACACCGTACAAGTTGTGTGCTACCCATGAGAGTTACAAAGAGTTTGATTTAAAATATAATTATCATTTTAATGGCATGTCGTCAGAGTTTACAGGGGTTGTGAACTACTCAATCAGCTCGACAAAGTGAACGGACAGGCTTAAGGTCATCCTCTCATCATGCTCTCATCCCTCTTCACCCTCTTTCTCTCTCTTGCATGTACTTTAAATAATACAGCAGAGCATAATTTCTCAGTTCAAATTAAGGTTATCCTCTACTTTTATTCAAAGAAATATTTTAATTAGGCAAAATATTTTAGGGCCTGTTAAATAACTAAAACATTATCTACGTAAGAGAGCAATTTAAATGACTAAGCTTAATAGCTTAATCTGTATTGCTTTGCAATTAGTGTCACATTCTTATATCCCATCTGTATGGTGTCATGCTGTAAAATTGTAAAACTGGCACAGCTGCATGGTGGGAAATGTTCTCTAAATAGTGTCATTAAGAAATGTTGAACAGGTTGTCAGATCACACCTGTCTTGGTTGACAATGCCAGTTAAGTGAATTATATATTTATCTGTACTGTATCTGTATACCAACAACAACAAGGTGAGACGCCTCACATACACATTGCCATCTTGCTACAACCCTGGTTTCAAAAAAGTTGGGACACTGTTGAATATGTGAATATAAACAGAATGCAATAAATTGCAAACAAACTATGTTTACTGACAACAGTTTTACAAAGTGTTCCTGAGCCCATGTAGTAATCTCCCTTATACAATCATGTGGTCGACAAAGTGTTGAACCTCTCTCCATCCTTGCTTGTGACGTCTTTCCAGGATGAACCTTTCATACCCAATCATGATACTATCACCTGTTACCAATGAACCTGTTTTACCTGTGGACTGATCCAAACAGGTGTTTTTGGATCAGTCCACAACTTTCACAGTCTTTTGTTGCACCTGTCCCAATTTGTTTGAAACATGTTGCTGCCATCAAATTCAGAATAAGCTGATATTTACAAAAATCAATCAAAAAGTCTATGTACTGTTTTTAATTGAGTATATGTTTTACACAGCGTCCCAACTTTTTTGGTTTCGGAATTTTAATTCAAGGTTAGTGACATACGGAAAGATATAATTCAGATTTATAGCCCATTAGGAAGTGTTGATTCAAAAAATATTATAAAAATAAAAAATGGCAAGGAAAATAGATGGTACTATGTTTATAAATGAACTTTTCAAATGGTGCATGAATATAAATGGGGGGAAATAGTTTCAAATCTTAAGATTAAAACTCTTCAGCCTTCTGTAATATTTACAACATTAACACATTTGCAAGCCAAAAGTCATAAAACACTTGTCGTCTTTGTACATAATAAATGAGATGCATCCTACGAATTCAGCCAACAGCCATTTCCACTTCCACCATAATACTTTCACTGTTATACTACTCTCCAGACTGCACATGATGAATAAGACATAAACAACAACAGATGCAAAACTCTGCAGGATTCCTTGTTTAATCATTTGACATGGGTCCAACTATACCAACAAAAGCACCGCCTCCACATATGGTGACTGCCACATACACCCACACGCACAAAAACAGTGTCTCACAGGTCTCACAGGAGTTTGAGTGGAGTTAAGTTATACACATGGCAAATAAACATTTACTGCCCACTCCTTGCAGCAGGTTGTGTTTACTGTAGGGCCTAAAGAATATACAGTATATTTTCACTCTGTTTATTAATCTGTCCATTCATCTACTTGTTGCTCATGTCTGTGTCTGAGCATGCTTTTTGAGAGGTGGATATGGCCATGAGGTCTCTGAACTACCTCAACTGGTTAAAAGCAATGGGGAGCATCTCTCCTGTTTTCCAATCCAAGGGTGACACTTGAGAGATGTTATGAGAGTCCAATAACATCCACAGGTATTATAGTGAAGAAAAACAGGACAACCAAGCAGAGAAAAAGACACAGGTTGAATCTGACACTGTACCAAAGCGTAGCATGTAAGAACTATAATTTATTTACAAGGTCACCCCTCACAGCTCTTTGAAACATGGAACCTTTACAAGCCACTTCACGCACTTTAATGCACTTGTAACCCCGCTGGCTCTCTGTAACACCACTTCATTGGGAGAAGAAGTTAAATTGACATACCCTCAGCTTCTTCACTGGGCTCTAGATGTGGTCTGGACATTTAACTGCAAATTACCTCACATGAAGAAGCTTTAAATCTTGTGGGTGAAGAGGGTAATGATGGGTTCCTTTAATGAACATCAGGTTTAGGATTTCTTACCTCTCACTACCTTTTAATAACAGGTAGTTCAGACATTGTTCAGTCACTGAATGTCATCTAAACGCACAAGTATGTCAGTCATCAGAAAAGCTGTCACAGGTGAGATTGCTGTCAAGTTTCCGCTATTGTTTGAAACTGTCCAACCAAAGTCATATACTTGTGATCCACTTCTGTTGCTATCTGTTGAAAATCTAAAAATGTTTTTATCAAAACACAACTAATACAAGTCACATCAGGTCTGCAGTTTAATCTTGTACATTTTCATGTGAAGAGTTTTATGTTCATGCTGTATGAGTGCAAAGTAAATGCTGCCAATGATAAGTCAAGATGCATCCTCTAACCCAGTCATACTTGCAGCCCACTGATTTTTGTTGTTTGACTTATCCTGCCCAGCAAGACCAGTGCCCTAACCAGTTGGTTTTCACAATCAAAGACCTCTGAATTTATTTCATTGTCTGTCCTGTATCGAAGTGCTAATGATCCACAGAACAAAAGACTTACACTATATTTCAGCATAGACGGGATGTGGTGATGCCAAAGCAAGTGGCACAAATTGGCTCTCACACACAGGCTTTCATCCACGTAGGATTGTGTCTCTTCACGCAACAAGTATGTAATAGGCTTAACAGATCACAGTTGAAAGATCCTTGGTTCTGAGCCTAAGCCAGTCTTGAAGGCAATTATAACCACAATGCCTTCACACCACACGGTAGAAAGACAGACAGAGAGAAGATGAGCTGGGGGAGTGACGGTGAAAGCCTTCATCGCTGTCACACATTCCCTGTGACTCTGCTGTCAGCCTTGTGTGACTGCGCTGAGGGGAGACTGTTCATTTCAATATCCAAACAAGGGATTGAAAGGCAACAAACATGGCTAACACACCAGCCTATAGTCATTTTGGCCCTGACAGGTGATGAGTTTCCCTTAGGCACATACAATAGGCAGACCTGTCAAGGTCCATATCTCATCTCTGCTGCCTGTCAAAGCTATTTTCCCCAACTGCCCAGCAGGAAAGTCAAATCCATTTTCTACATCTGCGTCGAGCACAAACCTGTCCCTAAATGTAAAACTGACATAGTTAAACTTAAAGCAGCCCTGTATATTGGGAGACAGGAAATAAAAGTTGGGACATTAAGGCTTATGTCACTTAAAAGGAATAGTTTGACATTTTGGGAAATGTGCTTGATTATTTTCCTGCCGAGAGTTAGATGAGAAGATTGATAGGACTTTCATGTCTGTATGTTAAATATGCAGCAGGAGTCAGCAGTGGGTTAGCTTAGCTTAGCAGGTGCCAGGAAGCCAGCAGAGAGTCCAGGAAGTTCCTGCTCCCGGCCAAGAAATAATCTGGCACATAAATGCCCCCATTAAATGGCATATATCGGTTTTACACTTTGGTTTATATACAAGAATGAACAAACAAGATATAATGTATCAATTAGTGGCCTTTGGAAAGCCAGTGGTAGGTATATTTAGATACCTTTGGACAGTGCCAGGCCAGCTGTTTCCCCTTGATTCCAGTCTTTGTGCTAAGCTAAGCTAACCATCTGCTGGCTATATCCTTACATTAATCTAAAAGATATGACAGCGATATGGATGTTCTAATGTGACTCTCATCAAGAAAGCAAATAATTACACAAAATGCTGAACTGCTGCTTTAACTGATGATTCAAATGTTTATATCATGGACCACACCTTAATCTGCACTGAGCCTAATCAGGTGTGAAAATAGTACATTTTGAGTCACTATATGATGTTCAGTACTGCTGTACTTCACCAACCACACCACATTCTTGCTACAGAAGCTTTCTGATTTCTTCATAACTTGAGCCACACAGAGTTGCAGTTGTGCCAGGTTGGACCAATCAGTCCTTCTGTCTCTTCTAGCAGCTTTAATGTTCTGCAGTCAGATTCAAAATGATAATAACATTACTGTCACCAGAGAATAGAGGAATCCCTTTATGGTGAGAACAGTTTATTTTAATTTACACAGCGCACTGAAGCAGGTAGTTCAAACAAGGTGGGAAGACTCAGAGGCTACAAACAGACTGGTGAGTGGTGCAGTGCCAGCATGCATCTAGGGATCACTTATGGGCCTGGCTTACAGTAACTACCTCATAATGTCAGAGGGAGACAGAAAGAGAGAGGAGCGGATAGCGGTGCCAGGAAATGTTTCCACACGCAGTTTGGCTGTGTTTCATCTGCTCCTGTTCTTTGCTTCGCTGCATCTGTAGAGGATCATCTAAAACAACGGGAGGCACAGGCCGGGCTTGTTCTGGGTAGTATGTACCATTCCGTTTCTGTCATCTTTAAATAAAGGACATTCCTGAATTTTAACACTAGTAGCAGTATAATTTTGACTTTGTATGGGTCAGTTTTAGACGTTATTGTGCTGAGATAGAAAACACTGCTTCCCTGTTTGGTCTAGAAAATGACCAAAACAGTCAATTAATTGATTCGTAGACTGACAATAAAATAACATAAAAATGAATTTTTTTGATAGACTGTAATTTAGGTAACTTACCCAGCAAAAAAAAGGCATAACATTCTCTAGTTCTATGTCCTCGGCTTTACAGATTTGCTGGTTTTCTTCATCTTACTTGATCGAAAACTAGAAATTTGGTTTTGAGGCGCTGCTAAAGGAAAACAAGCCAGTTCATGACATCATTTTGGGTTTTCAATATACTTTTTATTTTATAGACTAAATGATTAATGAGAAAATAATATTAGATAAGATTAATCATTCATGAAAATAATCCTTAGTTACAGCCTTGTTTTGTTGAACAAAACTTAAAGATCTTCAATTTACTATTATATAAGAAAGAAAAGCAGCAAATCTTTGCATGTGAGAAACTGGAACAAGAAGAAGTTGGCATTTTTTACTTAATTTGACTAAACTGTCTTTTAGCTTTGCCCAACTGATTTATTGACAAATTGTTTCAGCTCTAATAAGCTGGCAAAACTACTGCACAATGGTCACGGCATGAGATGATGATAATAATGATAACAAAATGTTTCAGTCTATCATGAGATGTTAAACCTTACTGAATTCATGAATACAACAAGCACAAGAGCTGAGGGGAAATCTGGCACAACAATCGGTTAAAGAAAGAAAAGTTGAGGTACCATTCATAATTTCTTCCACACCACGTGTGTGCATTCATGGAGGAGTGGTGGTATGGAGACAAGTATTTACACCCAGATACCAGTGCAGGACGGGCTCTAACCAAACAGCTCCTTCACACTTGAGTATACTCACTCCTCTTCAGAGTTTGAATGGATGACAGGGGACTAGCAGACAGGATGGCAGGCTGTCCCATGAGACGCCCAGGAGCTCCTCAGAATCTACATTCGCCTTGATCGCCCTGCTCCCCCTGTCCCTAATCTTACCTTCACACTTTTATCTCACTCTCTCCATCTGTCTGTCTCTGTCTTTGCTCTTTCACACTCACTCTATTCTTTATTCAGCAGACACCCACATCACTCAAGTGTACTGTATAGGGGATTCCTGCCAGTCCCCCTGCCTGACAATAAGGCAAACCTGTGTTCATTGAGGGGTGGCAAGGCCTGGCAGGGGAGAGGAGCAAAGATGGATGCCTTAAATGCTGCCCTTTACTCTGTACTGGCAGAAACCGTCGTCCTCATAATCACTACAGACTTCTGACTATGTACTATCCCCATGATGACATCTAATTTGAACTAATACTGAGGGACACAGACCAACAGACAGGAGGAAGGTGTTACCTGTCAACTGGATAATACAAGTGGCAATGCCCAGTAAGTCACTCTTTTGTGACACTGTCAGGAATTCAGCTCTCCACACAGAGCTTGCCACAAGCACCAGCAGCTGGCCAAACAACAGACTATACTTTTAAGTGCAGCCAGCTATTTTATTTTATAAATTTTTGATCCTAAAAGGATTTTTGATGAACAGGTTGCGATTTGCCATGCGTGTACATTTAAGACCACTAGTCTCCACTTCAAAACAATGTGAGCATAATGACAGAGAAACATGCTTATCTGTCTGTATCAGTCCTGCCCCAACATGCTTAATATGAATGAGTATGTGTGCGCGCTCAGTGGAGAGATTGTGTCCTGCCGAGTAGAGAGTGGAGAGTCGTCTTCAGTGTTTGACAAATATTAGCGAATTAACTGATGACACAATACATTAAGAACTGCAATGATGATTCGACAAACTACTTCAGAAAACACCAATAACACAGATGGCAGCAACTTGACAATTGCGCAGAAAGCATTAAAAAGTCCACTGAAAGCCCTGCATTTTCCATATATGCCACACAGAGAGCTTAATAAATGATCTAACAAATGAATTATCTTTACTTACATTTCACTTTTTACAGAGAGACACCTCTAAGATGCATCGCAAACATACACCGAAACAGGCAATGTTGTTAAAGTAACAGGTCTAGGTGTCAATAAATAAAATTAAATAAATAGGGTTAATTACAAAAGTTCTGATCAGTCAGGAATAGGTGTGCTAAAGTGCACAAGAAACCTAATTCTTTACAATTATTCACTACATGTGTTCAATCAGGTAGGTAAACTCAGTAAAGCATGCAGTAATAATGAAGTGCATATGATGGTACAGTGTCATTTGAATGGTGTAAGAGGCCACCAAATTTGCCAAAATTAACAGTATATATACACAGTAATGGACCTTTTTCACAGCAGACATTTTGAGTCGTCACAACAGGAAAAGCACAGATGCAATTGATACCATTAACAAGAATCCATTAATCAGTCAGTCAGTGAGCCGACAAGCACAATGACTAAAAGGTCCTGAAACTGGTAAAGCTAAATGGAGTACAGCCCTCATTAATATTATTAATTACATCTTTTATTATTATGACCTTTTAAAATGTCTGACACGATAAAGTCTAGTAGGACTGTTGATTTCAAACAAAACAGCCAAACGGGAACTTGAGCAAGCATGAAATAAAAATCAATCAATCAAACAATAAATACAGTAACAGAAACCACAAATTTCATTACAAAAACACATTATTCGTATGATTTATGTAGCCTGATTAGTTAGTAATATTCTTAAACATATAACTTAACAACACTCTTAAATACATGTAGCTTGTTTAAGCTTTTTGATAGTTACAGTTAAAATACTTTAGCCATTAGCTGTTATAGTTTAGCTTGTCTTGCTAGCAGCTAATCCAGTCTAGCTAGCTTAGTCTTAGTCACCAGATGGAGACCTTAATTTCACTTCAGCCTTGAATTTTACACATTAAAATGACTGTTGACAGGTGGAAGCCTTAATGAAATTGTTTAAAATTAAAAATCTTAGTGGCATTATTAAGCTAACCGAGCTGCTAGCCCCAGTTTGTGTCTATGACGCAGCCAAATTTTCGTTTAAAACTTCAGAGGTTTGAATTTGTGTTCATTTGTGTTTGGAGTCAACGAGTCTGTTTGACACACAGATAATAGTTAGAGGGTCTTTTGACAACACTTACCAACGTTTTGAAGATTTTCCCAGATTCCTCAAGCACTTAAATCCAGCTGAAAAATAAAAAATAGTCCGTCTCTTTCTTTCTTTTTAAGGCGGTAAGTAATTAATCCGTTTTGTAGGAATCATGTTAATTGAGACATTTTCGGCCGTTCAAACGAAACTTTGAAAACCGGAAGTGATACATCCTCCCGCTCATACCTTCCTGCACCAAAACCTTTTTTTTTTTAAATTTGTTTATTATATGTTTATTTCTTTATTCATTCATTCATTCAATCAATTTTATTTCATTTCACTCCATTTTATTTTATTTTATTTTTATTTTTGACTGGCAAGGCATATTTCCTGACTGACAACATTAGATAAACACTGAACACCCAAGACCATGTTATGTTTTTTGCAGACCTAATCTTTGCATTAAAAAAATATTTTAAAATGTTGCCCCATGACAGAGATTATATTTTGTGTCTGCTTGCTTTCATAACTGCCTTGATTTACATGCATCAGATATTTTAGCTTCATCTGTTTAACCTCACCTAAAGTAATAATCTTGTGAGACTTTCAAAGATGCACTTCAAGAGGGCAAAGATTAGTATTCTGTCCAAATTATGGATAAATGCGTGCTCCCACTGTAACATTTAAGGAGGGCAGGCCCATATTGACCTGCACGGTTCAGTGCACATGCGGAGTGAGAGGAATGGAAATGTCAACCATCAAAGTCAGTGAGCCAAGAAAACACCAGAGAAATAAAACCAGGTCTGATGTTCGGAAACCAATGAAAACGACATATGACTTAAGGAGAGCCTTGACAGTTGGTTGCAAATGAGGGCAGTGTTCAGAAATTGGCCTAAATTGAAGCGAGATTGATGGTCTCTCTTGATGCAGAGAAAATCGATGTTAGAAGATATGAGAGCTAGTATGAAGCATCAGAAATAAGCAGACGTGACTGTATCTATTTGTTTGTGGACATATTAATCAGGCCCAGTAGTACATCAAGTCAGAAAATGAATTTCAACCCAGCCGATATGAGATTAGTTAAATAGACAGGTCCACAACTCAGATGGAGGAGGCATTAAACATTTACTGTTTTTCAGGTTGCGCATGTCACAGTAAAACAAGGCCTCGATTCAAGCTGCACATTTGTCCACACAAAGTTTCTCTTCCAGAGTGTCAAGCCTCTTAAAAATAATTTAGTGCACACTAATCTAGAGCTCTCCTTTTCAATTAGTGCGAAGGTCAGGATTGTCAGAAGGAAGCAAATGAAACACAAGGTTAGGTTTTATTAATGAAGATCTCCACTGCGGCGAGACTCTACAACCTCACGTCTGATAAGATTTTCTTTCTGTGATCAAATCCAGTTAGAAAAAAGCAATTTCCATGCAAGATTTGATAGGTTGAGTGAATTAGACGGGAAGATATAGTTTGGCTCTGACCCTTTGATTTAGGCGCTATTATCATTCAACCTTGGCATCTGAAAAAAGGGCCCCCCTAGTCAGCTCTTTCAAGTTGATTCAAAGGAGGATGTTGACACGGGGAAGTGATGCATGAATCATTATTTTGAAAAGCACAACCGTTCTACCTTTTGCCATTTATGAGATGTAAATACAAAAAAAGAAGCACCACCAAAAAAAAATCAACCCCATGTCGACTATCCCCATGCCTGCCTCTGGTATTTCTGAGAGAAGATGATTCATTATCATGTACATATTCCCAGTGAAGCCTGGAATGTTTATATCTGTAACAAGAAGTCTGAGACTTTGAGCAGCACATTATCAATGCAGTTCTCCTCTTTTGCTTCTCTGCCTGCTGTGCTCACCAAATAATTAAGAGATCTAGTGTTCCTGGTTGCAGTATTATTGAAAATGGGATTTTAATTTGCCTGTCACCGGTCAGTCAGCAGCTTATGAGCTGGTCAGGTTAAAGAAAGAGATCAATTTCCTACAGGGATATAGTTGGGATTGAATCTTCAGGCCTATTTCCTTTGAGACAAATTCAAGATAATCATGTTGTTATATCTGCGGTGCTCAGTGCAACCAAAGAATAACAGTGCTGAGATGTCAGAATGAAGGAGGAGAAATTGGTATCTCTTCTCCTGAGAGATTTCTTGATGAATGACTGGACTGCGGTGCAAGTGTTGAGTCTAGACAAAAAATAATTTCTCTTTCATTATGAGTGATTGGTAACAAAACTTTGACTGTTCGGATAATTAGAAATATCACCCACATGATGAACAACAAATTGATGCAATATACATAACTCTAATTAAACTGACGTGTGCACCATCTCCTGGTTTAAAGCACCAGTTTTCTGTTTTGTCAAAGAAACGTGAAGCAAAATACATCCTATAAAAATATATCCAACGTCTCTACTGCATATCAGATGATGATGTCCCATTCCATTATCAAGGCACATGTAATGTCATGTCATGTAAGGTTATTGGTAACCATGCCTCTCATGATGGGATACTATATCCACTGAAGAGGAAGCTTCAGGTTTTGTCCAATCACTATGAGATTCACATTTGTGCTTTTGAGTGAAATGTCTCAACAACTATTGGATTGCCATAAAATTTGGTACAGGCATTCATGTCTCCTAAGAATGGATCCGAATTGGAATAACTGGTGTTCCCTTCAATTGTCATCTGGCTCCATAATCGGGTCGCAATTTCAAAAAAGTCCTTGCACACCACTGCATCCAACACTTTGATTGATGACTAAATTCCTGCAAAACTAATGACATTCATCCAGGCATCATCCTCAGCTGTACTTTGTGTACATCATGGTAGAGATGTGATTTCCCATGTTCGTACCTGCTAGTATTCACATCATCTGAAACCCGAGAGCGTTGTGTGAATACAAAAGTGGTTGTTGGCAATATAACAGCATATATAAAATGTTTTTTTTCCCTTCATATTTCATCCAATAAATGTGGGTTTAAATGTCAGAGCGCCAAGTCAACTATATTGGACCTTTTCAGAAAAATCTAAGTTTTGCAGTTGCAATAACAACTTGGAAATTGATGTGAACACTATTGACAAGTTGGAAACTCATAATTACGAGAACTCCAATATGACATGAACGTGGCATAAGTCCAGCCTTACAGAGCTGAAAGCATGGCTGTGGGCTCTTACTGGGGACTACAACTACAACCTTGCCACAAAGACAAGTTTTGTGAAGATCAACAGTTTTTGTTGAGACTCTTATGTGTTTCAAAACCAATTTTGTGATCCATTTTGGGCCGTGGCTATAACTCTACCTCCTACTTACCTCACCTTCTGACCAGTACTTCTCCACGACATGTCTGGTGTCAATCATATAAAATACACTCATAACACAGCCATAAATCATCTCAATGCTGCTGGTTGAAGGTCAGCTACTATCCCTCCTTCAGAAGGTTGTGTCAGGTCAATCAAACAGGTGGATACACTTTAATGTGATCTATTATTAAGCTACATTGATTTACTTACCACACTTTTCTTACCTGTATAATAGACATTGTTTTTCGAGTCTGTAAATGCCAGTAAAATAATTCAGCCTTAAATCACATAACTGCTCACAAAGAAGAGGTTTTAATAGCAAATTACGCATATAAGGAGAAAGAGATGCTGCTATTTATGTGGACAATGCGTGTCTTGGGAGGTCATTAGAGCAAGCTGAGTAATTCAGTAAATAAGCTTCTGGCAAACGCTTCCTCTCTCTAACAAGCCTGTCATAGCAGCAGGAAGTCGGGCTCCTGTTCAATCAACCCATCAGACACCTCCGTCCACCTGACATTGTATTGTGTTGGGATAGGCAGCAACATTACAACAAGTTTGCAAACCAAGAAACAAAAAAAAAAAAAAAAAACAGCACAGGGAAATTCAATTAGGCTTTAGCTGGAAGCATCTGATAAGTTTATGGAAATTAAAGTTTTATGTAAATCAGTTGTCTGCCTGGCCCTGTGCCAGATCACAAGGGGCTGCACTATATTGCATTCAAATTAGCTGCCTCAGAAAACTCGGCAGCTCTGCCTAACAAGCCCAAAAACATTTCATAAAGTCTAGAGAGTGCACAGCATATTCCAAAAGAGATTTAATTGTCGACTCACGCTTAACATCTCACCTATTGCTGAAAAATGATTAATAACCCACCTCAATAATTATTATTCAAAATTACTACTGCCCCACTTCTACAGCTGCAGTCACTGCTTTCTCTACATTCACTTTGAAGACACACGCTCTGAAGTCACATCAATATTAATCCTTGCGTTAAATTCTTTATTCAAACAATTCACCTTTCGATTTTTAAGATGAGCAGACAAAGTGTGTGAGTCAAACCGAAGATACACCGCAGAGCTGATAGCAGTTCTGGACGCAGGGTACACTGACATCTTGTGGGCAATGAACACAACTTCAGAGACAGAAGCTGGATGCATGGTAGTATATTTGACTTGCAATCTCTGTCTCATTTAATCTTACATTAAGACTGCTGTGTGTGAGACATCTTTGCATTTATTGATCCCACAGATGCAGGGCAGAGGCACTTAGGGACACACATCTACAGTAACTACAAATCAGGTACCCAACGTTTGCACTGTGCATTACATTTGTTATACTGTACACTACTATTATTCCAATAACGAAAGAAAAAAAATAACAAGTCAGTCACCATATGTGCAGAAACTGATACTTTAAAATGAAAATGAAACATTTCTGATCCATTTAAATAATAATAATAATATAAAACATTTCCATAATACCACTCACCTTCACTTGTCAGATTGAATTCTAATTTAAGTATATGAGTGAAAAAAATTCTCTTTATGAAGGCAAAAGGCACAGTCTGACTAAGATGTCAGTAAGTTTTAGGTCGCCGCAGACTTTGACACCTGCAGAGCAGATGCTACCTTGAGATGGTGGAGCTGGCATGTGATTGGATAGAGGAAGTAGTGGCAGCACTGAGCTGAGAGAAACCACTATGACTAGACTCCAGACTGGTCATGGATCCCCTGGAAATAACAGAAGAGACATGAATTCTCAGACCAGATTCTACCTAATCAATTATTGTCAAAACAAATATATGTACAATCTGACAGATATAAAAAGTACATGTATGAACAGACATGTCTATAAAACACAAGCACAGATTTCAGAAATATCACAACATTGATTTTTGATATACCCACACACTGGGTGAAGGACTTCAGTATAATACAAAGAAAACATGACACAAAAAAAGCTCAGTGGAATAAATATACTGACCTGAAGTCATGGGAGGCCAGCACCTCGGTGTAGTACATGATCTTACACTTGTGGGAGGAGACCTGCAGCGAGGCCAGCACATCATCCACACGAGGCAGGCTGGAGGCGGAGAAGGCCGGGGAGCTGTGAAAGCGCCACTGGAGGATGTAGAAGCCCGGCCAGCGAGTTATGTGGGAGCCCTGTTTGAAGGGATGGAGAGCTGCAGGATCAATTTCACTGCTTTGATGCAATAGCCAGCAAACAAGGACAAACAAAGTTTAGTCCAGCATCTTCTATCTGACCTGTATGCTCTCTCCCTCCCTGCAGGTGAGGGCTTTCTCCACCATGCTGTAGTCCTTTCCCAGCACCCAGTTCTTATCTATGAGCTGGGCGTTAACGGCCCCAAGGGATGTGATGCTGTGGGCTCCCAGAGTGTCTTTCTTAGGAGGCTGCGGGGCCCTCTTGGAGTGGTAGATGTTGAAAATCACATCTCCTTTAGACACGTCAAAGTCCCAGGTGATGACAGAGGAGGCCTCCGTGATCTCGATCAGCATCTGCAGGAGGATGTAAGCAGATTGGAAACACAAAACAGCAGACAGCAGCCCATTAATCACACGTCTCTCTTTTACTGCAAGCCTGCAATGCAGATTTCTTCCAGCTGGTGGCATCCTAACACAATCTAAAATCAAGCATACACATAAATTGGAATGCTTTACACACTATATAGCACAATTAAGGTAGCTTCACTTTTTGGTACATGTGGATCTGGGTGCTGATTTAAAAGAGGAGACTCTACCTCATATGGGGCTCCTTTGAAAATACTGGCACTCTTATAGATGGAGTCAGTCAACAGGTGGTTTTCCTCACTCTCCAGCTCCTCTGCTGTCCTGTATAGAGATTTGGGGACCGTGCCTCCCTCAGGGATGTCACACTGGAGAGTGCAGAAGAAAAAAAACCCATCACACTAAACCAACAACAGCAAGGCGGTAAATAAAAGTTGCACTGGAACAGAAAGTTTGGTACAAGTTGTTTCACTGTGTCAATTTTGGGAATAAAATCAACATGTTCAGGTTTGTATGCTGCGGACTGAACCTCACCATGCAGTCCCCTCCCAAGAAGTCGGGGATGATCACTTTGTCGATGTAGTCCACCAGTCCTCCTGGACCCTGGTAGTCGTTCCCAGCATAAACAAGGAACTTCTTGCGGGTGTTCTCATCGATCAGGGGGCTGACCTGGAAACCAGACACAGAGAGTCGTCAGAGGACCTGAAAGCAATAGCAGGTTCATGTGTTGTGAACTCTAAAAGTCAGTGCTGGCATCTGTGTTTGTACTTTTGATTGATTTTATCATTATAATGCTGTATGACTATTTCTAATTTAATTTTAGATTAAAAAGTTAAACCTTTCACATCTCCAGGGAGAAGCTGTTGCAGCCCAGACTTACTGTGTATTGCTTTTATTACTGTTCTGAGTTATTTCCATATATTAATGCACTTGTATTACTTGTCTTTATATCTTTGCTGAACGTTATTACTCTCCTGCAAACTATACCATTGCTCTAATCAAATTTCCCCCATGAGCATCTGCATATTGCATGGCTATAATTATCTTCCTTTTCTTTCTTCATTGTTTATCACTTGCTCATATTCACAAAGTTGCATCCAGCTATTATGAATTCTTTTGCAACCTCAGTGTCTCTGCTGCACAACCTCATCCATTCTTCCTCATTCAGATGACTAATTAAAGCCACATTAACGGTACATAAAGTGGAAGTGTTGGCATTTATTCTCACCAGGGTCCAGAGCACTGGAAAAACTCGAGGCGCCCTCAGTATGAGCAGGCGACCCAGAGTCTCGGGGTAGTTTGCCGCCACCACCTCGATGATTCTCAGCAGAGCCTTAACGCCTGGTCTCCACAGGTGACGCATGTTAAGACCCTCCAGATCCACCAGGCAAGTCCAGCAGCTGATCAACACATTAACACAGGCATCACATGACTGCATATGCAAGCGTGTGTATACCTGTTCAGCTGTTAGCCAATGAGATGCTGAAGAAGAAGAAGAAGGTGGATGAATGAATGTTTAGGCACCTGATGGGTCGACCGAAGACTCTGGTGTTTTCTTCACAACGCCTCAGTCCCTCCTCGATGATGGACAGGACCTGAGTCACATTCATCAAGTTGAAGCATTAATGTATCCAAAGATATTTCAAACAATAATCACCGTGTTTATGTGTGTGTTCATGTCACCTGTCTCAGAAGCACCTCCTCTCCCAAGGCTCGTACCAAGCCCTTCGTGTCCATTTGCCCTAGACGCAAGATGTACAAAGGACGGCCATCTAAACCACACACACACACACACACACACACACAGAAATTCAGACCGTACATCAAAGCAGAATCAACAGGCAGAATGAGTCAGATCCTTTTGTAGAAATGACCCCTGTTGTCTATGAAAAGCTGGCATTTACCGCTCTAACAGGTATTAATTTAGCATGCAAACATTCAAAGGGCACTTTCTGTGTTCCAGTCCTGATTCTATAACCTCGTGGATCAACTGAGCCGTTAAAAGCAGTGACTCATTTTCAAACATGAGAGCTGTGACAGATGGTGCTCAGACTTTACAGTCAATAATTAACGGGCCATTTCTAGCCGTGTGGACCTGAATACAGAAAACTGAACCCCTCCGCTAATCTTCACATTTACTGATAATTTTTTACTGTAAACAAACAAGTAAGCAGCGGAATAAAGTGAAAATGAGATGAATTTATGATAAGCTGGGCAGGTATTATTCAGACAGTACCTCGGTCATGGTGGTGCCAGCCTCCAGCGTAATAGTCCTGGAGCAGCTGTGGACGCTCCCATGTGTCTAACAGGAAATCGACCTGGTGTTGTTTCCTCCAGGTGAGCGACTGGCACAAGAACTCCCTGGCCTTGTCGAGGTTGAAATCTCTGGCCCTCAGGAAGCGCAGCACATGTTGATCCTTTGGTATCTGTACAACAGCAAGCGGCGATCAAAACTCTAATGCGAAGCTCTAAGTTTAAGTTCCTGATTAATTCAAACCATTTTCTAAACCATATTTTTTAAAACTTGTTATTTACTCAAATGTGGAAGCAAGAGCTGAGCACAAGTCTAGGTTGTGTGTGTGTGTGTCTAGAAATAAACATGTATTTTACATAACTGCACAAAGTGCTCAGCAGTCAAACAAAACTGTGATTGTGTATATGAGACCTTGCCCTTGAGGTTTTCTTGGAGCCACTGGCGCAGTCGAATAAGACAGCTCTCCTGCAGAGGCGTTAAATCACCCAGATAACGTCTGATGTAGTCAGCATCCAGCTTGTCTACAGGCCAAAAACACATGTACGGAGATGTTAGGAGCTGTATACTAATAAAGGAGCTATGCCAGACGATAATAACAATAAGACTTTAAAATACTACATATTAAATACAAATAAATGAACAATTATTTACAGACTTAAAATTGAAAAAGACAGAATTATAGCCTCTGTAAATATCTCTGTCATTTTAATGAATGGCACACACTTCTTTTAACTTTATCTCTGCACTTGTGTCGTGTGTCGGCTGCTTTTCAACACTTAATTGTGAGTAGTGAGTAAACACTGACCGTCAGGAGAGCTGACCACCAGTTCTGAGAGACAGGCCAGGTCTTTACCATCCAGCCCACTCTTAGCACCCTTCACTGGGATGGTCCTGGCAGCGCCGGAGACAACAGGGGGCGTCCAGCGAGGTATGTAAGTTACTCCTTCTTTCTCCAGCTCTCTGAGGTAGTACTCAATAATTTCTTTACCCTAAAACACAGGAAGGAAACAAGACTTTGGGTTCATGTGGCTGTGCAGATGACACTATGGTAAATATGTGCAAAGCAAGACAGGTCAACAGGTCACGGACACTAAGTCGCATATAAGCAAAAGTCAGTTCAAAGACACAAACTTTCTTAATGCTGCTTGCATATTGTTTCATAGCTATCTTCTCTGCTGTGCTCTCGAAGCCAAAAAAAGACTTCATGTCCAGACTGGCTGTCTGTTCGAAGCACGTCCAGTCCTCATTCTCTGGATGAACCTATGGAAGAGGATAATGAATGAAAAACATACATTGTTAAAGTATCCCAACTTTAACTACTTTTAAATGACCCATGCAAAGTAATGAAAGCATTTCATCAGAGCCATAATCAGAGCACAGAGTAAGTACAAAGTGAATGGGTCACAAAATAGATCAGACTTACTTTTACATTTCCTGAAGTACATTTTAAAGTGAGCTGTGTATCATATAGAGCAGAGGTGGGGGTTGTGTTGTGGAAAGTAAGGAAATGTTTTTAGTAAGGTTGATATTATTGGAGCAAGTCAAACTACACTGACTTTAAAACCTCCACCTGTTGACACAAGTGTTTATCACATTTGGCCCACGATACGAGGATCACTTAATAATTCATGCACTGAATAGAAAAGCCGGGCTTTTACTGGTGCACACACGCAGCAGCAGGGATGTTGTCTACGACGACTGTCTTACAAAAACAATAAAACTATAATGAGAAAAAGTACAACAACAAAACATAAAACTCTAATACAGGCTGACTCACCGTGTAGTTACAGCACTCACGGACGATGACTCTGCTGGAAAAGGTCTCGTTGTGGACCTCAATGTGCAGTGTCCTGTCTCTGCGATTCAGAGTGTTCTTCTGGATAAAGTACAGGTAGTCAACACCAGCAATCTATATGCAAAAAAAGCAAAACGCAGAAATATTTCAACAAGTTGATCAAAAACATCTTTCAGATTCACAATAATGCCACAAAATACCACCTTTAAAGCTGCCACACAGTCTGGCCAAACATTCCTATCTCTCTAAAAATGATCTGATTAAAGCAACTGCTTCATGGCTCTGTACAAGGTCAGAGGAGAGGTACCCGTTTAAGAAGCCGCGGGGCGTCGACGTCGATCACGCAGCGCCTCTCAGTGACCAGCGTGGATCCATCCTGGCTATGGCTCTCTCTGATGATCTCACTGTCCACAAACACTGGGATCAGGGGGCATCTTGGGAACCTCCTCATATAGGCCTGAGGGGGGGAATAAATCACATGTGATAGAGATATAGAAAAGAAAATTAGTTAAAGAAATTTGTAGATTCTCTAGTCTTAATGTTGTGTTGTCCTTTTGTGATTATGTATTTTTATGTTTGGGTTCAATTTGTTCCCACTCTTGTTTTTTTGTTCTCCCACTATAAAGTAGCTCTCTGATTGGGCTGCTTTGAAAGCTCCCACTTCGAGAAGGTCACTTGTATCTGCCACAAGATTAAACTGTGCTGTAATGAGAATGTTGCTGACTAAATAGTACAGCTTGTGATTTAGAGCAGCTATTTCTGTGTCAGGTCATTTAATAGTTAGTAGCTTTAACAGTTTATATAAATGCATATTAAAGTTTGATGTTTTTTTACACTGCAGCAGCCTGCAGCTGTGGCAGCTTTTATAACGGGTGATTGCTCTCTATTTTACTGCCCACAACGCGCTGCATGACCATCTGTCCAAGGCGCTTTCTCCTGGGCTCACCTGTCAATATTGATTGAGTTGCTGAGTGGCTGTTTCAGGATATGCAAAAAAGAGCCCTCAGTCTATGTAACTAGTCACAGTGTGGTGTTTGCTGATAAACTATTGACAAGTAACCAAGGACATGGACAGAACTAGAGCAGCAGGGTATAGACAGCTGCCTGTTTCAAAAGGTTCAAGTAACAATAAGCGAGTTCATCAAGGATAGAAAACTGCTGCTAATACTCTTGAGATACTTGGAGTCCCAAAAAGTTGGGATGCTAAATAAACAGAATATGACAATTTGCTAATCCTTTTTGTCAGGGTTAGGGTTAGGTTAAGGTTAGGGTTAGGGTTGGCGGGGCCCCTCCTTGGGCAAGATATTGAAAACCCCAAATTGCTCCCGATGGCTGTTCCATCGGTATGTGCGTCGCTTTGGATAAAAGTGTCTACTAAATGGAATTGTAGAATTGTTATATACTCAATTGAAAACAGTACAAAGACAATATATTTAATGTTTGACCCCATCAGCTTCATTGATTTTTGTAAATATCTGCTTATTCTGAATTTGATGGCAGCAACATGTTTCAAACAGGTTGGGACAGGAGCAACAAAAGACTGTGAAAGTTGTGGAATGATCCAAACAGGTGTTTTTGGATCATGATTGAAAGGAGCATCCTGGAAAGACTCAGCTGTTCACGAGCAAGGATGGGGCAAGGTTCACCACTTTGTCAAACACATGATTGTATAAAGGAGATTACTACATGGGCTCAGGAAGACTGAAACGCTGCCAGTAAAAACAGCTTGTTTGCAAATGATTGCATTACGTTATTATTCACGTTTTACACAGCATGCCAACTTCTTTGGAATCGGGTTGTACACGGATGCAGGACCTCAAAGACTTTAAAGTTTCAAGAGCCAAACAGACTGTGCGATGAGATATGTAAACAGACCACAGGCATGGACATGGAGTATAAAGGAACAAACAAAAAATTTTTAATTTGTTTTTTCTTTCCAAATTCACATCAAGTGCTGGTCTTTCAGCAACACACACACACACACACACACACAAACATCCTACTTGTACTGATACAGCACAGCCTATGAGTAATCTAAATCAATAAGCTGACATTATTCACGAAGCAAATTAATGAGAAAGCTTTCCTTGGTAAATAAGCGGCATTGACTGGTGTTATGTAACAGACACACTGGGCAACAGAAACGATATGTCTCACTGACTGCAGACAAATTGAAATCTCTGTCCTTCTCATTCCTCTCAGAGCTATAAGCATAAAAGCATAGCGGGAGAATAAAAGATAAAAGACGATCAGAATGCGTTTCAGTGGAACTGTCAAAGGCCCCAGACGACTTTGTCTAACTTCAGAAAACCACATTTTTCCACCATCATATCTCATATTAGCAAGACAATAACACTCTAACAGCGGCTGTGGGTTTATTGTCTCCTCAGGCGATATCGATGTAAATGTAATTCCGCAGGTGTCAATCATGTACAGTCAGCATATCTGCATCTAAACAAATCTATTACAAAAACATCCAGGAATATCATACAGTTACAAAAGGGATAACAGTGATGTGGCTAGTTAAGCGTTCAGTAATATCCAGGACACTGATGAAGACTGTTAGCAGGAGTCATGAGCACGTCAGGGGCAGGATCAGCCAGGGGACTAATGAGAAAGCCCAGAGATAAATGGGAGCGGAGGAGGCGGCAGACTATTCACTCCATTCTCTCCTTTATGCTGTCGAGGCCTGGATCTTTTCATCGGGTCTCTACTTTACTTTTCACAAAAAAGGCCTATTTTTGAGATCCTTTTCAATAACGTGCAGTGATGCAAGGAATTTTTTGACAGAGGGATGTTTCATGGGAAATGAAGCTTGTGTAGGTGTTGACTTAAGCCTGCCGGGTGAAGGAGTTAGAGCATGCGGAGCAAAGTGTCACTGCAACATCACAGGCTTCACCCCCCCCACCCCACCCCAAGGATATTGCATAAGACTTTGGTTTAATATATAACCACAGAGAACAAGAAACAGACTGGGAAAGAGGACGAAAACAGAGTGCTTCCGATGAAATGCACACTTATTTCACTTTTGTCCTACTTTCACTTCACACACACTTCCTGCTCTTAGAGTGTAAAGCACAGATTTGTAGTTTGCAGACAATGAGAGAAAGATCAGTATAAAGAGATGTTTCGCACTCCAGAGAAAGCAAGTTAATAACACGGTGAGTAAATGTTGGAAAATCGGGATCTCTTGCTATTTTCGTCGATTTTTCTGGTATGATTGTTAAACACTGCTGCGCTTAAGTCAGCCCAGAAATTCAAGGTATATTATATTACCAGTAGCTTTTCTTAGCAATCACACAAAAGAACGGCCTTTTACAAGCATCATATTTTCTGCACAACATCTACACAGCTAAACAGGCAAAACACATAAAATTGAATAAAGCAGAAAGAAACTATGTTCTGCCAGGTGCTGAAAAGTTTGATAAACAGCTCTCTCACACTGTGCAACCTGTAGATGACTGTATTTACCACAGCCGGAGGAGAGAAGAGGTGTATACAGCACATTTCATCCACTCACTCTTGTAAATCAAGAGTGAGACAGATGACCCTGGGAGGCAGACAAGCCTCCAGACACTCTGTAAGGCTTTGTGAGAGTGTCTGGTCTTATCTATTTAAATACTTTTTTTTTTCTCTGTTTAACATTTAGTTTTTGAATTAGAGCTGAAGGAGAATGTGTTTAAAGAGGGCAAAGGTCAAATCCACTCTGGTTGGAATAGAAATAGAAACACCTCAGTCACCAGTTATGTAAGATCACACACACAAACTACTCACAGCCATTATTAACTCAAATGGATGCTTGTAGACCCGAACAGGGGACTGGTATTCCTGCACCATGGTGGAGTCTGCTTCACAAACAGCCTCTGTTAGAAGATGATGACACAACAATGTACAGATCAACATCAGTTTGCATGTTACAATGAGTGTGTGTGTTATAAAACATTTACAGCTGAGTTTCACATGATCCTGATTTGATGCTCATCAGCTGATTTGCATCCTTACATCAAACCAAGTGTTTAAAGGGGTCCAAACAGGCAGCTGAACATTTTGTACTATTTCCTGACAAACAGGCTGAAAAGCGAAAAAAAGGCGAACTTGACTTACAGCAGTTTTTTGATTCCGGCCGGAAAGTTTATGATGCGACACCGCAGCTGTCAAAGTCTCCGTCTATTATTATTGCTAATATCGTTGTTATCCATATTGTCAGCTGTGTGGGGAAAGTCCAGTGTCCGGCATTGTGAAGTGAAAACCGAAAACTACACTGCTTCAATCAGCAGGACACAATGTTAACTCCGCCTATTTCACACAAACAGGAAGTCAGTGTCACACTTCTTTTAAACTGAAAGTTCAACTATCAGACGTTTTATTGTGAAAGGTCCACAAGCTGTCTCTATATCTTTAATATGTGCCCACTATTATTAATTTATTTACATTTAATATGAACAGAATTATATAAAATAGATGTGATTAAGTAAGATTTAAGTGTTTGAATTTAAATGCATTAATTTTGACAAATTAACCATTATTCAAATGATTTTGCCCAGTAGATTCAGCCATGGATGGATTAATCCCAAACATGTTTTTTGGTCCTGATCCTGATCTCAGTCTTTTAATATTTAATATAAGCTAATATCAAGCCTGTTGAAATATTTATTATGATATTTTCAATTATTTTTCCCAATAGCCCCATGCATACAGAGGCTATAGCCTGGTATCGTCTGCCATAACCTGCATCAAATCCTAATAATAATATTGTTTTGTACTGATTTTGTACAATATCCCACATTATTGTTTATTTATGTGGAAAAGTTTAAGCCCCCTGTCTTCATTTGCCAGCATCACTGGGATTGAATGTAATTAAAAGCCAACAGCGGCACTTTAGTGTTGATGAAAATGTTGCTGAAAAAGACACAAAAAGACAATCAGGTGAGCAATGTGGTGCAGCAGGGAGGATGTTTATGTCTGTGCCCAAAGGCCCATCGTCTGATCTTCTGTCCATGGAGTTAAGGTCTTAAAGAGAACTGACTTCCTAAAATGGAAAATTGGAAAAATGGATTTTAAATGATAAAGACATCAGTGACACTTTGGTGTTTTGGAGTGCATTAACAACAATTAGCGACTCACTTTAGACTCAAGAAATTTATGTTTGACTTATTAAAGCCGCATTAATTTTGCATTAATGTCGGCCTTTAGCCTCGACCCATCTGTTTGCACCTGACATCTGTTCTTCACCTCGTCTGTGTTAGGGCTGAAAGACACTGGCTGTTTATCTGTCACAAGATAAAGTTAAGATAAAGTTCTAGTCAGTTCTGATACAGCATTGCAACACCAGCTTTAACATGTTTCCAGGAACATTATTTCATAGAGGTATTGGCTGACTCTTTACTGCATTAGTTGATTCATGGAGATGCAGCTGGTCCCACATTGAGACTCCTGAAGCAATTGAAAGCGTCTGGATCTGGCAGTCTACAAAAAGGCAGTGGAGTCCAGCAGGGGACATCCTGAGAGAGGGGAGCAGAGTTCAGATAAGCTCTTTTTCCTAATCAGCCTCAGGCACAAAGAATAATGTTGCCGCGAAACAAGCTGCTCTCAGCAAGCGTCTCCACACAGTTTTGGATAACAAATTGTGCCACCTTTGTGCACCTGCACAATCATTCTGGTCTTTCTCTGAAAAACACAAAAGATGTGAAGTTTGGGTTTGAGTGTAGGTACAAAAAAGACTTCTTGTGCAGAACATAAAAATAAAGCCTTAAGAAAAGAATCTTTTCCTGCAGGCCTTTCTCAAAATGTCTTCTTTTTTCCTGAGTGGGTGACTTGTTGTTTTCGCTGAGGGTATAAAAGTTGGGGTTGTCATTTCCACTTGATACACTAATTATGATCAAGGGCCATAAAAAAAAGCATCCTTGACTCTATTTTGACAACAGTGAGTACTTTGAAATTCATATCCTGCCACATCCCACCGCCTAGTCAAAGGATATCACAAACACAATGACTCATCTATTCTGTCTGATGAAATAAATCACCTCCATTCTCAGTTGTTAATGATAACCGTAGTCTGGCCAAAGGAAAATGCGCACACTGAAGTTTACCCGTCACGTCCTTTCAGCTCGGCTCACCACCTCTCTGAGCTCATCATCCTTTTTAGAATCCTCTTAGCTCTCCTGTCTAATTAACTCTAATAATGACTAAAGCATATTGGATGCATTTCTCTCCTGAACGCCGTCCAGACTTCGCAATGACTCTACACACCTCAGGCACTGTTGAGCCGAAACCTCTGGCAATAGCTCTCGCAGAGAGGCATACAGCGTTTTTATTCATGCACTGGTAATCCAGAGCATAAATAAAGCTCTTTTCATCAGCTGTTCAGCTACAGTAATAAAAGAATTATGGGCACAGAAAGTAGAAACCGCTAAATAAAATAGCACATTACCAACATTACAAGCATTGACTCATAAAGAAAAGGACTATGTGACCTCTAGTTGTTATAAAGCAGATCTCCACAAATATTTATAAGACATATTGTAGATGTTTGTTTCCTCTTTAAATCTAACTCTTGTTGAATGTATTCAGAAGCTGGAGGGTTTAGTGCTGCAAATTAGATAATTTGAAATTCAATTCAAATGCCCTCTGACCCCTTCATACCTAACTTTCAACACCCTGGGAAAATCCTTGGTGAAGTGTGTTTGTGTATGTACATTGTTTTTGTATTGTATGTATTCCAGGACAGAACCAGGGATAGTTGTACTCCTTGTACTTGCTCAATTACTGTGATTAACTAAACTAAACTGTAATTAACTAGACTAAAGATTGTGATTGAGAAATTGTGATTTGATTAAATAAATATACACAGATTATTATGCTTAGGAGGAATATAAAAAGCCAAACAGGTCAGTCAACAAAGTCAGCTGCCCATCAGCCCGAGTCAGGTGTCCCCTGTTGCAACAAACTGACAGGAAGAGTGAGCTGAAAGTGGTGGATACATGGTTGACATTGTTAAAGTAATAGTAATAGTGAGTCATAATAGAAAAACAGTTGAAAAAAATAGTAGTAACGATGGCTAATCCATTCATAATACAGACATTTGGAAGGTGATAGGTGGTGTTGATGATGGGGCTTTTGAGACAAAAAAGTTGGGAACTCATGTAATTTGGTTCAAGATACTGGTGTGTTAATGTGTATCATCTGTTTAATATGGCAGTAACACATTGCTGTTCCTCAGTTCCTTCAAGAGATTTACTCTACATTCATTTGGCTTCATTTCTTGTTCAAGTAAAAAGATTCAAACTGAAAAGTCGACTAATATTTTAGTATCCACAGTGAATGGCAAATCACACAAATTCTGTTTGTCATGAAGGTATTCAAAGGAGGACTCTGTCAACCAGTTGCATAAGTTTGTGATATCTGAGATAAAAAAAAATGACACAACATTACAACTCAGTTTCAATGAGGGGAACTTTGGGACTTTAAGCCTGACTGCTTGATTAGCTTTTATTGAGGTTTAATGAGTACAACGTGCTTTCTTTGTTTTCTACTTAGGTCAGACTATGTATTGTGCTATTAATAGACGGCAATATTTGCTCGCAAAAAAGACTAACAAAAAAATTAATTAATCCTCCTTGCAAATATCTACAAAGAGAGAACCATTACATTCCCCAAATGTAAACTCTTTCATCTAATGAACAGTTGATCTGAAGATTTGCCAGCTGGTCAGATGAGACACCAACACACTCAGAGCGACAGCGTAAAGGTCAAACTACAAGGAGCAAGCGTGGGAAGCCTATTAGTGGTTGAACCCCTGCCAGCTCCTGAGGGTTTTTTTTTTTTTTATGAGCGGGAAGGTTGTCGGTTTGTGGCGCTAATGTCAGGCTAGGTAAACACTATTACCATGGTACATAATGACTGATGTGCCGGATTCACTGTTACTTTCACAAAGGAGGATGCTGTTCAGTAACTGTCCAATTGAGGTCCTCAGTCAATTACCAATACCTGGAAAACAAAAAAAAAAAGAAGAAAAAAAAAGGAAAATCACCAGGACATTGAATGTGATGTGTCATATGAAAATAACTTTCAAAACAATGGGGGTTGAAGTAGGTAAATAACAGGTGATGTCACAGAATAAAATGTCTGACATAATGTATATCTGAAAAAACACATGAGCATCATCCCAGGATACTCTTTATACTTCATGTCTGACAGTGCCGGGGGGGACAACCTCTCCTCCCTGTGGGTGAGAATCAGTGCTGGAAGGCTGGAATCAAGCTGACACACCAGGCTAAAACATTAACTCTTGGGTTTCCTCCGTGAGCACCGCCCGCAGCTCCACCACATGAAGCAATATTAAAATTCAGAGCACCTCCAGAATGTCTCTGAAGTGCCATGTGGTGTAAGATAGTGTGCTTTAATAGCAAAGGTTGTGTTATTATTCAGGCTCCCAGCTGGTGTAAAAAGCCTGTCGTAGAATGAAGGTCAAAACAAACCACTTAAAAAAATAATTGTGTGTTTACTGTATGTTTGAATGTCCTGGCTGACAGATTTTTAATTGCAGTGTTAAGAACGCAGAATCTGCTCGGTTAGTTTCATATGCATTTGCTTTTTCCTCCATGAGCTGTCTGGACCTCAGGGATTTTTTTTTCTTATTGGGTATCTCTAATTGAAGTGGGGAGGAATCATGTAACTATTTAATGCTTTCAAATTGGTGCAGTACAAATGGCAGAGATATTGTGTGGGGTTTTTTTTAAACGGCAAAATGATTCCCTCCTCTGGTATCCTCCACCCACACACACTAACCCGGTATATAAGCACCATGCTTCTTGCTCAGTGCACTCGAATGAACTGAATCTAATCTCAAAGCATGCTGGTTCGGAAGCAGGCAGCAAAAACAAACCAACATGAGGAGAAATTCAGGGCTTGGCTGATAAAGACAGATTATTGTTTCGTCCTTATTAAGACTGGCTTGCAGGAGATTACTGCGCTGATGAATGTGCTGATATTTTGGTCATTAACTGTTCATATAAGTTCATATGCTCTTCATCAAGATAAGAAATGTGCAAAAAGAAGGGGTCATTTTTTCCTTCAGAAATCAGAGGTATTGCGATTGCAAGGTATATGCATTCGCTCTTCCAGAAAGTGGCACGACTTGTTGTCACCTTGAAGCTTTTTCAGCCCAGTGTCAGACGTCCAGCCCCCCCAACCCAGCCTCCCCCGCCCCTCAAACATCAGCACGGTCACGCTTTCCAATAACCGTGGCAGCACAGAGCACAATCAAAGGGTAAAGAAACACATCCCCTTTAAAACCCCACATCAAACCCGTGCCCGCTTCGAGTACACCCCTCAGGATCAAACTTGAAACAGAGAAGAGAAATGAGGTGTGATTTATGAAATCCCATGCCTCTAATCTAAGAAGAAAAAGAGATTCTTGTAGCCGCACTGCTGGTTCAAAGAAACATCAGGCCGAGCGGGGAAACTTAAAATTAGCCTTCTAAAAATCATTGCAAGACAGGAAAATCACGTTACTGCCAGGGAGTGGGGTAAAATAATTACATCTGAGAGCAATGCATTCCAGCATTGGATTAAAGAGGATGTGGGAGAACAGGAAATAGACCCAGCAGACAGTGAAACAAGATGAGGGAGGCAATCAGCTCGATCCCACACATGCAACAAACTGCAGCAGATGCTGCGTTCATGCTCCTTCCAGATGAGCAGGCACATTAGCCTTGGGAGCGTACTTTACCACAACACCTGCAACCATTTTTTGCAAAAATGCTGCAGACGTGAGAGCCAAAACTTTCAAGGTTAAAAAATACTCCACATAAAGGTAGTGCGCTAAAATATTCACATGGTTAGTGGAGCCACGCTAATGGGCGGGGTGCAGGTGTTGGGTTCAATCGCAGAGGCGGTTGTGCAGACAGCCGTGGTCGCCAAAGAAACATTCAGTATCTGTAAAGTTGGCAGCTGCAGCCAGTTCTCATTCAGGTGCAATGATGAGCTCAGAACAGCTAATTAGTAAGTCTATAATGCGTCGGTCTTCTTGTATCAAGATGGATAGCACCGCTCTGGACGCCGATGCACGACATGACAAATGACTCTTCCCACAATCTGCTCAGAATCAATCACGGTGATGTACAGTACGCTTCCACTGCCCTTTCATATTCAAATGAGGAAGATGCTGGAGCGTGCAGAGTCCGGGCAGCTGTGGAGAGAAGAACCCATTCAGGAGATTTAAAGGAGGGGAGTCATCGTCTCATATCGGGCGTCTTGTCTTGGCAATGTCACTGCGTCCCAGTTCAGGGCCTCCGTGATTCAGTGTCCGTCAGTCGCTATGTTGAATTAACCAGGTGTTCGTGATCGGCTGGTCATCTGTTACTGGTAAGGATCACATTGAAAAGTATAAATGTTAACAGCCTAGATGTTTTATTAATCACATGGCATAACAGGTACATTCATTTGGATATAATTGTGATTAACCTGGAGCAATGTCTAAATCTCACTAATTAACACCCTTATTTATATCTCATTTGTTTAATCCATGTAAAGAGTGTAAAAATGACAGGTTGTGGTTTCAGGGGGAGGTTAACTACTGAGCTGGTGTAGTGATTTCCTTCAGCCTCTCCCCCGAAAGCCTGATGCTGACGACGAGACTCCAGGCAAGTCTCAGTTTTCCATCATGTATCCATGTTAAGTGTTATGTTGTATGGTATTTTCGGGCATCATGGACTTACTTTACACTTCCTCAGCAGATTTATGTGGATACTTCTGACTTTGTCTTGACAAGGACCAACCTGAGTCCACCATTAGTTTTGGTATTGATGAGGCGGGACCCCCCCTCACAGGTTCAGTCTGACACATCTTCACATGCTGAAAGCTCCTAAAGTGGGACAAAGCATAGATCATCAAACTAACATGTGTGGACTATATCTTGGAAGTCCGTAGTAACTTTGTTGAGTCTTGTTGTTGACTTTGAGGACGCCAAGAAATAGTCCACTACATAAGCCCTGTGTAAAACCTCATTACACCCTTTACGACTAAATGACTCTGAGTTAATCTGTAGAGGGGAAGAGTTAAGTGACTTCGAAGACTGTATCCAAATTGCTGGGATTTTAGGTTGTCATGCTCATATTTAACAGCCAGAATTTCAAAAAGCACATTTCTTTTACAACTAAGGATAAATAATTGAAAAAAGTTGTAAGGCATTGTGTGAAATGGCTTTATATTAAATTAACTGGTGCTGAGTTTAATTTAAATGAACTTTAAGATGATGGGTTTTCTCGCACGCTCTGTAATTGATACTTGTTCAGCTTCCTGACATACACCTCTGGGTAGAAGTGTGTATTATTCCCTCGTCATGGCAGCTGGAACTCGTTGCCTCCCCCACTAGCTGGTTAACAGCCTTATTCTCTTTGCACGCTCTGGTATTTTCAGTAAAGATATCACCATGCAGAATATTGCATAAGACGTCCACATATATACGCTGCATCAACATTTATTCTTCTGCATGAACAGACAGGAGAGCGTGTGGGAGAGGATTCAACGCGGTGTTCAGCCGCTGAGGCAGAAATCCTCAGGTGTGCACAAATTCAGAGTTTTTTTTTTTTTTGCCATAAAATGCTGCCAGAGGTAACTCGGTGCCACATGATAGTGGTGACATGTAATTAGTAAGCTGCGACAAGGCAGACAACAGCTGTGTCCGTGCGGCAGGGATCCTTAACCAGATCAAATGAGAATAATTAAGGCCGATCAAATTGGGAGATTACAGCGGTGGAGACGTGACAGCAGCATGCCACTCTGATTTATTTGTTCATCCTGATGCCCTGCGAGCTCCCAGTTCAGGTAGCACTGCCTGTTATCGCAAATGCACTTATACACACACACACACCCCTGCTTCATTTCGGTGTCACTCGGTGTTGCATTGAAGAATAATTATCGGGCCATTACGAAGATCGAGCAGAGCAGGAAGCAAGTCTCTGTAATTACATTGTCAACCTGCATGAAATGACTTGCTTGTGCATGTGGCTTATAAGCGATTGGATTAAGTAACAGCTGCAGCTACTTTTAGCAGACGCCTCAAAAATAGCTGATACACAATGCAGATCGTTCCTGAGGCAGCTGGCGAGACAATTATTTCTGTCTTAAAGAAATAATTGCTGCTGACAGAATATGAAATAACTGGAGGAACTGCGAGGAAGTTTTGAGGCGAGCGTTCTCTGCCTCTGCCGTCGTCTCGTTCGCAGGGATCAAAATCGCACACGGAGGTCAGGTCAACACTTTTCATTATAAAACTCTTAACTGAGTTGAGGATTACACACACACACGACGATAACAACAAACAGGAAATCGGGGGAACTGATTAGCCACACGCTGAATCATTTATCAAACGTCGTCTTTCGCCGGCTAACAGCGAGCTGAGGTACCGATCCGAAGCGTTTCAGGGAGAAAGCTCATCTTTAATCGTGGGTAAACATCTTAATGATTTACCACACAGGATGTGCGTTCTGGCACAAGGCCATTCGCCGCTTAAGGGACGTCATCTGCGGCAGGGTCTGCAACAAAGAAGATGGGGGAAAAAAACGACCATCACCAATGCTCCAGTCGAACACAGATATACAGGCCCGCGCAGGAAGAGCCCGGGGTAGAAATCATGCTCATGTATAGATTTACATTCATTATTATTGTTGAACGAGAGCTTAAAGGTTTCACTGTGATGAGGACGCATGCATCACTCCAGCTGGACTTGTTTCTTATGCTGTCAGCTGCATCACTCTATGCTTTCTCACACTCCATAGTTTACAGTGATGACAGAGGCAGATTTACCATCAAAATTTGCTGCAATTTTTTTTAAACAATGCACATCCAAGTTCATCAAGCTTCTCATTTCAAGCTGACGACTGTGGATTTTGTGAAAAGAGAACTCCCGTGAGATTTTTAAACAGTGTGCTTCATGTTTTTTTTACAAGAGAAAAAGATTTGAGGAGGAATAACTGGTGAAACTGCAACTGCAAGCCCTCCCAAACCAAATAAAGAGCAGCTCCAGTTGTGAATAAGTCCTTTTGTAATGTGACCCCACACAATAATGTAGTAAGCTACAACTCCTTGCCTTTGGAAATAAGGCCTATTACTGAAGGTAGTGAACTAATATGCTGGGTTAACATTTGCAGCTTTGCCCTTTGGGGTTTTTTGTACATGCTGAATAAAAAGGCGTGACCCACCTAAATCTTTAGGTACAGAATATTTTTCACAGGTCTGCTGTGCCTCATCCAGGTTGCTGTGCTATGATTGGATCTCTGTTTGTTGGGTGAATTTAAAGGTCTGGGGTATAATCCAACTTCAGAAGGCGGGTTTTGCTGCAATCCAGCTTCACCTACTATATTAGATACATAATAAAACTGTCTGATATGTTCCAGCTTTTAATGATACTGTATGATCATTAACCCTCTCACTGCCTCCTCAGAGGCTGAAAAACATGCAAAATCACTGTACTGTATATCAAAATTCATTCTGAACATTTTCAGGATTTTTTATATATTTTCCTTGGCTATTTTTGACCAATGTGACCCTTTAACAAAAGCACTTTATAGTATTGCTCACTTTTCCAGCTTCAGGGACAAACAACCGCTTTTAATGCTGGTACAGCAGTTTAACTCCATCTCTCCGCAGCTGATCATTAAGAGAAGGCTGCACAGAACCTGCACTCCCCACATTCAATCTCCAGCATCCTCCCCTCTGCAGCCCTCTCACCTCCCGGATCAATCCATACTTCACTAAATAACTCAGCAGAACATGCAGCAAGCCGACTGTAGAACTGCAGGATACCTTTGATCTCCCCAAAAACTTTACATCAAGGTCCTAACAACACTGATCCAAGAAAACATGTTTTGCAATGATTCCCATTTGAGACTTCTGGCCTTTTACTGTACGTCCTCGGTACGGAGTTTGTGGACGATCGCTTTGAAGTTGCTCAGAAAAGCCCTGATAAAAACTGTCATATACACATGCCGCTTTTTCCTCTTCTACCGTCTCTCGCCCACTTTACTCTTTTCAGACTATAAAAACCAAGCCGCCGGGCCCTCTGATCCATCTGCCTTGATTCTTTTTCTTGCTTTTCAATCATTTGTCTCCTATCTTCTTTTCCTCAGATTCATTTTCTCTGCACATTCCGCTTCTCTCCGCGTACGTCCGATTCCTCTCACACCTTCTCAATCACTTCTATTACGACTTGACAGTCCACTCAGACAACAGGGTCACCGGGGCGGACGGTCTGTCTATAGGGGATGATGATCTCTCTCTCTCTCTCTCTCTGTTATCCCCCTCCCTTCACTCTCTCAGCCTACCTGATTTGTCAGGACTGAAGCCATGCAGTCACCGAGCCTCTGTGATCTACCTAAGAGCCGTGCCGCAGACAGACGCCGCTTCCACACAAGACTGTGGAGGATTGGTTGCTATATGTCTAGTGTGCTACACATTCAACTCAATAGATCCAGTAATGGAGTGGCCTTTGCAATTGTACAGAGGCTGACAGGGAGACAGCTGGGACAGATGCAGTCTGGATGTCTGCAGCCAGAGATGCCGGGCTGGCAGCGGGAGCTGGTGAACGAGGATGAGTCAGTAACTGAGAACGACTGCAGAGTGGCCTCTCGACATCTCATTGTGCTCCAGACTGTCACTCAAGGCATGCATTACGGCAGGAATACATACAGATTGGCCTAATGTGAAATGTGTCCATTTGCTGTAAGAGGGTGGAATATCCGGCAGAATGAGGCGCTGCCTGGAGGCCAGAAGTCTGTCGGCAGGAGGCTGGGAAATGTGGCAAATATGAGCACATGAAAGACGATTTCACCGGACTCATAACTTTGACTCTCCTCTCACTTGAGGAAAAAATTGAACTTAAGTGGAACCATCACAGAATATAACCTATTCAAGGCACCGCCGCCTGCTTTCTGGTCGAGCTTTGCCACTAGTGCAATTTTAAGACATAATTCAAAGTTTTGGGAAACGTGCTTATTCAGCGTCTTGTTAAGAGTTTGATGAGAGGATTGATACCACTCTCAGCTAGACTGGAAACAGGCTAAAACACACATCCTGGCCCTGTCTGAAGGGAATAAAACTACCCGACCAGCACCTCTAAGCTCACTAATTAACACGTCCTATCTTGTTTGTTCAATCCACACAAAAAAGCAAAGTCACTGTACCCAGCCAAAAAATAACCCTGCTGGCTGGAGCCTCATATTTATCACCTAGATAAGAGAATGAAATCCATCTTCACATCTACTCGGTAAGAAAGTGTATTAATCAGGTTCTCTGGGTGATTCAAGCCGCCCTAAATAAACTGCATTAGCAGTGGGCACTACGTCACGCTCATCCCTTCCCTTTCTCGCCTGCCTGCTTTTCTGTGTTGGTGTTTGAAGAGCTTTGTTTGTGCGCAACACTAAAAGTAGAGAGAAAAGTATCCAGGGACACACATATGGCAAAACATAGTCATAGCTCTGTGGGGGGGCTTCAACCCCCTCCCCACAACTTTTCCACTTCAAGCACTGATCATTTCGGAAATAAAGACATAATTAATAATAAAAAAGATGTAATTGCAACAAACAGAAAAGATAAAAGATTGCATCACATTACATCACATTTATAGTCAAATATTCCCATTTTGCTAATTTACATTAAAGTCGCACATGAAATCAGCAGGATTGTGCAGAGTTCTGATCAAACCAAGTACAGCGGTTTTGTTCAACTGAAAATAAAAGCACCAGGGAAATTAGAGACTTGGAGCTGCATCTTTATAAACACAACATTAACAAAAAACAAAAAAGATTGATGACGATATCATTTTCAACATCATACTAATATAGAACTTCAGTAAAAATGCACATCTTTTTTTTCTTTACCTGACAATTTAAAAAACTTAACTTTGCATCAGGACAGTCACTTAACCTTATGCCAGCTATCAAATTCAACACGTTTCTAACAGTAAAATATTGTAAAACTGTTGTAAAAATATTGTCTCTTAGCTCTGTTTTTGTTCACCGCCGACCCCTGAGGGAAATATCTGGCTCTTTAGCTGCTAAATCCTCTGGAAATGAATGTAAATGCTGCTGCTAGAAATGATGCTTTGAGAGAATGAAAGTAAAGTTTGAATCCAGACAGCTAAACAATCAGCTCCATGAAAATGAAGGAGGCGGCAAATTCAGGTGATAGTTCTCTGTAACTTCATCACTATGAGCGACCCCTGTTACATATATAATACAAAATACAGATTATAGCTACTTTACGTGTAACAGGTGAATAAAATAATTATACCTGCAGAGTTTAAATTAATGATGTGATGTCTTTATCATCTTGCATCTGGGAGCTGGTGCAGATCAGGTGTATAGTGTAAGCATGGTGTGTGTGTATTGGTTCTTCTCTCGGGGCGTGAAGCTGAAAACCCAACACGAACCTCTGTGATTCGATATTTGCTCTGTTTGCGCTGCCCCCTCACTCCTACCTGTGTTCAGCTGAAACGAGGCTGACTGTGCTAGACAGGAGAGTCTTATCATACAGCAGCAGAGCTCTCTGTAGGTGGTGAGCGATCTGATACCTCAGGTGCTACACACACATCCAATCGTGCAAAAAACAGGCGCGCAGGCCTCGGGCAAGTTTCCATTGCACTTACTCACTCTGTTAAGTGCAATCGAAGTATTAGCAGCAGCGATTGTTGCGGCCGAAGTGGGTTTCGGCGCCGTCCTCAAGTGGGTTTTAATTGATGTGGGAAATGCAAAAAAAAAAAAAGCGCACAAAGGAAGAGTGAAACAAGTCTGATTTCCAAAAAGCAGCCAATTAATCTGCATAATGAGCAAGAATGCAATTACAAGAACGTGTTTTCACAGAGGAGAGTGATATGAAAAACATCAGTTATCTTTCACAGCTGTTGGACTTTGCATTTTTTTGTTTGCATTCATATGTGACGAGGAAAGCTGAAAAGAGGCAGAGATGGAGGAGGAGTGAAAAAACAAAAATTAGGTGGCAGACAGAGACAGATGATCATTTTTCTCCCATCAATTCTGAGCTATCAAACATTTGTATGTGACTGCATTGCTTTATTGCTGAGCTGCTCTAGCCATCATTATGACTAATACAGCATATATGTGTGAAATGTATCCCGCATGCACATCACTAACCTGGTGCACCACAGTTTATATTTAAAGCTCTTTCAAATTGACTAATGTGTCTTGCACTCTGCGGTTCTTTAGTCATAACAGGCACACTCCATTAAGTCTGCGAGAGCGTCAGCTTTTCAGACACCTATTATTATGAAGAAAGGCATCTGCATACAGTGTGCACACACGCACAAAGAGCGGGGCAGCCGAGTCATTATGTGTGATGCATTTATCTTTGTGGGAGGCGGCAGCGGCGGGGCAGCGAGAGCAGAAGCCAGCTAGTTTCCACTCTGTCACAAAGCGGCAAAGAGACACGAGAAAGCGAAAGAGAGAAGTGGTTTAAAAGGGAGTATCAAATAAAAGACCATTAATGCAAAGTGTGGGTAATTAGTCATGGAGAAGAAGCTTTCAGTATCCATAGCATCTAGATGATAATTTTCATCTTCATGACTGAGATTAAAAACAGGAGAAAGAGGAGCAACCTGGATGGATTGAGAAACAGTGGAGAGCAGACAGGGAGCGGGGAAGGCATCGAGGTGTGAGCACGAGGCAGGACGAATGAAGACGTCTGCAGCGTGCGGAGAAGAGTGATTAATCCCAGTCTGCGTGACCTCTCTCTTTAGAAAAGGTGGCCCGCTGCGCCATGAATCACGCTGTGTCACGGCCACCGTCTATTTCACTCGTGAAGAAAGCACACTTTCACAGCGCTGTGTGAGTTGTTGTGTCGCAGCACTTAAGGTTGAAGCGACCAGCAACATGCAAACACACTGTGTTTTGTCCCATTCATGGTCAAAGCATTATATACACTGTTTATACAACATATACAATCCATTCATCTGTGTAAATGTGAGCAGTTCTGTTAAAAGCAGACTGTGTTGAGGATTATTCTCTATTACCTGCAGCTTACTTTGTACTTTTGGTCATTATTTCTATCAGTGATGATAACATTCACACAAAATTGCTTGCAAAATTAACTGCTGAAATCGGTGAACTTTAGAGAATCGTTTAAAACAAAGCCTTTTAAACCAATTTAGCAAGAACCTAAATCAATTGTTTTTTGGAGGCAACAGCAAAAGTGAGGACATGTTGCAAATATCGCACATTCAACTCCTGTAAGCAAGGTCAAAGTTCAAACACAAAGTTGTAATATGTGATGGATGTTTACAATATTTCTAATGTTCTTCTCTGCTGTGTGTTTTTGTCCTGTCAACCCTCTTTTCACATCTCAGAACTAAGAACTATCCTTTAATACCATTCCCGTAAAATGAGCCTAAAACATCCAGACACACCCAAAATAAACTGAAGGCTGTTCTTGAATCACTAAGAGTACAAGTGTGGTTTTGGAGTCTTTTGAAATGTAACACTCAGCAGAAGTTTGAACAAGCTGAAGGAGAAGGTTTTTATTTTCGCCTGAATATTTTTTGCACACAGACGCCTGCAGATGATAATAGATGGGGAAACACAATGGGACCACAGCACCTAGTTCAAGGTTACTAAAATTATTTTTGTTTTTCTGAGTAAATGTTGTAAACGCATTTTTCGAAAAAGGCCATTTACTATATACATCTAGATAAATAACTAAATTTTATCAAGGCTCTTTATTATATTCATCATTTCAAGCCCTGTGTAATAATCCCCTTGTTTTGGTTTTTAATTGATCCACTGAAGCAACATATCCTTGCTTTCGGGATTTCTCTGGCTTCATACGACACCATGCTAACATTTGCTAACTAGCACTCAACACAAAAAGTACAACTGGTGTTGAAGGGAAGGTCATTATTTACCAAATATACATTCATAGCAAATTTTGACCAGATGGTGGCGCTGCATGAGAAGTCAGCTCACAAAGGAACATGAATGTCCAAATCCCTAAACCACCAAACTGAACCTAATGGTGATGCTACAGTAAAAGTCAATGTATCACCAAAATCATTAGGATTCATCTTCTGGGAACCATGAATGTCTGTACCAAAGTTCACGGCAATCCATCCAATAGTCGTTGAGATATTTCAATCTGGACCAAAACGATGCGAGTGGGGCCTAAACACATCCTACGCTCATATAGCAGAAGGTATTTTCGACATTTCAGAGAGGGAATAATTACAGCTGCAGTATCTCAAAAGTCTATAATAATAATTATACAATTACAGCACCTGCAGGGATAAACCGGCCTTAAGTATCCAATTAAAGCTGGTTACGGAGAGGGATCGTCTCCTGGCACATTGTAAAACAAACGACTTTAATCAGCTGCGAGTTTCCAGTTTTGTCCAGCACATATAGGATCACTCTCCTCCGGTGAACCTTTATTTGTGTGACACTGTTATCTTCTGGCCAGCAATGATTTTCCACAGCTAAGAGATAAAAAAAGGTTCTGTAATAAACTTCTCTTCCACTTCAGCTCGGTGCCGTTACCTGAAATAGTCACGACGGAGCGCCGAGCTTGCAGGCAACCTTTCTGGCACACAGAGTCCCAGACTGAAAAAAACATTTGATTTAATACACATTTCCTGCTTTTCTGCACCGACTAACCTCTTGGATTAAGGAACAGCAGCACCTGCAGTAGATCAGTTAGATTGAGGGTGCTATGAAAACCAAGGCTGCATCAAGAACATTGTATAACTGGGTGGATCAGGACAGGAAATGATTATTAGAAGAATGACAAAATCTTTAAATGTCTGCAGGTTGAACTGTCTAATGTCAAGTAATGGTAACCTCATAAAAAGGTGAGTAAAGCCCGTGGTAACGACTGGTGACCACAGGAAGGAGGACTCAATAGCAGGACTCAGGGGACACATCTGTACTTAGCTCAGGTTGGATCCACAGGTGGGCAGGAGATCAGGAAAACAAATCCAAGAAAGGTCAAAGCAACCAGGAATGTTAAACATGAGGATTACTGGAACGCCTGACACAAAGGATGAACTGGTGAAGAAGGCAGGGAGACTAAATACTCCTGTGTTCCACCTGTGTTAATGAGACACAGGTGAAACCAAATAGGGCAGGGCAGACAATCAGAAGGTGGGAAACACACACAGACAGGAAGTCAGGATTTGAAAAGATGAGCGACATGAAAATAAAACAGGAAGTATGACAGCCAATGAAAACAGTGACGTAGAATGCTGCAGGAGACATGACACCTATGTTGCATCCCAAAATGAACTGGGCTAATAAAATATTAACAGCCATGTTACATTTAAAAGAGCTGAGTCTTTGATTCGATTTGACACTCGCAAATCAGCTCAGCATTTTGACCACAATCCTACTTTTAACTACCATGAAGTTTGGCTGGAGTCAGTGGACCAAGCGGGTTCATCCAACATAGACTAACCTGATTTTTCCTACATTCAGTCCATGATCACAGTAAAGCTAAATGGCATGTCACCTTTATGAACCTTTATGTGGATTGACAGACATGTAAACAGGCTGCAGCAAATGATGTGACATGTTTGACTAAAGCATGTCAATTGTTGATCAAGAAATGTGTCGTCATTTTTTTTATTACTTCTTTTCTTTTGAAAATAATGAAAATGATCATTGATGAAGGCTGCTTAAATATGATCACCTGATTGCAGGTGTTGGTTTATTTTTAAAAAAAAAACAAAAATGGGGTAGAAAACCAAATAATGGTGATGCACTTTTTTTCAGGACATAGCATGCATTTCATCTGCAGGATGTAAAACCATCGTTGCATGCTTTTTGCAGTATCGACTGGTTTCTCGCTGTGGCATTTGTTCCTTGCCAGGAAATTGATGAAACTTTCCAAGTGGTGAAAAGCTGAAATAGAGGTGTGCTTTTTTTTCATCTGCACAGCTGAATAGCAAAGTACTTGGGTGCAGCACTGTAGGTTTTGCTCAGAAGAATAAACCATTTCAGAAACATCTTGAAGTGGATTGTTTATATTCATTTTTTTTCTTCATAACTTTAAACCTCAGAGGTTATTGTTCAACACCTGAATCCTCGCCATAAAAGCACTACAAGATTCAAAGCCTTCAAGACTTCTGCTACCACACACATATATTCTTTCTCCTTCACTTTCTGAGGATCGAGAGAAAGTTCAATATTAGTTCAGGGATTATAAATTGGAGAGGAGAAATGGGCATATTGTGAAATGGTCCTTACTATCAGTCAAAGAGACACAAGTGCCATCATTAAATGAAAACTGGCAAATTCCAACTCTGTCTTTTGAGGATGTCTCATTAAAATCCTCTTATCTTGGCGGAGGAGTTTCGGCTTCAGTGGAGCAGCAGCACTCGTGATAATGACTTTAGTGACATTGCAGCATTTCTGCCCATATTATAATGTCCATCTGTAAAGGTGATTTAAAATGGCTCTAAATATTCCAGCCTCACTTAACGGTTTCGTTCATGAGGCGCGCACAAACAAAACCACAGAGGGGACAGAAATGGATTACAGTGGAAATGTACCTTTGCTTCTGGAGACATGAAGGACATATGCATCACCTAACTTTAACAAAATATACAGGTTATATATGTGTGTGAAGAGTGAGCACAGTTCAGAGAGAGACCAGAGACCAAATCAAGACATGAATATACATTAGGGTTGTGATCAAGCTGAAGGAAATTGATAATCATCACATTTTTTTTTTTTTTTACATTTTTCAGTTTGATGTTTCAAAAAAATGGCCACATGACTGAGCAACTGGAGCAACATTAAACACTACCTGTTCATGATGGAAGGTAAACCACATCCACCAATTTAGACATGGAGGGAATTCAGGAAAAAGTGGATCTGTTACTTTGATACACTTAAGGTGAAGAGTCACACAGACGTCAGAAACATGAGAGCGATTGCGGATCGCTTGATTGAGGTCTTTTTGGAAATGTCAGAAAATAGATGGGTTTTTTTGGAAATGGTAAAGTGCTACAACAAATACTAAGGTAGAAGGTTCCTTATAAAGGCCCTCTTACCTCTATGTAATTTCTCTGAAGAAAGTGTAATGGCAAGCTACAGATAATTGGCTAAAAATACTATAAGTAGCAAGTAGAAAAAGCTATTATAAAGAACTGGAGGTGGGTAGCACCAGAGACTAATGTCTAATAATTGTTGAAGAAATTTTCTTAATGGAAAAACTGACTCATATTTCAGACTACAAGCACAACTCAACAAGACTGAAATATATTATTCAAATATATCCTGAAAATGGTGACAGGACTGAAATTCCCAAACTTTTTTTTGGTACTGTCATTGTTTAGTGTTGAAACCCTTTACAATAAAGGTCTAATTCTATTCTATTCTATTTCTTAGTGAAGATGTTTCCAGAATTGTCTCATTATACATCTTTTCTGATTTAAGCAAGCAGTTATATCACTGGGAGGAAATTTGGTGTCACCATTTGCCTTGTTCAATGTACCTCTCTCTATATGACCCATGATCACTCATCATGCTGTGAGCTTTGAGTCCTATTGTGCACTATATGGTGCTAAATCTATAGGACTAAATCCAGCAGCGTTCAGCTGTTAAACCCTGCTGCAGTTTCCTGTAGGCCATGCTTGACACTGATCTTTTTACCATCACCAGCACAGTCCTTAAAGGACAGGTTTCTATCATCTTTCTATCTGTCATGCCTGTTTGTACACTGGCACAGTCTTAGATCGCTGTAATTGTCCCTTCTCCTCACACTGGTTGTCTTTCTCACACAATCCTGCTGTAACAGATGGGGAACAAAATCCACAGTCCTATTCTGTGCAGATATGCTCTCTAAAGGTCAGCTGAGGCTCATATGAGGCTCCGGCAGTCCGAGTTAGACTAATCAACGAGGTATCTTGCAGAGGTACGGCCTTATTAGTGCTGAATTCCCCCTTTGTGCTGCCGTCCCTCTGCAGTGGCTCAGCAAGAAGACACCGTCTGGGGAATTGTGCATCCTCCTCATTTGTTTAATACAGACTAAAGTCTCACTGAACCGCGCTAGAGCAGGAGGAAAAATAACAGCAAGCAAAAGCTGCTTCCATGTACGTGTGGACATGTGAGTCAAGGTTTTTTTTTTGTTACTGCATCAAACAAATCAGTGGCTGCATGCGGCAACATTTTCTCCAACTAAACAGAGATAAGACTGAGATTATTGACTTTGGATCGCAGAATGAAAGACAGAATGTCTCACCTTGACTCTCTGTCTGTCAAAACTAAGAGTCGAAATCTTGGCGTCATCCTAAGATAAGATAAATCTTTATTCATCCCACAGTGGGGAAATTTGCAGTTTTCCTGAACTCAGATTTAAATTTCACATCAAATTCATCAGCTTACTACCATTTAAAAATATTGTGAGAGTCAGGGGAATAATGTCCAAACAAGACCTAGTACGTCTTACCCACACCTTTATTTCCAGCAGCTTGGATTACTGCTGCCAGGATCCTGACCCATCCTAGGAAATGCGATCACATCACACCAGTTCTAAAATCCATACACTGGCTACCAATTGCTCAGAGAATTGATTTTAATATACAGTATTGCTGCTTGTTTACAAATCACTCTGTGGCCAAAACACATATCTGACACGCTGGTGCCGTATGAAACTTCGAGGACCCTTCAGACATTTGGGACGAGACTACTGGTTGTCCTAGAACAAAAATGGTGATGCAGTGTTTTACTACTACACAACACAGACCATGAATGACCTCCAGGATGATATTAGACAAACTCTGACTCTGACCACTTTCAATTCAAAGCTAAAACCTTGTACTCTTTCCAGCTTAGTTTTTAAATAGCCTTCATTCTTCAGTAGCCTTCAACTGTGGGAGTATTTGTTTCTTTTACCTTTATATTTCACCTGATTTTCTTTTGCATCTCATGTCTGTACTTTTGCACTTTTTAATTGGAAATGTTTGACCTTTACTGTATTTTCATATGTAAAGCATATTGGATGGCCACAGTGTATGAAATATGCCAAACAAACAAAGTTGCCTTGCTTTTTCCATCTGTTTCCTGAGGGCTTAGGGGCTGTGGTTACAATTTTGGACAGTTAGTAAAAATACTGATCACAAAATAACATTGTTTAAACAAGGCTTATAGTGAAGAGATTTCATCTGCTCATCCTCCTGAAGACGGGGTGACACCACTAACCAGCTGTAGAGGAGGGTATTAGGACCTTATCCTATCCATACTCTTACAGGCCCAGTTCTTTATCATTACTAAAGAATCAGGGTTTACAATTACTTTAAAAAATGTTAACGTTACTTTGACTTCACCTGGTTCACTGTCTCCACTGCAACATGCTCTGTGTGTGTGTGTGCTTGCTACATAGAGAATGCGTTTTTTAACCAGTAGAGTGAGGACTTTTTTGGAAAGTGAGGACTTTTTTGGAAAGTGAGGACATTTGGGCCAGTCCTCACAACTTGAAACGGCTGTTTAAAGGTTAAGACTCGGCTTTAGGTGTTAGGTTAGATTTAGGGTAATGGTTGGTATTATGTGTTTAGTTGTGATGGCTAATGTCAGGGTAAGGGGCTAGGGAAGTTATTATGTCTGTGAGGGTCCTCACAAATGTTGAAGTATAAGTGTGTGTTGATTTCAATTCAATTCAATTGTATTTGTATAGCGCCAAATCACAACACGTCATCTCAAGGCACTTTACATACAGAGCAGGTCTGGACCATACTCTTTATAATATTATTTATAGAGACCCAACAGATCCCATCATGAGTGAGCACTTGGCGACAGGCAGAAACCTCAGAACAGAACCATGTGTGTTACTCATGTTGTGGGGACATCAATCTGTTTACAGCCACACTGTGGGATTATGGGAATGTAAATCATTACATTTCGGGGTAAGTCTCCAAGAAATGAATGTAAGTCAATGTGATGTCCTCTGAAGTGATAGAAGCACATCTGTGTGTGTGTGTGTGTGTGTGTGTGTGTGTGTTTGCGAGCCCCACTGTCAAACACACACAGAGGGGAGGACAGAGAAGCTAGTGCCACCATAAATGACAGAAAGCAGAACGCCGCAGAGAACTCTCAGCAGAGTTTTTGAAATTTCCATTCGTCTGAGGCGCTGTGAATAAACACTTAAGTGCTGCGCCTAAGTGTTGTAATGACAGGGAACACCCAGCGAGTGTTGTTTTAAGACGTACTTGAAAAACCATGAACCTATACTTTAAACCCTGCGCCTTTATCTGCCTGCCAACAGCAATATGTCACACAAAAAATGATGCTGTGATTTAGCAAGCTGAGAAAGCTGTGATTTTATCTGCCGCCACCAATCATCAGTCACTGTACTGTAATTCTGCAGCTCATCTCAGTGCAGAAGGTCGATGTCTGCCTCTGTAATTTTCACAATGGGTTCTGCCATTAAAGAAAGTTTATCTTTATCAACACGGTATGGGTTTCTGTGAGGGCGACAGTAAAGAAACACGGCTGAGGAATATTGTATTAAATATGATCCAGGCCAAAAAAATGCAGGAATCCACATACTTGGAAATGCAAACATTATTGTCTTCTTGTATCTGAAGAGTGCTTTATAAAGTAATGAGTCTGAGTCGGTGGCCTTTGCATATAAATCACAGACTGAAAGAAGTAATTAGGATATTTCCCCACGGGAAGCTGGGAAACTGACCATAAAAGATTGATGATATCTTATAATTTAACCGACTCCAACTTTTTAAAAGAATGATAATTTCCCACCTATATCCTATTATAAATAATGGGAACAACTTTTTTTTCCCTCTGTGTTTTATTAAACAACACTTATGTACAAATATATTCATTACAGGACATGTAAAATAGTACATCTCAAGATGGTGTAAATGGCTTTGGGTGCATCTAGTACAAATATCCAAATTCCACTATGATACTGTACGTATTCACACGACACTGAGTAAACACACTTGTGAAATTCAAGCATTTTTTTTTTTTTAAACAAAGCTCTCCTTTTGATTGCTCGGGATTTCTTCACTAAACTAAACCGACCCATCGCACAACACGTTTCATCACGACTCCTGTAAAGAATGTGGTCCTACTGCGGCCGGTTGAACCTTTAAACTGAGGCTTCGAACGCACCAGAATCAAAGTACAATCATGCAGTTCCCTGAGAGGTTATACCTACTTTGGCAGCCGGTCCCTTGGTCAGAGGTAAGGGAGCAGAGTCACTGTTTGTTTTACAGCATTTCAGCACAGGCTCTCCTTTTTAAAAGAGAGTTAGAATCTTGCCTCTGCCCACAGGTCCTCCTCTGGTCATAGGCAGTCCCTGCACAGCGCCACCTGGCCGTCACGATAGTCCCTGCAGGGGCAAAGGCGCTGGTATTTGGCGCTGGAGCCGGCGCAGCTGAACAGCAGCGGATCTTGCTGCAGGCCACATTCGGCATGCTCTGGTGAGAAGGCGGGGAAGAGGTGGTTCATCTCAGACTCCACTCCCTCACACTGGAAGTCCAGCCTGGAAACAGAGAGAAGATCTCAAGGTTTATTGTTCCAGCAATACATTGATCCATCCGTCCATTATCTCTATAGCCGATCCTTAGGAGGGTCGAAAGGGGCTGCCAACCCCAGAGAGAGGGGTGGTTCATCCCGGAGAGGTCACCAGGTCATCACAGGGCCGACATACACAACAACATTCATGCTCACATTCACGCCTGCAGGCAAATCAGACGTTGCCAATTAACCTGCGTGTGTGAGACTGCGAGAGGAAGCTGAAGCACCCGGAGCAAACCCACGCAGATACGGGGGGAACACGCCAACTCCACACAGAAAGGCCAGGGTTCGAGCAACACGCTAACATATTTAATATTAATGTGAGCAGGAGCGCCAGAGGGTATCAATAATTCCTCCACCAACAAATTTAATATTAATGTTACACGGCTGCCTCCAGGACTTCAAGGAATGAAAAGGTGAGCCGGTGTGTTCTTCCGCACTTTGCGCTGCTGCATAGTTTTGAAACTAAAAGTGCACACGAGGCACGAGACTGCGGAGGGAAAGTTTGTCAAATTTATTGTGGCTGCAGGACGAGCTCCTCTAAGTGCATTGTTTCCTTTTCGAGAAGGTCCGGACGAGGCGTTTCACAAAGTAATCAATAGTGTGGACGGTGCAGGGACTCGCTGCAAGTTTTGTGTTTTATGAGGGCCAATGTACTGTATATCACAAGCATGGGGGTAAATGACATTAAAATCTGTGACAAGCTTTTTCATGTCATTTATAAAAACAGCACATCAGTACATTTAACAAACTATTTGGCATTAAAAAATATCAAATAATCTAAAAAAGCATTTTTCACTCTGAGACATACAGATTCTTTAAAAACATTAAGAAATGCAAATGCAAAACAAGTTATAACAAGTTATAACAAGTTATAAATTGTTATAAATTAATAAATTCATAGTCATTTAATTAATCATCCCAATGAGGAACCATCTTACGCGCTGAAGGCCTCCTTGATGTTGATGAAACGATACAAGGCGGGTTCGCAGACGAGTCCTGCGCTCTGGCACGCCGTCACACACGACTGGCCCTCCGGCGAAGCCAGGAGCCGCAGCGCTCTGAGAGGCGGCCAGGATGTGTAGTAGGTGGCGTTGGAGGCCCAGGTCAGGATGCTGGAGTTCGGCAGGAGGATGAAAGGGCCGGGAGAGCCTCCCAGCCAAGCCCCGGACGAGTTTGCTGGAGGAAACGGAGCTTCGGGGGAGCAAAAGTCCTGCAAAGATAAAGTGACCCAGATCAGTAATATTTTCCGTGTTATATTGCAAACACTTTGACCTGTCAGCTCCAATAAACACTCCACTCCACCACAAAGCAGTGACAAATTATACATTCAGCAAACTATACAACTTTTGGACAGCTGATACAGGAAATAATAAAAGGACCGTTACGATACACAAGGTGCTTATCAGAACTGACATGTCCTCGTCAATCCTCCAGGAAATGATATGGACGCAGTTATGCCACCCAATAACAAATGAGGTCTGGAGGCAGAATTAGGCTCTGGTGAGAGCCCTGATTAGATTCCCCCTCCAGCTGGGGCTATTCATAAGACCCAGGTAATAACATTTCTCTGACATGTCCCACTGGCCTCCAGGCCCGTTTATTAAACAGGCTCCTAGTGCCTGCAGGCAATAACTAGGTTTCCAATCTCTCCATCTCTGCTGCACTTCCACTCCTAAACACAGACAACATCCGTCACACACACACACACACACGCGCGCACACACAGAGAAATGTTCCCAGAATTCCTAGGTTTTATTTTCTCTTGTAATCATTGTCATTGTTGGCAAACTGTAAGTTATTCAAGCCTTAAAACGTTGATTACAGCAACATTAGAGCGATGCCTATTTTGATACTCCCACTATAAAACATCAAAGTCAGAAAATCCAGTCCTACAATAGAGAATTTGAAAGTGAATTTGAATCTTATTTTTACAGATTTTGCAGACTTTCATTCAGGTGACCACACAGGTTAAAAAGGTTTTGTTTAACCTGGTTTTGTACTGTAAATATGATGTGCTCAGTTAGAAGAGAGGTGAAAGGTGAAAGACATTAACTAAAATGTCTGTTTTAATCAAATCTCATTACGTCCTCATGTAATTATCTGCTGTAGTTTGTGCACACTTTAACAATACAATGGATGTTGCCAGTCTATTCATTATTGGTTTTGCTTTCTAACATGGTTTAAATGACTAGGTTAAGCTGGGCATTTATTTACAACCTGTGTGATCGTCTACTACAGTTGCTGCATTTCCAGATGTCCACTTTTTAAAAGTCTAAGGGAAACACATAGCCTGGTTTCCAGATCTCATGAATCACAGGCGGCAATTTTTGGCTCACTGATTCATGTGTTCTGGCACTGACCGTCTGTCACTTATCTTACATCATTGCGTTTTCCAACAGGCTGAGCAATGGTAAATCAAGGAAAAGTGTTGCTAATGACTAAAAACGTTAACAATGGCTCTGTTTGGTTCAAGAGTCACAGTAAGTCATGACCACTTGACAGACAGTAAGCCAGCATGCACCAGGACCCTGAAACTGAAGCAGCTAAATGGAATTCAGCCATCATTCATTTGATTATTTACACCTTTGCTTTTACTACTGCGACATGTTAAAATTTAATTCTTTTACACAAGCATTTATTTCACTGAAGCCACAATTTATTGTTGATCCGTCACATACTGGGGGGACGGTGGCATCATCAGCAGGTGTCATATCCATCCAATCAAGAGAGGCTGTCCTCACTAATTGATTTGTTTCTAACCACATGACTCCATGAGATTATCGACCACAGAGCAAACAATCTCTGTCACATTCCTCTCTAAATGTCTGTCCACTTGTATATATCCTGTGTTAAATTCAAGTTTTCAGTTGAACGCTTTCTCCACAATTATAGGGACATAATAACAATAATAGGACAGGGAAAAGTGCGAAATGCATTATTTATGCTCGGCTGTACAATCCCACAGACGATGTTTACAGGAGAAGACACTCAGCCGCCAGTGTATTTAGTTAGTTTGAGGGTCACGGCGGGCCTGGAGCTTCGCCAGCGGACCGAGGTGAGGGGAAGTTATTGTGCGAGATAACGAGGATGAAAGATTCAGTCAGAACACAGCAGAGTTGTGAGCGTCTTGAGAAGTTGGAAATAGGATTTGGAAAAGTCTGAAATGGGGGTGACGAGAAGGTTAAGAAAAGTGGGAGAAGAAGAAAGAAGATGGAGAGCCTGATTGGGAGTCTGACCTTGTAGACGGTGGGCGGGCAGTCACGGTGGGTCACAGCATGTTAGGGTTTGTGTGTGTGTGTGTGTGTGTGTGTGTGTGTGTGTGTGAGACAGACGAGGGGAGAGATGATGTCAGAGCACAACACATTTCCTCAGCCACACACTGAGCATCACAATATGATAGATAGAGGACAACAGCACATACAAGAGTACACAGAGTATGTGTGTGTTTAATTTTTTTGTTGTCCTCACCCTGGATTACATTACATTAACATCATGTCTCGATTATTGATTATTGATGCGTGTTAAAGGTTGGACAGCGAGGCCATGTTTATGGATGAGCGTTCGTTTTCTCTCTCATCACCGTCCTCGAGGAGCATTGCTGAGAAACATTAGTCACCGTGCTAGTCTATTAAGCCTGCAGCTGGCGCCTGCGAAGAATTTAATAGCTGACCCAGTCGGTGTAGCCGAGGAATAAATATTGTGGCCAAGCAGCTGAGAAATCCCAGAAAGGGAACCTCTTTAATAGAAGTATATTAGTCAAATTCAGATCAAGTCAATGGACAGTCGAATGCTGTTGAGAAGGAGACCTTGCGCAGCTGTAAAAATACGATCGCTGTTTTATTTCACGAGTTATTTATCAATCTAACATTTCTTGGAAGCCGTGGAAATAAAAACTTTTCTAAATTCCTCCAAGAACTGAAATGAATGCAGTCAGTCAGCGTCCATTTTGACTGAAAAGCACGACAGTCAAGGTAACAGATTTGGACAAATGAAGAGTCTGCATGTGACTGACCCAGTGCGCTTTAGATGGTGTGTGTCTGTTTCCGAGAGATGAAGGACGGAAGATGCTTCAGGAACACTTAAATATAAAAAAATAAAACAAAATAAAATGCGCTGGCTCAGGAACAAGGATCCAACATGCAACAAGAAACTCCTCCAAATCAGAAAATTCAGAAAAGAGCCGATTAATCCTCCTCTCCTGTCAACAAAGAAGCTGAGATGCCTCGCAATGAAGACTAAGCTAATGAGCAGAGGTGAGTACAGCTTCCATTCTAATAATGCTGAGATGTTACGCCTCCTTCCCACATTCACCATCGCTTTGAGGATTGTGTTTGCAATGTTATATTACTTTGTTCGGGAACAAAGGCCGCACCTCAAACACAAAAGCACAAAAGTATTCAAGCACACCTGATCTGGTCTCTTCCCCTTTGACTTTGTTTTCGCATCCTTCCCACCAAACCCCTTTTCTTTTCTTTTCTTTCTCCCCTTGCTCTCCCTTGTTTGAATCCAGGAACCACTGGGCCAATATCAAAAACCCGAGTACATGAAAAGACAAACCCAGAGTTTCGACTCCCTCCTGTCTCCCTGCCTCCAGCTGACACTGGTCCATCATTGCACTCCTTCATCCATCTCTCCATGAGCTATCCTCATCCCATCATCTCTCATCCCTCTGGAAACATAATCCATCCTTCCAACATCATTTTGGCTCTCCTCATCCACAATATGCATCAAACTATTCTATATATCCTTATAGGTGTGATCTTTGTTAGTTAACTTGAAAACAGGGAGAGGTCTGACCAGCCGTCCACGCTAGAATCCAAGGAAGTCAGTCAATACACCATAATGGAAAGTGATTTACAAATGAAAGATAAGCAAAAGATACATTTAACTTGGAAGCAAATTAATTACAAACAAATGGTTATAATGCAAAGTAGCTATTAAGGAAAGAGAGAGATGACCAACTGTTTTCAAAAAGGTCACACCGTCCGTGCTAAAACTGCAGATGTGTCTGTCACAAATTATTTAAATGAACGCTGCGAGCCAAAGCTATGATTTCACTATCAAACATTCAACACCCAAAGGCTTCAAAGGTGGCTCTGAAAAATGTGGAGCTTCCCCCTACTGTGGATCAGTGTCAGCAGAAGAAAAATACCACCAAAGAATCTCCTCACGCCACTCACAGAAAGTATAATCTACATCTCCATATGTTTCCCTGTGCTCAGATCAGCTGTTTATATTTGATGCATGCAACTATGTTTGTAGTATAGAGCAATGTACCATGTTGGACAGATGGTGGTAACATGTCAACATGCTCATGCATCCAAAAAGGCAGTGAGGAAGAAAACTTCTTCCTTGTAAACATGAATGCAATTTCAGACATTTAAGGAAAAACCAGCTTTGCAAATGTTTCATGAGGAAGAAAATGCTTTCATTGTCGGAGCAAAAGGACGCAGGCAGTAAGTCTTGGCGGGCAACACAAAACGTAAACAGAAAAATCCTTTAAGGGGATTTAATATTGCACTGAAGTCGGGGGAATCACAAGATTTATGTTTTTAAAAAAAAAGAATGGCCGAAATTGATTCTGCAGAGGCAAAAATTGTAAGCTCCAAAAAACCACTTTTCCACAATGCAACTCGATGGCGTATTTTTGTTAGAGCCTTTTGTTAAATTGTTAAATGCCTGCATCTCTCAAACTCTTGCTCTTACATTTTAATTCCAGACACATAGCAGACTTTATGCAACTGCTTTCACAGGCTGGGTAGTATTGACTTAGATGTGTAAAATCAGGAGACTAAGAAAAAGTTGACACTAACCAACCAATATACTGCCTATAAAACACATATTGGCCACAGACTGCCCCTTGACATTTAACCTTACAATAGTGATTTAGTGGTATTATTTATGAGCTAAGCTGCTATAGTTTCAGTCTGTGCGCCGCTCTGTCAGAAACACAGGTGACTCCAGGGCTTTAGAGTCGCAGCGGCTGAGCCAGAACAAGTAGCTGAGCAATTAATCTTATGGCTCCGGTTCACATTTCACATCTATTCCTATGTTCAGCTCACACTACCAGACTGTGACCGACCTCATCTGCTGGGAGGCGACGTATGCACCAACAAATAACCCCCGTCCCATCCCAACCAGCTGCCTGCCGATTTGAACCGACTCCTGAGACCCACCTGGTTCTGAATGTAGGCGTGAACTCTTTCGAGCATCCCCTCGCAGGTGTACTCATAGGGCAGGAATGGCTCCACCTGCAAACACAGATGGGTGGTGGAGGGGGAGAGACGGAGCCATTGTAATTACAGGAACTGAGCATCTGATAGTTCATCAAAGCTGACATATTCATTAGCGTAATTGTGAAAGGCTTATATCATGCCACAAGCCACACATTAAAATCAATGGTCTCATACATCACAGGTGACGGCTTTGAAAATTGATTTCATTATTTTCCGGAGACGACTACATAAATATGTCAAACAATGGACTGAACTGATGGCGGACAGTCTGGAGGAGGCTCATGTTTTTGTGCGTTCTGGGTCCTTTGGGTGCAGTTATCAGTCAGTGTCGCTCTTAAGGCCCGTCACTCACTGTCTGACTTTTGGTGGCAGGCAATGGATTAGGAGAGCGCTGATCGATAACTTCTCCTCCTCTTTCTAGTGGAGAGCGCAGCAGTGACAGGAAGAGACAGGCCTATATTAATTACTGCATTTTAAAAACCTATTGTGGGCTTGATGACAGAAGTAATTATGACATACATCAGGATTGGATACGTTCTGTCAGGATTTCCAGCAGAATCCCCTGAACGTCTCCTACGGCAGCTCAAGTGAGATCTCACTGTTTACCATCGGGCCTCCGAAGCACTCAGGCTTTTAAATTGATAAATGGCTCCTTTTACTGTTGTGTTCCTTTTAGCACTCTCTTATTACTTTATTTCATCTGAGTTTAATGAAATGTATCTGGCACTTCATCAGCTATTCTGCAATGCAATGTGCCTTTTGGGCATCTTTATATAATAGAATCAGAGTGAGCGAGGGAGAAAACGCTTCACGGAGGGCGATTTGAATCCGGCAGCGGAAAAACATTTTTAAAATGACTGCGCAATTTATACACCCAAACTGATTGCATTGCTCGGCCACAAAAAAAATATGTGAGCGACATTCATTATCATCGGTGACGTGAAATGGGACTTTGTGCGCTCTCCTGAAGTTGGGTTCTGCCGGGAGCGAGCGAGGAGTCGTGGAAAAGCCACGTGAGCCCCGGCTGGCGAGTGCTGATCGGGCGGGGTGTCACAGGCATTTTAGTGCTTCTTTATCGGCTGCCTCTTTCCTCATCTTCCATCGCGCGGCTGTTGCCATGGTGCCATTAAAATGTGAGGAGACAGTGTTTCAGATGGGCAGGCAGCCCTTGAGCTCTAAAATCAACAACATGAGCAGCAGCACTACAAACAAGTCTTATCCAAAAATGTGTTGAGTGGAGAACTTTATGTGCTGAGCTGGCTTTGAATGCATATCAGTAAACCTGCTGTACGGTACACACAATATCAATTGTGTTGTGCTAGCAGCCATCTGCATGTTGATTTACACATGATTCTATATTGGATTCATCTCATTTAACTCAGCATCACATTACTGAACTTTTATCCAAATACTACATATTACCATTTTACACCACAATTACTGTGTACATGTGCAAATAAAAATAGGCAATTGACTCATTTCCCATTGACAGAGGATGAATTTGCCTTTCTGTTTTTTTCTGGTGTGTTACTTTCAGCATCACGAATGTGCTGGAAAGCAGCATGAAGGCCAGTGACAATGCGATGACGGTTACTTTTTTCTATCTTTGATTTCAGTGTCTCTTTTAAAATCAATGCTGAACACTGAACAATGTCACCACCACATGTTGTTCCTGGACTGTAAAAAACAATTAATAATGTTTAAAGCTTTTTTAGTATTGTGCCAGAAAAAGGGCAAAATTTAGCGTGTCCACTCGGTTGTCATGTTTGCATTTCTGCCGATGGGAGCTGGAGCTGATAAATACCTGTGACTACTTGTTTGACCTGGTAATAAATGCTGATTGTGCCCCAGATGTTGGTGGGTCTTTTTGGGAAATGCGCTTATTTGTTGTCTTACAGTTACGTGAGAAAATCGATGTCACTTTCATGTCTCTATGGTAAATGTGAAGCTACAGATAGCAGTTGGTTAGCTTAGCTTAGCACAAATACTGGAAACCGGAGGAAACAGCGTGGCTCAGAGTACAAGTAACGAATTCCACCAACCTGCATCTCTAAAGCTCATTAACATGTTGTATCTTACTTGTTTCATTGGTACACAAACCAAAGTTTCCAGCAGTCAGCCGAGATTCCAGCAAGTCACTGCACTCCGCCGACAAATAGTCCGACACATAACCTCCAATAAAATGGTGATTTGTAATTATTTAAACTTGTTGGTTTTTTAACAATATCCTAGTGAGAATTTGTTTCCTAGTGAGAAATTTCACACAACACAAATGCAAATTTTTCAACTGCGTCTGAATCAAACACACAAGTACGGATCAGGTATATTGATCAAGATCATGGAAATGAAAGCTTAGTTTCATTTAATCTTTTAAATGGAGGGAGAAACCTGCCCAGTCAGCCTTTTTGCGATTAGGATTGTTTTTCCTTCCCCCAGGATCCGCTTTTTAAGGATTTACCAGAGCCACAAACTGGTGCTTCATTTTGCCTCTATCAGCAGGAAAACACAAGGTCTATTTAACACACCTGGCAGGTAGAGGCGCACATGCATCTTGGCGCCGCGAGAGGCCTGGCTGCGGGCTCCGTGTTGTTGCGGTGACAGATTGAGCACAGCGTGATTGATTAATATGATCTGCTGCGGATAATGCTCACTGCCTGTGGGGCTGGCCCTCTGGAAATCTGCCACGCAAACCCAGGTGTGTGCACAGTTTACCTACTGAGCCGCTCGATATCTCAAGCAATTAGCAGCACGGAGAGCGGAGAGGGAGCCAGCTAAGCATTTTGCTGTAATGTCAGATGCCATGATTAAGAGCTCTATTAAAGGCTGAGGGCTTCAAAAGTGGGTCAAACCAGACAATGAAGTGTGCAGGAGCGAGTTATTATGATCATCATTATGCGGTGGTGTAAAGTGCGCTGTGGTCGACTATGATAGTAGAAGACCGTTAACGCAGATGAGTTTGGAAGGCGAGGACCGAAATCCTGACATACGTCGATTCTCATGATCTCACGAATGGTTGCATCAAACTCTTCAGAGTTGTTGAAGTCGACAGTGATGACGTGCGGCCTGCCAATGTACTGCTCTGCGTAGGGATGCTGAGAGGACACCTGAGGGAGGAATAAAATGGGATTTATTCACAATCACAATAAAACTTGGGATCTGAACAGAATGCAGATTTATTTGCATTGTGAAAGATGCAAAGTGTAAAATGGGTGGAAGTATGTGGATATGTGGAGTGATTGTGTTCTGCACCATCGCTGTTAACCACCAGATTAAACTCTGTAAGGTGCTGATAAAAGATATAAGTGCTAGCTAAGATAAAAACAAGTGCACCTACCTTCCTGGAGGTGGGCTTCCCTCTGAAGAACTCATGATTGAGAGAACTGTGGGGGGGATTAAACTTGGGTTGTAGGAAAATGCACCCATTGGCTATGGCCTCCAAAGGGGCGGGACCTTCATAGGGGAAGCCAAATCCAATGAAGAGCTTGACAGGAAAATGAAAAAGGAGTTCATACACCGAGCTGCTCATATCCAGGTCAACGCTTGCAACTCTACAAAAGCATTAATAGCTTCAACAAAACACTTCATTATGATCCAGATTGTGTGAATGCAAACATCTGAAAGCCTCAGTATTTATCCCCCCACCTTGGCCTTTCTGAGCAGCTGCTGCAGCTCCTGCTGAGGCAGCAGACCGTGGTTCTTGACAAAGGCAGGGACCTCCGGGGGGCGCTGCGTCTCGTAGTACACCGTCCCGTGGATCTCCATGTAGCGATGCAGAATGGCCAGGAACTTTTCTTTTCCCTGTGAGACAGACAGGAGGCAGGCAAAATGAGTTGAGCACTAAAAAAAAAGGGCAATGTAAAGAAAGTAATGATGAAAATACTTCATCATTGCAAACACTAGTACAAAGAGGGGTCATCTTCATTTGCATTCACGTGACTATTTTGTCACTGCACCACCTTTGTGTTTTCTGTGTATTGCGACAGTTTTTAAGATCATCCTCCGGCGTCTTTAGAGCTGTTTCTTGTCTTATGAGCCATCCTTGAAGCAGCATTTGCCACAGTGATTTAATTGAAAGTTAAAGTCTGTTTTTATGGACTGATTGCATTAACATTAACCTATTTGCCTCATTCGACTGCACAGGCAGAATATCCGAGGACGTCGGCTGCGCTTTCATTAGCTTTCACTTTACGCACTGAAGTTTCTCCTGCAGCACAGACGCCGCTGTGACCAGTTAAATGAACTGAAGGGATCCATCAGTATTACTCACAACCACTCTTAAAAGGGCGGAGGAGGAAAGCCCAGAGGTGTTGGAGAGGGCAGGAGTATCACGCCAGGGCAGGAGTATCACAGCAGCCTGAGCAAAAGTATCAGTTAATGGAAATGAGGAGGTCTAATGAGCTGAGCCTGCTCTTGTTGGCGCTAACGTCATCATTTTGGTGACTGCTAACAATCAAGTACCTGTGACGTTATAAAACGCTCGAATCGATGCATTTTCTCTGTTGCCCTGTGGAGACAATTTGCTTGAATCACTTCACTGACGTAAAACTAGTTTATCTCAAAAAGAGTTTCTGGGGGAAAGTTATGAATTATTCACTCATGCTATGTCTTCAAGGCATAAATCATTTATAAATGTCATCTGAGTGTTATTCCTCATTTTTCATCTCGAGGCATTTTAATGTCTTTGGCCAACATGCAGATGAAATCACACTCTCTTTTCACTTTCGCTCTTTTGTCTCAGCTTCATTCATTTATTTAAATCTTGTTTAAATGTTTAAAGGTTTTGAATGACGTCCCTCTGTGCTACATTAGAGGAGAGGTTTTTAAAATAGATCGAGATGTTGGAAACCATTGTAAACAAGTCTCATATTTTTAAATATAAACCTGATTCCACAAAAGTTGGGATGCTGTGTAAAACATGAATACAAACAATAACAACAGCATGTGATAACTTTTTGACATATACTAAAACAAAACAAAGACAATATATTTAATGTTTGACCTCATCAACTCAATTGATTTTTGTAAATATCTGCTTATTCTGAATTTAATGGCAGCAAAATGTTTGTTGGGACAGGAGCAACAAAAGACTGTGAAAGTTGTGGACTGATCCAAAAACACCTGTTTGGATCCTTCCACAGGTAAACAGGTTCATTGGTAACAGGTGACAGTATCATGATTGGGTATGAAAGGTTCATCCTGGAAAGACTCAGTCGTTTGTCAAACACATGATTGTATAAAGGAGATTACCACATGGGCTCAGGAATGCTTTGTAAAACCATTCTCGGTTAACATTAATTTTGTGGAATGAAGGTTGTAAATAAGTTGTATATTCATGTAACACAGCCAAAGTGAAAACAGTCTAGGAAAAGTCCTGGTTTGAGTTTTGGCATGTGCAGAATCAATGATGCATGAAAAGCAGGTGTACTTACTTGAAGCTGCGTGGATCCATCAACGGTGCATCATGGGATGATGAATGCAGAACAGTCGCGGGGTGAGAACAGAGGCATGAGGAGGAGGGAGGTGGAGAGAGAGGCAGACAGAGGAAAAGAGAAAATATGACATGAAGTCGTCATTTTCATCCTCTCGCAGGACCTTTGCAGGCCCGAAATCTCTCATGCGAACCTCAAAACTGAGGTGGAGGAAGCGACTGCTCTCAGCAAGGGGGGGTAGTGATTGTCTGGAGAGACCCCAACACTGCTGGCTTTTACGCTGCAATCTCACAAATGTTACACTGCTGCTCGGAGAAACGGGGAATGTTATGGCAGCGTGAGAACAAAGCTGCAGTCAGATTCAAGTGAACCAAACCTTGGGGGAGGCTGCAGCACACTTCAAAAGATACAGTAAGAGCGAGAAACCTTGCCAGTAGCTCGAAGGGAAAATTTACTCTAAACAAAAACAATTGTTCCTCCACCATCGCACTTCAGGCCAGATTCCTCGAGGAGTAACTTGTTTGCAGGAAATGTAACATCTAGTGTTTCACAGTGTGTGTGTTGTGGAGGTTTGCTGTGGAAAAGTGAGATTCAGAAGTTCTCCAAACTCCACATTTATCCTCATTTCATCACATTCGGAGAAAGATGTGGATGCAAAAAGCATATTATAACATATGCATTCAATCTGTTTATGTCTCAGTCATCTGTCATCTGTGATGATATAATTATTCCTATAGATCAGGGGTTTTCAAAAATGAATTAGCTATGAGGAGTTCCTGTTTACGATGTACCCAAGGACAGCTATCATTGGATTACTTTGATACTGAAGGAAACTTAAAATGATTCTCAGGCAAGTTCTGCAGATATAAAGAGCCTCTTTTTTCTGTGATTTCAAAGCGGATTTACAGACGTTTATGCGTGATGGGATCATGGGATTATGGTATCCCTGAGGTGTGGGTCACACCAGCTCTAAAAATATGTGCATCGTGTTTGTTTGTGTGTTGAGATTTGACTTCAGTTTTGACTCCGAGGATTTTTGACTCCTGCAGTGTCTTTGCCTAATGCCTCCTCTGCCGCCCCCCTGGTGAGGACCGCCTCGCAGTTTGAACACCTCTGCCTGAAAACATGCTACTATTGATACTTTGGTTGTAACTCAATACAGTTTTCACAAAAACAACCTACATTGCAACACTGCACCATTTAACAGAATTTGAACCAAAGTATAGTGTTTTGTGTTAATTCACCCCATGTATTGAATTGAGAGCCTTATAAAGGATTATACAATATGATAAAGCAGGTATTGTTACTCCTTGGGGCATCTATCAAGAGTAATTGGACCAACTGTGTATTCTTGAAAGTCGTTTATTTCAGAGGTTTAGTTTGTTCTATTGAAAGCTGATAGGAGCTCGCCTTCAATAGAGTCATGTGAAACCATCCAAGAGGTGGTAGGAAGCCTCTCGTATGAGCTGTGAAATATTTAACACTACACTGAGAAGCAGGTCCTGTTGGTCTTGAACAACAGATCGATGCTCGCTGAACAGGATCCCGCAGGGTTCTTTGTGGGGTTTTTTGACTCCGTGTGGCCTTTTGATCTGTTTTCAATGCTTTAATTCGTCATCACTAAGCCCCATCGAGTAAGTGTTGTTTTAACTTAATTACAGAAAAGAATTATAGATCAGAGGTTCGTCTGTCTGTATATCTGAAACTGAACTATTAAGAATTTGGATATTACATCACTTCTACATTAATAACATGCTTTCACTTAGCAGTTTATTAGGTGCACATATGACCTTTATTAATGCAAATGGGGACCATAAAGTTAAACAAACCCTGAACAATATAACCTTTATGAAGGTAGGATTTATTACAGGCTGTTGTATTGAACTGTCTTACTTTGAAGAAAGAAAATATGATGCCAACATGTCATGAATCCACTCCTTTTAAAACAATTCCCTCCACAGAAAATGTGCTAAATTCATTGACAGCTTTCCTCAGGGGTTATTTCATGGTACTCACCTTCCACATGCTGGCTTCTTTGCCGTAAACAACAGCCATATTGTTAACCTTGTTCCTCTGGATGTTCAGTCTCTCCGTCTCATTCAGCTCCTCCGCCACAAAACCCATAAAAGAGTTATCAGGAGTGTGGGCTGCAGAGGACAAACAAAGCAATTGGCAATGCAATGTTACAAGTCCTATTTCACGTCTCAAAAAAAAAAAAAAAAAGAAAAGAAAAAAAAGTGATTAAACTAAAGGAGCTGCTGTGGAGATCCAGCCTGCTGTGCATGTAGAGAATACAAAACAAAGGGAGCATTGTGGGAAATCTATCAAGCTGAAATTCATAATGTTTTATGAAGACTTAGAGCCCTGGTTCCTAAAAAGTTGGGATGCTGTGCAAAACATGAACAAACAGAATGCGATAATTTGCTAATCCTTTTTGACATTTACTCAATTAAAAACACTACAAAGACAAACTATTAAATGTTTTACCTCATCAACTCAATTGATTTTTGTAAATATCTGCTTATTCTGAATTTGATGGCAGCAACATGTTTCAAACAAGTTGGGACAGGAGCAACAAAAGACTGTGAAAGTTGTGGACTGATCCAAAAACAGCTGTTTGGATCATTCCACAGGTAAACAGGTTCATTGGTAACAGGTGATAGTATCATGATTGGGTATGAAAGGTTCATCCTGGTAAGGCTCAGTTGTTTCTCAGTTGTTCACTTTGTCAAACACAGGATTGCATAAAGGAGATTGCTACATGAACACTTTGTAAAACTGTTGTCAGTTTGTTTGCAAATGATTGCATCCTGTATTTATTCATGTTTTACACAGCGTCTGTGAATCCGGGTTGCATATTGTATTTACATATTTACACTGCTAATTCTATCAGTTTAATAAACAATACAGTGTATCTGCATTCACCTGGTTGATTGACTTTCATTGCAAACCAACAATGGGGTGAAAAGCAACACTTTCTTCTCCGTCGTCTTTGTTAAAGCATGAATGTACTACAAAACAGCTTTCAGGACACAAAGCGACACTATGAATGGTATGAATCTACTGGAGCGGGTGAGAAGGAGAAAGAAACTGTATTTTCAGGCAATTTTCAGACCTGAGATGAAAGCTGACATCTTCCAGAGTGTCGGCCTCTGTGATAACTGTACGCATTTAGGAAACAGCGGGGCTGCCCATTGTCGCTGAATTAATTGGAGGCTACACAAACAGCTCAAGTTTCTTCTGCCACCAATTTTACCAAATGTGTGTGTTTGTGTTGTTGTACATTTCTGTGTGCGAGTGCACGGCTGGTCGGGCCACAGTAGGTGGCTTTAGACATCTGCGCCCGCACAACTGCTGTGAACAAGTCCTCAGCTCTGTTTGTGGCCCCCTAAGCCTCGCCTGTTGCGACCTGAGGACTTTATACACAATCTGCTCGCGCGCCCTGGTCACATAAACACACGTGCCCACATACGTGCACGACGACGCTTCTGGCTCCCACAAGGTGCAAATGAAATGAATGAGCACGTACGGAACATGGTCATGTACTGCTGGCCGTGCAGGTTCCAGTAGCCCCAGTTGGTCCTGTAGCCGTGAAGGGTGGCGTACTCCTCGTGGTTGTAGGCGGGCTCCGTGCCGAAGGTGTCAATCACTCGGATGTGGCACCTGGGACAAAATAAGAACCGGGATGAGCTAAAATTAGAACAAAGACGTCTCTCGCTTTCAAATAATACAGTGAATGAGAGAGACGAGAGAAAGTGAAAAATACGCCCACTGGCTCAGTTTAATTCACCAAATGTAACACATAAACGCACAATAAGAATCCATCAGAGTAATTATAACACGCTCAGAGAATTAGACCATAACAACATGACAGCCAATTGAAAGACTATTTCCTATTTTCTCATTTTGACTTATGAGAGCTCCTCTCAGCGCTATAACTGTCTTGCTGTCTTGGTTTGTAAAGCTGTCAGCGGTGATGGATACCCCCCCCACAGAGCAGAGAGCACACAGGCCTCGAGGTGAGACTGAGTCTGAGGCTTAAATCACAGCCTTGTTTCACAGCCACCACATGGGCCTCTGCTGGAAGAGATCGTGACACAACCTGACACAACACACGGACTAATACTGTTCTCCAAAATACATTTTAAGGAGATGCTAAACTCTAAACTCTCTTTGGACAGACTGGAAAATGTATTAATGTCCTCCCAGATCACAGTCAAACAGAAAAAACCCCGGGTGGAACAGAGGAGACATTAGGAGTTTAGTTTACAACCAGCGGCTCGAGAGGAGGTACATCAGCACTTTATCAGCAGTGAATATTCACACTGGCAAGTCGAAAATCAATTGATGTAATCCAATTCGAGAAGATTTATCAATGCCCTGCATCTGTAATCAGTGTCAGGGCAGGAGAGGAAATGAAAGTATCTGTGTGTCACTTGGAGACAGCTGAGGGGCGCTGGTTGATCAGCCGACCTTGGACTGGCGCTGATTTGAGTTGGCGGAGGTTTTCGCCGCTTTAGAGGATTCAAAATGCAGGAGAATCAGGACGAATTACTTGGACATGTGTACATCTGCTGCTCAGTTATTCCTCCTCTTATGCATCAGATTAAAATGTGGGATGAAAAAGTGCATCACAGCTGCACCATATAATATAGCAACTGTATCACACCTCATGTATTTATCATTACTTTCACAATGTCAAACAAGATTTTGTTTCTTTTACCCTTTCCCTTTTTTCTTATATATATGTCCTTCCCAGTGTTGCAGTAAAAGCTGTTCGCATTGTTTTTCTTTGTTGGTTATGATTTGCTTTCATACTGTGACTGTTCCAGTGCTGCACAGCTGGAAGCAAAGAACAAAAAACTTTGCCAACAACATTTACAGAAAGAACAAAGCTTGGAACTACTGGATTATACCGGTTTGTTAGAGCGTTCACAAATACATGAGCTGTATTTCATGGTGCTATATACAGTAACTATGCACTTGTGTACGAGCAGACAAACGTGATGCATAAAAAGAGGTTTGTGATTGTCCGAAAAGGAAGTGACATCAACCCTGAAGCCTTCACCTGGTTGATTGATCACTGTGCAAAGAGGCCAAATTGGATCCACACAAGGGGAGAATTTTGCTGATGCATGGTAAAGCTACTGGCCTGTAACACCGAGTGTTTCATCAGAAAGGCAATTACCGGTAACCGAAAAGGATGCAACAAACAAAGGCTGCACTTAAAGATTGGTAGAGAAACAGAAACGACAGTTTTTGACAAGAGGCAGAGGAGGGAGAGAGAGAGAGAGAGAGAGAGCAAAAGACTGACTTGTGCTTCCTCAGCGACAGACCCATGTGCTGCTTCATCTGCTGCAAACCGTGGTAGTCGGTGTAGATGAGGTCAAAGGGCAGAGGTCCCGTCAGAGGGCAGCTTCCTCTTCCTGGAGGGACCCCCAAAAACCTGCAAGACAGGTCAGATGCGCTTTTAGTGTCAGACGGAGTCAAACTCACTGTGACGTGGGGGAAACATTAGTCGAGACTGATGCAACAATGACAAACCTTTACACTCGTACTGGTGCATTCACAGGATACTTCATCTGATCAATAAGTTCATCTCATTAAATACATTGTTGCTTCTCATGTATTGTTTTCTGCACAGATGAATGAATTCTTGAAGTTTCCAATGTTGGCAGAATATTTGTGAGCATTATTGTGATGACAGAGATGTTACAGTCACGACAGATCATTCCCCATGAAATATAAAAAACTACTAATGGATTAGAATCCTTTCAATCTGCCAAGGACACTAAAAACTGATCAGGTGACTAACAGATTGTGATGGGGCTGCCCTACTTTTTTCATAGCTGTTTGTGCAGTTTCTCTGAAGACAGATGTGTGTGTGTTAGTGGGTGCACGTATGAGCTGAGACAGACAGACAGAGGGGTTGAAGACAGCAAGAATGAAAGAGGCCGATTGTGTTGTGAAGCATGTCAGCGTTCTCAGCGACAAGACGGCAGAGCCGTTCGACCGAACAATACAGAATTCAACGCCGCGAGGCAACGATGTCTCACAACGGGGAGTCACCCAATTTATCTGCACAACTTGTTCCCGCTAGCACGCGAAAACATACATACAGTATTACCTGAAACATGCAGTACGTTCATTTAACCACACATCTTTAACAGATGCACAGGGATGATTGCTTTCAAGCATTTTTTTTGTGCCGAATCTGCCTTTGACATCCAAGCACTTACTACATAAATGTTGTTTTCAAGTTGTCACAATAGCGCCTTTTGCATTGTCGTTTCTTTTCTCTCGCTCTGTTATCTCTCTTACCAGACTTTCTAGCAATGATGGCAATGCAGTCTGTCGGTGGATCAGTCCACCACTTTGGTCCAGAGTGAAATATCTTAACTATTTGATTGACATGAAATTCAATACAGACATTCATGGGCCCCAAATGATCCTAACTTTTTTCTCTTGTGCCATGAAGCTGACATTTTTGCTTTTTATTGAAATATCTTTTGGACGGATTGTTGTGAAATTTGGTCATTTCAAACACAACAAACAAGGTGTGAATGGCAGTAATATTCATGCATATTTCTTATATGATTAAAATTTGTGAGATTGCAAGTCATTGATCAATCTAGATATCAATCATCTGCTGCCTGGAAAAAATAAAGAATAAATGAAAACCAGAGCAGTTTCAAAAGAACCTCACGTTAGCAAGAACAGGAAAGATCGAAATAAAATTTGCTGTCTGCTATGACAAAGTAGAGCACAGCTTCAGATGGCTCTGCTCTCAGTTGGGATCAAGGTAGCACTTTGTTTGAGGAAAAGGCAATCAAGTGTGAATGTTTTCATTACGAGAGAAAGTCTTGCTTCGTCAAACTTCAGCAGCTCATGAGAGAAACACGACGGCACCAAAACAGCACAGCAGCAGAAGTGGAAGTACAGATCTGTCTATACTAAATGCAGTTCACTGTATGTCAAACAACAGAAACTCTGGTCAAGAATATTTCTAGACATGAGAGTTTGAACTAAATTTCCAGCTACATCTTCTGTTGCTTTCTCATGTACTGTGAAACTGATGCATTAAAGAAACTAGAAACCAAATTACTCAAAATAGATAAAGACTGAATCTTCAATATGTAAAACTTATAAAACTCTGATCAAATGAGTTTATGAACAAAGAGCATCATCAAGGTTTCTGTTTAAATACGTATCACAGCCTCATATTATAAGACAAAGTGACCAATAGTAACAAAAGCATCTAAGTGGAAGACAGAGATGATCGAACCTGCACAGGAAGAAGTGAAGAACAAACTGTTCAGTTGCTGTTGGTTGGAAAATATGAAAGCTTTCACTGTTGTCAAACTGCAACTACTTCATGAAAGTTTTGCAGCGGCAGTCACAGAGCCGTGACCTTACACTCCCCTCTTTCTCTCACTACCTGCTTTAGAGACACATCCTGCACAACCTTGAATCCACACACACACACACACACAAATACCTGCAAAACAAGAGCCTATCGATCGTCCTTTGGACTGTGAGCATATTTAGTCAGCAGTGCAGCCTTGTGGAAACAGGCATGGCTGCCAGTTCCCCTACAGCAGACGGGATAATGAGCAAGACCGTGTCAGCTTTAAGCTGCGGTCACTGAAAAGGTACACATCCAGGCAATTCAGCGCTTACACAAACAAAAGTGCTCTTCACTGGAGCTGCATTTATGTCCTCTATGCTGCGTGCAGTGTCCAGCCAGGTGGATTCAATACAGTCCAGCAGACAACACAGTTGGTCCTCATACAGGCAAACTTACAAGAAGATAGCCTTTATTTATAAAGATTGCAAAGAAGTGAGAACATTTAAAAAGCAGAGAAGGTGATGTAAAAACATGGACACAACATATATATATATATATAAGATCAAGAAAAAAGGTTGAAAGGTTTTATGGAAATTCATTATTTTACACCTTACCTTACAAAATATGAATGTATCACAACGACAGCTTTTTTAAAAAACCCTTTAAAATGTTCATCATCTTACTTTATTGTTTGCATAGCAACCATTGCTAATTAGTACCAAGCACAGCTGTGGCTGATGGGAGTGTCATTAGTTTTGCAGGTCATCAAGCAAAGTACCGGGAAAATGTAATTTTGACTCGATGAGACAGAAAGTTTTTGCAATTCCTTCTGAGGGAGGCGGAAATATCAAAAATTCATGGCAATCCATCCAATATTTGTTGAGATATTTCAATCTGGACCAAAGCTGACTGATATTGCCATCCACAGAAACACATCGCCTGCATGGCTAAAAACACTGAACACATCAAACTAAAAACAGCTCTCACACACACAGATGAAACTCACTCACACATGCTGAAGATGCATTTTGTGATACAATCAATTACTATGATTGTTTGCTGTTTCTCTCTGTGTTCATTCCATCAAGTGTGTGGTGTAGTATAAATGATGCACGTGTGCTTTCACCAGTATGTGTGTGTGTGTTTAGCTTTGAATGATGGTCTGTGTGGACCCTCATAGTTTAATGCCGACGTGCATTAATGTGAGAGCAGATGTATTACAGTGACTGAGTGCAGAACTGTACGTGACTCACAGATCCACCGAAGCCGCTGCTGCTCAGAGGTTTAATTGGATATATGCAAATCTAGGCAAACTTTAAGGGAAGAATAAAGGGATTAAAATGCATTAAGGAGCCGGCAGAGCGGAAATGGGAACACACATAAACTGTACTGTAACACACGTGCATATACAGTATGAATACACAAGCAGGCACAAACAACTCATTCTCTCTTTCTGTCTTTATCTTCTGCACAGATGATCAAGCACGCATGCACACACACACACACACACACACACACACACACACACAAGATTAAAAGGATAAGACTGGCTTATTTTATCTTTTTATCATTATCAACAAATCCCATGAAAAGACAGAAACCAACAATGAGTTTATCCAGCTAACAAGCTCCGTCTGCGCCGCCAAAACCCTGATACAGCCTCCATGATTTACAACTCCATTGTCATCCAACAACTATTAAAAGCACATAAAGGAGCCATACTGTTGCATAATGGTGACATTTTGCTTTATTGTGATGAACGCAGCGTAGTTTATTCCTCTCTGCAGCATAAACAGGCGTCCAATGAGCGCGCTCAGTGATGTCTACCAGAGGCAGCCGCTCTTCAAATATTGAAAACACAGTTACAGAGTTGTTTAGAATAAATCACACAGCCTGCGTTCATCATGATGAATAATATATCTAACTGTGTACAACTTCATGCTTCTAAATGTGTTTTTAAAAAGGTTTTTGGATGATACTGGAGTTGTCTTTGGCCACACAGACAATAAATCTAAGTAGGATAAATTCATTCACTCATTTTCAATATAAAGATAAAATCGTGTCAGCATTATTCTTCAACACACCCATGTGCAAACACAGTATGAAAGTCATCAGAGAGCAGAAATTAGTTGTGAGAGAATGATTGCAAAAAAAAAAAAAAAAAAAAAAAAGACAGTCTGCAAAGAGAAGAACAAAACTTGCACATTTCCGGATACCACTTGACAACAACCATCGGGCACAATCTCTGTGTTTCACAGCTGGATGCTGGCAGCATGGCAGCTCTCCAGTTTGGGCAAAGAGAGAGAGAGAGCCAGAGAAATAAACTAGTGTAAGAGACTTCATAGTCACACTGCATTACTTCTTAAAGGAAGGGCGCGTGTGTCCAGCAGCGAGGGGAATTGGCTCAGGGAGATTTCCAGGGGCTGAGGCTGGGGGCAAGGAGTTTACCGAGGCCTCGCAGTGTGAGGGGAATGACACGGGCACGAGGGGAGGGCTGATGGGCCGCTGTTTGTGAAGCCGAGGGAGCGGGGTCTGGCATGCTAATCGACCACTTGAGACGGCAGGATAGCAGGAGGGGACAAAAACTCTGATGCTGGTGCCGTCATGATCAGATACGGCCGATACGCCACTTTGATGTGCAGAATCTGGCTCAAATTTCATGATAAAACGCCTCGTGAAAACGGTGGCTATTACACTGCAGGAGCGGCACTCTTTCTCTCACTTTGTGGTGCACAGCTTTGTAAATGCATAAAGAGTAAGAAGGGCTCATTATTTTCAGCTTTTATTCAAAAAAGAAAATGAAGTATATCTGCATTTATGAGGGGGAAAGCATCAATAATACAAGCATCTGGGATCAATTTTGATTTTATTTATGTGGGGTTTTTACTTATTAAGAGGGACTGAAGTGCAAAATAAGCATCTCATTTGCGTTTTCTCCCCATTTTTCTCTTCAGTTTCTCTTCTGGAAGCACTTTCTGAACTGTCAGCATCACAAGAGGACCTCATTTTCTTAAAGCAACTTCAAGGAACTTTCATTTTTGTGTTGGCTTTGGACAAAAGCGACGACGTTTCCATCGCCTTGTGTCATAAAGTTCCGGTTGGCATACTGTATATCCATCTATTTGTGACTATGGAGGATTAATAAATACGTTATGATGATAGTAAAGCAAAGTAAACCATAGCAGTGCCGTTCATATACCGAACACATTCATTTGCTTAGCCATTGTTGTTGTTGAGAAAGCTAAAGTTCTACAATTCTACAATTTCATTTAGCAGATGCTTTTATCCTATCCAAGGCAATGTACATTGACATACAGATGGAGGGGGCTTTGACACAGCCTGCATCGAACCATTGACCGTCTGATTGGTGGACAACCGCTCTACCTCCTGAGCTACAGCCGCCCTGGTAAGTTCTGAATCCTTTCAAATCCCACAATTCCTTCTGTCTGTTGAATGACCAACTAAGACTAAGTCGTGTTTTCGCCCGTGTTCTATCACTGTCCCTTCAGCATTTTTGGGGGTTTTCGGTCATCACAGAATAAACCACAAAATATATCAACATTTTCCTTCATTTTAACTGGCTAATATACTCATTGCGAAGTTTGGCTAAGAAAATGTAAACATAGGCTCTTCTGCCATAAATCACTTTGTCTGACTTTACATTAACAATAAGTACATAGTAATAGCCAATATTCGCAGTGATGGTCTTGTTTGCTTCTGTAGGACATATAGAGGCATCACTATTAAATTGAGACTGTTTCAGAACGAGTTAAAAACTAAACAGCGTCCTTATGCTGCAGGAAATGCAACAATTTTGGATGTATTGGGCCATAAAATCTGTGAAAATTGGTTTAAAATCTGCGAGCAAGGAACCCTAAACCCTTAATGGTGTCATATATTTAGAAACACTGTCCACAGTTGTATTTCAGGCTACTAAATGTTCCATAGTAATCAAAATTAAGGAGGATCACAAAAGCACACAAGCGCTGCTCTGTTAACCTCAATTAGTGACTATTCCAACGCTGTTGTACCGGAGACAAACTCTGACGATGTTATCTCATCGATGGTCCTCTTGGGATATTTTTAACGACGCTGCCGTTTCGCTTTTTCATCCCATAGAAACAAAGGCACATCAATCGGGAGGCTGCGGGGTGAGAGTGCGTCAGCACAGCCCGAGACTGGCAGCATAATAAGGCTCTTTGCTGGAGCTTTGATTTCAACTTTCTTATTTCACACTTCAGGGTGCCCTACGCATGCCTGTCGTTACCTCCGGCGTTCAGGGCTCGCGGATTGCAGGCGGAAGCCATCTCCCGTTTGACATTTGTTAAATCAATTCTTGGGGTTACTGATCACACAATCCGGGCCACGTCTGCGTGTTTGCAGGGAGAAACAGGGTGAAATCACCTGGTGACTCGTGCTCTGTCAACCGCTCCACAGAAGCCTGCTTGGCATAACTGATACAGAACGGCCATCGAGAAATGTCTGCACGTGTCAAACCAGAGAGTAGAAAAGTGGGTAGAGTAAAAACAGTGAAATTATATCAACAGGAGTGTGAGACCCTTCCTGTGTGAGACTGAGGGGTTGGAGCACTAAAACATCGGTTTCTTCGGATTATCTCTGGATCATAACACCACCGGGCAGCAGCACACTTATTCTCCACTCTGCTCTTGCTGAAGCTGACAGGCTGCAGCTCCATCTCCACCCTTCCCGATTGTTTTCTGGCTCCGTCCTCCATCTGCTGCTCCATCAGGTGCCGGGACGCCACGCTCCGTCGCCGGCTAATTACCCGTGTCGCTCTGGGTGGGGGGAGGCGAGGGGGAGATCCCCAAGCGGAAGTGGCAGCTGTCTTTGCCGCTCTACAAACTGGCGTGGTGTCCTCCCATCAGTGAGCGACAAGTGCTGGTGTTACTGACAGGAATCATGTCACAAAACTTCAGTCTCCACCTCAATTAGAGTAAAGCCAAGAATGATGATTGGTCTTCTATTACGAGCACTCTCCCTTTACATGGATGTGTCACTCTTCTTTTTCTCTTTTCAACACTACAGAAGGAAAGTGGGTGATGGATAAAGCTTTCAGCTTGAGACTGTACATAGAGGGTGAATAATAGTGCATTATTATAAGCACTAGGGAATACGACATTTTAAAATGTGTGCGTTTGAACATGTAGTTCATTTCACAGTAAAGTATGGTGACCATCAAGTGAAAGTCACTTTGGTAAGAATCAAGATTTCAAAAGTGGCTCAAAGATTATATAGAGATTCGTTTCTACTGTCGAATCAGACCTGCATTGAAACATGAAGAGTTTTCAATTTCATATGATCATACATAAGAGTTGGCAGCCACGCCAGCAGCTCTGTGAAGATGTCCTTAGGCACAGCCATGCATTGAGCATCCTGACATGCTCACATGGACACGGCTAATATGATAATGCTGAGCATGTGTAATGTTTACCATGTTCAGCGTTTTAGTTTGGCATGACAGCATGCTAACATTTCCTAATTTGCATTAACACAAGGTGCAGATTGGGCTGATGGGGATGTCATTAGTTTTGCAGATGTGATGGCAGCCCTAGATGAAAAATCAAGGGATCTCCAGAGTTATTAAAATTTATCCTGAGGGGGAAATGAATGTGTGTACCAAATATCATGGTAATCCATCCAATAGTTGTTGAGATGTTCCACATAAAACTACAAATGTCAAACTCATCATGAGGGAATGATCTGAGGATCATCAAAGTCAGTAGGGTACATCATCTGGGAACCATGAATGTCTGTACAAAATGTGCACATCCATCAAGGCAATGGAGGAAAAGGTGATGGGATCACCAAAGTCTGCACACTTCATCTTCTGGAGACCATGAATGTGTGTACAGAGTTTCATGGCCAATCAACTGACCATCATAGTCAACAAAACAGCCTATTAGATCAAAAAGCAGATCTGATGCCGCCATAATAAAAAACATTTCCTGTGCTACCACGCTGCTGTGTTTGAACATTTGAACACTTGATAGACCTCGTTTGAGGAACATAATATAAATAATGAGCTGACATAAAGGGAACGCATTTTTATATAAAGAAACTACTCCAAAAAGGCTATGATTAGCAGATCTCTTGAGAGCATTTTGCAGCATGTGGACAGAGGAAAAAAGCATCTTTGTAGAGAGATGGAGCCTCTGTGGAGCATCTGCAGGAATAAATAAGAAGGAGGGATGTGCGAGCAGAACTGATCCGTCCAAACAGGACAGCAAAGGGAAGACGCCGGTCAAAGCAACTACTAAAAAAAAAAAAAAAAAAAAAAAAAAAAAGCCACCAGAGAGCATGAATGTTGCCAATTAGAGGCAATTATATGATGCAAACCAACAGCTCAGCTCTCACTGCAACTGAGCTCCCAGTGTGGCTAATCTGTCCATCGGAGAAAAAGCCCAAGCACACCACCAATCCTGTCTGCGTAAGAACCATAGCAGGCCATCCAGTGATTAAGCTCCTTTCCAAAGCCTGGGTGGGAAAGTGAAGAGCAGGAAATGTAAATAGATACAAGCCTGAGGGAATCTGTGGGAGCACAACCCACATAACGATCTGTCAATTTAACAGCGTGTGGGAGAGGAAGAGTAAGGGATGGAGAGAACGGCTCCCTTTTTCTATTCATTAATGGTCGGAGAAAAGGGGATTTATGGACGTTCGGCATCTGCCATTAAGCGGCCAATTTAAGAAGCCCATCAGAAAGAGTGGGATATGTACACCGGGCTTGCATTGCATTGTGGGGCTGTGAGCAAAAAGGGGGGTGTGGTGGGAGCCTGATAAAGCCACAAGACTTCAATTTCAGCCCTCCATTATATTTTCTCTAAGGCTGAACATTTCATTTCCTCATGAATAGAGACGAATATCAGCCCTAATAGAACGCCACTGCGCACTTATATAAATGTACATCACATACCAATAAAACCTCAACTGTCTCTCACTCAAGTGGACACACACACACACACACACACACACACACACAGCTGCTATAAGTATAAGCCCCAACCTTGGCCAATGACTCTTTGCGAGTCTGTGTCAGAACAGAAATTTTCTCAACATTTCTGACTGCGTTCCCAATGGAGACAGACTGCAGTGATTCAATACGCCGTGACACCAATTAGTGAGGTAAATAATAGCACGGCCGGCAGAAGCGTTCCCACCGCGGCGTCTTCCCCACCTCACTGATCTCCATAGTCTGCTCATATCAAAGCAGCTTTTCTCGCCGGCCCGAAATTTCAGATCAAAGGGCAGCTCTAACTCATCAATGCCCTCATTGGGATGCCTGGATCCCCCTCCCCCCATCTCCTGTGGATGCATACGGTGGTCAATAACAAGCGCAAATTATCGTCATCCTGTCTGGCCCCGGCTTTCACACCGCCCACTGATGGAGAAGAATCGACAGCGAATCTCGCCTTGTGCACGGTCATTTTCCTGTTCAGCCAGCGTGAAGCCGGAGCAGCTCGGAGAGATCGCGGCACCGAGAGAATGTCCAAGAACACACACGCCGGTGTGACGATCAATAGTCCTATATTTTAAAATGAAACCACCTATCTGTGGATGGCACCTTGTGCGTGTACATACAGTGTGTGTATCCGCTCCTATAAGCACTTATGTTTGCGATGACGAGCGACAAGCCCGTTATCGCTCTGGAGCCGGCGAGCCGCCTCGGGAAGGAGGAGCACAAACTGTAGAGATGCTGTCAAGCCTTCAGGCTGAAACGGCACTCTGCAGGACGGAGAGATAGCTTATCTGGCCGTGGCCAAAGGTGATGGTGAAACGGTGTGTGAGGCAACAGCGCTGCCACCGGCCTGCTCGTCACATGCAGAACAGGCGGAATGGACGACAGAAGCGTTTTCAGTCGGCAAAATGAGGTAGGAATTGTTTGCACCTTCATGTAACAGTGGATTATTCCTGCACAGATGCTCCAAGCATCACCACACAAAGCTGACTGTTCGACTTTGACTGCACTTGTTCTGCCCATAGCTCGAAAATAACACGATCAAAGAGGTCACATCTAAACTTACCCGTGCAGCTCTTTGAGAGAAACCGAGATCTTGAGGTTGTGTCCCAGCACATGGAGGGCCGTGAGGATGTCAGCCCATTGCACCATCTCACCCAGAGGACCCCCCTTCAGCACCTTGGGGCTGAAGACATCCCCGGACTCCTCTGTCAGAAAGCCCACATGAACTAGAATCTGGATGCAGAAGAAAAAACAAGAAAAGTAAATTGTTAATGCAGTGTACGCGTTTTTATTCAACCATTTCTGCAGTGCTATTAGAGAACAAGCCGTTATTGTCAGCAATTTTGGATTTTTAGATTCGCACAATTTCCAGTCGTGTGTGGTAAATAACGGCGATTTTGTAAGAGCAAACGCTTCAAAGGCCTCGAAAATGAATAAATTCAGACATTTGGCACGGATCAGCGATGAAAATTTTTTAATTTAATTGAGTATCTAATGAAAGCAAGAAAGCAAAGTGACAGCATATTCACACCGATGCAACTCCTGAGAAATGCAATCAACTGTGCATGGAGTTGAAATGAAAATTGACCTGCAGAGGGCTAATTGATATGCACAACGAGACGCGAGTGGTTTAATTACCGATGGGGAAGGATGGAATTTCCAGGCTGTTAAATATGTAATGAAATTTGATTTTTCAACAGATGGCATTTTCTCAAATACTTTCGACTTGGAAAAAAAAACTTTCAAAGACAATTTGATTCATCTAATAGACCGTGCATTTATTCACTTATTGGTTTGGAGGTGTGGCAGTGACTCTCCACCTCTTCACGGTTGATATCAGCATGACGCCTGTTTGGACGCACTGGTCGTCACGCTGTCCATAATCTTTGCTTCCAATTGGCAAACAGAAAAGACAGAAAAGTTCTCAGACTTCTTCTGAACGACCACGGACACTCACACAGATGCAGATTCATGTTTCACTTTAGTTTAAAAAGATGTTAACGAGGTTTTGAGAGGCATCAAGTTATATCAGAATCGAGACTAACCCGTGTTTCACTGGCTGCATCTGTGTCTATGTGACTGAGCTAAATTGGTTTTCAAACAGGTGCTTTTCATACTCAAAATCTTATTACTAAAATGGCTTAATATCATATACCAATCCAAAATTTCATCTCCTCCACAATGGATTTCCCCCCGTGTGGCAGCCACAAAGCTGTTTAGCCTGCAGCGCTGTCTCCACCTATGAGCACCATCTGTCAGATGTAAAACTCACTGCCCCAACAAAAACGGCAAAATGTGGTCGGGCAGAAACTTCGTTTGGTGGAGGAGGGTGATGGCTTAATTCACCGAACAAAGTTTTGTGCTCGGACATTAGGACTTTTGATGTGCACACACAGTGACAGGGTGAAAGGAGAAAGTAAATAAAGGCAATATAGCAATAATTGCTGGATAGTAACTTTATATAAAGGAGAAAAAAACGGGGCTCAAATCTTGTGCTATTGGCAACAGGCTGGAGGAAGAGTTTTTATTGCTGGAAGGGAGAAAAAAAGGTTGTTGGGGAAATATTAGAAATGCTCCTTTTGCTCTCGGATAGCTGTGTCGGTGTTTGATTGACATCAGCTGGCGGACTGAGAACAAGTTCTGTGTTGAGGTCGGTTTCCCCTTTTTAAAATGGTGTTGGCCATAGTGCCCCCCTCCCTTGCTGGGATTAGGTCTTAGGTTAGGTGTATTGGGGAAAATTGGATGGGTTTTATGGTAAGGTTGAGGTCAGGTTAAGCATCTCAGAAGACAACTGGTTGGAGTTAGAGACGAGGTTTGGTTCAGATTCACAAATCGACAGAGAAACAGTCTTTGACAACACCGGCAGGATAACGAGACGCAAAGCAAACAACCCTATAGCTGTAACTGTCACTTGGGCAGACAGTATGTTATTAGCAGCGGCAGGGGAGAGTTTGAATGACACCAGCATCTAAATGGACCGAAGTGACATTTGCAGGTACGTATACATGCTGATAATTGTGCTGCAGATGAATTAGTCTTCTAGCCTTCAAAACTGACGCAGGTTTCCTCAGTGAACGTTTGGTGCAGACGAGATGTGTGTTCATATTTGTATGTTTGACGAAGAGGATGCTTTAGCAGGAAAGCCAAAGTGTTTGCTGTCCAGTGTCTAAGGCCTTTGTGCTATATATTAGGCTTGGGGGGGGGGGCAATGCCTGTCCAAAATTTTAAAAAATCATCATATTATATAATAAAAATCAAACAAATTCATAACTTAAAAATATGTTTTTTTTCACTTCACATTTTCACTTTTAATGAAGCTGACTTGTGAAGTTGTGGGCGAACATATGCTTCACCCACACCAGAATCTACTAAAGGATCCACTCCTCCGAACCGCCACCAGTTTCCAAATCCCAGGTGACCTCTCCAAGCACGATCAACTATGCTCCTCTCCTTGCTGCACCGCGAGCTTGCCCGGCTGACTTGTGTGTGATTTACAGAGCAGATAAATATACTGTAGCGGGGGGAGAAAACAAAACTTTCAATTTCAGTCGGACTAAGTTGGAGGTGCGTGCATCGTCTTACCCTCGTTATCACATCCAAGACACAAAGTAAGTCATTGTGCTTCCAGTAGTAAGAACCATCACATTGCCGATGATTCATGACTCAAACATCACCTGGGTACCGAGTAAAGAGAAACTCAAACAACAGGAAGCAGAAAAAACGATGTTCCATAAAACACCTCTGTTCTCTACAAATCTATGTCTATTTTCTCAGCATCCGTGTTTCAGTGACAGAAGCCGAGCCTGCAGGGTCTGGTTAATGGACAGTAACCATTACTGTCAAACACACCATTACAATAAACAAAAGCTCTCCTCCCCAGCGGGGAAGAAGAGGGCGTTTGGGACGAGCGTCATGTTATTTACAGAACGGGCTTTGATTTATCCAACCGAAAACTGGCCGATGAAAGAATCCACATGCACACACAAACACACAGACAGACAGTGGAACGCCAGGATACTGTCAGCTCATTTGCAAAAAGCAAAAAACCCTACAAACGAATCTCTTTCCTTCCTCGTGTTTCGTTTGAGCTTTTGGAGTGCCGAGCCTCTTTTCAGCCACAAAGGGATTTGTGGAGAGCCGTCCACATGTCCACACCAGTGAAAACGATTTGGTGACATCTACAGTACGATGCTCAGCCGCCTCACTGTAAAGACATTGTGCTATATGAATTCCATACAGATATGCAAATGTGTGGAAACAGGGGTCAGACAATAATTGAGGCTTAAGGCGGAATGAACTTGAAGTGCCTCAGGTAAGGTTTTGCTTATATAATGAATCATTTTACACATATGCAAATGTGCTTCCTGTACATTTTCCCTCTGCAGTGCTGCTTATTAACAGCTTAAGGAGAATTCAGTATGTCCTCAGTAGGCTACATGAGATTTAATGCTAAAAAGAGCAGCTTTCACATAATATGGCATAATTTTCCGAATGATTTAACTCCAGCAATTTTGTATTATACTGAAGAAAAAAAGACAGAATGGTTAAAATTGAACCAAAAGAGGCAGCGATATTCTGACTTTTACTCTCTAGTATGTCCCTTCAAAGGATGATAGAGATATTGTACATATAATAAATATGATTGCTATACGTTCTCTGCCAATGACTCTTAATAAACCTGACACATTGAAGCTCTCTCTCCTTCTCTCACACTGTATTCCTCCATTTACTGCTCACCTATAGTGTGGGTCTTATAATAGCAGCACTCGGAGTCACTTATAGGATGTTATTGTGCGCGCCAAGATTTCATAGCGCTGGTCATATGTCTGTCAGCGTAAATGATCCCACATGTCAGGCGGCGATAAGGAGGCTTACTGTGAAATGTGTGTGTAGAGTGGAAGCACATTGCTGGTGGAGTTGAGGGTGTGACAGTGCTGATGCCATGTGATATGGATGAGGATGCTCTAGATGTTTGGGTCTTTAACAAAGTGACCTGATTGATTGAACACTTTTTTACCACTATATCCTGGACAACAAATCTGAGCAGTCCAAGGCAAAAGAAAGACTGCTGGCAACATTTCAACGCCAAACGAATCACTGTGTCATCAACACATCAAACAGACACAAAAAGGCAGAAATAACTCGACGATCAAAGGATGAAAGAAGCACAACACTGACTGCATGATCCTGGATGTAGCGTGTGCATTATTTCACGTAACATAAATCTGATCGACATTCAACATTTACTGTCTGTTTCCTGATATGTGATTCAAGCAAAAAAAGGGTTAATTCCTTACATGTAGCATTATACAGGAAGTACTTGTAAAGGTTTAAACATATACGCCACGAGGGACCTAATGTCATTTCATCTGACGTCTGTTCCAGCAGGCAGCGCTCTTTGACACTTTGTGCAAATGTCCCTGTAAATGTCAGAGGGGACAGTGCACGAAAGCTAATCAATGCCTGCCAGGAGTCGCACTGCATCATTATCTACTTATGTCTGTTGCTCAACAGTCGGCCATTCACGCCGAGCAGCCGGAGATAAAAGAAGAAAACGTTAGTCCACGACTGTTCTGGTAACTTAGCAGCCCAGCATGTGGGCATTAAAGGACTGTCTGGCTTTCTCAGAACTGTTTCATCCAAAACATCCTGTTTTTTTCCCTAAATGCCTAAACAGATGGATTTACATCAAATTAGGAGCTGAGCGCTGTGTTTCTAGAGTTACAGAAAAAAAACAACGAAAATCTGTTGAAACTGAGCAAAGCCCTCTTTACTGGCTCGTCATCTGCAGTCTGTTGCAGCCACGACGCTTTGAAAAGATGAAACCACAACACAGGCTCGTTCTCTCATCCTACACTTTCATCCTCCATTGTCTCATATTCACCCTTTTCTGCTCCCTCCACTGGTTGCGGAGCTTGTCGTCCAGCCGCCGAGCAGCGGAGGCCCACTGTGCCGCCAGCCTGCGTATGCGTCTCTTCATGAAGCTCAGCGATTCCTTCCCGGTGCCCACCTGCTCCAGAAGAGCCCCGATGTCCGACTGGAAAACAGCCTGGGCGACAGGAGCAAGAAAACAAAATCACTGGAAGGATCATAAATGTACAAACCACTTTCCAAAAAACAGAAATAAAAACAGAATGCAATCAATTGCAAACAAACTGTTTACTGACAACAACAAAGAGCTCATGTAGTAATCTTCTCTATACAAAGTGTTGAACCTCTCTCCATCCTTGCTTGTGAACGACTGAGTCTTTCCAGGATGAACCTTTCATTCCCAATCATGATACTATCACCTGTTACCAATGAACCTGTTTACCTGTGGAATGATCCAAACAGGTGTTTTTGGATCAGTCCACAACTTTCACAGTCTTTTGTTGCTCCTGTCCCGACTTGTTTGAAAGGTCAAACATTAAATATGTTGCCTTTGTACTGTTTTCAGTTGAGTACATGTCAATAAGGTTCAGCAAATAATCACATTCTGTTTAATTGTCCTTTTTCTTTATCTGGACCTTGTGCATGAGTTCTATACCAGAAAACACTAAATAACAGGCTGCTATTCAGATGTATAACTTGGCCTAAACTAGAAGGGTTGGGATACTAAAAAACACTACAACAGAATAGACATTATAAGGCTGTTTTCTACATTTTCATTAGAGGAGGTTAAGACCGTATTGAGCACAGAGAGCCTGTCATATCCCGTTATCTGCTCATGCCCTGGGGCGAGAGCTCTCAGACAGGCCGCCCGAGGGATTCCTGGATCATCCTCATAAATAGGCTGCTCTCATTTTACATCTCCTCCTCTGCCATTTAATCACTGCATCGCGGCGCAAGACGGGCGTGCAAGCATTAATCAATGGAGCAACTGCACGGGGGAGCTCGGAGGACTTATAAAAATACAGGAGCGAAAAATGATGCACGCAAACTGTCTGTCTCTCAAACACACAGGTACTGTGAAAGAAGGTTCTCTCAGAGGTGCTCTCACAATGCAGGTGAGTTATTGCTCTCAAGAGCAACTTGTGTACGGCACGGCGAAATGCAAAGTACCCAAAGGAAGCCTTGGGATTAGTCTCAGTGAATACAGGCTGGCAATTAGAGCAGAAGGTAGAGCCGCAGAATGAATTCACATCAGGGCCCGCCGTGCTGGCTGTACAAGACTCTGGGGAGAGGGGAGGGAGGGAGGGGGGCCGAGGCGAACGGCAGGACAGACCTTGAGGAGCGGTTGGAAGCACAATGCATCGTGTGCAAGGTGCCGAAATTAAAAATGAAATGATGCGGGGAGGCAAACGGCAGTGGAAACTGGGAATGACAGCAAGTGCCCTGTGAGAGACAGTTTGCTATTCGGATTCTCCCAAGAGCTGCCGATCAAGAATAAAGTAATAACTGCTCAGCTCCAACGTGGAAAATAAGCAACTCTGTAGCATCAGTGTCAAGCTACCAAATCTACACTAGCAGTATGTTTTTACAGCACCGTGATTTTCTGCTCTTGTTATTTATCCTTTCTTCCAGATTCCTTGTCACTGCTAAACGCTTGACACCTTTGTTGGCATGTGAAGAGAGCAGACTACTATGTGCCTCCTTGGTTGAGTCATCAGCTGGCTCTTTTCACTGCCAGCAAAAATTTTAACTGAGCAATTTCATCCTTTTTTTCCCCCCCAGATTCTTCTCCTCGCACTGCACAGGTGTGAGAAACAGACTGGTTGAGTTTCTGAAGAATTGCACTGAAGCCTCTGCAGTTGGGAAATTGTTCTACTTCTACGTCAAACTGCTGCCCTGTGCTCTGCTCCCACCCACCCTTCAGCCGACTTGTGGAATTAAAATGAACGACAAAGAAATGCCGTGTTACCTGTCTCTTGGGCGGAGGCTTCAAGGTGGGCGTGGCCGTCTGGTTCCTCCAGGCCAGCGGGGGGCAGAACCACTCCACCTCGCTCAGGTAGACGAGGAAGGAGCAATCTGAGCCGTCCACGCCGTAAAAGGCGTAGCAAGGATCTGAGGTCCAACGAGCTCGCATCCACTGGGAGAAAAAGTGAAGTAACTCCTTTAGGCCACTACTTAGCAAACTCTTACATTTGACTAAATATGTGAAAAGGCGTCACTAGAGGCTGATTTAAAATCCATCCCTCGCCATTTTGAAACTGACATAAGGCGATGGCGAGGAACAGCCCGCGGGCATGTGTCACATTTTAACTTCAACCTTAATCTGACGCCTCTGGTCCTCAGTGAGATACACGCACAGAAAAATAAACAGCCACTGGCTTTATGAATAAGACGTTCTCCGGGTCGAGCTGACGACACAAACCTTTGACGCCCTGTGGTCAAGTATGGTCAAGTGCATCTTACTCCCCTCAGGCCAGAGCGCCTTCTGATTCCTGCCGACAGAACTGTTCACTGTTCAAAAACTACCTGCGACAGTGAGGTCGCACTAAAGCAGGTGGCCTCTGCAGCCCACACAGTCTCTAATTAGCACATACTACATGTGCCTGGAAGCCTCCTTCATCCATAAACATGACTGCGACGGTAAGAATAAACAACAGTGCACCTTGCATATGTGTTTCTATGCATATGCCACATTTGCATACACGTGTGACAGACCGTTAATGCACGCCTCTTATCTGCAGCTTTCTATTGAACAGATGGTGGACATTTTTCACACGTTTTGTCTTCAAATCTTCACTTCAGATATGTTAATAGAAAGAGGCACCTTTTGAATATGATGTATAGTTTGTGCTTGTATTGTACACACTGTTCTGCTACTGTTGCCACAGGCTGTAATTCATACAATGTCTATGGAGTGTCCCTATAAAATCTTATTTTGCGTTATCCTTTTTCTATTTTCTGTCGCTCTTTTGGTACAATTTGATGCTCAGACAAACCCCAGTCCTCCACAAGGAGCCTTTACACATCCTCTTATCTTATTATACAAAATTTATGCTGTGCCAAGGTGAGTCACCAAGAGAGGACGACGGGATGAAAATTGTTTGGACTTAAGTGAGATATGAAGACTTACATCCATCTTGCTGGGACAGTCCGGATAACGGGGATCTTTAGGAGTCTCGCATTGTCCTAATGCTCCATCCCTAACTGGAGAAAAGAAAAATGCAGGGTATTTTATCAAAGCCGGGACACGCAGACCACACAAATCAGCACAAAAAGCTCCGTCGTTTGGATTTTTTTTCAGGAAGTGCAAAGACGTAAAAGTCAAACACAAAGACGAAGGTGAAGAAAAAACATCTGAAACATCAAGTGTTTTTACATCTTTGGTTGATCAAACCCAAGTATCTGTTTTGCAATACTTCATGACATCATCTAGAAATGTCTGTCATTGATTTTTTTTTTAATTTGGCAAATGACACCCAGCTCCATACAACTGATACATATAAATAGAACGTCGAGCTTTGGGCCCGATTGATCATTGATCAAACAGATCTTTACAGCATTTCCTCTGGGCCTTAAGCCTGTTTGTCTTTTACATTATGGCGTACATCCTCCTGCCTTTAGGATGAACAGAGATAGATTAGAGAGCACAGCTGGCTAACAAGCTCCTGTAAAAAGGCCTCCCTGCTGACTGGCTCAAGTCTCTGTACCATCCCACTCACTGGATTTACTATAGATAGACTGCATTAGTGTGATTCATAAAAATCATAATCCCCCTCTCTTTCTTACTCCCCTTTTTCTTCTCTTCCAATCTTTCCTGTCTCTTTCTGCTGCTCTCTTTCCCTCCTTCCTCTCCCCTCCTTTCTTCCCCTTGAAGCCCGGCACTAGTAGGCCTAATTAAAGGAGCAGTTTGCAGCTCCTCCAGCCAGCATCCTGCCAAGCGTCCAAGAGCGCAATCACAGACAAATAATTGCCAGCCATTCTGTCTGATTAGCATGATAACGACAGACCTCGCACGATGAAAAGTGCTCCTGCCTGCCGCTGTCAAAACTTAGCCGGGTTCGCGTCGGGCCTCTTTTAAACGAGACGAGACGTGATGACAACAGACAAATTGTCTGACGGCATTTTAATGAGACAGTGAGTCGAACGGTTTTCAGTCACAGAGTGCAGCGTAGTGGATACAGGAGAGGAATTGAACCGCGCCGTCCAATTTCTATTCTGCGTCCTATAAAGAAATGGAGAACGAAGGCTAATAAAGAAAGCAGACAGGCCTGGATCCTATTAACGACGCAGTAATTCATCATCATGATTTAAACATCCTGCAGTCGTGCAGGTTATGATGGCAACAACAAAGGGGCGCCGTGCTGCATGGGAGCTTCCTCCGCCCCGATGCAAACAGCGGCGTGCTATTTGGATGGGTAATGTGCCGTGAATAATGTCTGTCATGTTCTATATGATCAACCAGCAAGCGCACGTTAGACATGAATTGTGCATTCAAGTGTTTGACTGGATGCAGGTGTGACAGTCGAGCTGATGTGGACAGAGAGGAGAAGTGTCTCCAGATTGGATGGATTTGAAATAGATGGGGAGGGATGGGGGATCCATCTGAGGGGGTATCGCTATATTTGCTGTTTTCCAGGTGTGTGAGCGGGCAGTGTGGAGGCTGTGTGTGTGTGTTTTAAACCATACCTCTGTTGCTGGCCATGCTGCGCTGAAGGATCTGCTCCACCCTCACTGCCAGGTCAGACATGTTCTGGGCTATGGCCTGAATCCGCTCCACTAGACCTATAGGCTGAATCCTGATTGTGCACGTCACACACACACACACACACACACACACACACACACACACACACACACACACACAAAGAGTAAGAGAACATCTAAAAATATGCCAGCAACAACCGTCTTGCAATTCTCTTCAAACTGCAATCAGGCGCCTTCAAAAGAAACCCGGCGATTCTTTTATAGCTTCCTTCCATCCAGCAGCATTTGCTGCTTTTCTACCCTTCACATTGAGCGTGAAGTTAGTGGAAAAGATGCTAATTGTCTGGAACTTGAGGCGTGAAATTGAAAAAAAGCTTCTAAACACCAACAGATAATTTATTTGTCGAGATAAAAAAAAGTTTAAAAAAAGTAACGCGGCATATTAAAGCGGGACCCTGAGGGAAATAAAAACAGTAGACGATTAGGTTGCTAGCAAATGTGTTTCACTGCACTTGACCTCTGTGGCCTAAAGGCTGCTGGGAATCAGGAACCAATATTTAAAATGGAGAAGGAGATATAAACACAGAGGGAACGAGGAGAAGAAGAGAGGTTTGGACATTTTGAACATGTCCATGAGAAACAACAGCAAATGATCTGAAACTTTGTTCAGTCCAGGACCTCACTCTCAGTAAAAGTTTCATCTCACCCCAGAGCCCAATTTCATCAGAATATATTCCAAAACCTGCTGCTATACTCTGTACGTGTAGTCGTAGTGGAAACAAGCCCAAGGCACATAAACTGCTCTACAATGTGCAAACACCCAAGGAAGAAGCAATATCTTAGCAAATGTTATCTTTCTGTGTAACAATGAACCTCTAAAGGAAAGAGGCTTGAGGAATGAACCACATTAATGGTTCATGGATCTGTGCAAAGAATGATAAAATATTCTTGAGAAAGACCTCTGTCTTGTCTCAGCCCGAAAAACAAACTAGTCTAAAGTCTAAAGTCAAAGAGTTCCTCTTGTCAGAGAGAAGACGTCAGGATGATTGTGTCAGATATCAGATAGATAACAGTTAATTTCATGATTGATTCACCTACAGATTCTTTTCTAAATGAATCTATTAATTGTTTAATATATTTAAAATATTCAGTTTACACTCATGGAAGAGTAAGAAAACCAATGCATGTTCAAATCTGAGAATCTGGAACCAACTAATTTGTATCATTTAAATTTAAAACATTTGTTGATCAACTCATAGATCAGCTCACTGTAGATCCAGCCACAACTAACAATTATTTAGACCATCAAATGGTTCTTTAATTATTTTTTGTCATAAAATAATGAAAAATATCCATCTCAATTTCCCAGAGCCCAAATTGCTTCAAATTGCTTGTTTTTGTCTGACCAACAGTCCAAAAACGTGCTGAACTTACAAAAAAAGGAAATCAACAAGTGTCTGACATTTTGCTCAATAAATGATTATTAAAACTGTTGGTGATTCAGTTTCCTTCGCTTCACTAATTATATTAATCAACTAACTGTTTCAGCACCACAACCCAGGTTTCTGTAAATTCCTCTAGTGACTGGGTGAAGACTTTTATTTTGGTAGAAATCTTTGGATAGAAACTTGTAGAAACTAGGAAAAATATTGTCATGCTGAGTTTGGGTACTTTGTATTTAAGTATAATTCATGTTATTTTTAAACTGCATGTGTTGCACTTGCTGGTCGAGCTTATGCCGAGAGTTTTCTGCAAGAGGAAAGCTCGTAAATACTTAATGTTTGCAGTTACTGGTGGATCCCATTAAACTGGTGGAAAGTCCTCTGCAGACGTGATCCCTGTCTCTGCGCGACTCAGCACGTATCCAGACCCGCTGGATAACATCTGACAAGAGCAGCTGAAGAGAAAAAGTAAATCTTAACCTCCCAAACTTTGCACATCAACACTTTAATGATGTGTGCTGCTCGTGCTATAATCAACCGACATTCATCGCCCTGTTTTACATGAAAACAAACACTTAAAAGAATCATTTTAATGAGCTTCTCTTGTTGCGCCGTAGTGTTTCTGGGATTTAGATTTCTCATTAAACAGCTCCGAATATGTAAACTCAGGAAACTCGCACCAGCGGATGAACGGCGGTTCTAAGCCAGATGCAGATCAAGCAGTAAAAGTTGGATTTCATTGAGGCGGCGTGTGTTTCTGTGCGTGAGCCAGGGGAAAGCAATCTAACTGTGCTTATATGCATAACTTAACATAATCCTAAACCCCAATTTTCATTTCTCCACATCGCGCCCAGGAGGCACGTGGTAGCCAAACCTTGTGTGCTTTAGACCAACAGGTCAGCACAAATTAATTGCCAATTACGCAGACACAGCGACGGAGCAATGATTATTATGGTATAAAGCTTTCACTGTCTGTTACTGTGCACAGATGGGTCGAACGCAGAGCCAGCTCATATTTACACTGCAGGGACTCTGACCCGGGACAAGCTATCAGCTGTTGAGGAGCAAGAAGACAACCTAATTGCATTTTAACAGTCGACCAAATGGGCAAAGCGTTTGCTACCTGAAGATCTCCCACTAATCTCTGGAGTCAACCCTGAGTCACACAGAGCTCTTTAATCATCTGAGTGACGTAAAAATAAAGCCAAGAAGTATCAGCATGATACATTATTGCCACCAAGTTGGTTTTAAAAACTATTTGGCCTTTGTCACTGTAGCATTTCCACTTTAGTCCCTGAGAGGCCAATTAAATGAGTGTTCGAACTATATGACAGAGAGCATATCCACGGGGCATTTTGTGGAGAAAATTAAATTCTGTAAGTGTAACATCAAACTGCAGATAAAAATAATTATATGCAGAGTTTTGGCCGGAGTACAATAAATGTTTCCCTCCAGACTTTTGAAAAGGCGGGTCAGGTGAGGCCCTGCACCTCTTCTGTCATTGTTCATTATTTGCAGTCGGCAGCAGTTACGCAGCGTAAATTGCAAATGTTATTACAATGCCTTTTAATATATCACCAGAGGTGGTTGCTATTATTGTGTGTGTGGCGGTGGAGGCTCCACTGAAGTGGATTTCAGAAGAGATATTTCCCGGCTGAGAGGAGGAGGGAGGTGATGTCCAGGAGGGAAACGGGCAGCAAAGACAGAAACAGGACGGCGCTTCCTCTCCTCAAACCCCAAACAGGTGAGGGCGAGAGAAAAAGGTCCGTTGCCACGGCAACAGCAGCGCGCCCACAACTCAGTGCTGGCGGCTTAGACTTGTTCAGCAAGACCCCTGCTCTCCCTTTTTTTTTTTTCACATGACAGTCTCTTTCATTTCTCCAGCTGCCCAGGGAGAAGGATGAGGTTTGTTCTAACACATATCATCTTCTTCAACACCGGGTTTTCACAGCATGCACCTGCTCTAGTGGGACGCCCCAGGGCCCCGTACTTGGCCCGCTTCCTTTCTTCACACTGTGTCTCTCAGGTCCTCTTCAGCCTACGTGTTTTTATCTTACCATTACTATGCCAATGAAATTCACCTTTAGCACACAGGCTGAGCTGGACAGCTAAACAGAATATTCTGCAGACTACCTCAATTTCAACCTTGACAGCTCTGAGCAGCTGCTCTTTCCTGGCCTATTTCAGCATCTTTTTTATCACCACCGACGACGCTGCAGTGACCACCCCCAACACATTTCAATTTCGCTCATTTAAAAAAGTTAAATGTCCTTGACCAGTGTATAAAGACTCCATTTTTGGCAGGCTGGCACTCACCAGAAGGAGGCCTGTCATAATAATTGGATTCCATCAGTACAAGCCAGAGCACCTCAACAGTCATCAAATCGATTAGTTGGTCAAAAGCAAATTAATCGCCAACTACTCTGATAATAGATCATTTCAGTCATTTTTCAAGCAAAAATTCAAACATTTGTTCACTCCAGCTTTTAAATGTGAGGATTTACTGCTTTACCTTGTCATTTGTGACAGTAAATGAAGGTTTTGGACTGTTGGTTGGACAAAAGACACAATTTGAAGATGTCATTTTGGGCTCTGGGAAATAGGATGAGCATTTCTCACAACTTTTTGACATGCGCGCGAGATAATTAATATTATTATAAGTGTTGTTTGCAAAGTCAAGAATGAACTTTAAGCTAAACCAACAAACACTTTAACACTAATTTTGATGAAGAAGCATGGAATTTTACTTAGTGCCCCCCTTTTGTGGTGCTTGAGGTACACACTGACATTGAAGACAGAAATTTCATCCAACAACACACCACCCCCCTCCTCATACATCTACTGTACCTCTTTTACTTACTACACCTGATGCACAGTTTTTGAAAAGTGCTCCTGAGGCTGAAACACGGAACGTCATTACTCCTACAGAACGAGAAGAACACAGCACTTTCTCCACCTGTCTGCTACTTTTCCCCCATATGCTGCCGTCCTCAGACACCAACCCAACATGACAGCAGGTTACATTGGCTGCATCTAGTGTAAAAACACATGTGACAGGCATTAGAAAGCAAGATGCTGTACCTGTCGAGGGCTGAGCTGAGCTCATCCAGCCTGTGGGTGTCTGTGGTGTTACCCAGTTTAGACAGAGCATCCATCCTCTTCATAATGACCTCCAGCATGTCACTGATTTTCCTCAGCACCCCACGAGATTCTTGGCCACCAAGAACTGAAAAACACAGATACAGACAGGTAGTATGAGACAAATATTGCTGAAGTAAATCATGGAGATAGGAAAGATTCAGGATGAGGAATAAAGGTGGGAAAGAAAAGCAAAGTGACAATGAATCCCACAATTTCACATTATGGTACAGTTTCTGTGTAAAGTCACATTTGGCTTTATGTAATGAAGAAAACAAGGTCACCGGAACAAAACAAACCACTTGTTCTGATGTGACTGATTTGAAATGACTTACTGTACAAGCATTTCAAATTCACCAATGTTGCAGAGACTCACTCAAGGACACGTTTTAAATTCAGGTTTTTTTTATGTCCCATTTTGCTGTCGGTCTTACTTTCAAACATCACTTCAGTTTCCATTTTCATTTATCCTTCATTACTAAACCAGCAGCTCACCAGAGGCCAGCTTTCCAGCAAAACACAGGAACAGGCAAATTAGTCTGACAGTATTGGTTTTGTCTTCCTGCTCGGGCTCAAATAATTAACGAGCTGACTGGCGGTAAACCAGAATGATGCTCTTAGCGAACACCTAGTCAATTAAAGAGCCTGCAGCTGCAAACATTAAGGTCAGAGCAGGTCTCAGACTGCATTGCTAGTGAGTCGAGGTCCTGACCCTGCGCTCTTTTCTTTGATCGCATTAAGCTCTGCGCTTGGTGCCGAACGTAATTATCATCATGCATCAGTGTTGAAAATCACCAAAGGGTTCATGAAGGGAACTTAATTCTTAGCAGCAAAAGTTATTCAGACGATCAAGATAAATAACGCCACTTGTGGGACTCTGGACTGAATTGGTGGTTTCAACTCAAGCAGAAACCAACAATGGTCTCATATTGTTCTCGGGGACTGTGAGTGAAAATAAAGCCTCACCTCTCAGTGTTCTCTCATCAATTGCATTAGGCTTTCGAAACTGCAATGTGTGCACGCTCACTCCTCCTGTCAGAGTTCATTTATCACTGACCGGGTGAAAGTCACCTTTCTCTGCGAAGAAATTCTATTACATCACCGGTAAATAAAATAAGGACCAAGAGAAAAATCTCCCATTCTCTTGCTCTGTGTGGATGTGTGTGTATATGTGTTGTACAGAAAAAAGTTGTAGTATGCTTAAGCTCCAAAGTAAGAGACCAGATACCCTCCTAAATCTTCCCTTTATTGCCTGTACATTTGCTGCTTCGGCTTAACACAGTTTCACTCATTTCTGGAATCTCTTCAGTCAAACGGGCCTAAAGACGTCTCCCCTTTGAATTATTCAGCAGTTAGACAACAATTTTTCCTTCCGCAGACAGCAAGAGACTGAATGATTTCCCTTTCAGACCCGGGGCTTTATAGCAGCGGTTTATCGATACATTTCCAAAGAGGAACGACACAGGATAACAAAGGATTAAGGACTAAAGCACTGCAGGGGATTTTATTACTATATGTGTCCAAGTGAGCTGAAGTTCCAACCTTGAACACAAACAATTTTTAACTAACAATTATTCCTCCGTTCTTGTGTACATTTATTTGCGTCTGTGGACCTTCAGAGCATCCTCTATCAGCTGCAGCGTGCTAAATCTAAACAAAGCCTGGGGGCTAAAGTGTGGGAAGAACTCGCATTTCTTCACAGCAATGCTTCTTGCGCACACCGCGCTCGTAAATCACCATTACTGAGACCGAACACCTCCTCCCACACGGCACATTTTTAGAAACTGAGCCGTCTATATGTTTGCAATCAACTGTTCATCAGGCTGGCTTTTACTCTTCCTTCCCACTGCCTCTCGGGGAAACGTCAGCTAATGTGTTTTTTCCAGTGCACAGTCCGCCGCTGTGCTGACGGTGGCGGAGCAGGGGCTGATGGGTATCTGCGCGCTAATGTAGGGCCTCGTCTGTGTCGTCCCTCATCTGCTGCTTAATAAAGGGCCGATTTAGCGGCGGCTAATCTCCTTTAACGACTCAATTTCGGAAGTGCCACGGCGCAATCGATATTATGAACAAATTCCAATTAGATCACCATTTGTACTGTAGGCTGCACTGCGAAACAGTGGCCGACCAGCTGTAAACAACTGCCCTTAGAGAAGCTCACTGGCAAAATCTCAAAACTGAAGCTCGCTGTTAAGAATGAAGGATGTAAGCGAATGTCGCATGCAGCCACATACATACACTACTTTAACTGTGAACAACACTTTTTTCCAAGACAGTGCACTGCTTATGTCAAGACCACAGCCTTTCACCACCTTTATTTACCTGCATACAAATAATCCTCCTGCCACCTACCCACTGAAAAAAAACGGTTGACACATTTTGCTCTTGGCGTCACGTGTAGCTCTCAATAGCTGCAAAAGCTGTCAACCTGAAGTGATGATATTTGCAGCAATTTTCCGTAAATTATAAAGTGCATTGATCACGACATCGACCGCACTTAGTTTTTCTGGGGAGAGACAGCATTAATCAGTTTTTCTGTTTACTTTGGAGAGAAGGGGACTGTTCCCTTAACACATTACAGTATGTATGCATTGATATTTTTCTCCTGCGTCTATGGTCATAATTACTCAGATCCTAATGCTATCTTATGTCAAGACATTCATATAAATATGCACAACCAATGAATATCAATCAATGCCAGCAACTGCTCTAAGAATAATGGTCAATAGTCCAAAATGTGCAAAACAACAATGACATTCAAGAAAGCATTTTATTATATAGTATGTCCAGGTAGAGGGTATATATGCTTTTTCTTTGAATCATCAAAGAAACTCATTCGAGGTCATGAGAGGTCAACTAAAACACTATGTACCTGCCCTCTTGCCGTAGTTCTCCACATGATCATCAAGAGTGCCGTTGCTGTGTTTGAGTCTTTGTCTGCCTCTTGCTGAATTCTGTCCTTCTGACCCTCAATGGTCTGAGTGAACTCTGCTTTTACCCAACCTGTCCTGTCTGCGAATCATCCTTTTTAAGTCCTCACCCTGCTTTACTAAGCCATTGCAGCCAAATCATTTTACACGACTGACAGATTAGTCTTTTTGTTAAGCTTCAAAAGTTCCCCAGAGAACATCAGCTTGCATATAAAGCTCATCCCTGAGGCGCTATACAGACCCTTCACCTGAGCCAATTCACTGGTCTGGGAAATAATGTGGAATGAGTGTTACAGGTCCGAGTCAAAGAGAGGTGACTGTGCTTTCATTGATCAGTCTGTCTGTGGTTCATTTAGTTCAAATCTGTAAAACAGAAATACCATTTTTGGTGTCAGAATCAAAAAAACAAAAGACCAAGAGGTCCATGTACATTCAGCCAATTCCAAATTATTTAATTTGAAACCAATAATAATAGTAGACACGTTTTTTAGTTTTTTAATTTTGAACCAAAACCAGAACAACAAAATTGCGTGGTCTATTAAAAAATAGTCCAGTTTTTTTTTCTTTTGATCTCTCATTTGGGACAGACAGGAAGTGGAAGTGTCAAACAGTCAAAATTAAAGTTGGCCTATGTAAGGTGTTTTTAGTTTACAAGAAAGAGTGGCAGCACATCTCAGCACCTTGACCCTCATGCTGCGCAGTTTATTACCAGAATATCGTAACTCAGCACGTTGCTTTAATGAACCTCTCCTTTAAATATTGACAGTGCTGCAGCGCTTAACAGGAAAATTCATGAGCTATGAGCCACAAACACACACATGCAAGCACGCATGCACACATGCACGCAAAACTGCCGCATGCACCACAAAATAATTGATGCAAGAAAGAAGCAATGAAATTGGTGCAATAACACCAGCTTCACCTTCTATCTGTGGGAAAATAAAATGACCAGAACAAAAAGCACCAACACAAATATTAACCGCTTCAGATCTGCTGTTCAGCACTTCTGCACCCAGTACAACAAAACCTGCATGTAGCCAGAGGGAAAACAGTCTCCCTCCAATGTTATTACTTGTGTTGGAGACTGTAGCTTGTGAAGGTTCATTACAAAAAAACACATTTCAGTTGTTGGCTCAGGTGTGGAACAGCGTGTTGAAAGCATGATATGATTACATTTGCAGTCATTTTATTCAGACATTAAAAAGTAGTTAACGGCATCTTGACTGCATTGCAGACAATTTTTGGGGGGAGGGGGTGGAATTTTTGCTTTGTAATGATGAGTAATAGAAAGATTTTGTCCAATGGCGACATCAACAGAATCTAGTAAAAGATATAACTTATAAACTCATTCATCTCAGTTTTATTCTACAATGAGCTCAGCAAAAATGGAAATACAGCACTTATTCATCAAGAAAACTATTCATTATAGCAGTGTGTCATGTTTGATCTATATCCAAAAAAAAAAATTCTTTCTCCTCCCCATCTGCCTGATTGAGAGCCAAATAAATAAACGCTGTCATCTCCTTTATGCATGCTGGCTGCCTGGTTTTCTTAGTGAGGGAGCTGAGGGTCAGACCTCTCCACCTCACCTGTCAACAGGATAAATTCATACATTCCCTCCTGCTCTGCACTCTCTCTCTCTCTCACTCTCTCTCTCTCTCTCACACACACACAGACCTTTCCTCGTCCTCCCACTCCTTCAAATATTCATTACAGAAACGACTGATTGAGATTGAGTTTCTCTCTTCTTTTTGGCACCTATGGGGGTGGGGGGGTTAGGGTTGGGGGGGAGCTGCCAGATCCAAAGCTATTAGAACCGAAAACCTCTGTCACTTATCCTCAGTGCAGCTCCAGCCTCTTATTGTGCCTGACAGCCTGGAAAAGGGGAAAATACCTACCTGCACCTTTTCTTTAACCGTGCCTTTCTGTAGCTTCAATTAAAACCTGAGTGTATTTTTTTTCCCCTCAGTTTTCTCCTCTGACCCTCCTGACCGTGTGCAGACACAGACCAAGATGTCGATTTCGAATCATGGTGATGTTTTCACTGAAACACTTTATTGATTTGCCACAGTTTTTTTTAACCATACTGTCATTTGATGCTTGATACAGTAGCTGATATTCTGCATCAGATAAAGAAAGTTCTTATAAGATAGGAAAACAGGAATAGGTGTTCTTTTTCCAGTGAAAACATCAAAGCACGCCTGACAACTCTGAAGGAGAAGAAAGTCTGATTTAGACACATTTAGAGGTAAACGTCTGCTAATAAACCTTTATTAAAAACACACACTGCTCAGTTTACCCAGAAACACTCCGCTGTCACAGCATGCAATCATTTTCCAGGACCGGAGTTTAGCAGTTTTATTCTCTTTCATGCTCTCACCGCTCAGATTGTGCAGACCCATAAAAATACAACGAACATTTGCATAAACACGTTTCCTGTTTTCACACACAAAAAAATTCTGAATGCAAAAGGAACAACAAGAATAGAAAATGCTACCTAAACCAAGTGTGGAAGTGAACTTCCTGACCCAGTTTTGCAGCAACAATGCAGATGCTCCATCAACCTGCCTGCCACATTCACTTCAAGATAATATCACGCAAGGACAGAGCACAGCATGATGTCACTTTTCAAATGACTACATAGCTACTGTGTGTTTGTATGATTACTCTGTTCTTGTGTTTACTGCACATATGAGCACTTACAGGTCCAAGTGCATGCACATACAATACAAGTACTACAAGTCACAATCAAAACCAGTAGTAGGACTTCCACAGGAGACAGTTTCACAAAAATGATGGATCAACACCAATATGTTTAGACACAAAATTGAACTGTTAACAGTCAATTCCATGAAAGATTAATAAGCAACATTGGCGACAACAGTCTAAAATGTGTCCGTTTTGACACCAAGAGCAAAAACGTGCCCTGTTGTAATTTAGCTATAATTCCTATGAAAAGAAACATGTATTTAAAGCAAAAAAAAGTGATTTTTTGTGAGATTAAAATGCTCATCAAATATGTCAGATCCCCGTCATCCATAATTTTAGCACACAGATTGACCAGTCAGTCAGAACTTAGGAACCTTGTGCCATTTTGCATCTTAACAATGCAAAACAACAGGTGTTTGCTTATGGCCCTTGGTCCACCATTGGGGTTCAATTTTGGTCTGACCACCTCTGATTTAAAGCATAATAAAAGATGCTGAGTTCCACAAAGCCCTAAACAACAAACCAATCTGAGACAGAAAAGATGTGCCTCTGCCCGTCTAAAACAACAATCAGTCCAACTGCTGTTGTCGTACCTGTCTCGCAATCCAGGAGAAAATCACTGGTCTTTCTGCCAGGTGACGGGAGTTTGTGGCAGAATGAACAATGAGCAGTCATTTCTCACTCACGCCTCTTGTTTTTTTTCGTCAGGCTCAGAGCCAGGCAGTCAGCTGCACGCTCATCTGCAGTTATTCTAAACTACCTCTGAGGTCCCATCAGCAGGCAAAGGCCAGTTTATTCTATTCATACCACCCACAAACGCTGGAGCAGAGCGCTTCTATTTCAAGCACATTAGTTATCCCATTTTTCATTTCGAACTAGAGTACCGAAGTTCATCGCTTTGATAGACCCGCAAATGCCACACCCTGACTAGGAGCGATGTCAGGTGAGACTCATTTTCATGCAGCGCGCAGTTAGGGCTGCTGAGGCATGAAATAAAAAAAGTTCCGTCAGCGAACAGGATGCTGAACATGATGCTCCTCGCGCACCTGATGCTCTGCTCTGTGATGGATTAAAACTGTGGGGAAAGGCAGCTTTTCTTTTACATTTAATCAGCTGCTAGACACTAAAAAATGGCAGTCGCTTTAATAATCTTTCCTGAGCAGTATCAACATATTTTTGCGGCACTGTGCATTCAGCGTGATAAATATATAGGAGCTAAAATCAAATTGGTAAGATTTAGGAAATAACTCGGTGAGAGATGCAAGACTCTTCTCTGCTTCTCCATCATATAGAGGAATGGAGGTAAAAAAAAACTTGCAGGTGGGAACAGAGAATGCATTAACATCTGAACCATTTAGTCTCTGACTGGGTTAAAACTTGAAAGCGTCCTAGGCCCATTTCTCCCTTTGTGGCAAACCTGCATGAAGACCCCTATAGTAAAAGGATGCACTGTGAAGGTGGTCTTCAAAGAGCTTATTAGGAAGCTGCAGCACACCTCTGGAGCCTTTAAGATATCTAGGATCAAATGCCTGTGCTTTTCATGCTTCCCACTCTGGTGGAAATGGCCTCCCACTGTCCCCCTCCCCTCGCTTCTTTTCCACATCATTAGCTTCCTGTACCATCAAAAGGGACGTGATGAATGCATGCATTTTAAATCTGAGTTTATCTTCGTGTCCAAATGCAACTCAGTGGGATTCTGGAGTGTAAAAGAGTTGCAACACTTACATAGAAAAAATCTATAATTCTGCAGAAAATATAGCCCCTGGAAACCTGGAAAGCAGGTGTGAAAGTTGGTGCATCTCAGGTTAGATTTTTAAGAGACAGCTGGAGAGAAAGGTTTCAAAAGAAAGAGCTGGAGGGAGGCAGAAGAGCAGAGAGAGAGAGAGAGAAACAGAGGGTAGCGAGACAATAATTACATATTTTTCTTCACACCTTTTGCTCTTCAGGCAATTGTTGCCATTCACAGGACGAGCGATAAACAAGGCGCTTGTTCCTCCCAGCACAGCCTGGCCATTTTGTTTACCCTTTCAGATTCAAAATACTGTGGATGTTAATGCCTCTGCTGCTACTCTGACATTTTTTTTTTTGTACATTTCCTGCATGAATGCGTGTTACGCACACACGTGCTGGCGTAAAGACCGGGTGCAGGTGTGTGCGTGTGCACTGTCCCGCAGCCTGGATGGGTGTGTACAATCAGTGCCATCAAGGTCCGCTGAACAATTCCTCCCAGCTCATTCGTATTGCTCCAACTCCACGCGCCGCTAATCCTCATTCCCAAACATGCATGTGTGCGTAAACACACGCCTCCACGCAGGGAGGGTGAGAATTTGCATAGGCTGGCTCTCCCTGGTTAGCAGCAAGGCAGTGTTTAATGAGCTAGAGGCCAGATGCCTTCCCTTGACTGCAGCCTATGAGTGGTTAATTAATCAGATAGCTCTCCTGTCTTACACCCCCCATCACTTTCCCTCTCCTTCCCCCCAAACCAGCTCTGCATACACTATTTCATAAATGGGTGAAATCCTTGAGATTGTCTCCACACTTGTACAACTACACCTGAGGAAGTGCTCCGACTATGAATCAGTATTAAAGCGTGTAAGAACTGACTCAGTCAAAACCATTTCAACACCGTCTTTACTTCTCGCAGGACAAACAGCCACAAGCCCTGCTCACCGATTAGCCCAAAGATAGACTGCATTAGTCAAATGAGGGATGAAATGATGATGCTGTTACAGGCCCGGCGCCAAGATGAAGTGACTGAAGGGGCTGTTAAAAGTTACGAGGGGCAATTTTTTCACAAAATAAAAATTGATTTAGCAATAGCCTCAGAAAGACAAAGTAACAACAATATAAGGCCACTCTTAAAAGCCCTACACACAACACACAGAGCTGTCCAATAACTAGTGACAGTCACATGGATCACCTTCAGAAAAACACAACTGTAAGACCCCTCGTGGCTCCAGGCCCACACCACGGCCTCATTTGAATTAGAAATGAATAAAGATCAGTGTCATATTCCACAAACACAAACCACAAACAACTGCTGCCCTTGGACGAGCTGTGATAGATGGCGGTGTTGCTTCTCCCCGTGCCAGCTGGTGCCCGTCACAGAGGATGACACGCAACGTCAATATTGTGCCAGGCGGGGATAAAAAAAAAAAGGTGAAGAGACAATAGTCCAAAAGCTAACACTGACTCTCCCAAATGGCTAACGCTGTAGTGGTTTATATGCAGAGGCACATAGCACAAACACAGAGAACGTGCCGGGAAAGATAACAGGTTTCTCTCTGCGTGGTGTCTCCGCTATAGTTTGGGTTGTTGTTTCCTGGCGTGCCTTTGATTTGTCGATGTCTGAGAGGGCAAGGTCAGCGTTGTTAGCGACTTACGTTTGAGTGGCCATTTGGCCTTTTTGAGACGAGGTTGGATTTGTCTGAAGGTAGTTGTCGATCAGCTGGGTTTTTAAGAAGGCCTCTATGTAACCAAAGCAAGACCGCTGTGCTGCCAAATACATCACTTTACATCACATTCAACATCTCTGGTAAATCTTCACTGCCAGAATAATTCATGTTTGTTAATTAATTTTCAGAGGAGGAATTCCACTGGTGAACTCCTTCATGATAGATTTGGTGGATGTGCTCTCCTCACCCACGTCAACACAATCAGGGTCAACATAAGCTAAGATATAAATATTCACAAACTGGTAAAGCCCATCTCAGCCTCCACAGATTCTCAGCCACTACTACTACTACTACTATCCGAGTTCATGTGGGTCTGATCAAGGCTATGTGGGCACTGAGCACACATGAAAGCAGGTGTAAAACAAAGATGGAGGTGGAGATGAGAGAAGAAAGGAGCCTCTCCGCCTGACGCCACCACCCACCCCCCCTGGACGCACTCCTGATGAGCGAAGCGAGCGGGTCTGTCAGCCCGCCGGCGCCAATCAAGGATGCCCCGCCAAGCTCTCAGCGGGTTCCCGGCCTGTTCATTACCAGCAGGGCACAGCCGCAGCAGTCGTGGGCGATCGAGCAGCGATGACACGCAGCCGCCGGCTTACCTTCGGCACGCGCGGTGAAGGGGGAATCTCCGGGTCTCTTGGCCGAGAACTGGCCCCCAAGAGAGGTCATTAGGAAGCAGAGGCTGAAGAAGCCAATCCCCACCACGAAGATCCTGCAGGGGACAGACAGAGAGGTTAGAGCTCATGAAGCACAGCACAAGAAAGTAGATGAGACGTCCTTTGTGGGGCTTCGTGGACATAGTTTCCAAAAGTTCATGTGGTGCAGATGAACCCACAGAAAAGTGCACTCGCTTGACTGTGTCAGCTCAAATGAACCACTGCTCTGATGGGCTTTCTGCATCGCACCGCGCTCAGCGAGCTCGCATCCGAAAAATAAAAGCATTCAATTACAGCTGAGTGGCTGCGTTTGGGGAGAGCGCGGCGAACATTTCCCCCCCAAGTTCTCGAACTTTGAAAAAACAGATGCTCTGCACGCAGGTTATCTGAAAACTGGCTCATCTTCTTCGAGAAACATTTGAAAACAGAGCTTCTATTGGGGTGGATTCTCACACTTTCTTTCTGTGCAACACAACTTGCTGTTTTGAATTTGTATGAGGCAGAAAACAGAGACACACTCACACACACTCAGCTGGAGAGTGAGCGATGACCACATGACCATCCAGTGTATGAGGTAATGGTGGAAACCTGGGATTAGACGTTCAGGGAAGCTGTGTGGGAAAACACACCTCTGATTTCTTCCCACTGTGACATCAGCTGAACTGCACAGTGTGAGTGTGTGAGCCTGGATCATAATCACCGTTTTCACCCAGAAAAGCTGTGAAACATCAGGGAACTCACTCTGTCTACACTTGCCTGGATCATTACTATGGCGAGCATTCATCTCTTAAACCTAATGAGTCCTTGAGTTTGTGTGCAACCTGTCGGGCCTGAGTTTGAATGAGTCAGTGAGTTTATAGCCGCCTGCTTTGCTTTCACTCGTCTCCAGCTGCTGGTTGTGAAACTTTGAGCTGCGTAAGCAAACCTTAATTATGGCACAGCGGGCATCCAGTTGTTCCAATTAATACTAATGGTCGCAACTTGCAAGACTTTGCAGAAAAAGAAAAAAAAACATCTGCTGTGACATCACGTTGTGCAAGAAATGCTTACTTGATATTATTTTTCATGCATGTAGCTTTTTCATGATGCAGAATTTAAAAAAAAAATCACAATGCATGGAAATAAATAGAAGAATGTGACCTTTCTCACCTGAACGGTTTGAAAGTGAGCAGACATCTCCTCAGCATAATGAACAGGTCGCTGCCGCTCGCAATCATTTTCCACACACTGGTCTCCCGAACATGGTGCAGGTGTGTGTGCCAGCCAGCATCAAGAGTCCACCGGAGTCCTGGTCTCGCTGATGCAAACTCAGCAGGGTCTCTTCTCCTCCTGCAGATTCTGCAGGGGAACAAACGGGAACGAGACGAACTGGGTGAGTCAGTTGTGGCTGAATCCAAAGTCCTGTGAATGAAGCAAGCACCGAGCACAGGACTGCTGAGTTCCTTGAATTCCTTGAAACTGACTGACTCCCTCATCGCGTGAGCGCCTCGTTTCGCCGTGGCTCGTTTACTGAGAGCGCCATCTGATGGCTCAGGCTGGAAGTGTGTTCACTGTTTATTTAAAGAAAGCAGAAAGTGGATGAAGAAACAATGTAGTATCAATAAGTAAGTGTGAAATGCTCTTATACTGGAAACAAGTCAAATTAATGTTATATATTAGAGGGATATGATCATGTCTACTGACCTACTATATTATTCTCATCACTAGATTAATGACATTCATGAATTGTAAATCTGATCTAATCTGAAAATTAATTCACGATCACTATATATAATCAATCAATGTAATCTATCAATGACATGTCAGAGTCTTTAAAAATACATTTGGCACAGTTTTTAAAAGTAATATTCTTCATTAATTTTTTTCCTCATTTCAGGACCGCGGACAGCTCCGACTGGCAGCAGCTCAGCAGCGACACCCAGCGGCCTGAATACAGATTACACCGACTCAAAGGTAATAGGATCCTATTTCTATTGGAAAAAACATTTCTAATCTTGATTAATGGCTTGGCCTGACATGTGAAAATAATCCCTGTGTCTTCAACATCTATTCTAATTATACTGTGCTTCCTTCCTGATAATATAAAAGCATCGGCTTTTAAGAAGTTTTACATTAGCAGGTCTGATCAGTTTCATTTAAAGAGACAAGATTAGTGAGAAGTTGATGCATTTTGAAATTTAAGACATAATACAGTTGATGTGGTTAGCTTTCACATCAGTTTAATGAAATCTGGTACACCCACAAAGGGATTTTTGTCCCTTATATTCCCTCAGTTGTTGCTGTTTTAATTGCTGTCTGTCTATGTCTTTAAATTCAGATGAAAGCAGACAAAAACAAACAAACAAACAAACAAAAAAGCACATTACCTCATTATAACCCATGTTGGTCATCAAGATCAAGAGTGAACATCAAAAAGTCATCAGGGCCAAATCCAGCGATGGACAGGAAGCGGCAGCATCCTCTGTTGCCATGGTAACCGTTTCCACACTCACCCTGCACGGCCTCGGCTCTGCTATCTATCGTCTCTTGGCCCGCAGCCCGGCGAGAACGACTCCGCTGACATTACAAGGCCGGGGCTGAGGTTTAAAATGCACCGCCGGTCAGATCACATTCACTTTCTGTCAAATGACGAGACGACCATGGTCTTCATCTAACGGGCTGCAGGGCTTCATTACAGGACCGAATGACAGAAGAAAACCTCAGGAAGAGTATCAGTGAAAGGAAGCAGATTAATGTGTGTGTGTGTATGTGTGAAAATTTTCCATTCATCTGAAAGGAGCATCTAGTTTTGGCTGCACAAATGAGCAAAACACTCAGAGATAAACAAGCGTTCACTGAATCGGAGATAAGCTGTCATTTCCTTTCCATGACAAGATGAAGCCTAATGACACCTGTGGAGAGTTTGACTGAAGACACCGGCGGCAGCAGCAGCACCCTCTCAGAACATCTCTCAAACTTTATCTTTCATGTCTACTTTTTACATTTCCCTTCCTCTACTTTAAAGAGTAATTCCTCTTGTTTATATCTTCTTATTTTTCTTCTTTCTCTCAGTTATCAACTCCTGCTTCACGTTGACCTCTCCACCACTGCATCATCCACAGTATTTGTTATCTCCCTGACATATTCTGCCTCGCCGTTTCAGTCTCTCCACCTTCCTCTCCGTCTGCTTGTCTCTCAAGTATCTACTTCCACTGCAGTTTCTCTCTCTCTCCCTCCCACTGTTTGGTTTGGACTCCCTCTGCTTTGCCGAGGACTCACGGAGGCAGACGCCCAAGGACAAAGAACTCTTGAAAGTATTGCCGTTATACTAAACGCCCTACTTGTATTTAACAGGGAAATATGCATGTGGGAAAAAAGCAGAAGTGGAAGCTTAAGTGTCACAAAATCAAATGAGCATTGTAGTTTTGATCACAGTAGAAATAAAACCCAGTGTTTTTTTTTTTTTTTCCTATTGTTAGTCTGCCAAGAATGTGGGAGAAAATCAGGGCCTGAATCTTAAGCAGAGCGGTTCATAGTACTTCAGCCCACATAACTTTCTTTCTTTGCTGAGCGTCACTCAAAGAAAAATCCTGCTTCTCTGGACTCAACTGCCGTAATGTTAGTAGTTAGTATGCCAATATAGTTAATCTACTGTAAGTGACTGAGAGATACAAACAAGGTGTGGCAAACACTAATCTACCTAAGTGGTTAGGAAATGATTTTAATGGATTTCAAGTTAGTGCAGCAACGGTGGCTGATTTCTCCAAGACTGACTCAATGAAAAAAATCTTTTACTTTGCTACAGAAAAAAAAGTCTAAAAACCTGAACAGCACAACAAAAGAGGGCAGATGAAAGTCTTAATGATTGTTTGGCCGGATAGGAGGCCACCAGATGACCAACAGTAAAATGGAGATCCTTTGGGAGAACATAACTAACATCATATTATTATGTCAGAGTTGATATGCTCATAGTTTAGTGTATGTTCTAATTAATTGTGTTCATTTCACTGAACTGGATGTTGCATAAGATTTAATCATCTAAAAATGTATAGTGTTGCCTTTTTTCACGCAACTGAAGTGTCACTGTTGAACTAGGCCTTGGTTTGGATGAATGGAGCTACCCTCCATCACTACCCCCACTGACCCCATAGCACATAACCTGCATTACAAGTAGCTAATGTTACTTTTCTTTCACTGCTGTAGATTGTTGATAGATAACTGCACAGCAGCTGTTTATTTAGTCGTTTCAGCAACATGAGAGAAATTTATCTAATCTTTGTGAATTAACTAAAAAAAAAGATGGTCACTATTGATGAAACACATAATGGGGGCAATGTGATTCGATTATATTTAAAAAGCTGCAACACTGAAAACTGAACAAACGCTGCGTCGTGTATCGAGGCACACTCGGTTCTGACTTTGGCTTTCATTCAACACATCATTCAACATGTTGTAGTGTAAAACACTACAATGTGACTGTGCTGGATAAAGAATAGATGGGATTTGATGATAAAACTCTCGGGAACTATGTAGCAAGGTGTATAACAAGTGGAACTGAATATATGAACATAATAACCTGCATATTACTGTGTGTGTATCCAAAGAAGCATATAATCAAGGATGTGTGTAACCCCAGAAGTGTTATGATCATGAAAGTGCATGTTAATCAGAGAAAAAACCGAGGACAGAGCGAGTCAAAACCGCCTGTCAGTAAGACCTGTTAGTAAGAACAGGCCAGCATGACCTCATGGGCAATCTGACAGCATAATCCCTAAAGAGTTATGGAAGTTTACGTTATCTTTTATCTGACTAAGACAGCTCATATATCATCTTAGACAGTTTGTGCATTTCTTTTTAAAAAATGAGAAGTGTGTTCTGTCAGACATAATGGTGGCAGGCAGTACCATGCAGATATAAAATAAAAGGTAAAACCCTAGGAAAATACCTAGGAGCCCAAACATATTGGTGGCACGAAGCTAAAGATGAAGTAATTTGACCGGCCCCTAGGGGCGGATACGAACTCAACAAAATTATAATGGTGTCAAATAAAAGTACGTTTAGACCAGCCTCTAGGGGGCAAAACTAAGAATTATCAAATTTTATTGGTGTAAAGTTCACAATTCGATATTCATGTGGGTTGGACAATAGGCGTGGAAAACCCCCACCAAAACTATATAAACGAATGTAAGTTTCATTTGAGCTCAGAGAGCTCTTGGACTGTGCCTTGTGTACATGCTACTTGTTCTCTCACTTTATTATTAATAATAAAGAGTTGTCACAACATCTTGGACTCCTGTTTGAAGATTTTTGAGACCTGTTTGAAGGTATTTTGGAGCAGTTTTCCTGCAAGATTTTTGACCAATTTGTTGAAGAATCTGAAGAAGTTTTTGATCAATTGAGCACCTTTAAAACCTGATTTTGGCCCATTGGCCTGAGACTTGGGTCCGGAAAATTACCCTACAATGTGTCAGGTAGAGAAACCAGCTCTTTCAAAATTGCAATTTACTGCCAGTTCCACACTGAGCTGCACCGCTTTTTGGCTTCCAACCGTGGACACATACAAGACATGATTTTATTTAAACACTTCTTCTCCCTCTCACATGCCGAGCTGCTTCTCACAGAGAGGCTCTCAGCAGCACATACTGTATCTGCCCGCTCACTGATACATCACCTGCTGTACATGGCCATAAACTTCCATAAGAGCCATTAATGTAACTGAGAGTGATGTGCTTGGGATGCTCTCATATAGGTGCTGAAAAGTCTTAATGACCATTTACACAGCTCCATCAAGATTCAGATCCATTAAAGTCTTAATGGCTGTGCACGTCGTAGCAACTAAAAGATGTGTGCAGCTGACATTTAACAAACCCCAGGGTCCAGCAGAGAGGATCTATGAATCTTTATAGCTGAGTCTCTCTCCTGCCTCTGCAGGGGCTTTCACAAAAAAAAAAAATACTAGCATTCTTAGATTGATTAATATTTAAAATGCACTCCTCAATCAACAGTTTCACAGCAGCTCTACCTGTATGCGTCTTGTGAGAGTGATTGTACGTGCAGAGCAATGCCTCTCAGAGTTTCAGAGATTTCCTTTGTCATCCACACACTGCACGGCATGAAAAGAGCTGCATCTGTCAAAATGTGGGACTCGGAAACACGGGCGTGAGCTCACACTCCCTCTCACACACAGAGGTTTGTGTATAGAAACAGATCAAAGTTGTGGAGGAAGGCAAACTTCCTGAAAAAGCTGGATGCGTTTACTTTTTGGGAAGCTGAAGTTTCGGGGAGGGATTTCGGCTGGCTGCTGGCCAGGTGTCACATCCTTTCAAACATTACACTTTCACTCGTTACAGTCAGAGAGAAATACTGCACTTTGTACTATATCTGTGTTACAGCTGCATTGCAGTTACTGTAAACATCAATTTTCACAACACACTTGTCCCTATAGCTTCCTGTTTTTATAGGAAACCCATAAATATGCACTGGAATTAGCTGCAGGAATGGAAGGAAGGCACTTAAAGTACAAGTAGATATTTTGATGAACATTAGTTAGACTTTAAAATACAGTATATACATAAGCAGTGTGTACGCATATCCAGTGATGGAAGGTAACTAAGTACATTTACTTAAATACTGCACTTAGTACAAGTACAAATGCAACAAACAAAAAATGCAGCTTTAGACTTCTACTTCACTACATCTCAGATAATATTGTACCTTTCACTTCACTATATTTGTCTGACAGCTTTAGCTACATTTCAGATACAATTTTTCACACCCTTCCGTCCAGTGAAAACCACGCAGTTCCAAATTTGGTGATTTTTAATAAGAATTTAAAAAATAGTCAATTATTCATAATTTCATTAAAACGAAAGGATCAACTATTCCTTTATGAGTTGAGAAAATTCCCATGCTTCTTAAGCTAAATAAACTATTTAAAATCCTCCTTGGATTAGCCGGAAAATTCATGGTTCATTTTCTGAGCTCATGAAAAACTGGCTTTTTAGAGAGACGTGGTTCTCACAGCGACACTACAAACACATGATGAGCTAATAGGATGCATTACTGTAGATTGAACTATCCAACAGTATATAAAGTAGTGAAAGTAGCCTTAAACATCTACAGCAGTAAAATGCAACATACACGTTAATGCAGCTGCAAACACATGGAATATGATAGTAGAACACTGATTAATGCCATGCATGTCCAGTTTAATAAATTCACAATCTGGTTTAATGAGGGTACATTTAAAAACTATTACTGTTTTTGAAAATAATGAGTAATTTAAATACTTTAAGTAATGTTTTGAATGCAGGACTTTTACTTGCAGTGGAGTATTAGCATATATATTGTATTAATTTTATGTGAAAAGAAGCCGTTTAAAGTATTTAGAGGAGAAGTAATGAAAGTCTTCCTCAGATAGCATTTGCAGCCTTCTCAGTACATCCCTTTGGTATAGCACTGTTTGTAGTGCCGCCACAAGCAAAGCAGAAAGTCGTGAGAGAAGCTGGAGCCTCATATCCAATTTGGATGGAGGCTTCGCCCCGAGGGTTTGCAGCATCTGTCCCAAAGCGTTAAGTAAGGAGGTGAGGAAATCTTTAAAGTCACTGCGTTCTGGCTGGGCCTTTAAACTGTGTTTATCTGCCATCACATAGTGTTGACTCTCAAAGATGAGATGAGGCCTCTGCACTGCAAACAGTGTCTGTATATGATTTATACAATATTATATTCAGGCGAGAAGGCAACTTTGAATGAATGTGAACTGTTATCCTGAGGTTTGCAAGACTTATGAAGTAAACACTATATGGCAGCCTTGAACTTTTTTAAGAGAGCTGAAATAAAATGAAATGCACTTGCTCCTGTTTGTTCAGGCTCCATGCTGTGCTGCACAGCGGAAACCGGCTTCGTTCATTTTGGAGACCAGTGCTGCAGACTGGAATGGTTCTCATCAGTTCTTTTGCACAGATAGGATCCTGACACATCAAAAGAAGACTCGGAGGTTCAGAGCTGATCACTCTCCTCCTTCACTCCGCTACAGGGTTTGTTTTCTAACCCTCTTGTCTGTCTTTCGCCTCAGAGGGACAGATTGACAACAGCCCCACATGAACATGAGCAAAACTGAGCAGCCCTGCTCTCAACTCTCACACATGAACACCTGAAAAACACTCTGGTAACTTTTCTGTTTGATTTCTTGAGAGAAAAAAAAGAATACAGTGATTAACATACCTCTTTCAGCCTCTGTCTGTCTTGTTTGGCCATTCCTCACCTGTGCACCAGGTGTCCTCAGTGCGCTCCTCTGCCCTGCACACCTGTGGCTCGTCACCAAACCGCCCTGACCTGCTGCCTGATTTCCCAGCTGCTCCACATCTCTCATTACTGTCTGTGTGTTTTGGTACTTTTTGGCTGTTGTTTGCCAGTGGGTTAGAAGGCTTTATTGCCTACTTGCCTGCCTCAACATGCTGGGAGTTAATCTGCCTGTTCTTGCCAGATGCATTTCCCCCCCCCCTCTGGATATTAAAGTAGTTATGTGACTGTTGCCTCTAACTGCAAATGTCTTAATATCTGTGTTAATTTTGAGTATTTTCAGGGAATCAGCTGCTAAAAAGACCAAAACAATTTCAACCTAATATCCTGATACTACTTTTGAACTGCTTCACAAATTTAGTATTTATTGTTGAGTCCAGAAAAATATTGGACTTTGTGGGTGACAATGCTCAAAATGACAGGTTACATAATTTTGTCCTTTTTATATATAAAAAATAACATTAAAGGCACTTCTTGTATCTTATTATTTACACTGCTTATCATATCAACTAATAGAGGGATCCTTATTTTTTATTGGAATGTGTGTTAGAATATGAATTTATGTGAAACTAGACTTGGGATTTGAGCTATATTACTTTTCTTCATATTTTGGTAAATACAAAGTACAAAAAAATGTAATTCAAGCACATTTAAGCAATTGCTATTTGATATTTATTCTTATATTGACACAAAGACCCCATTTACACCTGGAATCAAACTACAATCTGTATCTTTAGATCATATCTGCATAAAGAAAAACACATGTTAATGCAAAGTATAAATGCATGCAGAATGTATTGGGATCCGAATGTGTGAACCAAAAGGTTGAAAGGCCACCCAAGTCCAGATCTTCATGCTAGCTAACAAAAGCTAGCAAGTCTTGTCTTATTGTCCTGACAATGCTGCATATTGAGATGTGATCACAATGCAGACACAATGGAGATAAAGAGAATGAACACTGTGATTGGATCTCAGCTGGTGTAAATGCGATCTGACTTCATTCTTAGAAAGCAAATAGAAATGTCACCTAACTCTTCCCGCCAGTTTAAATAAAGCCACCAAAAGCTACAAGTAGCAGCAGTGCAAACCTGTTTTTCCTTCTCAAAAAGTGATTAGAAAGTGAGGCATGCCAGTACATGACATCTCTTTCCTCGACCTGGGGCACCATGTTTGTTGACAAGTCTGCCAAACATACCTAACTAATGTGGGTATTGATATCCAATCGTAGCGTGAGCCAAAATCAAGATAACAAGGTTGTTTATTCACACCAGGTGTAAATGGAAAGATAAGGTCCAGATCACATTTGAATGTAAGGTGTAAACATGGTTTTATACATATAAACTGATAAAAAAAAAAAAAAAATTCTCATTACTAAAGAGTGATTGTGCTCGTCCTCATTGTGAGGAACAGTAACTTGTCATTTCTTGCCTCTTCATACAGGATCACTGTGGTATGCGGAGATGTCTGGACAGATGTCTTTCCTACCATGTTACCCCCCAGTTTCTGGCTGATATGAGTCGATTTCTTGTTTTTATCTTTGTAATCAGGCTCATTCTCTCCACACACAGCGCACTTTGTTTTGAGAACGTGGGTGGGACGTGGCTGCAGCTTTAAAATATGGAGTGTGAAAGCGATGTAAAATCAATAGAGCTTGATTTACAGAGAGACATGAAATGTATAAATTATTTCACAGCCACTGTTGCTGAGAGCAACTGGTTTTCAGCAAGACAATTTAAAAAAGTTGTAACCAGTGTAGCAACAGGATTTTGGAAATCAGCCCATTATTCTTATATTTTATTAATTTAATTACAGCCTACACTCTTTGTTCTTTTGGCCTTGCAGCCACATTCAAGGCCAAGATGCGACAGCTCGACAATATTCAGCATTAAAAAAAAAAAAATCCTACAATTTTATATTCTGCTCCCTGAAGAAAAAGTCAGTACCCAGCAAACAGCATTCGATCCCTGGATAACAGAGAAGATTCAGTGTTGTAAAGAATCAATCTGACAAACTCAAATGCCACGTTTGCCCAAACTGCCATTAAGTCAAAGTGAAACTATAATTTTTCCAGCTCTGTCCTGAAGTAAGGTCACACCTTCTTGGCATCTCCCTCCGGAGATAATTGGTTTGAGCGAGTCAGGGTGAGAAGTATTGCACAAACCTATTGAAAAGGAATCTACTCCAAACCATAAACAAATTGACTGTTTTTCGACCGGCTGTGACAGAGATGTGTATCTCAGGCTGAAGTATCAGAATAAACATTCAAATCCATGCTGTCACATGTTCTATCAGAAATTGCCCTTGTTGTTTTCTTTGCCTTTCATACAGCCCATCCCACTTTAAATGCTGGTATTAGATGTAATCTGTAAGATTAGAAAATTCAGAGAGGCTCTCCTTATAACTGCGTGATTAAAAATGAAACATGCTGTCTTCACCTAGAGACTATTTTCACAGTGGACTGATAGAGAGCTTCATCAGATGGTGAAACGATAATCACCCGAAGCTCAATACCAGCAAAACCAATGAGCTTGTGCTGGACTACAGTGCTTCAAGTACGGATGTTGCTGCAAGGAAGCTACAAATTCTAAAACATGGACGCTTCAATCACCGCAAATCTTTCCTGCACTGTTATCAGGGTCAAGGGTCAAATTCTTTTGGAAACAACAACACTGACCTAAAAAAATCTTTAAAATATATTCATGTTGCCTCTGGGTTTTGCTTGTTCGAGTAAAGAGGAACAAAACTGCTTCAATCAAAGTTTTTAATGCATCAATAATAAATATATATAAAATAAATGTTCTATGACTTTTTAAAGCTAAAAATGATAAAAATAGAATAATAATGTTTTAGCAAGAATGAGCTATGAGCTGGAGAAAAGAACTGCATATTCATAAACCAGGAAAGTCAATTTGCCAAAAATAATCTGTACATGTGGGATGGTTTGTATGAATATTAATAATAAATAATCTATAGGATATTTTCCTCTCATGAGGGTTTAATGAAGGAGGCAGGAAACCAAACCTTCGCTCTCCCTCCTGTTCCTCACTCATTCATTCCAGGACATGTTTACTCAAGCTCAAAGTGAAAACCTGACACCACGTGACCTGAAGTTTCTCTTAAAAAGCCGGGACTGACTCAGTGAACGTTCTTTCTCAGGGCACGTCCTCCCGAGCTCCATTAGCACATTAGATGAAGAAAAAAAGCTCAACTTTGGCACCGTAGAAATCAACAACTGGATGAAAAGACATTTCTGAACGTGTGCATAAGAGCACCATGGTGAGTGCAGGCCGGCTTGTTTCACCTCAGCAGCTCTCTGTGTCTGGCTTTTATCTGCTTCATCTAATGAGAGAAATATTGATTTTAATGCAGATCAAAGTGATGAGTCTCTGCTCTGGTGTGCGGACACGGCGTGTTTACGGCTGGATCTCAATCGTGTGGTTCACCTCAGCAGTCATCGTGGCCGGTGAGGCTCGGTTTCGTGCATGAAAAGACGGGTTTAACAGAGCATTTGAAAGCAAATTGGTTTGAAAAGGTTATGGCTTACTGGGAATAAAATATGTGCTCATCAGTGCATAATGGTTGCAAGCTTCTTTATGATTCAAGGAAGAGACATGTTGGAGCTCTTCAAGAGAAACACACTGATTTTTTAGCCAGTCTCTCTTTTCATTAGAATGAATCTACAATCCTTGTTCCCAGTTTGTAACTTAAAAGAGTGATTTAACATTTTGGGAAACATGCTGTCGGGGTTTTCTAGCTGAGAATTAGACGAGAAAATCTAAACCACTCCCACGTCTATACAGTAAAAATACATGATGAGGCTTCAAAACTTTAACTCAGCAAAGCATAACTGGCAGCTAACATGGTTCTGTCGACGATAGTTCAACACATAAATATTGCATTTTCTCTGTTTTAGTATGGATCAAACAAACAAGATATCGTGTGTGAAATTGAGTGTTTAGAGGTGCTGTTACATTTAGACAGAACCAGCTGTAGCCACATATCAGACATGAGAGTGGTCTTATCTTTTCCTTTAAAATAATCCTAAAACTATTTTTACCCGACCAAAGTCAAACAGCCTCAAATCTTAATTAACTGTAACACAGGGACTGAATATCTACAGGCTAATAATTTGAAACTAGTCTAGTGACTCCAATATAGTTATATAATGTAATGAAAGTAAAAGTAATGATAATAAAATAGAGGCAATATTCATACATATTATTCACCAGACTGTGTTGACCTTTAACCCAGTCATCCTTCTCTCTGATAACTCAGTCAGCGAAGGCTTGGAGCTGCAGACCATTCCCCAGGTGACGGCTCAGTGTGGAGAAAACGTGACACTGACATGTGAGGCCACCTTGAATAAAGCGGATATTATCTTATTTACCTGGGTGACTTCGAATAAAGCATGTGAATACGAAGGCCAAGCTGACCCTGCCGTTCTGTGTGAAAGCACGGAGGAGAATTCCCACCACAGACTCAGTATGACTCTCCTCAACGTGACGCCGCTCGACGAGGGGAGCTACATCTGTAAACTACGCTCCAAAGTGGGAGCAAAGTCTGAAAAGACTGACGTTACAGTACAAGGTGAGTTAACTTAATATGAAGATCTTTTTGTCATCGTCTTTACCTTTCTAAAAATCCTCGATCTTTACAGGCTGCTTTGGAAGTTCCAACCACTCCATCAACGAGTCTCAGGCCGAGTGCCGCTTCAGTGGAGTTTACCCCAGAGGCATGGTCCACTGGTTCCAGGGAGATGTCAACTTGACGGACTCTGACAGCACACAGGAAGAGAGGGACCAACATGGACGCTATAATATCTGGAGCAAGATCGATGTCCAGAAAGGAAACCTGAGCCAGCCTTATAAATGCTCACTGTGGGTACCTTCTGTCGGGGAGCTCGTCTCCATTCAGGAGGTGCGCTATGAGGAGCCAAGGTCATCGGGAAGCCCGGTCAGCCTGCAGTGGGTTTGTATGCTGGTGGCAATCGTGATGAAATTAATGACATGAATGAAACAAATTGAGGTTCCAGGTGGCATTGGGAGAAGTTGAAATATGAAAAATAAAACCAGAAAAGAGTCAATGACTGAAGCAGGAAATTAGGTGTAGTATTAATCAACCTATGCATTTTAATTGTTATACAAAGCTGCCATTGACTGAGTTTTGTTTTAATGTGCTCCCTAATTTCTTGCATTTGAGAGTCTATGGGCAACATTCATCTCTGGAGAGTCAAGAGTTGGTGGCTTTTCCTTAATATTCCACTCATTCGTAAAAGGAGGAAGTCGGACGATTTATTGTGTAATTTAGGTGAAAGTGTATTATGGCGCCCATGACACAGATCTTTGCAAACAAACTTCCCACTTTGTTGGCAGCACATCATTTATTGTATCTTATGAAACGTTTCTACAGAAGCTCACTGATTCACTGGAAGCATTCATTAGTCACGACTGTGAACCGTGGGAAAACAGATGACTGTGTCAGAGGAGTTTGACTCATTCGACAATGTACAATTTTCCTGAAAATGGGCTTTAAAATAAGATTTCTACTTTCAAATATCATATTCAGTCTTTTGGTAGTTTTATGCTCACTGTAACTAGGAAATTACTTTTTAAACTTTACTACATCCTGATGGCCAGAAGGAGGCAGTCTTCTCATGCAAGAATAACAAGGGACACCTGATGCATTACTTTTACTCTTACATCCTGTAAATGCTGCAAAGGAGGGCTCTTTAAGTATTCTGAATTTATTGCAAATACATGAACTCTAAAGAAGAGGAAATATGCCCAGTAGTACTTATTAAAGATGTTCAGTCAGACATGATTCATGTGGTTTAGCAGCTCTCTGAAGGGTGACCAAAAAAATCTGAAAAACTACAGTATTATAATAACCAATTACTTTTATTTTGCCTGAGAAAAGATTTTTAAAAGTTGAAAATTAAAGGTTTTTATTCACATTCAGGTCTGCAACACAGCTGTATTGAGAATTTCTTAAAAAACCTGCTTTGTAAATATGCTACATAAAAGTGTGAAACATCAAGTTTTGTGCGACTCTCTCATGTAAACTGCTCCTACAAAAATAGTGCTGGCAGCCCCAGCAACATTTCTTCTCTTACGCCTCATTCAAATCTTACACCCTCTCTTTCTCGGGTTTGTACGTGACGTTCCTCAAAGGTTTCTTCTCCTGTGAATGAGCGATCACGTGCCGTCCTGCCTGGATGTGTTTGCTCTTGTACGACTGTGCGTCTGTCGAAGTCTGTTCATTCTTGCAAGTCTGGGCATCTGCACGCTCCTCGCTGCACTTTGCTGCAAACGTAGCTGCTTCAGAGATGTTCGGGTATGCAGTCGCCTCAGCGTGTCGAATGTTCAGCTTTGGACACGTTCTCTTGTTCTTTTCCAGAGACAGAGAGGAATGTGGATTTGGTTCTGTTGTAGTTTGGTGGACTAGTTTAGGTTTTAACAAAGGTCTAGTAAAGGTCGCCACAGGTGTCAATGCCTGTTGAATGTTGAGTGTATAATTTCTCTGATCAGTGGTGCAAGTTTCAATTTAGACCCAGGTTTGGGTCAGGTAGATGATGAGAAGTAAACAGTAATGGATGGGTTAGGGGTTTTCTGTCCATTTCAGCCAGTTTATTGGTATGCATTTCTCCTTTTGTGAAACTGATATCACAATTGAATTCAGATGAGGCATGAGTGGCAAAGCACCTGTGGATTGTAGTATTGCATTGAGGCCTGTTAAAAGGAAGTTTTTCCTCACCACTGTTGCCAAGTGCCTGCTCATGATGGGAACTGTTGGGTCTCTATAAGTAATATTATGAAGAGTATGGTCTAGACCTGCTCTGTATGTAAAGTGCCTTGAGATGACTTTTGTTGTGATTTGGTGCTATACAAATAAAACTGAATTGAAAATTGAATTGAATTGAAAGCACCCTCAGTGTTGCCCCCGTCCAGTGGATAGTGTAGTATAGCTGGAGGAAGAAGATGAGGGATGAAGCAATGAAACAAGGTTGCCGTAAATGTTCACACTCAGCAAGCCGAGCGAGCAAGGGCACGTGCAGGTATTGTGTTGCACAGTTATGTTCTCACATGCAGAGATGGTTACACAGACACAAACACATCCATCAAGAGAAACTGCAAATTAACATCAAGGCTAAAGCCGAAGAAAGTGAAAACCAATGCATCAGTGCATTAAAGGCCACTGTTCTCCTGCATTCGTTTAAATGCACATGCATGAGAATATAACATGATCTCATCGAACCTGCTGCTGCTCCACACAGTCAGAAAGACTTTCCCTTGGTAAACCAGCCTACTAGAGCAGGAGAGGCAGTTGAGAGGCGAGATGACGTGACCTGAGGAGACCTCGCTGAGATCTGATACACACCACGGATTAGTTATTGAGGACGGAGCGCAGCGACTGGATTCATTTGCTCTAGTAGAGCAAACAAAAAATGGATTCATTGACTCATTTACGATCAGTGAATTTCCTTACTGTGGGACGAATGAGGGAATATCTTTCAAGAGACAGGCATGCAGTAGATCATGTCAATAAATGTGAGTGTGTGTGTGTGTGTGTGTTAGATGGTATGCTGAAAACCACATAATACTTGAGCCAGTAAGAGAGCATGTACACCTAATGTGCAGACTCATTTAATGATACACACTATATAAGATTATGTGAAAATGCACAATGATACTTTGGTAAACACGCTCATACACTTTCTTGCCGAGACTTAGATGAGAGCTGTTTCCAGTCATTATGCTCAGTTAAGTTAACAAGTTGCTGTCTGTAGCTTTTCACCTACTGTCAAGACAGACTGAGTTAATGTTCTCCCATATAGATAAAACACTACTGTCGTGATGCACTGAAGCTGCTGAAGCCTCACATCAAAACAATGTATTTCTATAATGTGTTGCTTTTCTTCCTTGCGGAGCAGAAAATTGCTCCCTCTGAAAGACCAGCAATTAGACATGCTTGTCTTTCAAAAGGCGATTGGAGGAGCAATCCGATCCAATCAGTTGCATTTGCTTTTATTCGCCGTTGTGTGAGTTGAATTGTCAGGCTGCACCGAGTACCTCGGCAAAGAGAGGATAAAGGTGTGGTGTCGTACAGAGCGCTTCATGGAACTGGGGAAATATTAATCAGAAAAGCAATTCTGTCAACTAATTGCTATATTTATGAAAATGTCTCTTGGTACAAATGTGTGTGTTCTAACATGTGTTAACTTTCAGCCTGTGCAGAGGAAACAGTGTGCAGCCAAACTAAAAACACCCACCCACACACGCACACACACACACACACACACACACACACCTGTCCGGAGCTGCCAGGTAGGGCGGTGAACTTCACCCTCGGCCCGTTTCCTTTTGTGAGTGACTGACAGCTGAGCCATGCGAAATACTTCATGTTAATAGTCTTCCATGCAGAGCTTGACTGACACAATGACGCAAATCCTGGATATTATTTAGAATCACGTGCCAGATCATGTCCTGCACCCACGAGGAGGAAAAAGGAAAAGAAATAAAGGATAAAAGTTTTCTACAGTAAAGCTGACACATATTATGATTGCACGTTATAAATGGTGAGAGGAGCCCTGATCACAAAAGATCCACAGAAGCTGCTTTTTCTTCTTCTCATGTACAACAAATTACCAACAATCAGCTTTGCCACATCCCCCTTCAGAGTGCACGTGTCCCTTGCTTCTGAAATAACGTGGTTTGATGACATGATAATAGTCACAGGACTGGATGAACCCACCTGAGTTCACAGCTCCTTCTTACTCTTATTTTCACGTGAGCAGAAAGTGGATTCTCAGAATAACGCACTTCTCTCTGCAGAGGAGCTGTTGTCCAACCCTCCATTTGCTCTTTCACACATATAGATGGGTGTTCTTCAGTGACAGAATCATCAGCACGCATTGCAGGTAGAGACCTGTGACCGTATACTTATACTAAAGTTCTGAATCTTTCCTGCATCAGCTGTGGGCAATGCTGTCCTATTTCTTCAACGTAAATGTCCAAGAAGATGCAAGTGTTCCAAAATAAGAACGCATATTATAACTATCCGTAGCTAATATTTAACAACATGAATAGTTCTAATTGTGTTGGCAAATTTTCACCTTGCACCATTGGTGCAAATTTGATCATTGGACTGTTCGATGCAAACAGAGAGTGAGGTTCCAGGTCTTTCTAGAATTTCCCTCCAGTCTTTGTCATTGTTCCTCTTGTCTCCGAACGTTTATGAAATGGATTCATAAAGCCCCAAGATATGTGCAGTTCTTTGCTCACGTTAAAACATTTTCAACTTCTGTGACTTCGCATCAGTTTGTGAGTTCACTTCAAGTGACATGTCCTGGATGCAACAGGCCTTTTCCATTTGACATTTTGACATGACACGGTAGAAAAGGTGCAGGTGTAAAGAATAAGATTAATGATAGACAGTAGCTACCAAGTTCTTAGGAACTAATAGCTTGTTTCAAACATGTGATTGACTGAATCAGGTTTACAATCAAAACTGAAGGAAATGTCATAGCCAGTAAGAACTTCAGTGACATTTAAATTTCTCAGAAACACCTGTAATAAAGTCCAATTAAAAGCAATGCAAACAGGAACTAACTGCAGCATCACAAGCTATCTTAACTTGCAACAAATGATATTTTCCATATTTCTATTGGCACAAAAGATGATAGATAAGTATTTATTCTGTCTGCATACATAGAGATATGTGTGAGTAAATAGTATGCACACAGTTCATAATGAGTGGGAAATTTACTTATATAGTCAAATAAGATAAGATGTTCCTTTATTAGTTTAGGTATGTTTTTGTGAAATGTTATTTCAAATCTTCAAGGTTCAAAATATTGTTAAAGAGCATTGATCAAGTTTCAGGTCAGATATCGTTTTCACATCACCTCTTTGACTCTGCTGTGAGAAAGGTCTGTGTTTCAGTAATGCAAAAGTTTGACATGGCAAAACTTTTTAATGAAACCCTGTTTATGTTTTTAACACTCCTTCCCCTTTTAACGCGCCCCTCCATCATTCCCCTTCAGCCGCCACCTAAAATAAAAGGGCACTATTTCACGAGCCGCGGTCGACACTTTGGACGTGTAAGTAGGAAGACGAAATGTCACCTACAATCAGTAAACGCTTTTAAAACAAGGGCAAAAGTGGGGCTCTGCCTCAGGAGAGCCATCAAAAAAAAAAAGATCGAACATCAAACGTTGAACAGTTATGTAACCTTCCAATTATTTTATGTAACTGTGGCTGTTCAGGCTCCTCCTCTTCGCTCTGATCCCCCCCCTCCTGAACTCCATGTGTGGATACTGAGCACTGTCAACATACAGTACAAACATCCACAACCGCACTTACTGTACACACACACACACACACACACACACAAGGTCTGCAGCGACACGCAACGCTGGCAAAAGTAAGACAAAATCAGCTGTATTGAATTAGAAGACTTTTAAATATGTGTATGATTTATGCAGAACAATAAAGAGGAAACAATTGGAGAGTTGAAAACGTGTGTATATATTTCAATCAATTTCAAAACGTGCATTATGATATGTATTTTTTAATATTACTGTTTGATTCATATTACAACATGTTTTATTATGTAATGGTGTCTGTAGCCATGCCGTATTTCTAACCGTGCAACATATGTCGACTGTAGCATGCATACTGTATATTTTTGGCGTGTTCCCAAGGAAGAGAAGCTGTTGCCAAAGTAACAGCTAGTGAGGATTCAAATAAACCATCATTTGTCTATGAAAATCATTTTGATCTTCATGTCATCTCAAAGTCCATTTTTGCATCAATATGGATTTGAAAACTACAAGATCCAGTGCTTGTTGAGTTTGAATATAATAGACCCACGGGTGCTCATTTCATCAACACTTTTGTTTTCTGTTTGCTGCGTTGAGTGGTTGATCAACTCAACGGCCGCAGTTAAAGTGTAGGCCAGAGCACATTTCCAAGATTTGCCTCCTACATTGATCAGTTTCAGAGTAGTGGCAATGAGAGGACAGACCTGTTTGAAATAATGGCATCAGAATAATGCATCAAATTAAAACATCCTTTGATTTGTAATATTTCTATAAATGAGTGAAACTGCTGCTTCACCCTGAATAACGCCGGCAGATAAAACCCAGGTGTGCCGGGTCCACCGGTGTCTGCAGTCGTCGCACTGGCAGACACATCGCTGGTCGCATTACTATCCATTATCTCGCTGCATTACACACTCAAACAAAGTCTCTGGTCATGTGCCTTGGAACCCAAACACAGAAACTAACCACTACGCCTTCCACATGAGGTTCACGACACTTAAGAGTTTTCACACTTCCATCTCAGAGACAGAGTGCTGTGTGTGTGTGTATGTAAAGTTAGAAATGGAGTGTGTGTGCATGCCTGTGTGTTTGCAGTCTCACTAACATTAGGACCCGCACTGGAAAATCAGGCGAGAGCTCAGCATAGTTGAACTCACTGACTTGGTGAGGAGGAGCGCGTCACTGCTGATTCGACACAATCAGCTCTGTGTACAAACAGTACAGACGCTTCATCGCTGAGCTTTGGATGTGAACCCCCGAAGTGTTCAGTATCAGCAAGACTTTGCGACATAAATAATCCTATGAATATATTGTGTAAATGACTTTATGAAATAAAAATAAATATGAACTCTGAATTTTGAAATAACATTTGTATTAATGTGCTGAGTATTATTATTGTGGTTGTTTCGTGTCTATATTTCACACAATTTACAGAATATGACTATTTATTTTAAAATTACTTACTTAAACTGGATGTGGATGTTCCCACTTTTAAGCTACATTAATCAAATAAATGAAGGAGGCAGGAGTGAAGTATTTTTGCACATTTCATATGTTATTCTTATGGCTCATTGAACTGGTATAAATCAATACCGTTTTTCAGTTTTTCATTAGTGCTAAAGTGCACATATTTCTAATTTTACAACAAATGAAAGTCTTATTATCCATATTAAAAATTATTTGATTAATGTAGTATGTAATGTAATGTAATGGATTTTTTAATTTTATTTTAAAATGCCATATATAATGAGAAAATGATAAGAAAACAAATGTCAGTACCGGCTGTGCCTTCCTCCGTTTCAGTAGCGCTGATGCAAATTTCACCAAGGTTGTTGAGTGCCTAAAGTTGTCTGGAGCGCTTGAAGAACGAGTTCACCTTGGAGAAGGTCTTAAGAGGCGCAAAACGCAACCCCAGAGCCTTGAAAACAAAAGATGAGAGGACGTGTTTATCTCGCGCAGGGCAGAACAGTGTTTAAGTACTTAAAGATGTAAAAACTGAATCTCCGTGGGATTTGTTACTCAACGTTCCCCTAAGGTAACGTGTTGCATAAGCTGTCAGTGAAGGACTTTGGTGAGTGCGTCTGAGAGATAAACTCAAGTCGGACTAAATAAATTGGATCATAATAGCCGTCTCTAGTCTCCATGGTAATGATTAGCAGCTGGGAGATTAGCATGATAATATTCAAAAGATAGTTTTTCATTTTACTTAAAGCGTCTATACTCTCAACCGTCACGTTGGACTGTCAAGTTGTCTGATGTGTGCGTGCAACAAAACATCTGTGGTGCTTTAATGACCTCGGTTGATCTGCAGCATGAGTGACAGTTGCAAGCAAGGTAGCAGGAACACAAGGAACGGGAGCCAAACGCAGACGATAGAAGCAGAGCTGCAGCACTCAGTGATATATTAACAGGATAGTGCGGCAAGTAAAGGTCAGAACCAGAGAGGGCAGTTCACAAACAGGTAAGGTCCAGGGACACAAACAAAAGCTCTGTGAACACTAGGTAACAGGCTGGACCTCCCGGCACATGGTACAAAGACAAACTGGCCCAGGGTGAAGACAACACACGGGCTAAATACAGGAGGAGGGGAGGAACACAGGTGAAACCAATCAGGGCGTGGCAGACAATCAAAATGGTAGACAAAGGCAGGAAGTAAAGTAACAGGAACACACCTGAGGATGTAGCCTTTCAACATAAAACAGGAAAATATGTCAAAACCAAAAACCTGACCTGCATCAGCACTCCTTCTTGTTCAGACCATCCATTTTGCTGGTGAAGACAGGTGAAGCGAAGATAACGTTAATAATGTTACATCACATTACGTCCCGACTCTGTTTTGTTCTGTTTAAGATGTAGGACGACTTTGCCGAGGCGCTAAAGACGCTGGCTGTGCGAAAGCTCTTTTTCAATTTCACATTTGACCCCAAAGAAAATGTCAGGTTCAGGTGACACGGGTCAAAATGATGTTACTTGACTGCATTGCCCACAGCAGCACAATAATCAATTAGAATAATGTTGAATGCTGAATAAAATTTATATGGATCCTTCCCCATCTTGATACCTCATTGGTTTTTATGTATGCAGAAAGAGAGAGAGAGGAGAGAGAGAAGCCAAAGAGAGTAAAAAAATCTATATATTGAGGTTTTACTTTTCTTTTTCTTTTTTTTTTTTTTTTGATTAATTAATGCACACAAGTGTATAAGCCTACATATATCTATACAGACAATCAGCACAGACCAGCCTTGTTTGTCAGAGTGTTGAGGACTAATGGGAAACATTTTGAGTTGAGGACTTAATCAAAAAACGTGTAAAACAGCAGCTTATGCTTGTTCCCCTTTAAATAAGTCTGTTCAGTTCAACAGACGTTATACAACACTTGACTCTCTCGCTCTCTCATTTCGCCTCAGAGGATGTGAAACATGTTTGAGGGCCTGACATGCTCCCAGAGCCTCCTGCCTCACAGTTTATTTCACATTAATTTCACATTGATGTAATTTACATGCGCTGGTCGTGCTCTTTGATTTATGTCCAATCGCAGCAATTTAACTGAAAAGAAAGGTCAAAAGAGCTCATTACACAGATACAATACACTCATTTTCATTGTGAACATGTATAGATTCATTTTCTTTAACTTCTGGACCTCTAGACATTTAATTTCACTCTGCTGCAGCGTGGAAATTAAGTTTCTGCTTCTATTAAACTTTATCATAATGATTAAAATGAGCTTTATTGTTTGACTGGTGGTGGTCATCAAAAGGCAGAGAGTGGGCTACTCGGTACACCACGCAACTTAGTGCTTCCTTAATTATGCTTCATAATATTCATAACATTCAAAAGAATATTATCGCAGGAAAACAATATGTCAGTTTGTTAATCGCTTCTGATGCAGCGGTTTGCGGTAAAGGCCACTTCGATTCGAGGATTTCTGTCCGCAACATCCCAATTTGTGAGTCTCCACAAATATCTGTAAAACACTGAAATGTATAATTTTAACATTTACTACCAAATTGTTCTGATTTTCACCACATTAGAATAATAAGTGATTAATAATAAAATACACATTGATGATAAAAGACTTAGACTTCTCTCTTGCTTGTCAAGGTTTTTCCCATAAGAGAAAGCTTTGTTAGAACGTTTTAGTTGTATTTTTATTTACAATAGGCTACTGTGCTATAATGCTCAGACTATAGTTCTGCTTTCAGTACAAGAACAATGCTCCTCCTTTATTTCCTATATAAGTGCACGGTCAAGTTATCGTCCCATCATAGCTTTCATGAGGATGTTTGCCTTGTTCTGTCACATCTCAATCTGTCAAACTCGGCTGTTCAGTATATGGGCAGTACCTGCAAACTTCACCTTACGCAACCCTGCAATGGTCTGCAAGTACATACTAAAGCAGCAATATAAAAAAAAAAAACTGGAGTGCAAAAAGTTGCTGTGTAAAACTTCTGTGTGTTAAATGTTGTGCAACAGTTTGAAATGTAAAATTGGGTCAAGCAGAAACAGCAATAAATATGAGGAGCAACAACTCTGACTTCACGCTCCAAGGAACGCATCCAGAGGAAAAACATCCACGCTGTCTATGAATATAATTCCACATTCTCACCTCGGAGTCACTCTGATATGATATTCTGAAAATAAAAACTACAGTGTTGAGAAATCACATTATTTCTGCCGCCCTATGTTTCTCCATCTCCAACACTCAATAACATAATAACGTCCGATCGCTGGGGGAGGGACAGCAGTGCTCTGCTAAACAACAATAACATTTATTTAAAAGGATCGTGACGTCGGAGGTGTAGCTGCAGAGAAGCGGCGCTCGTCTTGTTTTTATAAGTTTAATATAGAAACTCCTCGATACATAACACCTTTCAATGAGGAAACTTAAAAAACAAGCGCTGAATCATCGGGCCTCCAGACAGAAAACGGCAAAACTCAAATCAAAAAGACGCTTGTTGCAGACGGCTCCCTGATGCTTTGGACAACAAGTGAAAGCAGACTCGGGAACTCTTAACCTCGCAGTAATGAGCAACAGGGGAGCACGCTGAGGATCGGTGGAAAACTCTCTCAGGGCTCTGCTTTTGAGAATGATGTCGGTTGGGCACAGATTGCACTCAAGGTCACCCAGTCGAGGGCGTCAAGGATGTGCCAAATATGCCTTTGGTAATTTAGTGGCCAGGCTTGTCATACTGCATAGAGACGGTATATTCATATTCACAGGGTGCTTCTGGACTATGGATTAATGCAGGCTCAACAACGGTCACGTCTAATGACGGCTTTTAGGATTAGGTGTTCTTGAATTTAAAGAATTTGCCTACTTCTTGGACAAACAAATTATTTCCAACCCTGCTGGATTATCTCAAAATGTATCACCACAGAGCTGAACTGAGTTTAAGTTTACATGTTTCTGGGAAATGTTATATAAATCAGAAGTGTACCAAAGCAGATGTGGTTAGATTTTGCTCTGCAGCTCTTTTTCAGAAAGTAAGAGGTCAAATGAATAAAAATGACAAAATTTCATGCTGGAGGAGGACAAACAACAACTAAAGGGATGTTTCACAACTTGGCAACCCAAACTTTGTTTTCAATAATAGTTTATAACTGATCTATAAAGCATTAGTATTGCAACTTGTATTGTAAAATGCATTCTCATGATGGGAATTGTCTATAAATATAAATATAAATCTCTATATGAAAATGGCCCCGAGATAACTTCTGTTGTAGCTATTATCAAAACTTATAAACCCTGCTTAGAAAGTGGTACCAAGGGATGCAAAGCTCTGAGACGTTATTTCTCATTCTGATGATGAGATGCAACACAAAAAGTGTCCCAGTGTGTAGATGTATCCTGAAATCCAGCAGGACACAGGTCTCTGGTATCTACAGGTGTCGTTATGTCTGTTTTTCCACTTCCTATCATATATCTTCTGACTCTGTGTAAGTTGACTGAATGTATGAAAAGGACCTACTGGTCATTTCTCACAAACCTAGAATAAATACCTGCTGCTTTTCGATGCCTCTTACCCAGCTCTCCTCCCCCTTCCAGGCCACATGTTGCGTAACAAAGTCCCTGTACATCCAGTCCAAAATGTTTGTAGCTTCATCATGAGATGTTCTCGATCAATGTGTGTCCCCAACCTCACCGGGCTTCTCTAATGGCCAGTTAGAGCTGCAGATCTCTGATTCATACAAAGGCTGCTCTTCAATCATCGCGACCTTTGACACGGAAAAGAAGCCGCCAGTGATTTTTTTCCTCACATAAATGTCGACCCAGAAAAAGAGGGACTCTTGATTGCTGCTGATTCAATTCTACGAACATGAAGAAATGGGTCAGGTAAAAATACCCCAAACTGAATAAAAACATGATTCAGGCACAAATCATTAGATAAAGGTGCACCGTCTAATGCAGCGACGTGTAATGAGACCGGCCTCCGCTCGCTCTCTCGCTGCTGTTGTTCCAGCCCCCACCATTGCCACCACACCTCTCATTATCCAGGACATGATGTACCAGAGCCAAAGGACAATGTCAGGAGACCTGTAGCCAAAACTTAGGAGGGAGGAGGACTGAATACACACCGGTGAGAGTGACCTGCATGTGCACTCTCGTTCTGCCTAAAGTCGCAAAGCCACTGACTGAAAAGGACGGATTAAGAGACATGATAAGAAATTCATGGGCTGGTGTTAGTGGGCTTTGGTGAGCTTTCTGCTCTGCGCTTCATGTAAAGAGAAGTCTGTGATGATAAGAAGAAGTAGGAAAATACAATATAAGACATAAACAGAAGAGATTGGGATTCATTATCGCCAATTTGCAGCATTTGCATACAACTTTTTTTTGTGATGCTGACAAAAGCAGACAATATAATATGTAGCTGTCTCATGTGTGCCGTGGAGCTATGACTTAAGGCCAAAATCCTATATGAACCCAATTTGTGTCCACGCTCGGCTTAAAAACTGCCAAAGTCGATCTCTGATTGTAACTTCTGGCCTTTCATTTTTAAAATAATCCACATAGCTCTGGTCGCCACGGGGGAAGAAACTATCCAAAAACGTGCCGTCAGATTGCTCTCTGGTCCGGGCCATTATGCATGTGTCATGCTGTTCCTTGTGCGATGATGGAGCTTTCTGCAGAATCAGACATCTGCGTTACGTCTGTGTCAGGCAGTGTTACTGTAACCGTTCATCCCCCAGAAATAACGAGACGGCCCATCAAAGTGGCGTTAACGTAGCCTGAAACCCCCGCTGTAGCCGGTGGAAGAAACAGTTTCTAAATCGTAGACAAATCAGCCAATGGAGCTCTGCAGTTTCTTGTGCAAATAAATAAGAACAAACTGTACTCTCCTATTCTGTTCGATTAATGGCCTATTGACCTCTCCTTCGCTCCATGGGCAAACAAAGTGTGCAGATCCTGTGTCTGTTCAGACTTCATCAAACCCTCCACTGGAGTGCACAATCCTTAAATTGCCCACTTAGCTCAGCTGTAAAGAGCAAATGACTTTACAGCACGGCGCAGCGTTTCTGGGTCAGTCTCTCTATAACTGTAACATCTGTGTTTATTTATGCCACACAAGACGTTGACACTCATGAGACACTCCCATATTAACAATTATTAAGAGCTGACTTGAGCAAACTCTCAAATTCCAAATATAGACTCATGACTGTTTCACCTGAGTACATATACAGCCGGCACAGGAGCAGCAAAGTGTGACAGGACTAAATGTTCTCCTCGCCACACTTAATGAAACATGGCATGACCCACTGGCTTTGACTGACGGGCCAGGCTGTCGCTCACATCCACACGCCCTGCTGAATAAACACACACACAGACAAACCACGCTCAGATAAAATGTTCATTCTTATCAAGCTACTGCATAATATTATCAGCACTCGTCCAAAACCATCATCGCTCCTTTATTGGGTTATCAAACACTGTTGTGTAACTTGAGTAAATGTCATTTGGTGCCATCTCCTGAAACTGGATCCTTCATTTTTTTAGGTGGACACTGAAGACAACATGCTGAACAAAGCACATTTAACCAGAATATACATCCTTCTCCTCATCCTAATCCGTCTTTAATAAGAACTGGTGAGCGGCGTACAAAAAAATCATACTTGATGAACAGGTCGCCAGGTGCTGAGAGTGTTTCCCTCCCCTGTGACCCGATGAGAACAGCCTGTTCCTCCAGAGCCGGTCATCATCACAGACTAACACCTCTGAGCCAGCGAGGCTGACCAGCGACTCGATACTGCACAAACCTCTCGACACACCTTTCCATAAATACAACTGTGAAAAAAGGAGGTAAATGTATCATGAAAGGAAAATATCTCAATGAGAGAAATGTGCCAGAAAGAACTGAAGAACAGGACTAACCATGCTCGTGGCTCTGTGATGCTGTTCTTAGGTACAGTGTTGCTGAACACTAACATGTTCACAATGACTGATGTTTATCAGGTGTAACATCAACCAGCTTCATCTTAGTCTAGTGGGTTAACATAAAGTACAATATGAATTTTGATCCGATAATGGGGCCAGATGAAAAGTGAAGGGATCACGAAAGTCATTACAGTTCATCTTGAGAAGAACATGGATTCCTGAAATTTAATGTCAGTCCATCTCATAACAGTTGAAATCTGGACCCAAGTGGTGGACTGACCAGCCAACATTGCCATCTCTAGGGCCATGCCGCCTCCACGGCTAAAAATTTAAACAACAATACATTGACAGCAGTGAGTTAACATCATCTGATGGAAAAAATGACTAAGAGCAAGCTTAATGTGCTAAAAATAAATTGAACTGAGTAAAAGTGGTGAGGTTATTCAGACCATTTTTAGGACTTTTCCATATTTAGCTCAAATCAAATTAAAGTATTAAAATATTTTCCATATTAACAGTAATAATATATAGGCTCCCATGCTGCCAGTGCCTGTGTTTAACGAAGTGAAGAACCCGAGAGATGCAGCTGAATTGCTCAGGGCCCGGAGCTTTAGTTCCACGCAGAGAGGAGAAAGAAGCAGAGGTCAGAAAAGTCCAGAGTTAATAACCCCAAAGTCCCTCGCTGAGAGAAACGCAGCACGTAGCGGTAACATCCGGAGATGTACTCAAATTGTGATTCCAAGCAGACGTGTATTTTCAAAGGGCGACGGGCTCTGCTGCAAATGAACAAGGTTCATGTTCTCTGCGGAAAATGAGATTTACACACATCTATAATAGAATAACAAACACAAGCGCACACGCATGGGAATATAATGGGATGAAATATACAATCTTGGCTCAGACATGGTCCAATCTAAACTGAGCAGAACAAGAGGAAGAGGGATTTTTGTGGGACTCTTCAAATAATATACACGAACAACCAAATAATGAACCAAATAAAATGTGGCCATTATTCTGAATCACAAAGTATATTTCATATATAAGGATTTTGCCTTTGTATATTGGTGCATGATGATAAAGTACAAGAAAATATAAGACAAAGATAAAAGCAAGTCAAAAGCATAAATAGAAAGCTGTCAATAACGTGAATAAATATTATAAAGTCAATAAAAGTAGAAATAATATGTAGAGTATATGAGCATTATTTAAATGAGGGAGCTGCACACGTTTGTGCAGGAATGTGCAAAAGTTCTTCTGTTTAAAGAATATTTGCAATGCACAAGAGTCCAGGAGGTGGGAGATAATCAAGCGCTTTTAAATCTGCCTAATTAGCCAATATACCCCATTACAGGCCATTACCAGTCTCCAGCGTGAACAGTCGGCCTCAGTAATGAATGACAGCAGTAATAAGGTGCACATTTCTGCCCATAGATCTCTTTCAGCTCAGGTAATGGATTCGGTGGTATCATAGCAACAAGTGAACAAGCCTGGGCCCGGCGGAGCATGTGAGACATCCGAGTGTGATAATGATAACTGTAATATCTGATTATTTTTCTGCTTTGTCCGAAATGAATGCAGACCACGGAAGCTTCCCACACAGTTTGACATTTGAGTCCTAGAGGTGCCGCAAAGACAATGATGTTGAACGCGCTCCTTTTTCCAGAGAGAGAGGTTAACCCGGCACAGGAGACAACGCCAAGAGTTCAAGGACAGAACGTCTGTCTCTGCCTCCTCGGCTCGTGACGTGAGCAGAGGTTGAGACAGACGACAGTGAGATGTCTGACAAGTCAAACCAGCTAAAAGTCCACTGAAAACTGCATCAAACATCAACCTGCAATTAAGATATTTCATACATGAAATAATATGACAAATGTATCAAATAAGATACATTTACAATCATCCTTTAAAGTGACTATACTGACTCGGTGGGAAGTCAGATTCATAATATTAAACAGTCTTGCAGGGATCAAATGACCTTTCGGGCAGTGCGCTACTGTAAGAGCACTTAGGTCATTCAAACCAAATGACTGAACTCATGTTTGTGTGCTTTAAAAAGCAACCAAACTGTAAAACAAACAAACAAACAAACAACAAACAAAAAACTATATTTCACCCAAGATTGCTGGACAGCTCTTGACAGATGATCACATTATGAAGATCATCAGAACATGAGCTGAGACTCAGACTCTTATACTATAAAAGTAATATTTACCTCATGATTATTCAATTTTGCATTTCATAATAGCAAACAAGTGATCAATTGATTATGCATCAGAATTTTTAACTTTTAATTACACAATGTTTTAATTATGAAGAATTGTGTCTCCAATCCTCTTTTTGTATTGCATCGTCTTTGTTTTCCTCTGTTGGATTCTTTTGTTGGAAACTGAAACATAATCGAGAACATTGCTGACGCGGCCGTCTCACTCTTTTGAGGCTCGGATCCAAATGTTTTGTTTTCTAGTTGACGAGCCAGAGCTGAGAGACTTTGCATGAAAAAAGCCTGAAATTATGATGTGTGATACTTTTTGTATTATTATTAAAAAATTCACCGTAGCTTCTTTAATGAACGTGTTGAAATATCTGCACATTTAATGTTGTGATTTGCAACATACATCAAGAAGTGTGAGATTAAAGATTCATGGATAATTGAGTTATTCCACAGTCAGTATTGAACACAGACTTATCATGAACACATACTGGAATATCTTAAAAACTTATTGAGTTGATCCTAGATGGAAATGTTTTCTGCATTGCAAACAAAGAACTTAAAGTAAAATCACTTCTGTCACCTTTTCCTCACTCAACTTGATTTGCATGAGTGTCTGCAATTCGCTGCTGTGAGTTCAGGGCAAGAGGGAGATACTGCCCTCTCCTGATTGGCTGGGAGCAGGAGGGGGCGGGTACTGTGTGTGAACATAAATACAGAGTGCAGCCCAGCAGACACACTCACATGCATCTGCAATCACCAACTACATCCAGCTCCATCACTGACAGCAAAGACAGATTTCAGACAAGGCAAAGAAGGAGAGAATAAAGAAACAGGGCAGGAGAGAGATTCAAGAGATTTGGAGGAAAAAGAGCAGCAGAAACTCATCATGTCTTTTGAAATGAAGGAGAAGACGGAGGTGCGTCTGGTGTTCTTGGGAGCAGCTGGAGTGGGGAAGACAGCCCTCATCCAACGCTTCCTCAAAGACACTTTTGAGCCCAAGCACAAGCGCACGGTGGAGGAGCTCCACAGGAAGGAGTACGAGATGGGGGGCGTCAAAGTCACCATCAACATCATGGACACCAGCGGCAGCTACTCCTTCCCCGCCATGCGCAAGCTCTCCATCCAGAACAGCGACGCCTTCGCCCTGGTCTACGCCGTGGACGACCCCGAGTCCCTGGAGGCGGTCAAGAGCCTGCGAGACGAAATCCTGGAGGTCAAAGAGGACAAGTACACCCCCATCGTGGTGATAGGCAACAAGATAGACCGTCAGGACGAGCGGCAGGTGTCCAGCGAGGACGTGCTGTCCACTGTGGAGCTGGACTGGAACCACAGCTTCCTGGAGTCCTCTGCCAAAGACAACATCAACGTGCTGGAGGCTTTCAGGGAGCTGCTCCAGCAGGCCAACCTGCCCAGCTGGCTCAGCCCGGCGCTGTTCCGCAGACGGGAAACCTTCCCCAAAGAGAGCGGCAGACGACCTCCGATGAACAAGACCAACAGCTGCCTCATCTCATAGTGACGAGGAGCGACGGAAGAGACTGAGAGGAAACGAGCCCAGAAGACACTGAAAGGGCTGAGAGACAAACCAAGAGACGGTGTTAAATGTGTTCTACACTGAGTCGGTCAACTGTGTCTCCTCATCGAACCCCAGAGACACAGACACGCTGCAACGACGAAAACTGATACCACCTTGAAGACACGAAAGAATGTGGCTGAACAACTGTGAAAAAAAGAAACAGTGCACAGACACAAAGATGTTGTAATAAATGATGACAGTGCAGAAGCAGCTCTGTGTATCACGAGCTCAGTTCCCACTGTACACATGTAAATATGATGTTTCGTTTTTGTGTCGCTGGTGTTTAAAAAAAAACCAAAAGTGCAATAACTGTGAAGTGATGAGTATTTACGCAAAGGTCTGTTTACATGAGACACTTTTATGAATACAGTGAACAACAGAAGGAGAACTTGTGTGTATATTTTAGCACATCCAACATTATGCTGTGTGATCTTGTACGATCTGTCCTGCAACTGATCAGAGCTGCTTTGCAAACCCTCATTATGCTCTTAGCACAAAAACTAATATCTACTGTCTTTTTCTTTCTCTGTGTTTGACTTTTTTCTTTTCAATGGGGGTTTGCATCATTAGAAAACTGACTTTAAGATACAATGAGATGAAGGTGATGTTCGATGTTCTTATTTTAATGTAAATAAAAGTTTTTTCCAATACCTTTAGTCGCATTGTTTATGTCTCTCTGCACGTTTATTACATTTTTTTTTTACAGGGACTAACAGAAGATACCACATTCTAAAGTCTCCTCTAAATAAAATATGACCATATTACATGTACATCTGTCATAGCACATGGAGACATACGTTATATAGATGCTGTTTTAAAACTCACTATCAGTATTGCGTTGACAAAATAGTCAACTTGTTTTCTTGAGAGCTGTGCTGGTTGAACCAGACATGTAAGTTTTAAAAAGTTCGGCATCACTTGACCAACACACATACATAAAGTGAGTGGTGTTGATTCCCATGTATCTACCAAATACTCTATGGATATTAATATTGAGTGGATTATCCCGGTGAAATAAAGTAAACTGTGGACTTTTCTCTAACGCACACAAAATCATGAGCTCTCTTTTGTGTGTTGCATTGCCCTCTGGTGGTCATTATGCACAGTGGCGCCTCTGTATGAGGAAGCAACCACTTTGTAAGGATGTCAACAAAATGAGATTATAAGGGAATCAGAAAACATGTAAATCAACTTCCCTCACCAGTGATTGTGAGCATAGGAAGTTCAAATGCAGGCTATGTAACATTATACAAAGTGAAGTTTGCTACTGAAAATACATTTTTATTTCTTATCTGTGCCTCGCATGTACTGCATGTCTTATTGTTTCCTACTTTTGTGGTCTAAGATGATGACTGCAGATACTTGAAAATACACAACTGAACTAATATTTAGTCAAATACATCAGTTTCACCTGCCAAGGCATTTAAATGGATTCGTTATTTTGTCCTGGACATTTCAATGTTCTCTAAGAAATGAGATAAAAAAGATGCACTTCCTCTTTCCAAAAACATTCAGAGACAAGGTGCATTGTTTCCCCAGTATCAGAAAAGGAAGTGAGCTGTGATTATCAGGTCACTGGTTCCTCTTTGCGTCCGGTTTAAGCCGTGCAGCTGGTTTTCAGCCAGTCCACAGCGGCAACACTAACTCATCTCTGCCAGCACATGGACGGACACAGAGAGGCAGACCATCCTTCATATGACTCAGGTGTGAATTTTGCATTCAGGCTTTATGAAATGTTCAAATAACTCATAGTTTCAGATACTAACAAAAGTTGAATTTCTCATTATGGCAGCTTAAGTGAGGAGTCTTTGCGTGTTTGCCTCTGCTCCTAGACTTGGTCAAAGCTCCTCAGTGGTGAATAGATACCTGAGATGTTTTGAACAAGTACAGGATCTCTGTCACTACATCTGATGTTGTCTGTGCAGCAGACAATTACAAAACTGCCCACGTTTAAACCAGATTTCTAATACTGCACATCAAAAGTTACAGGTAAGCCTTCTCACACGTCGAACTCTTTGAAGTTTGGGTCAAAAAAGATTTAATGAATATGCTGAATCAACAGATTTCAAGATAAAGAAATATCTTGACACCTAAATATTATAATTATATAAGAGAGGACAGCATATCCACTTAGTGTATGAAGATTAAAAATGTCTGTTGTATTCTGTCAAGTTAATGTAAAATATCTACAATTTAATAAAGACTTTAAAGAGAGATACTGGTTTAGGATGCACTTAGAAGAAAAAGATCCAGATTCAAAAATAATAATATCATTTACCAGTAATAAAGTCAAATAATCTGTTCATACACTGCAGTCTTGTCCCCATGACGTCATTCACCAAAGCACAATATGATTCCTTATTTGGCAGAGACAAGGCACAACGAGAGGCAACAGTTTTATTTTCATATATAGGTTGACAAATGCCATAGAGCGAGACAGGAGGGTGTTGGCGTCTAAATGTTACGTCCTCAACGTCACAGACAAGTCAGGAGAACAGTGAATACAGGGTAAAACACACTAACGACAGATACAACGTGAGCCGGCACAGCGACAGTATTTAATACAGACGACCTCCGACTTCGTGCCAACACAACACCAGCGTGTGCATCCAGCTGTCACATAAAAAAAGGACTGCTGTATGGAAGACATTCTCAACAAACTTTTTTTTCAGCATGTGAAACAGGAACAAAGCATCAACAAAGAAAAAAAAAAAAAGGACAAACAACTGTGCATCGGCTTAGAAAGTATATTTCCCTGAGCAAAAGGCTCAATCAGCATAGAAATGCAAAAAACTTTTCCCTAAAGTATCACCTCAAAATTTACTCAGAGAGCATAAAAAGTGCACAAGTTTTTAATGAGGAAACATCACAGAAATTTGTAGACAAAAAAAAAAAAAAAAAAAAAAAAAAAAAAATCAAAGCCATGATGGTGTTTTTGCATGTTTTTGCCAATTTACTAAAAATGCACGTTTTACATTACTGCTGGCCATTTTTCGTGTGGTTTGGAAAATCTGATGTTATTTGACTAAAAACTATGCATTTTCACACCATTTTCGACAATTATCATCACAATATATTTTTTTTTTTTTTTTTAAAACCCACACTGGTTGTAGTTTTTCACATTACACTCAGACTTTAGCAAGAGAAAAGTGTAAAGCTGCAACGATTCGTAATCAATTAGTCAATTTAAAGAAAATTAATCTCAAACTGCTTCGGTAATCGATGAATCATTTTTCCGACTATGTCAGTAATCCTTCAAATTTTTGTGAGTGATCACACTGTGTGCCATTAAAAAAATAATAATAATCACAAAATAACATTGCATTACAAGGCTTATAGTCAAGGGATTTGAACTGTGATTTGCTCATCCTCCTAAAGTCTGGGTGAAGCCACTAAGCAGCTGTACGGGTGGGTGTCATTAGGATTTTATAGAGCAGCAACAGTAAGTTTATAACAGCAAAGTCTCTATATACACTGAATAACATCTCACTGGAAACAAATGTAAAATGTCAGTACAATAAATAATATTCCTGACATTAAAATACGGAGTGAAGTTTAGACAGAATGGAGTTTCTATAGACCTGGTTACTTGTCTCTCTCGCCAGATCTGGCAACACTGGCCCTCGGTCAAACACACATAGGGGAGGACAGAGAAGCTAGTGTGACAATAAATGACAGCAAAATGTGGTAGAGAACTCTTAGCAGTGTTTTTTTCTTTTCATTGTTAGGTGAAATAAATTAGGTGCTGTGAATAAACACAGGCACTGATGTCCTGTCTTCTAGGCAGCAACTGGTTTTCCATTCACTTTACTACAAAACCAACTCCAACCATATTGAAGTTGGTCAAAGGAGTCATTATAAAGTAATGCACCTAAAGCAAGCCCTTACAATGAGCCAGACTGTCAAAAAGTCAGAGTAAGACGAGCAAAAAATGAAAGCAGATTGAGAACTTTGCTGCTGCTTGAATTGGAAAATGCACCACACAACCTCTTAAGTCTCAACACTGGGTAATAATAAAAAAAACTGAGCAGGAGGTTCGCTGTGAATGCAAGTTACTGTAAGTTGATTATCATGGCAAAACAAAAAGAACAAAAAACGCTGACTGCTCAGAAAAACTCACATAAAACACGTACAGAAAATCTTTGCTCTGCTTTGAAAAACAGTCGGCAGTAATGTTTAGTGTTCACTGTTTGCAGCTAATTGGCTAAAACACAGATGGTGCTTTTTGCTCTAAATGTAAATCATATGTATGTTGATGACGCTGTCAGTCACCATCAGACAGTTAAAATAAGCATTAGACTCAGTTTGTTCAGTCCACTGCTAGAAACATATAGTATATTAAAGGGTCAGCTCATCCAAACAACTAAACAAATAAAACCCACTTACTATTTGTAACCATGTAGATATGTGCTTCTGCTCTTTTAAATACTATAACACTAGTTTTTCAGAACATTGATTCTTTGAGCACCAAACATTAAATAACATTATCCTACATTGTATTGGTGTTACAGCAGGAATCTTTGAAGCAGCAGATTTCTTAAAACCACAGCATCAAACCAAAATGTCTTCTTGGCTGGATACTACAAAGGATGAGCTGGAAATTATTTTTTGTTAGAAGTAAGTTGAACTGACCCTCTCATATATATATATATATAACAGATGATGGCAACCTATGCATTTCTGCAGAAACTTCTTGTGTCACACAGGACATTTTAGCAAACACTCCCACAAATGGTGCAAAAAAAAAGCTGCATAAAAATATAGTTTGGGCACCAATAAGCAGGAGTTTGTCCACAAAGAAATCACAGTGCCGAGCAGCCATGATCATAAGGGCCAGCAAGAGCATCTGGGAAAATGGCTGGTTAAGCACAAAGTCCTGTTACTGGAGACATGTTTCTCTTCTCTTTTTGCAGTTGGAGCTCAGTCTTTAGATATGAGGTACCGCAGTTTATGACAAAATTATTTGTTAAATACAAAGCATCTTTTGTCTAAGTTAAAAAAATCAAAAGCAGCAAGACAAGGAAAGGCTTCGAAGCATGACTGAATGGGTCAAAGCTCAGTCACTTTTGCTCTTTTATCATCCTTTCTCAACAAGCACAAGATGCATTTCCCAAATGAACATTTTTACATTATTTGATAAGTTAAATAACTTTGGGCGATTCTTAGAATTTCAGTTTCTTTAAACGCATTAGGATACATGTAATCCCGACATACACGATACAGGGAACATGACAGGAGCATGTGTTTTTTTACAGCGCTGGGAAGAAGAGCCCTCAGTCACCGTCAGACCCACCTCAGCTCTAACTCTACGACTCTAGTCGTCGACAGTGATGTTGCGGAACAGGTAGGCCATGGACTCTCCGTTGTGGATCCGGCGGATGGCCTCAGCCAGGATCATGCTGACATCCACGGTCTTGATTTTGGGACACTGTAGCTTCTGCACTTCATGGGGGACCGTGTTGGTCACCACCACCTGAGGAACAAACACAAATAAATACACAATTTAAACTGAACTGTAACTGCTGTTTCCTTGATACCCTTGATAGTTAGCAGGAACTGAAAACAGAAACTGACAGTTTACAGAAATGCAACTGCTGGAGATTATGATTCCTTGTAAAAAACAAATTTCATGCTGTCACAATTCAGAAAAACTAGTATTTTCTCTTACACTGTGTTCATAAAGACTAAATGAGAACTAATGAACAAATACATTTTATGCTGGTTTCAAATAAGTCCTTCAGCTTGACTTTTTCCTCTTCCCTTATTACTTCTCCTTTAGCTTCCTTATTGATTTTTGACATGTATGAAGCAGAAGGTTTTCACTCAAACACAACAGTAACAACTTCTACTGGATTCTGTGCAATAGTTCTTTTCATTGCATTTCATCTCAATTCATCTTTTTCATCCTGTCTATAGTGTATATATTGTTTTCATATTTCTCTTGTTAATTTATTAATACTGTCTAGCCTGGTTAAATTCTTGATTGAGTTTTTTACCCGAGTCAAATTGTTAATACTTTTTTATACTTCCCTGTTTATGCTGCTTTTCTACCTACTATTTACCTTGCTGCTGTAATGCTGTAAATTTCTCCATTGTGGGACTAATAAAGAAATATCTTATCTTATAAACTAAAGTATGAGAGGAGACAGAAATTATCAAAAAACAAGTCCAGGTGTCCTCACCTCATCTATGGCGGATTCCTCTATGAGGCGAGGAGCGTCAGCAGACAGTAAGCCGTGTGTGGCCATAATATAAATTTTATAGGCTCCCCTCTCTTTCAGGATCTCTGCAGCTGCAACAAAGTCTCCTACATCATCTATAATGTCATCCTGGAAGTGGGGAAAAGGAAAAGACAATCTGTGAGTGAGACATAACAATCACTATCTTAGGATAATGGCAGGAACATACGAACACAGGAGGAACAAAGAGTTATTACTTCTTTAATAAATAAATTACACAGTCTCACTTTAAGGTGTGAAAAAGGTTAACACTTACTACAGTGATATTCCTAAAATCAAACTATAGGTGATAAGTGGCTGTTAAAATGGTAGTAGTGCGTTACAGTGCAAACTACCTGAAATGTGATGCTGTGTGTGGAGAACTATGCAGGAGAAATAATTAAAAGATAGCAGAGCAGCTGACGATGACAGCTCAACCACGTGAGGCTACAGAAAGTGAATATGCAGCATCTTACCACAATGATGGCAATTCTCCCTCCCACGTCTCCGACTACTGTGATGGGAGGTTTCTCCTTGGCCATCATCACTGCGAAGGAAAGCAGGAGCAGGTTACCAGTGAGAGCACTTCAAGGAGGCTACATGTACTGCATTTCAAATAATCAAAAGTGAATCTCAGTAGATTGGGTAAAATGGGTTGAGAAAAGTTTTTTTTTTGCAATTTAGGCAAATTTGCACCCTGAATTATGGGCTCGTTGTCGGATTGTGTAAATGATTTGCAGAAGTTCTGTTAGAGTGTTACAATGCTGTATCGAATATAAAATGGCTATCGAAAGTTAAAAATGCTTCCCCCCATTGTACCCCACCTACTCCTATGAGATTGAACTGAAATGCCAAACTTAGTAGAGCACATGCCATGCAAAATCAAACGACAGGGTTTTCTGCCCAGGATACCCAATCAGAAGGCAACGTAGAACCGCCTGGACACACACAACCTCAGGCCCGGGCTGTGGCAGGCACATGGCAGCAGTCTGCATATGAACCAATATGCACCAGACAGTCTTATCTCACACAGGACAGCAGTGGCTGGCAAGCACTGATGAGGGGTTTCTTCATACACACTTGCCAATGTTCTGGGGGAGGGGGGGTCAGTCGTCAGTCGAACATCACTGCTGCCAGCGACTACTTTTACATGCACACAATAATCAGCATCTCGCACCACAGTCACAGGAGATGCAACAGCTGCGTTTTTTTCTGAATCAATATCACACAACAAAAACAATCTAATGTAATTATTGACATCCAGGCAGCTTCATTTGTCATTGTGAGTATCTCTGAGCTGTCCACCATCACAACACAGGAGCCTATAAATCTATTAATGCAATTCTCTCTGTCCTCCAGGCAGCAACGATTACATTGCTCCTGACAAGCCGTTTCTGGTGTTACGTAATTTTGGTTGCTAAGATAACATCATGCAACTTTTAGCTGTAAATCTACTGGTGGTATTTAAACTGTCACAACAAAAGTCAAACAGAAACGTTATAACATGGCAAAATGTGGAAGACGACATGAAAATGCTCTAACTTGTGACAGACTTGCAGTAATAATATGATATATACACAACTATATAAATAACTATATAATAAATTATTGAAGTGTTAAAATTAGACTGGGATTAGATTCAACGTAGCATATTTAAAGGACTAACCATTAATCACGTTTTTTGATGCATAATCCAATTTTTTTTTTTTTTTTAAAAACAGCTGCATTTGAAGTATTGTTGTGCATGTAAATGTAATCATTCAAAGGGTAGAAGGAAACAATCAACTGGTAAACAATCAGCCAGCCAAGCCGATTGTAATGGAAAAAGTATAAAGAAGCAGAGAAAGGAGGAGCATGCCTTGCAGAACACTTTGCTGAATGCCGGGAGTCCCGCGGCATCAGGAAACCTGGCAGTGTCCCATTCAGACTTTTATCACTATTAACCCAAAAACAGCAAAAAGCCATGTTGTTAGCAGTACACACACTTCTCAAAAATATGACTTAAAGCTTGCTGAGATACTACAACAAGCTACCTGAGAAATTTTTGGTCAGATATTTTGAAATTAATTTAAGATGTTGTCAATAAAACCCATTAATCAACATTATCCTCTGACAGATTTGAATAGCTTTTCAGATTCCACAAACTCCATAGAGAGAAAAGTAAAAATACACTAAATATTATTTTCGATAAAAAAATACAAGTTCTGCTTTTAAGCAGAAGTAGCACACTCAAACTTTGATTTGGGCTGTTGTTAATGCATAGACGTACCAACCATTCCATTCGTAATGTTTCTTCTTTCCATCATTAGATGTTAGGTTTCAAAAGCATGCTTTACTGTTATCGCCTCATGCAGTTATGACCAAATGTTAATCAGGTTTTCCAGAGCGGGTTTAATATGGGTGCACCATGTGTTGATTGGCAAGATGAGTCCAGATACTTAAGTAAAAAAATAAAACAAACAAAAAATATATATATATGTTTGGCATGGTTCTGGTTTGATTTATGGTTTTCAAAATAAAATCAGAACACAAAACAAAAAGGGGTTTGGCCATCTTGTAGAACTAGCTGTCTGGAATCTTAGAAAGGTGCAGTAAACATGAGAGGTGCTTATTTCGAATGAAGCATGCCATGCAAGGTGCAGGTAGTACTGAGCACGCTGTAGCTGATTGACTTGAAAAAGTTAATGCGAATTGTTTGTGCACTGACGGTAGGTTTGTGCCTTTATCACTAGCTCCCCCTTCTGAATCCAGACTGTACTTTCACAAGATGCAACACAAACCCTTTATCTAGACATGCACGATTTGAGGAACCATTTGAAGAGGAATCATTTTATAGGAAGATGTAAGTTAATGTTTACGGTCGTACTTGGGAGCTCAATGCCAGGGAACGGAGCTTGTTGTTTGCCTGCTATTGTCAACAAATAAACACCACGTTAACACAAATGCACAAATATTTGACATGACAAACACATGATGCCAAGACTTGGAAAATCCTCTCGCTAGAGATTTTTTTTTAAAAAATGCACATCAGCAAACCAGACTCATGTTAAAATCTAAAAGTCTTCATATGGTTGAAGCAGTTTGTGAGTTATTGTTCCAAAGGAGGATTTTTTAAGTCGAGGGTGAGAATAGAAACACAAGTAAGAATAGAAATATTGTTTACTAAATAATAAAGTGAATACTGGACGCAAATACTTCGGAGTCATTTGCCAATGACACAATTATTTGATATTATTAAATAATGGCCTTACCAGGAATTAACACTGTAAATAAGTTGAAAACTATATGCCAGAGTTAGTATTTCTCACCAAAAAAAGAAATAATTTAAAATCAAAGTATGTGCCAAGAAAGAGGCAGCGGCTATGATTCTACGATTATTAAGCACGTCACTCTTTGTAAGTTAGACGAGTTGCAGCTGGCGGAGGATGCAGCATGAGTAGAAGTAGTGTATCTGTGGAATTAAAACATGCAGTAACACAAAAATCAATTTCTTGGAGTATGGTTGATGGCATGAGTGAGAAACAGAAGAATCTACATCTCGGAAAAACAAGTTAGACAAATTAGAGCTGTATTAGGTTGTCGGCAGGATTTATATTTTGAATGCAATGAGGTAGCTAAACTAGCAGAAACTGTAAGAAATGTCTTGCTGAATTTGATAAATAAAAAGGAGCTGACTGTGAGAAACAATAAATCTATAAAGCTCTGGAGCAACAAATCTGCAAAGAAGACCTGAAAAAAAAAAAAAAAACCATCAACAGCGCTCTACAAAGATGGGCATTCTTACAAGGAAGTTCCAGCCCTGTGTGTCCGGTGGTGTTGCGTACGCACGGTGGGGAGTGTCTTCCATCGGCCATGTCAGACTCTGAACACTGAGCCTCGCCGTGAATCACAGCCAGACCCAAACGCAGGCGTTCTGCATAGGACTGAGCCCTAGAAAAACAAAGACGCAACAGTCAGGATGCAGTGGTGAACTAGTACACAATTTTAAATGCAAATGAAATACTGCAACTATATATAGAAAAAACGGTATGATTGAATAGTTCTAGCATAATGTAAGGTTTTAATTTTAAGACCATTAAATGTCAGATGTGGGTTTTTTATTTTTTTATCCATTAGTTACCTCTTAGCTGCTGAAGGAGACTTTGCCACAATGATGGCATTTCTGTAATCAGGAATCTGCCAGGACGAAGGGAAACAGAACATCAATCAGATTGATTGACATGTTTTACAGGTGAGGTCACCGACACTTAAACACAAACAGTGCACATTTGAATGGAACTGTCACCTCTTCTTGGATGTACTGAATCAAGAAAGGAGAGGCACGCAAGTTGTCCACTGGAAAGCTGAAAAAGCCTTGGATCTCCTTCTGATGCAAGTCCATGGTGATGATGTGTGTTAATCCTTCGGGGTGAAAAGAGAGATGAGCAGCATGGACTCAACACTGTCAACATTTAAATGAATGAAGACTCAACAAATCGGATTCATTTTGTTCTTCTTACCTGCTTTAGCTAACATTGAAGCTAACAACTTGCTCACTATCGAGCCCCTCTTCCTCATCTTGCACTGTTTGCTGTAGGGAAAGTAAGGAATGACTCCGATGATGTTCTTCGCACAAGAGGTCTTGAGGGCGTAGGCCATCACCAGCAGCTCCATGATGGCTGTGTTGACATCTCTGGTTGTTTGACAAAGCATAAAAGGGACATGTAAGTTTAACAATTGATAACATTTAAAACTGTGTAAAGAGATCTGACTTGCATATGGTGACCTGACATTCCTGCTGCAATGCAAATGACAGGCTTTTCTTTACTCACCGTGGTATGGTCTGAATGATGAAGATAGTTTGTCCACGAACGGATTCTTTCACATCTACTCTAGTTTCTGTTGCAGAAGAAATGAGGATGTAATCAATTAATTTAGCCATCACAGGACACACCACTCATCATCAAATACTGACATTGATAAAGCATGCATAAACAGTTCAGCACTTTTTCAAATCTGAGTAGAGCTTTAATTCTCATAATCCTCCAAATACAGTAAAGTGATCTGATACACTTAAAGTAAAATAACCAAATTTTGCTGTGTATAATGCACTGAACATCTAAATTATATGACCTCATACCTGGTTTAAAAAACGGGCAGGAGGCATCAGATTTAGCTCCAAAACAAAAGTACAATTTTATACCACACTCAAAACACTCAATAGTCATTGCAGGTTAACAAATCCTTAGAAAGCATCCACATGTATGTTAACTCTGTTACTAGCAATGAAGATGCAGGGTGCACAGTTAAATCAAAGTTAAGTGTTTTATTTTCAAGTGTAACCAGAGAAATGCCTCACATGTTCATTTAGAGTAAAAATCCTGTTAACCTAAAGGAATAATTACCAGTCCCCTTTATTGATAACATGGATACTTTTACCTATAAAGCCATAATATTCTCCTTACCTCTGTTCGACTCCTGAAAGACCACAGACTTCCCCAGTTCAACTCCCAGCCGCCTGTGAAACAAGAGCACAAAATTACCTGTACCATACCTTTCTTTGCACATGGCACTGGTGCCACAGAGGTTGAAAGTTTTGTAGCGCAGGCTGCAAAATTGTAGCACAAGTATTAAACATCTGTTACATCTCTAAAAACAACCACAAGTAGTGCAGTTCATCAGTTAAACAGGCATGTTCCAAACCTGAACAAGAAATGTCTCATTTGCTATATCTGCTATACGAAGCATCCATATGTTACAATTCAAATGAGCAGTACTAATCTCATTTGAATCATCATAAATACAGTATCATTTATATTAAATTTGTATTGATCATTATGAATCTGTAAAGTACCTTTCTTATTAGTGAATTAGCCAAACAAACGCGTTGTTACCACTAAACACTAGAATCCAAAAGTTTTCTTTGTTCTTGGGCAGACATTACTTAATAAAATGACTCATTATATAAGGGTGGTCTCCTTGAATCTTTTCTGAACTCTCCCTGCGCCAGCAACAGCTCAAGAGCTGCTGTTCTTCATCCAAAGTTAGCAAAGGGAAATCCTTTTTCCACTCTGCCTGTTGCTCTTATTTTCATTTGGCAGCATTTCATTCACTTCTTCATTTGCTTCTTCCTTGTGGGCTCGTTTTGTTGATAACTTGAAAAACGGCTTCACTTTTTTTCTTGTCATCCAGCTCAACTCGCTCATAGATAAATACAGTAGATGACGCATCTGGCTTGTGAGAGGAGTCTCTGCCTCGACCATACCGCACAAGTTCACACCAGTTTAAATAACAGAAAATGCCAGGCTTTTGTGCTGCTATGATATGATATGCCAAAACAGGGAAACAGGGAATAATATTTTAGTTAGTAAGTTATGCTTATTTTAAGCACCAGAGAAGAGCTCATGAACATCTGAGGAACATCTCCAGTGGAGTCATTTCCCAATTTTCTCATGTCATCAGTTTTTCTATATCTATGCTTTCAACTACTTTTTCTTTATTTTTAAATCTTTCTCTATATTTCTCTACTCATTTGTCTATTGTTTGCATAAACTCTTATGTGAAAACCAAACTGGAAATAAATCTGATTCCAGTTCTGGGTTACACTGCAACTCTGCACAACCCAGCTCATACAATGGATATACTGTGTATTTGTTGTACATGAATATGTGACTTAAAATGTAAATTTGCAAAATGTGAATATTTCACTAAAAATGTCATAAAAAATATAATTATACACCAAATATCCTGTATCATAAATGCATGCCTGACATTTGCAACAAATCATTGGTCCAAAATTCAGAGAGTTATAATGACTATAATTGTTGATAGACCTCATGAATCAATCAATCTTGCATCGAATTATGATTTTTAAGACCATGACAAACTACAACCACCAAGTAAAACAGTGATTCACACATACATACACACACACACACACACACACAACAACGCTGTACATCACACAAGTTCTGCTGTCATTTCATTCATGGCACAGCCTTTTATATAGCAGCCAGTATAGATGTAAGTTAATGATCCAACTTGTGTCACACACAAACAACGTGAAATAGTGAACGCATGATTCATTCATTCATTCATTCATTCATTCAGGACCAGACTGGTTCTGTTTGGCAGGAACAGCTGTAAACATTCCTCAGTGCTCTCACAACATATGATTATGTCTCATGTTACACAACAATCAAGTATCATATATTTACCACAGTGATCTATGATGAATATAAAAAGGTCCTTTCATATAACTACAGCTGGATGTCATGTATGAGAAAACACGGTATATTGAACAACCAGCTGTCAGTGTTAAGACAATGAAAGAAGAGCTTACTCCGTTATCTTCTTGGCCAGTTCTGTACATGCTACGGAGGAGTTTGCGGAAAAGACGCGATAACCACTTTTAGCGACATTCATCCTGGCTCTTCTTGTTGCTTTAATATCCCAGAAACTGACAGCGGCGGCAGCGATTTGATCAACTAACCACCGCGTTTGTTTCCGATTTTCTCCTTACGACGTTCACGTCAGCTAACTAGCTAGCTAGCTACCGCACACCAGCCTGCTAGGTGAGCTAGCTGAGCGAAATGACGTTCAATGTGCGATATAAACTTAGCTACAGCACAACTACAAAACAAACATTAGTTACTGCCTTTATTCTCCGACTTTATCCGATTATTGGCGGACAGACTGCTGATTCCTGTCACTTAAGCAGCAGTTTAGCATAACAACTGTCGACACTTGGAACTACGGTGTCCGCTTTGGGTCAATCTTGTCAGCTAACGCTTTGCGGAACAGACCTTTTAGTTGATTTCAGCTTTGATTTAAATATTTAATTTTGATTTTATTGTGCAGTAAGGTCTAATAATTTCTTTGTGTTTTTTTTAATTAAACGTATGCTAAATTCAATACAAAGTTTTTAAACTCCTATCTTAATGTTTGACATCCTTTTAAAACTTAAATTTAGATTTGCTTTAATTTTAAATCATTAATTTGCTTTAGAAATTGTGTTTAGATGAAAAATGAATGTATTAGTCTGATACTTTTACTTTTCTATTAATAATTTACATGAACTATCACTCATGTTAAAATTGCATTTCACCTGAGGCGCAGTACCCCAGCTGTCCACTAGATGTCATTCCTCATTATCCTTGGATCTACTCAGCAGAGTTTTACGTCTTTGTGTGTAACATAATGAGATCCTGACATCTTTGTCTGATGAGAACAGATTAAATATAACTTGAATGAATCCTATAAACTACAGGCTGAAATGTACCAGTGTGGGTGTGGGAAGCAGAAATAATCATAAAGCATTGCAAAATGTGTTCTTCTGCAGAAGCATAAAACGGCGCAGACCGAGCATGTTGATCTACAATCATTGACCAAGTCGCTGTGTTTGTCTGATCCACAACAACCAAATCTGACCTTAACTATCTGATCCCAGACCAACCACTATGATAATCATTAACCTGTGCAATGAGAAGCTTAATTCATGAATATTGTTGTTTTAAATTGGAAGTTCCTGAGATGGACTTGAATCGTTTCAACTTTAACCGAAGTTAACATGTTTACAATGTGATTATAATAACTGACCATATGCCTGTTGAGGATCATAAACAGCTTGCAAAGGTTATTTTTCTCATATATTTGAGCCACAACAGTCTTAGATATATGAGATATGTCTACCTTGAGTACATTTTTATTACCACCTTCATTGTTAATAGTCTACCCTCAAGAACTCTGTCAATGTTTAACATAGGTTTGTGCATAGTTGGCACCTACTGCACATTGTACCTCCTTGGCAAGGCAGTAAATATCACCTCAGTCTTAACTTTTGTCACAATATCTGATCTGGTCTTTTAACTGCTCCCATGTTTGCTCTCCTTTGACAGTTAACGCACAGATTCCTGGCTAATTGGCCCTGTTCGTCCAGCCCACTCTGAAACATGAACAAAAGCGTTCTTAAGTTTTCAGCTGTGTCAACACCAGCCAGATATGAATTCCCACTGATAACTCTTGCCACAACAAGGGTGCAGTGGGCCTCTTGATGAAAAAATGAAAAATGGACTGAACGCACACTGATATAACCTGTATCTTGTTAGATGCAGGCCGTCCTATTTCTCATGGACGTCATTCCTTTTAATTTTCAGCCAACAAAGTGTTTTTACGTTGACAGGGCTTTGTGAGAAATTCAATATCAACGCAGGTTAATCTCCTGGATGGTCTGGGATGGTGACGATGGAGGAGAAAGGTCAGAGCGCGTTCCTTTATCTTATTTTAACGTCATAATCTTACCATGCGTCCATGCTCGCTCATTGCATCGTATTACATATCTGACTCTCTTATTAAGGATTTGTTTCCTCATCTCATCATGTTTTCATCAAACACCACCTACAAAGGTGAGGTGGGCAGAGGGAGAAAAAGGAAGAGAGAGAGAGAGAGAGAGAGAGAGAGAGGGAGGGAGGGATGGGAGAGTGTGAAAGGGAGAGTACAGAGGCTCCTCCTCGCTCGCTCGCTGTGCATGTTTCTTGTGGGGGGTTTTTTCTGCCTGTTCTTCACTCACACTCTCGCTCCGCAGAGATTCAGAGGTGGAGAGCAAAGATTCTCATTGGGAAAAAGAAAGGGGAGGGGGAAGGGATTTTCTTCCTCTCTCACCAAGAAAAGGACACAAATAAGAAAATAAGGGCACAAACATAAGAGTGTATTTTGAGGGAGGGGGTACTCTCATCAGAGCCCTGCCTTCTGCACGTGCTCAGATCTGCTCGACTGTGTTCCCAGATGGAGAGGATGCAGGGCGAGGGAGAGGTGGACCACCTGGAGCGACCGAGCCCCCTGACTGACAAGGAGATGGTGATGATCCAGGACTCCTGGGCAAAGGTCTACCAGAACTGTGATGACGTTGGGGTGGCCATACTAGTCAGGTATTTCTTTTTCTTAGTTTCACTCTCCTGTTCTTTAAGGTTGAGCCCAGAGTTTGGAAGATATTTATATGACTCTGATGGAGAAATAATGGCAGACAGGTGCCAAATGCTTTGTATAATTAGGGAGAAGACATATTTACTGATCAGCAGTGGCATGTCACACAAAACTGTAAGCACAATATCACATTGCTATTTGGGGACTTTTCATCAATTTTCTGCAACTTTAATTACTTCACTACCAATAAGGTCAAATTTGCATTTTCCTCTCAGTTATTAAACGGCACCTGCTAGAGCCACAGGGCCTGCTGATGCTTTTCTGCCACACAAACATATCTATCTAAACCAACTTCAGAGTCCAGGTTGTTCTCTTTCAGAATACAGCCGATGATAGATTTGAATTATCTCATTGAATTTACAAGTTTCTGTCCGAATGACAAATGAGATTCTCACCTCTCCTCCTTTTTCTTAATCCTATTTATCACGTAGCAGAGGCAAAAGGATAAACATTATAATCCATCAGTCAGACATCTTTGGCACTCGAAGGGCTCCCTCCCCATGTTTTGAATGCCTGTATAGAGGGCCAGGCAACCTACAGCAGCATGACTCCATCACCAGCAGTCAGACCTTTAAAACATCCCTGCTTTCTCCGGAATTCAAGGGATGAGAGAGTTTTCACAATGTCTGCCACTGCAGGTGTTGCTGAATATTTTTTTGCAGCACGCGATCGTTTTTTATCGCTCTTAAATGTGTAAATACTGAAAGGCTTTGACAGTCTTTCAAGTGTGACAAGATTCACTGCCTGCCGCAGCATGTCTTTATATTCCTTTATGATTGCAGGAGGTGAAAGTTGAGAGAGAGATTCTAGCAAAATGACATACTTGTTCAGTACCCATCAGAAAAATAATCTATTTTTCTCACATATTACTGACTGTTAAGTTTCAGTTGCAACACTTTAATGAAAAAAAATCTGTATCCACCTCCTCCTCCTTATGAAAAACATGTTGAAACTAAACTAATTTATCTCAATTCTTCCCTCACTTTCTTCCTCCACATTCCTTCACAAGGACCCCACAACCTTGAGGAATTTGAGGAATGGGGGATTGATCCATAAGCATGACCATGGTAAATTCTCCTTTTATCAGTAAGAGCAGATGCCGTCTCTCAGCCGGACCTCTGCATCAACTCCAATCCTTCAAACCGCCTGTCTTTGGGGTAGCAGATAAGATCCAAAGTAGCAAATTATGGCGCTGAAATTAGAAACTTTCTCAGCTCTTCGGTTCATCTCGAAGAACAGATAAGGGAGGATTAAGACTCCAATGACCATGTAAAATACTAATGAGGCTATTTATATGCAACCACAGGTCATGCAATTACAAGACAGAAAGATTAAACACAGCGGCTCCTCATTAGTTTGCAGTGGAACTAGGAATACTTCAGCTCTGGCGCTTGCCAGGGCACTCCACCCAGAGCTGAGAGATTATGACACCACCTTCTATCATCCTCCCTTTTCAGGCATTTTAATTCAGAAGTGAAACTCTGATATCAAGACACATGCTCACAGGAAACTTTGGTTTTGTGTTAGTTGTTGTAAAGACAGAGGGGAGATGGGACATCGGGATTAGATACCAGATGCATTGGCCCTCTTCCCAGGCTGTGGGAGGGAGGAGTTTTTAGGTTCCACTTCTGATACCTCTGAGGGTCAAACAGGGATAGAAATCAAAGAAAATGTCTTTGAACTGACTATTCTTTCTTAGAAAGAGCGCAGCGTGAGTCAGGATGTGTAAAGACATATCAGTGCTGGAACTTGAATAAAAACGGGAACAATATACTATTACGCTAAACGAACTGTCAGAAGTCTTCGTTGTAATAAGAATAAAATCTCAACCATAAAGTAAGAGGTGTGCTGATGGTAGCCTGAGGAGGCATCATTATCATCAGAGCTAAAGCTGAAACAGAGCTACATCAACCAGACATTTTATCTGATGCCTCAATATAATTCTACAATGTGCAATTTTGAATGACTGCAAGAGTAAATAAAGAGGAAATGTGACTGCGTTTTTGCCCTATGCACTTTATTATAGTACATAATAGAAAAAAGTGATGACGAACGATTATATGATTGTAAAAATAAGAGACTTACAAGCCAAAGTCTGCAGAAGAAGAGACAAGCCAATTAGGAGAGAATTGGATGAAATGAAGCTCATCACAGTTCTGACAAATGTGTAGACATCTAACAGCTGTTATAACAGTTATTAAACCGTTTTGCATCCTGATTTCTCTGCATCTAGATGTTTTCCCTCACTCTTTAAATTCTTTTCAAATATATGGAATACACACCACACAGTGCTTGGATACCAGTTTAAAGCAAACATCTAAAGGGAAAATATGCAGCACTCTCTCATGTCAGTGCTGATATTTACTCATGGTATCTTGCCAGCTCAAAGGAAAATGAATGCGTGTTTGCAGGATGGAGCTGGTGCAGGCTGAAGGGCGATGAGATTAGCAGCAGCTGCTCACGTCTCTCGTTTGCTCACTCTCTCTCTCCTTCGCAGGCTGTTTGTGAACTTCCCCTCATCCAAGCAGTACTTCAGCGACTTCAAGCACATCGAGGAGCCGGAGGAGCTGGAGAGGAGCGTCAAGCTCAGGAAGCACGCTCGCAGGGTGATGAACGCCCTCAACACGCTGGTGGAGAGCATCGACGACTCGGACAAGGTGGCCTCCGTGCTGCAGCTGGTCGGCAGGGCCCACGCTCTCCGGCACAAGGTGGAGCCTGTGTACTTTAAGGTAAAGTGTGTGAGAGTAAAAAAAACACACACACACACACACACACACAGTTAGACATTATCTCTAAAGGTAAGGATGTTTGATCAGAGGAGATCATAAAAGACTTTCTGATCCTCGGATCAACGCCATCTTCAGTTACTGAACCCAGTCAATCAAGTCAAACAGTAAAGACGCCTTGGTGGAGCTGAGGTGGGAAAGAAAGAAAGGACACACCTGTGAGAGGCTGAGACACATGTCAGAAAAGGAATTACGTGACATGACAAGATGAAATGTGTTAATTAGTGAGCTTTACAGATGCTTCTAGGCGGATTTAGTTGCATTTGGGCAGAGCCAGTCCACCAGTTTGCAGTCTTCCAATCTTCTAAGATTACCAGCTGCAGGCATGACACAGTCATGAGAGTGGTGTCAATCATCTCATCTAACTCTCTGCAAGAAAGCATATTTCGCAAAACTGTTCCTTTGATGGAACTTTGCATTTTGAACTGCGTTTTGTTGTGTCTTGTCCAGATCCTTGGCGGTGTCATACTGGAAGTCCTGGGAGAAGAGTTTTCAGAGGTCGTGACCCCCGGGGTGGCCGCGGCGTGGACCAAGCTCTTGGCTACCGTCTACTGCAGCATCCGAACCGTCTATGAGGAGGTGGGCTGGACTAAGCTCTCGACCTCAACTGGGTGAAGAGTTTATTGGACCGTGAGCACACAGAGACTTTTTGGAAAGGGATGATTTGACTGTGCTGACCTTTAAAAGGGAGTAATCTATCTTTACCGAAGTAATCTGACAAATCATGAGGGATGCAGTTTAATGTAATCTAAGATAATCATGGGCTATGGAACATACACTCTAAATAAGAACAGGCAATTATCTCTGTGTGTATGTGTATGCGTATGTGTGTGTGTGTGTGTGTGTGAGAGAGAGAGAAAGCTCTCCTATTTGTTTTTTATACTCTTGTAAAGGACTAAATCGTTTAAAGGAGAGAGCAAAGTGGAGGAAAATGCAAACATGAACCCAAAAGTGGACAAGAGGTCACATTTGACTTGGATGTGCCTTCTGCTGAATGTGTATATCTAGAAACTGCCATGTAAATACCAATCTTTCCAAATATCATGTGATTTTTTTTCCCCCTCTTCTCAGTCTGCATCCACTCGTGTCCCCTTTACAAGATAATCTCTTTCTTTTTTTACATTTATAACTGTGATGATTTCACACGTTTTCATCATGGCTCACCTTTGTATCTGTATTTAACAAGGTTTGAAATAAAACGTGCAAAGAAAATCCTGTGTCGCTGCCACACTTTTAAACTTATATCTGCCCTAATCCGGTTCCCCTGCTTTTCCTTTCATGAATGTGTTGACATAATTAGACCTTTCGTTCTCTGTCGCTTGGCCTACTGCTCCTTTATTCTCTGCTTGAGTCAGCAGTGCTAAGTATAAGTGGCTCAGCTGCTGAAATGCCCCCATTTATCCCACTATGCTCTCTCTTTTCTAGGAACTCTGCACTTGGCCATCATTGTTTTAGATATACAGTCATATGATTTGCACGAAGTGCCACTCAAGTCCATTTTCAACTGGCCCTCTTACAAAACAAGGCCCCTTTCTGGACGAATATCGATGTGGCTTGCAGCGTTGACGGCATGGTGGCGAGGTGGGTCGGTTTCAGAATAGAAACACACAGCATGCTCTGTTTACCTCCTAGTCGTACCAGTCAGATCCAACCCCCCCGCCTCCTTGATCCCAGCTAATCCTCTGAGCTAATCTCCCCAATCATGAGTGAGAGCCAAGAGGAAAGACAGGAATAGTCGAGATTGTTACACCACAAACTCTGCATTTTACCGTTCAAGCCTTTTCGATGGAAGGAGAAGTCACGGTGCTCTGAACCACGCCATCGGTCCCAAAGGCAGGAGCTCCTTGGGGGTAGGACCATGTGCACCACTATGATGGTCCTCACCACCATCGCTCTCATCCTGCGGCAGAAATTCTCCAACAAAATCAAACCGTGAGTACTGATCAAAAGCTCTTGTGATTATTAGAAAATCTGTCTGTGTTTTCAATTTTTTCAATTATTATTTTAAATTTGGATTTAGACTCCATTTTCCAGTGCCTGACAACAAAGTCAAATCCAACAGCTTGAGTCTTGTAAGGAAAGCATTAAATACACACAACACACTTCCACCCATACAACAAACATGCACATACATGCAAACACAGAGAGTGCACGTCTGTTTCATGTGTGGGAGAGTGAAGGAGGTGGGCCGAGACTTATCTGCACCATTGATTTGAAATCACTCCTGTGATTATTTTAGGGTTTGCCTCGAGCGGCGGCGTGCGGATTAAGTGGCTCGATACATAACAACAGGGTATTCCAGTTTTTCTAATGGAGGGATGAATGGAGGGGAAAGCATCAGAGCTCTCGAGTTCATGGCTGCTAATTGACGCAAAGTGCAATCTTCTCAGCCCCCCGAGCCTGCTTAGCCACTCACACAGAGATGGCAAACAATGATGATAGCACCGAGGAGCATGGCAACAGCTGACTTACACAGTTATGAGCTCATAAACAGCTAAACCTCTGTTTTTTACATTCATATGTTTCCAGATATATCTGTTCAAGAAGGCAGTGTGATGATTAATATGGAGCATTTCATATTAAGTATTATGCTCTGTGTCAACTGTCACAGGCAGAAAGAGGCTGTGGAGAAAGAGGTGCCATACATGAAGAGCAATGGAGCAGCAGAAAGCCCGAAATGACAACAGTGAGCATCTCAGGGTGAGAGCACACAGTCAAGCTGATAACTGACACACGTCCACAGGAGAATCAAAGGGTTCTCCTGTGACTTTGTATTGCGCTTCCAAGCAGCAGAGGACAATACATCCTGGCTTTTAGCTCCAAAAGATGTGGCAATAACAATTCTTCTGTTGTTCTGATGCAACTTCATTTGCCTGCCAGGTAAACACACACACGCCTTCCACACACCCAGTTTGTTAAACTGGCTATTTGGGTAACTGCAAATTCTTAGAAAGTTTCCTGGAAAGGAAGATGTAACTTACTTATTTTAGTCACAATGGATCCAGTTAATTGCCATTAACCTAGAGATTATTTTATTTTAGTCAGTGCAAAGCTGCTCAACTAAACATATACAATTGTGAAAGAACAGGATTTAGGTTATATGAAGAATAATATATATTTAATATAAACTTTTTTTTAGAGCTTGGTCTCTGTTATCACTATTTATGATGAATTTGTAGTTGTTTCCAGAAACTTTCCTCATTTTTAGGAAATGGTGGACCTGTAAAAGCATTACAGCTTTTTGCTATGAAACTTTTGCGTGAATATCCCTGTCATCAGACAAGAACACCAATGTTGGATGATTCTGCCAAATCCTGAACTACACTCAGTGACAGTCTAAAAGGAGTACTGCTTCCTGCATTAGCTCTGAACACTGGCATTGGATATAACATAACTGTCCAACATTGATGTAATTCCTCAGGATATTATTATACAAAACTTATTTGAGGGTGGAAGTGTTTGTATTTTTTATAGTATTGTAAAATAATGTTAAATTGAATCAAGCCTTATTATAAATACAAAATAAAATACGGCATATAAACACCAAACCTGAGAATAACAGTGGTGGAAAGAGAGACAGAAAAACATCTAGATAGACAAAGAGACATTTACAGTTGTGACAGTGTGTGTGTGTGTGTGTGTGTGTGTGTGTGTATGTGTGTGTGTGTGTGTGTGTGTGTGTGTGTGAGTGCGTTAGGGGAGGTTTACCGAAGGGGCTCCAGACGAGGGGAGAAAGTGGAGCAGTGGAGCATGCTACAGAGGCACAGATGCATAAAGCTGAGATGCCTGCTCCACATTTAGCTTTTAGGTATTCACTGGTAACACTAAATGATTCAGAGGCACAACAACAATCCATCATCTCTTTGAAGGGTTATTATAAATACATTACCTCCCTATAACCACATAGTTTGATGCTATAAGATCTTGATATAAAGTAATAAACTATGTACCTGCAGGTCACAGGCCTTTCATGTGTTATCTTTTGTCATTTTTAAGGAAGCGGGCGTATCCAGCTGAGTCAGAGCAATTCATTCTTTTATGAATGATTATTTTCCTACATCATTCATGACTTTGCATGTCAGCTTTTACTCACCTTGTGCTCCTCCTACTCCCCTGCAGACATGAAGACTGGAGTGGGCCATCGTCTCATGTCTGGTGAGCATCCGGTGAGCTCTGTCATTTGCTATATTTGATTTTTGACTGAACGGACCAGGAAACAAATGAACAGATGTGTATTTCCTTCACTTTGAACTTTGAATGCCACAAACCCTGATTTGTTTCTCCTTCTTTTCCCAGTGGCCTCTGCTATCAAGACTTATTTCTCCAGATACTACAGGAGAGATTTCCTCTTCTCTTTTTGTTGTTTTTTCTCATTGATCAGATTTTGATTCATGTGCTCACGCCAAGACTCCCACCAGGATTTTTATTTAAAACGTGGGCTAGAAAAACAATGAAACCTGGTTTTGATCATGGCTTCCTCTTATCTCTCTGGCAGGTGCTCTCGATTACTGAAACAGGAACTTCTAAGAACATGAAGCCTGGCAGATGCCATGTATTCACCATAAAAACTGAATTTATAATATTGTTTTTTGTTTCCAAACCGATGTGATCAGGGTTGAAAGTGATAAAACAAGTTCTGTGCCTCCACATAAAATTGAGCCGCAATATTTTGCTAGATTTTATGTTTTGCTTTTAAAAAGGTGGAATGATTTGTGTTGCATATGTATGAAGACAGGATGTATCATAAAGAGTAGCTTGTCTTGAGATCTCATAAGTGACCTAATTTCTCCTGAAATATGGGCTGAAGTCATGTATTGAACTGTGTATGGCAGGGAGGGCCATTCTGTGAATCCCTCAGTGGTTTATGTTGTTCTCACAGGAGGAGCCCACTGATCAGATAAATCAATGAAACGCATTTGTGTGATCCGCTGTGTGATCCTGATGTCAGTGAAGGTTGTCTCTCACATGCAGTAAGAATGACTGAGTTTGATTTGCTGATGACTTATTTAAAATGTGTAAATTTATCTTATCATAACATAAGTGAAGCATTTTCCACTTCACTATAGGCTACCATTTGAAATGGTCAGTTTTGTTTCTTGACGATTCCTAATTGTCAGAATTTGGTTGAATAAAGTTATTGTTGCCTCCAAAGAGTAAAATATTTTAATTTGCACATGAAATATAGGTTGATGCTACAGTGAGTGGTGTGAAAAGTAGACATAAATTCTGCCAGCACTTTTGCTTCACAATCAGTTATGATCTCCAAAAACATATATTTATATATCATATATTATATTTTTCAGCAATTTCTGCCTTGCTCAAATAAAAGGTTGATTTTTTGTTGCAAGAATTTCAATGCAATCTGAAATAGATCATGAAACAACAAATCCTCATCGCAGGGAAAAGATGATCTCATGTCATGCATTAAAAAATCATTTCCATGCAACTTTATCACAGGAGAATTACATTGAATTATCACTTGCATGTCTGTTTACACATCACTGAGCAGACATAGTCCAGCATTGTTTTTTTTGCTGTTGAACTATAAAGGTGAAAGGCTGTCTGCACAGCTTTGTCATGACAGAGGATGCATAAAGATCATTACAACTCCCCAACGCTGCAAAATATATCTGCATGCACAGAGGTTTTGAACAGAGGCTGTTTGCTTGTTCACGCGCAATGAATATCTGTTTTGGCGCAATGATAAAATAACAAAAACTATATGATGCTTTGTGATGATGGAGCTGAGGCAGCAGATTAAGGAAACCAAACTTTGTGCACACAGGAGCTACCATTGTACTGATTAAGGGTGCGACATCAGGCCTACACCTCACTGAATTAAACATAGACTTGACAAGATAAATTATTCACCTCTTCAGTTTTGATGTAACGGAATTGATTTGGCTAATTTTCCGAACTCTGGCGCCACCTGGTGGTTTGATTGTTTTAGATTTAGATTTCACTCAGTAAAGCGAGCAGGTAAAGATGTGGAAGGGAGTCAAAAAACAAGCAACTTCATAATTTGAACGCAAGCCAAAACAAACACCTTTTCTGAAACGTGTTTCCTGAAACGGGACTACTTTACCCACAATGCACCGCGAGCGGTAAACAGGAAGCGTCCGTCTCTCGCCGGTTTGTTTGACCGTCGTAACGTTACTACAGCTGCAGTAAATCTCTCAAACATTAGATGCTTCTAGTTTTGCTTTATGTGCAACCTTAAAGCTTAAATGTAAATATAATCATGAAGTTTGATTGAAGAAGACTGAATTAGCGTAAGTGTGCTAATAAGTAGCCTTGTTCATGTTTATCATGTGTATAGCTTCGATTTTAATGTTAACTGACTTAAATTAAACAGGACAGTTTTTTTTAAATGAAAAACATCGCGACTTATCAGGACTGAGTTAAATCATGAAACAAAACGACGTGTAGTCATGTTAACGAACTATAACTGTGTGTTGTGTCTTTAACATGCTCCCTGGCTGGTTATAACAGAGATGTTACCAATGGAGACGCGAGACGCCTGATCAGATTTAGCCCTGTTAGCAGCTAGCTAGCTACTCTCAAAGCTAACGCTACCAGGACTGATTCAACATGGTGAGTCATGATTTATCAGCCTAAACAGGATGAGTGAAAAAGTTACACACAGTCACTTTGTGTGCATGTAATTGATTTGCTCTTTGCATTGGACCCTGGATTTACATTAGCTAGTTTAATCTGCAAAATAAATCATCATGTTTCACTGTTATTTACAGGCTGCAAAGCTTAAGGGGAAACCATCCAAAAGTAAGTTCCTCAAATGTTATTTGAACCCTGCATCCCTTTATTTTCACTTTTGCAGGAAGTAACTTGAAATCAAGTCAAGTTTATGTATATGGTGTAAAATCCAGGTAGGTCTTATCAGAAGATTTTACAGTCTCAATAGAATTGACTCTGTCTGTAGGTCCTCAAATCATCTGGAGGATCACTCCACAAGAGCAGAGAGACAGAAATACACTAACAGCCAAGAACTTCCAGTAATAGTCCTGCAAAATGCTAGTCATACAGTCTAATAGAAAAACACTAGCTAGTAGCAATATATTCACAACGGAACATATAGAAAATGTGTCCTCTAATGGTTTTTCCTAGGCTCATTCGGAGATGACGATTTGCTTGACAGCTTATTTGATGACAAAAGTAAGTGTTCTCCATTTTTAAACCAAACAATATTATCATTATTATTACGGTATGAAAGTTTCATGTGTCATATTTTTGCTCAAAAACTCACTCACCAGAACTCCCCATAAGAGGGAAAGCAACTCGTGGTGGACCACTGAATCGGTAAGTTGTAGGAATTCAAGAATCACATGCCAGCAATCATAAATTTGAACTCTTCCTCTTTGTGACATTATTCTTTTCTACTCCAGCTCTTCTGCCACTGACAACATCTTCAGTATGCTGGCAGAGGAGGTAAAGAGGGACGGTGGGGACTCTGAGGTATGTAGACAGAGATGTGAAAATGGGCACATAGATACATGTACAATAATTTTATTGTCTCTTTAATATGTTCTTTTCTGTCCAAGGACTCCGATGTCTCAGCAGCAGATCCAAATGACATACTGAAGAACATGAAGGTAGGTCATTATAAACTGTGAAAATGCGATGTTGAGCCTTTCAGTTGTCTGTACATGGTCTCAGGTCCTCTCACTGCGCCTGATTTTGTTCTGTTTATCCTCGTCCAGGACATGGATGATATGGACGCTGACCTTTTTGGATCAAAGAAAAAGCCAAGTTCAGCTCCTGCACAAACAAAGCCATTTGGTAATGAAGGGCCAAAGAAAAACTCTTCCACGTTAGAAAGTAATGTAAAACCAGAGGGAGCAGGTAATTCAGTGCAGAGTGTTCTTGCATAAATAATTTTCTCATTATTAGCATCGCATTATTACCGGCTTTGAAGTTTACATTAATAGCAACAATGAGAGAGAGCTGTGTCTTCCCTTCTTGACTCAGATGAACCCACCACATTAGGGAAGAAGCCAAACTCTGCACCTTCGTCTACAGCACACAACTACAAGAAGTTCACCTTCTCTGGTGAGTGAGCCTCCCTCTCACATCCACCTCTGACGCTGAGCTCCACATAGCTCATCACCTGTTTACTGAGAGCTTTGCTTTGTTTTTCTCCAACTGTTGCATTGATTCAGACAGTGGTGGTGATGATGAAGGTCTTGTTCAGACACCTCACACTAAAGGTACATTAGTACAGATATGTGTTTGGCCTTTTATTTGTAGTCGAATAATATCAGTTTGTAGTTTCATGGGTGTCTGTGGGTAGTTTGAACAGGAGAGGTGCAAACTATAAAAACTGATGATAGTTGAATATCCCACACAAATGTGCAAACGTGGAGGTAGATTAGCTTTTAAAAAATTTCAACAACAAAAATAACTGTCCAGTCAATTACCATAGAATGAGTTACAGTTTTTTGGTACACCTGTTTAATGTAATGCAATCCAATTAAACAGCCCTCCATTAAATCCTAGATTTGTAGAGCCCATTGCCCTTGATTACAACCCCAGTTCCAAAAACATAAATTAAACAGAATGTGATCATTTGCTAATCCTTTTTGACATATACTCAATAGAAAACAGTACAAAGACAATATATTTAATGTTGGACCTCATCAACTTCATTGATTTTTGTAAATATCTGCTTATTCTGAATTTGATGTTGCCTGCATGTTTCAAAAAAGCTGGGACAGGAGTAACAAAAAACAGGGAAGTTAAAAAAAACCCATAATAAACAATGTTTTTAAATATATGAGAACACATGTGCACATTTTTTATGTGACATTTAAAAACTGTATCTATCCATATATGCAGAATTTCTTTTCTAAATAACAGTCTGGTGTCAAAAAACAGTAAACAAGAATCACATTTCCGCTGCAGATGTCGACGACCCGCTGGCTGATCTACTTGATGACTTACTTCCAGATGAAACCCAGCCCAAATCTAAATCTAACATTCAGTGGCCCAAACCTGGAAAATCTGCACCATCTCCCGCAGCATCTCCCGTCCTCAAGACTGAAACACGTGAGCCTAAAACGATCCACAATTCTGTGTCCCGCAATCAAACAAAACACTAAAGTACTGTTTGTGTGTATTTTTTGTTTGTCAGCGAAGGCAGCAAAGACTCGAGGTGATCTTACATTTGATGATGATAAGGATGACCTAATGGATGCGCTGGGATTTGACAGCGACAGAAACAATCTGAAGAAAAAAGAGACGGCGCTTTGGTCCAACAAGGAAAGGTAATGGCTTTGTTTTCACTCCGACTGTCTCACTCTTATTGTTGTCTTTATTTATAGTGCTCAAATGCTAAATAATTACTGCGCTAGTGCTTTGGGCCTTGGGATGCAGCTAAAAACAAAAGCAAACTTTAACAAATGGTTCGTGAAGCAACATCTTTCAGCATCTTTCCCTGCCCTCCTTTGTATCTTAACGTGACATACAATATGTCTTGTCTCGGCCCCCTTTTCCTAATCTCAGGAGTGAGCCCCCCCAGAGAGCTCGTACTAGACTAGATGAGATTCTGGAGAGTTTGACTTCACCTCGTCTTCTGGAGCGACCTCCGACGGGCGAGAGGAAGGACCAGCCTCAGTCTCAAGAGAAGCAGCAACAAGAGAAGACCTCCAGTGTGAAAGGTAAAAGAGCACTGTGGTCTCCTCCTTGAGAAAACAAAATTAAATATTTGAAAGCTAATGTTGTTCCCATTTATCAGAATCACTTGGAGAAGATGACCTCACATTTGGCGCCTATCAGCCCACGCTGGTATCCACTCCTGAAGGGCGCCAGTCCCGCAGACAGTCTGTCAGGTGTGTGTGAAGTCCAAACTTGGTGTTTTACAGTTGTCTTTTTGCTTGCCATGCTAAGCTGAAGGCTGGATTGTTTTTCTTATCATCAGATTTTCTACAGAGGATGTCAGCATCTCTACCCCAGAGAAGAAACCAAACCCCACCACCCCCGCCTCCTCTCGACACCGCAACTCAGCTGACTGGCTCGGCCTGAAAGCAGAGGACGACCTCACCTTCCTAGAGGGTGACGCTAAAGAGCCTAAGACCTCAACAGAGTCTCCGAAGGTTCCTTCCTCTCCTTTATTAGAGAGAAGATCCTCCCTGACCGACACACACTCCACATCTGCTGCAAAAGTGGCAGCAGACACCCCTGCCCCGACGGATAATATCCCCAAACAAAGCAAGCCGGAGGTTCCTAAAAGCCAGAAGAGAGAAGAGGAGGAGGACGACTGGTTAGCAGGAGCGCTGAGCAGGAAGAAAGCTCTGTCAACGTCACGCCCCGAGGCTAAAAGGTCAAAGCAGGAAGACTCTTTAGGCCTGGGAGAAGAAGTGGATCTGGAGTTGATTGTTAGGTACTGTGGAAGCCACACGCAACTAAGGAAATACGATGACAGAGAGCACTGAATGATAACTTGCTCTTCTTTTCAGTAAACAAGCCACTTCACAAGCTCCAAGGGGCAGAGAGGACACTCTGACATCCATCAAGGAAACTAGGTAAGATATTTGTTGTGTAAAATCTCTTAAAACAATGTTCTGTAAGTGACAGTATTTTGCTGTTTTGTTTCATTTTTGTTCAGCAGCACCTTTCTTGGAGAGGCCAGCCCCACTGCTCACTCCACTCCTATCAGAGACAAGGAGACCAAGCAAGGTATTTATTAGCCACAAGCCACAAGTCACATTTTATAATAAAAGGATGAATTCAGAGTGGGTGGCTACAATAATTTTCAAAGCCAAATTCCTGACTGCTCTGTCTACTCTGTGCAACTCCATGTCAGGTCATGCTCACAATCTTAGCTAATCATCACATTCCGCTCCTCCTCTCGTACAGATACCATCTGCACTTCCCCTCAACTCCACCACAATCCCCCTCTATAGTAGCAGACTATACACCCACCACCCAGCCTGACCTTCCCCCCACCCCAACATCCTCCCCACTGACCGCTCTCCATGCTAAAGTAGATCTTGCACAAACTCTTGCTTCGTCTCATCCCTCAGATCGCCCCCCTCAAGTTCCCAGTTCCTTGCCAGTCCCTGCTGCTGGCATTAGCCGCGCCCAACCCCAGCCTTCATCCCAACCCCAACACTTACCATCCGATAAGGCATCCAGAGGGCCTGGTCAGGCTTCGGATGGAACCCAGCAGCAGTTGCCATTGCTCAACCCTATGTCTGCTATGCTGCCTGGCTCAATGTGGTGTAGGTAATCTTGAAGTATATTTAGATACAGAAGCATTTTTCAGCATTGCTTTAATATCTGAGGTGTGCAGGTCAATATGAGCGCTACTCATTGATGTTTTCTGTCCAGCAGTTCCACAGCAAAACCAAACACAGAATACATCCACTGCTGTCCCGCAACAGGTATTCCTGCTTTTCTGTAATCAGGTTGTCATGATTTGGGAGATCATATAATGTGGCTTTTCTAATCCCTTCCTTATTTCCTGAAAAGATGGCACTTTCAGCAGACAGTCTGCAGCAGCTGCTCCTGCAACAGCAGGTTAGAAACATAAAAGTCTCTACTTTTGCTTACTCAAATGTCATTTATCAGCTGGTTTGTTCTTGACTCGCTTGCTCTTCTCTTAAAGATGATGCAGTCACAGTTGCTGGGTCTAGGGGGCGTTGTGGATGCAGGGGTCCTACAGAAGCTCAAAGAGAGAGAGCAGCAGCCCGGAGAATATCAAGCTTTACAGGCTCGCATCGTCCAGTTGGAGGGACAGGTACATTAATGCAGTTGTAGCGATGAGAGCAGAAACATAAGAACTGTATGCCTCCTGTATTTTTAGGAAGGAATAATAAGCTTCCCTCCACGTGCCTGCACAGCCTGACCCTCCTGTGTGTTATTGTCCAGGTGAAGACCCTGCAGCTGGAGCGAGACCAAAGCCAAATGTTGCTCGAGACCGTCCAGCAGCGGCATAAACAGGATACTGAGCTCATGGAGAAAGCACACAAGTAGTTAGACCACACACTCACTTTGTACTGCAAGTGTGCAGCTCCTGTCGACATGTTTAACATACATTATGCACAATTCCCTGCACTTCGAGCCACTTATGTGCATCTGTATGCTTAACACATACTCTAAGTATTTCTGTGCACAAACAGGGCTCGCGTGAAGCTGCTCGAGGAATCGGCAGCCCAGAGGGAGACGCAAGCTCGGCAGGAGTGTGAAGACCTAATGGAACGGCTGGCCACAGTAACACGATCGGCCGAGCAGGAACGCTCAGAGCTGCAGGCTCAGTACCAGCGCAAACTGGCCCAGGCCCAGCAAGACAGAGACCGCGAGGTGGAGAGACTCAGAGACCTCCAGAGGTACATCAGGGAAAGTGGTCATTAAAGCAGTATACAAGATGCAAGAAAAATAATAGTTCCATAGGCATCACAAGACATAGCACTCAGTAAAGCTAGTCTGCTGTGCTTTATCAAAAACAAAAAATATCACTCATCTTAACCCTTATATTATGTAATGCTGTTTAATGTTTCTGAACATCAGGGGTCTGATTCAAGAGGCTTACTGAGTTATCTGGGTGATGCATCTGAATAATACCCAGGATCCCCGCTCAAATCTGGAACATGGACTCATGTCTAAAGACCTGCTCTGGGTTTTACTCGACTAAATTATTCAGCTAACTCAGTAAAATAAGTCTGCAAGTCCCACAATGAGCATATTATATTATATACGATTATATTACATAATTATATTACGATAAATAAATGATCTTTAAAGTTTAGCATATGTTTGTCTCACTTTGTCGTAAAGGAAATCTATCCTGGAGATGAAGAAAGACCATGAGGACCAGGTCCAGAGACTGAAGAAATTAAAGGACGAGGAGATTGATGCAGTTACGAGCGCAACATCTCAGACCAGGTAAGATGTTATCCAAGGACACCCGTCCAATTATACTACTAATTATACACTTGATATGTGCTGACTATAGCAAGAGCAGACAACTGCAAAATGTTTTTATTCTACTTTAACAATGAGCCTGGAATCATTTCTTTTTTATTTCTAAGTTTCTGTATTCAAACAGATTTTTAACATTGACCCACCAGTCTTTGGCAGGATTTCAGAGATTTTTCAAATATTTGCTGCGTTTTTTTTGTGCAGGTCTCTCGCAGTGGTGATTGAGCAGATGGAGCAGTTCTCCTCTCGGCTCGGAGAGCTCTCTTCTCGGGTCGAGAGCACACATGAACACACAGCTCACGGCCTGGAGCAGGGGGCACGGCACAGAGACGAGCAGCTTCGAAGTACATTAACACACACACACATGCGTGCACACACTTTGTTCAAATGGGTCAAGATACAAGTTGTCTAATAAGCACCCTGTAGTTGGTATTACTTTGCAAATTGGTTCTGGTCATTCTCTAATGTTTCAGTGATGCAGGACCGTCTGGCCCAGCAGCAGAAAGCCATGGTAGAGGAGAGAGCTTACCTCAAGGAAATCATTTCCAGGATGGACACTCAGCTCAATGAGCAGCAGAGACAGCTTGAGAAGGTCGGGGCGAAATTGGATTTTAGAAATAGACTATTTTTGGACTAGCATAGCAGTACAATACAAGTGCATACATACAAACACGAATGATGCTTTGCCCCTCAAAGACTGAAGATGACTTTTTGTGTACACTTCAGGAACGCTGGAAGATGACAGCAGAGCAGGCCAAGGCAGAGTCTACCCAAAGAGGCCTGGAGGACGAGCGGCGTGCTCTCAGCATGCAGATCAACATGGAAAGAGAGGAGCTGGAAAGAGCTAAGGTGAGGCTGATGAACATCCACATCAGTGCCAGGATTGGATGAGTGCTTCATTTTGATTCCATGCATCACCCCCTTACTTCTCCCACCGGTCTCGTTTAAATCAGAGCGCTTTACTGGATGAGCAGAAGTCAGTGATGCAGCATTGTGCAGAGGAGAGGAGGAAGCTGGCGGCTGAGTGGGCCCACTTCCACGCCGTGGAGAAGCAGAGGCATGAGAGGGCTGAGCGGGAGGTCAGCAGCCTCTTGGAGAAGAGAGAGGGCTCCATCATCAGTCTGGCACAGGTGAACTTCACAACAGAGAAAAGAGGGCCGGCTTCAGTGCTTTTCTTTTGTAAGCAAATTCATTTCTCTCTGTTTCTGTTGCAGGAACAAGCTGACCTAAAGCTTCACACTGCAGAGCTGAAACAAAAGGAGATGGCTGTGGCACAGGAGAGAGAGACTCTGGAAAGACTAAGAGAAGAACTGGACAAAGAGAAAGAGAGAATAAGCAGCATGGCCTTGAGACTCAAGACACGAGCCCACGAGGTGGAGGCCTTTAGCAAGGTAAATCCACACCACACGGACTCCTTCATGTAGAGCGGGGTAAACTGTGTAATATTCATCTTTTGACCAAACTGCACTCTCTTCAGCTCGCTGCAGAGAAACACGAGGAAGGAGAACAAGCGTTGCAGGAGGCAAAACGTGTGGAGGCTGAACACGAGACAAGGCTCGCAAATATCCATAAGCAGACAGAGCGGCTGAGGCAACAGGAACAACGAATCCTTCAGGTGGGTGTGTCACTACCAGATTGGGCTGCTACTTTACGAATATGATCAGCACAAAAACAGTAACTGTGGTCGTCACTTGTCACAGGAGCGAATGCGATTGAGTCGTCTGCAGCAGGAGACAGACAAGCTGAGACAAGACCCTCCAGTTACCTCTTTATCACAAATGATTCCACCCATTTTACCAGGTGAGGTAAAGTCAGGATGTCATTCAACAAAAACTACTCATCCAAATTAAACCCATCTAAATATATAACAAGTTTTTGTTTTTTTATCTGTAGGTGCAGGTTTAGTGTTGCCAAACCCTGAGCTGTCATCCACCCTGAATATTCCCCCTCCTACTTCATTTGCCAACTCTCAGTCCATGGCTCTTCAGGCTAGTCTGGCTCTGTGGAAGTACACTGCTGAAAAGGTAACCAGTGAAGTGCTGAAATTAGGAAAGCTTAGTCACACTTGTACCTTCATGTTTTACATTATGGTATTCTGAATATATAGACCTTTGTACTTAGTAATTACCTAATAACATGGAGTGGTTTAAGTGAGCACATGTAGCAATCATAGGTCAAAATATAGCTAGATTTGGCTGAATTATAAACTCCAGAAGTGGTACTAAACGAAAAGCTGTTTGGGAGCCAAAAGAGACAGCACTTATTGAGCTGAGCTAAATGAACTGGCTCACTAAAGGGAGCCGGAATTCCCTTCACTATACTCAATCAGTCCTAAATACACCATTTACAAACAAAACCACTGAAACGAGTTAACAGCACAAGATATGGTTAGTTACTTGCACAAAACACAAATATTTCAAATGAACACAAGTAGGTTGTTAGTGTAGAAGATTTTAATGTTGATACGTAATTGAAACAACTTCAAGTTGTGATTCACCCACAATCACAGCAACACATTTACAGTTGGCTACAATGACAGCTTATGCCACTAGATGTCTCAACATTTCAGAACCAGTTGTCTTGAAACATTTCAAGTTTCTGTTCCTAATTTCATTTCCTGCACACAGGACCGGGAATACCTCCAAGAAGAGCAGATCTTCTTGGACAATCTGAAGAAGAAATCTTACAGGTCATCGTTCAACACAGATTGACAAACACATGCTGGGTGCTCCCAGTAGGATACATGTTACATTTCATGGGCATACTTGAATTTTATACATTTCTTAATTTTATTAAACATGTTTTAGATCAAACATGGTCCTTAATTCCATACAAGCAAATCTACTCCAATTATACTGTGGTGTCAGACTTCTGTCCGCTGGTGTTGTGTCCACTTTTCCATGGATTTCATCTGAAAGTTAAAATGAAAAAGGAGATTAGACTTTTACATAAATGTAATACAAACAACTATTGTCAACAAAGCTATATTGATCCTTCATCTCCAATCAAGCCTCAGATTACCAGACTCCACACCTAAGTTCAGACAGGGATAACTTGTATCATCACTGGCTTGACTTAAATGATCAACGGTCAGTCTTGCATTTACCTGTTGAACTGATCTCAGCATCCACGTGTCATCTTATAGTCTTGCTTTGCAAATGTTAAGACCTGTAGGGAGACATTCCACAACTAGATTATTAAGTGTTCAGCTTATGCGCACCAAAGCAAACAGATTTGACAGCATTTCTCAGAACAGCTATTGCCATCGTCAGTTATCGCATCAGACGGCACTTCCTATGCAGCAGTTTTCATCACTGAATCTGTGGCAATGTGGATCACAAGAAGCAAAGTGGCACAAACCTTTTACACCATGCTCCTCTCCTTCCATTGCCAGTCAATGTCAGGTGGGACAGAGCAGCCACGAACCTGCAACAACACATTTCATTAGTGATAGTCAATCAGCAGCAAGTGGTTTCAAGAGTCAATCTGCTGCAAGTCAGATACCATTGATTTCCACACTTGTTTATTCAGACAGGGATAACAAACTCATCATGTGCACAGCAGAGAGTCAGGAATAAAAAGCCAGCACAACATTTCAGTTTTACCTTTCATTATGATGAACAGCTTAGCCTTTGTTGGCATGAAGATGAGTCTCATTCTGCATCAAGTAAAGGTGCCTGTAAATATTTTAAAAAAATAAATAAGACATGAGATCTAATCAAAGACAAGCTGTGACCAAAGGAAGGCCACGTTTTGACCTGATCTTTCAGAAATTAACGTTACACAATGCAAATTAACATATAAACCCGTGGTCATGTTATTCCATATCATTGAATTGAATGCATTTTCTCTCATTGTCCAAAATCACCTCCTTAAACCCCCATTTGTAACATTCCCCCACATGGTCTTCTCACACGTGTTAGCTTGACTGAAGAGCAGCTAGCAGGTTAGCATAGCTCACATAAAACCGCCTCCAGACTTCCACACACTTTAGTCTCATCAATTACTCATCATATTATTACCTGTTCACGGCGGCTCATCTGCAGTAAACTCCATATTTAAACATAAATGCATTAAAACATGTAAAATCGACATGTTAGAGCTGCAGCCTCTGAGCATCAAACCGCACTGCTGCCAATGAGAGAGAGCAAGAATGGAAATCTCGCGTGAAGACGTTTATATATGGCGTGAACGTCATATCCCACGTGATTACTGAAAGGGTGGTATAAGTTCAACTTGTATTTCCATAAATACAACCCAATACTAATTTACCTGTAATTCAAAAATAAATGTATATGATAATATAGGTCATTGTAAAAATTTTAATTATCAGAAAAATAAGACACATGCAAAAAAACAACAACATAAAATGGATTCATGTGAGAGGAATTACAGTAAAGTTTGATAATTATTTTTTTGCGTCAGTTTTCAACAAATGATGAGCCATAGAAATATCATACAGTCAATCTTTGACATGGACTGACCAGCATCCTGTTGGTGATATGAAAAACACCTGCATGATAGAAACCACATATTGCCATTCAAGAAAACAACAAAATTCAATCATACCAAGTTTGACAACAGACATTTTATGATTCCACCTTAATCTCAACTCATGTCAAATGTTATAAATATACCAGATATGTATATCAAAAAGAAAAAAGAGCTCCTGTATCTATGCATATACATGATACAATAATTTAAGAGACACATTTGGAGTGTTTATTTTAATGCTTCAGGATGTGACATGTAAGTCAAAATTAACAAATTACAGTCATATCTGCTTTTGGTGCGGAGATGTGCAAAGTCCATCAGCCTCTAAACTGGTCCACAAGGAAATGTGTTATCAAAATGAGGCTAATGATTTGGATCACGCTCAGCAAATAATTTGAAAGTCTCTCATCTCTTCTGAGGACATTTAGGGGACATAGACTGTCTGTGTATTTAAATATTTAATAGACTAATTATGTGTGAGAGATTGAGGATAGCCTGGGCAAAATTACACTACAAAAATAAAAGAGAATTAATTTATTTGATGGATAAAAGATGCTGATCCCAAACCACTTATGCTCCAGTACTATGTCCACTGTCTACATCAAAGATGGACAAACTGGGATCACTTGCAGTACACAAGTTTTGTTTTGTGGCATCCTGTGTGACAAAACAAGAGTCAAACACCATATAAAGTCCATGTCTCATTGCATTAATGGGGAAGATAAAAGATAAGATTACAAAACTCAAAGTCCACATGCTTTCCCAGGGTGTGGAAAGCATCTGAAAAAACAAGTAAGTGGGCTTATGAGTTCAGATCATTTAGTCACTGACTACTACTTCTTAGGCCAAGAATGATACTGTATTTCACGCCCATAGTGTGTTTTAAAAATCTGAATGTTATCACAAATTAAATTATTGTAATTTTCAATACTGGATGGTGTCCTGCAGCAAAGCTCTATCATTTCTCACCCACTGTGTTGGCAGGCTGAAAAAAAGGAGAAGAACATAGAAAATGTGTCTAGTTGTCATTACAAGGTTAGATGTCACACCTTTTAAAAGGAGTTACAACCATCCCCACCACTGTCAGATAATTAAGTACCATCTTCAACTTCTAATGGAAATATAGACTTGGTTCAAACTTGCTTGGTACAAACTACTTGAAATTCTTGGATTGGAAAGTGGTGCTATTACAACCTCTTGGTGAATACTTGATAGATAGATAGATAGACTTTATTTGTCCCAAACTGAGCAGCCACTGTATTAATTAAACACAACAAATATCACATTAAACAACAGGATAACACTGCACTCTGCTCATTTTTTTTGCACAATTGTCTCAAGGTTTCACATCACTTGTGTTTGTACACATACCTGGCCAATAAAGCTGATTCTGATTAGTGCAAGATGTTTGTGCAAAGAACATGAGGTGATCGAGAACATGAGGTGAGCAGCCATGTGGTGGTGATATGTGCAAACAGTCCCAGGCACTGGCTGGTTAGAAAAAGTTAAAACGCTGCAGATTGCATGGCTTCATCAGAGCTGACAGTTTGCAGAGACAGTGTTTCCTCCAGGAGCTGATGGAGGGGGACGGTCGGATCCTCCACCCTCCTCCAGCTCCATCACTGCCATTCCCCCTTTCAGTCACTAGGGAGAGACTCCGGCCCAGGAAAGCCGCTCCTCTCGCACTCACAGGGTCCCGCAGCAGGCTCCCAGGACCAGAGTCCGCACCGCACCGCCATCCGCACACCGGCCTGCGGGACGCTCCCGGCCCGGGATGGAGACGGACGCCGGCGCACCGGAGCAGCGGGACGGGGCGGTGTGCGCGCTGTACGGGGAGTTCACCGACACGCTCAACGACCGGGTCCGGTACTCGGTGAGCCTGACGGAGAGCGCCCTGACCGTCCAGAGGATCTGCTCGTCCCCCGGCCGGACCAAGCTGGTGTTCAACCTGAGCGACTGCGTTGGCTGCCGGGCGCACCGAGGGCCGGACGGCCGGGACGTGTGCGCCTACTTCACAGCCTATTTCTACCCGTTCAAGCGGCGCTGGATGAGCGCCGGAGTGGCCCGGCAGAGGGTGGAGCAGGGCTTCCGGGTGGAGCTGCTCCAGGACCCGCTCGCCAACCTGCGGGAGGCTGAGAGGTGGGCCGGTGCCATCCGACGAGCCTCGGTGCTGCAGGCGCCCCGGAGAGACGGTGAGCATCATGGGAGTAACGTGCAGGTTTATGTTGTTAAAACCTGCAGGGCAAAAAAACAAACAAACAAAAAAACAACAACAAAAAAACAAGAGGAGGCTGACTGATGTTGTTTTGAAGTGAGGATGGTAAAGATTGCACTTTTCTTTATGCGTGACGAAAAGTCCTGCAAAGTGAGCTGAAGCTTTGAGAAGGCAGAGCTGACTGACCCCCATCATCATACCTGCTCCATGGCAGCTTCATGCTGCCAACAAGATAAGAAAAGAGATAAGATAAACCTGTATTCGTCCCTCAGTGGGGATGTCTCACTAACTAAGACCAGGCAGATGGAAATGTGGATTTAGAATAGTTTTAATGTTTATTGTGGAAGGGAGATGAGATGGTGTTGGAGGGATGGATGAGAGTTTGGAGGGCTGAATGAAGGGATGAAGGGTGAGGGGCATGAGGGAGGAAGGGATCAGAGTATAGGGGATGAAGGGATGAGAGTATAGGGGGTGAGGAATGAAGGGATGAGTGTACAGGGGTGAGGGATAAAGGATGAGGAATGAAGGGATGAGCAAATGAGCATAGGGATGAGGGTATGTGTGGTGGGGGTTGAAGGATTAGGAATGAAGGGATGAGGGTGGTTGAGGGATGAAGTAATGAGAGCACGGGGGTGAGGGATGAAGAGATGAGAATAGAAATCAAGCCTGTGGTCAGATGGATGAACGGTGATGGACAGGTGTCAGCTGGAGGCAGGAAGACGGGAGGGAACCAGGGGAGTCGAGACTCTGGGTGGGGGAGACATCTGTTTGTGTCCTACAGATTTCAATATTGCTCCAGCAAAAAATAGAGAGAGGAGAGACGGAAGAAAGGGGTTTGGGAGGGAGGGATGTCAAAACTGAGTCAAAGGGGAAGGAAAGGGATCAGGTGTGCTTAAACACATCTGTGCATCTTTGTTCCTGGACCTAGTTTTAAAACTTGATTTGGAGAGCGTGCACACATTCCTCTCAGTAACTACCTGCTGTTAAAGCTGATCCACCTGCCAGCTCCCATTCCAGCTGCCTCGTTCACAGCCCGCATGAGAGTGATGATCCTGGATCTGGATCCTGCTGTAAACAAACACACACAAAAACTCACAAAACTGATCATTTAAGTAGTTAGATTTTTCTCCTGATCCTCAGTCAGCAGAGAGTGTTGACGCTGCTCGGGCTTCATTATTCCTGCTCAGTAAATTCCCACCGAGACTTTATTGTTGATGGGTGGAAAAATCACATCAAAACAAAGCCTGTTTTTTTCATCCCGCGTCGCAGCAGCTATGTCTAATTAGGTCTCATCATGTCTCGCTCTGTTTAAAATGCAGCCTGTCCTCAGGTTCCTCTGTCTTCACAATCTCATTAGCTTCTCTGTGCCTCCATCCTGGTGTACAATGAGACAGTAATTAACATGAATGCAATATGAGAAGTGTTTATGCAGCTAATTACCCCGATCACTCATTTGGGAGGAAGTGTGTGATACTTGCTGATGATGAGAAAAAGCTGTTTGGGTCCCAAAATGATCTGTTTATCATCAGGGTGCAAATTCTGAATTGTCGGGTCAGGTCATATCCCTTTCCTCATATAGAAATATTGAAAATATAAAGCAGGCATGCACATGGAAGAGCAGGTCAGAGAAGAAGCGGATATTTGACCTGACAGTGGCGAATTAGGAATGTTGGATGCCAATGTTGGATGGAGGCGAGTGTTGGTGTAGGGGGGGTGAGGAATGAGGTCGCCCTCCTGGTAGCAGCCTCCAGGTGTACACTGCAAACACAGAGAGGTGGATGAAGACAGAGGGAGGCCGAGGAACATCCAGCCTCCCTCTGGTCTGCAGCCAGCAGGAGTTTGGGTTTCAGCCTTGAATGCTAGGCAGGCAGGCAGATGGTAACCTGAGAGGTAACTGCCCTCCCCCCCCTCCCTCCCAGTCACTGTCCTCTCGCTGGACTCATCAAAGAGCTCCTGCTCGGGAGGTTTTCAACTCACACATACTAATGAACCGGATCGGCCTTGTAACAGTCTCTCATCCCAGATTTTTTTTTTTTGGCTCCCTTTTGAACGCAGCGTCTCAGTGATGATGCCATCATATCATTCATTTATAAGCTTGTTTTAGCGTTCTAGATCCAGGCCAGCCAATAATACAGTATTTAACAGAATATATTATGCGATTTAAATGAGTAATGTTGTGGTAATAGATGCAGCAGAATTCCGCCTTGAGGTTGTGTGAAAGTCAATGGGATTCGCTAATCCCTTATAGTGTATTTACCCCCAAAGTTAATTGCATTGCATCTCATCTGGGGTTGCAGATGGAAAGGTTGGATTAAAAGTGCAATCGCGGCGCAAGACTGGTGTTTAGTCAGAGAGCTTGTTCACCGTGACGCACTTTCACCGAAGTACAAAATGGATAAACACTAAATATGCGAAGGTGTAGTTTACAGTGAAACTGTAGCTCCGCTCATTTGCTCTATAGCCCAGAGAGTCTCACAGGGTTTCTCCTCTCACTGCAGTTTCATTGGAATGAATGAGCCGTTAATAATGAAGTGCATACACTGTGATACGGTCCTGCACACGCTAATGGTCTGCTACAGTATTTCCTCTGCTTAGAAGAACCACAGAGAGATGGCATGCAAAGGGATGAGATGATGGTGACTCGCGTTGACTCTTTCTAACAGTGGCTGCTTTTATTGCTACCGGCTGTATCCTTTTCAAACAGCTCGTAGGAGGCCAGTCACATATTTAACATCTATAGATTCTAGATATTTACATTTTGATTCAGGTGGTGTTCCAGTGTTATGATGTTATTGTGCATTGTCTCGATTTCTCCAAAATGTCTATCTGACCCTTAAAATGTGCAAATGTGAGCATGATCCTTGCACAGGGTTACAAGCGTATGCAAAAGAGAGGGAAGGGAAGGAAAGAGCTGCGGTTTTCCACCGGGGTCAGGTGTGTGTCTGTCAGTGTGTGATCTCTGCTCCCGGAGGCTCTGCTCGAGCCGTCGCGACCTTCCTCGGCGAGGGAGAGCTAAAATGCGTCACCAGACGACCTCTCACCCCGTCCAGCATCTCGGTCCCTGCGGAGCTTTCGTCCTCCGCTCTGTGACACACGGCCGTGATGGACTGTCAACACCCCAACCCTCCTCCTCCTCCTCCGCCACCTCCTCCTCCTTGTCCTCCCTCCAGCCTGGCGATGCCTCAGTGGGCAGTTGTGTTTATACTCTTCGGACTTCCTCCCCAGCAAACGCTAACCCGACCTCGGAATGCGGCTTGTTTGCAGACACGTCAGTCCGGTCTGGATATAAAGTTCCTCCTGAACGAGACAGCTTTCAGTGAATAACCCACATGTTTATTTCTGCTTCGAGGCTTTGAATAGCCTCATGGTTTAACAAATCCCATCTGTGAAGGTGGCATCTTTATTTAGTATTTTCAATCAGGATGCACTTGTGGCAGCGAGATGATAACTGTTCTCTGTCAGCTCAGCACTGGCACATCGTCACACCCTGGCTGCCCGTGTGTGAGTCTATCCATTTGTAACTGTGAAATATACACAGTGCAGTTGAAAGTTTGCTTGCCGGTGAGACGGGCGTCGTCTGCCTGCAGGTTTCTGACTCCACATCACAGATTTCACATGCACCCTCATTCCCCCCGCATCTATCTTCCTGTCACACACAGTCACAGCTCCGGAGGAACGTCTGAGAATAAAGCTGTTTTCAGAAATAGAACTTTGGGGCATTGCATTGAAAAATCATCATGAATTAATCAATGTAGTATTGAGCTGCCTTGATGTTGGGAGTCTTTTCGGTTGCAATGTTTGAAAGACTTCAAATCCTTTAAACCAGTGGTTTCTAAATGAATAAATTGGGCTTAAAGCAGTGTCAATTTGTGACCCTAACCCTTTCTCTGATTCCTGTCCTGTTAATAATCTTGTGACCCCAGATTGGTGGGCCAGACCCACAGTTTGGGAAGCACAGATTTAAACCAGGGCCTTTATTTACTGTCTCAGAGTGACTATGCATGAGGAAACATTTGCTCTTTGACTTTATATGCACTTTGTAACCTGCATATAAAGTACTGTAACAGTAAATCTAACAGGTCACTGATATTGAAACAAGGTGTCTCCTGATAAAAAGTCATGTGTAAAATGAAGTGAATTGAATGAATTGCCTTTACACTTTGATTTGTGTGTATTAGGTGTTTCTAATATTTTGTCCACAACATGTTTTTTAATCAATATATTTTTTTTTATCATTGAGTTGACTTGATATTTGAAACATTGCTTCATGAAGGCCGAATTTATAATCGGGTTGTTTTATTGTTTTTGCTAGATTGCACATAATCAGCATTTCATAATCAAGCATCACGACAGATACAAGGGTCAGAACATTTCCATAAAACCTATCAGATGCAACCTTTGTGCACAGTGTTACTACTTATATAAGTCATATTAACACTAACTACTGCTTGTACGCATGCAGTCAAAGCTCACTTATGTTTTTTAGCTGTTATATTACATCACATTGCATTGTAAGAGAGACCTAACAGATCCCACCTTCTAAGTTTTATAAATCAACATAGTTAATGAGTAGATTCTCTTGCATGACGAGTGATTTGAGTGCAGCCCGTCAGAGTAAACCAGCACGGGTCTGAAGCTGCAGCATGATGATCAGGCTCGATTGCCATTTCGGCTCACTTTGCTATTCATAATTCTGTTTGAATCGCTGGGAAATATTCAGAGATGTGTGCAGCGATTCGGAGGTCTGGAGCCGTGCGGACTGCTGGGTGTGCTGGACGAGACATAAAAACCATTTCTCAACCATATCTGGGCTTTAGACTGCGTGAATTCCAGTGTCAGAGCTGCGGGAGGAAGCTGAATTTGTTTAGGTTTGACCTTTCCAAGGGTGTTTATTAATGGTATGCTGTTCAGCTCAGCACACTTGAGTGCAAAACCCAAAGCCGTTTGACTGTCAAAAGCCGGTTTCCACTATATTCTGGAAGTGTAGAGAGGAGCTTTGTGTCTGAAAGCCACATTGTGCTGTGATAGAAGCAGAAAAAAAAACACAATGGTAACCCTGTGTGGGTGAATGGAGGCAGAGTTTGGCATGTGCCTGTGTGTTTTCGCACACTCTCTCCTCGCTCTTCCTGGTGGGTTCACACCTCTTTCACTGGGATATTTTCGTACCTCCGCCGCATCCTGTCATCACGGGCCAAATGAGGTGGAGGGTGGCAGCGGCTGTGGCAGTGCATCGCAGGTCGCCGTGCTGGAAATTGAACTGTCAAGAAGAAAAACACTCAGACAGATGTTAGTGAGTCTTGTATCCCTCTTGGTTCATTTACATTATGAACAAATGCGGCCATTTCTTGATTGCAAAGTCAGCATCACCCGCAGCCATATAATCATGGTGGCAATTGATAGTGAAGCTTCTGTCCTGCCTAAACCCCAAAAAGGATTTTATTTTTCGTCCTCTCCGATTCATCCGATATGGTCTCCGGAGAGTCTGTGTCTGCTTTAAAGGTCAAGGGCGTCTGCAGAAAAATCCACATCGAGAGGAAGCTTCTCTCTCTGCAATCACTTTAAAAAGCTACAAACCCTTTTAGCGGCAGCCAGCATTAATGAACCAGATCCTCCCATGTAGATTATGGATGCAAAATGAATGGGAACTTTATGAGGTGGAACAAATAACTCATTACTAATTAAGGCCGAAGTCATGTAATAGCTATTAATGCAATGAGATGATTTGATCTTCATTACATCACATTACAACCGTTTGGCAGGTTTTATCCAACCACGGCTCAACCACTTGGGCTGCAGCCATTATTTATATATTTTAACTTCGCAGACTTTTTTAAAATCAATATGTCCGTCTCCTCTTTTTCCTTGAAGCAAAAGTTAGAAACTTTTGGGAAATACACTTATTCGCTTTGCTGCTGAGAGTGAGATGAGGAGATCGATGCCATTTTCTTGCTGTAAATGTAGCTACAGCTTGGCACAAAGAGAAACTGTCCAAAGGTAACAAAATCTAGCACGTCATTTAAGCTCACTTTAAATCATAATATCTCATTTGTTCATTCTGTACAAAAAGTCTAAAAATTGTCGTTTTCATTTCATTTTCTGTTTTACGTGATCAACTATTTCTTGGATGTGGCCAGTATCGTCCTGGAGTCTCCACCGCTCTTGGGTTAAACAAGATATAGCATATAAATTAGTGAGCTTTAGACGTGCTGGTAGGTGGATTTTGTTACCTTTAGACAGAGCCAGGCTTGTTGTACATATTTAACTTACAGACATGAGAGAGGTATCGAACTTCTGAAACAACTCTCTGGAAGAAAGCAAATATTTCCCAAAATCTCCATTTCCCAATAGACACACATCTTTGATCTCCTTTCTACTTTTTATCAATTAAATGTACTTTAATTGCTCTGCTTTATTTTATTTGTAATATTTTGAATTGTAATCTTCATAAAGGCAGTTGAACAGCTTTGGTAAGTAGAGCACCCGTTCTGCGAAAGTGCCCTTGAGCAAGATGCTGAATGCCTGTCAACCTCAGGGTAATGAAGTGTAGTCAATCCATTACTCTGTCTTCCCTCGAGAGACATAAGCAACAGGAAGATTTCCTCCTAGGCCTTAATAAAATGTCACAGAATCGCTATTAATAATCAGTATGATCCTGAGTGAGAGCAGGCAGCACGTCGCGTTAACATCCAGCATTGTCTATCTGAACGCTGTCACAGCCCATGACTTCACTGCTTCGTGCTCCTTCCCCCCCCACCAAGGGACGAGCCTGTCCTTATACATTCTTTGAAATATCTGATCATGCATAACCTCCTCTTGCCCTCTTGCTTCATCTCCATCCTTGCCTCCGCTCACATCCTTGTTCCTCTCTGTCTTCCTCAGGTGTGGTCTACACGGAGGTGCGTCGGCCTTGCAGAGTCATGATCCTGGTGAACCCTCACAGCGGTCGAGGCCAGGCTCTCCAGCTCTTTACCGGCCACGTTCAGGGCATGCTCACCGAGGCCGCTGTTCCCTACACGCTCGTTATCACAGGTGGGTAGCATCCGTACACACACAGATCTTTATCGTCCATGCATTTTGCTGACGCTCTTCTCTGACATGAAATATGGCTGCAGGGATTAAACATTCACACAGTAAACAAACCTTTATTTTCAGCGACTGCACTCTCTGCAGTCGTGATGCATTGTTTGTATAATCACAAATTCACAAGCTGCACACACGCACGCACACATCTGCAGGCACTCGAGCACATGTACACAGACACTCATTAAATTCCCGTTTCAGTCTCCCCAGCTGCTCCGCATTCTGCACGAGCTGCTGGTGGTTTTTTTTTGTGACCTTAAACAGTGTCACGTCTCGGTTAGTGTCATCAGAGGCTCTGAACTCCAAGTGACCCCCCCTCTCTGAATACTAAAGATCTGCTGGGGAAACAGGGAAAATCTTTAATGCCATAAAGAAAAAAACATGCACACTGCATCAGGTAGCCTTTGAGCTTTAACTTTCACCCACCCTTCACTCCGGCAACCAACCCTGTTTGACAGCGAACTGACAGGTAAGAATTAGCCAGTCTCTTCCAGGGTCAGCCTGGCAGTGCATCGGCTGAATCTTTGATGTGGCTCAAAGTGAGGCGGCATGTGACAACGAAGACGGAGGAGAAGGACGGAGAAACTGTGTTTGTTTGTTTGAGAAGGATTGCTAATGCGTGCGTGGGCTCTTGGGGCTTGAAGGAAGGCCGGCAGCGAAGGTGATGAAACAAGACAGAGTAATTACCGACCGAGGTTGAAGAGGAACAGGAGCAGAACGGGAAGGAGGGAAGGAAGAATATGGGTCGGCGAAGGCCTTCGGTGGTCGGATATGGTAGCCGGAGAGAAGTCACTGCGAGTGGATTAACCAGCGTAACCCATTTACCCCAACACGCTGCTCCTTGATGAATGTATCACACAGCCTTCGCCCGAGGAAGGACAAGTTCCAATGGAGGTGCCTCTTGTGTCAGCATGTACCTTTTACATACTGTATGAAGCATCCAGTGTACCGAGCTTTATCTTTACCCTGGTTAACCTCAGAGGGAAGGCAGCGGAGTGTGACACGAGGAGGCTGCATTTACAGCGAAACAGCTGGAATTAACCCCAGATCTCAAAGGGTGAGTTTATGCATCGCCTTAACAGAGTAATTATCATCTATAATCTGTGCAGCTCAAAGAGGAATCAATGCTTGGATTACGTGAAAACCATGAGCCGCCTCCATCTTCAGGTTGTGTTCGGCAAGTGACCCCTCGAATGAGGAAGCGGAAGCAAAGCATCAGCTGGAGCCTGGGCAGGTTTGAAGTGCTGAGTCAGCTGTGCGGTGCAGTTACTCCCTCTGCCTCTGTCTGTCAACGCGGCACTGCGCCACCGCCTCCGGCCTCCCCGACACGCGGCAAACAAACAGCAGCAACATGGGCAGCGCCGCCGGGAGAGAGAGAGAGAGGCAGAGAGGCAGGGGACAGGTAGAGGTTGAGCAGAGTGAAAGGAAAGGATGAGGATGGTTGTTTTTATTTTGCTTCTGTCCTCGATCGATATTTCCGGAGTGGAAAAATATTTCCTTCATGATGGCTGTGCATCAATACTCGCTAAACTTCTTTGCTGTCTGCCTTCCTCTCTTCCTCTAAAGCTTCCACACACACACACACACACACAGCTACACTGGGGAGTCTCGGCTGGTAGGACTGTAGACTTTAATGCTGGCGGGATGAGCCCACAGAGACCCCCTGCAGAGGGACCCACTCAAGGACGCTGCCAATAAAACTAGGCTGAACAAATAGCTCAGCCCTCCGCCGGCCGCATTAACCAACACTTACACGCACGCACGCGCACACCGAGCACTCACACGCATCCGGCGAGCGCACGCACACACATGCAGATGTTTGTCAGTCACAGATGTTTGCCGGGTCGGCTAAGCTGCCTCGGAGCTGTTGAGTAGCCACTGGATGGGCTAATGTGATGTGGGGAAATTGAATCTCTTTTCTGCCTAATCTCCCTGATCCTACCCCAGGGGCCGGCGATGAAGGCAGCATGTCTCTTTCCCTGCCCTTGGCCTGTTTTTTTTTTTCATTTTGCCAGTTCGTCCTGCACTTTGCCACATGCCACATTTTCTGTTTCGTCTCTCTTATCTTTCTCTCTCTCTCTCTCTCTCTCTCTCGTCCTCAGAGCACCAGAACCACGCACGGGAGCTGGTGAAGAAGGCCGACCTGTCACAGTGGGACGCCCTGGTTATCGTGTCCGGAGATGGGCTGCTGTTCGAGGTGCTTTGACTTCACACAGCCTGTTGTGGTTTTATAGTGACTGACAATCAATATAGAGGATTTAAAACAACTAGATAAAAGCGAGGAAATACATTACACTTTATATGTCTTTTCTTTTTATGTGTAGTATATGTTTACTGTGTCATAAATAAAAATGTTCAAGCAACAGTTATTCATAATCAATCCCAAATAAAACTAAAAGTACCATCAGTAAAAGTTGCCTACAGGACAGGATTTAATGTGAAAGCCTGTCTGTCATGGCTGCCATCAGCTTTGTAAGCAATTATAGGCTCTGCTGCCAAGCTGTGATTGGACAGTTGATTTGTTTTTCATTTTAGTCCTGATGATGCTTCTCCCTCTTAAAAAGAAAAAGCTCCTGTGCACCTCCTCCTGAAAACTAATGACAGCTTTGCATTTGGCCGATCTATGATCTCTGTGGCACAGCATTGAAATGCAGGACACCTCTTCACTTTGTTTAAGGACAAATCATTTTCATTTAACGCATGCTTTCTAAATTATGACACAGTACGTACATAAAAAGAAGACACATATAATAATATGCATTAAATGTCATTATATTCTTTTGTTTGATTTGTTTTTATTTGGGTATTTTGAATCGTCCATCAATCAATCAATCACAGATTGAAACGATATGAACCTTCTCACCCCTGTTTCTATTCTCAGCACTTTTCAGAATAAGCCTGTAAAAACTTAATTTTACTCAGAGATGACGAAAGAGCCCCGCACCTGTGATTCCAGCACCTAAAATCTAAAATCAATCATTACTCGCCTCGTTTATGTGCTTTTGATGTGCCACAGATTTTCGTTTTTAAAATGGTAAGAATCCGAAACAGCTTTAAAATTATTATGGAAAATATAAAAAAAAATACCTAGACCATTGTGTTTATGCTTTTCTGATGTATATATAAATATATCACATATCACATATGAATCTTCAGCCAGAGTGGCCAGTTCCACTTGACACAGCTGTATCTAACCAAAAAACACATTTTCTCATAACCTTCGGTCATATACAGACACTACTTCCTATTTTAGATCGTGATCCGATTCTGTTTTTGTATTTGTTCTTGTTCACTCAGGTGATAAATGGTCTGATGGAGCGAGACGACTGGCAAGAGGCCATCCAGACCCCTCTGGGTATTCTACCAGGTGGCTCCGGCAACGCCCTGGCCGCCTCTGTCCACCACTACTCACAGTGAGTCAGTCTGTTAATGAGTCATTTAAATGCATGGACCACCAGTACAAAAGAAGAACCTTCCTCGGCCTAAAAAAAGAACGATTTATCTCTTTTCGGTGTAATTATGCCAAAGGCTGACTGGGCACATCGGTCCTCAGGAGGCAGGAGAGACGGAGCAGACTGGAGCTGCTTCGCTGTGCAGCAGGGGTCATTTCAGGCTGCTGATAACTCTCAAGGGAGTGATGTAATGGCTTTGGAAACTTACACATTATGAGTGATTATAGTCCAGAGTGCAGCTGTGGAACCAGTCCACCACTTGCCCAGGGTGTCATCTCCACCTGCTGGTTAGCGGTGGGCACAACGTCAAAGAAAAAAACAGAAATCTGTTTATCACCCCCGGGGTTGTTGTTTGTTCTCTCTGACCTACAAGCTGCAGGTGTGGACAGGGCCGTAGCCACGAGGTTAACAATGTCATGAGGCCAAGTGCCCCCCTCCACCCTCAGTTGTCGCTTTCGCCAAAAAAATGTCAAATGTCACTCCCTCAGCCTCAGCTGTACTTTGAGTTCTGTGCTAATTAGCAACATGGTAGCATTGATTGGGAGTATGGTAGCATGCTGATGTTAGTGATTAGCTCAAAGCACCACTGTGCAGCCTCACAGAGCTGCTAGCATGACTCTACACACTTGTTCTTATTGAGTCCAATTTTACCCAAGAAATGAACTTTCGCTCATATTTAGACGATTAAAAAACTAAGCTACAGAAATTATGGCACAACTGGTGTCTGGATCTTATTTATAGGTTTATACAGCACTGCTTGAAAGTTTGCGAACCCTGAGTTTTTTACTGTATTTCAGATCTGTCCGTCTAAACCCTAAAAATACATGAAGAGCCCAGTTAAACAAATAATCAAAAAAAACATTATCCAACATTAATTATTGTTGGCAAAGGTATGTGAACCTTTTTCAAAACCCGTTGTGACCCTCTTGAGCAGCAATAAGGTCAACCAAACGTTTCTATCTGTTGATCCCAGACACCAGCTTGGAAATTTTGGCCTGTTCCTCCTTACAAAACTTCTTCAACTCAATAATGTTTGTGGGCTTCCTTGCATTAACTGCTCTCTTCACGTCTTCCCACAACATTTCTATTGCATTAAGGTCTGGACTTGGGCTCGGCCATTCCAGAACGTCACGTTTTCTCTTAACTTGTGTGTTTAGGGTCATGCTGCGTGGCCCATCTTTTGTTGAGCTTCAGTTTACTCTGACATTGTCCAGTAGAATTTGCCGGTACGATCCAGAATTCATAGTACTGTCAATGGATCCAAGCAGCAGAGCAGCCGCAAACCGTGATAGTGCCACACAGCTGGGATGAGGTTCTTATGCTCACAAGCATTTGTTTTTGTCAAACACGGCATTTTACATTTAAAGCTCTATTTTGGACTTATCAGGCAACAGAACAGTCTTCTGAGAGACTTCTGGTTCATGCATGTGTCCTTTAACAAACTTTAAATGGGCAGCAGTGTTCTTCTTGGAGAGTAGTAGCTTTCTCCTGTCATGCACACCATTCTGTTACCCTGGGGTTCTTTGTGACCTTCTGGAGTATTGCTTTTTCATACATTCATACACAAGCTCCCTGACATCGGTGAACACCTTTGTAACCTTTTCCAGCCTGTTGACCATCAACAACTGTGCAGAAATCTCCTCTAACTGAGGCATGGCACACTTGGCCCACCAAAAACCTGCATGGTGAAGACCACACTTTGGTAGTGAAGACCCAGGTTTACATCCTAGGGACTGCTAAACTCACACCTGTGCCCACTCATCCTATTGATTGAAACACCTGACTCCAATTACCCCTTTAACTGAAGTGGTAATCCTAGAGGTTCACATACTTTTTCCAACAGAGATTTTAATGTAGGATCATTTTGCTAAATTAAAAAGTATACATTTTTGTATTATTTGTTTAACTGGGTCCTTTTTGTCTAGATTTAGAACTTGAATGAAGATCTGTCTGATCACATTTTAGGTCACATTTATGCAGAAATATAAAAAGGGTTTTTAGCAGCACTGTACATTCAGAAAAATGACAATGCAATAAATAAATATAGAGTAAACGAGGACAGTAATTCATAACACTCTCTGATGTTGTGTCACACTATGATGGCTTCTCTGACTCTTGATGTGTGTAACCCTCTCTCAGGTCACCTCCAGCGTGGAACGAGGAGCTGCTGCTGAGCTGTGGTTTCATGCTGTGCAAAGGTCTGGTTAGCTCCCTGGACCTGGTGTCGATCCACCTGGCCTCTCGGCAGCGCATCTTCTCCTTCCTCTCCCTGGCCTGGGGCTTCGTGGCTGACGTTGACATCGAGAGCGAGAAGTACCGCCATGTCGGAGCAATCCGCTTCCTGATGGGCACCTTGGTGCGTCTGGCCTCCCTCAGGGTCTACCAGGGCAGGTTAGCCTATCTGCCTGTTAAGGAGGCGCCAAAACCAAAAGGGAGCGTCAAGCCTCACCAGCCTCCCTCCACACCTCAGCACCCCTCGCTCTGCTCCTCCCTTCCCTGCAGCCTCATCCCCAACACCTCCCCAAACCAGAACTCTCGCCAAAGTCACAACAGCACGAATTCCAACCACAACACCATCACCAACTCCTCCAACAACGCCATCACCACCAAGAGACCTGAGACCCAGAGTGACACCAAGACCAGAGCACCGGTGGACTCTCTGCTTCCTGGCCTGGACCAGCCAGTCCCAGAGACCTGGACCGTGGTCAAGGAGGAGGACTTTGTCCTGGTGTTGGCTATTTACCAGTCCCACCTGGCTGAGGACCTGTGGGCAGTCCCTGGTGCCATGGCAGATGACGGGATAATTCACCTGTTTTACGTGACCGCGGGGATCTCCCGTCCCGCCCTCCTGCGCCTCTTCCTGGCCATGGAGAAGGGCGCCCACTTGGCGTGCGGCTGCCCCCACCTGGTGTACGAGAAGGTGAAGGCCCTGCGGCTGGAGCCCATCTCTCCACAAGGCATGATCACTGTGGATGGGGAGATGGTGGAGTACGGGCCCGTTCAGGCTCAAGTCCACCCGGGACTGGCCAGACTCATATGTGGATGAACTTGGATGATCTTAATCTTTTTTTCTGGCTGTAGAGCTTTCTAGTTTGGCCTTTTATACTCAGTGTCGATTTCTTTATGTATGCTGTGTTTTTCAGAAGTGCCAAAGACGTTTTATCAGCCTCTTGAAATTCCTCTATTTTTCTACAGAAACAACTTGTCCTATTTTTACGTCCCCCCCTCCCCCGCTACCCGCTACCCCGTCCCCTCTTTCTCTCAATGTTTGATTCAGGGTCAAAGCCATGGATGGTTGTTCGTGCTGCTGGCTGGTCCCAGCTTAGAGAAACAGGGAGGGATTGTGTGTGTGTGTGCATAAGATAGATCTTTATGTATGTTTGTGTGCACTCAATTGTGCGCGATTGTGCATGAGGAGCTTTGGCACATAGCGGCGCGGTGCAGTGGCTGAGGAGAGCGTCGTGCACTCTGCTGTCTGACCTCATAAGCATGACACACGTGAAGAGAAGCACATTTTTCCCATCCTGGGAGGCTGGTGGATAAGCCACTGCCCTCGTCCCGCCGTACTACGCTGGTGATCTCCCTCCCAGGCAACTGCTCTGACGGCATCGCCTCCCCCTCAGCTGGGCAAAGAGGAGCTTTCTTACTGAGGAGATATAAGCCCTCTGGGGATTTGATGTTGGAAAATCTTTAATCTTTGCATAGTTTATATAAAAAAAGTCCAACAATACCAGATCTAAGCAGTGAATTTAACCCCCCCTTTCTCTTCTCTGTGTGAAAACTTCCTCCAGCTGTTAATGCATGAAGTGCTGGTGGAGCAGAGAGAAACCACACCTCGCTGAGTTTACACCTCCACCGCCAGCCAACCTATTTCCTGTCCTGTCCGTCCTCTCGCCCTGCTTCGTCTGCAGCCATCATCAAACTGCACGAACCGCCTCCACTTGCACATAAACACACACTTTCTTTTCCCCATCCCCCCTTCCTCTTATGCACATACGCTCATACACACACACACATCCCCTTGCATCTCTGCAGCACTTAGTGAGGGGGGGGGGGGAGGGGCATGGTCTGCTACCGTGCATATGATCCCCTCTCCTCTTGCCATCTTAAGATTGTACTCTCTCTCTCCCTCCTTCGGTTAATGAGCCATCAACACCTAATGTGTCCTTAATATTAAGCTTTACGTCTGCAGAGGCGTGCGGACGAGAGTTTTTAATCATATGAAAGCTTTTAAGTGAGTTTCAGCGCCTAACACTTCTTACACTGGTTGCAGAGAAAGCAGGGTTTCCCACCGGATCAGTCAGCGTTGCATATTGAGGCGTGCGATCAATGTGAGCTGCAGGGAGTCAAGTGCTCTGCTCCGCCGTGTGGCCTTTTTTTTCTTTTGCTGGTGCTCTGGTGTTGAGCATTAGTGCACCGGAGCAGAGGAGAGTGCAAATGTTAGCATCATCATCAGCAACCCCCCCCCTTCCACACTCTCACACAATCACTCTCTTTGTCACACACCAGTTTATTTCAGGTCACGTTGGCCAGAAGTGTTACACCCACAGGTATGCAGCCACTGAACATCATCACGTTGAGACCGAGCTGTCTTTCCTGACCTTAAAAACAAATCACGTTCTTCAATGATAAAGTCAGAATGTCAACAGGGTAGCAGAGATCATGCTGTGTGAATGCAGATGCGTTTGCTAAAATCAAAATCACCTCTCTCCTCACTGAAAGTGAAGACTGGTATGATGACAGGCTAATGGGGTGCAAAGAAATGCTGATTGTGAGATTTCCAAGGTTTTGACGAATACATCACTGTCGTCCCGAGTGCAATGCAGTCAATGCAACGAGCTGATAGTGCACATCATCTTCCTGCTGCTTTTTCTGGAGCTTGTGAAAGGAGGAAAGCGTTGGAGGCTTCCACTGGAAGAAGTGTAAATATTAAAATATCTTCACATAATGCAAACAGAAAGAAGGTCTATTTAGGGACTGTACGAAAATTATTTGGGTGTGGAGGGGCCTGAACTTTATGTGTCATTTTTTTTAAAAAGCAAGACTCGACCCAGAATTTTTAATATTTGGATGCTCCCTTTGAGAAAAGTAGTCCGACTTGCATTATAGGCAAAATGTATGCAAGACATTAGAATTGAATGATATGGCGAAAAAGAAAATCTCGTTTTTGTTTAAGCTTGGGGGATTGAATTATCATATTTTTAGGACTTCATGTGCAAGATACAGTAGTTGAGCGTTACTTGCATCATACTTTTCTAGATTATATTTTCCACTGCAGATAGTTTCCCCTCAACGTATGTTTCTTAGCTGATCGTCATAGTGGTGCTGAGTGAAACTGCTGTGACATCATCTTCTCAAACACAGGAACAATGGAGGATATGAAAGAAAGTAACCTTTGCAAGACCAAAGACTGAAAAACAGGAGATGACCAATCAGTGGTCTGCAGTGTTTTCACTCCGTTTAGTATTAGTTCAGCTCACTTGGAATCTCAGCTGAGGTGATATCAAAAAAGTACCAGGTACTATCCACAACTTTTGACAACCTGAAAAAGAGCGAGCTGCCTGCTGTTTGTGATTCCTGACATGTCCTCAGCCTCATACTGTATCTGCAGACAGATGCTCGTTAGCGTCAGCTGGCCAGCGGACAACACCTGAAGGCAGGTGGTGACACAAATGGGGCAAGTGTGCATAAAGTACAGTTACAGTTTGCAGAACTGTTGTGACTCAAGACAGCGAATGAGCTATCATTTTACTTGTAGACTGATTATAAACTTGATTTTCATGCATTAGACATTTTACACATTAGGCAAAACCAAACATTTGAATTTGTCAAATTCACTTGACATATCAGCCAACTCTGTAGTTCTGCTGTACTGCTGCTAAATATAGTCTGATATGTGGATGTTGGGGGGCTGCTGTGGGCCAGTAAAATCTGACACGCTCCCTGCAGAGATAATATTTAGTCAGTCCCTAATAACTACACGTAAAGATAAAGTCATTCTGCTTCTCAAGGCTGACAGATCGGCCCTGTTATTTGAGTTTTTTTAATTTATTACCACTGTTTGTTTTTTTTACAATAAGGTTCACAAGATAAGGACAGAATAATGTTTGAATCAGGGATGAGATATTAATTGAGAAGTATTTATACCCTCCCCTTTTTTGACCCCCCTCAAAATTTTTTGTACAGTCCCTTAATGAACTATACCATACTTGAAGTCGACCTCTTCCATCTCCCATGTTCACTGCAGTGCCGATTCTTTGCCTATAACTTGATTTTACATCTTACATCGACATATACTGTGTGATAGTCGTAGCTGCGAACTCATGTCCAACATACTTCGATTATTACTGTATCCTCAGCGAAGCTTTCCAGGTGCTTTGAATGCATTTTCATGTTCTGCAGGCTGCACTCCTGAAGCTGCAGCTGCCCACATGCACTGTTCATTACTAAATGTATAAAGCCCACCTCATAAGGGTAGAGATAAGCTATGCAAACGCCTCGTCATGGCTGCAGATATCTGGAGTGAGGGGTCCCTCTGCTGGACCCTCTCCTGTACAGTGTTGAATGACATGGAGGGAAGGTGTCATACGTCCTCATGTTATACAATGCAATCTCTTCAGACTGCCACCTCTTTCCTGCTTCTCCTGGATTCGTCTTACAACATTAAATTCAGCTGCAGGAGACGTCGCATCCTTCATACAAATCTCCATTACTGGGAAGCCAAACATCCAGCTTATTGTAATTTACCATGAGACAAATGTACTTGATACTTGCATAGAAACACAGCTGCAAATAATAATCAATGCCAACATCTTGACGTAGGGTGTTGTTTCACTACTGTTAATTTATGGTACTATACTGTTAAATTGTTTATTCCACTGGCTGCTTTAATGTAATAGCAGTTTTTTTATAAACACAGAAATGTTAATATTTGTCTTTGTTGATAACATCATTGCGTTTTTTTTTATGAATGATTTAAGAAAGCTGCGTCACAGAGAATGAACTGAAATGACCCTTATAAGCCCAATGATGTTTTAATGATGAAGAACATGTGTCTTGCTATTGTATCCACACTTATCAAATGCCTGAACTGATGACATGATTTACATATCGGTGATGAATGTTTTATTCATTGTTTTGCTGTTTAACGTAGTGATATAAGCTGGCTTTTAGTGCAGTAGATCAGAGGATCCACGTGGTATGCTGAATGTGTTATGCTGTGTAACCGTTTTGTAAGTTGTGTGTTTCACTTTGAAGTAAGTGCAAATAGGGAAAAAAAAGTTTCTCCAGAAAGTGCCTTAGAAATTATCCAAGACAGCAGATAGGTGGTGCACAAAAAGTAATACTTTAGCACATGAAATTCTCACATTTTAGCATAAGGACGGTTCATAGGTGTGTTACGCACCAAGCTCTGATCTCCACAGGATACAATATAAAACACAAAGAGGACACACTGAGAGTCTGATGATGTGTGAAGCTTTCTGGAAGACTGAGTTCCAAGTTTTAACATCCACATATTGGTTGTTATTACATTCATTGAACCAGGTATCGATCATCTTTTATTTTCTTGTAATTCTTTGTTTGTAGACTTCTTTTTTAAAGATCAATAAACATATTCATATAGAAAAAAAAAGCCTCTTTTTTGTGCTTCTCTCTGACCATTTCATTTAATCAGCATTTAAGAATGATTTGAATCAGTTTGATTATTAATAATATGTATCAAATAAATGTTCTTTTCTGGAGTTCGTCAGAGCTAAAAAGCTGAGATTTGGAGAAGAGCTAAATCCGAAAGAAAAGGTAAGAAACTGGCCACATACAGATGGATGGAAAACCAATTTATTATTCACCAGATTCATAATTAAAATGTGACGGACATCTGAGAGCAGGTGAAAAGAAAGTTTTTGGGGGTTTTTGTCTCATAAAGGTTTCAAGGCAGATTTTTTTTTTTCCCACTGGAAAATAAAAGTGAGAGAACAGCATTTGTACAGGTTATAGAAACAATATTTCTGATGGTGCTGCTATTTTGAAAAGATTCTTTCAAGGTAAAATTCTTAATGTCATAGGTGGCTGTGAACACTTATAATGGATTCTGTATTTAGTATTGTGACACACTCAATAGTTAAAAGCCACTAACCTTAACCTTAACCTTAACTTAAAACACAAATCTACTGAGAGACACACATTTTTGATATTTCATTTATCATTTCATTCAAATGCATTAGATAGTTCTGCTTGGAAACATGCAGTTTAATCTGAGGCCAGAATATTGTATCAGAACACCTGATCAGTAAAGACATTCAGATTTTAGTTCAAATGCTGAATAAGTCAAATCCTAATCAGGTAAATAACTGACAGGTGGAGCTTAAGAACCAGGTGCATGTAATTCAAAGACAGAGGGGGAGGTGTAGGACAGGAGCGAACATGCATGTGTCTGAGGACAGCAGGCTGGGCTCACTGTGGTGCACCTCATGTCCTCCTCCATCAGAGGGAGACAGAGATTGCGTCTGAACTCACTGCCAATTCACTACCTCATGCTTTATGTTTACTTCTTTAAGTGTCTGAATGTAAAATCTTGCACTGTGTAGTTGTGTGGTGCTGTTGAAACCACGAAATGACCCTAAAGTTCAATCACCTCCCGGAAACAGTTTCAACAAGAAGTGAACTTTATAACCTTCATAAAGGGAGGATTTATTGCACGACTGTTGTGATACGCTTCATTAGTTCCAGCTAAGTCGACTCTCATAAAATGGTCTCAGAATCCATGAGACGTGATGGACTGCAGATGGCAATATAGTCTAAGCACCTTCAGTCTGATTGTGTGTGCATGTTTAATTTAGCAGTTGTTCCAACCCCGATTCCAAAAAAGTATAAAACATAAATAAAACAATGTGTTTATTTGCTAAACCTTTTTCTACATATACTCAGTTGAAAACAGTACGAAGAATATATAAATTGACTTAAACAATGAAGAGCAGCTGGATCATTATGGCACAGATCTGTCAGAAGAGATAATACATCACGATGCAAGCTACTGTCCAGGCTCACGTGTCTCCAGCTGCAGCTTTCCATGAATCAGAGGAGAATCGTTGAAGTCCAGTGGTTGAGGAGTTTCTGGGAAAATGACTTTCAAAACACAGAAAGCTCAGATCCTGATGAGATCCATGACCTTATCAGCCCCAGCAGATTCAGAGTTATTGGCATCTTGTGGCGTCGAGCAATAAAAACTTCTGCAAAAAAAAAAAAAAAGATCCATCTAAAAAAGGTCTTCTCTTATAACCTCCATGCATCCCAGTCATAGTGTATGCATGCAAAAAAAATGTTGAGGATGTCATTCATGTTCTCCCCTTGGAAGAGCTAGTGCCATGTGCTCACACCTGTATGAGTCTCTTAAATACTTTGCCCAAGGGCAAGTTGCAAAGGGAGGGGATTCACATTCGCTGTCACCACCTGGATTTACGATTTGAAGCAGCAGCCTATAATGATAGATCCACAACGTGAAAGCTGCAAATTACTGTAAAACGTGCTGTAGAGTTTAAATGACATGCTGCAGATTTATAGCATATCTGAACACCTCCATCACTTTTACCCCACGCGGGTCCTCGTCGTGCAAACTCGGTTTCAATTTCACCAATTAAGCGTTCAGATATGCTTAATTTAGTTGTCGACGGAGTGAAGAAAAACTGAATTGCTTCACTGAAATCCATTGTTTTCCCAGTTGGCAAATGACACATCCTACAAAAGAGTCTCTCCCTTTGCTGGTGTCTTTAATTCCGTTCCCTCCCTTCTCTCTTCTTTTTCTTAACCTTTTCTGACAGGATTAATTAAATGCCACTCCAACAATCAGCTGCATGCCAGAGGAGGGAGTTGGCCAGAGACCGGTGTGTGTGTGTGTGTGTGTGTGTGTGTGTGTGTGTGTGTGTGTGTGTGTGTGTGACCTTAAGCTCTTTTCTTTACCAGGACCCTCCCTGCTGCTCTGCCTCAACACATCCTCAATCATAGCTGTCTGTCTGTTTGTCTGTCTGTCTGTGTGATCAGTTGCAGGGCAGCCTGTTGAGCTTGGATGTCCCAATCTGCTACGAGGGATTGAAATATTAGTTAACAACATTGTACTTTGACAAGAAACAACTATAAAGACAATCTCGCTCCTTTCAAAATGTGCCAGTTAGCCCTGAGCTGGTCTCTAGATGTCAGAGCATGCTTACTCTCCATCCTCTGAAACCAGGTGTGGCTCAGTCTACAAAGTGCCAGTCTGGTATTATTAAGCCGAGCGTTGACGTCTGTCAGTCACCCTCTGGCTCTGCCATATAACAGAAAGCCTGGGATTCAATAATAGATTTTGTTGCACCAAATCTATACACTTTAAACAGATTTTTTTTTTTTTGTCTGCCTGCTTTCTTTCTCACCAAAAACTGAAACACTCCAATGAATCCATTTCTTTTCAAGCCTGTATTTGATGCTTGGCAAACAGTTGCTGTTATTTCTTCAGATGAAGAAGGAAGCCACCATAACAAAGCAAACAATGCTGACTTATTTAGTGGTTTAGTTCACTTTTCACTTCTGCACTTACACTATTACTTTGCTGTGCTCTTTATTTCTTGCTGAAGAGAGGGTCCTATATTACTCTTCTTCCTCCATGAGTCTGTTTCAGTTCAGCCTTCTCTTACAAGATTTATTTAATCAAAATAGATAAATCAAACATTTAATTCAAACCTGGCTTTCATGTGAGCTACAGGTCATAAAGTCCCGTCTCTGTATGAGTGTTTCATTTTTCTGATCACCATCAAATAGATAGCTGATTTTGAAAAACAGACTACATGCTGATCTTATTGATGACTGAACATGTCATTTTTTGTAAAGTGTCTCGACTCCTGTGGCTCCTGCCAGTTGAAATTTATTTCCTCTGAATTCAGTGACTGTGCAGAGCTTGTGAGTAATTTCTTCTGAACTATGACTCTAAACTCCGATACTGTAAAATGAATGAGCAACAAGTCTTAATCTTTTGTCCTGAAACAGGTTCCATTCCAGCTTGAATACTTTCCTGCTTAATCAGGAGTTTCATGGAATTTTCCTGCTGCCTTGAAATAACAATACAGCCGGTGATGATGCTTTCGATATGACATTAAACGCCGAACAACTAGTTGGCACCGAGCTCTGACCTTTAAAAGGCTTTAAACAAGCCCGTGCACCTGTGAAATGTGTAAAGTGCCTCTCCTGCGCTTCCTCCCTGCAGATCCAGACACATAATTCTCCTGGGTGAGGTGCAGCTACTGTGGTCTATTCTTTGTTTCTACCCATGTGTGATCCTGTGCCACATACGGCATGTGTCCTTTCTCCGAGTCTGTTCGACGCCCTGTCAGCAGTATAACACACTGTAAGGCACCCAGAGCACTCGAGACCACGAGAGAGTTGTTTTTCATCAAGTCTGTGCAGTCAGCATCTTTCTACCTGTCGCTCCCCGAGGGAAGCCGACAAACTGCACCTACGGCCGGGTGATGAAACTGTTGTTGCAGAAAGAACAATTGTGCAACAAGGCGCAGCTTCTGTGAGCTCCCGCCACAAATTTTTCCACAGTCTTAATGCTGCTTCTCTGCCGTCCCACCTTTCCTCCCACCAGCTTGCGACAAACAACGATCAGCTGTGACTGCACAGACGCCCTGAAACTACCACTTTTATATAAAATTCAAAGCTGTTGTGTTGCTGCCTACATGCAATCAGCCTTTTTCCTCTGATTATTGCTCACTGCCAGCTGTCTGTATGAGGATCTCTTTTAATCTCTTTCTTGGTGATGTGACATTCAGCTTTTAATTTTTCTTACTTTCATAAAGTGCGGAATCAATACTGCTAATATGTACAGTTATATTTTAGCATCATGTCACACATTTTCAGGATCACTTTGTTAAAATGCAGTTTCAGTGTGACACCACCTGCTGCTGCTCCTTCAACTACACTGTTCATCACATTGTTAGAAAATGTCCCCTAAATTTTTATAAAGACTCTAAGGCACAAAGCACTGTTGGAGTGATTTGATCATATAGTGACAATTGACATGATTGTCATATCTTTCACGTACTAAATATGCATAATAATATTACAAAATTTTGTGCTTTCTCATTGTGGAACATCTGGGTTCTGGCATCTGTATAGCTCACAATGTTGGGTGGGAAGCCAGTGAGGGATCATGTCCTGGTAGCACATGTCTGCTTACTTCATGTCCAGGTCAACAGTGACAAGGAAAAATGGCCAGAAATAATAATCTAGCTCAATTTGAACTGCTCTGACCTGTAAACAAAGATGAATCACACCAAATAATAAGACATGGATGAGAGGTTTCGTAGTAGTTTGCACTTTGCTGAAACCTGTATTCCTCTTTCTGTCAGACAACCAAACCGGCAATGGAAAAAATAGATTAGACACAGTTACTGCTCAGACTCTAATTCTCAGACTTCAGAAAGAGTCACTTGTCTCCAGCTGTTTAATGGACCACGGCTTCTTCTTCCTCTTCTGTCACAAGAACGATGCTTCTGCAGTCAAGTAGAGAGACCGGGAAGAAGTGAACATGAGACTCAACATCTTCATCTTCTATCATCAGCCAGCGAAAGAGAAATTTGAAAGGACACGTGTATTTCTTTAACAGACTAATAGGACACTTCATTACCCAGAGGAGCAAGTGAGCATGAAAACATGTTAATTAAAGGCAGAGTGACTCATGTCATGTGTCGGAAATTGTTGACATCAGAGGACGTCTTAACTAAATCCTTGGTCCACCTCCACACCTTCCTACACACACGCACACACAAGCACACACACCTCTTATCTGTGCATCTGCAAAACAGCCAATGTCTATATTTACGTGCATGTGTGTGAGCTGCTTCTTGGCAGCTGAAGGACCCAAAGGGCAGTCCACAAAGCAAGAGACCCAAAAGAGGGCTGAGTCACCGCTTTGTGTGTGTGTGTGTGTGTGTGTGTGTGTGCATGTGTGTGTGTGTGTGTGAGCCCATTGTGTCATCCTTGCCTGTATTGCGACCCCTGAGGCTGAGTGGAAGTCTGGCATTATCATTTGTGATGAGCTTGGAGGGCTCAGCTGAATGGAGGATGTTACGATGAGCCCTACGTGCCACTTTGTGTACGTGTGTGTTTGTATGCACGTGTGTGTGTGTGTGTGTGTGCCCGCCTGGTAACCAAGTCTCTCATCTCCATATAAATGGCCTGAGGGAGAGGGGATGGTTTCTATTTAAATGTGAGTGTTTGAATGTGTATGGTGAGCTATTCTGGGATTGAGCCACCACTATCAAACAGTCCAATCATCCACAAAAACAAAACCATCATCACAAGACTCCCATGAAGACTTGTGTGTGTGTGTGTGTGTGTGTTTGTGTGTGTGTGCACTTGCACAAAGTGGTGATGTTTGAGATGTGGGTGGAAATGAAGCCTGGTAGTGTGTTGCTGCTGAGTTCAGGCCAACTGTACATGTTTAACAGAGCAGGTTACCTGAGTCTGACTTTTTTTTTTTTTCTTAGGTTGCTACATGTCTAAATAGCAACGTCGCTCGACCCTCTTGATCAGAATTTCCTCGCTACAGGCAAGAGGAAGTGGCAAACACAGACGAGGAAGCAGGTCATATGATGGATATTACACGCATCTCTCTTAACAGATTCTCTTTGTTGCTGCAGCATTCAATTAAGTCAGCAAAGTAATTTTCAAAGCACCCAGTCAAGCATGTCCTTTTTAAAGTTCTACAGAGCATTATACGGTTGGCGATATTCCACATTCCTCTTTGTGTCAACAATTCCAGGAAAAGACCAGAACCGGTAATGAATTGCGACATGTTCCCTCATTGTAGTTTATTTTGAACCAGTCCCAGATACACAGTCCTGCCGCTGTCACGACAGCACCAAACATGTTAATCCATGGCTGAAAATAGTCCCCAATAAATGTAATATGGCTCCTGTTTGAGATTCTTTTGCTGAACTAATGTGTCCATCACTTGCAGAAGTCTTTTTTAAGATTTTAAATATATATTTGTGACAAATTTCAGTAAGAACCAATGGACAGAATAGGTAAATACTGTGAGATGCACTATTTAATTGATGCCTAACACGCTTAAATTGAAAAGTTGAATTATAATAAAAAGCAGAAGCTGACGTCAGCAGTCCGTTTAGCAGATTTCATGTATCTCCATGTGTATCACTGTCTCTCCGTCTTTCCCTGCCTCTTGCTTTATTCACAGTTTCCTTGTCGCCTGCCTCTCAGTCACTTCAGATAAGAAGGAGGGATTTTGTGTTTCTCTCTATCTCTCTGCTGTCTGCATCTCAATCACTGCTCTGCGTCCTCCCTGTGTGATGTGAGTGTGTGTGTCTGTGTCTGTGTGTGTGTCTGTCTCATTCTAAATCTGGATGTGTGACCCAGAAAACTAAAGCATATTTCATCTCACGTCTATATGACTATGTGAATTTAGTTTTGTTCCACTATCTGTCACTTTTGTGTCTTACGTGGGAGGTCGACAAAATCACAACACTTAAAACACTTCTTTGTTCATACAGATTGCATATAACATATTGCAATTTGCATATGTAACATATCGTATGTAATGTAAGTATAAGTTTTGCAGCTATTTGGAGGACTGTTTCATTTTGTCACGTTTGTCTCAGGATAAGCAAATCAGCAGCTGGCTTCATATTTAAGGGACAGATTTAAATGTGCTATTGATCCTGTTGTCTAACTCTCGGGTTGATTTTGCTAAGAGAAGTTAATGAATACAGGCCATTGAGCCACATTCAGGTGTTTTCACAAAGCTGACATCAGGAATTCATAGTGTGTGAGAGTTAAGTGCATGTGCATGTACAGTATGTGTTTTCACATCACCTGAACCCTGCAATAAAAAGATATCTTATCCTCTTCCTCTTGTTACCTAAACATGCAAATTCAGGTCATGAGTCAGTCAGGTGTCGGATGTATCACTCGTCTCTGTCGGCGTGCCATCGGCTTTCACAGCACACAGAGACGACTTTTAACAAACCAAGTCTGTCGTTTCAAGCTTCAAGTTCTTCTACTGTGAAAATAAACTATGAATCCAGCTCAGAATATTTTCATGCAACTCGCACAACCTCACCTTTTTTTTTTTCCCAGGAGGAGCTTCTGCGCTCCATGTCTGAATATTCGGCAACATCTGACAAAAAAAGTCCTTTGATTCTTGATTCTATTTACTACGGGAAATTTGTTCGCGACTCACAACCGTGTCTGACATGGATTACAGCTGATATTTGCAGAATTGCAACGTGCTGTGAAAGACGACTGAAGCCTCTGCAGAGGCATCGTGGGACTGTACAGTAGCTCTGCTGGCTCATTTTTGACTCTTTTGACAGGACTGGAGGTGGAAAAAATACGCCAGGATAAATCAGATGTTTAGTACATCTTCTCCTTCTGCTTCCATGATGTCAAGTTGCAAGTACCTCAGTCGGCATGCAGAGCAGCCTTTCACAGCTCCAAAGGGCAGTCATCCGTGATTCATGATGTATATTTTATTTTTTAAAAAAGCTTGAATTCAATCCTAGTTTGCACTGTAAGAAAATCTGAACAGCTCTCTTCCAAGCCAAAACAAAATGAACAGTGGTATGAGGATTCACCGCAGTCAAATAAAGCTGGCTTAGAAGTGAAGACACAAACAAACATTCAGTAAGTGCACAAATTCATGTCTGTCTCCATAACAAGATGACAGACTGGAGCTTTTCTCATTTGTATCTTTGGAAGACTGTCTAAAAAATTATGTGAACTTCAGCCATTTCTTAAATGTCGTCAATGAGTTTAATCGTCCTGCACATTTCCACTTCCCTTCAGAGAAAGTCAAGGGCACCACATCGTGTACGCTGTTGTTATAATCTGCAGGATATCTGTATCTGTCTTTAGGGTAACAAGCCTGTCCCGTGTTGTGTTTATAGCGCTCCTGTCTGCAGATAACTTAAGCTGCGTTTCGGCACAGACGCCGTGACTTTGTCTTCCAGGCCAAAAGCATTTTGAATGTAAATGGGCTTTTGTGTAAACAAAGCATAAATCAATAACCTCAATGCTTTAGTATTTCAATGTAGAGCATGCAATGGAAGAATGCAAAATAACCAAAATGAAGGTCTGGGACAAAAAACAAGAAGATAAGATTCTGCATCAACAGTTTTATCTTTCAAATTTGTCTTGTAAGCATTTTTTGAATGCCTTGAAGAAGAAACACTTGGCTTCTTATAATACAAATGTGGGACATGCTGTATGCTCCCACTCAGCTATATTAACTTAGCTTTATATTTTTCTTTTATTTGTGTTCACCTGTCATGAAGTCAACCACTTGAACAGACTCATTTGTCTGCTTACAGAATGTAAAGTGGTGGTGGAGAAGAAGAGAATAAATCTCTGTAACACCATGTTGGAGGAAGTGATCACACACACAATATAGTACATCTTTAAATACAGTATGTATGTACATTTTCATAGTAAAAAAAAAAAACATATAGTTATAGTACCTATTTTAAACTCTATTCACATCCACATGGCACCACCCTGAGATAATATATTATATAATAAGATGTCCCACATGACAAAATGATAAAAAAAAGAAAAAGAAAATACCCAGTGCTGTTGAAAAAAAAAAAGTAAATGGTCCAGATCAAAGCAGATTATCTACTGTAATGTGCAGTAAGTCAGAAAATTATCAAGGAACTTGCTTTACATATGCTCCTTGTGTTCATTGTGTTTGGTCATACAAATAATTTAATCACATCCAAATTTTCACATGAAAATGCACAACAAGAGGTTTATAAATAACCACGTTATTCGATTGTTCAATAACTGAGGCTAGGTGGGTGAAAAGCAACTAGAAAACAATTCCAAACCATGTAATAAACCAGTAATAATTCGGGAGAGCTCAACTCCAGATGTTGGGGACACTGATAGCATCAGAGGCCGTGACCTCCTCTAGGACAAAGGTCTGAGTTCAGCTGACAGGAATCTGGATGTTCAACATGAAAAGACTTTCAAAAGTTTGAGATGAAGCAATGTGAATGAGAATCATGTCTAGAAATGAGAAGCCAAGAGAAAATGACTCCAATCATGTAGTGTTTCAGGTCCAGTAATGAGCAAAATGGTGCGCAGGAGTGGGTTCATACTGAAAGCTGCCATGTGGAAGTCAACTTAAAGTGCATCCTCCATCAGACAACATAAGTCATGGGTCATAGTTCATATAGTCGCTAAAGCCGTCAGGAAGATGTAAAGGTGGTGCAGAACCAAGTCTCTGCTTTGCTGACATGACATAGATTGTGAAATCTCCTCTTCTTTGGCTTAATGTGTTACAGTAATACACAGATTGATGCCAGCCTGACTGACGCCACCAGACTAACTCGTGCTCTTATGTCCCCGAGCCGGAGAGCTGGTGCTGCTTCTCCTGCTCTGTGCCGGCAGCTTGCTCATCTTGTCCTTCAGGCCCTTGAGGCTGTACAGCCTGCTGAAAGTGATGCTAAATGGAGTCTTGCCTTCTTCCTGGCTCTGCGCCTCCTGTGCTGATCCCGTCTGGTTCTGGGAGTGAGGGTGGAGCTGCGGCAGTGCGTTAGCGTGCGTGTGGAGGAAGGAGGCTGGGGGTTTCGGGTGAGGGTGTCGATTCGGCGACTGCCCGGCCCTCGCCCTGCCCTGCGCCGCTTGAGGCTGTTGGGAGGGGGCGCTCTGCTGGCCGTGGGAGGCTTCGGCCTGCTTCTGGCCAGCTGCGACGGCACCTGCCGACGCTGGAGGAGGCGTTCTGGGCGGCGTTCTGCGAGGAGATGAGGTGTTATCCGAGACCTTGCTGTCTGTTTGGTTTGCCTGTTTGCTTCCATAGGGACGAGGCCCCAAAGGCTGGTTGGTTCTGAGGGGTCGTGGGGAACTGGATGGTCGAGGGGCTCTGGATGGTTGCGAAGGGGAGGATGCTCCACTGTCTTGCTGCTGTCCTCGTGGGCGTCTGGGAGGAGTGTGCAAAGGCTAAGGAAAAAGAAGAGAATGGAAATTAAAAGAAATGTATATTAAAGTATCAGTACATTTGACTCCACACTTTAGCAGATGGCAATCAATCATATATTCCCTAAATGTGCAGGCAACAATGCAGTGCAACATTTTCACACTCACAAATGCAAAATTGCATGACATAAAAGCTTTGCTGCAAATGGAAAAGAGAGGTACTTGGGTGCAAATTGCTAGATCTGTTTTATTGTCGCTCCTGTTAATATTACATGACAGAGTTTAAAAGTGGCGGCGACACCTCTCGGGCTTGAATGGACAATTGGCGGATAAAAGCGGAGGCTCGGGTCAATAAATGCGAAAGTATCAATCATTTATCGATTCATTAATATTACAGCCGGGGTGAACGAGCGCGGCGCTTCATTAAAAGTGTGTCACTTTAATTCAAACGCAGTCTCCTTGTTCAATAATGAACAAGTGTCGTGTGTTTCAACTTAGTGACGCTCTGCTGGCACATGCTCGACGGGCCTTGACACACACACACACACACAGAAAGAACAGAAGATAGATAGATAGATAGATAGATAGATAGATAGATAGATAGATAGATAGATGCACACATGTAGCTCTAAGTTGATTTAACAAAGGTACATTTAAACACACACACACCGACTTTGTTAAATATCTGACAGCATATTCAAGCAGCCGACTGTTCACGCCAGTGTTGGAGCTCACTGAGCCCCAGCAGATCTGAGCTAATGACTGTAACACATCAGTGAGACTTCAGGACATCAGCAGCTGAATTTTTGCACCAGGTCATTTTATTTTGTACCAACCTGCTCCTCATATTCTATTGGCTTATTCTTTTCAGCACGGTAAAGTAATCTGGGTTAATACAGTGAAGCAAAACCTAGTATGACTCAAAAAGTAATGAATATTCATGGACTCGATGATGAAATATTAAGGATAAAGTTTGATTTAAATTATATACAACACGAGTCAAACTCGCTTATCTGCTCGGTCTTTTCAGCATGGTGAAGAAATTTGGGTTAATATGGTGAAGCGAAACTTTTCCTTTGAAGCTTGAAGATATAATTTGTAAAACTAATATGTCATTATTACATCATTTGGCGTGGTGGGGCGTGATGAAACGGCGATGAATGGAGATGCATTTTGTCAGATCTAATGTCGTTAAATAATAGATGACTCTTAATTTTCACTGCCGACAACAAGATAAAATGTCTTCACAAATGTCACACTTGATGCTCTAATGTTTTATTTGCAAAATGTTAAGGGGTTGAAGTTAAAAATGCTGATGATGATTTTGGTGAGATTGTAAAAGTTATATTTGTCTGATGATGGGACTTATTTTTGATATAAAGACATCAGCTGCCTCAGTGTTCGTACCTTCAGTCCCTCTGTCTCTCTGGCTGATTGGGGTCTGCCTCTCCTCTCCACACCGCTGGGTCCTAATGCCGCCCTGTGTGGCCTCTCCTCCTCAGAAGGAGCCTTCTTTGGTCTGAGGTCACCTGCGGACAATCGCTTCGATTCTGCTCCCTCATTGGTTGATTCTCTTTGAGTCACTCCTCCGTCGACCGTTCTCTCCGCTGCTGATTGGCTGAGCACCCTCTTTCTCTTGGGGGCATGGGCCTCCTTGTTTTTTTCTACTGCCTCTGTCAAGTCTTTAGCTTGTTTAAAATGGTCTGCTGTTCTCTTGACTTCCTCGCTGCCTCTCTTCTGCGTCCCCCGGGAGTCTCCCTCTGTCCTCCTCTCTGCCACACTCAGTTTCCTCCCCTTTTCATCCACTTCGCTCCCATTTTCTTCATTTACAGTTTCCTCCTCCTCCTGCATTTTCACTTTCTTCACAATTGAAGAAGTCGAAGAGGAGACACTATCAGGCCCTGATAGGCTCTGTGTTTCACTGCCCGAGGAAGTCCTGTCTCTAGCATCTAACGTAGCAGGATGAGTCTTACTATTTATGTATGCAGGACTAGTGAGAGCATTTGTTTGTGTGAAGTTAACGTGACCCTCTGTCGTCCCGTGGTTGCGGTAACCTGCTCGGTCGAACACAGGAGAGTCGCTACATTCATAATACTCCTCCGAGGTTGTGGAGACAGCGGAGTCCACTGTAGGTGAGATGTAGCCGTCGCTAATGTCGGACATGGGCGTTTGGAAGTCCGGAGTGTGGGAACGTGGATCTGGCGTGTGCGTTTGTGAGTCTGGAGTGGGCGAGCGTGGAAGAAAGCCGTCTGGACTTGTAGTGCGTATGAGGGCTGTTAGTAACCGCGATTCTCTTTCAGGCGTCGGTGAACGCAAATCTGGTGCGTGCATGTCGGAGAGATGTAAGCGCGGGGACTTTTCAGGTGTCTGCATTCTCCCCGTTCTTTAGGAATCAGTTCCTGAAAGGTGTTTTGTGGGCTATGTTTCGCGGTATTTGACGTACCCTGTGCTGGTGTGAAACTTGGATTACCTTGCTGGCCTTGTCTGTCTGCAACGGATGTGTGTGTGCTTTCACCAGCTATGTCTTTGGATGTGTGTGGGTCATGTGTTGTAGAAACAGGAGTGTGTGTTGGAGCTTTTAAAGAGCCCACAGTGTCTAATACACCTACACCCTGTGGAGTCAATGCACAATATGATATTCTCTGCTCATGAGCACTTGTGTAGTATGTTTTCTTACTGTTTTTATTTGGCACTTCTGCAAACTCACAACCTGTTTGGCCTCTCTCAGGGGCCCTGGTCCCTGCCTGTACTTTGGCTATACTGTCTATCTGTGGGGTTAATTTGCAATCTATAGCTGTCAAAGTCTTGGGCTCAACATCTTTTGGAGAATTCACTATCTTTGCCTTTAGGGCGTCAGAAATCAAATCATCTGACTGGGCTTTGAGGTTGGTTACAGTGAGCATTCCTTCTCTGAAATCATGGCGTCCAAATGCTTCCTTTTTCTTTGTCTCTTGGAAAGTCCCGCTCTGTTTTTGGCGTGAAGCTTCTCTGATATTTCCTGTGTTCTCTTCATCTTTTTGCATTCCTGTTTTGCTTCCTCTGTCATCATGCAGTTCTGGGATGGTCTCAGGCTCACCGTGGAGCACTTGAGTCCGCGTGCTGTTCTCAGGCTTCCTGATGACATTGATAAGCAGCTGGATAGTGCGAGGTTTAGGAACAGGAGGAGTTGAGGTCAAAGATGAGGGTGCAGAGGAAGAAGGTGGGGGAGGATCGAGAGCTGTAGAAGATTTACTGGTAGTGATGGAGGCGTGGTTGTTTTCAGAAAGGGAGGTGGAGCTCACAGACTGAGAGCACATGGCAGAGGTAGGGGAGGGGGACACGTGGCTGTTGACAGTGGGAGTCTGGATGTTAGGGGTCATTTCAGAGGAGTTTTGTGGTTGCGTGCGTGAATCTGCATGTGGCAGCACCATCTTTGTTTTTGTGTTTTGTCTTGTGTCTGAGTCAGTGGCACCATGTGAGGTGTGTGTACTGATCAAATCCAGAGCGTGTGTCCTGTACACAGTAGCACTTTGTGTGTTTATAATACTTTCTTGTTCTTCTTCTTCATCTTCAGTGTTTGACCCAGGGTGGGAGTCGGACATAGGATTGCTCGTGGTGACAGCTTGTGTGGTGTGTGAAGGCCCCCCTGTGTTACTTTTAGATGCTTTGGTGCTGGATTGGGGAGCTGCGTGTGCATTGAGGTGAGGTGTGGGGTTGTGGCCTGCTTCTTGGTTGGTGGGTGTGTTTGAATGTAGTGTATTCTTGGTATTGAGACTCTTATCAGTGTCTTTGTCACACTTTGATCCAGATGCAGGTGAGTCCTCTTCAGGTGCCTCTGCTTTACTTTTGATGTCACTGGTCTGTGCACTGAGCTGTGTTGGCTGAGCTCTGTCCCCCACCGACTCTTCAGCCTTGGTTTCATCTTGTGCTGGTTGGAGTTTGTTCATCTCCTCATATTTAGCAGTGAGCTGTCTGGGCTTGGCCACCTCTGGCAGGATTTCTTTAGGGATGCTGATTGGACTGCTAAACTTGATCGCTTGGCTGGTTCCAAACATCTCAGATCTCTGGAGATGAACCTGAGTTGGTTTGCTGGCATCCCGAATGTTAATGAACCCAATTACATCACTGGGGGGGTCAGGTTCTGGCCAGGTGGGCAGGTATGACATCAAGCATGCTTTCTCTAGATCGATGAGTCCAGGATGGATGGGAGCCTCCTGTATGGGTTCTTTACTAGCCCTCCTCCGCCTCCTCTTCTTGGTATCTGACACATCCGGGCATCTGGAGTTCTCTGGACTTTGGGTCTTTCTGGGGCTGTTGTAGCCAGTAGAGTGGGTGGGGCTAGGACTTGGGCTGGGGCTGCCTAAAACCAGGGCGTATTTGGGGTTGTACAGTTTCCTTGCGACAGCAGCAGAAGGAGGGGCCACTGTGACCGGCTGTGGGAGGGGCTCTGGTTCAGGTTCAGGCTCCGTGGCGACCTGGCGGAGGTCAACCGAGCTGGAGTTCGCGTAGAGGGTGCGAAACACCTTGTCGAAGGCATCCACTGCCTGGCCTGTGGTCACCGAAATGAGATTTCTGTCCAGCCGCGATGACATCCAAGTGAAACTGAGGAAAAATACAAAGCAAACACCTCTTCATTGAACTGGGTGGAAAAGCGGGGAGAATAATCATATTACTTTAAAACTACACTGTACATACTTTTATTCCTCTTGTACATTGGATACATTTACAACCTGTTTGTCTAGTATGTAGAGAATGCTACTGAGCATTAATACATTCTTTATTCATATCTCTTCACGCCACACTCATAAAAACAAAGGCAGGTGGAGCATGTGGAGATTATGCATTTCTTTCACAGTCTTTATCTCCTTCTCATACATTCACGCACAAACACTCACACACACACTGTATAAAGTGCACTGACCTGTAGGAGCCAGAAACAGCTTTGTCTCCATCAACGAACATGAATCTGTGTCCCATTCGACCTCCAACCTTGGTGGAGGACCGGGTGTGAAACTCGAGTCCTCCTGTGCAGCGTACACGAAGGTGCTGTAACAGGCAAAGAGGATCAGTGTCAAACCTTCTCTGGACTTAGACCTGATTTTATAACCTGCGACCTATGTGATATAAGGTTGTAGAATGGTGACTTTTACTTTCATTCTATATTTAAAGTCAAGAACAGAGGAAAAGTAACCTGGAATTCCAATCACAACAAATATTCATGGCATTTAGTGTTGAGCATACAAAACACAAAGGTTATTTTTATGATTTTATGAGGTGGCTTTATCTTTATCTAACACGTTTCAATATTTATGATCGTTTATGATGACTGATTAATGGTCTGGGTTGTGTAAATAAAATAAGAAAATACAGGGACATAGACCCGTGTATGGTCTTACCAGCACCATCTCACTACCGTAATGTAATTCAGTTCTTAAATAAAGCATTTTCACACTGACATCTGTAAAGTACATGTTAGGCAGAAAGATACAAATTAGCACATGCAATTTAAGTCAAATTTCTTGAACTGTGGTGAGGCTTTGCATTTTCACATTTAACTGTATAATATAGACGTTTAAACAAACTGTAACTCTACATGTAATCCGCAACGGCTTGTCAGACACATGAGTACTTCTTAATAAAAACCCTGCAGTCATACAGAGACAGTAGGAGCAGTAATTCATCACTCTGTGCCCTTAATTTAAGCAAATTGCTCCACTTTTTCAAACTGTTGAGCAATTACACATAGCATGTCTTATATAAGTACAATGATTAAATCTTGCACAACCAACATCAAGTTAATTGACATGGACTCTGATTTAATCTTTGTTTTGAATTCACCACGATTCACACCATTTTTGTCGATCAACTTTGTTGGGACATGCCTGTTTTGCTCTGTGTGGAAAACAGCATATATACTGTAGAAATTACTTCTGTAACAGGATTCTCTAAGATTCAAATCTGGTGTCCTGCAGGGTTCAATTCTCTATCCACTTCAGATGTTTCCTGCGTTTGAATGCAAATAAAACTTGTTCTGTTATTGGACCAGACAAGGTTGCTTTTTGAAAATGTCTCCATATACATTGATGGCAACATAATCTTATAGTCACACAGTTAAGAATTTAGTGTGTATGTTTCTTGTTGCATTGTGCACACAGTCACACAGGTGTGGCTGTATATCTGTACAACAATATACTGTATTTAATGAGTGGCAGCATTAAGATTAAACCATCATTCATAACAATAAATGGGCAGTACAGCATATGGTGTTATAGTAATGAAAACTGTAATAACATTTCAGATAACAGATTACCCATGTGAGGTACCTCAAGCTAAAGTCTTTCTCTATCAAGTCTTTCTCAGTTCTCAATTGTCGCTTCTTTGCCTCTTCCTCTCTTCCTTCCTTCTTTTTTTAGGACAGCTGTGCCAACCAATATCTTTTCTAAGTCAATCTCAAAAATACAAAAATTGCATCATAATTTCATGGCTGGATTCTCCAAAGTCCACATTTCAAATGTTCATGCCAAAGAGATGGATTTTGATGGACATCTACTGTGACACTCGATATTCCATTATCCATTACTTGTCCACAGTTATTACTTGGAAACAATCAGCAAATATCATGCGATACATGTGTTTACGAGGTGTTTGGTTTATGCTGGTGATCATTACATATAGTAGCCCTGCAAGGTGTAAATAACAGGCCTGAAATATAGGGTTAATTTTGACATTCAATTATTCCAAAATATGGCAAAGGGCTGTAGTGTGAAATGCAAAAAAAAAAAAGTAAGGTGCAACTATTCTATTAGACACCTAGGTATGTTGTTACACTCCTTACAGGTTGTTACAGATTATATAAAAATCATATTCATGCAAGGACCTGAACTTGAGATGCAACCAAACGATTACATAACCAGTTCTCTTGATGCAGCCGATTATTCCTGGCGTGGCTTGTTTCCCTCCCTCATTTGGTTCCACCCTTAACTTTCTCTCCTCAGTGCATTCCTTTGGTTAACTGATTAGATAAAATCAGCAATATGCATGTCTGTGTGTGTGTGTATGTGTGTGTGTGTTCAGCTCTTAACTGAGGATGACGAGTAGTTTTGCTGCCCTAGAAAGAATTTTATGTGAAAATACCAAACAAGCTTTAATTGCAGAGTGCGTTTTAGCTTCTACAGAGTACAACAACCCAAACTAACTGAGACACTGTGGATTTGCTGACTTTACAAAATCCTCAGTCCACATCTGACAGGGTGAAAGGTCGCTGTTAAAGAGTTGTAACTCGTCCAGAAACTCCTTCAGACGACTGAAGGGTGAGAAGAATCTGGCACCTCTTTGCCTACATACTCATCTGCTCCTCCTCCCATCCTGTCTATCCACTCCTCCACCTACCTCCTCCCTCTTGTCACATACAGTAAAAACTCAAGCTCCCCTCAAGCTGTCACACCTGTCGTCTGCCTATTATCTTCTCAAACTGCAGACCGGGATCGACTCCCTGACAGACTCAGCGCTTTGGGAGATTTTGCGTTTGCTGCTTGTCGCTGTCCCTGGTCATCGCTGCCACTTGTGCAGCTGTACCCATATTTTCTGGGATGCCACATAGTAACCACAATCATAGGATACAGGGCCATTCATGACATAAATGCTTATACAATTTTCTTTGTCCGAATCGTCAAAATTGTGATGTGAAAAGAGTCGGTTTAAGTTAAAATACAGCTTTGCATGTATTCCTGCAACATTTCTCACACGTATCATGCCTGAGTGGGACACGTGTGCTGCCATTGGTTGATAACTGCGTGTGAACTAAAATCCTGCTCAAAGCCTCCTGTAATAACAGATCCGATAACAGACTACAGACTATTGCACAAAGTAGGAAAGCTTAAAGTAAAGCCGTGACACAGGCTGTATTTTCTCAATGCAAAGCCATTCTGGTATCAAATATTTGACTAATTTAAATGTAGAGCAAATTGAGACACCATGCAGCTGCATTACTGTAGGCAGGTTTGAACTCTGTACTTGGATTTGGGACCAAAAACCACAATGGAGACCTCCCTGACTCGTGAAAACAACAAAATGCCAGATATTTTAAAGACAGGCAGTTACCATGAGAATATAACGAGTAGGAAAAAGTGATCCAGACAAGCTAAACCAGCCTCCTCCGTGATTTGTCATGCGTAACTGTCATATGTTTATAAAGCACAAACTGTCGCATGAGACATTTTCTGTATCTTCTGATAATCAGATACAGATGGTACTGGAAGTCTGTCAGGCTGTTTGTGCCTTTGTGTTTCAGTCTAGTTCCTCCAAGACAACTGGCAGAGGGTGTGTGTTATTTGAATGTGTGTGTGTGTGTGTGTTCTTGTGATCTGTGTTGATTTGTGTGCACACCCAATGTGCAGATACCCTGTGTTCATGTGTGTTTTCCTATTAACATCTCTCACTTTTGCTTCTTCAGTCTCACTTCCGCCTGACAAATACTGAGCCCAACCATTGTATACAGTAAAGATCACTTTGAACATAATTAGTTTAGCACATTGGGAGCATTTGTGGAAATTATCCAACACTGCTTTGACTGTATGTATATTTTCTAAATTATCTCCTGAGAGAATGGAGGGAAAACACAGCAGTGCCAAAGCAGGCGAGTCTGTAGCCCACTTCCACCCACCAAATACTGCTCTGTTTGCTGCTAACCATTAAAAGCCTATCATCTCCCATTCACCTGAGATATTTGTATTGGCTCACTCAAACCGATTATTGTTTGGTGGCGTAAAAGCTTCATCAAAAGATGTATATCTAAGGAATACAATGAACTAAAGATACAATTGTATTTTCCCCCTACAACTCTCTTTGAAGCGTTCCAACATGAACAAATGGTATTTGAGAACGTGTGTTTTTCATGGTAAGCAGCCAACTGTGGAATAAAACACTCAAGGTAGAGAAAACGAGGCAAAAGATTCATCTAAGGTGAAGGTTTTCAAAGTCTGAGACTGTGCCCCCCCCCAAGTTTTCACATGGACACTAAACAGTTGAGCCAAGTAGCGACTGTTTAGTTTAATAGGTGAGTCTAATATTGCTGTTGGACACAACTTCAGAATACATAAAAAGGTCTGTAATGAAGCATGTATTAGTTTCTCACTCTGAGAAAGTGGGAAAAACAGTCAAGTCCCCCCAAACTACTTTATCTCTGAACTATCTCTTTAACCAAATCACACAAATTTAGGCTATTCTATGTGATCACCTTATGATAACGAATGTAATAATTTATGTAATATTTCTCCCTTCCATTCACGAAATCTCTGAAATCTTTTGGAGGCCCCCTGGGGAGACCCAGCTACCAACTTGAAATCCTCTGATCTATGATCCGATACCAGCTTGAAGGGTTTACTGGTTGTGTGTGAGAGAGAGAGAGAATGAGAAAGGGAGAGACGACATGTGCTTTCACTTATCCACGCATAACGGATATCTCTTGACTTCAATTGATTGTCTTTCTGTCAGAAGATAATTTGTACTTTCTGTGTTCTACAACAGTAACTTACAGATGTATTTTTTAAATGTCAACATGAGAAGATCATTTCTGCATTTCTGAACATCTGGAAATTCCCTCTGCTGTCCAAAGGTCAGTGATTCATTCCCATCAGTGAAACATTTACCCTCTATGAAGGAACCACAACATATTGTCCTTTCACAATTGATAATGAACTTTCATTTTCTAACAGCTGATATTTCTGGTTGTCATGACCTATTATTGCTTGTAATTTGGTATATTGGTGATATAACGATGAAATGGTGCCATGAAATTTGGTTCTACTCCCCAGAGGATGAATGTTAATGTTTGTGCAAAAGAGTCATACAAATCTACACATCTTTGACTTTAAGCACAACTATGATGATGCTCACATCAGACAACTACACAAAATGATAAAGCAGATGATAGTGGCTCACCTTGAGGTGTCCGGCATGCATGTTGGCCCTCCTACACATGGACAGGAAGTGAGGTAGTGTTGCACGTTCCAAAAGGATGTAGACAGAAACCCTCCTCTTGAAACCAGCGTCTAGCAAGTCTCTGAAGATATCGACATCAGTGAAGACGTCCATCACCACTGCTATTACCTGGAGACAAACACACACGACCTAGGTCACACACAAGGAACACTGTTGCACACGTAGACACACGCATAGTTGATGCACGCAAATATGCAAGAACACAATAACATATGGTGATGCTTGAAGTCACTGCGAGGAAAACTTTTAAGCATGCGCTTCTCAGCCAAAACAAATGAGACTCAAGTTGTTCCACAGGTTCAGTAAAATTCGATCACACCAGTTTTCCAATGCAAAACAAAACTCTGAAGGCGTGCATGTTTCCCCAGATCTGATCCGATATATGGCACATCAATCTTTTTTTTTTCTGTTAGAAGCTTTTCAGGAAACTGCCAACAAGATGTTTCACTCAAATGACACAACAACTGCCGAGACACAAAACATCTCATAAACTTGAGATGAGTCAGCTGCATGATCAGACAGAAGCACACACACATACACACATACACCCTGACAGTAATGCACATACACAAGCAAATATCCAACTCATGCGCTCACATCACAGGCACATTCACACTGAGCGGCACTTCTTTTCATGATAAAGCAGCTCAGTCAATTTGCACTTTAGTCCTGATTGTGTCTTGCGGTCAACAGTGTGTACTCTGACCTCATGCTGGCTGCTCGTTTAAGCATTATGTCAACAGACAAACAAACCCAATTCTCTTTTCAATCTCTTCTTAAAACTCACTTTTATCAAATGACTGTCTTTAGCTGATGTTTATTTATTTATTTATTTAACTGTTTACATGTTATGCCCTGTATTTTATTTGCCCTTATTCGTGGTGTGTTTTTAATCAAAAGTGCCATAGAGATAAAGTTACTATTATTATTATGATGATGATTAGTAGTAGTAGTAGTAGTATCACAGGTAATCTTTTGAAAGGGCAGAGAAATAAAGGCTGATAAACCCTCACATTAAGAATCCATCAGACTATTAAAGAAGAGACAAACAGAGATGAATATTTTCACAACATGTATTCCAAATAACACCTTCAACTCCTTATACTTCATATGTTTGATTGGAGTTTATTTTTTATTGTTTTATGATGAAGTTTATGATTGATTATTTGATTTAAAAGTGACTAGTTTAAACAGACTGATAAGATTAAGATTAACACTCAGGTGTGTGATTTTGCTCCTCATACCTTCTGCGCCTGCGCGATCATCTTCCTCACGATCTCCTTAACGTGCGCCTGATCGTCCAGAGACGGCTGCGCGTACACGGTGGTGCGCGTGACCCCCCGGTAGCCGTCGCTGTCCGGCCAGCCCAGGTCCATCTGCGGGATGGACGTGTCCGACAGCTCGGGCCAGTAGTGCAGGGACAGCGGGGGCTCGTCGTCCTCCGCGTCCTCCGGGAACAGCTCCGCGCCCGGGTCGTACGGCTCCACCGCCCCGGCCAGAGCGTCCAGCTCCGGGTCCGAGAGGAAGCCCCTCAAGCCCCGAGCGTCCAGGAACTTAAAGAAGGCCTGTCGTCCGTCCTGGAGCAGAGCCTCCAGGGCCAGACGCTGGTCCTCACAGTACAGGAACTCCGGCTTGGACTCGTGCGTCCTCGGGTTCACATGGTTCTCATCCAGGCACTGGAGCTGGGACAGAGCCATGTCTGACACACCTCAGCAGGAAGGACACAGAGAGTTGAAGATCCACCAGCTTCCAGGGGACTAAACTCCTCCACAGCTTCGATAAAGAACAGTGTTTAAACTCCCTCCTTTGTGGTTGAAACAGATGATGAGTTCAGCTCCAGGCTTGTCACACAGCGCTTCATGTAGCCCACCCTTGCAGTTCCTCTGACCGGCCATGCTGCTCTAACACTCAGCCATTGTCTGTTTCTCTTTACAGAATGAGCAGTTTGGAGAGACAGAGTCAGTGAGTGACATCCTGGCACCGCCCCACAGGTGTGACCCTGACAGGTAGAAACAACCTCCCACGCAGACATGCACACCTGAGTCACATGACCTGCAGAGCTGTGGAGTCATAAATTGAGGGCTGAGTTTTAAATCGCACACGTTATCCTTATAGGGCTGCAGCTGCCTTTACAAAGCACATGCTGTTGCGTCCAGTGTGCACACAACTGGGACTTTGCATAAGATTGCACCATGAACCTCTCTGGCTCAGTCCGGAGCGCAAAATTAAAAAAAAAAAAAAATTTATGCGAGTTGGAACGCAGCCTTCCATTTGTAGCCGCTGTCATCTGTCGTTGCGGCTACTGTCATCTGTCAATGAACCCGTCATTGGCCATTGTGGCTTCTGTCATGTGTCAATTAGCAGTCATCTGCCTGTGATATCTTCTGTGGTCAGAAGAACCAGAAAAGCATGCTGGGTAGGATACCGCAAAATGTGACCGGATGCACTGGGACATCCTGGTATTTTTTTGGCAGACTGCAATTTGCAGTATTGGAATCGCAGCCGATATGTGTTCGACTGGAGAGGAGAAGTGATTAATGAGACCATCCCTCCCTTTTCCGAGTAAATCATTAGCGTGCCAGTTCTCCCATTCAGATGAGGCAGCATATGAAAAACCATCAGCAGGTAAAACACGGGCCAAACCGTGCAATGCGGTTTTACCTGTTCAGGCATGTTTCTCGATGCTCCTGCCAGGAAGGGTGTGAGTGCCAAACTGTGTTTTAAAAGGATCAAAATAAAACTCATAATTAGCTCATAGAAAGGCACTAACAAGGTGGAGAGATTAGGATGGGATGAACGGGATCCCATGAAAATTACACGGAGGAAACATGTTTTTATATTTTCTTTTACAATGACTATAAGAAAGTACAGCGTCTTCAACTGGAAACTATAGTCACCTACTCATAGCATCACAAGTGACCTTTGAACTTTTGGTGATCTGTAGAAACTGAGGAGTGCTCATGTGTCTCAGATTAGAGCTCCAACTAAATTCCCAGACATGATAACGCTTATAAGGTAATTACAGTTGAATTCAGCTGGAACAAGTCTTCGCGAGGACGCCAGCCAAATCAACCACAAAGAGCTCGAGAGTTATAAAACCTATTTTTTATAACCTCACCTGAACTTTAAATTACTTCAAAGAGGTAGGACCACTGTGCCTCGCTCAATGATCTTCAGATCGTGGTCACATGACACAGCCTGCTCTGATGTAATTACGTGTCATTACCAGATAAGATGGTGGGAGAAAAAGAGACATGGCTGTGACTTTGCATAGGGGAGGTCCTATAACCTGCTGCTTCATCAGTCAGCGTGTGTACATGCACATGAATTATTCATGTGCTGTGATTACCCAGTGTGTGATCTCAACTAACAGGAGTAAAGAAAAACATGGAACTTTTTTGTAAATGTTTTTTGCATTGTAACACAACATATTGGGATGACAGTTTTGCTCTGCAGTAAAGGGGACAAGATAGGCACAGTTCTAATGACGTAATTAAAATGTAAATTCCTCAGACAGGTTAAAGGTTGGAGGAGTGTGTTCAGACTCCAAACAGACGGGCAGCTTATTTTTTACGGGACACAGCAGGCGTCCTGGCACATTTGGACATTGCCACTGCCCTCTCTGTCTGTCTGTCACCGCTCAGCTCACAGTCACTGAATCAGCCGAGTGAATCACTCGCTGGGATCTCTTGCTGACTCATCAACTGCCCAGCTCGTCTTTTGATTTACGCGTTCGCTGATTGGCACTGTGTGATTACCTGATAATGCTGGTTTACCGGGTGTCTGACTGGTTTGCAGGCCTCAATAGCCAGAGGCTGCCAGTCAGTCAAACTGGTTCAACTGTTGGGTTGCATTTGCTTTTAACGCCTATAAAACTGATGTCACACACACACACACACACACACCTTCCCCCGTCACTTGCTCTTTTACTGTCAAGTCTCATTCACATAGTTGCTTCCTCAACCTGCCTTTCTCTCACCCTCACTCTGCTTCCTCCTTCCTTCTGTCTCTCGCTCTTTCCCGCTGTTCATTATTCTCCACTTTAGTTTCCTCACTCTCTTTCTCTCATCTCTTACTTTACACCGAGCACTTTTCTTCCTTTGTGACAGCGTGTCAGCAACGTTGAGTATTCTTATGTTGTCTAGTGTGCAACATAAATACGTCATAATAAATGTGTCGGCCTGTGTCACATACACACACACACACACAGCTCTTTATCTGCCGCACACACACACAATGATACACACTTCAAAGTGACTCAGCAGTTTTAAAAAAAGAAGAGTGGAAGAAAACAGCGGTGCTATTTCTGGTACACCTTAAACTCCTTTTCTTCTTCTCCCCTGCTGGATGTTTATTGACTAGCTGTCATTGGGAAGCCAGAGGTGACTCTTGTCAGGGAGGATGGAAATAAAAAGTGGTTTCTTAAAGAGGAGACAAAAGAGAAAAGTTATTCAGTCCGGGGGTATTATTGGATGTAGCCCTGTTTTGATGCTTCACTTCAAGCGTCGCATCCTGGTGAGAGAGGCGACGCTGCATTCTTCACATAGCACCGGTCAGCTGTCATCCACAGCCTGTGTGTGTGTGTGTGTGTTCTGCGGTGTGCTCATAAACACACTCACACCTGATGCCTCGTGCTGACAACAAGAATTACATGCCAATGAGATGTCTCCTGGCAGGTACATGAGACATTATTATGTCACACTAATTACAATATTATTACCACATTAATATGATAATGCAAAGTATTTGGTCAGAAATGTGTGAAGGGCTGCAAATTATGATTATAGAACTGTTATGATCACTGTTGTATAATTTTATAGATGAGTGGTTTAGTCGATTAAATGTATGAAAACAGTAGAAGATCCCCATCACAAGTTAACAAAGCTAAAAGTGATGTCTGCAAATGCACGTTGAACATACAATGATACAAAACACAGAGAAGCTTTTTTTCTTTATAAACGGCTTTAATGATTAATAGATGATTAAAATAGCTGTTGATGAATTTTCCCTCAATCGACTAAATCTTTCATTTCACTAATCGTGTGTACAAAAATGCGTATCATGCAATTAAGTGCACAGTCTTATTATTGGTTATTATAGTTAGTAGATTATCACACTACAAACTGTGGCGTCGCTCTCACACAGTTTTGTGATCAATATGTATTTATAACTTGCGCAGTAATGACTTCACTTTCTTTTTCGGGACTGGGTGTGGGGCGATTTCAAAGGATGCAAATGTTGTGTGACCGTAACTTAATGCACAAAAATGCATAAAGCAGGGTGTTCATTCTGTGCTATTAGCCTGCATTTTGTGGCACAAAGCATCTAATATTGGGGCAAATGTCACGAAATTGCAATTTATGCATGAAATGTATTTGTGACAAGAAAAGCGAGAAGAGCACAAAAATGCACTGCGTAGCACAAAATGTGTGACAGAGGGCAAGAGACAAGGTTGATAACAGTATTGAATTACCATATTGTTTCAGCTCGTTTTTCAATTTGAATTGCTAAGAGAGGTTTGCAACCAGACTAAAACTGCAGATGCAAATTTTTTTTTAAAAAGTAATAAACCAAACCTACAAAACTGAGTTGAGATCGATGGGCAGACAGACAATGAGGAGGAACAGTGTTGAAACTGCAGAAACAAAAACTCCAGAAATTTCTAGTCATAAAAATAAATTCACTGAACAATAATGTCCAAGCTTCAAAGAGGTAAATGTATCACTTTATTGAAATGATTTGTCATTACAGGTTAAGGAAGACTGATCCAAGTTCTTACTGTCAATCACATAAAATGTGTTTTTTTCAAACTATCTGTTGCAGCAAAACCTTTTTGTACAATGTTACTTGTCATATATGTCTTTGAAGATTACACATGAATAAGAATAAATACATAGAAACGAACAAATGATCCATAAATTGATTTGATTATTACATTTTAAGCTGTGTATTTTAAAACGAAACTCGTCTGGGCGGCGTTCATCTCACCGGTCACTTTAACACAGTAACCTCCTTTACTGGTCCACACACACGCACATACACACACTCTCTTTAGCGCACAATAAACATACATATATACGTGAACTTTGCGGGTTTACATGTCTTCAGACCCACATTTTACACCCAAACCCCTCCGCACACACCAGCCCAGCGAGAATCTGCTGTGTCAGCATCCTCAGAGTGTCTGGCCCAAATATTCACAATGACTCTCTGTGTCCCTCTGCTCAGCTCACCGGATCTCCTCGTGGGAACGGCGGGGAAAACACTGGAGCAAGTCCTGACTCATCTGCAGCAGAGAAAAAAAAACCTTGCCCTTCCTCCGCAACCTCCCATGGGCCACACACACACTCTTTTTGTCATCAGGTTAGTGTGAGTGTGTTGCTTTTACCCAGCCTGCACCAGTGCTGATAAGCTGTAATAAATGATTATGCCTGGGAGTGTGTGTGTGTTTGACTGTATGTGTATGTGAGTTCTCCACAGTGTCGAGGTCCGTATCTTAATTTATTTTTCACATGTTTAAAGAGAAGTGGAGTTCAGGTGGAAGCGATTGATGAGCCCAGAGCAGCTGATTGGACCAGGCTTGTGACTGACAGGTGGCATTACAGGGGAACGAGTAAGTAACATAGTGAGCAGTTCGGTCGCAGTTCGTAAGGTGTCTCCTCCAAAAATGGACAAGAGCAGAGCAGGTGAGCAGTGTGAGGGACGGGGGTCAGGACGGCTCGTTGATGAACCCGGATGCGTGTTTGATTGACGCATCAGGTCATTGGCAGTGGTAAATGGGCTGGACGTACTCCGGGGGGAAGTAGCCCACGTGTCCATGGCAGCGGCCCCTCCAGCGCAGCGAGTCGGAGCAGTCGAGGAGCTCGATGACATCCCCGCGCAAGAAGCGTAGCTGGGTGGGGTGGTGCGGGGTGAAGTCGAAGAGGGCGTGGGCGTGGTGGGGACGCTGTGAGGGGGAGAGGGAAGGAGGGAAAAAAAAGAATGTTAATGAAAAATTGGCTGCACAACTTTTGATGCATTATGTGTCCAAACATAAAGTAATGAAAATAATACATGAGGGCAGTGGATCCACCCCCTGGGCTGTGGACTGAAACCAGGCCATGGAACATTTACAGATTAGCAAAATAAAACAGGCACATTCTCACCGAACTCTCAGCAAGAAAAGAAAGTACACTTTCTAAAATGCCATACTACGTCTTTAAAACAGTCTGTCTATTATTCAAAGAGAAAAATAGAACAGTCTTTTAGAATGAACCCCTTTTTATTTAAATTTATGCACTAATTCTTTTCACAGATACACAGATTTTTCAACATGGATTTAAACTAAAATTCTATTGGTTTTGTCAAATTCCCTCTATATGAAGCAGCCCTTATATTTAGGTGAAAGGACCAGCTGACCTTATGTCCATTTAATAAACAACGTAGTCTTCATTCCTTTAAAGTACAAACATATTTTATTTATCATTGTCATTCAACATTTATTCAGCCAGACCTTGGTGGGTCACTCATATTAAATATTAATAGGATGAGAAAGGTTTGACCGAGACAGCAGCACACAGACAGAAGAACATAGACCAATATTCAACAATGGCTGATAATATTTTCTGCTGATTGATCTCAGGTGTAAACATCACTGCGGCTCAGTTCACTGTAAAAGCTGCCAGCTGCTACTACCTACTACCAGGACTGACATGAGCAGGTAACAGCCAGGTTATATGTGCAGTACTTCTGATGTAAGATAGTGGATTACATGTAGATTCATGAAGTGAAATTGCCTGTTTTTTTATTATGTAGTAATTTATTATTTTAATAATATTTTTCTAATAGGAAAAGCAGAAAAGTAACCAGTCGTGGGCCTCAGCCTTCAGTTTACACTAAAGGAGCAGTTCCGTTTTTTGGGAAACACTGTTATTCTCTTTTTGCAGAAAAATATATGTTAAATGTTAAGCTACCACCAGCAGTCAACTAGCTTAGCTTAGCATAACGACTGGAAATGAGGTAACAGCAAGACTGACTCTGTCCAAAGATAATAAAGGAATCAGCAGCTTTAATGTTCACTAATTAACATGTTATCTCATAAAACATGTTTAATACAAACAGAAAAAAAGTCAAGTGTAAAAAGGCCGAGTTGTGGTTTGTGTGCCAGATTGTGTCAGAGCCCAGCTAGCTGTTTCCCCCTGTTTTCAGTCTTTGTGCTAAGCTAAGCTAACTGGCTGCTGGCTTCATTATTTATTGTGAAGATATGAGGGCGGTATCAGTCTCATCTTACTCCTGGCAAGAAAGGCAATAAAAGCATTTTCCAAAATGTCAAACTTTTCCTTCATTAGAAAAATATTTCTCTGGGGTGTAGCTACAGAGAAACATATGAAGAGGAGCTGAGCGGAGTTTGAACATGACAGTAACATAACAGACAGTTATGGAGGTGAACAGGTTGTCAGGCAGACTCGACTAACAGGCAGACAGATGAAGAAGTCACAGCCGGTTCACATTTACATACGACATTTTTTTTTTTTTTTTTTTACAGTTGGCACTCGGACAACGTCGACTCCCACTGCTGGCACGAAATCATGAGACATGACGTCAGTGAGCTCCACCTGTTACATTTACATTTACAACCATGAGACATGATGACTTTGTTTAACCTTTATTTTAAGTGCGCCTGTGTTAGCCCAATATTAATAAGGGAAGTTTGGATTATTGATGCACTTTGTGGTTTGGACATGTATCTTTATGAAACATGAAAATGTGTGTCTTAACTTGGCAGAACTGTAATTTGTGGAGGTCATGAAAGAGAGATAGAGAAATGGAGACTGATGTGTTTGAAAGTGAGAAAGGAGTGCGCACCTATGCACACACACCTGCTAAAAACAGCACTCTGCGATGACTGACGGCGACTCGCAGCGAGGTGAGACGCTTTCAGTTCGCTCGGCAGATGTTGCGCTTTCACCATCTCCCCCCCGCGTTTTTTTTTTCTTTGAGTTCACAAAAAAGCAGTGTTTTTCTTCCCTCCTGATAGCCAGCCTCCTCTGATCTCTGTTGACTCGTGAAGTAAAAGCAGTTTAAGAGCAGCAGAATAAAAGCGGCTATTTTAAGGAGAGCGTCTTGAACTTAGGCGACCCCTCGGAGCTGTCAGTGACGCTCCCATGGAGAAAAGTGGCTGTAATATGAACTGGGAGCGAGCTGAGAGACTGGAAGGAATACCAATATTGTATTTGTGTGGGCTTTATTGCAGTGGATGGTTTTGTCTTGTCTTAATATCAGAGAGGCAGGTACACACACATGCACGCACGAAGCAGAGAGCAGGATCAAGAGACACAATCTATCAATCCAGCAAATCTATAAAATCCTCACTGACTTATCCTTAATTGCCCCGCTGATCTAGTCTGGACCTCTTCTTCGTGTGCATGCTTGTGTGTTTGAGCGTTATCGAGCATGTGTGTGCAGGCCTCTGTTTGCTCGGTGAGTTTGCAAACGCAGTCTTTTGTGTAAATACGCTTGTGTGTGTGTGTGACAGCGCAAAGAAAAGCCATTCATTTTTCTTTCAGCCTGTGAGGAGCAACGGTTTGGAAGGAGAAATATGCTCCGTCCGCATCAGCTGCGCTTGGCCGCCTCTGCGATCATCGCCCCTCTCTGGCGCCTGCTCCGACCCAGAGCGAGCGCTGACAGTGGAACAAATTACTCTGTAACATCAATGGACTACGGTTTTATACTAGATTTGCCTCTGCACACATGCACACAAACACACAAGGCAGGAAAAAAAAAATCACCCCTGATGCTGCCTCTGTTTCCACTTGAAAATGACAAGGTGTCAGAAAGAGGTCAAAGTTTTGCATGAGCAGGCTTTTCGTTTGAAGAGAAAGCTTCCGGACACAAGGACATTAGGGAAATGTTGGGGAGGAGAAATGGGGGGGGAAAAAGGCGCAGAATTATTTCCCGTCCTGCTGTGGCGAGATAAGACGCGATCTAGGACCATGTAATGAGCTGATGTGGAATTAGTTCAGAAACGGCACCACAGGAGGGACAACAGAGAGAGCGCTACAATGAGATGCGTGGACTCGGATTAAGACGGTCCTCGACAGATTCAGCACGTGAAACTGACCCGTGTAGGCAAAAACAAGATGAAACCGTGATCATGTGGCGGCGGCGCAGACATTAGAGAAGAGTCAGCGAGCCAATCAGCTGGAGGCATTATTTTCATGAAACATTTACAGTACATGGGTTAAAGATAACAGGATTTCTCTATAACCCTGTTTTTATGTACTCATTTAATAAAGATCTAAAGGGAGCGATGCAGGAACTAGTTTTTCCTCGTGTTTCTTTGCTTTTTGTGCCAAACGCTTGTGTGAAAGAAGAAGATGAAATGGGTGGTAACTGAAGAAGTGGGTATGCTATTAATATTTTAGATACACATGGAGCACGCACAATGCGGTCGCAAAAGGCAGAGGAGGGAAAATAACTTGGCGAGAATTTAGGTATCATGTACGAGGCGGGAAAAGGGCTGACCGCATCCAGCAATTAAGTCGTCCCGCTATCTCTCCGACGTCATCGTTTCTGTAAGTGAAACCTTAACCGGGTGAAGACTGTGTTGCAGGTTTTGTGGAGATGTAGTCAGCGAGAGATTCAGTGGGCGTCGGAGCTTTGTTGATGCCGTAGGCCAAGATGAAGCCCCTCAGATACGAAGGCCAGGCTGACCGTGATTTTTATATGAAATGACATTCAAAAAAGATGGATGGATCCAAGCTACATGTAATGTTTATCATGTGTTTTTAACCTGCTGGCTGGAATTGCAGATGGTAAAAATCCTTAATGAGGAAAAGACAGGATGAAGATTTTGACCTTCTTTATTCTGCAGCCAGACTAAAGATAAAAACAGGGTGTAGAAACACTCAAGACACATTAAAAAGCACAGATTAATTCTTTTAAATCCATTATTTAAGATGCATTTTAAAAAATACAGCCTTAAATAATAGAAGCAAGGCTCATCTAGTCATTTTAAAATGATTAAAAGCTGTGATGGGTGCAACATGACATATTAATTTGTAGCACAAGATGTGGATTTAGAGCTACAAACCAACATCTTGTGACATAAATATGACTTCTTATGCATAAAAAGGAGGTTTTCAGTTTTGACAGTGAGTTTGCAAAAAGGCTTGAGATGCTTCCTTTCGGAATAATTGTCCTAATAATTGTCCATTTGTGCTGTACAGTACGTCTGGACAATAGTGAATGTACAATTTACCCCTTAAGACTCTCATTAAAACAGTTGCACAGTAAACAAGACTACAGACATAAAAGTATGACTAAGCCGCTGTGATCTGATGGGAAGTGACAGACTTTCTCTAAGGCTACGTCACCATGTAGGTAAACACCGCACCTTTATCACGCCACCCTCAGCTGTGGGGCATGTTGTCATGCAGATACATGTTTATCTCCGGGTCATGCCAGAACAACACGGTGACCTATGGTGCAAGAAAGGTCGCTGCCAGTGTGCTAATGCTGGAGTGATACAAGAAAACTGTATCAGATAAAAAATGTTTGTCTTGAAATCAATACACAAATCCACTCTTTAAAATGACACTTGCAAATCTGAACCCAGTCATCGCATTAAGACAGTTATAATGCTGCTCTTATTGTCTAGATAAGTCTATAATCTGTTAGTTTAGAAATAAAGCCCACATCTGAAGCTAATATGAGAATCAAGAAAATGTAGTAAGTAAGTAATTGGTGGTCTATCTGTTGTCAATAACAAAGTCATAGATGTAGATTTGTAGCTGCACAAGACTAACTGCAGAAAGTTGTAAAGATGCATATTGATGCATCTTCTTTCCAAGAATCCTGGGTTTGTTGCTTTTCCATATCACAATACTTGCAGCCCAATATGGATACCTAAGTAGTTTACAGTACAGCCATGGATGCAACAAGGCCTACCTGGCACGCGATCCTTTTTAGATCTTAATATTAATACATAATAGCAAGGTGACCTTTGACCACATCATTCAGACCTGAGGCGGCAGGCAACTTCCCTGATGAACCTTAAACAAGCACGTTCCTGATGTGACAGCATTAGTCCACACATAGGATCATGTCAAATGTAAAATATACGAATAGAAAATCAAATAGAATAACGTTAAATGAAAAGAAGCTCACCATTTTATCTGCTAATAAAGATGTATGATTTCATCTAAAGCTAGAATCACTGGCTCCAATCTGGGTCTGAACACTGATCAGCAATGCTCTCATTATCTTGTCTAATATAGTTTCTAAATTTTGCTGAAAAGTCTGTAATGGACTTGTGCATTTAAAACACTCTAGCAGCCTTTGTTTGTTAAAGTGGAGTACCAGCCATTTAAATGTATTATCTAAAAAGAAATAACTAAAGAGACACCAGTGACTGCTAATACCTGCAAATTCACGGGGAACACAGAGCAAATTGATGAACTCAGTACATCATCACACTAAAATGTAATGGAGAGAATAAATGGAGTATAAAAAAGTAATGAAATTAACAAGCATAAACATCCTGTTATGGTCTTAAATCTGTTTTATAACAGCAATCAATGCTCATAAAGCAGGAGGAGAATGCACCATCTGTCTGAATTCTTTATATAGCATCCACATTTCTTAAAGTTTTATTTTGCTCGAGTTCGTCAGAAGTTACGGCAGATCAATAGATCAATAGGTGACAGAGTGACAGAAAATTAAAACGCTAACAAAGACCTGGTGTTGCTTTCATGTGTTAGTCGCTCACATTAAAGAGATTTAGATTGTGACAGTGTTTAGGCCGTACAGTTTCTCATCCTCCCCTGGGACGACTGTCTTCAGTTTAACTACCATCATAACGGCCTGAAGCCAAATTCTTATCGTGCACCTGCTCCAGCTGCATTCGTTCAGAGGACCGAAGCCACCGTGCAACATCCCCAGTGATTTAGAACATGCATGAAACTGTTTAGGTGTGAAGCAGGACGTTACTGATCAAGAACCAAATTTGCGAGAAGCTGCTTTGTGAAACAAAAACCTATTTTTAGGAAAAAACTGTCATCCTCGTCTGAAAGTCTTCCTGCTCCACCGGGTGAAATTATGCAGCAGTCTCAGCGAACCGACGCCGAATAAATCAAGATCATGAGAAAAAGCACGACTGTCTGAGTTATAACATCAAGTTTTACCGAAGAAAAGTTAGTGAACCGCCCAAATCCTGCTGACGTCAACGCCGCACTTTTCTCCATTACACAATGGCAGGTATATGAAGAGCTCGCTGCATCTGAAGGAGCAGATTTATTGAAGTAAAGCTCACACATCACAAAGATCAATAAATGTGGATCAACTTCAAAAGAACATAAGATTCAGGCAGGCTTAGGTACTCAACACATTTCAACCAGTCAGACTTTCATCAAGTGCTGATCATGTGGGCATGACGATATTGAACTATATTGATATTTTGCTATATATTTTATTCTTTTGGAATTAGAAAGTTTATTAGTCTTTTCATTCATTCATTTAATTTCACGCTTCTTTAAAAAGAGCTCCAGTCAATGCATTTTAAACTGTTATTATTATCATACTATTCTTTATCTTCTATTTCATTTTAATAGACATATACTGCAGTCATTTGACTTCACCACAGTTTGTGAAATAATCCTGCAGATTAATCTATTGGATTCGTGCTCATGTACATAAATTGTATAGATTCAACTGCCGTGATGCTTGGTTGAAATACAATGTGCTACCCAGCCAGAATATCAATATCTGCATGAAGATGTTACAGAAGACCTTGCAGACACAGGAGGATGTATGTGCATATGTGTTATTTCCTCCCTCAGTTTCATTCTGTGAACAGCTCTGACTTACTGACCACTAAACTCTTCGCTTCCTGTCTGATCACCTCAAAAATACCCCAGAGCAGCCATGGCAGGCCGGTGGCAGCACCTCCGACACCAATGCCTCTGCACGACTTTTTATTTGTTTGCATACAGTGAGCTGATAGTTCAGTGAAGGTTTGATTTTCCAGCACAAGGAGTCACAGAAACTGGTCTCAAACAGACCCAATGGATGCAGAAACCTGGAAGGTGTTCTCATCTGTTTTACAACTGCATTGGTCTGATGCCTTATGAATGGGGGTGTTAAAATGCTTTGACATTCTTTAAAATGGCCCACACTTTTAACATATGACAAATCTGTTGTTTTTCTATCACTTGAAATCTGATCTTCTATTCAAAATGCATTAGGATTTAAAAATGCAGCTCTGCCTTTAGACTAGAGTTTATGAAATTAGCAAAGTTTAAATTAAGCAAAATGAACACAACAAATATCCAGTTGGAGGAGCTGAAAAACTGGTGAGATTGTAAATTCCTTATTAATCTTGTTTGCTAATATAACAGTGACGCGTCAGGCACACGAATGACGAGCTGCATCTCTAATGAGAAATGTGACCTAAATGTAACTTGTCACATCCTGCTCATCCTTGACTCGAGCTCGCCAGGAATCGTAAAACGAGCTAAGTGCCTCACGCCATATAGAATATGAACTGACGTCATTACTGGGCAAATTTCAAAAATTCATGAGAACTGGAGTGTATTGATACTCTTGTGACTTTTATGTTGTCACGGCTCTTGAGTGAATGAGTCACGCAGTAAAGCCTACTCAGCTTTATGTGGCTGAATATCCAGCTCCTAAAAGAGTCACATCACACTTTCCCTGGAAAAAATGTCTGACACATAGTAAATTATGCGGGTTTTACATTTTTGACAGCAAAAACAAACGTAATGCACCAAATTTCATAGCAGTTATCAGGTCACTCAAAACCACAAATGTTCACCTTGTGGTGTCGCTATGGAAAAGTCAAAGGATCACCAGAGATTTTAGGATTCATCCTCAGGGGGACCATGAATGAGAATCCCAGGTCTCATTCTTGGATTTCTCATTTCCTGCCTATTCCGATGGCACATTTTTCTCATCCTGATACCACTTCCCGTGTGACACGCTTGGGCGTTCAGCTCCCTGATGAACGGCGGCCCGTTCTCAGGTGCCGGCCTCCAGAAGCGAATATGATGTGATGAGTATTAGCACGCGGCCGGTGTTGCAGCGATACGAACATGCTGTCATGTCAGGATCGCTGTGGATCACATCCCGGCCGGGGTTGGCCCGCAGGCACAGCTCGCCTGCCACTCCCAGGAATACTTAACATGCAATACGATCCCCGCCTGTGTAATAACTTTAGCAACAACAACAGCTTCTCCATGATGACACCATCGTGGGAGCTGCCTGTCGTTGTCTCTCACTAAACCTGACAGGACGTATATGTTGATGAACTGAAATTTGAGACACGCCCAGCTCTTCTGCAACAGCATTATTGTGAACTAGTGTTTTTTATATAGTTAGTCTAAATGTGACTTTATGTTTTTATCAAACTAACTTGGAGCATCCACTAAATACACAAATGGCTGATAAATGTATGTGAGTAAAAAGCTCACCAGGCTCATTGGGCATCTGAACTTTGAAGCAAAGCCGAACCAAACAAACTAATGTTCTGTCCAAACTTGATGCACAGCAGCTAAATCATGACTCATATACACAATAATTGCCTCTTAAATCAGTTTTCTTTAGTGTTGCGCCACTGGCTCCCTCTGGCTCGGAGCCTAAGATGACTGATTTGGTTCTGCTCCAAACCGATGGCAGTCCTGTGGTCTTTCATTACGAGCTGCACCTCTACGTCAAAACCCCGCCGCCACAGTCACAGCTCCAGAAATTTCACCAACATATGGACTGTTCCCATAACTGTCAGCTCCATTAAAAAATGGTCATGGCTCCAAGTCACAGCGAAATGAAATATGAACACCCGGGTCGCTTGTGATGTTTGTCAAAACGCACCGATTTGACAACACATAGAAAAAACACTTTTTTGTCAAAATGCTCCTTCGCTGTGTCTAAAAGTCTCATCAGATGCTTAATTAAATCTCTGGTGGTTTAAGTAAAAGAGGGAGGACTGATGGCAACAGATGTGTTTCAAATGGCTTAGAGATTGAAACTGACACTGCAGAATAAATAGGACTAAATAACAGCTATGGGTTCAGGTGATTTCTCAGAAAGTTAGACAAAAAAAAGTTCATGCTGATCTGCAGTCTGAAAAAGTCATTTTCCTCAATTCAAAGCAGTGACGACTTCAAGCGAAATTGAAAATGACAGATTATTTTTGACACAGTCTAAGAGGAAACTGATATTGAGAAAGTTAATCAGTGATGTCGACGGCTGTTTGGGAAATAACATTATTATCTTCTCTCTCAAAGACAAAAATGATCCTATTATTCTATGATCTCAAGCTAAGGTTTCTAAATTATTAATCTTTTCTTGTGAACATGAATGACAGTTACACACAGGGAAAAATCCTGTTTCATTACTGATGAAATTGTTGGTTTTTGGTTTGGTTTTATACAAAGCGTTTTAGACGGTCAAAATGGATGAAGGATGGAAAGCGAAGGTGCTCACCCGGGCGAAGTGCTCGGGGTCCCTCAGAAAGACGGTCCTCTCCTTGGCGATGCTGTTCCCGTGGTAGAACTCCACCAGCTCGTTCAGGGAGGAGAAGAGCTCGTCCCACACGTAGTACTGACTGCAGCGATCCTGCAGCACCTTGAAATGCTGGACGTGGTCCCCATAACTGTGAATAAACAGAGAGAGGTTAAAATAAAAGTAAAATAAAAGAGACGTTTCTCATCTTAAAGGAACATCTGTAGTGGGTTAATATTGGATTGACAACTAGTGGTGGTCCAGTTAATATCTAGTTTAAATCTAATTTTCTTAAATGAAATATAATTCATATCCTCTCAGAATGAATTTTACAACACATGGGGGTGGATAGTTTCAGAGTAGCCATGTTTTAAATCTGCTCGATGTGTGTGTGGTGTGAATTAACATCTGCCTTGAGCATATTGTTGCAACAGTGGAGACCGACACACTGGGTCCTGTCCCACAGTGTTTGTGCCTTCGTGTCGCATTTTGCATACAATGAATTAGGAACAGCTTTGGATTGAGACCAGCAGTCTTGGCCTTTCGTCCTCAGAGCTGCCCCTTTAACTCCACAGCTGTCAGCTGTTGGGGCTGGCAGGCATTTCAGTGCGGTCCTGCTCATTCAGAGTCACCATTTATTTCCTATTTTATTTTTTATTTTCAAATTTTCTTTTTGTAACCAAGTACGTTATAATGATCTGGTTAAAGCAGGTGATGAGACAACAGTAAAACAATACAAAAAGGTTCATATACTCATTACATTTGGGAGTATAAACCCACATTGGTGCAAAATCTAAATCAAAATTATAGTCTAGTTAAAATATTAGAGAGTCTTGTACTGATATTTTTAAATTAAAAGAGCAGACAGTGGCATTACATGGGCTGCTTTGCTCTGCTTTGTGAGGATTTTATGCAAAGCAAATGTCAAACAAACATTTAGACGTGTATTAAAAAAATTCACACAGAAAATGAACATGTTTGTGGTTCATCTGTGAGAATCTGTCGTGCGCCACTGATTTAATAACATATCATATTATATTTTGATGAATACATGGTTGTTAGAGGAGCAAATTAATACATGATTGCAGCTAAAAAAAATAATAAAGTAAAGCCAGTGGCACGGACAGGAGCAGCCACAGAGTTGGAGTGCATGCCTTGTTGTTGGCCAGTGTTCATTGGCAATCATACCTGCTCCCCTATCCTGCTCCGCGGTGGTTGCTAAGTAACTTGCCAGCTTATCTTTAGAAATCTGGACATCGTACCACGATCGCACCGTTATATAACTGCATCTAATATGCGGCGGAAGTCAGTGCGACTCCCCCATATTTCTAAACACATCGCAGAGGTAGGTGTGTGTGTTTATGTTAATGATGGTTACTCCTCGTTTCCCCACGTGTGGAATAAAGATAAATAAATGACATTTTCTTCCTCTTGAATAAACACAATATAGCATTATTGGTGTAACCTCTCCAACTTTGACTGCCCCAAGCTCAGAGAAATGAGCATGGGCCTGTTCCAGCCACAGTCCTTTCTCTATTCTGACTGAGCTCCATGAACAAGCAGGGCCGAGTCCCCGATGACTGGATGGCATTCAGCTGCACCTCCACCCTGCCCTTCTTTCCCTGCCTTCTCCGTTTCACCCCGCGTGTCCTCATTTCTCCTCTCTCGCCCTCGTCTCCCAAAAATGAAAATGTAGTGAAGGGTAAAAAAAAAAAAAATAGACTGTGCTTTTTAGTTGAAAACACTCTATTTTTGGCTTATTTTTGGATTGGCACTGTACCAGCCTTTGTAGTCTTTGAACATTAACTCATTCTGTGTGTCTGTCTGTCTGTCTGTCTTCTTTCGCTTTGCCTGCGTGTCTCTGTTCCTCTTCTCTATTATCTGACTTCTATCTAACTTTTCCCTCCCTATCGCACTTCCTCTTGTTATCTGCTCCACTGCGCCTCTCTCTCTCTCTCTCTCACACACACACACACACACACACACACACGCTCACAGCAGGCAACACAAAATTGTGATCATCTCTGTGAGCGATCTCTATCAGCCCCACCAATGTCCCTTGTTGTCTGACGCCATCTGCTGCACCCTACTGGCTGGGCTTTGTTACTGCCACCAGCTGTGCAGAGACAAAAGCATTGCAAGCTGAGTCCTCGCTGGGTAGAAAAATGTACAATAAAGAAAAAAATAAGGAGACTATAAAGACTCTGTAAGGTAAAGGTGAATTGTGTGTGTGTGTGTGTGTGTGTGTGTGTGTGTGTGGACTTTCCCTTCAGGGGATTCACATTAATGTAATGAAACCCATCAAAGGAAGGAAAGGGGAAACAAGGCATCATTTTAAGTCATGCGTGTTCACCACATGTACTTCACATTTCCTGCAGCTGTAATAGTAACAACACCATGTCTTGCATTTACTTCTTTTTTTTTTGAGTATATTTTATAATGCAAAAAAGTATCTGTTATGTTGACTGCTGCATGATAATAAAATAAATAATCTCACGATTGGCTGTCTGGCGAGCGCCTAAGCGTGATCAAGTTAAAACTTTACGACAGCCACCATCCATCAGTCAGTCCATCCTACCAACATACCAAGGGCCCACTGCATCCATTTCCTGTCCTTTGGCTCCATGTTGTACCTGGCTTTTACTTTCACCTCGTCTAGCTGGACCCCTTCTGTGGAGATCACGTCCCAGAGGAATTTGATCTTGCAGAAATGACATTCGTCCCTGCTTGCTCCTGAGCGTTGTCTCCAGTCTGATGTCATGCTCCTTCTTGAGTGGAGCCCCATACGATCAGGTCATCCACATGCTCCCGCACGCTGTCCACCCTTTAATAATTTGCTTTATGCACAGTGGAAGATTTTGAGCTAATTCCAAAGGCTAAAATCTGATATGAGCACCTGATGAATGGGTTGTTGTGCACAGCTTAGCCCTTCCTTCATCAATCTCCAACTGCCAGAATCCATTCGAGGCATCCATCTTGGAAAAGTACTTTGCTCCTGTCATTTCACTGATTATTTCCTTCCTTTTCGGAATCTGGCAGTGTTCTCTTTTCATAACCGCATCCCTTGGATCTATGCAAACACGCGATCTATCATTTTTCTTTGAGTTGACACAGACCATGAAATTTACCAAGCAGTGGGCTGTTCGACCTTCTTTTCACCCAAGCCATCCATGTGGTCCAGTTCTGCCCTCGGTCTGTCACGGAGGTTGTAACAGTTTGATGGAGCATGTGAAGCAAACCCTGAAACCCTGAAATACATCTGCATATTTGTATACTATAGCATCATGAATCCGATTTGTACTGTCTTGGAGGGCACGCTGCACATTTACTATTTCATTGATGATCCAGTTTCATCAAGCCCAAATCCCAAATCTCCCAACAGCCACTCAGGCCCATCAGGTGCTACAACAGACATCAGTGTGTGATTCTTACCCATAACTGTGAGCCTATAAGTTCCCTTTGTCTCAGTGCTTTGTTCACTTTTACTGCAGCTAAGGCAACATGTTTGTCAGTGGTTAGGCCTATTTCCTGGCAGAGATTTCCATTTCATCCAGTCAACTAATTGACATTAGGCCGAGGATAACATGATGCATGCAACCACACACACACAACTCTAATCTCACACAATTAGATAAAGATAAGATAAGTTACTTTGTGGGATGCTGTGATGGGTTGTGCAGTTTCAAGGATTTTTTTCCCCAGAAATTGTCTGGATCTCTGGCCGACTAAGTCCAGTTTATACATGAAGGAATTACATTTAAAGCTGTTATGGCAACCAGAGGTATTAAAAGATTATACAAGATGTAAAATAAGAAATTCCTAAAACCTCCAGACATAAAATTTTGTCCTAAAACTATGAGTGCATTTTCCTACAGACACTATAATGCCAGTGAATTGTGGGCACCTATCTGTCAAATATCAATTACAACATGAGACAAAAACCCAATTTAAAATATTTTAATTTGAATTTTGCAAATTGAGCTCTACACATTGTGTCAGCAGACACGCGTCCAGCTGCGCCAGCTTGAAAAAACAAACGAAAAAAAATGTGTGCAGCGTCTCCGTACAGCTGACCAGATCGCTTCAAATATTCATGGAGCAACACTTAAACCACAAAATCACATCTTCACACTCGATTTGCCCTGCAGTGCAAAACACCACTCCACCTCCAAACCACTACAGGGGTGAAGCACAAGCATAGCTGAAGCGCTTTGAGACAAACCGTGGGAAAATACAGCAGTCACAATAAAAAGTATTAAAATCCAGCTACAAGCTTTCCTCCCACGTGCCATTATAAGGTCATATGAACAATGGAGAATTAATAATAGCTGGTTGCATCCTTATGATCACTGACTCGAGGTCACGATCACATTGTGGTGAATGCAGTTTGTAAAAGCTTTAAAGAGATAAAGGAGAAGCAGATGTAATGTTGTAGCTATGTAAGTGTTAGGAGATGTCATGTGGACGTTTTTATTAATTATTACCCAGAGACATTAGAGAACCGGCGTGCATAACAGACAGCATCTGTCTCAACTTGATCACACACACACACACGCACACACTCGCCAAGTGCCCTCTCATCTCCCTGATCCAGTGTAATTAAGGCCCACAGCGATAGAGAGATTATTTTCTTTTTCTAAGTAAAAGGACACGAGAGAGAGAGACAGAGATTAAGAGAGAATGAGAGTGAGAAAGATTGAAACAGCGAAAATGAAATAGATGAAGAGATAGAACACACAGAGAGAGATACGCGCTCCAGATGAGGACAGAAGTTTATTTTAAAAACTTTTGCTCGGCACCAGCACAATTCGAGACGCGTGAAGGTCATCCGTCCGTCTTTCCCTCCGCTTTCTCCATCAATCTATTCTCACTTCCCCGTTCTCCCTCTGTCTCTCATCCTGCCAACCCCCCTCTTCTCTAATCGGCTGTTCAGTTTCTAAACCGCTGCAGATGTCTGGAATACTTCACACAGCCACACTGACACCTCCAGCTGTCAATTTAACTCGGTGGCTGTGTGTGTGTGTGTGTGTGTGTGTGTGTGTTTGTCAGAAACTGATGGTCGTGTCAAGGAGTTATCAGAGTGTGTGTGTCAGCCCGCGCGCTTGCTACAAATCACTGATTACATCAGTGTTTACATGTGGCAGCCAGTGTGTGTGTGTGTGTGTGTGGGGGTCGTATCTCATGTGTCACAGATTGAACGTAGTGGCCATGTATGATTTTGTGAGCGTGTGTCAACCAAGCATGTAAGTGAGTGAGAGGCTCTGCTCCTCCTGAAGCATCAATAAAGCATCGCCATCACCTATTTTGATAGATGGATGTGTGTGTGTGTGTGTGTGTGTGTGTGTGTGTTGGTGCTCTGAGGGTGCAGAGAGGCAGCTGAAATGGAGCGAACGAGGGGAAGGATGATAAAAGATGTTTGGTGGAAGCAATTTAGTCGAAAGTGTGTTGATGGTTCAATAAGCCTCTCAGACACAGATGATATGAGCCTGAGTGAGGGAGATACACAGTTTCTTCTCGAGTCAGTTGTAAAGAAAACAAGCTTCAATCTAAACAAACACTGATCATACCTAAAAAAGTAGAAATGCGATTTTTTTTTGCTTTTAAAAAGACAACATCAATGTCTAACTTGTATCATTTTCAGCTGCTTATACTTGAACCTTGACGTTATTCTGAAAATCAGGACAAACTGATATGATTGACTTTAGAACAGCTGTCATTGGTTGAAACTTCAGGAGCTCGTGTCAGCAACTTTTAACAGCAATAAAAGAATTCCTGTAATAAATATAGATTTGAGGAGTTATATAAGAGCGTGTCGGAGCCAGAGATGCTTCGAGGATAGAAAGAATCTAATCCGTTCAGTTAAATCTCAGCAGACAGAGCCAAAGAGCCACAGGTTTTTAAGTTAAGTAACATTAGACTATAAACCCTTCAGCAAGACTGAAGCTACAGAAGTAAACGACTTAAATGAGGGGGGTGGGGGGAGAAGTACAGCTATGATTTGAAGCACTTTTAATGTCTTTGCTCAAGTTGACAAAATTTTCTATCTCGGCTTGCCAAAGCTGACTCTCACAGTTCAGACTAGTCAAACCAGCCTATAGCAATTTGGGTTTGAAAATAGAGTTCACATATTTTTTTTTAGGCTGCTGCATATGCTCACACCCTCAAGTTTGACATTTTGTCAAATGTGCTTTGCTTCATTGCTGAGAATTAGTCGTGAATCGATAGGCCTAGAACTCATATCAGCACAGTACATATGAAGCTACAGCTATGAGCGAAAAGACTGGAAACCCCAAAGCTCCCTAATTAACATGTTTTAAAAAAAACCAAACATATTATTAAAAAAAAATACAGGACCAAAGGAATTGGTGGTGGCAGGTAGATGAAATGAACCAGGTTACTTAACAGAACCGCTCTTCTCGTCACTGGTGAGCTTTACAGCTGGTATGTGGTTTTGTCACCTTTGTTCATGTCATGTTTCAGTCTCTTGGTTTTATTTTTGTGTTTTTTCTAGTTTATTTTCGGTGCATTTTTTTGCTCATACTGCAGTGTTTTTGGTTTAGGGTTGTTTCTTCAGTGTTTCGTTCAGGCACTGCTTCAGTGGCTGGGTACAAGGTCTTCAAGTGCTGGGGCTCTCTCTATGGATGCAGCTGCTTCCAATCCCACCTCATCACTGGCAGCTTTCTATCTCTCCTGGTTTCACCTGCAGGTTGCCAGATCATCCCTGTCTTCTACTGTTTCCATGCTCCCTTTCTACCAGTGCTTCCTGTTTCCTTGCTTCAAGTTTCCAGTTGATTTGGTCACACCTGATGTTTTTGCTATCTCTCTGATGGCTTTTGATTTTTCAGCCTCATGATGGCTTGCTTCACTGATAGTGACAGCTCTTTGGACTTCATATTGAGAGTTGACCTCACCAGATTCCAAACACAAATACCACACTTGAAATGAACTCTAGACCTTTTGAAATAATGAGGGAATAACACACACCTCGTCATGGAACAGCTGAGCAGTCAATTGTCTCTTTGGTCTCTTAAGAAGGTGGAGGGCACATGTGTGTTGTCTACACCATTCACCTGATTTGGATGTAAATACCGTCAAAGCTGAAAGTCTGCACTTAAAGCACATCTTGATTGTTTCGTTACAAATCCATTGTGGTGGTGTACAGAGCTGAAATACTGAAAATTGTGTCAATGTCTAAATATTTATGGACCTGTATACGATTTTATGACATGCTTTTATACTGTGGTCTCTCACAAAACTTTTTATATAACACTATAGATCCAGAGAAAAGAACAGAGCGAAAAGGCAGAGAATAGAGTAAGAATAGACTAAACTGAGAAAAATTGAATCAAAAGAGAAGGAGAAAAGAAAGGAGGAGACCCTCTGGAGGGTTTATCTCCCCAGAGGACTGGCTGGTCTTATTTCAGCTCCACTGTCAATATGAGAAAACAGAGGAATAAAAAGTTAAATCATGCCCCCCTCCTCCAGCCGCCATCAGCTTTTTCTTCTGCTGTCTGTTTTATCTGCAGCCGCTCTTTCTCTCTCTTTTCATCCCTCCTCATATATTTCCCTCTTCTCTCTGTATTTCTGTCTCTCTCAGCTGTATTTCTGTAGCTGCACCGTGATATTAAAATGTGCCACTGAGCTGTGGTGTAAGCTGTGAAAGCCTAAGTGGACTGAAAAAAAAGTATGAAAAATAAAACAAAACAAAAAAAAAGAAATATTTTTTATGCTTTCTACAAATTTTTACAAATACATCATCATTATTCCCCAAATCTCCAGCACCCTTTGTTTATTTATTCATCATTGAACTTTTAATAGTTGATTTATTCACTTTCTTGCTGAGAGGTAGAAGATCACAAGTGCAGCAACCACTTCGCTCAGATACGAGATATTCATTTGTACATTTTTTGTGTTTTCATTTTTCTTCTGTTTCCAGTCTTCATGCTCAGATAATATAACACTATTCTTGCTCCAGCTTTATATTTATACAACTGAGTGGTATCAATCGTCTCATTAGACTCTTGGCAATATGTGCATTTCCCAAAATATCAAACTATTGCTTCAGTGGCTTTGGGAAGCGTAAAGCAAGAACACTGCTTAACAGAGAATTTGCACCTGATGAAAATAAAGCCATTTGCTGCCAACACCATGTATTTATTCCAGCATGGTGTTGCATAACTTTTATGACTCACTTCTTCACTCTGATGCATTTTGTGTGCCACATTTTCCCCACATGCATTCATTTCTGTAGAACTGAAATAAAATAATGTGCTTTTATTTGAGGGTCATCAAGGGTCACTTGGTGTGAAATTGTCACCCTGCAAATGATGACAATAATGGGACACTTAAGTCGAACTGTGTTACTAAGAACAGACTTAGTATATAGCTGTAAAATAAACATATCAAGTCAGTTCTCTTTATGGGGACTAATGATGACTGGTGACAAGGAAGCTGAATGAACAGCCTGATTCAGCACCCGCTGTGTGAGCCATCAGCCACCAGACGCATGAGTCAGTGATACAGAGGCCATGTCAGAAATGGTGGTGTCCACACTGAAATGTCCAACAACCGGACGAACAGCTGAGTCTGTTTTCAGTGGGCATGTGGAAGACATTTCAGCCAGCCAGGCAAGGCAACATGGATTTACTTTAAAGTGACATTTGTGGAGTAGAAGACTGGCATTTTGAGTGATCTGATGAGCAAATGGTGGTTTAAAGTGGACAGACAGCGTTTCAAATGCATCTGCTTCGATATTATTGTCAGGGTTAAAAGTGGTCGAAAAGGGCAACAATGATAATCTCAGGGAAAGACACCTCGATTGAGCTCCTGGAAGAACACGTGTGAATGCACAGAGCTTAAACTAACACACACCCACACAAAGTGGTCGACAGATATTTGCTTCAGACAAACCAAATCAGACTGTGAAAGCGAAGTGAATGTATTTTGTTCTACATGACCTTCACCTGCCACAAGACAAAGGCCACAGAGAGAACAATGTGTGTGTGTGTGTGTGTGTGTGTGTGTTTGAGCGGGCTGACCACAATGAAAAACTGCACAGCAATGCACTGCATCCTTTGGCTCTGTCACACAACAAGACATCCAGTAATCAAAAAGAAAGCGACGTCTTACGGTTTCACTGCAAGACACTTATATATACATATAATTGGGTTTGGTACGAAGACTAAAGTCATTTTGATAGACAAAATAATCACACATCTGCACAACTAAAGTCAGTACAGGTGAATTATCCATACAGCTGTTTCAATTATTGTAATTCTCTGGTGTATCCACTTTCACCACAACGTCTGCTTTCGCTTCAGTTACTGATTTTCTGCCGCGTCTTTTGATGACTCACAGACTGTGCACATTTATTACATTCCTTACATTCAGCCGTGAGTCGTACGTGTAGGTGGAAGGACCGAAATTGATAGTGACTGTGGCAGAGCACGAACGAGGAAGTGAGACTTTACATTTGAGGAAAAAGCGAAAGTTGTCTGAGAGTCTGAAAAATACCAACAACCTCCCCCCCAAAAAACCATGCTGCCTTTTAAACATATTGATGTACTTCAGCTCTTTTTCCCTCACACAATTATTTTTCAAAATAGATCTATATTCCCAGCATTGTGGAAGACTCGGGAAAACATATCCTTTGGGTGAATCTGCTGCTGAGTCAAAGAGCGACGTGAGAGCCCAGCTAAGCAAAATGGATTCCTCATCTCTCTCTGTAAAAGTCTAGGTTGGCATCACTTTGCTCCACTTTCCAAAAATAAGCTACTAAATAACCCATTGGGACAGTTTCACTGGCATAGTCTGGATCTAGTCCCCTGTCACACACTCTTTCGTAACCACCTTTCAGAAGGTATCTGTGCTTAAACAAGGCCTCCTCTATCCTGTCTGTGGACAATAAATCTCTAATTCAGACCACAGAAAGCTTTTATGGCAGATTCTCCAATAAAGATCGATCACCTCAAATCTGTCAGATCCACTACTGAGGGCACGTCCTTGGTATTTTCCTTTTTGGGATGTTTGCAATCAACATTGGTGGATTTTTTTTTATAGGCTAGTTTAATTATTTTCTTGCCAGAGTTCAATTTAATCACTGTCCAATAAAACCAATGTGTGCAGCCATGACTTCAGTATTTCTAAAAACCCTGTCCCCAATGTGCATTTTTCATAATTTGAATGCACTGAAACGATAAAAAAGGCCTCTGTGTCCGATAACCGGCCGACTACTTTCTGATGGTTAATTCAGTTTAATTTTTTGCAGGAAATGAAACCAGAGAAGTGCAACACCAAAACAAATCAAAACACAAAAAAAGAGGTAATGGGATCACATTTTATGACAAATAATTTTGTAGTAATAACATCATCTTATAGTGACACCCATTCTTAACTTCTTTACTCGGACACCACGAAACACTTCCGTGATGGTTACTTAAAATATTTCATGCTTCTCCTTGACTTTAAAGTGACAACAAACCTTTCATCACATCCAAATGATTAATAATAGCTGGAAGTGAAACTCATAGTGTGAATATAATCTCATACTGTCACATTATATTAATAAAAAAATACACGAAACATCAAATATGAAAGGTTCCAAAATACTACATATCTATTTCAATTGAACACTTTGGTTCATTTCAATGAATATATCCCAAATTTATTTTTTAACCTTCCGCCACATCCACAGTGTTGCACGATTTCCGAAAGCAGATGAGATTTGCACGGGCTGACGTCAAAGCCGGACCGAGCTGAGCCGAGCTGAGCCGGGACTGAAGTTCTCACAGTTACTGCTGTCAGGACGTCTCCTCTGACAGTGGAAGCTGTCAGCACTGCGAGGACCACACACACACAAACACCTGACCTAATTTTCAAGCTGCTGCACCATCCAGCAACAACAGCCAGAGAGACATCAACAGACGGCCAAAAAAACACAAGTAGCATCGAAATCCTCTCCGTCCCCTCTTGGCAAACCTGTTTTACACACAGCGCCTCCCTTCTCTTCCTTCCCCTCTAATTTTCCCTTTCCATTCCCTTAATGCAGACAACTTTTTTTTCCTTTCCTGTGTTAATGCTTCCAAAGGCCTGTCCTGACTTCACCAGGAGAGAGATATCGAGCCCAGACATTGTTGCGACCAACCGCAAAACAACCCACAAATCCAACTCTTAACCCCCTCGACTGGAGTCAGTTCATCTCACAGCTCGAGCAGCCCAGACGACCCTCACTTCCAAGTCTGGCCAAAATTCAGACTGCACACACACACACACATCCCGACTCCCCACCTCCAATATCCACACAGCCCCCAGGAGCACAACACCAAGCCTCAGCTGCATCCCTGACCGCCATCCCCCCCCCTCCCGACAAGACAAGCGACCGGGCCCCATCAGCAGCTCCAGATGCCACGGTGTGCCAGACAGGATTAGCTCACATTAGGCCAGAGGGGTTGCAGATCCTCCCTCTCCCTCCGCCCCACACCTTATCCTATTTACCCTCCTCCTCTCTCCTCTGCGTGCTCCTCTGATCCCCTGCCACCAACATAAACACCACGCGCACGCCCTCACACTCGTGCATGTGTATGTTTGCATAGATCTGCTAATTGAATTAGTTTGCATTAGAAGAGATGGAATGAAACTTTAACGATCCCTGTGGAGAAACAGGGCTGAGTAGGAATAACATGTAAAGCATACATGGATCAAAGTGGTGAACAGGAATCAACCTTAGTACTGAAACTATTAGACATGTTAATGCAATGTATGCATGTGCAAAAAAAGTTCAAAATGGATCCTTGAACAATCCACTATCTCCTACCTGACAGACATGGAGAACTCTCCAGGGGCGCTCTCGCTCTCTCTGACCAGAAAGGCTCCACACTCCCTGTGTCTGAGTCGACTCTCCGCCACGCCGCGAGATATACGCCCGGCGAACCAGCTGGAGGAAAGACAGGAAAAAGGAACTAAGTAAGGCAGTCAGAAAGAGATCATCGATGTCACTGGTTTCAGCTTGTGAACTGGGTTGTTTTGGGGTCTGTGCAGCTACGATACACTTGAGAAACAAATATCTTTGGCTGTCTAATAACTTTTGATGTTTGTATGTTTGTATAATGAGAATCGAGAAGAAAAGCAGCTCAGATCAATGCTGACGGGGAAAATAAAAGTCGAGGGCGGAGGGTAAAAAAAAAAGTAAAATTAGCACATTTGTGAAGTTATTTTTAAACACGCTGCTAAATATGCACGCGAAACAAATCCCAGAATGCTGGATTTTCAGTTGTCAGCTGTGGAGTGTGAGTAATAGTGTCATTTTTCATTTCTTTCTTTTTTTGGCTCATTAGTCTCTGCTTGGTAGAGCAGTTTGTTTGGATGCAAGGTTTGCATGAATGGCGCTTTCGTGAACCTGCTCTATGCGACAACTGGCGACGAGAGAGCCTCTCAGTTGAGGTCATCGGGTCAGGATTCTGGATTTTTATTCCATGGCTCTTTAAAGAAATGTGGAGGGCTCCGATGTGCACAGATTTAATCAGGCAGCTCCAACTGAACTGTGCATTAGTGTTCATTAGCCAGAGCTGCTCTAATGGCTGCGTTGTCAGTTTTGGCTTTTTGTCGCAGCAAAAAGTAGAACCCAGCTGGTGTATGACCATCTGATGGAGATAAGGGTGTACCAGCAGCTTCACTGTAAACACACACACACACACACGGCTGTATCATGTGTGATTACGTAAGGCAGAGAGTGAGTGTGTCCCTTTGGGTAGGCTGCCTCATGCCGGAGTGCAGATGTCCAAAGCGGAGCAGAAAACGGCCCCGAGCTGCACACGCTCACTGATGAGCTGTTTAGATAGACCAGCGCTGGACGTGTGAAATGTATTCGTGTGCTTTACAGATGAGCTGAACATGTGTGTGTATGTGTGTACTTACGCGTGTGGCCGCAGGTTGATGTAGTTTTTTGGCACAAAGCCTTTTCTGTTGTGGAGCTCAGCTGTGTACCAGTTAGGATCATCCTCCATGTTGGTGATCTGGAAGCAAAACACACACACACACACACACACACAGATGAAATATTGCCCATAATGATGTCGACGCAGGCTATTACTATCGGGTGAAAGGCCACTTTCATTTCTCTCTGGCTCGCTGTATATCAATCTCCTCGCCAGGCCTCTCTTCTTCTATTATCCGCTACAGTGGCTCTCATTCATCTTTGGGTGAACCGAGGCCCTCAGCTCACACAAGTTCCAGAGCGCACGAGATTATTGGCAAGTTCAAAATGCCACGTAAAGCCCTTCGTGATTACACACACACACGAGGGCCAGCATGCACATCTGACCTGAGCTACATTAACTCATACATTTTGTCGCTGCACATAATAGAGCAGAAGTGTTAGAGGAGAGCAGAAAGGTGATGTTAAATTGCTTTCTCTGATGGACAGTTTTTAACTTAGAGGCCCTAAGGTGACGAGGACAGTCTGTAATTGTGAGAGACATCACTGTCATCTGATATGCTCCAATTTAATATTTACCCGTTTCCTCCCTGATTCGTTGATGTTGACGCTCTTTTTTTCTCCTGTCTAATCCAGCTGTGACGTTCCTTGTCATTTTGATATTTTAAGCTGTTGTTTTGTTTGCTCTGCTCGGTGACACGTTTTATAAAGCCCTTATTTTCTTTATCTCTACCTACAGAGCTGAGGCAGTTAAACTCAAATAAAAAGTGTGGCATATAGTTAAAGCATGTACAGTCAGACTGCATCCTGCCGGCGAGGACTTCAGTATGATGGTAAAAACTCCTTTGGCAATGTTTCCCATCTGCCAAAAAGTTGTCCAGTCCCCTCTGTGCCTTCAGGAACTTCATTTCATGCACCATCTATTTTAATGGTTGCGTTTGTACGGGCGTTTTAAAATGTGTTGCAGGCTGCAGAGTGATTTAGCGCTCATAGCATCAGTCATTGTTTAATCACAGAACAAAATGATTTCCCATTAAATCAGCTGGTGGTTTCATTGTCGGCCAAACAACATTTTATTGAGTAAGAAGAAATCTCTCTCAAATGACCCCTTGCTATTTTTTAACCAGTTTAATACGTGTTGGACTGTTCATATGGACGTCTTCTCTTGTCTGCAGACATTTGTTCGACCCGCTGTGCCACAGCCTCGTTCACTTTTCTAACCAAGTCCCATCTCCCTCTCATCTCCTTTATTCCACTTTGCCATGGTTAGATCACAGATACATCTACTTTTGAGTGTGCAACAAAATCAGTTTCTCTTCTTCTTCTCTATTTCCTGCAGACAAGACACAGGCATCATCCAGTTTTTCAGTTTTTAACTGGTTATGAAACAGTCTCAATTTAACACTGATGCCTCTATATGACCTTCGAAAGCAAACAAGAACATCAGCAAGAATATTGCTACTTCTATATAATTATTCTCAATGTCTGTCACTGGGTCTTATTCCCAGTGAACTCAGACAAAATTATTTATTTTCCCAAGCAAAGTTTCACAATGAGTCTAGAAGCAGGAGGTGATTTTTCTTTTCTTCATAACTTTAGCTTTCTCAACAAAATTACCAAGCAACCAAATCTGTTGTAGTTGAAGTGTAGGCTGACATGGACCCTTGGTGTATGTCGGTGTATGGATGTTGTTTCTTGTTTGTTAATCTCACAGGGCCACAAATAGATACACGACCTCATCGCTGTGTATCCTGGAAACAGCTGTGTTTAAAAATTAAAAATAGCATTAAAAAGAAGTTGTGTCTTTCCTTCACTCGCTTCCAAAACAAATGCACCCACTAGCCAGATCGACATCAACAACAGTGAATATAGTGAAACGAGGGTTAATCCTTGAGTAAAGTTCTGCATCTTGGAAAAAATCCCAAACTATCCGGAATCCATTAATCATTTCTTTCTTTCCTCTTCGTGTGTATTTAGGACATGTACAAACAGGATGCTTACCCTGGACCACCCCCACTGATTCAGCTCCTTCCAGACCGTAGCAATGGATTTCACAATTATATAATTAGCCCTTAAAATAACATCTAGCCCCCAAATGCAGCAGAATTCCCCAGACTGTAAACTACAGCCTGTAACTATCTGAGCAAAAGCTCGTGGTGAGGCTGAAACAGGTCGGGTGATACCCAGCACCTGCATGTCTCTGTCAGGCACCATCAAAACACAGTCTGGTTCTGGGCTTGGGCGTTTTGTGTCACACCAGGAAGCGAACAAAAAATAGCACTAGCACAGTGTTTCGTTTAAACTGCTGAAAATAATAGATGAATAATACATTTATTCCAGCAACGTGATATAGCTGAGGAGATTACTGAATGTGTTTAACAGCACAGTAGCTTATTACCTGGCTACTCCCCATGATGTCGGTCGCTGCCAGCGACTGAAGAGTCTGTCGCACGATCCAAATCCAAATCCCAAATTGTCACATGTTTGGGTTCGGAGAACAAAAGAAATGTGTGTTTTCGCGCTCTACTTTTGAGTCCCTTGTGTTCGACTTGGCTGCACTATCTCCCGACTTTAAACAGAATGTCAGAGCAGTTACTTTTTAACTATAAAGCTATTTTTTTTTTATCATTTCTTCATGAGGCTACTCTCTACTGAGTCTGATTGATGCGTTTCCACATAGCTGCTGCACAACAGGACAGGAACAAAACATTGCTGCCCAAAAGAGTAATGCACAAAAATCTTCCTGCCATTATCCATACTGGCAACGAGGTATGAAAAGCAGCAACTCTGGGACCTAAAGAAGGTTTTTTTTTAAGTTATAAATAGGTGTTTTGGCACAAAAAATGAGCACCAATATGAGCAATTGTCAAATATCTGACTGCCAATATAGATTTTTTTAAATGATGGACATTTTGCATGAAGCCAGATGAGCTGTTATGACATGATGAAGCTCAGGCCATCTGGTGCTGCAAGCAGGAACAAATATGAAGAATTTTTTTTAAAAGCACAAGAGACAAGCGTTTATCTTATTTGCATTCATCAGCAAATAAGCTGATCAATGTTTTAGGTGTTGGTCCCATTTCAGTGACAGCAAATGCGTCACTGTGGCCATAAAGCATGAGTTCACTTTGTTGACCTGTTGGCTGACTGAAGAGCGCAACTAATTACATTGTGATTTACAGGTGGATTTACTTCACCGAGCGATATCCGCGTATAAATACTGCAGAGAATAGAGAGAGTCACATTTATTTACTGGAGCACTGACACGGCAGCAAAACTAATGCCACCTCATTTTGGCTGCGTCACACTTTGACACTCGGCTCCAAGAAAATGACTTTGCAGACAAGCAGAAATGAGAAGCTGCTTTATTCATGTGTCGTCTAATATTGGAACAGAGTCCGTCTGGGATGAATAATACACCAGCCCACTGCATACAATTAAAGGTAAATTCCACCCTCAGGCATTATTATCCTGTTAGACATAATCAGATGCGTGTCATAGGTCGTTTCGTGATGAGGTCCTGCCTCATCTACCTCCTCCTCGAGTGATTTCCAGCAATATATGGCCTGCACAAGTGTCCACAGCAGTATTATAATGAGAGCAAGAACATAGGTTTTCCAAGTCAAGAAAAAGTTAGAGCTGCCCCTGAAACCTGTCCTGCAGCAGAATTGCACTCTGGTCTACCGAGGCTTATACCAGGAAATGAAATTGATCTCTCTGTGTCTTCTACCATTAATTTGTTCTTGCACTGTGAGAGACCAGCTGGTGCCAGAGCACAAGTCCAAAGAAAAGCTATGGTATCTTCAGATCTGAGGTTTACTGCCGATGTCTTAGAGGGACAATTTTCTACTACAATAATTTCCAGCTGTGCGGGATCTATCTCAGGACTGCACTCGGGCCTGATATCCATCAGAACAACACAGCAGCTGTAGCTCGGAGAAAACCTCCCTTTTGGATCCTATATGAAAATTTGGTTTCAAAGTTTGTCATTTTGAAAAAAAGATAATTATATAACAATATTGATACTGCTGTCATGTCTATTAGCCCTACTTAGCATAAAGACTGGAAACATGGTGAAACAGCTAAGAGCAAAGATGTCAGTTCACCATGTGGGGTTATGTGCTGAACTATTTCTTGGCCAGGAGCAAAAACACCAGGAAGTTGCTCGTCCTTGCGGTCGTCACATAAAAAAACACAACCACAAAGTTACTTTTTTCTACTTAATTTTTTGTTCTTTTTAAACAAGTGATACGTACTGTTTCAATTAGTGAGACACTAGAAGCAAGAAGTTGGGTTTGGCTGCATATGAAATGTTAGGACATAGAGATTAGAGTTTAAATCTCCTCATCAGCAAAGAAGCAAATAAGTCAAACGATTCCTTTAAACCGTGAAAGTAAGATAATCCCGCACAGTGATTTCAGCTGCCACTTTCTCAATCAAACATGTGTCAATGTTTCTACAATCAATACAAGCTCAAGCTGCCTGTGCTGGTTTTTCATATTGTCTTTAGTGAGCCAACAGCAGCACCTGGATATAAGAGCTGCAGGGTTAAAGTTATAATTGTAGTGATTATCACAGTGGAGGCAAAGAGATAAATAGATAGATAGATAGATAGATAGATAGATAGATAGGTCTTACCTTGAGCATGTCTCCCTTGTTGAAACTGAGTTCATCGCCCTCTGTGGCACGAAACGTATAAAGTGCCACAGCCTCCATGCCGAAACCTCCTGACACACTCACACATGCACACACACTCACACACACACTCTGGGACCCCCACTAATGCCCCTAGCAGTGGGGATGGGGGGTTGGACAGAGGGAGAAATATATTGAATAAAAAAAAAGAAAGGAAGAAGCAAATAAAGGAAGAGGATGCAATGAAATAACAGATGAGAAGAGAAGAAGAAGAGGAGCAAGAAGAGGAGAGGTCTCGTCCGTCCGCTGAGCCACGGAGCGTGTGAGAGAGTCAGAGCAGAGGATGTGAGAGAGGGAGTGAGCTCTGCGAGGGGAAAAACACGACTGGCTTGCTGCTCAGCAACACACTACCATGAGTAACGCTCAGAAAGAGAGAGAGAGAGAGAGAGAGTAGGGGCAAGGGAGTGGGAGGCACTTCCTGTGTATATATTTGTCTCAGTTGGTGTGGCTTCTGTGGATCTGGTGTGTGTTTGTGTGTGTGAGTTTCTTCAATCAGTTGCATTTGTGTGTGTGTGTGGGTGCGTGTGTGTGTGCGCGTCTGTGCGGTTTGTCGTTAGACTTCTGTCATTGTGCGAACCAGCTTTAGTTTCACACCTGAAGTTAAAAGTGAGCTTGTGTTGGCTGTCTCATTCGCCTTCATCACCTTAAACAAACTAAAACGGTAAAGGTCAGGACAAGGTGAGAAGTAAAGGAATCATTCACCCAAAAGTGAAAAAATTTATACTTTTTACTGGCAAACACCAGTGATGTGAAGTTCATATTCATATCTGTAGTAGCTTTGGTTGCATCCAACACTTGCAAGACATCTTTAACAGTGAAAGAGAGGAGGGGTCCATCAATCAAAAACTTTCTCACACACCATGATGGCAGGTGGACGAATCTTTGCAAGTTTAAAAAAATAAAAGATGGATGACGTATCTATGTTTATGGATGTGAGCCTGGCAGCAGCAGCAGGTTGGCTTGTCATGGTTTGGGCTTTTAATTAAGTTCTATTCTGATTTATGTGGAAAGTATGTCCTCAGGTTTTTTTGTTAACTTTATCTTACTAAATGCTCATTAGTTTCAACTGTCTCTTGTTATCTTTCCCTCCCTTGTGTATTTAATCTGTGTGTTCCCTTCTCTCTCTGCCAGTCCGTCCTTGAACCATGTGTCAAGCGTTCCAGCCATAGCTAGTGTTTATTCTTCATGTTGGTTGTTGGTTGTCGTGTGGTTTTGGATTTGTGGTTTTATTTTACTTCTTTTTACCTTTTGCCAGTTTTTGGACTTTAGATTTGTTTGCCTGTTTGGACTGCCTTCTCTGATTTAGACCTTTGCCTGCCTCACCATCCTGTAAGCCTTTCCTTCACTGACCTTTTTGTGTTAATAAATCATTGAAGTGCTGCAGCCCTGCCTCTGTCGTCTGCATTTGGGTCCAATACCTTGTTTTCCCACTATCCTGCCTACACTTCTGCAACATTGCTAACGATGGACGGATCATGTATGCTGACTTGAGTCATTCGATGAGTCGAATCCACTGTTGCAAAAAGTGGCCTGTGGCAAAGTTGGAACTTGTGGAGGTTTAAAAAAAAAAAAAGTTTGCTAAGGTAAAGCTTCATTTGAATACTGGTGGGTCACACTCACTGAGAGAAAATCACACTGACACAGTGTGGGTGGCCTAAAAGCCTAAATGCAACTCTGCATTTATGCACTGTTTTTCCTCGCTTCACCTGCAAGATTTAACCAAAGCAGAAATTCATGTTAAAAGTCTGCAGGTTTGAGAGACAGAGGAGAATTATTGTCCCTGTGGATCAAAATGTATCAAAATCTATTTATTGTCAAACTGCATTAAAGAAAGACAATAATATCAATAATTAATGCTAAGTATTCATCAGTGTCTCTAAAAAGCCTCCAATGGGAGAAACCTGATGAACTGTGAATCTAAATCTACGCCATAAATCAGAGTTTAGTGTCACTTATTTTTCTCAGATGTTGTGAATTAGCCCAAAAAGCCACTGAAGCTTGCTCTGAAAACTTCAGCTCTTATTTATGAGGAACACATTTTCCAAACTGCACGTCGAGTCCACGGGCTGTCACAGGATGAGGAAGCGCTGGCCCTTTTTCCTCATCAAAACATGTCATGAAAAATGTTGCCGCCGTCTGTAGCTGTCCGCAATCCAGAGTTATGTGTTTTTATTCATTCATCTTGAAATTATCCGGCAGTGCGACATTCTCCAAAGAACTAATCTCCCTTTCGTTTGAACTGATTTAAACCCGCGCAACCTCATGCGTTATGTTTACGAGAAAGAATGAAATGAACATAACTAAACAGAACTGAGCAGAGCAGGAAAACATGGACAGGCTGTGGTTTCAATAGCACGGCCCGTCCAGGAAACCCCCAGTCAGCTGGTCACTTGACTCAGCCATGAGGCGAGGGACCACAGGAGGAAGAGAGGAGGGTGGTGGAAGAATAGAAGAGGAAGAGGAGGAGAGGAAGTGGAACTGCCTTTCAGCTCAAGGGCCAAAGTACAATCTAGTCCTTTACTTTTCCCTCTTGTTGTGTGTGGCCATTTCCCATTAGTTCCTACACACGCCGACACTTCAACTCAACATTTTGTGTATGCAAATGCAAAACATGAAAGTTAAATGAAAATGTATCAAAGTCGAAGTCGTCAAAGTTTCATTTCAATATGCAAAGTTATGCTCATTGATCCTTCCTCCTGTGTTTCTGTGCAGCACTTCCCAGCCTCGCTTGCCAAACAAACAGCGTAGGTGGTACTTTTTGTTCTTTGGATTTACAGTTTGTCGAGTTTCTGTAGGTGGCTCACTTCTTTGTCTGCACACTCGCGGCGGTGTTCGCATCCCCCTTTTTCCCTTTGTTCGACTCGCACAGCTGATGCGGTTACGTCACTTCCTGTGCCCATTTCCAGCCAAGACAGCACCGGATGTTTTGTACAGCAAGTGTTAACATTTTTAATGCTTTATTATCACCTGATAACAATGAGGATATTTTGCCTCGGAGTCGTCACATGAGCTATTGTGTGAAATGCGTAACTGACGTCTATGTTAACAGAACTCGGTGGCCTACAGTTGCAGTGCATTCGCGTTACCCAGAACACACAGGCACATCTAGTATGCGAGCGAGTGTTTCTCAGCCTGAGTGACGCTAACATTCATCCTGTCAGGGGGGGACTGATGCAGCGGGTATGAAATAGGTGGGGAACAGGTTTTGTGTGTGTGTGTGTGTGTGTGAGCGGAAGCAAGTGGGCACCAGCGGAAAAGCTGGTGGGCACAAAGTCTCTCAGCTTCTCTTCAAAGAATCTGACAGCACCACTTTTCTCCATCTGTTTAGTCTGAAGGCCCAGTTAGTGTCTCATTAGTTTGTTCTCTCTGTCTGTTCTTCCTCTCCGTCACCAAGCCTGGGAAAAATTGTCTGTCGTCTCTGTCCGCTGATTCTCTTCCTGTCTCCTTCCCCTTATGTCATATTGTCCCCCATGATGCATATCTCTCTCGCTCTCTCTCTCTCTCTTTTTCTCTCTGTCTTCCCCTTTTCTCTCCCCTCCCCTCACTGGTTTTGCAGAGAATTCAGATTCGAAACATCCACACCTCTGCTTCTTCTCATGCGTAGTAGTGTATCGAACAGTAGGCAGCTGTGGCTGACTCAGGAAGTCTGAAGAGCAGGGGAGGAAAAAATAAAAAGAGACCACCAGCTGCATGGGGTGGGGCACCAAGACGCGAAGTTGTCATGCATTTATGATGAAACGGTTCCAAACCCTGGTTAGGATTGTTATATTATGTGACTCAGATTTAAGGTATAATTACTACATCTTTCAAATGAGAACACACAGCCAACTATTACGCTTTTTAACCATTTAGAGACACATGCCAACTAATTTTCTGTCATATAGGGCATCACTGCATCACAGTTTGTCCATTTTAGGGACATCTTGTCTATAGAGGGCACTTTATCATGTTTACTTGTACGCCGGGTCACTTTATCATGTTCCATCCACCATCGTGGTTTCAAAGATGGCACTTCAGTGGTGTTTTGTCGAACATGGGTGGAGGCGATTGCTCCGTCAGTGGTAGGTAGGCAGGTTGAGATGTCAGCTGTGAGTGTGAGCGATTTCCGTATTCATGACGTAAGTTGGCTTAAAAGAGTTCGGTGACCTCTCACAATCACATTTCTGTTGCCCCTGCTCACTTTTCTTTTTGTGTTTTTTTCTTTTTCTAACAACAATTTTAAAAAATTGAACACTGATGCACTGGATACAGTATTTGAGATAAACCACGTAAGATATTGTAATGTTAAAGGTGTTGTGCCCACACTTGCAAACTTATGAGGCACATAAAAAAATAATTACTCACAGCATGTCTGTTAATTATAGTGTTTTTTGAGGAAACATAATTGACCTCTTTTTGCATCAGCAGGGATAGAGGTGCCTGCAGTTATGTAGAAACCATGGTGGGCGCAAAACTATGGGAAATCATGTAGCTGTAAAAAAAAAAAAAAAAATTAAATTAAACATCATGTTTTAATTTCCTTGTATGGTTTACAATGAGTTAAACATAAAAAAAATATCACATTGGGCATTAAGTTATACAGAAAAAGCTGACTGTGCTTGAATTAATATGTCTTTTTTAGAGCTGAGCAAAATCAACACTGTGCATTATTGATGTTTCCTCTGTAACTGTTGGTTCAAATCACATCACGTTTTGTGGTGTGTGTGTGGTGATACTCACAAGAGAGTCTGTTAACACTGATGAGCTGAAAATGACAGAAAAGTGTCTGCAAACAAAAAGATGGACTGATTCCCTGAGAGTCCCTGAATTATAGATCCCCACAAGTAATTTTGTCTTTGTTTTCCGTGATCAGTTACAGTTGGTAACAAAGTTCAACATGAGCTCATCAGGTTGGCAACATGCTAAAAAATTAGCGAGTATCAACTTTTCAAGCTGTTAAGCACTTTTTCCTTCTTGGCTCACCTTCTTCAGGTAGAATTCACAGCAGCCCCCGAAGGAGCGTAATACCATTTGCATGTGTGAAAAGATTTAGCTAATAATCTGGCAGGAGCGGCAGGTATTATACATTATCCTGTTTCATGCTTTCTGTTTTCTTCTGCTTTTCTGCTGATTTGGGCTCCGTCTGGAACCACGTGTTCCACTTCAGGCCAGAGACTGAATCCTGCCAGTCTTTTCCCCTTTTCGCATTACATAAGTTTGTAGGTTTCGAAACTCGTGCACCAGTTACTCATGCATGTGACTTTCAGGCCTCGCTGTGCATTTGTGGGCTTTGCACATACTGCTGAGATATATTCTAATGTATGTGACTCACATGTGTAGCTGCCTTTGTATCTGTGATTTACTGCAGACGGTGCTTCATGAGCTGATGATGAACAATGCTCAGTTATATAATATGGATGCAATGTAGCAAATGACACTGAATATTATGAACTTTACCAGACTGGTATTAAGTAGAATGTTCTCAGGTTGTTTCTGCTATTTTGAACATATGGATTCATTAATTAAAGTTTGTCCCTGTCCACTTAAGGATCCAGTCTAGGTTTCATAGCACTTTAAAAAATGCAGATTTGAAAAAGACAAGGGATTATAAATTATAGAAATGGCTTGGTCAACAGTGGGAAATGGAGGTTGAGGAGCTTGGGTGATCAGTCAGTAATAAAGATAATACCTAAATATCTAGAAAGTAATATATTTTACACTTCTGGTCCAATGCAAATGAGACAACCAGGTGTTTCATGCTGCACAATTCAATGATTACACTTCAGTGAGAGCAGGAATAACCTTGGTCGGTGCATTACACCTAAGGGTGCAGCAGGGAAAGCTGAGGGTCCAGTGAGTCCTTAATTGGATATGAGTGTTGTGAATGGGGGTAATTATATGAACGCGGGCAGGCTGTGGTGTTTAATGTTAATCAGCGTCAATGACTTTTTAAATCAAAGGTCATCACGAATGCTAATCACATATTAAAGGACACACATGGCTGCAGGGGTTCGGTTCGAAGGACCTCCGAAGTTGCCTTTGCTTTTCAATTAAACCTTCTGATCATAATAAAAAAGTAGAACACTGCTGACCTCTATTGGCTGGAATTGGAACTGCAGGGGACTGATGTGGCCTGATCTGCAGGAGGCACCCGCACGCTGTACAACATGCCTCACCTTTAATGCATTCACTGAGAGGTTCAAATGTTTTGCCCTCTGTGGAATAGCACAATCCAGGTTTGCACAAGCTCGATAATGCACCGAGGCAAACATGATAAGAAAGCATTAACTGTGAAACAAGGTGATATCAGACATTGGTAAATGGCTTTTATATGTCAAGGTGAAATTTTTGAATGTCTCTTTTGTTTTGGGTGTTGTTTGCATAATAAGTACAACCACTTAAACATACGTACATTCCGCCCTGGTTATTGATGTATCCAGGGAGGTAGATTCATTGAATTAGCACTGTTGGACACAGATGTCTTCAATATTTCTTCTGACATTTATAGGCCAGATTTATACTGTACAGTTAAAAAATTAAAAACTGGATATTTCATAGGCTGATTCCAGTTTATTATAGACTCAGTGAAACAACAAATAAATACTGTAACTCATTGCAAGATTCATATTTTTAAGTACCTTTTTCCCATCAGTAAGGAGACGGTTTAAAACGTCATTTAGGTGTTCAGGTGAGGAATTACTAAGCTTTTAAATGGTGGTGGTAGGTTGAAAAATTGGCCAAAAATATGCCTCCCTATCTTTGCAGGATGACACTGACAGACTTCAGGATTGAACTGATTGACTGAAATGTTGACCTGATGATGGAGCTGGAGGAAAAGTTACAGGAAGATCAAAGTTACACAAGTGGTTACATAGTTACACGACCCAACGCAGCTTCAGAGCCACGGTGTTCTCAGGAGAAATGGTTTTGCATGTGTCACCAGTAGCCTGAGACAAAAGAAGAAAAAACTTCTTCATTCATGAGCAAACACACACTTGTTCTCTCAGCTGGTTCATGTTAAACGGAGTGGATTCAGTCGGAGGCTATTAGAGCTGCTTGTAAACAGCTTTAAAGCAACAGTTTCACATTTTAGTGCATTTATTACAAAAAATATTTGCATTGGTGTCAGTATTAATGGCAGTGGCAGCGGTATGATAAATAAAATAGTTTGAGAGATTGGTAACCAATTACAGCCAACAGCAGAGTTACTGTATTGTTACAGAGAAATGCGGCTAAAAGAGCTGATAAAGAATAGATTCATTCATTTTAGAAAAAGTTTCTCAGTTTTCTGAATTTAGTATTTCTACTGTATGTCTACCAGCTAGTGTGGCATCCGTGCCTTGAGAAGCAGCAGTATTGCGCAGACTTGCAAAAATTAGAGTCAAAGCCAAACATCATCCACAGACATCATGAAAAGGATAATGTGAATATGTTAGTTTAAAATCTAAGAGGCTGGAGCTTCCCAACACTGCACGAATGCACGACCCTGGATGTGTTTTCAGGGTATGTTTAGCACAAAATAAAGGATGAAAATGTGATGATGAAATGGGTGATAACTGTTAGATCCTTCTGTTTACTATCATACTACCATAAAATGGCCTGAAACAAGTGAGTTTCTGGGGAAAACTTAAAAACTATGGTATGATTTGAATAAATATGTTGTATAAATATGCATATATTTGTACATGTAATAACAAAAAAAAATAATCCCCCCTACTGTCACCTCCAGTGTTGTTGAACAAATGAGCTTTGCTGCATAATCCTGTTCTGAATAGGATCCTATCTGAGCTAAATATTGACAGTTCCAGTGTCTTTCAGGAGTTAGGCTTTTAATGTGGATGCCTTTAAGTCTTGCGTGATGAGTCATGAGCTCAGATTCTCAGACATACAGTCGAATGAATTCACATTTAAAAAAGATGATCCATTAGTGGGATGGGTTGCCAGGTTTGGGTCACTATGAATGTTTAAAACACACCATTTTTGGTGAGGCTCTCAAGTTAGTTAATAATCACTTCATGAACTTCACTATCTGTTTCCTGGGAGTGGCAGATCAACTTCATGCTGAGACACAGAGTTCAATATAATTTAATATTTTTCATATCAGCTCTGTTTTGTTTCAGGCAATAAAACTAATGTGGCTGATAACAGAAAAGTATTGTTTAAACAGGACCTCCGGGTCTCTGTTTCCTTCTCTTTCTCTGACTCAGAGACCAATGAACACACCTAAATCAGCTTGGGTTCACCTTTCTTCAACTTATCCTGTGCGCTATTCTGAACGCAGGAGAGACGCTGAAGCTCCAGTGAGATACCTTCTATATAAAAACAGAGAAGATGAAATAAAAAAGAGCAAAATATAATGTCAGTGCCAGCCAGGAGATACAGCATATTAATAGTAAGGCAAATAAAAAAAACTATTTCCAAATCCACACTGTAGTTCAGGTGTTGGCAACTTCTCTGTGTTGGCAGAGATGTCAAACCATTTTGCTCCCAGATCTCTATTTTTAAGCACCACACTCTCCATCTACACATAGATGTCTATTCATAGCTCACTGCACACTTTCGGGGAACCTTTCATGTCTATTCATAGAAGCTGCTTTGAATAAAGGACAGTGTGTTATGCGTGTGTGAAATGTGTGTGACGACTGGGTCCCTCCCTTGAGCCGAAGCGCTGCTGATGAGACGGTTGCACACAGACAAAGTGGAAGAGTGGTGGAATGCTGTCATGCAAAGTTTGTGACTTGTACAGACACACCTGTAAAATGCACACACACACACACCCAAGTCTGTGCAGTCTTCCTTGTTAGGACATTGCATTGACTTCCATTCATTGGGACACCCTAACCTTAACTTTAACTATAACCAATTCAATGCCTAACCTTAAGCTTAACCTAATCGCAATTCACACCAGACCCTTAACACTCTTAGGACATTGCATTGATTTGACTTCCATTTATTCAGACAACCTAACCCCAACTCACTTCACCTTTACACACACACACACACACACACACACTAGGACATTAATAACTTACCTGGCAGGGGAGATATCATGATCAAGCAGGTGGTTCACCCATGGCGAGGTTCAGCCATTGCACTGGCGGCTGATCTGACCTGTGTGAATTTCTCTAATTGGGGAATCTCAACTGCACAATTTGTGGTAGTGGGGGACTGCGTCCGCGCTGTCCCCTGTTCTTGTGAATTTCTCCACTGTGGGACGAATAAAGGCTTATCTTATCTTTATCTTATCTTAATGCTACTACTACTACTACTACTAATAGGTTTGTGCAGATATCTGCGTTAGGACGTTGCATTGACTTCCAGTTGCTCTGACATTGTAACTCCAACCCTAACTTTAACTATACCCAATTCAATGACCAATAATCAACCTTAAACTTAACCTAATCGCAATTCACACCTGACCCTTAACTTTAACACTCTCTCACACACTGTCCTTTGTATTGGCAAATCCTGACAAGCACTTACTTGTGCAGTAAGCCTGGGTATTATGTTCCCTGTGGCTCAGACAACTTTCTCTGAAAAGGAAGGAATCACACAAGTGGTTTCCTGAGAGGAACCCGATTTACCTGAGAGGTGTGTTCAGGTGTTAAAGAGCCAAAACAACGGATACAGGATCTATGTTTTAAAGCAGGATTGTCCTTATAATTTACAATCCTGAGGAAGAAATTGTTTATCAAAACTGTGATCCAACCTGTTTTATAGTTGCACTCTTGTGAAAACTTGCATGAAACATATGAGTGATCATGATGGTGACTCTGAAACAGGCCATCTGTGCTGCTGCAAGCTTGCATTTATGACTCTCAGGGTGACATGATTATAGTTTTATACGGGGACCGGAGGGGCCCTCATGTCAAGCCGACTTGGTCACACCCTCCCCCCCTAACTCTGTGCCCGCCATGTTCTGGAGGAGGAGATACGTGTAGCCTGGGTTTAGCCGTCTTAGCATTAGCAACACATAGCTTGGCGGAGGCGCAACAAGCACCCGAAATAAGTACTAGATCTTCATTTTCCCTTTGAATCGGTGCAACTCGTTTATGGGTTTATATCCCTGGATTAACAGTAGAGCCTGACGTAGCCTAAAAGATATGGTAAGTTAACATTTCTTTCAAGACAGTCGAGTTGTTTTGTTTTTCCAGGTCCTGTCCTGTAATCCAGTTTGGTGATGTCTCCACCGAGCACCCGTCTTGGCTGCTAGCTTGAAGGATTGCTAACTAGCATAGCATGCTAGTTGGCTGTCTTAGCGCAGAAAAAAGCGTTTTGGAGCTGGCAGGGATGTTTGTGTGTCTAAGGTTGGGAGTGTGGCTGATGTGAATCCTATAAATGGTCGGCTTCGTGTTACATTTAGATGCTGAGTGGTCAACAGTTGGATTTGTTAGCCGAACCAGGGGAGAGACAGATCAGCGGCTGGTTAGCCTAACGAAAGCTTTGCTAGCTTTGATCCAACTTTTTTTCAAAGCCAAGTTTTGATCACGTATTAGAAATCAACGTTAATCAGCGGTTGGATCTCCGAGAGCAAACGTCAAAGTTGGTGGCTAAACGGGGCGACAGAGAATATGTAACATAACAAACTTTACTTTGGTTGTGCACTTTTCAAACCGACTGGATCAACTAACTAAATCAACGTAAGCAAGTTAACATCGTTTGCTAGCTTATTTTGCTAGCTAACTACTTGTCGCAAGTTTGCCCTCAACTTGCTAACGTTAGCGGTAAGTAGCGAGTCGACTAGTTGTTCCAGCCGATGTATTAACTCGGATATCTGTTACACCCGATACTGTTTTGCAATTCAAACAGGTCATTTGACTTAAATATCTGAAACCATGAATGAGTCAAGTTCACCAAGCGCAAAAACTAATGTTAGCTTAAGCTGCCTTAGCTAACGTGCTATCAATCACATCAGTTTAAGGAAACGCAGTGATTTTTTTTGTTTAGTTTTTTTAAAGAGAGGCTTAATTCTTTATTCTTATATCCTCTACTTATGCACCATGCTTTGATAGGGAAGACTGCTAACTTAGATCCTACTATTGTGAGTCTTCAAGGCGATATTTGATGTCCATGTACCTCTAGAGATTTTAGGAGAAATTCTTAGGGGCGCTGTCTGTCTGTGCAGTCGCTCCATTTCCAACCCTGCTGGATGGTGGACAGACATCAGATCTCAGCTGAGAGACACTGAACAGTAGCAGGGTTTATTTTATGAGGCGTAGTGGGAGATTGCTGGTGTTTCGATGTGAGCTTTTTATTCAGATCCCACATAAACGTGGCCTGAGAGAGGGGCAGGTCTTTGTCTATTGTCAGGATGATCAGTCAGTCACAGTGGGTGACAGATGCATCATCACCGTCCTCCTCCCTCTCCTCCCTGACTTGGCTTTGTCTCTCGGGCTGGCCACGGAGGACAAAAGGCCGATCGGAAGGTGGCCTCTCTTCCTGTCCCCCCCTCCTTTCTTCAGGCTTCATCACACCTCAGGCAGACTCGCTGTCACTTCAGGGCTTTTGGAACACGTGTCAGCGGTTTGATTTTCTTTGGGTTAGACTTGATGCGATTGTTAGTTTGGCTTGTGGGAGCTTAATCCTTGAGCAGCCGAGTGGTTGAGGATTAATTACTTGTATATGTTGTTTGTGAGCTGAAAAAGAAGGAACCGGCTGGATAACTTGATGTCACACTGTTGCGCACTCCCCTCCCGTCTCTGTGTCTTAACACACACACAAAGGCACTGTCACACACACTCAGAGGCACACAGGCACCCAGTTGTGCAAGCCTTCTATCTCCAGATCAGCTTTACTCTTGCTGTGTGGGCCTGGCAAGGTAGACCTGTTCTCAGTGTACTGCCTCTCAAACCCTAATGCTAATCACAGTTTACCTTGGTTTTTGCCAGGACACACCCAGACACTGTGCACGCACACACAGCGTAGGTTTGGCTGGTTGTGTTCTTGGACAATTTGCTTGTGTCCAGTGTTCACTTTCTTCTTCATGGACAATTACTGTCGTATTATATATGTTGGACTGTGGTGGGAAATTCCTGCCGGTAATGGAATTGCCTTATGCACTACTCAAAGTTTAATCTAGTGAAAGTATTCATATGTTAGTCTTTTCTTGATCTCTTTTAATGGTTATGTCCACACTAATGTGTTTTAACACCCGCATTTATTTTCTAATGGCCAGCTGATTGCAAAAAGAAGTCGAATTGTATGTAAGCGTATGAGGAAATGACCCTGTTTCTCACTTGCGTTATTACCTCTGTAAACAGTTTGAATTTAAGGTCTCAATCACAAGTTTCAAGTCTTTTTCAAAACAGCATGATGCTCATTTTGTATATAATGGCCCATGTAGAGTAAAATAGATGATAAAGCAGGGTATGCTTTAGGGCGTGGCTACCTTGTGATTGACAAGTCATGACCTTGCGATTGCAAGTCATGGTCCCGGGCATATACATTCAGAATAGAGACAAAGCTATGCATATCCTCCCCTTCGCCACCCTCTCAAGATATGGTCTCAAAAACCAAGATGGCAACAGCCTTAATGCCAAACTTGAGGCTTTGTGAAGACATCAGGTTTGGTTTGCACTTGGTTCATCCTGATCTCATGAAAAGTCTCATCATGTGAACTTTCATGAGCACTGGGCATGTGCATGACAGTGTAAACAGGGAGTAGATTGTCAGATCAGGACAACAAAACAGGAGAAAAATGATGAGGCAGGGAAACGTCACTGCTCTTCACTGTGTCCTCCTGGCAGTGTCTGAAATGAACTTTTTGACTCACTGGCCAAGGGGGCTGCTAGATGAACAAATCCACCAGCCAAGCATGTTTTTTACCAGCCATAATAATGAATTGCCTTTTTATGTCACATATACATTGGTTTCAGTACATAATTGAGATAATAAGCTATTATGTTGAACACAACATAGCAAAATTGAAACAAAATTATTTTGATTTATTGTTTAGCAGTTCTGTCGGTTCTACTCTGAATGCAACTCCAGATCTTGATCTTAAAATTCTACTGAAGTATTTGCTCTTACGTGTGCTTAAGCACAAAACATAAAAGTACATTTTTGTAAAGTTTTATAAACCTAACCATCAACGTCCATAGTAGAGCTCGACCGATAATGGATTTTTAAAGGTTGATATGATAACAATAGTTTGGAGCAGAAGATGTTGACAGTGGATAAACAGTGATTTTGCCACATTATACAAGCTCCCTTAGCTTTTAGCCTAATAAATGCTCAGTTAAATGCTGCAATAGCATAAACATAACCGTGAACTCCCTGTGAATCGGCCTCCAGGCCTTTAAGTTTGTGCTTTGGCTACTGGTTTAGCTGCTGAACTAGATTCTACGGCTGCTCTAAATCGTTCTTCGGCTGAGGGGGTGTGTACCATCATTACTGTGATTAGGGGGTGTTAACATTTTTTTGAAATTTCATGACCTAAATAAGTCCCAAATGATTGACTCCATTGCACTTGCAAGATTCAGGATGATTTACAACAGTAAATAGCATGGTAAGCTTTTTTTCAACCCATGAAAAGTCAATTTGTGTAAATTGGGTGAGAAGGTCAGTATAACAACAGCATTGGTATGTTTCATGGTATTGTCATATCACTCAAAAAACACATTTAAGTGTGCAGTGCCTCTTTAAGGCTCACTTTATACATCCATAGGGCTGATTTCCTGGAAAAGGGTCATGTGATAGGGGCGGGACAAATTATGGAAGGACATGACTGATTCAATCAGGAAACAAATGTGGGTGTCTGCATCATCATTTCTTAGAGTCTCTCTTCCTGCCCGTCCAGACTAAAATGCAATCCTGGAGTTGTCGACTAAAAACGGGTCATTAGCCTTTCTCTATTTTAGGGTTTGAAAATGCAGGAGCAGGGTGGACACGGTGTAAACGTAGCAAACGTTGCATTTTAAAACTAAAACGCATTTGCATCGATGTAGCTACAGACTCTATGCTTATTTGTGTAATTTTTGACATTGTCATATCAAGTGAAACTGCTGTTTGTGTGCTCTGCAGTTCACACGTGAATCATTCATTCACCGCCCTGTGACGTTCCAGTGTTTAAATGTTTAAATGTGCGTTTTTGATAGCCGACATACTGGTAGCAAACCAGTCATCAAAAATACAGAGATCAGCCTCAATAGCAATCTTGCAGATAGGATCTTGTCGACCTCAGTTGTAGATGCCTCTGTCAGAGAAATTGATTTACGTTTCTGTAATCGAATTTCACTTGTTGATAAGCACCAGCATAACATTAGAGAGACATGTTGTCAGTCTATGCCGTGTATTCATTATATACTTGAAATAATTGCTTGGATGCTTTTACTCACTTTCTAATATCGGATGACTATTGCTGCACTGGAAATGCAGATGCTTTTAATTCATTTTTAAAATATGAACATCACAATATCAAATTATCTTGCAGTTATTTTTTTGTCCTGACTGAAAGGGATTCCATGTAAACCACAGATCTGATAATAAATGGGACAGTTGGGCTTTATTTGAATATTCTGACTTTGCATGTAGCGGCGTACACCACTGTGTTGATCCAGTCCACCATGGAGGACTTGATGTGATTAATGTGTTGCTATCACGTGTGTTTACTCGATCATTTCTCTTCTCTTACCCATTCAGAAAAGTCTGTCTGACTTTGGCCTCAGCCCAACTTCTGGTGACAATAGATACACATGTGGGCTGTTGTCTAGTTGCGGGGCGTTGTCAGTTTTCTGCTGATGCTACAGTTCTGTCCATCCCTTAGGGTTAGTGTTTGGGTTACGTGAATTTGAATTTGATGGCAGAAAAGAGCCAAATATGTTGAGTGCAACAAACACACAAAATGTAGATCAGAGTGTGATATGGAGAATATATAATGTTAAATGTAAATCCAATATAGTCTCTGCAAAAATAACAAGTAGAATAAAATAAATGAATCTCTGTTTCTCTTTGTAGCATATATCACCATATCTCAAGGTTTGCAGTTTGGTTCACTGACAACAAAAGTATGCTTTGGATCACAGTCCTGGGGCAGGACTGCTTAATGAATTAGAAATGGTATTATTTTAATAAGGAAGCAGGACTGAACTGAGTAGATTAGTATTCACCTAATTTTGTTTCTCCTCAATTTCCCCTCCAGTCAGTCAGATACAGTCATGCAGACAGAGGAAGAGACTGAAAGGGTGGCAACATGATAAGTGTGTGAGATCATCCAAAGCTGCAACAAGTGTTCCCTGGATTAAATGATTTTTATGGTTATCCTCCTGTTCTAGCAAGGTGTTATGATGGTTTGACAAGAATGACGGGCTCTGTCATTCGGACATAATGAACCTGCATTGACACATGAATGCTTATTTCTACACACACACACTTGAGTCCTGTGTGCCATCTCTCGAGTGATCTAAGCACAGAAGGACTGAAGGAAGGCGGGCCAACGGTGTCTTGTGGTGGGGGTTGTTCCGGGGTGTGTGTGTGTGTATGTGTTGGGGGGGGGGCTAGGACGGACAAGACAGACTCTCCTCTCTTCCTCCTGTCTGCTGTGGGTGAATAGGTGATTATAGCAGCAGATGTGTCATTAGGTCTGAGCTGTATTCATGCGGATGCAGGGTGAAGAGGAGGGTGACGAGGGAACGTTTGGAGGGGGGGCGGGGGACATGCCCCACAGGAATCACATTTCAGTGCTGTTAAGTGAATTTACAGGATGTGCCAAGTTGTTTTCTTAACCCCCCCTCCAAAAAAACATACACTCGCTCCTCCTCGTTTCCTCGCCCCCCCCCAGCTGTCTTTCCACGCCGTTGCTTATTCCAGGCAGGAAGGTCCCAGAAACAAACACATACACACGCGTAAATGGAAATTGCGTTAAATTCAACAGTTCCGATTTTTCAGTCTGCATAAGCAGCTAATCACTTTCGACACTCTTCTCCTGTTCATGAAAGCACTTGTTTGTGAGACATGTCAAAGCACGCTTGGTGCAGGGATCAGATTACTGAATAGGGTAAGTCATCATGGGGCTCCCTGGATAGTAGTCAGAGGGAACGGTGGGCATGAAGTGATTTCAGCAAGCCTAAGCTGCTTTTTATTACGGACAACAATGATTTCAATTAGACTAAGGAAATTTTCTCTGGATTAATGACAGTAGACCAGCCTCTGTACTAATCTGGCTAAATGATCAAGCAAAGGAGGTCCTGCTGTGGCGTGTTTGTATCTGAGATCAAGCTCTTCCGATATTGTATTTCATTGAAATAGATTTTTCATTCCAGTCTGCCCATATCACATAAACATAAGGACGCTGCTTGGTAAAAAAAGAACACACATGAACTTTAAATGTGTGCTTCATAACCTCATGTTACGTGCAGAAGTGTTTTTATTTGTGTATTTGCTCGCCTATGGAACTTTGATGTGTAGGTCGTACAGCTGTGAGTCTACACACACTTTCCATACTTGTGTGTGTGTGTCAGTCAGGAAGTGATTAGTAGCTGGGCTGCTGATCTGTTAGAAACAGGACAGAGGAGTCATAAGTCACTCCTCTAGTCATAATCAGAATGGAAATGGTTCGTCTCCCCTGCCACCCACCGAAGGGTGGAAACACATTTTTACTCGGTCATTTCTTTGGCATCCCTCATAGCAATGTACTGAATTTTAATACTGCCAAGATGGGAGAGAGCATAGATAAAGGCTCACTATGGTTTAAATTATTTTGAGAATAGTGCTTGAATTTATCCAAAATGACACAAGCAAAAGTTTGAATCCAGCTCTGCTAAAATCGGATGTTGCCTTTGTCTGTCTTGATGAATTACCCACTCTTCCTGGGACTAAACTCCATTTTTATGTGATATTTAATTTTAGAGAGATACTATACATAGAGTATCCTTAGGGGGAAATAATGTATTTGTTCCACCTGTAACCAAGCATCACCAAAATTGGATTCAGGAAATGGCTGATGTGTTAGAGGGCATTCAACTGTACAAGTATATCTAATGAAATATAACAAAGTTTATAGGGAGATGATTTGAAACACCTAATGAAAGATAGAATTCATGGCATTTATCCTCAAAGCAGAGCTCGGGCTAATTCTCATTAACTTAAGATTTGGTGTTATCCCTCGTCCTATTGAACATTTTTACATACATCACATGTCGCCTCCACAAACAACCTTCTTTGGAACTTGTTATTGTTGATGTGGTTTTTCTCAGCATCTAAAGAAAAGCATTACACTGTCGAGGTAAATTATTGCAGACCTTTTTATTACAGCGAACGAGGACAGTATTATCTTATGAGCTACTAATTTGTACATTTTTAATTTTGTATTTTTCTTTGCATGGATCTTATAATTGGTTTCCGGTAATCTTGTGTTTGCTTTAGAATATTTTGTGCTTTCTGCTCTCATTTCTTGTTCAAGACCACCCAACTTAACCACCACCATCACACAGATGTGACTGCCCTGAAGTTATTCATTTTCAACACCCTGCCTTTTAATTTTCATCTGAATCAAGTTACTGTAAACTCAAGTGAGAATACAAAAGTGGAAACACAATTCTTGGTGACAACACCCCTGCCCCTGTATTGTATGAAGGAGGCTGGCTCTGTGCGAGTGCCTGGAAATTGCTTATCTAAGTGTGAAAATATGAAACGTTTTGTTTTGTCTAGTTTCAAAAAGGAAGGCACTACAGCTGCCCCTATAAATAAGAATGATCTTCGTGATCTTATTGTTTAGGAGTGGTGTTGGATTGCAATGACACCTTCACCAAAGATACTCTGATTAGACCAGATGTTTCATAGCACGCCAGTTGTTTTTCAGTGTTTCTAAAGAAAGGTAGGTTGATTAAATAGTATGTGTTTGAAAGGTGACTAATTAGGGAGGGGGAGTTTGATTAGTTTGAATTGTTGACTTATAACATGAAGTGTTGAAGAAGTGTTTTATCATTTAGTTTGTCTGTATGTTGCATTTTTTTCCTTTCTTATTCTGTTACCTTTTACGTCCTTTTTTTTTTCTTCTCGTCCTTCTTCTAACCTGTTATTTGTCTGTCTGTCCTAGGTGATGGCGTGGTCATGTGTGCAGCCTGCGCTGTGTGTGTGGAGATGGTTTTAACAGACGCTGTTCTGGAGGACTCAGGAACACTGCACTGGCCTGGAGAAGCCTCATAAACAAACACACACGTACACAACACTAACACACTCGTGCACAAAAAAGATTTACACATACGCGCACCACCGCCGTGCCTTGAGAGAGGACACGGGCGCACGGACACAAGCTTCAGCTGAAGCACGCACATTTTCACTCTATTTGTGTTAACATCTGTGACCCAAACATTAGGCATCGGTGTCCTAGCTCCTCTCCTGCGTGAGAGCATACATTGTATTTCTTCCTGCCTGTCCCATCTCCACCGCCACCATGCCAAGTTCCACCATCCGCCGGCAGATGAAGAACATGGTGAACAACTACTCTGACGCAGAGAAGAAAGTCAGAGAGGCCACCTCCAACGACCCCTGGGGCCCGTCGTCTTCCCTCATGTCCGAGATTGCCGACCTCACCTACAACGTGGTGGCCTTCAGCGAGATCATGAGCATGATCTGGAAACGGCTCAACGACCACGGCAAGAACTGGCGCCACGTCTACAAGGCGCTCACCCTGCTCGACTACCTGATCAAGACGGGCTCGGAGCGAGTTGCGCTGCAGTGCAAGGAGAACATCTTCGCCATCCAGACCCTGAAGGACTTCCAGTACATTGACAGAGATGGCAAAGACCAGGGCATCAACGTCAGGGAGAAGAGCAAGCAGCTGGTGGTCCTGCTCAAAGACGAGGACCGCCTCAAAGGAGAGAGGTAAGAGCTGACACTCTGTCTGATGTCTGCCTAAAGAGTGTGCCCAATTCACAATTTAGCAAGTCATACCTGATTCTGTGGAGTGGGAGACGTGACAGTGCTTGGATACCCCCCCCAACTATGACTTAGCACTTTCTCATGTCCTCTAAAAGGGCTCACTAAAAGTCAGTGACTGAATCATCGGTGTTTAATATTGCATGTTGTTAGTTGAGGCATCAGACTTTATTTACCCTCCTTTCTGCTTGCTGCTCTCAACCTTGGTGCTGAAAGCTAGCGAAGTCAACTAAACCTCTCCTGAACCATATCAGACCTGGGCACTGTTTATTCTATTCAATACTGACTAGTGGTTTCAGTGCTTCCTGTTCTATTACAGCTGGACGAGAAGCTTTAACGCAAATAATCTCTGAGTTAACAAACATAAATTAATTTGCATTTTTCAATTGGACTAATAATTTAACAGTTTGTGTTTCATAATTTTCTAAATCACGTGATGACATATCAGCATTGATCCGAGCTCTCGGCACTGGCCATTTATATGTAGACAGTTTGTTTGTGCAGTGGCAAGAGACAAATTATTCAAATCCACTCGTTGGGTCTGTGCCGGTATTTTGATAATTTTCCGTCTGATGGTCATCAACATTCACTGTAAACAAATTCAAAAGACAATCGTTACACCAGAGATGGGGTTTTACCGTGGGGTTTCCCCTCAGGGTATCAGACTGTGGGTATCCCAGTGGGAGCTGTGGTACTTTCGGACTCTGCTCATTGTGTTTCCACACCTGTTGGTTCTAAACAAAGACCGGTCCACACAGGAAGTCACACTACTCCACTACTACTTTCTTCTGCTGTCATTTACAATGGATATCTACCACTGGTAAAAACCACAAGCTAAGTTGCTGCATGTGGAAAAAAAATGGCTAAAGGTTGATTGTACAGCTTAACAGTCTTAAGCAAAAACCACTCTGGACATGAGTTGTTTGATTTAGAAAAAAACTAAGATAATGGTTTCTCTTTTTTTATTTGTTCATCCATCTTTCCATAACACGCAATATTGTAGACACTGATCAAATTTTGACTAAAATTATAGCATTGAATCATTTCCAGAATTATACTAATTGACACAAGAGGGGGTGCTCATCATTTTGTTTGGCAGCGTGTTTAGTTCTAATTAATGGTTTTGCTGTGGCAAACCATTTGAAACCCTCCCATGGTGGTTTTGGTAAAAGACTTCATCTCATTATTTTTTTGTTCTCGGGCTCCAAAGACCAATTGTCCTTTTGTACCTCATACTTATCCCTTTGCACATGATGCTAAGGATTATAGGAATCTTGACTTGACTCAACATGTTTAATCATATGCTATTTTTTTGTCGTATTAGGTCTCAAGCTTTGAAGACCAAAGAACGTATGGCCCAGGTGTCCACAGGGAGCAGTCAGATGGGTTTTGGCCGAGGCTCATCTCAGCCCAACCTCTCCACTTCCTACAGTGAAGAGTACGGCAGGTCAGAGGGCTCACCTGCTTCCTACCATGGCTGTGAGTATTAACTTATAGTTATCACGTAAGCTGTACACACTCACACACTTCCAGAACTCATTACATTTGTTTAAGTAACACATGCAATACAGAAATTTCCATTATACTGTATTGTGTCCCAGTTGGTGTAACTTTGGCCTACATCCTGAAACTTGCCCCTCCCCCCATTCTGTCTCTGGCTCACAGTCCCACAGTAGGACTGCATTCCTCAGCACACACACACAGAAGAGGAAGCAGAGTTCACCCCCCCCAGCCTCTATCATCCACATGACAGAGGAATCTGCTCCTCTTTTCAGTGATACACTCACTCCTCCAGAGACACAGTGAGGGAGAGATATAGAAACACCCAGTGACAGACAGGAGAGACATGGATAGATGAAGACAGCACTGAGAGATACACGATGGAAATAAAGAAGTGAATAAAACGATTGAGTAACCTTCGATTTAAAAAGAGACGGAGTAGAGAAGAAATGTGTGCTGCTTGTTAATGAAGCATGCACACTATTTCATGTGTGTGTTAGTAAAGTGGGAATGTAGTGAGATATGTTAAGCTTATTTCCTACTGCTGCCTTCTGTAATGAGCATAATGCTGTGATTAGTCTTATATCTTAAAAAGTAGTTTAGGTTCATCATGCCAAGCTTGGAATAATATCACATATATTCCTCTTTTAAGTCAACAATTAAAGGGGTCCTCATAACCGTAACATATTTGGTGATATGTCACTGTTGCTCTTGTGTTTCTGTACTTGAATTTCTATGAGTACTCACGTCTTCTAGCTCATTTTAACAGAGAATGAGTTCTTGGAAAAAATGGTGTTCGAATGGATTGAAAGAAAGAGTTGACAGAGGGGTATAGAGCTGAGAAGAAACAGAAATCCCAGTCAGGAAATGGGGTAACGCAGAGTGGGACAGAGGAGAAGACTGGAGAAGTTGAAATGAAAGAATGAACCTTGGCCTCTTTTCCTTTCATCCTCCGACCCCCCCCTTCCCAAGTCCTTTGTGCACAGCAGGGTGCCAGTGTGTGTGCGCGCGCATATGGGTGTGCGTTTGTCTGCTGCCATGTAGTGTGCGGTTCAGCCTGCGTGGATCTTGGAGCATGTGTGTTCATCTTCTACTTTTGTGGCTCTCATTCTTGCACGTACGTTAAGTTTGAGTGTGTGTGTGTGTGTGTGTGTGTGTGTGTGCGCGCGCGCTCAGAGGCGGAAGCTCTAGCAGCTGAGTCATCAGTTGAGAAAACTGAAGGAGAGACCGGCCAATGGGAGTCTGGCTGGGCTGTCGGTGTGGGCGTTGCCAGGCGGGATTTTTGGAATTCCAATCAAACTTTCCGAGTATTGTTGTCCAGACAGGGTGTGAATGAATGGCTGTACAAGTGTGACTGTTGGTGTTCACCTAGAACATCAGCCGGTCCCAAAAGTATCTGAAAAGTGTTTTGATGTAAGGCAATAAATACCAATATAATAAAATAATATAAAAATACCAATTGTGCTGCTTTTATCCAAGATTGGACTACTGTTGCGCCTGCCATTTGTGCCAATTGGCATTTTCTAACTTAGCGTGCATCATCATCATCATCATGATCACCACCACAAGTTCTAAGCTGACATACTGTATCTCCAGGCGTTGTTGCTTCTGTTAGTGTCAAAGTAGTCAGAGCTTGACAGGTCGTACAGCTGTGGGTATCCCGTAATGAGTATTATCATGTCATTATCATATCAATGAGTATTATTAGTTCTTGTCACATGACCTGTGGCACACTCGATGTGCCACAGACCCCCCCGAAAAACGGAGGTGTCGCAAAGAATGCATGCCCCCGCCATTTTTTACAGTCGGATTTGCCTCAGCGTTTTAGATCTCTATAAACAGATATCTAAATCATTGTCAGACGATAGCTGACGGGTTCCAGCCAGTGTGTTCCACCTCTTTTGCTCTCCACACACATTCTTTACTTGCATGGCCGCTACTCGGACTACAAACGAAAACCAGAATGTTATATATCTGCTAATATCTGTTTATAGAACTCCAAGTGTTTTCTCTGTTGAACAGGAGATTTATTAATGATTTATCCTCTTTGGTTGTCTCTCATCCTCCTGGTCAGAGCTCAGTCGGGCTCCCGCCCTTGCTTGCGACACTCAATCGGTACATTTCAACAGTTTCACACTAAATGTCTGATGAAATAATGTTTTTTCACAATCTCAAAAGCACATTTAAGGAACTGCCTCACCCACCAGGTTCCTGACAGCCACTTATTACTTTCATCTAGGGAGACAAGAGACAGAGTGTCTGCAAATGTCGTGATAGTTAGTGGTTGACACCCTGGGATAGAAACCCTGTACGCTTTTATCACCACATAAATCTACTACAGATGACAGTAGTGGTCGTCAGCCCACTTCACTTTCTCCAAGACTCTTGTCTCTGTGTTCAGAGCTTGAAATGCAGGCAGCCTGAGAGTCTTAGCTTTGTTCAACATGTTTTCTTAGCTGAAGGTTTTGTTTGAGTTTTTTGTTTATTTGCACAGTCATTAAACGTAGCACAGAAAATTAAGATGACAGGATCAAAATAACTGGTGTCGGAGCTTAAACTGGTTTGATTTTATGTGAACCGACTGAGCCAGCATTTGTCATTATGAGATGTTCTTGCAAATGAAAAAGTAGCCTACACAAGCAACCTGTGCTGAATCCAACTTGTGTAGCGTTAGTAATAAGATTTATATAATTTTTTATGTTGGCACATTCCATAGTTGTAGTAGAAGAATGACCTAGAAAATGGCACTTTTTAAAAAAAATGCATTTTCTACCAGCATGCAGAGCTGTGTCTCTGAGGAATGCCAAGAAATTGGGATTATCCATATATGGTTCATTCCCACACTGGTGGGCAAGAAACGAGCATGTTTTACTTGGCTTTGAGTTTTGTTTATTTGTCTTTCTGACCAGCTACCATCAAGTGTTGTTCTGTGTGTCATTGTGACGCCAGTTTAGTCTCTCTTTCGGCTTAATGGTTGAAAAATGGTCGTTCGAAGCCTCTTTTGCTTTGCAGTTGTTTTTGGAGAGATTTGCTGTAAAGAGAGCTCAAGGAAAATATTCCGTCTGATAGAAGAATTCAATGCCATGTCATTCCAGCATATTTTGGAGGCTTGCAGTGTCTGCGTAGGCTTTAGTGTTCGCTGTCTATTTAAAGCAGACGCGGAGCTGATGTTGAGGCCGTGGCTCGAGTCCCACCAGCTAACCAAACACACCTTCACCCCTGGTACTTCTGGTCACTTTCCCTGGAGACGCACAGCCTGGAGACGGAGCGAGGGAGACGTGGGTTTGACAGGGAGCGAGCGAGGAGGAAGGAGAAGAGACAAGGACCTAGATCTGAGGCTTGAGTTGCAAGGCAGAGACAGTGAACTAATTATTGAGAATATGTATGTTGTCGTTATTGGTCATTCAGACGTTTGGCTGTAATGCTGCTACTTAATCAACACATAATGAGCTTAAGTTGTTGTTACACAGGCATATCCCCAAATTATTAAGTTTTTAAGCTTTCTTCATTTCATTACATTTCAAGGAAGAACAAGCCTTTTTACTGTTGTTAAATTTCAGAGTGTTCCTTTAAATAACATTGTATTTGTACTATTTCCTCATCATGGAAACATTTGACGTGGCAAATTTACTCTGTACTCTACTGATGTGCTTTCTACAGTCCTACAGTCATCTTGACAGGGCTGGAGGATGTTATTCAAAGTGCTAGGTTTCAAAATTCATTGTCTTAAATAGTGAAACAAGCCGTCACTGTTTCCCCAAAGCCGTATTTGTGTCAGTGTTGTTGTTTTGCCTCCTCGTCTTTGACGTGTCTGTTTTCACTGTTTGCATTCAAAATAGCCGTAAAAATGATGTAACTTCTTGCAAAAAGATCATCGTGATGAGTATTGAGTGTGTGCATTTGGGAGTGTCCACATCAGCAGCAGAGCATGTCCTGGCTGGTCTTTGTTGTTAGGAGCAGAGATGTAGAGAAAAAGTCAGGCAGGCAGACGGAGAGAGACGGTGTTTATTATTTCAGTTGGAGAGCAGCGTTAAAGTCTGAGAACGATCATCTAAGTTTGATCGAAAATCACACTAAAACATTAAAATTTGATTCACACACCATTTTTTTCAATGCATAACAGCTTTGAATATGAACAAATGCTTGAAAACTCAATCAAGCCACAGAATACACGTTTACTTTTGTACACCCACAACATTCACACATGTACAAAACCACAGTAAGCTAGACTGCTGAGAAATGATGAAGCAGAAATAGTGACATCATACAGAGAGAACAGCGATGTCACTGTGTCTTCTCACCTCCCACGTCACCGTTCCCACAGATAGACACGCATTGAATTGAAGAACACACTCACTACCTTAATGAGCGTCTTTTGGCATGACGGCTGCTTTGTCCTGGCCAGATAGTGTGTGTGTGTTTGCCACGTGCAGTGTCTGTGTGTTTTCTGCGCTGCCACATGGCCTGATCTAATCCAATAAGCTGAATGGACCTGTCGTCCCTTACAGGCTCACTGAGGAAACCTCTAATCACACACACAAACACACAGTATTTTCTATACAGTGCAAATGGAATTCAAATGTAACTTTCTCTACACTGTGTGATATGTATGTGTATGATTCTAATAATGACAGCAGGGTAATGTTTCATTTTGGGGGTTTCACACAGATCATTTTCCATTGCCCATGAGGGTTTTCAGTATAGCTATGTTACATACAACATGTGGTGGAGTCCCTTGCGACAGCGATGCTAACATACGATCTGAATGTGTCTGTTAGCCACGTCTCCTAACGCGGGTTCAGAACTGGAGCAGGCCAGACCACAGACCAGCGGAGAGGAAGAGCTGCAGCTGCAACTGGCTCTGGCCATGAGCAGAGAGGCTGCAGAGCAGGTACACACACACACACACACACACAGAAACCTGTGCTAACACGATGAAATGAATCCACACTTGTCATTATCTTTTCTTGCCGTGTGCCTGTGTTTGAAATCTGCAAATAGTTTTACATCTGTGGAAACCAGCTTATTATATTTCAAACGATGACTTTACAGGAAGCCATGAGTAATCATACTTTATTTGATTCTGCCACACGTCAATAATTTTCCCTGTCGTGGGTCATTGTGCTACAAATGCACACCTTTCTGAAACCATGTTAATCATTCACACTGCCAGTTAATCTGGCATTTCATCTCCAAATGCTCGAACCTCAAAAAGCACATTGAGTTTCTCACTTATATGAGCATGTCTGAAATCAGGTTACTTACTTTAAATAAGAGAAACTGAAAATATTGTGATCAGCAACTGCAAACAAAATGTATAAATATGCCCAATGGATTTTGAACACCTCATGCTTTGCTCCATTATTCTCATCAGCTCTTGTTGTATGACCTGCAAAATGGAATTTTGAGAGAAATAGTTTTATCCTCCCAAGTTCCTGGTAAACGAACTGAAACGCGACACCGATTGCTAATCTTTATTTGGATAAATGTGATTTAGGCATTAGCTGCCTGTGGTAACTGCTCTATGTGTGTGTTAGGAGGAGCGCATACGCAGAGGGGATGACCTGAGACTACAGATGGCCTTGGAGGAGAGTAAGAAAGAAGGTCCAGACTCAGCAAAACTGCCCAAGAAGAAGAAAGAGGTAAAATACACTTTCAGACGTGGAGGCCAGGGTGACGCAGTTATTCCATTATCGTGACCGAGCTCCTGAAATAGTCTTGTCTCTCCCCATCCTCTTTTTCTGCCGGACTCTATCTGCTGCTTCAGTAGCAGCAATGAAAGCACTAACTGGCAGCAGACTGCCTAGTTTACTCTTCATTATTTTGCCTGACCAGCTGGCTGCCTGGACTCTCAGGGCAGGCAGAGCTGAAGTGATGAAGCATGGCTACATGACTATGGCTCATGTTTTATCTTGGCACATGACCACCGTCAGCGTGTTTGAGTAGCATTTGTGCAGCAGAGGATAATAGCCGCCCGACAGATGGCCCTTCCTAACATTTTCCCTCCCGTCTATTCCCTCTCTTATCTTTACTTGTCCCATTCGTCTGTTTCCTCTTTTGTCTGCATCCTTCTTTCTCCTCTTTTCCTGCCTCTTGGTCTTTCTGACCTGCCCTCTCTGTCTCTTTGCAGCCGCAGTCTTCTTTGATGGATCTGATGGATGTCCCAGAGCCTGGTGCCACCGCTGACCCCTGGGGTGCAGGGGCCAGGGCAGCCCCTGCGTCAGAAGACCCCTGGCAGCCTTATGGTACATATATTTTCAGTCTCGCTCGAAATGGTCACATGAGATGATATCGACACACTGACTGTCCTTGTTGAGAAGTGTGTGTGTGTGTGTGTGTGTGTGTGTGTGTGTGTGTCGGCTCAGCTCTCCACCTGCACTTCGAAGGACTGTGACTCTTTGTTAAATAGGAATGCTGCTCCACTGGCCCAGCAGCATTACTGCACAGAGAGGAGGGGAGGGGGGGATGTTAGAGGAAGATATCATGAAGGAAAGGAGTGTGGAGGAACAGGGGGAAGCAGGGAAAGGAGGCTGTTAGATATGTATATGTTGAAGGACGACAAATGAGCAGTGATTTTAGAATTTAAAGGTCCAACACTGACCCCCCTCCCCAGGGTCTGCCCCTAAGCCAGCGGCCCCGGTGGACCCATGGGGAGCTCCTCCCTCTGTCCCACCCATGAAGAGCACTGATCCCTGGGCATCAAACTCCGCTCCTGCCTCTGACCCCTGGAGCTCCACAGCTGCCCGCCCCAAGACTTCCAACGCAGGTGACCATCAGGGAAAAAGAAGCTTTTTTTGTTGTTTGTTTGCACCATTTGTGTTCTTTATGTTTTAAAAAAATAAACCAGATCGATGGCTGGCTAGTGTCTGAGGAGACACATGCAGCACACGTAACAAATGCTTCTGGACATCTGCATGCTGTCACTTGCTTATTTTGCTCATTTGTCTTTACCAAAATATCCATGCTCATTCATGCTTGTGTTGTCTGTTTCCATCTGTCTACATGTGCGTGCGTGCTGTCTGTTTCATGTGATTTTTTTTTTTTTTTTTTGTCTGTGTGTACATGTGTGTGTGCGCGTTGTCCCCTTCCAGGTAGCTTTGACCTGTTCAATGCATCCAACGGTACGTCCAAAGAGGACTTCTCAGAGTTTGACAGCCTGCGCTCTTCCTCTTCTGTCCCCACTGGTACTCACCCATGTCTTCGTCTTTGTATTGACACGGAGTCTGTGTTGTTTCTCCCCTCGGTGTCTGAAGTGATGCCCGACTGCAGATACACAGTGTCTGCGGGGCTCAGGCACACATGTCTTGTCTCTGTATGTAAATATGACCAGACCTGAGCAAAGACGGCGTCAGAGCCACCGGAATCATGTTTTTAAAGACTTGATGATTTTCCATTACAAATGCAATCAAATGCTGCAGTAATCAGATCAAACGGTGAAGAACTCGCTGCTTGCTCTCGTCTTGTCTCATATCAGTGTGGTGTAATCTGATGCGGCTTTCATGTGTTTATCGTTAAATACATTATTAGACCGTGGCCATCCTGTTTATGGAACCCCCTTTTTAGATCTACTGCGTGCGCTTTCAAAATCTCATCTGGCGCATCTGAACCAACAACAAATGCAAACCCATGCGCAACTCCATTCAGATAAATGTGTGAGAGGGTTCCAGTGAACAGTTTGGCACAGGTCATGAGTGTTTTTTCCATGTGCTTTGGCAGTCTCTGGGTGTGGGAGGGTGACATTGGTTTCTGACTTTTGCTCCACCTCAACACTTCTGATACAGTCGAGGACAAGGTGAGACGGAACACAAACACAAGTGCGCAAACTTAATTTTCCCAGAAAGGAAAAGCCACCTTATCACCACACGGTGTGTAGAGGACATGAGCTTCAGCCCCCTGCAGGATGACTGGTAGAAATGCGACTGTTGGAACCAGCTCGGCCTGAAATCTACAGGATTTATGTGGCGTTAATACACACTTGGCCCTGTGTGATCTTATCATGAGCCTTTTTTTGGCTCTGCCACATCTCAGTTTCTGTTCTGAGAAGACAGTTTCCGTCTTTGACATTTCCCCTAGTGTGTGCGTGTGTGCGTGCGCGTGGCAGTTGGCATGCTGGGTTTGTGAGTGCATTAATGAAGGTCTCCACTGCTGTCTGCGTTAGCCAGGCTGTCTGCCTCTGATGTCTTCTCATAAAAGCATCTTCTGATCATTTTATTGCATCAACTCAGTTTTATTTCCCGGTAAATGTGAATGTGGGAATGTGCGTGAGTGCAGGTGGGCCCTGTGTTTGGTTGTACTAGGGGGTTAGTGACAAGTGAGAAAATAGATTTTGCATATTTTCAGAAGCTGAGCAGTTTATGCAAAGCAGGAACAGGCAAAAATACCTTTTTGAAAATTTATTAGACCTTTGTAATGCAAACTGTGAGTCTACTTATCTGTTCAGCATCATAAATATAAACAGACCTTTTATATACTCAAGACAAACTCAGATTTACTGAGTTAGCTGCACCTCTGTTCTTTACTCTAGTTTAAGACTAGATAAGAAATATTGTCTTCCTGTGTTCATGATGTCTGTGATCACCAGTGAAATACCACCACTCTTTGTTCTCCAGGCGATGGGGGTGCAGCATCCTCTATCCCCTCCCAAGCCAGCCTCGCTAGCAGCGGCAGCCTGGACCTCTTCGACCCCCTGCCCACCTCCTTATCTACTTCCACAAACCCAACCAGAAAGACTCCAGAGTCCTTCCTGGGTCCCAACGCTGCCCTGGTCAATCTGGACTCTCTGGTGACCAAACCAGCTCAGCCTGCGCCGGTCATCAACCCGTTCTTAGCTTCAACAGGTAGGGGGGGTGAATATGAAAATATAAAACCCTCTAACTCTATTACTCTTAATTTTTACAGACTATATGTCATGTCATGTCATGTTTAGAAATGCAGCCTTTTTTTAAGCAGGTAAACACACAGGTTAGCTCGTACTGGTTAGATAACAGAGTGTGTTGGGCCAGGAAGTGTAGTGAGTAAGCCGAGAGACATGGACGTACACGTGCAGGCCTGAGCACACACACAGGCAGACACACCCATGTGCACAGTTTAATGTTGAATCATTGACCATGTCCTGTCTATACTAGCTGTAAATTCTGAGGGCTGAGGCATGAATTTTACCTTATTCATTTCAGCTGTAGTAGTACAGTTATAGCTCAGTAACATTTGCTTTCTTTCTTTATCCCTTAACCTGCCTTTATTCAGGTGGCGCCGCTCCAGCAGCCCACGCCAACCCCTTCCAAGTGACCCAGCCGGCGCCCCCCACCCTCAACCAGATGCGGGTCAGCCCCATGCCCACCGGCTTCGGCGCCATGCCCGAGCCCATGTCCCTCCCCTCCGTGCCCGCTCAGCCCATCACCATGGTCCCCATGGCAGGAATGGCCCCCATGGGCCGCGTAATGCCCGGAATGGGGGTTGGCGCCGTCGGAGGCGCGGGGGCCAACGCGGGGATGACCGCGGGGATCCCGGCCTCCATGTCCATGCCCCAGCCCCTGATGAGCATGCCACCCCAGGCAGGGACGCAGCCCACAGGAACCACCAACCCCTTCCTTTTGTGAGGGGGGGGAAGACGACACGCCCCCAAGTAACCCCTCCCCCTCCTCTCTCTTTTCTTCTGTCTTCTACTTTGGCTCCTTAAGAAGCTTCAAAATGAACAAGGAGATGTCTTATCCCATTTATCCCTTTATAACCAACTCCTAGCCAGGTCGTAGTCCCAGCCTGGCCTCCTCCTTCCTCCTTCCTTAACACCCTCCTTTACCCCCCCCTCCTGTCTCTTTCTCTCAGTGCTACGAGCTGCCTAGTCCTGTGTGTTCCATACTGATCTGACCATGATGACCACAAAGAGTTTGCATCTTGTCTCCAGACTTACAGAGTAGCAGGGGTGTTTACAGTTTTTCCACAGAGGCAGGACAGGACCATCTCCTCCCTGTCCTCCTCACTCACTCGCCTCCACTCCCTTACTTCTTCCCTTAGGATTGTTACTTTCTTCTTCTGTGGTGGAGTGACAGGAGTGTCTGACTGTACTAACGCCAGGATCTTTATCTCTTCACTAGAGCTAATCTTTTCTAAGCCCTGTCAGCTGGTGCGTGTGTGTGTGCGTGTGTGCGTGCGCATGTGCGTGTGTGTGTGTGTGTGTGTGTGTGCACATCTCAGTACTTTTACACTGTGTATATTCCAGTGGGTTTTACCTACACACACTGGCGTACGGATGAGAGATGGACAGATGTGTTTATACTCTTGTGTGTGTTACTAAGCAGGGATTTTGCACATTTTTTCTTTCTCTCTCTTTATTTTTGTTTCTCTTTCCGCGACTGTTGGGCTCACCGTTACACCTTAGCTAAAGGGAGGGAGGCTGGCCGCTAAAACGACATACACTGCCGCGGCCCTCGGTACCACTCAGTCACAATTCTCTGGTCACTTCCTGTCAACTTGGACCTTCTCCTGGCCCTCCACGTGAACTTTGACCTCCAGGGGTCACGGGATAAACAATGAACACTTCTCAAAGGAGATGAACCCCTTCGTCCGAGGGGTTGAAAAGATGCGCAGACGCTATTTTTGTTTGTGTGTGTGTTTGCTCAAGCGCAGGTGTACTGTTAATGCTCGGATACTAACAGCCACACGTCGATGTATTTGTCACTGAGTCTCCCCCCAGTATGTGTTTGGAGAAAAAAAAAAAGACATGAACTGTGATGGTGTCAGTATTTTGCTATCTGAACGTACGGATGCAGTGAGGCATCGTGGGACAGTTTTTTTTTCTTTCTTTTTAGTTTGTTTCTAGGGTCAAAGGGAAGAGGGGTGGGTTGTGTGTATGAGTGTGAATGTGTGAGAAGTTTGCATGAGAGATACGTCTAAGTTTCCAAGTATACTTTAACGAGCAAGTTTCCCCATTTCTCAGTTCAGTGGAAGTGACTTAGAAATTGCATAAGTTAGATTCTGAATTCCAAACAAGGGGATAATGTAGACATCTGCAGCCTTAAGTGTGTGTGTTTGCATGTGTTATGTGTGTGTAGCCATACATCAAGTGTTGGCATGGTGACATGGCGGCAGAAGAAAGCTCTGGGTTTTAAAGAGCATGTCAGCCACTCAGCACCGTGAAGAGAGTTTACCTCCAAGTGGATTTACTGTGGCTAATCTGTCTACAAGAACATTACCAGGTAGACACACACTCGCACACACACACACACACTCATGCACACGGGGGTTGTTCAAGGATCGGCCTATTGATAGCACAGGGAATCCCGCAGCAAACAACAGTGAGACCTGTCATGTAAACGAGCAGTTGTTCATTTTGTTGGTTACTTTTTTTGTTGTTATTTACTCGTTAGATCTAAAAATCCATAGCTAAGAGTTTTGGAGCTGTGTACTAGCATGTATCTTCTTCATTCTCTCTTTTGTCTATTTTCTGTCATTCTAGTTTTTTTTCACCCTATGGGTAGGCTATGTAATTCTCTTCTCTTAGAAGCACAAACTGTTACCAAAGTCATAGCGACTGTGATTTCTGAGGGGGCGTCGTACTTTGAGTAGTTTTGAACAGTAGGGTCACACTTCACTGATGTTTTTTTTTTTGTTCCCTGTTAGGGATGCTCATGATATCAGACTCCATTATTATAATTTTTTTTTATATTTCAGAGCTATATGTGCAGGAGTTTGTTTAAGAAAGTGTTACTGTTGGCTGAATATCGGCACATTTACTGACAGCAAGCTGACTCTTCTGTTGGTTGAGAAAAGTGGGTTGATGAAATACAGCTGATGCGCCTGGTGTATAGACCCTTCTTCTCTTTAGGTCACTGTAATCCCTTCTCTTCAGTTCTGTTGATATCACTGCCAATGTTATTACTGTGGAGGGGGGGCAGGGGGTGTTTTTATTTTTTTCTTTTGGTGTGAGTTGGCGCCCTCTCCTGGTCTGCTGTGGTATGATAGCTACAACACAGGACCTTCTATTTCCACTCGAAGCAGACCTTCATTTCTCTCAGGCAAAAGGAGGGGCAGCTCCAACCGTATGTATGATTTTTTTTTTTTTTTTTTTTTTTGATGATGCTGAGGGGTGGTGATGATTTTTATGCTTGGGGTCCCGAATGAATGGATGTGACACTGACTTGCAGAGACCAGCAAACATTTTTAATCTCAACTAAATATATGCAAAAATTGGAGTTGGTAAAAAGTGAAAAAGATGAGAAGACTTAACGCTTGATGTGTTTTGCAAAGTTAGATTTGCTAATAAAAGTCTTGTATATTGAAATGCTACTATGATACTCTAGCTAAGACATGTCACTTTCTCACTGGCCTTGATTTCACTGCGGCCTGACCTTTAACTTCACTCCAGCGATTGTGGAAAAGGTTGTTTTATCAATGCATTGAAAAAAAAAAAAAAAAACTGTCTTGAACAAATTCAACACTCCCAAACAGTCAGATGACACTGCAGTCGACACTTTTCTTGATCCCTGGCAGCAGTTTCACAGTTGTGGCTATGGTGCAGTGAAAATGTGGCCTGTGTGTAGCGAGCTCCTCTGTGTGTTACTATGTATTCACTATGCTTTTATCAAGAGGACTAACTGACCTTATGGACTGTCTGTCTTTATATGCATAAACAGCCTCCTTTTAATCTTTTCCATGTCTGTCTATTTACCCTTCTCATAGTACTGGGAGCAGGCTGCTTTTTTTTTTTTTTTTTTTTTTTTTTTATTGGATACGTGCTCAACCTGTTGGCATTATAACTGTATAATATAATTTATCATTTGTACTATTGTAACATACTGTTCCTCTGTATACCTTATTATTCTGTGTAATGGGTTTTTGTAGGAAAAGTCACCGTGGTATTTTAACGGCATCTAAACAAACGAACGCAGCGGGCCGCACCCTGTCGGATGAGGACAACTGTAGCTGCATTGGTTCAAAATAAAATGTGTTATCACTTCAGCTCTGTAACTCCAGCGTCTGTGTGCCCTTGTTGTTGTCAACGTCTGAACATGAATTGAAAATCGACATTTTAAATTGTAAATTTGGGGAGAAAATTCAAACAATTCAGAGGTAAAGACCACATTTATTTAAAAAAGTAAAAAATATAGTAAAAAAAAGAAAAAAATCAGGCTCATACAAATATATCTGAAACTGCTTATTGGAATACATCTAATAAAATGTTATAATTCATCTCTATACATTTTGACTAAAAACTAGGCACAGCAGTGTGTGTGTGTTACCTCTTGCATTCTGTATGTCTGAAGTGATGGCATTGCAGTATTGTGGATTTCCACACTAAGTGAGGAAGGTAAACAAGTCATTTTATATTTTACGTGAGTGTTGGGTTTTCCTTTTGGTGGGGATCAAACATCCTTGAGAGCCAAAACAACCCCCCCACCAATCAGTTGTCTGTAAAACAGTCTTATTACATTGTGTACGGTTGTTCCTCTGTCGACCAGCCGGATGTGACAGATTGTGTGATCGATGGGCTTGATGGTCCTGTGTCGTAGCCCAGCTTCTTCATGTCTTTAGTCATGATGTGAAAGGAGACCGTGACGAAGCCTTGGGAACGAACCCGCGTCACTGCAACACACAATATAAGATGCGTATTTCACTGTAGAATGTTATTTTGAAAACTCAGAGGAGCATTGTACTATTAGACTGAAATGGGTAATGACGCTTTATCAATATTTGGGAATTTATGTTAGTTGCATTATACTCAAAGTTCCACATGTATTTATAGGCGAGAGCAGTGGGTCCCTGCTTTAAGACGACTAGTTTCCTTCGATCGGGGCAGTTCTGTCAGCTTAAAAGTAACCCACCTACTTATAAGTGACTCATCTTAGAAATGTCTGGCTCAAGGAGTTTGCTGTTTATTTTTTACACGCTTTTGTCCAACTCAAATGTGTTTCTGAGCTGAGATGGGGTGAACAATGTGGGAAAAAAAACCCTGGCATAAATGCCGAACAAACCTTCTCTGCCTTCACCCTGGGCCACTACTTTAGGGTCTGTGTACTCCGGCCGCCGTCCCAACAGCCAGCTAAACAAGAGGAAAAAACACAAGTGTTGTATTTGTACTTCATTTTGTCAGTATCATTCTGTTTCTGATGACTTTATCAAGGCATTTTTCTAACTTTCTTTTTCATAAAGATAAGTCTTGTCCTGACTTTACATATTGATTCAACCCATCATAAAATATCATGTACTTGCTATTCTTGCTAAGTCTTTCCTATGAAAAGTCCTCTCTGACATACAGGAAGTGATGCGCTCATGTACATGTAATGTAGAGTGCATGAGGAAGAAAGCACCACTTCCTTCAACCTGTAACACTTTCCCAGATCAAGTGGAAAAACAAAGGATGTTACCAGTGTTGCTGTTTAAATTGCAACTCCAAAGGTCCAGACATGCACCTGTGCATCCGTAATAGCTGACTGTGTTGACTGGGAGTTGTGAGTACCTGTGTGTGTGTGTGTGTATCCATACACTGATAACAGCAGCTGGCAAACAATACTTACTGCTGTGGAGTATTCTCACCACTGAGGCCTAAGACTGTATCCACAGCGGGACTCACATCCACACACACGCAGGAGCAGTAAATATTTGATAACGCTCAGATATCGGCTGCTTCCCTCCAGCAGGCACAACTCATCATCCGCAGCACCACAGCTGCTCAGACAGAAAACTAAACACACAAACACACGACAGCTCACGCATCTCACCTTGTGAATTTCTGAAGTCTCCATGTGGGCTCTGGAACAAACATGGGGATAGTTCGTGTGTGTCTGACAAAGAAAAACAAATAACAGGTTCTTCTCACACAGGCAATAAACAAGAAGAAATCAGATCCAACCTTGCTAATGTTCAAGCTTAGTTTTGTGACAGAGGCAAGCAATATCTGCTGGTTTTAGGCAGGGATGTGACTTTTTACTAACTAGCCTTTCAAATGCAATATGTAGTCTAACTAATTACTTCCTTCTATAGGTGTTTCTTAAAAAGAAGAGGAAGTAGATGGTGCTAATACTGACTGTCCAGGTGTGAAGGGGATGTGTGTTGCTCCATAGCCTCTGACCACGTCGTTGCCAAACACATCTGGACCGTACACACTCACCACGAGCTGAGGCCCTGGAAAATAAAAATAACATCTTCATCTTGTACTGGTCAGTTCTTGTACTAGATCTGTAGTCTTCCATAGTGTCATTTATATCTAATATGATTTCAAAAATGCCTCAGAGATGTTTATCTATGAGGGCAACGGCTACCAAACAGCTTTGTGTGGTATGTATGTGTGAAACACTCACATCCGGAAGGGTTAGTGCTTTTAAATGTCGTCTCCAGCGGGAAGTTCCATATTAATTTGTGTGAAGACTGACTGCCTTTACAGGTTATTTGAGTGATGCCTTCCTCCAAACCCTAAAGAGAATGAGACAAACACAAAGACTTCCTGGTAAGATGATGACCACACGATTTTCACTGTTCAATATCAAGCATATCGAATCAGGCCGCTGCCATCAGACAGAATTCTAGCGAGACCTTCTGTATTAATTTTCATAAATCACGTTGTTGTCTAAAATTAACTCCAAAGTCCTTGATGAAATTAGTCACTAGCTGCTCTCACATGCTTATAATAAGATTTCAAGCACTCAGTCAAAAGCTTTGTGAACTTCAAATGAATGAGAAATGTATAATAGTAACACAGAACATAGACAGAATAGATTTTGCATGACTTCATTTGTTACTTCAATTTACACAATTCAGACTATTTACAATCCTTTATTTCGATTTTCCTTGATGATTTGCAGAAGATCATATACGTGCAAACATGCAGTGCATTGCTTAAGTTTAATATAGTTTTAATAGTTAACAGAACCAGAGCATTAAAACACTAGTGTGACACTGAACAGTCCTCATGGTTCAGTATCCAGCTACTCACCGAGGTGGGAGCCCAGTCATGACCATAGACAAAACAGTATTTGCAGTACAAGTTGTCGTACTCTGGAAACTGAAATACAACAAAAATATCACCTTTATTCACAGACGTAATGAAACAAACACACAGAATTTAGACAAATTCATGTGTGATAACTTAACCGTTCCGCGATTGTTTCTAAAGCTGAAGTTAGCTGCTAGGCTAGGCTAGGCTAGGCTAACAGTCAGAGCCGCTACTCACGTTCGCTCCTTCAATTTGCCCGTTAACCGTGAGCAGAAACACGGACGGGTTGCTTGTTGCCATCACGGCTTCGGTTACTAAACTAAAAAATTCAATCTGTCTGTGCTTCACCATTAAATTTCATCCACTTTACAGGAAACCCGATGCTAATCATGTAGCTAAACCTTCTCCGTTGCTAAGGCGACGTTTGCTCCTCCCTACGGCTGCCTGCCAGGTCCAAACCGAGCGGACTGCTGCTGAAGTAACACCCGATGTCCACAGGATGGCGACAGGGACCAGGCACGAGTTTGGAAGAACCAGAGGGAAGAAAGGAGGAGGCAGAAACATGTGCAAGTGGATTTGAAGAGAGTTGTTGACAGACATAAAATATTCAAGGTGAGTGATGCAGAAATGTGTGAAACAACAACAATCTGTCATGTTGCATTTTGATATTCACATCAGATACCTAGTCAGGCCCTCAAACCCATTCAGTGCAGACACAACACACACACACAACTTGCTTGTTCATGGACATATTTTAGAGATATGTGGTCAATGCAAAGATGAAATGTGCAGCATGGCAAGAAGACTGTCCAAAGAGATGGAGGTCACGAGGATCAGGTCCAAGAGAAGTCATGAGGAAGCAGCAGGGAAAGAAAAGATTCAAGGGAGAAGGATGCATGATGAATATTGTTTGTGTATTATAAGATTAAGTTCCTTGCATTTCTTGTCATGGTGATTAACTGCACTGCTGAGGCGGAAAGGAAATCTGAGAGAATAGAAAGAGCTGTTGATGCTGAAAGGAAGATTTTTGATATCATGGGAATAACTGGAGAGGAAGTGCAGGAGCTGTTGAGAGGCTTTCAGACCCTCAGAGCCTGGACTGAGTAGTTTCATCTATTAGAGAATGGATGATGGTTGGAGAACAATTTTTTCCTTTTTAACTTTTGGATTAGATACGAGAATTGAACAATCAATCCACTAGTAGGCAGTAATGCACCTTTTTTGGATGCAAACCACCTCTAAAAAAACCAACAAAGAAGAGGAAGAAGAAGGTGGAGGCTGTGTCGTCAACAGAAATCCACATGGTTCAACCTCTTGTGCATGAAGCAAAGGCTGCAACCACCTGGAATCAAAACCACATGATCCCAGACGGAAAGACTAGACTGCCTTTTAATTATTCACGTTGTCCTGAGGAAGACCATGAGATGAGGTTGAAAGCTTTAACACAAAGTAAGTGGGCACAGAGTTGCTGATATGGAGAGGAGAGAATGCATTGTTGTGTGACTTATAGACGTATGAAATGTAACGTCGTCACACCAAGTTGTCAATGTTTAAGGCTGGCCTATCCCTTTTTTGCAAGTGAGGCAGCTGCACTCGCACAGTATTACAGCCACAGATGCAAACCTCATAAATTCCCCAAATGACCAGAGTCAATTATTAAAGTTAAATATAACTTTTTCCCTTAGACACAAACAAAATTAGTTTTCTAGATAGACTAGATAAGTGTGTCCAGTGCTGTGTACCACTGAGGATACCCAAGGGCCTGTTTTCAGAAAGGGTCATTTCTATTATTAATATTCCTAAATTTGCCAACATTAGATAAAAATAAAATTCCTCCACCACAACACAGCTTTTAGACTCAATATATTATTATTTTATGTTTGTTTGGGGAATTTTGACTCATGTTCTCAGTATTCTTGAAATCCACTCTGTTCCTTTGTAACCAAAACCTTCTTAAGAAGCACTATGACGTTTATACATGTCTGGATGACAGATAGTTGGGAAAGTTGGGATGTTGTGTAAAACATAAATAAAAACAGAATACAGTCATAATGTAATCTTGTTCCAATCCTGTGTTTGACAAAGTGGTGAACCTCTCTCCATCCTCGCTTGTGAACGACTGAGTCTTTCCAGGATGAACCTTTCATAGCCAATCATGATACTATCACCTGTTACCAATGAACCTGTTTACCTGTGATATGATCCAAACAGGTGTTTTTGGATCAGTCCACAACTTTCACAGTCTTTTGTTGCTCCTGTCCCAACTTGTTTGAAACGTGTTGCTGCCATCAAATTCAGAATAAGCAGATATTTACAAAAATCAATGAAGTTAATAGTCAAACATTAAATATATTGTCTTTATATTTAATGTACTATTTCCAGTTGAGTATACGTTAAAAATGATCAGCAAATGATCACATTTTGTTTTATTGATGTTTTACACAGCTTCCCAGCTTTTTTGGAATCAGGATTGTAATGATCACAGTAGGCTATTTGTGATTTGTGTGAGGACTGTGGCCTATTATAAAGGACGTTGAGCTCAAAATCCCATATACTTTAGTGTAATTATTAGTCTTATGTATCCATTTACCGCCTTTGTTCTGATAATTAGACGTGTTTTCGTTTCTATCAGCTCCGTCACACACACCAATAATCTTCCCCTCTGTCTGTCTGCCTCTCTCTGCCTACGCCCCCCCCACCCCCCACCCCACCCCGCCCCTCTTTCTTTCTGTCTGTCTGATCGGTTGCTGTGTGTCCTGCTGTCAGACAGCAGCGGGCCCCCCGAGTCTCTGACCTTTTCTTACTGCCCAAACAGCAGCTCGCTTTCCAGCCTCCATCTTTTTACTGCTCGCTTCATTCGCCCTCCTCAGAGCTTGTGTCAGTGTTGCCCTCTCTCTTCCCACCTTAACCCCTCCTCCACCCTTTCTGCTTCCATAATAATGTCAGGGAGGCATTAAGTTTTTATTAGTAAAACAGGCCACTGTTACACAGACGGCAGACAGACCTTTAGTCGGACTTTCATGTAAATACTCTTTAAAAAGCAGCCATACGATGACACTGTAGTCTATTATACAATAAAAACTCCATTAAGCCTCTTTCGTTGCTGTATCCCTCCTCTTCCTCCAATCCCTCCATTTTCTGCCTCCCATCATCAGTACCTCCCTACCCCTCCTCTTCGTCCCACTGCTTCTCTGGCCCTCCTTCCTCTCCACCCCCCAGTTTTGTGTCTCTTTGTGTTTCTCCACCCTCCTGCAATCCCTCCGTCCCGATTCCATCTTCAATCATCTCCCCATTCTCCTCTTGCCAGCATCTCCCGCTTCTTTCTCCCCAAAGTCCTGCCTGTTTTCTCTTCTTCTCATCCTCCTCCTCACTCCCAATATTTCTCCTCTTTTGAACATCTACTCCCTCCTTCTTCTTCTTCAGCGTCTCTTCCTCCCACTTCCTACCTCGTTCTCCTCACCTCCCTTTTCTCTGACCCCCTTTTGTTCCTCCTCCATCTCTCCGGTCCTCCTTCTCCCTGCCAAATGCCTGATTTAGAGTCAGACAGCCTCACGACTGGCGGCCCATTTAAAGTCACCGCGGAGTGGCCGGTCCAAAGGGGTCATCCGGCCATATGGGATTGATGGGATATTTTTACCTGACTACTCATACAAATTCTGAAAGCTGGCGTGTTTTAGACAACTTGCACATGTGTTATGTGTTATTTCCAAACATAAGCCCACAAATCCCATCACACTACACACCTTAGATGTATTTTTACTGCCTGGAAAAAGCTCCGGGAGACAGGAACGCACACGTCATTGGCCACCTTCTGCCCGTCCCAGGTCCCCATGTGATTGAAGTGACACTATGTGTTTCTTATATGTATTCCTAATAGAGATTTTTTTTTCCACGTCACAGAGCACACAATGATCTCACGCCTGGAGGCTGCAGCATCTTGGAGAAACGTCTCGCTGAAGTGCCCTTCACAGGTATTTGCTCGGTGAGTGTGATTCATCCAGAACAGGGGTGGCAACTGGAGAGAGGAATAGAACGAGACTGAGAAACATCGCAGTCCTATTTTAGCCTCGGCGTGTGTACACTCACCATACAGATCGCTAACAAACTGTCACAAAATATTATGTATGACAAGCGTAATTCAGTGAGTCATAATGTTTCTAATTTAATTTTCAAATGGGTGCACACACGGAATAAGCTCACAGAAGGGAGAGAGATGCTGATGGAGGTTAATGTCTCAAACTGTGTGTGACTAATGGTCCGTGACCACTGGTTCACAGATTTTTTGCTCCTGAGAGGAGGCCCTCGACACGTAACCTGCTGCCCAGGTGCGTGCACGGGAGGAGGTGTGGGAGGGTGGGTTGGGGCTGCAGGATGTGGCAACATCACCAATAATGACATTGAGGATACAGAAGACGTGTAAGAGGAGTGTAAGAAGTACAGAAAGTGTCCTTCATGAAATTATTAGTCAATGAATAAACTGACAGGAAAGGAACTGACAACAGTTTTTGATAGTTATTAAAAACCCTGCACATGCATTGACCCCCCTATTTTTTTTGCCTCCTCTCAGGACTTCTTCTTCCTCCCTCTCTCTTATAGTCTGACATGCCACCGTCGGAAAAGGGTGTAAAAGACGAAATGAATGATGGCTGAGTGCCATTTAGCTGCTTCTGTTATGGTTTGACTTTAGTTATTTCCCGTTTTATTTTGTAAGAGTAGGCCTTCGGGTGTGTTTAGTCATTTTACTTCCTGCCTTTGTGTGTTTTCCGCCTTTAGGGTTGTTGATTGGTTTCCTCCCCTCCTTTTGTATTTAGTCTGTGTGTGTTCCCTTCACTTTGGGCCAGTTCATCTTTGTATCTTGTGTGAAATTGCTCCAGCCTCTGTTTCTGGATTTCCGATTCTTGCCTGGTCCCATTTGGATTTGTTTGCCTGTTTGGACTGCCATATCCGTTTATGACCCTTGCCTGTTTCACCGTCCCGTAAATCTGTTGTTCATTTCCTTTTGTTAATAGTCATTGAACTGCTCCCGTCCTTCCTCTGTTGTCTGCAGCTCCAGTTTCAGGGCCCTGGTATCGGGCATGCTGGCTTGCTGTCACCCTGTCGTACAGTATATTATTAAGTTAGGTGCAGGAAAGAAAGAGAGAGGAGATATTGATGGTTTAGAAGGAATTCTCATTGCTGCAGCTACACACAGACAGAAATGTTCTCAAACTATCTAAACTACCTTCATACTTGTAATAAGACAGATTGTGTTGCACTGTTCCTTTATTAAAACTGTCCATTAATTCCACGTCAGCCGGTCTCGGTGGCTTTACAAAGACAACTACCTCTGTAATGATACCTGTGACAGTCAGTACATTCAGCATGTCGAACAGAAAATCCCAATCTGTCTGTTGTAGCCCTTCACATTGACTTTAATGAGCTGTTCCTCGGGCTGTCTCCTCCTCAGTCGAGCCTCTCTGTCTGTTTCCGGCTAAACTGTCTGCAGAACATTCTCGTCTTCTTGTCTGACGAACCTGCGCTGCTTTCTGAATTCTGCTGTTTACTGTTTGTGTCTCTGTGCACGTGCCTGTGCGGTGCACGCTTGTAGGTGAGTGTGAGTGTGTGTGTGTGTGTGTGTGTGTGTGTGTGGTCCGCCTTCGGCCCAGTTTAAAATCTTTTATTCCCTCTGGGACAGGCACCAAAACTCTGCATCATATTTTTAAACTACTCCTCCTCCTCCATACTGTCCCCTCCTCCTCTCTGCCTCTCCCCAAATGTCTCTCTGCCTCAGCCTCAGAGTCCTCTTGGCTCCCAAGGGCCCATCTGTCCAGAATAAGGCCTGGTCTTCTTTTGACTGCCGCAAACATTAGAGCCAGTTTTCCTCTAAAGGACAAACTTCATTCAAACTTGAGTGAACAATTTTTGCCTTCTAGGAATTTGTTTGACATTTTGGGAAACGTGCTTATTCACTTTTCTTGAAGTGCAAGGATGATTGCCACATACAAATTCACCTGTGAGAAGTATTACAGTTTTTAACAACTTGCTTTATTTCTATATAGGCCACTGAAAGTCCATTATTAAGCTATCATGACATTGTGGTGACATACATCATTATAAACCCATCCCCAGTTATAATTGCTTGGATAAAACCTGTCAAACCAAAATTCTGCACTTCTTTGCCACAAGAACTCAACATGCATTCAGTCGACAGTAAAATTCATTAAGGGCTCGGTAACAACACGACCGACTGGTGAGAGAGGAACCTAAATTTCCTGGCAGCATCAACCTCGTCTTTCTTTCTCTGGGAGCCTGTTCTGCCCGCAGGCGACCGCGCTGCTCTGTACCCTCCGCTGTCCTTCACCGAGGAGGAGAGCAAAGGGAGGGTGGAGGAGGGAACGAGGTGGTGCAGGGGCAAAAACAAAAAAATGAGGAAGCTATTCCTTAAAAAAAAGACAGCTGTTCTAAAGTACCATAAAGCAGTGAGCAATAGCAGGGAGAGGAGAAAACTCAAGCAGCCGATGAGGGAGGGAAAGCAGAGATGGATTTGAAGAACTCAGAGGGGAAGTTATTTAGATATTCATCACTGGAGTGAGTCTTTAAGGTCAGCCTGGTCTACTGAGCTCCCCGGTGGTGGAGTAATAAGTCATGATGCTGTTGGCTGTGGTTGACAAAAACAAAAAAGCTACCAGGGAGAACTCGTTATGTACTCCAGTCTGTCGGATAGGAGCAGATTTTCTATTCGTCGCATTAGTTTAATGCACTCCATTAAATCTCAGCTTAACCAGCACTGCTGCTTGTCCTTTCTATTACATTCATTCATTGTACATCAGCTGTCGAATTAGCGTTCTGTCTCCTGTGCCGCACTATTGATTTCTTTTAATGGCGATCGATCTGGAAATTAAGCTTTTTCCAGTTGCTGCTCCGTATGAGAGAATCAGCTAAATGCCTGCGGCATGAAACGTACCGCAGGTATTAAATTAGGGGTCGAAGGTCATTCAAGTCACATAATCACTTCTCCTATAGTCATATTGTCATGTCAACAAAAACATTTTAAAATTGCAGACTATAGTCATGTTATAATCAGTCACATCATATGTCAGCTCACAAGTACAATGTAGAAACAGCAAATGCAGGTGGGTGGGGCTTGATGATTGAGGCCACACCCCCTTCATGCCACACCTGAGCGGGCTCTGTGGGGCAGTCGATTAATACGTTGGGCTGTTAACTGAAAGGTTGGTGATTCAAGCCCAACTAAGGATGTTTTCATTGTAGTTAGGAAACAATGAGCAAATGTATCAGTGAGTCTGCACAAAACAAAAGAGAATATTGAGATAGACAGAGGAAAGCTGTGTCGACTCAAAATTCAGGAATTTCAAAACATTAAAACAGAAAAAGAGTTCAAACATTTAAGAAGAGAAAACTATACATAATACATGGTTCCAAAGAGGGATTCAGGAATTGAATTTTATTAGTTGAGCGTAGATAGCAAACTCTCCGGGCTGCAAACTTTTCTTCTGTAGAGTGAGATGAGAGAAACAAACAACCTTATCTTTTAAAAAACAAATTAAAGTTGTGCAATTGTGTGCAATTCATCAGTCACTCACCAACTCTGATGATGTAGTTCCAAGATATAACACACTTTTTCATTTGGGTCATCACGTGCTGACCACTTTCTTTCTCAGTTATCTTTTTTAGCTCTGTCATCAATATAAAGTCAGAATTTGGGAGTACGACAAGAACAATTTTGTAAAGGTGCACACACACACACACGCAATAAGAGGGAGAGCAGGAAGCCAGAGAGGTGCTGTAACCTACTTGTACATTTCCACCTGATAATCTCCCACATCTGCTCCAACACCTGGCAGTTTGTGAACCACAGCTGTATCGGTGATTGAACAGATACATCTAATAGAGTAGTCGACATGAGGAATACAACGGATAAAAACATTCACCTGAAAATAATTACAGAGCAATTTAACACCAGCTGAAAATGTAGCTTTTGTGGCCTCCCGTGATTTAAGTGATGTAGAAGTGTACTTCAGCGCGCTGTGACATCACTGGTGGGCGTGGTTAAAGGTGCACTAGAGTACACTTCTGACCATAGCCGAGACTTAAAGCTTTGAATCAGAGAAAGTTTTTCACCCTGGTATTAAGTCAGTCTTTAAATCGCAATTACGCACCTTACACGCCGTTTCTCAATAGCTGTCAGCTTTGAAAGAAGCATGTTATAATGAGGCGAGGGAAACTGTGCAGAAGCTCACAACAAGAAAATACAGTTTGTACTGGATCGACTCAGGAACAATGCTCTCTCACTATGGGGCTGATAAGCACACAGAGAATAATAGAAAAACATCTGCAAGAAAATTGCGAGACATAACAAATTGACAGAGCTCAGAAAATTACCATTAAATGCTGTAGGCTTTGCAGTGATGGTATAAATCCTTGCACCGTCGTCGAGGAGCTTTCATTGTTTAAGTCTAGCGCACATAAACCTAGTTTAAGGGGAACAAAGAGAAAACAAAACAGTATTTCTCTGTGTTTAGCCCCTCAATCTCATTTGACCCTGAACACAAGCAGGCCTAAGAAATGGAAAATGGACGATTGGATAAAAGGAATGATCATCCTTCACTGTTTCCTATATCTGGACAGCTGGAGGAATTCCTTCAGCCTTGTTAGACATGATCTGTCGTGGGTCGGGTGCCACCTTGGTGAAAATGATCAGATCAGATTTTTCAGCTCAGGACAGCCAAGGACTATTTCACAGCACCAGGTGTATCAGTGTGAACACTAACAACCTCATGATGGTACCATTTAAAATACACTGCTAAACTAATACAAGAGCGGTTTCAAATCCCTTCCCCAGTCACCTGATCTAAACATAATTGAAGCTAAATGGGAAAAGATGAAGCCTTGAGTGCTCTTGTTGTGTAATTCCCCCCCACCCCCGTACTTCCGCTCTGCCCTGGGACTTGGAAGCCTATGTAGGATTTTTTAACCTTCATTTACCCAGGCAAACTGTTTAAGGACCACATCTTATTTACAGTAACGGCCTGGGGAAGCGGTTGTAGAGGCAGGCTGGGTTACAAACATTCAGACGCTCATCAGTTAGCAGTTAAGCGTCGCTGCAGTTTCACAGTTTGGGGTTCAGCAAGCTTATTGTGGAATGACAGAGGTATGGAGGAATGTTTGTTCGATTATAAGACGTGGTTGTTAAGGCTGATGTATGCTTGAAATAAAATTTTACAAACTGTATGGCTGTTCTGAAGGCAGGTGAAAATCTGGCTGTTGAAGAGAGGGTCAAAATGAAATAATTGATTCTTGTCAAAAAAACAAATCACTTGTTTGTACATAAGAAATAAGGTAGATGTAGTTGCATGAAGAAAGACAAAGGACTGCTTGAAAGAGAAGTTTAAATCCTGCATGTCTCTGCACACCTTGCCATGAGGTGGGAGTGATTGTCAGATTGTTTCTGAAATTGGTGGATGCATCCTGTCTCTATTCCAACATTGGAAATTTGTGAGGCGAATGTTTCAGATGCTGTTTGACGAGCAGACTGAAGCATGCATCATCCTTCGTGTATCTACCAGAAGAAATGATGCTTCTAGTTTTTTCTTCTGCTTGATATACGTTTCTGCTGCTGGTTTATGCCACCTTCATGACGTTTGAGTGTTTTTATTGCTCATGCCTTGCGCTGATCGTCACCTCTAAGCCTGTATCTGGCCCAACAGTGACAAAAAGTGTTTGGAGGTGTTCTTAATAGCATGTTGATGAGTCATGATGCATTCGAGGGCGTGCACTAATTTTGCATCCACAGAAATGCTTTCTTGAATTTTTATGATGCCGTCTGAGTGGAGTGTTTCCGGGGGCCAAGCCTCACTGATTTCTATAGGAAACACAACATTATAATGTGTTTTTCTCTGGTTTGGGCAGAACTGGATCATATTTTCTGGGAATTTTTTTTTTTTTTTTTGCTGATACCTGTATATAGCCACAAACATGTGAGCATACACACACTCAGACACACACGCTGACCCTAAATACACAAACACAGTAGCTCTTTACTGTCAGTGGTTTCAGCTCTTTGGCATGCATCCCTGGTTTCATTTCTCTGACAGAGAAAATCATGCTATGACTGATAATGATTTCCCTCTGCTCTGTGTACATCATGTTTGCCTGTGCATGTGCATGTGTGTGTGTATGTGCGTGTGTGTGTGTGTGTGCATGTGCATGTGTGTGTCACCGATCTTGACGATTAAAACATCGGATGTCTGCGTCTTTTTTGCTTACAGAGAAATAACTGCCCTCGATAAAACTTTAATCAATAGATGACTCAGGTAAACAGAGCCGCCGCGTCTCCGTCTGCGCAATATTAGTCTGAGTGTGCATCGGCAAAGGAAAAAAAAAAAGAAAGCAGGTCAGGTAAAAGTGTCATCGATTTATGACTGGCATCTGAGGAATGAAGAGCCCATTTAGCGTGGAAGCCCATTAGTAATGTATGCATATCTGTATGTGTGTGAGGAAAGGAGGAGAGAGGGTGGAGGGACAGAGCATCATCATTTATATGGCTCCTCCATTAGCCTGAGTGCTTCCGTGACAACATAATGGCCGTCGCCCAAACAACAGGGTCACTGTAGTTATGAACACACCCGGCAACTGCTGATGTCAATGTAGTAAAGTGGGTCCCAGAGTCCCACTTGGCTGGAGCGAACACTCACACACACAGACACACACACACACACACACACACACACACACACTCAGCTTGGACAGGGCAACTCTTTGGGATTTGAGAGGTTTTTGAACTAATCAATAATGAAAGAAGGGATGATGGAAAATGAAAGAAAGAGAAGCAACGAGGACGACTGGAGGGAAACGGCGAGCGGCTGAAAACGAGAGAGACATAGTGCGATGGAGAGCCCTCCCGCGAGAGTTGTCTCCAATACACCACAGTTATAATGGAGTTATACAGACCCACTTTCCCAAAAAGCATCTCCGCGGTAAGATTATCTGTTCCTTTATGAACTGATGGACTGAGAAGTGCTTGAGATGTTTTCTTGATCTGGCTCATATTTACTGAAACTCGGGGTCAAATGGATTCTAAAGTAAGGCGGAAGAGGGAGGAGGGAGAGACAAGCAGATGTAGAAAGAAAAAAGTAAAGTAGGGAAGGGAGTTATTGAGTGTTGAAACACACGTTTTGTTTTGTGTGTGTGTGTGTAGATCCTCCAGACCAGAAGCTAAAAACTAGGATGTGGTGTCACATTCGCTGCGAGATTATTCCCCAAATTATCTCTGCTTCAAACCATTTTTTTATTCCCCCTCTGTGATTTCAAAAAGAAGGAATTTCCAAATCATGTTTGCCTAATTAGAAGAAAATAAAGCCCTTCCCTTTGAAAATTCCCACTGCGTAAGACAAGTTGCACCCATCTCAGACCATTCGCTGTCTTTCACTTTGAGTTTGTGCTGTTTATCGATTTATTTTTCTGCTCACTCCTCATGCAGGGATACATATCTCCCACTAATTAGTAAGAAGTCAATTTTGCTTTTTTGTTGACGAGTTGAGACATATTGACTTGTTTGGCCTTTTTTTTTGCCATCAGTGTGGTTTATGAATGGTAAGAATGGATTGTAACCTGGTAGTGCTCTGAAAATGTTTTTTCAGGTTCTAGGCTTGGCAATGTTGGTCTGTCCACCACTTTGGTCCATACTGAAATATCTCAACAAATATTGGATGGAATTTTGTACAAACATTTATGGCTCCCACAGCATCAGGTCAAAATATTAAAGACCCCCTCCAATAAAATTGAGTTTTAACCTTAAGCAAGATAAGCAGTTAACATCATGGCCAAGCTTTTCTGCTTTGGACCAATGACAGTCTCAGAAACCAGCCAGGCCTTAGACATAACATACCTGAGGATCCCATCATGTTATTTATTACTGTTACATTTCTAATGTTGTAGAGAGCAATACATAAAATCATTCCGATACATCGCCATGCAGGCGACCCTCTACCCCTCTTCTTCTTCAGAATCGTTCCTGCTTTGAACGTGTGTGGCTGAATTACTCCCATATTACCATTTTCTATTGTGCACAGCAGCCAGCAAAATAATAAACAAGTAGAGGTTTGTGTGTGTGATGAGTCAAAGCTGCAGGTGAGCGGTGGAGGGGAGGGTGGAGACAGAGGCGGGGACTATTTGTATACTCATATCTTTGCATACTACATGAAGGTGTAGTTACATCCATTTTAAGATATGAAGGGATTTTTTTCATCGAAGAAAACTTCTAAATATGTATAACTGGGTCAATAATTTGGCTGATGAGAAATAGTAATAATTACTAAAACATACTAAGATGCACCTAAGATGGTGAACGTGATAATTATTATATACTCAGTGATAAGCATGTTCAGCTCAAAGCACTGCTGTACCAAAGCCTCGCAGAGCTGCTAGCATGACTGCAGACTATTAGTCTTATTTTATATTTAGACAGCAAACAGATAGTTATCAACACCAGCGATGGCGTAAGAGACCATATAAAGGAATGTGGAGGAGGTGAGAAAGATATTAGTAAGGGTTGCGGTTCATTCCTCGCTGATCAGCTCATAACATCAAACCACCGCAAGATCACAAACTTTATTACAAAAAGACATATGGAAGAATGTGTGTGTGTGTGAGAGAGTGAAACCATGTGCACAGCAACACATACAGCTGTATCGCTGTGTGTTTTTTTTTTTTTTTTGCGCGTGTTAGAAATGTACAGAGCGGCAGGCAGGGTCCCACAGGCAATAAAATCTATACTTCAAGAGATGCTGTAGACTTCTGCCTGCTGCTTTGAAGAGCAATACAAGAGGGGAAGGATGGAGGGTGAGGGAGGGAGGTGAGGGCGGCGGTGGTTGGAAGAGGAGGCCAAAAACTGGAGGGAGAGAGATGGACCAGGGGGAATATGACACATTTAATGAATAGAGAAGGATGGGGGAAAAAAGGCAGGAATAAAAAAAAAAAAACTGAACTGATGATAATCACCAGATGCACACAGCAAGAACAAGGGCTGGTGAAGCAATAAAGCCAGATCCTGCACTGGAAAAAAATAAGGCTCGGCGTGATAGCTGGCATCAGACGGTACTGCTCAGCATATTACAGAAGAGATTAAATGGAAATTATGACTCACTTATCTACTGTCCCTTTATTGTCGTTGTCTACAAATAGCCCCTCGACGCACTGTGAGCATTTGCGAGGGGCACAGATTACAGACAGGGTGCAACAAAAGATAATTTCTCACGTATATTTATGACTCTTTGTCCATAACATTGTTTAATAAAGTGCTGCGATATTGAAAAAAAAAAATCCCATAGACTCTCAGATGGGCCAAAGTTTCACCATATGACTCATTTCATGCAGCACAAATAATCACATAAAAGCTTATTGAGTCATTAGAACAAAGATAATATCAGGATTGCTGTAAGCTCTGATGTGATGTTGTGAGAGCTAATTCCTTCCTTTAATGGTTAATGCCTTGTGCTTTAGTCATTAAGTTATACTTCCTACAGTACAGACTGTTTCACCATCCTCTGCAGTAAGTTCATTTTATTATCATTGAAAAGGGAGAACGTGCCTCATTTGTCAGTTCAGAACCTTTTTAAGTGTTTAAAATGACTTCAGTCCTTCATTGAATAATGATAATAAACTTTATTTAAACTTTTTATCGCACCTTTTGTACCATAAGCTCAAAGAATATAAATTACATGCACCTAGTACTTCACATAAAAAAAGCCAATACAAGGAGCAAAGAGTTTCAGGCCTGTGTCAGGAAAAATAATGGCTAATTAAAGACTCAAGTGAAGAGATGAGTTTTAGCAAAAGTCCAGAATGTTATTATGCTCATCTTCATTTACATGTTGGATGAGTTCAAATCTGTCCAGTAAATTCACAAACTCCATAGCTTTGTTGTGATATGAATATTCAGGTCTCCACTCATTAATCTGTCATATCTAGTGATACCAAGCGCAATAAGCTCTGAGATTTCCTGCATAAACACAGACGATTATCTCGGCGACCGATGCATTGTAGTGATGAGCGCTGATAAATGTGCTTTGAGCTCAAGATATGAGATAAAGGTGTAAATTCACCCAGGTCAATGCCTTTACACGCAAACTGTGTCGAACAGATGGCTGCGATCCTCCCTCCGTCTGACTGACTGATAAAAATGATCATTTAGCCTCTCTCAGTGTTGCTACACCAATAGAGCTGCAGGTCACAGCTAAAAACATTAAACGCAAATTCTTTTCAATTATCAGAAGGAGACTGGCTGAAGCTTTAACATGAACAAATTTAGTGTGTTATGTGTTTGACCAGATTACTGGTATGCTTTAAGGAAGCCGCATGTGATCTGTCTCATTTTTGATAGACACCTGAGCGATGATGTCACTGTTGTTTGACAGTTCATCAGTTTGGCCGAGCTTCAGCGCTTTTAACTCACTTGATTGGTGAATGTGGTGGAAGGGGCGGAGGCTGGATCCCTGATGAGTGTGATAAATTCAATCATTCAAAGACTTATGTGCATTATCTGCCAGACTTGAAAATAAACGAGAAAATATTGCTTTCGATGTCGGCTATTCATTATTCTTGACACATAATAGATTGTTTTTGCGAACAATCATAACTCACAATTTTTGCTCTGAGCTAACAGGTGTTGTTAAACTGATACAGCTTCTGGGTGTTAATCTACATATTAATGTGGTTTTGTCTGTTTTCTCAATGTCCTCCTTTGTTAGAATACATGCACTCATAGATTACCTTGGTAGAAGTGGTGTTGATGTATCAGTGAAAAAGTGTCTTAATATCGATGTTGCCTTGGCTGGAAGAAAATATTGTGATGCTTAAAGATGGACTTAAGAATCAGGTCTTTCCTGACCTCCAATGTTTCACCTTGCTGCGGTGATGTTCAGGTGGACTTCAGGACCCTGCGACATCACTTTTGGGTGGTCCAACAGAGCTCATGTCTGACCACACCCAACCACACCTACGAGTGAGGTCAGAGGTGAAACAGGCTCGAAACCTTTCAACCAGAGAGGGCGGCAAAACATTACTTTTCAGCCTTAAGTTACTCTATAATCTTTGTGAACCATCTGTATTTGATTTGCAGTATGAAACAAAATTAGTTATTCTCATGTCAGTATACAGTTATATACAAGTCTCAGTACAAGAAGTGGGAACAAAAACATGCTGTAATTCACTTCCCTGCCGACCAGATGACCTTTTTATTTTGTGGCTAACATTGTTCCATATTTAGCTACCTCTGATGTTAAAGCATTTTGTAATACCAGAAGAATGAAGAACTTCATGATGCTAAATCAAGCAGAAATAGTGGCGAGTCGCAACGACGGCGACTTAGCTATGCTTGTGTACAGGACACAGGGGGCGAGTGTGTTTGCATGAGCTGATTTTTGAGGGATGTTCAAATGATCTCTCCTCTGACAATGAAACTCTTTGAAACATGCAAATGTGAGGTATTGCCATGCATGAAAGATAACACCCTGGGACATGGGGTTAATACAGAAATGAATAATAAGTGCTTTTCATGCATTCGTGTGATTTGTCCTGGTGGGTCACATGAGAGCAGGATGAGGGTCTTGCTGAATATTCAGTATGCTTTGGGTCATATTTCTGCACTATTACCTTGGGAGGGAAATTCTATCACGTCAAGGAAAGGGGAATAATTCTGACCGCTTTCAGAAAGGAGCCGATCTCTGATAACCAATCACCAACCCGGTCGCCGAACTCAAGAACATGCATATGGATTAGAGAGAGGGACTGATTCTGGCGTGATCATGCACACATCAGATATTCTAATGTGTCTGAACGCTTGGTGGGAATCAGCCATGGGAGTGTTTGTGCCTGTCTGTGCAGATTCCCACAGTTTCCGCATGTGCGTGGGTGCATGCATGTGTGTGTGTATGAGTGTGTGTGTGTGCACAGGCATGCATTAACTCATTGCAGAGTGGATGGTTGCACTCTCAAACAGCACCGTCTGGTTGCATAGCAACAAACTCCCCTCCATCCCCTCCTCCTCCTCTTCTTCTTCTTCTCTTCCGTGTGAGCGTTTGAACTTACAGTGTAACCTGAAAACATTCCTAACGCTGTCACACACTCACCTCCAAGTGCGCCGCCCGCCTCGCTTAAATGACACCGCAGCGTGTGTGTGTTTGTGTCTCTGTGTGTGTGTGTGTGTGTTATCTGTGGATTCCACAGAGCCCAACACATGAAAGAGGAAGAGAGAGGAAGAAGTCCTCCTCCCAGCTCTGCAGTATTGCCGACAGAGAGAGAGCGAGAGAGACGAGGAGCTTGAATCAAGCCTGCAGTTCAGCTTTATACTGTGGCTGAATATTGATGTTTCTACTCTGAATATCAGTGAGGGCTTTAAAGTCGGCCCTGCTCTTGTACAGTAGCTTACTTTCTTCATCTCTCTCTTTCTTTCTTTTCCTTCATCCCTTTCTTTTTTCCTCCCTCTCTCTCTCTCTCTCACACACACACAATCTCAGCTTCCACAGCAAAGTGGGCATTCTGCATGTCTTGACAATCACATTACCCCCCTCTGAACGCCCCCTTCTCCCTCCCAATCTTCCCTGTGGCCTAGATAGAGAAATATGCATAACTTCTTCATTTACCCCTGCAGCTAGAGTAGTACACTAGATAATTCAGAGTGCTAACAGATGCGACAAAATTGAGTTTTATCATCCACTTGAGTGCCGTATTACCCTCCTGATGTCGCGCTACTGCCGCCGCCATTGGATAACGCGCCGCTCTGATGTGCTGATGTGTGTGACACACGCCGCCTGGAGGCATCATCTCCATATTGAACAGTAATCACGACACGGAAAATAATCACGGACACAGATCAGAACTTGCAAACCCACACTCTCCAGATTAGGCTTATCTGTGGTGTAATTGTGTGTTTACAGACGGTGTGTGTGCTTGGCATGTTTCGTGTGTGCATGGCGAGCGGAAGTGAGGCCGTGACGGGGTGTGTGTGTGCAGTTTTTTTATGCGTTTGACAATATGGGAAGATTGGATTTGGATAAACGCGATTGTAATGTGGTATCTCGCTGCGCAGCCAGCAGTGAGCTTGTTATGACCCAGTAATCCAAACATTAATAAAAAGTTAAATCCTGCCAGAGGAAGGCGAAACAAAGCAGGATTGGTGAAATGCTAATACTATCAGCTGCATTGCTCTGCACACGGGCGGGCGCTCCAGATAAAAGGCACTTCATAACATCCATAATAAAATCACCCTTGTTGTTTTAATGACTCAACATATTGCCTGCCGGACATGAGACAGTGGCTCACGGTTGGGCATTATGATTATATTTGGTTATGTTTATTATATCCAGCCTTTCTCACCGTGGGGAACATGCTGACATAATAACGTGGTGACAAATGCCTCTTCAGTTTGTCTGACAAACTGTCCCAAAAATATTCAATTAATTATGAGGTGAATTTTCAAATTTGTCATTAAAGCTGCTGTAGTAAATATTTGTATTATTAGCAATGGATTACATATCTACTTGTATGTGGAAGTGGTCTCTTATAGTGATGAACCCACAGAGAGTTATCATCGACAGACAGAGTTAGTGACGAGCCGGTGAGCATTGTGAAGCATTAAGCAGCTAAACAAAGCCAGTGTCCAGCCAGAGTCCAAATGAAGGCTCTGTGTTTGCTGGATGTGTAAAACAATGATTTGCCTAAAAGTTCATAAGGAGATAATATGTCAGTCAATATGTCAGGCTTTCATTTTGTGTTGATTTTGGCGGCCCCTGTGGACAAAAGCAGTATGAGCACCACTGCCTCTTTTTTTAAAGATCTTGATCTGGCTAGTGCGTACATTTGTTTGGAAGCAAGTGAAAGAAAGATGCAACTGTGCCTTCACAGTGTTGTTGTATTGTTGTATGTCGGGCCAACACCTTAGATCCACCAACCTGAATGCACAAAGAACAATTCTGCAAGTTCTTCCACAGTCAGTCAAGTAGGTCGGTCTTGGCCTTCCTCACAGAGCTTATGTTGTTGTCACTGCACTTGTGCTGGACCATGCAGGCTCTCAGTTTGGGCCCAGGCCTGTGATGTATCGAGATAAACATGAAATGACAACTTTGTAGGTTTCACTCATTATCTCTGTGTCTCACCTCGTTTTTTTATGTTGTCAGCACTGATTGACTCGCAGGTTTTAAAGAAGTGGATGCTTTGCACAGAAAAGCAAGAAAAAGTTTTTTTTAAGTGACCAGTTAAGAAGTTTTTGTCATTATTATATTACCCATTACAATGAAGTCAATGAGGCTAATATTTTAAATAATCTATACTGTTATTTATCCTACCTGCTCTATGTGCTGAATGAGACCCTGGTAGCTTTGCAAAAAATTGTCAAGGGCCCTCGACATATGAGTGACCCCCCCAACCCCAGCCTCGACCTCCCCCTCAGGTTGCCATGTTGAGAGTGATTTTGTGATTAAATGCATTTAAGCCTGATAATAGATCCTCTTGCTGTTTTGCCACATTGCAGCTCTTTACTGCAGTTTCCAGAGCCAGCTCCAGGTGGTGGGCCGTGCAGTAGATTCCCAGGACATGATCATTGCTCTCTGCTATTAGGCTGCTGACCACACCCCCCCACTCATCCGTCATCACTGATACTCCATCAGTCTCACATGCAGCCAGCTTGTCCTGTCACCTGTTGTCTCCACACGCTCCCTTCATCCAGTCAGTTATGGTATTTGTGATGCTCTCTTCGTCTGCCCTCTCCACTGCTTGTGTTCCAACAAAGCGCACCTCCACCTCGCCTCTCTTACACAGATCTCCTCTTCTGAAAGAAATTAACATCAGATATCAACGTGGAGTCATCTGATTTTCACACTAGCTGATGCCCACACTTTGGCAAAATCATGATAAGCAAGGCTACTGCATGCACAGGATTTTAGTACACTGTGTCCACGATGCGTTACCAAGTGCAAGGTGATGTTACAGTGTTAATGTAAACAGACTAACTTAGGTTAAGGTAACCTCTAAATACAGTAAAAGCAATACTTACTAGTAAAGCCATTCATAATCACTGCAGCCTTCCTTTCTTGCCGATGGCGTGGGAACTTCTGAAGAGAGCGTTCAACTTCAGGCCCATAGTGTATATACTGGTCATATATTTTATATTTCATACTTCATGTCCATATTTGCAACTGTAAATAAGTGATGTAAATTTGTTAATAACTTCTTTTTTTTAGCCTGTTTATTTGTTCTTTTTACTATTTAACTGCTTCTATCCCCTTTGCTGCTGTGATATGTGAATTTCCCCACTGTGGGACGACTAAAGGTTTATCTTATCTTCTCTTGCTGGACTGTCTTCAAGCTTGGTGTCTTCATGGTCCTTGTTAACTTTCAATTTAAAAATTGTTGGTAGCCACAAAGAAGCTGTGGTTTGTCTGGCTGTTGGCCGAAGCGTGTTGCACTATTGAAAACCACCTAACACCCCACTCTTCTCCATCTCTCATCAAATTGGTGATCAGTGGCCCATACCTCTCTCTGACGGGTCGGGATGCCAGAAGAGACATAGCTAATACCCCCTTTGTTTAGTTTGCCAATCACCGTGGCTGGTAGGTTGATCAAATTCACCCACCACTTCACAAGTTCACCTGCATTTGGTCGGTGGCAGGTGCTAATTTCCAACGCTGTCAGGAGAACACGAATAACAACTGCTGTTCATTCCAGGCAAAAACATGACAAGAAAGAAAATGAGTCCAGGTGGCAGTTTGTCCAATGCTCGGCTTGCTATGCCAAGCTTCCTAAGCATGAGGAACTATTGGCTAGTGGAGGCAAACATCTGTCCAGACCTTGTTTGTAGAGGCTGTTTGCAGAAGGTGGATCAGATCACACCTCCGCCGTTAACAGATTGCATCTGCAGAGGAGGAATTAGGGATGCTTGTCAGGTTAATGATGCCCCGCACGACCCTGTGGATCTGCAGCTTTATGTGGCGAAGCAGCTGTCTGAAGTCATTTCAGCATGTTTGGTCAAATCTGATGTCGCCAGAGTACAAACCACCGTTGGCATCGTTTGGTCCCGGTCATTTCTTGTTCTTAATAGCTGTAATTCTAAGGGGAGTTTAGGTCAGGCCTCATGTCATATTATGCACTTTATATAACCAGAGTTTTATCCCTTTCAAACCTCTCCTCAGATCACAAACAGCATCCTTGCTGCGGAGGGAAGGTATGGAAAAGGGTGGGAAAAAAGCGAGTGAAGGAAGGAGGCAGGGATGATGCAACAAGACGAGGAGGAAGGGTCACTTCGGCATCCAGACTTCTCTTGAACGGTCTTGGCCCGGCTGACAGGATAGCTTGTCTCTCCGCGTCCTCCCTCAGTCCGCAGCCACTCACGCTGTCACAAGAGCCACCTTTGCAAGCAACCTGCAGTGAAATGACAAGACAGTTTTTGGGGGCTGGAGTGTTTTCATGCTGCACTTTACAAAGATCATTTGTCAGACGCTCTCTGGTGTTGTGGCTTGAATCTCTGAAGGCTGCAATCTTTTACTCGCCTGTCCAGCCGCTTGTGCTTAGGCCTGCTAATGCTTCTTACGCAGTTTGGTTATTTATTGCCACTGTAGCCAACTCTGTCAGCAGCTATTAGCCTCTCAGAAATCACAGGGAATCAATATTTTACTCCTATATGCAAATAAACAATAAGCTGGAGAATTATGTTTTTGATCCACTCTTATTGGAAGCAAATGCTGCGAGTACGATTTTTCAGCTTAGAAAAGCGAGTACCAATTGATAATGACATGGAGTTCTTCCTTGAAGCTTTTGAGAGAAAATCCAGCAATTTAGTGACCAGTTAGACCACAAGGGACTGTCCTCACAGCTGGTTGCACCCCAGACAGTCGAGTCCTGAACAAGAGTGTGGGCATCAAGCAAGGGCCTGTGCAAAAAGAGCGCAGGTAGACAAAAAGTAGAAATCAGTAGGTTATGAAAGATAAATACAAGTGTAGCAGGAAGGGAGAGTTGATGTAGATGGCAGGTTTTGATGACAGGCAATAAGTCTACTCAGTGCACCGTTGGTGTCTTGCCTACGGCACCGATAAAAAACCGCCCTGCTTGTTGCTGCCAGAATTGCAAACTGTTTCATTTCCTGCGATGACAGTTTTTCCCTGGAACACCCACCTGAGAAAAGGGTAGATGCCGTCTTGTAAGAGTCTGTCAGTGGGGCTGACGGTGTTAGGAAGATTTCTAATACCTGTAGTTATTGAGTCTTGGATTCAGTTGTGTGTGCATGTGTGTGTGTGTAAAAGTGCCTGGATCCATATTCATCAGCCACTGTCTCATCCAGACACAGTGATGGTGCCTCATGAATTAAACATCGCTGAACAGGGGCTTGTTCGAGACAGTTAAACGTTAGCTGGTGTGTTAGTTCAGATAATACACGTCTGCCACTCGCGCTAATTGATATTTGGACATCAACGACATCAATCAATGAATTATCTAGATAAAAAATTGCAGATGCAAAGAGGGTGAGGCTGCACTGTTTATGTTAACTGGCTCAACTTTACTTACACGTGTCAATCATGACTCAGCTACAGAAGAACAGCTCACTAGTTTCTATTAGTGTCTGCGCCGACAGGTTATAATGTCAGTGGTGCTGCTCTTTTAAAAACCACATTGTCAAATCATGCTGGGATAACAAGGTTCATCAGGTTTTAGCTCGAACAGGTGGAGTCCATTCCAGCTCGAGTGCGTGCTGTCATTGAAGCAAACTGGGGACAAACCAGTCAAAGATTCAGCTCGCTCAAATTGTTAAGCTGATATCACAAAAAAGTATAACATAAAAAAAAAAATATATAGATAATAATATCCATATATATATATATATATATATATATATATATATACACACACACACATATGAATGCACAAATGAAAGTATACATAATATACACATCTGTAAATGTGTGTGTGTGTCTACATTTAAAATTCATTGGATATGTTGTCAAGCCCATTGCTCTTTCAAAACAAGTGGAAAAATTTAGGTCTGGTTAAAGAAAACAAGATGATATTAATGTAACCTACAGAGATGAATAGATTCTGTTACAAGTTATGAGTATTTTGGGATACACAGTTTTCTTTTTCAATTCTGCATACCAGCACTTTGATCACAAACAAAACGGGGACTTGAAAACCCAGCACTCAGCTGGTAATGGGTTAATTACCCGGCCTGTTGTATTGATTCTCGCTTCCCTGTAGCTACTTGTTGGTGCCGACACTTGCAGTCATCCACTTCTGCTCTAATATGTGCGAGTGTTTGGGCAAGTCCCCAATTTATTCACTCACACATTTGTGGGGACAACACGTTTCAGTCAGTTATTTTAATCGATTCAAGATATTTGCATTAAAAAGATCTGAAACTCCTATTTTTAGATTTTAGAGTGAACCCTGCCTCTGGTAGAAAATCTCAACCCTGCTGGGGGGGATAATGTGACTATATGTGTGAGAGTCTGTCAGACAGTCTGTGCATTATGTGTAAGTGTCTGCGTGTTTGTGAGCATACGTGTGTGTGTGTGTGTGTGTGTGTGTGTTGGGTGAGGGCTCATAGCATTTGCAGCTGTTAGACTAAAGAATTCAGGGCTGGTTGGAGGACAGAGGGATGGATGTGGGGGTGAATTAGTATCCATTACTGTGAGAAGCCAGGCAGTTTCACCACAACACCGCACATATGATACGAGTGTGTGTGTGTGTATTTATGTGTTCAAGGTTATGTTACACCTTACATGTAGACACTTTGGCATGTGTGCATGTATGCATATTTGTCTCAGCGTCAGGTCTCCGCACCTGTGCTGTTCAACACACGAGCAACAGAGCTGCAGGAACGATGAGACAAAATACACACAGACAGGTTTCATATTCACCTCAACACACCCACAACACGGCTCCTCATTTTTCTTCCTCGCTCTCGCATTGTCCCCCAGCCTCGAAATGATTATTGCATGTAAGTTTCACACAGCGGCCGGTTATTTGCTTTAGAGACATTACCGTCTCTGTGCCTGCCAACATGTTTGCGTGTGTGTGTTTGCACAGTATGAAAACAGGAACATATGATACACAGAGGCTGACAGGAGTTGATAGGTAGCTCCTTAAATAGTATGCACACACATATTAAATGACAATTTGCGTGTGTTTAGTGTTCATTTTTTTTCCTTTTTTTTTTTTTCCCTTTTAGTGCGACCACATGTAAATAAATGGAGTGATGGTAATCTCTGTAAACTGGCCTCACGCTTTTATTTATGTTGCTATTTTCCCAGGTCGAACACAATAGCATGAAATGTAATAGGCTGCACGGTCACATGCTGCTGGCTCTATATGGAGGGATATGGATGACCCATATTGCAAGGGATTGGTGCATGATGGCAGGAGTGAGCAGGCATCCTCTCTGTCGCTTTCATACACACACACGCACACACACACACACACACATCATCTTCCCTCTCCTGTACGTGCCGTCATTTCAGACCAAAGAGAATGTTCTGTTCCTCGCTTCTGTTGTTTTCTCTTTCCTTCCACCACCACTCCATCTTTTTCCCTCCCCCCCTGAAAAAGTCCCTCCATCTTTTCTTCCTCACATCTATCGCTCATCTCAGTTCATTCGAGCTCTTAAGTACAAATCAGCATCGTCATGCGTATTCATCATTGTTGATTCTAACATAAATTATGATAATCAACACAAATAAGAAATCATAATTCATTTCAATATGAATGTGTGCTCTCTTTGCTCCCATCAGGTGCTATCTGTTATGTGTGTGCGTGTGTTTGGTGTGTGTGTTCTCCATTCGAGTGTGTGTTTTTTTTAAGCATCACCTGTGCCCTCTCTCCTTCTCTCTATCTCGAACTGCACAACACTGATAATATGCATGCCATGGAACGAATGAAACATTTTCCACAACCCTCGGCATTTAAATTGAATCAGGGAAGCGATAAATTGTCCGTTACGTTCAATGTTTTTGACCAATAAATCGCAAATGGCAGGAGTTACGGCAAAAGAATAGGTTCAGATTTTTTTTCATTTTTCATTTTGCTCTATATTAGTTTTGGCTGAACTTTAAAATGTGTTTTTTTCCCCTCCCCCTCAGAGCGAGGACTATGGATTTTGCCCCTAATCTGTTGCACTGTAAAATATTATAGTCAGATAGACTTAAACAAAATCCGCAAGGTTTCATTCATGCTTGATTTACTTCTTGAGGGGATTTCTTGGGCAATGTGTGCCCAGCAGAGTACGGGAGCTCGAAAGAAGGAGAGAAAAATGACATAAACTGAACCCAGAAGTGAAGAAACAGATGCTCTTTTTAAATTTGTACCGTTTCCACTTAACGCATGAACTCCCTGTAAAGCTCTAGTAAAGGATAGAGAGTCTTAAGTCACTGGTACGACTGTCTCTTACTTGCACACAGACACATTCTCACTCTCTTCCTCTATTGTTTCCATCTGCATCCTTCTGACTCTGTCACCATGAGAGGTTACACCCAGAGCTCCTCTGTTCCCCGGCTGATACTTTGTCACATCAGACGAGGCCTTGATGTATTTTATGCATTAAAAAAAAAAACCCCTCTGCTTTCAATTGGCACTATTGTCCACAGTGAAAGATGGGAGTGGAGGAGTGGTCTGATAATACAGATGGAATCCACGGTCGTGCAAAAGAGAGAGAGAAGTGCTGCAAATAGAAAATAAGAGGACATAGGAAGAGTGTTTTTTTAAAGTTAGATATATAGAGGAAGAGATTGACAGCGTGAGAAAGAGGCACAAATTCACAAATCCCCGCTGCGACAGCCCCTTGGAAAAGGGATTTTTGCCAGAGAATTGAGTCTCAGAACTCCCAAACCTGAACAAAATGAGAGCAGAAAGCAGATTATTGAGCTGAAGTGACAGATGCTTTTTCCTTTTATTCCCCCCCTGAGAATTGGACCAGAGTGTTGTAATTTAAGAAACTGTGTATTACTGAGGGAATACATTAAATGCATGTGTGCCAGATGTTTTTTTATGGATTGTTCAGTTTGAAGTTGAAAGATTTTCATCGTCAAACATTAACATGTACATTTTGCTTTGCCTTGTATTGAGGAATAAGACAAAATGTTCTTTCTTGTTTGGTGTGTGAATCCTCCTGAGAGCTCAGTTTATGTGATGTGGAAATAAATGTGAACATTAATATTTGAAAACCCAAATCACTTTACATTCCATCTGTTTGAATTAATAACCTTCTGTATCATCGCACTCCTGCCAGGTTGACCGTGTCGTGTCTTTAAATGTAATTGTCACCAGTTTATGGTGTGAACGCACTTGGGGGAGCAGAGTTAAATAACGTGACGTGCAAATGCAAATTGGCTTGGCTACACACTTTTGGCCATAATGTTCTCTGCACCAGCTGGTCATTTCTGAGCCTTGGCAAGGTTGCTGAGAAGCGTCTACGGACTTGTGCTGACATGTGGTGTGAAGCTGCGCGATTTGATTCCTCCAGTCAGAGACCCGCGTCGTCGGCGCCGTCAGTGATCGGCAGTACAGTCAATCAGATCAGGGTTGAAGTGGTGATGAGTAGAAACATAAGTCCCATTTTTAAGGGAAGAGGACATGACATCAGAATTTTAAATAATTATGTTACCTATTGTCTTTTTTGATATGTTTTGCAAGTTTAGTCATTATCAGTTCAATTCTTCACATCATCTTATGTCATCCACTAAACCATGTGTCTCCTACTTTTTGTATTTCCTGCAGTTTTCAACCTTCTGACTGCAGCACTCATATCAAAGTATATATTACGTGATATGGGACAAATGAATAAATGAATGCTGTTTCTGACTTAGTGCCGCCCTGCTGTGCAAAGACTGTCTCCAGGATTACAGCTGATCACTATAAACAATAGTATTTATGTGAAAACTAGGAATGTGGGCCATCAGGAGAGCCGGCCGAATGTTTTTCTGATGCATTTTAACAGTTTGAAATTTACTGCTGACTAATGACGCTTACGTAATGGAGGGCAGGGTTATGTAATCGCTGTCACAGACAGCAGGAAGAACAAAGAACAGATTTCCTGGTCTCCTGTGTTTGGTCCTAATCTGGTTCCCGACAGTTAAATAGGGAAGAGTAATGTCATAAAGCTGCTGTGTATATGACTCATGACAGGTCAACAGCCAGCATGCACGGCCACTTAGAAATATTGAAATCATGCAGAATTGTCGTAGGCGTCTTAATAATGGGATCATTGGTCGCATCCTGACCTTCATCTGGATGAACGTCGTGTGAGTCCATGTTAAATCTGTGCTAAATGCAGTCCTAGAGATACAATGCGTAGGAGAGGCTACAAGGTCGATCACTAAAATTTTCCCACCATCTCCATTTGTGTTTACTGTCAGCAATACATCAGAATACAGGCAGGTTCATGCCCACACTTGCAGGATTTGGAGAACTTTGTTTGTCTCCTTCATGTGGTCGTGCACCAGTGAGGTTTAATGAACTGCAAAGGCAAAGAGGCCCATCCTCCAAACTGAGAACGGATCACTTCATCAATAATCTATACCCAGACCTGACCTCTTCATGTACAACTCACAAAAGAAAACACAGACCGACACCTGCTGTATTTGAGAGTTTGACAGCCTGAGTAGTTATGTTTGAAACAGCTGTCACATTTCATTTCAGTGTTTGAGAGCTGAGAATGTGAGTAAAAGTTTTTAATGACATCTCAGCATCTGATGACAGTGTCATTATGGACTGCAATGATCTGACACTAGCCTGGTCCTGTCTGTCACCAATTAATGTGTTGTATCCCATTTCTTTATCCATACGCAAAACAAAATATAAGAACTGCACATTGGATTAAGATACTTTTTATCCCAGCTTTAACCAGGTTGAATATCACCATCCCTTTAATCATAGTTATTGAGCCACTGGTATCAATCAATGACCCCATTGACCTTTCAGATATATGCACAATATTATAATTTTTTCAAACTACTGGGCGGTCAAAACTTTATTTATTGGCCCTTTAAGAATGAAAGCATTCCCGGTGAGTGCTAGCATTGGCTGGTTCTTTAGACCTGATTAATGGAAACTCATGTGCGTTATCATGCACACTCACACACACACACACACACACACGGATCCATTAAAGAGATTTAAGTAATCTAGATAGTGATGTGTCGACCTAAGGTAAACGGTTTCTGAGAGATTTTACTGTCCCACTGTGCCGAGAACTGTTTTACACACACACAATAAACCTCTCGCTTTAATTACCCCGAGCCTCACACACACATTTGCAATCACGCACACACAAAGTTTACTTCCCTTCCTTTTGTGCGCTTAACTGTATGTAACCTGTTTACACACCAACACACACCATTAGTTACACTTCATTTATTATTGACAGCTGAGTGACCACATCTTTCCAGCTCTACTGTAACCAGAGGCCCGAGGGTTCAATGACAGGCCGCCTAGAAACCCTAATGACATCACCCACCTCTGTTTCTTCTGTGTGTGTGTGTGTTTGTATTCATGCCTGTAGCTGTCTTTGCTTTTGTGTGAGCGCGTGAGAGAGAGGGAGGGAGGAAGCGTGAGCCAATAAATGAGTGATTGATTTTATTTGACACTGTGTAAGAAACATAAATAAAAAGGCTGCAGGCGGAGAGGCCTGTCAGTGAGAGCAGGGATAGCTGTCAGGACTCTGGTGACTTCACCGTCACTCCTGAAATCCCTTAAATCCCTTAACTCACAATGCACAACTTTTGAGCCTTAATTTACTGCAGAGTCTCCCGGTGGTGTCACGGTGCTAATTCGGTGAATAGTCAGTGATGGATGTGCTCACTTAGTAACAAACCTGCACCGCCGCTTGTTTTTTAATATCCGACCCAGGTTTCTGTGGTAGTAACAGCACAGGGAACGGTTAGCTCAGATGTGGAGTGTTGAGCTTATTGCGTTTGTGTCACGAATCTTGAAGTAACCATGATGTAGTGGATAGTCGGCGTGATATAGTGGACGTCAGATGGCAGATTTATCAAAGCAAAATCACGTGTACAGTAAAGTATAAGATCATTGATTAAACACACGGGGCCTCAACAGTGACACCAAGTTGAAGATGTGTGCCACGTAAACGCAACATCCCCAGTTTAAATCCAGCTTCTGGTCTATCTCTGACTCCATACTGACACAAGCAAAAATCTGGACGTAGTGGATTTAAAGTATAAAGTAGCATAGAATCAAATACTCAAAATTAAAGTACCTAACATTACACTTGAGTACATCAGGTTAGAAGGTGATGCCATAACTAGAATGACCAGACCAGATGCCCCTGTATTAAGACAGTGATGATTGCTGAATATGGACTGACAAACCATGAATTGTATGATATTGATCAGATGTACTAGTTGCAACATGTAATCAACACAGACTATCAATGGTTTATTTCTACATGTGTGGACACAGTGTGTTTGAGTGGGATCCACAGTCAGCACGCATCACCTCTCTGCATTCTGCTCAGCCGAGCTCATCACATCGCAGTGTCACGGCAGCGGGGACGTTTGAATGGCAGAGATTTGTTCTCCATCGTGGCCCCGTGCGGTGTCGCGTTGCCTCCGACCTGTCTCCTCCGCCGCGACAGGACGTCCACTCGCGCACTGTAAATGCATTTTGAACGTAGAATCACACTCGGATGATAAAAGTGAAAGCAGGGGATTTACCTGTGTTTGTGTGTTCGTGGTTTGCGTTTACACATGATTGTGCATTTAATGGAGTGAATGAATTGTGTGTGTGTGCAGGTGTGTGTGTGTGTGTGATTGAAGGCACATTGTGTCAGAGCGGACTGAAGGCTACTCCAGGCTGAGAAAGAAACACTTTGCTGATACTAAAGCTGCTGTTCATACTGTCACTGCTTGTCTGGCGGCAGCCTGGAGCTTGACTCACCTTCTCACTCACATTTATGAAGCATCTTTAGAGGCTTTCTGTAGTATCACTTGTTGCTTTGCTGCATTTTAATTGGCCTGTTTAGTTTATTGAGTTGAGGCTATAAGGGCTCGCTGCAGGAAAGATTCAGATCCCAGCAGCAGTGTCTCGAGCCTGGATGTGGGCTTCCTCCGACCTCAGCTGGCAGTACACAGTCGATGTTTGAGGAAGGCACGCGATCATTTCACTACGCCAGTGAGTTCTACTGGTTGATCTGCATGCCCGTCCAGTGGTGGAGCAGGGTGGGATAGAGAGCCTGAGGGTGAATATCGCGTCCTGTTGAGTGGCTGCACACCAGAATCTCATCAGGGCTGTAAGTGTAGAGGACACTGCTCACGCCTTGGTATGTTTTTGTCACCGGAGTATATAAAAGAGAGAAATTAATGTTCTTTAATGTTTTCTTGAATTCTATATATTGCTTTGGCAATCTAAAATATGGCATTCTCAACTGAAGGAAGTTGACATTTTGGGAAATATGCTCACTTGCTTTCTTATCAGGAGTAAGATGAGAAGATAACATTCTCATGTATGTACAGTAAATATAAAGAGCCAGCCAGGAAAAGTCAGCACCCCTAACCAAGAAATGACCATGACACCTGTAAACAACAAACAAGATATGAAATTAATTAGTGAGCTTTGGTGCTGGTGGAGGATAGTTTCATTTTTTACAATACAGACATGAGAGTTGTAGAAATCTTCTCATCTGAAGCAACTAAATGCATTTCTCAAAATGTCAGTGAAGTAAAGGAATAGTTCACAATCTTAAGCCTGAACTTCATCTCGCCCAGTCTCCTGACCTCTGCAGTCCATGATATCTCCCAGCTTTTCATTACACAAAGTTCATTTTTAAGAGCCTGTCTGCTTCATACCTCTTTGTTAATACCAAGTGAGGAGCTTAATATTTCTACAAGTATACTGTATATGCACACAAACACATATAGCTGTGATGGCACAGTACTGTTCGCAATTATAAAACAATTATTCATTTAGCAAAGGCCCCGAGGCTTGCAATTAGCCAAACAATACCAGCAGGAGACAAATTATGTTCATATGAAACTGTTTCGCAGGAGCAAAATATTCTTGGGGGGAACGTAAACCACCATCCAGATTACATTCTGAACACAAGACAATGAGGTGTGAGGCTGGACGACGTACATTTGAGCAAACCATCATGATTGGTCAGAGTCTAGTTTGGATTTGTGTTTTTCCAGCGCCGCGATCTCTCTCTATTGGAGAAATACAATCCGGAAAGGTGCTCTGAATCACAATCCCCTTATTTGAGAGAGAGCATTTATGCATTTATGTTGGAGGAAATTGTGCTCACAGTTTGGTGCCAGACAGGAAGAACATGAGTGATAAATTCAAATCGCGAGCGACGTATGAAAACACAGTTTCTAGCTCTTTTAATGGCACCACCCATCCACCCACCCATCCGCACTCACACACACACACACACACACACACACACACACACACACACACAGTCTTTACTTATGTCACTTTTGGGGAATTTACATAGACTTACATTCATTTCCTGGAGACTAACCTGAAGGACTACCTGACCTTAACCTAACCCTGACCTTAACCTAACAATAACCTTAACCTAACCCTAACCTTAACCTAACCCTAACCTTAACCTAACCCTAACCTTAACTGGTGACCTAAAAATCACAGTTTTCCAAATTGAGGACACCACTTTTTGTCCCCAATTGCATTGCTGTCCCAAATCAACTGGTCTTGAGTCTAGTGTATATCCCCAATTTGGACATTAGTGAACCCACACACTCACACACACACACACACACACACACACACACACACCTGTCAGAGACCAGTGTTTACCCACAGCGTCATCTGCCTGAAGGAGTATTTTTCCTAGTAATTGGACCTGACCGTCAGTTGTCCTGCAGTCCTGCCTCCGTCTCTGTAGCAGCCCGTGGCAGTTTCTGTTTCCCTCGTTCGGCTGCTGTCTTACATGTTATATGACTCACACTCGTTCGACGATGTGCTGGTTATTAAACTAATTTCATTTTACTTTATCAAAGATTGCTCTTAAATGTCTTGTCCTACTGCTGCATGACTGCCTCTTCTGATAGAGGCAATTTAACCATTCGTTCTTGATTATTGAAAATCTAAAGGACCATGACAAATTTAAATTCATGTCTCTCATTAATTTTTCATGATATGGCTCAACAACATTTTGTCGTAATTGACATAAAATGCCAAGAGGGCAGATCTAAACACGCAGTATGTAATTTCTGCTCGCAATCAAATCAATGAAAACAAAAGATGTAGTTTGGTGATGTTGTGAAGAAGCATGGGATCATGGGAGTTGTTGTCTCCATTGTCAGTGAAAATCTATCTGACGTGACTCAGGCAGAAATCATGTTTACGGATGAGGACATATAATAAAGTTTTTTCCAGCTACATTTAGTCAATTTCACCGACTTCGTCCTGAACTCTCTGATTTATTATCTGGTGTTTCCTGTGTTTCCCAGGAAATTATATTAACAGAAATGAAATGCACCATTACCTTAAATAAATTTAGTAATTTCTCTGGGTTTGAACATTGTTGAAACATTTGATATAATGTAAGTGCTCAACTCACACGACACAACAAAATATGTCTAGTCATTTTTAGATATTTTAATGTGGAGATGTTACATATTATACCTTTAAATACATATTAAAGTATATCAGAAAAAGAAGTCATGTCTCAAACTTTACTTCACATCCTCTGGGATCATTCAGTTGCACAGTCTAAAATGTCTGATTCAGTGAAGCCCACCCCTCTGACTCTCCAAGTAGTTTTAAATGAGTGCCAGGAACTACTTCCTGTCAGTATCTCACCCAGGCGTGTCTACAAACTCCTCCTTCACCCCCCACTGCTCCTCACTCCCCTCCTCCTCTGACTCATCCTCTTTTCGCTGACCGCAACTCATCCCACAGTCCTTCTCCTGTCTCGATCGTCCCCCCGACACTTGGCACCCGCCTGTCTCTCCTCCTCTCCTCTCGGTCCCTCTCTCCTGGATCACTTGTCAGCTGTGCACTTGACATTTTCTTGTCTGTTCAAACGTTTGTCGGTCCGCCCTCTCCATCCCGTCTTGTTTCCTCATGATCGCGCCCTCTGATATGTTTCAGCTCTTTGCGTGTCCTGTGTTTGTGGGTGAGCTATTTAAGGAGATCCTGTACAACACAAGCCAGCAACAGAAGCTCAACATGTGGCAAAGTTCACAGACTCATTCAAACCACGAAAAAGAAAAAGGACGACAGACTTTGTGTTCATTGACGGAATGAAAGTGACTTAATTAGGCTTCCAAAGATATACTGTTGATGGGCGTTATTGTCCCACAATGCATTGCACAAAGGAAAAGGAACTGACCAAGAGCAATTCAACATTCAAAAGAACATAAATAAAATAAAATGAATACTTCTGACCATTTCACATACTGTAGTACTGTAACATTTCAGTTCATTACAAATATGAAAAAAATGGCATGGAATTTGACCATTTTGCTTTAATGTGTCCTCTTATGTGTTTCTCAGCTGGAAAATAAAAGAAATTACAGATGGACCTCAGACAACAAGTATCAAATATTGGCAAAACATTTAGATTTTCTCTTTGCAAATTTTAGTTAAGTTTAATTGGAAGTGACTGGATTTGTGACATGTGTCTTGTATTATTTCCTGTTTGTACAAAATGGAAGAAAACCATTTTTTTTTAACATTCATTTTCTAATGTCTACTAAAACCGTAGAACACTTCCTTACTTACTGTTATGATGGAGTATTAGGGCCACATTAAAGAAGTATTCTCATAAAGTTGTATTATTACAAGAAGTTGTAAATTTATGAGAATAAAGTCATAATATCACGAGAATGCAATGTGGTGCTATGCAAAAAGAAAGAGAAGACCAAAACTAAAGTAGGCCATATCTTCCCAAGACACTCCATTTCTTCATTTTTGTGCTCTTCTAATATTCCCCAAAGTTTTCTCAAAATTTTAAAACATACAGAAAAACATGCAGGATAAGCAAAGACTAAAATTACAACTTTGATTTTGGAAATTTAGGACTTTTTTCTTGGAAATTTACAACTTTATTCTTGAAATCTTTTTTTCCCTCTGTTGTAAGTGTTGTAAAACTCTCTTTAATGAAACTCCTGCACTTCTCTGGACTCTGTGGGCGGGTGCTGATGGGCTCGACTGACATCTTCAATCGGGCGGGGCAGTCGTGACCCCACATAGCATAACTTCTTATTTTGTGAGCAAATGAACATTTTACAATTCACAATTATCACAATTCACAAAAACCCTGCGTGGTGGGTGGAGCTGTATTTGGTGTTGTGGTCAGTGTGTGTCAGTGTGTGTTGGATGTGTTAGTCTTGACCCCTAACCCCCTGACTGCTAACTTAAAATGTAAGTCACTACTGTATTTAAGCTGACTGTAAAGGGAATATAGGAGTGTTGTATCTTATCAGCAAAATGCATTTTAGATACAAAGTGACATGAGTCTTCAGCTGGATTTGGTGGCTGGAGTAGTTTTTCAGTCTTTTGGCCACAGTTAGTCAATGTGGCAGTTTGCTGATTGATGTTCGCTGTGGCTCTGTGTGACAGCTCAGACAAACTGCTCTCCAAACTTACTATTTTCCTCCGGGCCGTCTCCTTTTTTGCTATTTGGTCTCTTTGCATTCATACAACTTAAATTAACTGCTCAAGCTGGAGCACTTTCAACTCAGACAGATATTTCATCACTTGCATTCATGGCACCTTAAACGTCTGCTTCAGTCCGACTCGCTTTACATTTGCCATTGATTTTGTTGGCATTCATGCCTCCTCTACACTGAGCATTGGAAAATGCAACTGAACAGCTGAAGTGTTCAAAACACATTAAGTTTATAACATTTGTTTTTTATGAGTATTAAAGATGACATTCTTATTGTTGCATGTTACAGTCTTAGGTTTCATGGAGAGAGAGAGAAAGCTGTGCTTGTAAACATATTTTTATTCATTTAATAAGATATTCTTGGTACTTTGCTCCAGAATCTTTGAGAAAAACTATTAAAAATGTGTAATGTAATGTTTTTGGGTTTTTTTGCTTTCAGTCAAACTTTATTTAAAGTACCATGAATGATTCAAATTGAATTCCGATCTGACTCTATTTTTACACCTCTAACAGCTTGTAAATGGTTATAAGTAGGGGTGCACATAACTTTTTTAGTCATGTACTGAGATGAGTACCAGGGGATGGTTTTTGGCACCCACATTTGGTGTGGTCTTAATAAACGTTATCCTTCTCGCTGTCCTCCTCGTCATTCACTCCTAGCTGTTTCAATAAAGCAAAATCTGTCATAGTTTTGGTTTTAATTTAGTCATTTCCTGTTTTATTTTGTAAGACTATATTCTTGACTTTACCTCTTGCCTTTGTGTTTTTCCCACCTTTGGGATTCCTGATTACTTTGTGATCCTGCCCTTCTTAGTGTATTGTCTGTTCCCCTCTCTCTCTTTGCCAGTTCGTCCTTATGCCTTCTGTCAAGCCTTCCAGTTATTCCTAGTGTTTACTCCTCATGTTCACCCAGTTTTGTTTTGTGGATTTTCCCTTGTGTTTCCCTGGACCTCACCTGATTTTAGGACTTCTGATTCTTGCCTGCTCCCGGTTAAACTTTACTTCATGGGATCAATTAACATGTGTAGATAAGACATGTGTAGTAATGACTGCCTGGTATGCAAACAACCAACTTTACATGTTTCTGATTTTTATTGTTTGTCATTTTTGTTGCCAGTTATTTCCACCCCTGGTTATAAGTATGTTTTTTTTCCATGACTATTAGTACGACCATGAAATAGCAGATTTTGATGCTCAGACTCAAAAAAACACTTCTATTGTTATTTCTCTTCTGGTAAATGTCCCAGCTGAAATGATCTATTGTGTATGAGTTAGCTCTGGTGTCCTGGGGCGATTTTTTAATGCCATCTGGATTGACATCTGCTGTTTCGCAGTATTAGCGACTGACGCACCAATTGGATTACGAGGGCTACATAACCAGCAGCAGGGTGGAGCAGCATCACTCAGCAGATTAGATTAGATGATTAATGATCATTGTGAGAATAAACACAATGCGGCTCAGGAAGGAAAATAATGATGGAGTGCACATAGACACAAATTGAATTTGTACACCGTTGCATGTTTATCTGGCCAAAATTAATACAGTCTAATAAAACAACAGTACTATTAAATGTGTGTGATGTGGACAAAATATTTGAAGCGCCTCTCAAACTACAGCATCTAAATGACTATAAAGGTGAATTCACATCTCTGTGAAATAGTTTGAACATAAAGTAAACATTTTAACCCTCATGAAGGTCAGACTTGTAGCTGCAGTAGTTTTAGCTTTAGTATAAAAAACTGCAGACTGAGTGTTAGATAAGTTAAAGGATTGTACATTGAAGCAAAAAGTACAAAGGTAGAAGAATGCAGTTTATTGTGTTTGACATTACAAAGAAATTAAAGTGCTCGGAACAGAGTTCTACTTCCTTGTGCACATGAAAAATGTTAAGTTATCAACTTCCTCTGGCAGTGCAAACGCTGTCCAGAAATGGCTGCTGGCCACAGCATCCATTTACAAAACCATGACATTTGCCATTTACCTTCATCCCCTGAATTGCGTGGTATCGCAAGTGCAAGCTTAGTGCGTGAGGGTTTTTCCCCTTTTTATCGATTACATGGGTGGTCTCCAATCAGAAGCCCCCTAATCCTTTCAGTGTTGGTTTAATTCTTAGCTGCAGTGGCTTCTCTGATGGACGCAAACTTATCAGCTAAAGACTGTGAGGTCTGGAGGGTCTAACCTCATCGTTCTCTCATATAAGAAACGTCTTTTGAAGTTCAGATGTTCGAAGCAGCTGACACCAGTGCAGCGAGCTTCATTAAGTTCTCCTCACTGCGTCAACCCCCCTTCTCCATCCAACATGTCCTCCATCCCTCCCCCTCTCCCCCTCTTCCAGCCTGTCTAGGAATCCCCTTTGATCTGTGGTATGACAGCAGCTGCACTGTGCAGCTTCCCAGAAGCCCATAAATCAATTGACAAGTGCTCTGTCTCGCTGCGCATGCACGCAAACACACATTGCTTACAGATGTCGTAGGACTGCACCAAGTTTGGTGAGTTTACAGTAGGAAGTGACGAGAACATAAATAACATTGGAAGAGCATCCAAAGTCAATGGACAAACATGGATTGGTATCGTGTGGAAGAACAGTGGCGTCAGGTAGATTTATCACCTGTTTACTCCTCTCCATGTCTAGCTCACATTTACCCGATCACTGTGCGATGCATGGGGCAGCTGTGGCTCAGGTGGTGTAGAGCGGGTTGTCCATTAGTAGTGGGGATGGTGGTTTGAAGTGTCCTTGAGCAAGATGCTGAAACTCAGAAGTGCTTTGTCCTGCTCTCAGGTTGAAAGCGAGCACAGTCCATAGTAGAGTTGACTGTAAAGTGCAGTACAATAAAATCATTAATTTGAAACTTTGACAGAATTGAGCAAAAGCCCATCTTCAATCATATCCAATCATAGCTAGTGTGACTCTCCTTCTACTGTCTCGGAGGCTGTCCTGGCAAAGCTCCGCAGGCTTGGAAGGTTTTCAGCTGATTGAGTTCACCCAGGGCTTATATGCTGTAAAAGCTGGCCTACGTAGTCACTCTGTCTCTGAGCCAGTTTGTGATAAAGATTAGACTGAAAGTTTGACAGAATTGACCAAAACTCCTCCCTTTTACACCCATTGTCCAATCATATCTAGCAACCTTAACTCGGCACAGCAGACTCTAATAAAAGTGATGCTTGGTAACCAAAGGTGATGTTTTTTGTCACCTTTCCAAGACAAACAGCACAAGAGCAGACGTGTAAGAAATGGAAACTTCTATATTTGTGGTTTATATTTAGGTTAAGAAATCTGCAAACTGTGGCATGTCCGAATTTCTGGCATACTACCTACAGCAGTAATGCATTCACACTGTATGTGTAGCCATCAAGTGCCTGCAACAGCTGTCATTTCAGCCAACAAGATTGACATCTACAGCTCGATATGAGAACCCTGGTTTTCTCTACCAATGTGTGAAAACAAGGAACTGTTATTTAAAGAATTACTGAGAATATCTAGCAGTAAATCTGCCCCCGTTATCATTGTAAACTGCATGTGAGAATGGAAAGCAGGGCGACCAGGGACGCACGGCTTACTCAAGGGTTCATGCTTGCTGTGTTAGATTGTCCACCTTCAGTAAGTGTTCACTGGTTTTTCATAGCACATCAAGATTAATAGCAGGAAATTCCTTAAGACAGCATCCAGAGTCCTGATGTGCCCTCGCCTCAGCTGCATTTTATGCAAACACCACACATCACCATGAAAGGCAGCCTAGATGATTGACACAAATATTCCTGAAGGCAACATATCAAAGCTCAAGACAAAATCATACCACAAGATTACAGAGGCGATGCCATCTGTTCTTGGAAAGCAGCGCCCTGATTGGTCAGCCGGACGGGAAGGTGATTATCGTTTGGTGATGCGTAGGTTCAGCGATCCAGTATAGTCAACCTCGTAACCTCTGTTGGTCAGGACTCTGTGTGTGTGTGTGTGTCTGTGTGTGTGTGTGAGATCAGTGTGAGCAGGTTGTTCTCCTGCGAAGGCTGCGTTCAGATTAGATCACACCACTGGACAGTAATCCTTCTTTGATGAACATATGTTTTAATCCGACACCCACCCACCGTCCCACATATCCACACACAGGCACACACACACGCTGTAAACTGCATGTGTAAAAACGCGTGTAAAACAATGGCAAAGGAAAAAAGAGAAAAATAATCATCAAGGCTTTCTCTTTAAAAGATGGAGAAAGAAGGAAGTACTGAGAGAGAAAGAGAGAAGTAGAAAAAGAGTGTGAGGTGCCACACGGAGAGTGAGAGATGGGGTGGGGGGATTAACCATGAGAAGCTGCCAGGACAAGGACCTTTTGGCCTCACACACATACACACACATGCACACACACACTTACAGGCCCAGGAAATGGATTACTGAGTGGGGTTGTTTGGAGGCAGATCGGATGAAATGGTGATTCACTGTGTCTGTTCAGAGAGTTTTAGAGGGCTGCTCCTGTGTGTGTGTGTGTGTGTGTGTGTGTGTGCGCGTGTGCGTCTGTGTGTCACTGTCTCATTAGAGAGAGCAGTCAAGCCAGCTCCACGGAGGCGATGCCGCCACAGACCTCGTTAGGAATCCTCTCCTCTAACCTCATGATACGCGGCCTCACGTACACGCACGCACGTGCATGTGCACACCCTCACAAGCACAAAACAACACACGCAAATGCTGCACCGCGAGCAGAAAGTAGTATTTGACTCTCAGATCTAATAAGCCATATTTACAGCGTTTTAGGTCGTCCACGCATGTGTGTTTGCTCCTCTGCCTGTGTGTGTGTGTGTGTGTGTGTGTGCGTGCGTGCTCTTTTCTGTGAACAGAAAGGCGAATGATGAAACTGAGCTGAAAGTCTAGTGAAGACGGAGCAACCGAGGCAGAAAGATGATAGCAAATGAGATGGAGCATTTCCTGTTAGTACACAGCGGCTTCAAACTTTCAGCTCAGTATTGACTTTTTAATTGCCGTCTATTATGCAATTGATAATATTTCACATTTGCACATGCGTCCCAACAAAATGAAAGGGAACGTAAGTGGTAAGTTTCAACTTTCAGCAACATGTTTTTCTGCTCAGGCCTCTTCCGGACCACAGTGTCACCTTAACCAGCCATGATTAATCCTTCATCTAAACTCTTTAAAAGTGTGTATCTCTGTGGAGGTAGTGCAGAGATTGACACACATTAGTAGTGAGAATCATAACTTTTCAGAAAGCTGGAGATATTTCATTACATTCATCATGCTATTATCATCTATTTAGACAATTCTGACAGTCTTACCAGAAAGAGTTACACATTTCTGTACTTAACACGATTTCAACAAATTAGCCCTTAATGGCACTTGTATCTAATAATTGTTGATGATACCTTTATGGACAATCTAAATCTGGTTCTATAAATGTTTATCAATGCACTTTTCTGAATGTTATTATACAAGTTATTCACCCATGTCAGTAAAGTGAAGTTGAAATTATGGGGAAAAAAATGTTGGTTCTAAGTAACGGTTGAAAGTCAGTTGTTTAAAAAGAGAAACGTTTGAGTAAGCTTCTTCAAGTGATGTTTTGATTCTGTGTAAATTGACTGGATTGCTCTTGCCACCGGTTATATTGACATCCAATGCGGCCAAAGCGGACAAATTCAACGCTTCATTATATTGTTTAAATGACAGCTACATTCTTCGGGAGCAGATTTGGCCGGGCGAATGTTGTTAGTAAATGTTGTGATTGTGCGAAAATTCTGTAAACTGACAACATCTGTGTCTCTGCAGTCGCATTAAAGGTATCCTCGTTTCTTATCAGCTGTAGGTGTGCGGCCTGTTATGAAACACAATATGGCAGCAAGTACAGTATGTTGATTTTAATAAAGGAGCCCGTTTTTGTTCTTTGTGATTCAGGTTTACGTAAGGATAGCAGGGGAGAACGTAAACCGGCTAATTCTTCTTCCTGTGAATGTGAGGCATGAGGCTGGAGACACACACACACACACACACATACTGTACACACTGACTGGTAGCAGTGACTGGTCCAGATGGTGGGACAGCAGAGGGTATTAGTGGATAATGTGAGGGAGATGGTGGGTGGGTGGGTGTGGGGGGCCTCAGCAGGGGCAAGAGGGTTAAATCTCTCTGATTGGAATGCACAGCTGCAACCAGCACACACACACACACCAACATGCACAAATGCACACACGAGTATCGGCGCACAGCTGAGTACGCGAGGAAGTTTCTGGAAGTGTGTTGAGGCTTCGCAGAGCTGTGTGACTCAGCAGTGGAAGTCTGCTTCCTCCTGTCTGTCTGCCCATCTTTTTTATTTATCTCTGTGCCATCTCCATCTCATCCTCTGCCCCCCCTCCATCTCTGGTCCGCCTTCCCACCTTTATTATTGCGCCTCTGCTCTCACGCTCGACTCACACAGTGTCTTATTTACTGTCTTTGTCTCGCTTAATGTCTGTCTCTCTGCAGGAGCTCATAATGTGACAGACAGTGCAGACTCATCTCGCAACTGTTTCAGACACTCTCGATGGAGAGGTAAGTCAAGCAGAAACACACAGTGACGGGTTTGAGAGACAGATGGTAAGATGTCACCTACACATCTTCACTTGTTTAATAGAGTTTACTCACCACTTTTAAAGAATCAATGATGTACGTTTATGGTTTAGCAGTGGTGTCAAATTGATAAATGTGATAAATTGCAAATATAGTAATCACAGACAGGAAGTCCCTACTTAATGTTTACCACTGCATCATGGCTTTGAGACATACATATACATATGCACCAACTAATGCAATCCAATATAATTTAATAATAATAATACCATGTTGTAATTCGTTCAATGTTGGCACAAGAGGTAATAAATTAGATCTGTGTTAATGTATGAGCCTGTACTTTCTGCTGCTACGGACTTCATCATGTTGTAAACTTTCTTTGCCACTGAGGTGAATGTTACTCTGGCACACTCCATTAAAAAACGAAATCAGACACCGACCAGCAATGATTTGTAGCCAAAAGTCAGTCAGTGTCACATAAAAGACAAAAAGAAGATTAAAGTGTGTAAAATTGAAATATGATCAAATCAAACTCTTTGGCACGTTTCACCATGTGTATTGAGTCCAAAGAGAAAGAAACATTATTAGTAACATATGTATTAAACTACATTACTTTTGTCATTAGAGTTTAATTATCTGGACCAACTTACATAGTGGTTGTATCCGAGGTGATGTAATGACATGTTCCTCAAAAGCCTACCTATAAAAACAGAATAACTTAACTTAACTTAACCATCCCATTGTGTTGCTCTTCAGTTGTTTTTTTTTAGGTATGTAGTTTAATGACAATGGCTTTTTCCCCCTTGTTATATAATCCCATTGAAGTTGTGGCTGATCAAATTTCATCAAATGGACAATAAGGAAATTCATCCTTTGCCGTTCTGCTATGACGTTGATCACACTGCAGCTGCAAATGTCCCAGTTTAGTCTTGTTTTCCCTCACATGACTCAGATCTGTTCTATACTGTGCACATGAACTTCAAAGTGTTGCTTCAAAGTGGGTCATAAGGCACAAAATCAACCTGTGATTTTGCCATGAAACTTAAATCATTGACCTGATACAGCTGTCACAAAACTGATGCTTTCATAAGCTCAGCTAAGAAACTGTCGACACTATTATCTAACAGTGGGAAGGAAGAAGAAGTCTTCGTAGCTCCACGGGGTTCCAACCTGGACTCGACCAGGGACATCAGTCAAGCCAGGTCAAAATAATTTTACCTAATTTGGTCCAGATCGTGTCCCGCTCTAATGTAACCAATCACACGGTGCGTCAGGACCCTTTCGGAAGAGGCCTGACTGAAGTTTGGTTTCCGGTGCTTTTTCCACAGGTCTGTTTTAGATCAAGTCCAAAATTTTGGGCACATTGAGAGACGACTAAAAATAGCTGTCTTGACCCAGATTTTGGGATATACTTCATTTGGGCCACGATTCAGTCATTTTGTAAAAACATATACCTCAATTGAAACACACTTGAAAAAAATTAATGATTAATGAATGAAATGACATAGTGATTGCATTAAAACTGCATGTCTCATTGACATGTGCGTTTTGTATTAGATGTGCTGTCACTTTGTTCGTGATTGTCCATGCATGTGTTAATACTCCTGTATGTAATCTCACGCAGACACAAGATTATAATCCAGATGTTCCTGTCATTACTGCTGCCATGACACATCATTCTCTCTCGCTCTTCCTGTCTCGCTTCACCCCTCCCTCCCACCATCTCACTTCCTCTTTGTATACCTTTATTCCTCTCCATTCACTCTCTCCCCTGTTCTGGTCTCTGTCTCACACTGAGCCGGTTTGAAGTCTACCAGTAGGGGTGTGTGTGTGGGTGAGGACGCCCTGCAACCTGCAGGTCTTTGTATTTACAATGAGTTGTTATATTTTTCAAGAGGCCAGCAGGCAGTCAGCGCCCGTGTGTGCGCGTATATATTCCTTTTTATTTCCAATAGATGAAAGCAGACAGAGTGCAGACACAACAGAATCACACTGCAGAAGATAACAGCCGCCAGGAATCAGTATCGCGTATAGAGATTCATCGCAGTCTTAGCTATTCAAATGCCCGGGCGCAGATGAGTTAATCTGGTGTTTGGTGTTCCAATAAACAACCTAAATTATTTATAGATGAGGAAGTTACACTCAGCCTGGCAGGACTGCATAAGAGACATTAATTTTATTTACTTACTGCGTGTGTTCATTTAACGGGGGGCAATACAGATAAACATTGTAATGTATATAGGGTGTTCAGCTGAAGCTAATTTACAGCTGCTGTCCCTGGTGAGACTTTTAAATATCAGGGTAAAACAAATAACTGGATGCAACAGATGAAGGATAAAAAGAGTGAGGATAAAAGGAACGTGTCTATATGCATGTGTTATTGTGTGTATGTGTAGTACATGCCTGTGTATGCATTGACATATAGAGTGTGAGAGAGTGTGTATAGATACATCCAACACATTCAGTCTTCACATTTCTGTTCTTTAACCTACTGTGTATTAATAGAGATGCTGCTGTATAAACAGTGGCCACAGCAGATGGTAGGAACTGTATAGGTGGCTCCTTCCTAAAGGCCTGAGTAGACTCCCAAATGGACACGTGCACGGACAGCTGTGGACACGATGGACGCGTAGCAGTTCTGTTTTTACTACTTTTTGAGAGACGTGAGATGTAGTGGAAAATGGAAGAACTCAAGAACAAGTACTTGAACCGGCTGGCATCGTTCATGCCCAGGATTTGAACATCGGTTACATCCCCAACGAACATTTTTATCATTCTGGGCAGACATCTGAGATCACAAAAAATACCTTTGAAGACAAAATTCTATGCAAGGTAAAAATAGCCCTTTGATTCTCTCCCTGATGCCAGCGGAGGCAAATCTGTGCGACCGAATCACAGAGAATCATGCAGAGTGCTGTGGCCACAAATGAGGCTAGTATACTGTTTCTGTCCTAGTGTGTATGAATCATTATGAAATGGGATACACAGACCTGATTGCCATAAATGCATAAAGTCGTGCCCTTAATCAGCTTTTCAAAGTCGTCATCGAACAGCTGCAGGCGATTGCGTTTTGTGCCTTCCTGCAGATAAAAATCGAGGACCTTGAGTTCATCGGGGTTCATGTGCTGCCATAAACCATATAGCAGGACTATAGCAAGTCAGCTGCACCCTGCAAGTCATAAAACAATATCTGTGGTCATTCTGCATTAGATCCCTGTGTTGTGTGTTGCACTGTTTCATTTTTTCCTTGTCTAGGTGTTAGCAACCAATCCCACTTGGAGGACACAAACATACAGGCATGCTTATAGGTAACTCATATTTACATCCATGCGAACGCAGATGAGCTAACAGACGATGCGTGTGCACAGGCTGTGTGCAGATGACGGCAGATCAGATGCTTTCATGCCTCACACACACACACACACACGCACAGGTGTCGCTCACATGTCAACATGTATGACTGAGCTGCACGGCTGAATTCACTCCGTAGCATGACAGATTTGCTTCTAAAGCTGTCTGCTCCATACTGGCGTGTGTGTGTGTGTGTGTGTGCATGAAGCGATTTGCTGGTGTTTGTGTGTGATTATGTAACTGTTTCCTCTGTTCCTGTTTTGTTTATGAATGCACAGATATTTTTTTCCCCTCTCCCATACCCTAATTAGAATGATTACTTTGGCATGCAGCTCGAAAGAGGGATGAAAAAACACCCCCTCTAAAAAGAAAACCCTCTTTCATCCTTTTCTCTCTCTTTCTAACCATGCCAGTCTCTCTTTCACTTTATGTATCTCAGTGTACTTTTCTTAGCTGGATTTCAATAATACATCGAGAACATGCATATTTCAGTGGCTTTGTGCAATACACTCGTGACACACGCTGCACATGTGCAATATAGGAGTGTTCGTGATGCCGCTGCTGATGGGGAAGCCCCCTGAAGGAAGACGTGCAGGGTCTCCCCCTCCTCACATACGTCAGCAGGCTTAATGAGAAGACGACTCCAGCCCCCAGAGACGGAGGCAGGGGCGGATAAATGTATTGAACTAAGATAGATCAGAGGACAGCGTGAGGAACTGTTCCTCTTTGTTGTTTTTCGTTCATTGCTTTGGAGACGTCCTTGTCGCGTTTCTGTCCTGCAGGTCTCAGGAGATCACATGTCAATCAAACAGTGCGGGCAGGATGTAGACATGACTTTCCTTGCAGCTTCTGTCAAAGAAGTTTTTTGTAGGTGCTGTGGTTTTCTTTGTGCACTCTTGTGTACTTTGCTGCATTACTACTCTGTAATGCAATGAACATTTTCTTATATGTAATTAGATAAGATAAGATAAACCTTTATTCGTCCCACAGTGGGGAAATTCACAAGTTACAGCAGCAAAGGGGATTGAAGCAGTAAAATAGTACAGAAAGCAGTTTAAACAGGCTAAAAAGATGATATTAACAAATGTACAATAGAAATTCACATGAGGCTTGCATTGTTGGATTAAATATGAGATCTGAAATATTAAATACTGAAATACAATGAATATAATGAAACTGAGCACAAACATGAAACATCTCATATCGTTCTTTACTTGAGGACTCACTTTTCTAAACTACGTCGTGTTTTATGCTTTAAGAATAAGCTCATCCTCATCCCGTAAAATTGAGTCTGTCAATGTGTTTGTCTGACAGGATGCTTCAGATTTACAGAGTATTTGAAATGAAAACCCGTCACTTTGTGTGCGCGTCCCTCTTCTTCTCTCTTTCTCTCTGCTTCCCTCTTTCCTCCGCTGTAGCTCGTAGGATCAAGTGATGGTGGCCGACGAGAAGGAGATGAGAAAAGCAGGAAGGAAAGGCTGGATGATGAAAGCGTGGGAGTCAGAGTGGAAGGGAGGATGGAGGATGATGGGATAGAGGGGGGATGGGGAAGTGGTCTGGAAAGCCAGGAAGTGGAAGGCAGAGAGTGGAGGCTGATGGAGGACTATTGATTATCTGTGGGAAGCACAAGCGTCCCAGTTGATTTACACTGGTGGCAATACATATGTGCGAATTAATTAAAACCAGTGTAAAGAGAGATGTTTTCTTCCCCTTATTTGTCTCAATGTGGAATTTGTGACCAGATGTATTCAGTACATATAAATGTTTTGAAATCAAAAGTTAGTTCAGGAGTGACTTTGCTGTTTAAGAGAAAGAGAAAATCAGATATTCCACCTCCCAACGGCTGAATGTGCCGAGGGTTGGTCTAGAGACACGATTTAGTAAGAGATGCCTTGAGCGAATTCGAGCCAGGCTTTCAGGCTTTGCACACGCAGCTGAGAGTGGAGTGAAACCGGAGCCAACATTAGCAAAAGCCTCATGGGAGGCATTTTGGGGCCAAGCCTGCGGTAATGAGGATATGAGCTCCATCTCTGTACATGATGGACAGACAGGGGAGGGGGAGACAGGTGTCAGAGGGGCGTGTGCCGCTGAGCTCCATCTCTCAGCTCGCTTTCAGCTGAGAATGAGCGGACACACACACACACACACGCACACACACACAAACACACACACACACTGAGCATTTAACTCCTGTAATTACTTCAGCAAGTCTTCCTGATGGGTACTGCTGTAGATAATGTAATGTCCCTTTCTGCAGACGGATAACAAGAAAGTGTGATTCAGCGCGGCTGGGGGGGCTCAAGCAAACCCCCGTCTGTATTAGTCACTGCCACGTGAACTAAGATGAAAAGGGAACTATTGCTGCAATAATGCTGCATGACCATCAAGATGCACATCGTCCCTTCAGTTTCGCCGCTTCAAACGACTCCTTAATTGGCTTTCGGGGGACGCGGCTCCGCTGCCAAGGGTCCTCAAGGAGAACATCAACCCTTTGGCAAATTATTATTTTGATCAGCTTAGCCCTGTGCGACGAGAAGGTTGGCAGCGGCCTCACGTCGGCGTGCCCAGCATTGATTCAGTTTGTTCCAGCGTAGCCGATGCTTCAGAGTGATCTGTGAACTGCACCGGATCGCTCCAGGGCAACGCTGTTCAATAAAAGACTGAATTACTGGCAGCGTGGTTACAACAAATCTTATTGTAACGTGCTGCATTAATCAGAGAGCGCTGCTGCCAAAAAGGCTGGTTGACTAAACTTTTCACGTTTTCTAACCCAACTGAGAGTCTGTCATCATAAAGAGTTTTTTGTAAAAATGACTCCTGCTTTTGTTTGCGGGGTTTTAATGGATCGGAGAAACTGGCATTTAGAATAAGCAAAGATGGATTTGTGGCTTAAGAAGGCCTGATGTTTCATACCTACTCTGATTCAGCAAGGAAGTATTATAAGTCAGTGTGTGTTTTTCTTCAGTTGGCAAGGCAGGTTTCTGATCTGCAGGTGATGATTTGAATCTTTGCTTTATTTATTTTTTCCATTAAAATCACATTACTGACCCAGTTAAAGACACACTGTACTTACTTGGTATAAATAACTAGACTGAAGAATAAGAGGACTAGAAACAGATATGAGGACAGCTAGGATCAGGAGTGTGTAGATTATGCTGTAGGTTTCATATCTCCCTGTATGTACACACACAAAGATTAAAGGATTACATCAGGTTATTGGAAGATGGGCCTGCTGGTCTGCTTGTCCATTATGAGACATGAGCACAACATATTTCAGAGTTCATGCTAAGTCTGTGTTATCCAAAGTGAAAACAAACCTTGATTTTATCTTCTGTTTATTGATAAAAATGTTAAATGCAAAACAGCCTTATCCTTAAAAAAGTAGCTCAGACTAACCGACACATTCATCAGACGAGTAACCGTGCAGGCTCATATTTCTTCTGTGCAGTGACTTTCAGCTGGAGCCTCTCCTTATTTTCCAGTGGGAACAAAAGCAGCACTGGCAGTTCAAAACACTTTTATTGGTTTTCCTGTGTTAGTGCGGAGCGCCAGAGTGAGCGATCCACCAGGAGCACACGGACGACTTCTCTGACTCGCTGCCCAAAACTCCCACAAACTCGCTGCTTCTGAATGACGTGCGGCTTTTTCTCTGACCACGTCTGACTGATGGGATTCTCGTCCTATCAGCTGTCAGATCTAAATGAACCCTGAGGGATTTGATTCCATATGAGTGCTTTTCCTTTATTCTCCCCAATCCTGATGTCAATTACTGTCAAGCTTCTGGCAGGTTCTTCTCATGGTGTCGATGTCAGCAGGGTTGACCCCCCCCAACACTAAACTCAAACCCAGTATAAACCTCTGTCACCCTGCCTCTCTCTCCCACTTTATCCCACTAAAACACTCTTCATTAAATATAGTGTATGTATTTGTGATCGATCACCCGGGTGACATGGGAGTTTAAATTGATTGTCGAATCAAGTTGCCTATAAAGACGTTGACGCGGCACAGAAGCAGCGGTCGCCTGATTGAAGCTGCTGAACCGTGACGAATATGCTGAGCAAAATGTGAATGATAATGTTGATTGATTGATAGTGCGTGAACAAACAATTTAGAAAAGCCAATGAAGCTCAAGCTTTAATTTTCATGTTAACTATAACATGAAGGACAAAAAAACAATGACTCAAATACTGGGTGTAATTTTCCATACTGTTTATGTATATATTTATACACTAATATGGCATTTAAGATTTATAAATTAATGATGTCAATGGCAGCACAATTATGTTTAAATAGATAAAAAAGAAATGGGGAGGCTGCACATCTTGTCTTGTCAATATAGCAGCTTGCTAAATTAATATCAAAATGTGTAGTTACATGGGAAGATGGCGCGTTCCAAGATGGCTCCACTTTCAAGTTGCTCACTGGGCAACACACGCCTAAAAAAAAAAAAAAGTGCTTTTTAGGCTCATGCCGTCCTTTTATGGCTGAGCCAGGTGTGACCTCCTGCTGACCCCGGTCACACATCAATCCCACACAGCATCAACTGATCAGCTGTGGAGGGATCATAAACCACTGAAGGGATATTCAGACTGGAGTCCAGTGGCGCCGGAGGCCGGCTCCCGGAGCGGTCAAACTCCAGAACCAGATCCGACCAACCCAACTTTGATTTGACCTTGATTTAACAGCCTAAATCAGATATTCTAAAACAAATATCTTATGGAACTAAAATCACAAAAAAACATTCACTAACATGGCTCTTTAGGATGTTTTACTATTATTGACTTGATAATACAAAGAGTCAGTGTCTGATGCTTAGAAAATGTTTTCCTCATTTGCATTTTCTTTTTGTGTAAGTGGGCATCAAGTGTTCTGCAATTACAACTGTGGCCACTGCTCAAAATCACTTTGCAGCCCAGCTTGCAGAATTTTTTTTTTTTTTTGGGTTTTTGGACCCCTGTCTGCAACACACCCTATATCAGCCCCACAGATATCAACTAATAACCCCAGCAGAAATATATAAAAACTGAAGCTGCTCCCCTTGTACACACATATATTAGAGATATTATTAGGATTATCACGGACCATTAATAATAATAATAATAATAATAATAATGGTAATAATGATGATGAGTGGTTCCTTGTGTGTCAGTGTTACACCCACTGAAGGCACAGGCTGATTCACACCACTTCCATTACCCACACTGAGTAGTGATGCGCGCGCGCTCAGCTCGCCTCTCCGAGGCTTTTTTTTTTTGCGCGCATGTGTGTGTATGTGTCTCCCACTCTACGTCCCCTGAAGCCGGGCATCACGTCACGTGTCAGGGCTCCCGGGTGCTGGTCCAAGTTTTTTCTTTTTTTTTCTTCTCCTTCCCTTCATTCCTCCGTGTCAGATCGTCCGCGGAGCTCCGAGCAGCCTCCGGCTCCTGCGCGCATCTCTCTCTCTCTGCGTAACCGACTCCCCGGCGAGGACGCACGGACGCACGGACGCACGGAGGGAGGGGGGGACGGATGCACGGATGGATGGACGCACGGACGTGGATGGATGTTCCCAAATGAAGCCCGCTCCGAGTGATTATTGTTTGGTTACTTCCAGTGATTTTCGACCTCTCGGATTACCTCTGATCTGCGAGAAGGAAGAGAAGTGAGGAGGGTTGTTTTTTTGTTTGTTTGTTTTTTTTGGAGAGAGAAGCTCCGGGTGGCTGAGAAAGGCTGGGTGCGCAAGAACCACGGAAAGTCACGGATCATGCTTATGGGAACTTCCGATTCCGTCTCCATAAGGTATTTGAAAAGATTAAAGTTGTTCTTGTTTGCCAGTAATATTCCCCTTGTGCATCATTGAATCCACTTTTTAATGACTAAAAAAAGCAGGTGATTTGCGCACAGGCTCTTTTTTATTCCCTTTGGCACAAGTACTTTTCTATCCTGATGCCAGCATGTTGCACATTTTCCCCTCACGAGATGCGCTTTTTCCTCTCAGAGAGCGAAAAAAAAAAATTGGTCAACAAAGCCCATTAAAAAAAGCCAACCCTTAAAAGAGAAAAGTCTGTTATCTGGATCATGATGACTAATGTTTTGCCCTCGATGTTATTCCACTTATTATGATAATAATCAAGATTAGTGTGGCATTTATTGTTTTCCTATCTCTTCTTTTTGCGCATTCCCTGCCCACCATTGCGTGGTGTGGGCTAAAAAACCTCCAGTAGACCAGAGACAGAGCTGAGTCCATCTGTTCAATCACATAGCAACAGGAAGAGAGAGGAGACCGAGTAAGAAAAAAACCCCACTCTATTCTCATAATATCATATTATAATACTGAGGCACTTACAGAGTTTATTACCTTATTATCATGGGCTCATTTTTTTGTGTTTCTAACTACATGGAGTCACTAACAGCAAAAAATAGTCCATCTGAGTTTATTGTGATCGTTTCTCTTCTATCATATTCACACAGTATTTTTGGATCCTCTGTTTTGTGTGATAATTTTTTTTATTTTCCATCATAGTGATTATTTAAGTGTGAGAGAGAGAAAGAGGAAGTGTTTGAACTGACAAAGGGCTTTGTGATATAAATGCTGGTGGAAAGCCTCGAGCGCTGCCAGGTTAGTAAACGAATATTGAGAATCTGCCTGGATTGATTGGAAGCTTTTGTGGCCGAGGGATTGGAGGAGGAGTGTTTATTTGGCTCATTGTGTGATTTGTCTCCAGTTTGCTAAGTTGATCCCTCTCCTTTGCCCTCTTCTTCCTCTGTCACTGTTTCCCCTGCATCTTTGCAAATGTTCTCTCCTCCGCGGTCCCTCCGTCTCTGCCTCTCTCCTCCATCTTTCCACCCCTCCCTCTTCCCACCTCTCGCTAACCTCTCTCCCTCTGACCTCCCTTCAGAGTGGCTCTGCCTGATGCTCTATCATGACTGATGGCGAGGGGAGAGCGCGCTTTCAGTACGCAGAGTGCCCGGAGGGGCAGGAGCAGGAGGAGGTGCAGGAGGAGGTGAGGCTCGCTGTACCGATGCCCTACAGGAAGGACGCCCCGGGTCACGATGCTGACCCCGGAGGAGGCCGCGATGAGGAGGAAGAGGAGGAGGAGGAGGAGGAGGAGGTGGAGAGGAAGAGGAGGAGCAGTAGCGCTCGGAGCGAAGGAGGAGAATGGAGTCCTGAGGTTCAGGAGCATGAGGAGCAGGAACCGGAGCTGGAAGTGGAACGTTGGACCAACGCTGGGAGTTCGCATCACGGCTCCTATCCGCGATCCGGACTGTGTCTCCGAGGAGGAGGAGCAGCAGCCATACCCGGCCCTGGCCCCCTTGGCCTTCTTCTGCTTAAAGCAAACAACGAGGCCTCGCAACTGGTGTCTTCGCGTCGTCTGTAACCCATATCCTTTCACATGCTGGAATCCTAACTGTCGCCTGGTAAGACCAAATATGTCCTCGCTCCTGTCTGTGTGAGTATTGCCAAGCTTACTTAATTAAAAGGTATTTGATTAATGTACTTTTCAGTGCAAAACACACGTCAACACACAATGATGCCGTTGGCTGCTGCAGCTTTATGCTAACCATGAACACGTAGCAAATTACTTGCTCCCATGAGACTAAACAAACAGCAGTAGCTGGCTCCACACCGGTGAATCCTGACAGGTCATTTGTCCAAACCACTGGGGTTAAACCTCCATTGTTTGTGCATATGAGATGACTAATGAAGTGCGTGGCTGCACACATCAGACGAACTGGTCTCGCTGTAGTCGCCTTGAGTTCGTCTTCATTGGGAAAATAGTTGATGTTACTTGTACTGAGTTTCTCTCTTGGGCTGACAAGAGATTTGGATGGTTTATAGTTTGATCTTGTGACCTGGTCTTTTCTATGTGGCTAAAAGATGGTTTCAGTCACCAGATCCAGAGAGTTGGTCATTCACAAGGTTAAGGAGGCAGTGTCACCTCAATAGGGGCCACTAACTAAAGTATGTTCAGATACACAATGAAGCAAATTTGTGCAAACTTGACCACTTCTGTGTTTTTAGACTGTGGCCACCTCCAGCCGAAGACAAATATTCCAAGTGTACATTTTCTGTACAAACATTTGTACAGCACATGTTTGCATTGAGGCGTCGTCATCGTTAATGCAAGTGAGAGAGCAAAGTGAGAGAGCTCTTTGTCCATAATGGCGTTTTCAGAGTCTATAGGGAGTCCCAACACAGGGAGTGGTAACATCCTTCCACTGATTATGTATGCATTAAAATTTACTTTCGTCCTCGTTTTATCTTCTTACTTTATCTTGAGTGTAGATTTGAAGTGCTGGGTAACATTCGCCGGAGTTGTTTTCGGATCATTTCTGCTCCCTGCCCTGTACGTTTGAGGCTACACATCATCCATCATTTGTCACTGCACAGGTTAAACACTGTCTTTGAGGTTACAGTATCCCTCTGCTAATATTTCCTGGCAGCCATTTTGTGCTAAAAATCATTCATTTTAATTCGACTGGAGGATGCCAAATAGTCCAATTGAAATCAGTTTTTAGCTGCTCATGTCTGTTTTGGTATCTATTATTACCCCTCAGCTGAACATCCTGCCTGGTTAATTTTCATCTGTGGGTTGTTTTAACATACTGGAGCGCAGACAAAAAAAGAACATAATGTGCATCCAAATCCAAGCACTATGAAAAGAACTTGAAGATGAACCACTGCAATGTTTTTTTTTTTCATTCCTGATGCGGGGAAGTGGGTGGTGTAAAAACAATATCAGGACCAGAGTCATATTTATTTGCTAAGTACATTACCTGTGTACCTGGAATCTCATCTGCAAGATACTGAGAGAATAGAAATACAAGCAGAATTATAACATGCAAACTTATTCTCTCTCCTCGTATCTTCCATTTATCTTGTAGTGTTGTGGGAAGGTTATAGACGCTATGGATTCTGGCTGATCCACGGATGATTTTGTAACAACACTGACTGATGTGTTGATACCTTGCGTGTGTGTTTGTACTGGTCTGTGGTCGCGGCAGCCTGGAGGTGGAAGTGAATCTTTTTGGAGATGAATCTTGACAAAGTGTTTAAAGTCTGAGAGGAAATGGATACTGCAGACAGGTGGATATGCACAGTTGTTTTCAGGAGTACAACGCTGCAAAGCTGCACATAAAGATGTATTAACTTCACCTTCCTCACAAAAGAGTGTCAGCTCGAGGAAGGGGAGCTGATGATTCATACCCAGCCAGACAGACACAGTGACGCGGGTCAAACCCACGTCAACGGGCTGTCTGAATGGGTCAATGGGCGACAGCCAGCTCTCCTTAATGACCCTCCTCGTGACAGGGATTGAATATGGATCTGATGCTACCTGACTTTGGTGAACTACTGTTTCCATCAGGGATAGAAATTGATTTAATAATATGAGCAACTCTGCTATGAAAAGAGTATTCTGCCATGCCTGGTGCAACCCCCAACCATATCTACTACTATATTCGACTAAAAAGACCCAACATGCTAAACATGGTAACCTTTTGTACATGTCTGGATAATTGTGCAAGAGAAGACGTACATTTTGTGGGAATAGTGCCAAAAGGTTACAAGACAACAGGAGACTAAGCCATCAGTCCGGTGCTTTGCAAAACAGGGGACAGGGAAGTTCTTCTCCAACATGAAAGCGGTACTGCAGTTATTTAGTGTTTCCTCTGCATAAAGCTGGGGGGACTTCGAGAAAGGTTTAAAAACTAAAAAGAAATTGGTCAAGATCAAGGCAGCAAAGACCAAGATGTCCAGACTTGTAGTTCCTTATAGGAGTCAAGTTATAACAGGGCCTGACTGATACTAGGTTTTTGATGCCAGTATCAATGTGGACATTTGAAAATGTAAAAAATCTGATACAATATATTACATGATATTTTCTTCAATGCATAAATCCCTTAGATTTTTTTTTTGAAATAATTGTACTCAAGACACAGACTGAGTGGCGCATTTTACAGTTAACAAATCAACTTGTCAGTGCTCTCTGCTGGACATACTATGCTATAGAGACACTGTTTCGAAATGACCTCAACCTAATTTGGCATTTAAGCATTGCAGTTTCTCATCTGTGTCTGTTTAATGCCCTTATCTTTCAAAATGCACGCTCCCAATTCTTTCCTTCCCAGGTTTTTCAGAAAAGCTCCCTCCAGTGAATAAAACTCTCCAGGACTAGTAAACTCATCTTTATGTGCAAATAGTTTAGTGTATTTTAAGGTTTTGGAAGTGGGCTGAGGAAAGTCAGACTGCCATATTGGTGTCCTTAAGGAAAGACCTGGCAGTTCCAGAGACCCTCTTAAAACTGGCAGACCTGGACGCAAACTGCCACGTCAGCCAATCATCATCTCCATTGAGCGTCCCTGAACGGTGAAAAGCATCTTCCACTGGCTCCAAGGTTTTTTACTCTCAAAAGGGAATTTCCCTTTGGGGATTAATATCACAGTGTTATATCCGCACTGCTCAGTGTAGGCGCTAAAGAACCCAGCCGTGGAAATGAAAGGCGCGTTATGCTCCCTTACAGAACAGAGGCACTTGCTGAAATTAAAATATTCCACAATTGAGGGAGGCTGAGGCAGGGAGGCAGTCGTATCCAAGTTAGTTAGAGAATAATTTAAAGGGGATTGAATTGGCAAACCTGCACAGTTTTTTTTTGGAAATCATACAAATGCACATCTTGTTGGCTGTTTTTAAATGAATACAACATAAAGTGGCAGGGAACGCGGCCAAATCTATTTCTTCTCATGCCGCTTCCATGCAGCGACCGAGGGTGTATTTAGATATTTCAAAGCTTGGACGCAGAATTCTTGAATCACCTTGTTATATTTGAGGTGTCGTCCCAGAGCAGAGGAACTTTTCATTAATCCCCTGGTTTTAACATTACACGTAGATGCATGCAAATCCTCTGAGAAGATGCAAATGAAGGTACCGGGAAGGGTTTTCATTTTAGAAAAATTCGAGCACAGATGAGGACGGGGGTAAAGAGAGGTAAAGTCTGAAAATGATTCAACCTTATCCAGTTGGACATGCAGGCTTAAACGCGTAGGACATATGGCTCGGCAGCCTGCGGTTTGGCAGATGTCAACGTTGCATTACATTATGTCTGTTTTCTTCACAGCACTGTAGCGGGGATAATACTGCAGTGGCTGCTGATGTAGACCACTATGAAGCAGATACTCCCATGGTCACCACGTGTGCTTTGTCCTGCTCGTGTCCCGATCACATTTCTGATTTCCAGTTGACAGTATTAGACGTGTTATTGTTTAACATCAGCGAGGACTGTTTGCACCAAGATAGCATTGCTAATGACTGAGGCGCACACTGTCACATGCCTGATGTTCCATTATCACTCCTTGTTTAAGACTGGGACCAGGTTATGTCACAAGAGCTGATCCCTCTGAACGGCTCTCTGTGCTTTATTCCTCGGTGTGTGGGCGTGCGTGCAGGAGCCACAATGTAAGCATTTCAGAGTTGGTGGTCCACAGTGGGCTATGTAAATATTATTCAGTGTTTCCCACAGGTTGAGAATGTACTTTTGGTGGTGGGTGGCGCGGCATGTGACGGCGTGTGACAGCGTGGCGCGTGACGGGCGGGTTGGGTAACAAACCTGTGACACACGTGCACGCACACACGCGCTTAAGTTGTGTTTTGTTATGTAAGCTCTTGCTCTACAGTGGAAAGTTTACATACATTAGTCTATTATGGCTGAAGACAGTTAGAGTGTAACTACATCAAATGTTAGACTGACTTTATGAATAGTTTCATCATGTTGAGAATATTATGTGGCAGTCAGCCAAACATCTAACTTAGCTCAGTAGCATTATGCCATGGATGTAGTAGGTTGTAATTAGTCTGGCATCATAAGATAATTCTTTATTGATCCCCCAGAGGGGAAATTCGGGATCATAGGTGAACGAACACAAGTCGTTTGTGTTTCAATTGAATTTACTTACTTGTGTCGAGCGAATGAAACCGTGTTCGAAACAAGTCGCAGTGCAGAGGGCAGAGGTCATCTAATAAAGTCTTCATTTCCTGCAGGTGTTGTGGATGCAGCACAAGCTGGACAAGTTTAAGAGGATGCTTTTATAATGTTTCACATCTCATAAAAAAAAAAAAAAGAAACTGCCAGAAGAGTGGATGATGAATGAAAGGACGTTTTGGTGCCTTTTCATCTTTATTAGTTAACAAGGTATAGACAGGAAGAAAAAAGAAATTCACGGTGCCGATCAAAGGCTACCGGCAACTTTTAAGGTGGAATGTTTTATTGCATGTTGCTCAATTCATGAGATGACGTTGTGAATCTATTAACACGCCTTTAATGTGAATATGACTACTTTGACTGCTCCATTTGTTTTTACTGGCTGTCTTGCATGATGTACGCTTCAGTGATCCAAGAGCTTATAAAATGCATATGAATTTTTAACCACATTATGCAAATTGTGAATGTTCTATTTCATTACTTCATAAAACCAGCTATTACGTGGCCTGACTAGCTACCAACATTTGACGTATCACATGAATTGTTGTGTCACATGCATCTTGCCCAAGATAAAGCTTGGGCAAAGTGTGGGTCTGGAGAGGCAATACAAAGAGATAAACAAAGTTAAATGGCTGCCTGCCTTTTTTTTCATTTCATGAAATCTTTCTTGCAGGCAAACTGATTCTCAGCTTACTTGCAGGTGATTGGACAAACCAGTGGTGAATGATGTTGCATAAAATCCATATTCCTCACAGTCATAGTTCCACATGCTGCAAAAAAATCTCATCTGTATCTGGCAAGCTATTCAATCACACGTGACAATAAAATCAGCATTTCTCATCCGTCATGTTTATGATGCTCATCATCATTCATCAACTGACCTGCTCTCTTGTCTGAACATTAACGTCTTAGGATGGGCAGAAAAATGTCTTTGCTCGAGCTGCAGCTGTGAGCTATTGAAGTTATTTATTTTATTTACTGCTCTTGACTCGTCCACCATACAGTTCGATGAATAGATGAAACTGGCATGGATTTTTTTTTAATTGCTCTTTGTGTTTATGGGTCCATGTTGAGATGCTTTGCTGTTAATGCGCAGTAGTCTGAGATTGTCAGCTGCTGAACAACAACTTTTTTTTTTCAGCGCTGGAGACGTCTCTGCTCCTTGTTTGTCTCGTACATCATAGCTCATAAGTGCCTTTTTTTTTTTTCTTTTTGCGTTTGGCTGTAAACAAACCACAAACGATGGAGAACAAGTGTGAGAAACATAACACAGACAAAGAAAAATAGAGCCGACTTGTTTACTGTGAGGGATCTCGAGCAAGTTATTCGCCTTGCTGAAATGGTTGGTTGATAATTTGAGTAGTTTACTCACAGAAAATTCATCAGCAATGTTTTTTTTTATAGTCGATTAATTGTGTAATTTATGTTCTCAAGCAAAAATGCTAAAATTGCAGGTTCCAGTCCCTAAAATGTGAAGATTTGGAGCTTTAGTTTGTCAGATATGATACAACATTCTCTTTGACTTTTGAGCTGTTGCTTGGACAGAAGCAATTTAAAGACATTATTTTACTTCTGTAGTCTCTTGAAATGAATAGAAAACCACTGTCTGCTTGTTTGTTCGTAATATAAAGCTGTTGGACGTCCACAGGTTAAAAAATGCAAAGCCAGCCGTGTGTGGTCCTGAAAGAAAATCCAAAGACTCTATCTAGTAGAGAACTCTGTGCACTCCATTACATCTGAATCGACTTTTTCAGTCCTAATACCGGCTGCGACGCCGTCACAAGAATGAATGCTCAGGAGTCGCTGGTTAGATGGTGCAATCGAATAACAAGCTGATTAGATCAAATTCGGGGACCAGACGCGGTTAATCCATTACAGATGAGTGGATTCATCATGCTATCTGTCTCCATTAGTCATCCTATACTCTAAACATGTTGTGAGGGCCTCTTGTACTTCCTTCTTAAATGAATACAGATGAGGCTGCGTGAAGACACACACACACACAGAACAGGAGTCGATGTTGGATTATTTGAAGGATCAGAAGCATTTGCTGATTTTCGTTTAACCCTTATTCGGTCTCCAGTCATTTGAGGTTTTGGTGGGTTGGACTGATGAAATTGGAGACAGATTAAAGCTGTCTGATACAAGGGACAACCGATCCAAGTTCACATCTCCAGCATGAAGAATCTCATTAAAATGTAGCCTGGGATAAGTGCTGACTTCAGGATGATAAGAGGCCTCACTGTTTGCTGACAGCATCTTTAACAACCTCCAGTACAGCAGTGATAAAATGACCCATAATAATCTCCGTCCTCAGGGCAAGAAGTTGAAATCGTCCACTTCCTCTGACTCCCACAGTGATGCCATTTCAAAGGTCTTCTTTCTCTTAGCGTGTGTTTATGTCTTGAAATGACTTCATCACTGCAGTGTGCAGGATAAAGAGAGTTGGCCTTGGTGTCAGCAGGTTGTCCTTCTCCTGCTGCCACTCAGACAGGCATCCTGAGGTATGTGTGTGTGTGTGTGTGTATGTGTATAAACACACAGACAGGCTTCTGTGCATCTCTCCCTCTCTGCTGGTCTCAGTGCTTGTCTTGCTGTGTTTATATTGAGCAGTGCGTCTTTTGTGTGTGTGTGTGTGTGTGTGTGTGTGTGTGTGTGTTTGGTGACTCATTGCATTTGGCCTGTGCTCATGATAACAGCAGATTTGGGGTCATGAGGTGTGTATCTCTGCAGAGACAGAGGGATCCTGACTCTCTGACGTATGAAGTGCTGGCACACCCTGCACATGCCTCACAGTGTGTGTGGCTGTGTGTGTCTTCGTGCATGCATGTGTGCAGTATACGTGTCTAACTCTGTGTCGTGTTCTCTAATGGACGACCAGATTTCCAGGGACATCATTTTAGCACTTGATTGCATCAGACATGGCACACTAATATTATTTCTGTAAAATATTATAACAAAAAAAACAGGCATGCATAAACCCACATACCTGCAGTTGTAGAGAAACAAAGCATTCACATCATCGCGACTTTAAATTCTCAAAGATTGCAGAAGGGCAACACACATCCTATAGTTCAGTTCATAAAATAAATCAAGTGGGTAATGCACTTTCCATTTGTAGAAAAGAATACAAATTTTACATTACAATGTAAAACAGAAGTATGTGCTGAATCCACATTTTATAGTAACTTATAAAACCTGTTCATAATTTTGTGGACAGATTCAGAATCTCACTTTTATTTACTTTATTTCTTTGATCAACTACATTTTTCCCAATTATTTTGCCAATTTTGGATCTTCATGTTAGAAAAATCTTGTAAAGTTGTTAAATGACACAGAGGGATGTAGAAAGCATGTTTGCAATATGATTTTGCTTGTGGTAAGTGATGAAAGAAGCATTGCTTTCGCACAAAAACTCGGTTATCGTAATAAGATAAGATGTTCCTTTATTCGTCCCACAGTGGGGAAAGTCACAGTGGCACTATTACAGGAACATTTTAAATGATATCCAGCCCTACGTGCATCATTAGTGTTGTTCATAAACGCATTATGGAAATAAACAAATATGCATTTCAGTGTCATACTGTTTGTTGGCCCTCCAGGTGTCTTTAATTTTTTAATGTCTATGTGTGTGTGTGTGTGTGTGTGTGCAAGTGAGTTTGTGCGTTTCTTTCTGTCAGTTTGTGCGTGTGTATGTTTGTCCACAGGGTGTTAAGTTGTGTGTGTCGTGGGATTACTTCCAGTACAGTAGGATCTTTGTTTATCCCCGGGCTCACTGTTTACAGGCTGCTTCGCAAAATGATCTGGAACTAATAGCGCTGACTTTCGTGCGTGTAAACGTCGAGTGTGTGCGTGTACATGCCGGAGCGCGTGTGTGTATACTTAAAGGTATGTGTGTGTTTGTGTGCGCTCACACACACCATGTATTTAGACGGTGACCCTCTCCTGCCTCGGGCTCTGAGCATCTGACTGACTCCACAAAGCACTTCAGAGTGTGTGTATATGTGCATATGTGTGTGTGTCTCATTTTGGTGTGTTTGTGCTGCTGGCAAGATGATAGCTGCTCTCTGTGAAATGATGGATGCCACCAGGGTTACGGGCAGAAACACTGTGATTGGCCCGCCATGCTTGGGTTTGGGAATTACTCTGCTTTCTTGTGGAGAATTTGATGAGCATATTGACACCACTCTCATGTTTGTACAGTAAATAAGTTACAGTGCAAGGAAATGTATGTATTTCCCTAAATTTAATACCCAAATGTACTATGTGACTAACAAAGTACTGATGAGGGACATCCTTTCAAAGGTCTCACTATTATTTCCCCAAATGTCAGACTAATCCTTTCAGGTTAAAATTATGGAAGGGGACAAAGACTATGTCCATAATTACAACGGGATGCATAAAAAGACATCGTGTCAAAATCAATGTGTTTCATAGATTTTCCTGCCAGCCAAGCAGGTTGTGTTTCATCAGCAGCATATTGATGTGTCAAAGGTCAAAGGTCAATCTGAGTGAAGCTGGTGGCCGCTGGTGTGCACGGTCACAGGGTTAATCTGCTAAGCAGTAGACTATTGAGTTCTTGAACATCCCTCTGCTGTGTAAACACAATAAAACAGGTCATTTCTGTCCTGGGCTTTTATTCAAAATGTGTTAAATGTCTTCTGTCCATCTTGAGTGTCCACGTCCCTCTGTGCCGCAGTCCTTGTCGCTGCTAACTGCACAGTTGGCCCGGGGAGAGCTGCAGACAGACATGTGTCACCTCTGTGACACGCTGCGCTGCCAGACGCTTCTTTCCACCTGCCAGTGATGAGCTTCAACAGGAGGACAAGTGTCCTGATAGCATCAGACATTTACTGGTTAGCCATTTCAGGTGCATCACTGCTTTGTCCAGCATTTATGTCATTTGTGTGTGATATTATAAGAATGGCAGTAACAACCAGTGTAGGTAGACAGGAGCTGGCTGGAAGAAAGTGAATGAGTTTTATATTCTGTAAATAGAAATCTCAGTTTGCCCAGTATGTCTTTTCCCTCAGAGAGCTGCCAGTCAAGTTCCCTGTACTGGCAGCGCCACACTGATTGGCCCTCTTCTACCGTGGGCGGGCTTTTCGGCAGCTGTTGCCAAGGCTACGCATCATGTTGACGATGGTCTAGAAGTGTTTCCACAGATCAACCCACCACCCGAAAAGCCTGCTCTGCCACTCTCATCGTGGAAATCCACACAGAAAATGTGAAACAGTTTCTCTCACCAAACTCACGTTAGACTAAATGATGAGCGTGTGTGTGTGTGTGTGTGTGTGTGTGTGTGTGGGCGCTGCAGGTGGCAGGTAGGCGTCAGGCAAAGCTGACACAAGGGCGAAAAGGAGGGGACAGATGAGAAAAGTATTTAGGAGAGGAGAAAGAGAGACAAGGATGGATGAAGCTAAAGGAAAACAAAAGTCAAAGAGTGGAGGAAAAGAGGAAGCAAGTCGTGGATAGAAGACAGACGAGGGAGGTCAGAGAGGGAGGAGGTGGAAGAGCAGGATGTTAGAAAAAGGTGGGAGTTTAAAGCCGAGACAAGAACAAGGAGAGAAGGGAAAGATGAAAAGAGCAGAATAAGGACGGCAGAGGAGACGACCAGGGACACGGCGAGAGGCGAACAGGACAGAAATTGGTCATTTAAATTCAATCTGTCCCTCGCGCCGTGTGCGCTTCAACACGCCGCTCTTTGTCTGACAATCGGACGCAGCCAATCGCAGGTGCGAGCGACAGGCCTCTCTCCCCACCTCTGTTGTGCTTCCGCCCCATCTTTATCTGCTAGTTGATGCCTGCTGCAGTGAAGATGCAGTGGCTTCCTCGTCCTCAAGACACAACTGCTCTCTCAACCGAGCCCTCCTCCCCCACCCTCCCTCGTCCTGCCTCTCTCCAAAAAAAGCTGCAGCTGAATAATGTGTGCTCTTCCTTTGTTTCTCCTTCCTTCTCCTCACATTCCTTTGTCTCTTCTTGTTTGCTAAAACGTGCTCTGCAAATGCACCAAAAAGCACTTAAATATATATATATATGTATATATATATATTTTCATGTTGCCTGGATGAGTGTGCTGCAGTATGAAATAAGCATTTGCATGCACGCGCGGTCTCATCCCAGGCAAAGGGATGTTTTCTTGATAATGAGAACACTTGCTGGAATAAATTGTCAGGGTGTTTCTTTTCGCTCTCGTCATCCCACCCAGTGTCCTCTCATTTGGCACGGACTGACTGACTCCCGGGGTGTATTGATTTATAGGCGTGAGTGTGTGTGTGTGCTGATGCGTGATGTCGGCCAAGGGGGGTTGAGCTGGAGGGGAATAGAGTTCAGTAAAAGTGGATTTATCCTGGCTATAAAAAAAAGAAAAGGAGGTGGAAAGAGGGAGAATCAGCAGGTATAATTGAAAACTGAGCCGCTGCAGATTGGTCACTGCACCTCGGAATGCATCTCCAAACACACACTGACACACGCACACACACCCAGTAGGATCTTCAAGACGTGAGAAAAAACTCGAAACGGCGTTAATGTATTTTTTTTTCTGCGGGAGGAGCCAAGAGGGGGAGGTCAGCACGGGGGCTCCCCAGGGGCCGCGCATCGTGCCGGGTTGGGATCATCAGAGGACCGGCCGGCTTGAGCTCCTTCTCTTCATCCTGTCTTCAACAGGGTGCTTAGTATTCAGTTATGTTTTTAGGTCATATTGCCTTGTTGCGTTTGCTGTTTAGTAGCTGTACTGCTGTTCCTAATGAGCTTTTTTGTTGTTGTTTTTGGTGTGTGTGTGTGTGTGTGTTCGCGCTGCATGTGTGTTCCCGCTGTTCCGAGCTTTTTCTCCACAGTCAAGCTCCACATGAATAACACAGCAGCCCTCACGCTGCTGCTGATCACATTACTGTCTGAAAGATGGCTTGAATGACAGAAACGCGCGCACACACACACACACAGAAAGAGAGGCTCGCCGTGTGTTATGGCCTACTTTGCGTGGACAGCTTTTCATTTTCACACAGGAATGTTTCGGAGGCAACGGGGAAAAAATTGCTCGCACCAATCTGCTTAAACGCCGACACACATTCGCTCCTGCAGACGGATAGAGATTTCGTCTGCGATACAATACTCTGATCAAACCAGCTTGTAAATGAGGGCGTGTGTGTGTTAGGAAGCATGGTGGGAGAGCACGCATGGGTGCACACATGTGTGAGGATGCACATCCGTGTGCAGGAGTATGAAAGAGTAATGCGGAGTTGGATGAATAAATAAAGGATCTGGGAAACCCATCAGCATCCAGCACTAGGTTGTCATGGCAATGCGGACAGCACAGCACTATGTGTGTGTGCGTGTGTGTGTGAGAAAGAAAGATGGAGATCATATCGCTGCATAATGTTTTAGCATGTATGTAACTTTGTCTCAGCCCAGGCCTCCTTTATTACTAATAAAGAACAGCTATGTTTCTTTTCAGCCGCAGAGCAAAGAAAGAGAATATCAAATCACAGCTTTGCACTCATGAAGAAAAACAGAGCGGAGTGATTGGTTTTGATGTTGCAGGGGTTGATATTTGAATATTTTAGGCTCTTCTTATGCATGAATTCATTTGGGAAGCAGAAGTGGGAATCTCCAGGAAGCTCACGATTCAATCCAGATGCGATAAAATGACTATCGATGCATGAGAATCCTTTACATTGATTATTTTTCCTCACTGTCCTGACGACTCGCCTCTTACTTCTCTGGTTGGCAGCGACTGCAACCGTCTGTTTCTCCTCCATCTCCGGGTGCAGAAAATATGGTTTCTCATGTTTGCCGTGTTCCCAAAATATTTTAGTTAAGACACAACTTGCATACAATGTGGCTCTTGTCCGCGTCCCTTTTCCCATCGACTTCATAGAAGCCAAAATGCTTTTCATACGCTTGCTTTTAAGCCAGGGGGAGGGGGCCGGCCGGATTGTATCCATCTGTGGTTGCTCACACTCGTCCAAAACTTAAGAAACGGCCGAGCTTAGAACATAAACATGACGCACATGTTTACGTTTTCATTCAATTGCTTCAACTGTAAGGAACATACAGCCAGGTCGTCCAGAATTATTACAGGCGATCATAATGTCGAGAGTTTTTATATTTCTGCGTCTTTCACGATGCATCTAAGAATCATGTTTCCCCCCGACTCTTAACAGGAAGTACTCAATAGTTTATGTCACAGTTTTGCAATAAGAGTAAAAGAGATCTTGTTTGATTTAAGGCTGCTTCTTGTGCCAAATGTGCGACTCCACGCTTGTTGGATCTTTATTTGTGTGTAAGTGCAAGAGGAGCTCTTACAGCACTAGTGTATAATGGATATAGCCTGATAGTTACCTGCACCTCTGTAGAGACCTGAAAACTGCAGCCTCTCCTCTCTCCCCGCTCCTCTTCCTCTCTCTCGGCTCTGCAGCACGTGTCTCTGCTTTGTCTACAAAAATGAGCCCGTATGCACAGGACTACGTTTGTGTGTGTGTGGAAAAAGAGAGTGTGTGTGCACAGTTGTGTAGATAAGTGCAGTGTGAGGAAAAGGAGTCACAGCAACCTAGTTTTACGGCGGAGTGGTGATTGAAGGTTGATGGCGAAGAAAAGTGCCGGGTGAATTTAAGGTGCACGTGTGAGGTTTTAATGAAAGCGTCTCCAAACGGCACAAATGCGAGAGAGAGAGGCAGAGAGAGAAGTCTAGGACAGTAGGATCCTCTCAACCAATCAGCTCTTACTAGAAACTCTACCTGGTTTCTAGGCAACAGAATAGCACTGCTGCACATTGGAGCATCGGGGGGGGGTCGATCCACAGTGTGTGTGTGTATGTTTGAGTGCTGAGTCAATAACTGTGTTATTTTATAGAAAGAGTGCATGTAGCACGAGACCAGGTGGGGGGGGGCAAAGGGTAAAAGTCTGTGGGTGTGTTTCAGTGTCTCAGATGTATCAGAGACTCTATGTGTCGGCGTGTTTCACTCTGGTGTCACACAGCGAAACACTTAAAAGGATATTGGAGAAGCTTTGGCAGTCGCTGAAAAGGCAGCGAGGTATTTGGAGGAGCTGTTGAATGTACACAGAACTTCCACAGCTTCTGAGCGGCTGAGGCTGAACTCACTTTGAAACTGTCGGAGGTAGAGGTGGAGCGACGCAGCGCCCGCCCGACTCCATGAAAACAAAGAAAAGGAGAGAGGGAGTGTAGAAAAAAAAAAACAGGCCAAGTTGACCTAGCGTTCATGCTCACAGCTGAATTGATGCTCACGTCTGATATTTTTTTTCTTTGGGTGACTTCATATCCATCGGAGGATGTAACCCACACCGAGCTGAACTGGCAGTGAACTCAGAAAAGAGATGCGCAGAGCGAAAGGAGACGTCGCATCCGCTCGCTTTGTTGCTTGATTGAATTCAGGCATCTGACCAAACACATGCCGAGTGTTTTTTTTGTTCCTTTTACTCTAGTCTTTCTCACTCTGTTGAATTTATTTGAGTTATTTAAGTCACAACTTGAAATGCAAGGTGCGTTATATGAGCACCTGCCATTAGTACAAAATAAATTGAGTTTGGACACTTTGCAGCTGCAGTATGAGTCACTTGAGGACACAGTTTATGAGGTTATGATATTAAAATGTGTCAATTTAGGTACATCTGCAAACTTCAGTGTCAAAGTCATCCAAATGTTATTGAAGTTACAGTTTCAAAATATTAATATAGGTAAATATATATATTCATCAGCAGATTTTTAAATTTCAGTTATTCTGTCAGAGTAGGAACACGTCTTTATCCCAGTGGTGGATTTCCCACTGTTAATCATTTGAGAAGAAGAACATGCACAGTAGTGACCCAACAAACCTTCATATTAACACGTTAACAAAGCAAGCAATGAATCAACAGCAATGTGCAGGAGCGAACCAATTTTAAAACCCAAAAGAACAAAAAAGATTCATGCACAGTGAAAATGTATAATTTTTAAGTTTATATATAAACATTAGGATTTATTTTAAACTCACATATTTAGGGTCTGATGTCACTAAAGGTTGTAGGTGTAAGCTTTAGATTTTGTCTGAAATCACTCACCGCTCCTGCCTATATGTCGCACTCAATAGTTCACGCAGCAGTGAGCAGTAAATGGAGATTTCACACACTTACGAATAATCACCATTGACAGCTTTATTGACCGACATTGACCAACAGGTGTAGAGCTGCTAAATTGCAATTTTGTAAAATGTAAAATGTGGAGCGGGTGTGTATTTAAAAGTACAGTTTGCCCTGAGGCTGGTCTGTGTGTCGGTGAGACGCTGAGGGGAAAGAGGCGGGGCTGAGGAATGCTTAATTCAAAGGCAGTGGTGTGAAAGTGGGATCTGTTGTAAACTAAGAACTAGGACTTCTGCATGTCAGTATGATGAAACTAAAACCCAATGAACTGTCCTCCCTGTAAATGATCTATTGTTCTCTGGATCGAACTTGGCTTTGTTTGTCTGAACTCACAGAGGCTGCACACTCACTCACACACACACACACACACATACACACATGCTCGCACACAGGCAGTGGGTCAAAGCGGATGGATTAATCTTTCACAGACAGTTCAGATCATCATTAATTGTCTCTTAGAGGAATGGCAGCCTTATCAAAAGCATTTCTCATTTGCTGTGTGTGTTTGAGTGTGTTTGCGTGTGTGTGTGTGTGTGAGACTTCTGGTTAATGTCCATTAGGCTGTAATGAAGGAACGCTGTTCTCCCTGTCCCCCCCCCCGCCTCCTAATGGTCCTCTATTATCACAGTTCAAACACACACGGAAACTGTGCCACGCACGCTGCTTTTTCCTCGACACACACACACACACACACACACACACACACACACACACGCTGCCTCTGTGTGCGATGAAAGGGCGTTGTGAAGCAGCTGACCCAGCTGAAGTGCAGGCGGTCTGGTGTGTGTTAAACAGCCCGATTTTAGCTGAAGTGGCTGTATAATGGCGCTGTTATATACTTGTCTGGAGAGGAAAGAGCTTTACATCACAGAGCAAAACGCTGCTACACTGAAGACCCCATCATGCTGCGATGCAATAAAGGAAACAAGTGTTGAAGTTGACAGCAACATTGCAGAACAGCTCAATGTAAAAAAAATACTTTAAACATTGTGTATTTATCTTTAATGCTGTACTGTAGTGGTAAATATAAGCAAACGGCCTCTTAAAATTCTACTTCTGGAAAAAGATATGTGATACCGATTCATGTTTACACAGTTTGACTGCAGAATTTAATTGTTACACTTGGCGACACTTTAATTGTGCAGAGACAAAAATGTAATAAAGGAGACGTCGTTTCTAAATCCAATTCTGTGCAGAAATATCAAAGGTAGACTTGAGAGGATTTAAAGGATGAGGATGATTTTTTTGTCTGCACGTCTATATGAAGCGCACGACGCCTGGAGCCGTGTAATCGCTTTTGTATGCACCGCCACCCCTCTGTTCTGTGATAAATGGGCAGGTCAGAGGTCGCCGACATAAACGTGGGGAACATGCTCAGCTATAAAAACACAGTAGGAAGCTGATGGGAAATGAAGCTGTCACACAAAGACCTGCCATGATCTGTAATGTGTTTTAGTACCTTTTGCTCTTTGCTCACACTCTTTCCGCTCCCGTAACGACCTAATTCCCTGCTGGGGATCGATAAAGTTAAGCTTACTGTATCATTCTATAACATCAGTGAGGTTTAAAATCGACCTCGCGCAAGTGGTAAATATCAAGATTTTACTGTGAACTCTTTCCTTTTACGAGACTAAAAACAGAAATTGAATTGAGTGCAGTTGCAAATCGCCCCATGTATCCAAAAAGTGACTCACTCATACTATTTATTAATTCTTTCCTTTTCTCATCCATTCGTGTGCCCATGAAAGGTTGGTGGCTATTACAAAAGGATGCTACAAGCATTTTGATTAAAGATAGTCTTTGTCTCTGTAGAGCTGTGGGAGCTGAGAGCTTGAATGTAAGAACTCTCAGTGTGAAGCAGAACACAGAAGCACGAGACCTCCAGCGGTAAATGTGTGCAGCTTGCAGACAGATAATTGGACAACAGCATCATCTGTGTCCCACCAGCCGTTTAGAGGCCGACTGAAAGCGCCAAACTTTCTGGAACAACATTGTTCAGTCAGTTTAACCTGCGATTAACCCAGCAAGGAGAACCATTCGGTGTTTCACCTTAAAAACACCCCAAAAAAGATGTAATTAAGGGGCATTGGTGGTTCCTCTGTGATAGTGTGTGTGCGTGTGTACATCTGCGAGTGTTCATGCATAATGAAGCAGGAGGACAGTTGTCATGAGCTTGTGCGGTAGTTGGCATTTGTGTCTCCATGTGTGTCACTGTGTGTCTAATAGCACTTGGTTAGGAGTTCCAACGTTGTGTGTGTGTGTGTGTGTGTGTGTGTGTGTGTGTTTGCCACGGCGCACTGCAGGCAGAGGAGTGCTAACATGAGTGTGTGTGACAGACCTCCACGCACTGAGCTCTGATCTGGTTTGTTCCGGTTGGCGGCCTTGTGTCGACTGGACAGGGCCTCCTTTGGCTAGCGGAGCGCTGGGCGCAGGGACTTAACGAGACGCTGCGCTAACGAACAGATCAGAGAGTGTCGGACTGAGCGGCAGCGTGTGTGTGTGTATGTGTGGGTATGTGTGATGCGTTCTGGTGCTGGTGTGTGTGTGATAGCGGCATCATCTGTCAGCCTGGCTCAGGACAGCGAAACTGAAGTCCATATTGGCCTGTTATCCTCCACTACATCAGCTGCTGATGCAGAGAAAAAAAAATCTTTAAAAGCCCAATCTTTAATTGAAAAATAAGCAAAATGTACTGATTCCAAAGAAGTCGGGATGCTGTGTAAAAATAAATAGTAAATGAAATGCATTTGCAAACAAACTGTGTTTACTGACACATAATGATACTATCACCTGTTACCAATGAACCTGTTTACCTGTGGAATGATCCAAACAGGTGTTTTTGGATCAGTCCACAACTTTCACAGTCTTTTGTTGCTCCTGTCCCAACCTGTTTGAAACATGTTGCTGCCATCAAATTCAGAATAAGCAGATATTTACAAAAATCAATGAAGATGATGAGGTCAAACATTACAAATATTGTCTTTGTGCTGTTTTAATAGACCATATGTCAAAAAGGATTAGCAGTTGATTCTGTTTTATTTATGTCTTACACAGCGTCCAACATCGGGGGTGTCGACCCAACGAAATCTCTCACCCTCAGTCTCCTGAAAAACACGCCCACCTCTATCAAAAAACCTTTATGACACACCCACCACTGATGTCAGGGGCAGTGAAATCAATTGGAGGAAATCAAGTGTTTGCAGCCTGGAGATGATTAGAGGAAACACCGCGTCAGGAAATATGAGATGTCACAGTTTTTCATGCTGCATCAATTGCTACAAGGAGAGATTTGTCTTTTTGTGATCAGCTACAAATCAGCACCCTTTCAGCTGACGGAGATTCAGGTCTCTAGTTTTACAGTGGTGAACTAATGTTCTTCCTTATTTTTCTAGGCCAGTTCCAATGCAGTGTTTTCACTCATCTAACTAATTCTGGCTGTACAGGGCGATTTTGATGCAGTTGTCTCATATATTCACATTGGAGTAAAACAGTGGGTGTAATCTGTGTCAGCAATTTTGAGGTGTCAGTTGCATTTTAGCACAGGGTTTTCTCTCTGATTCTATTATGTGAAGCTTTACAACGTCACCCCACCCTGCTCTGCCTGCTCTCTGTCACAGCCAATATCAGGACACATTATTTCTAGTTATGCTCTAATGCTGCCATCATTTTTACTGAACTGTGCTGAACTTTTAACTTCAGCCTCTATGCTGATCGAACCAATGGTTTCCATTTTGGACCCGGCAGAACGCCCAGATTCGTTAAAACTCTGACGCTGACAAACGTCTTATTGAATCTTTCATCTCTGCTCCCTCTTTTTTTTTAATTACAATGTAGAGACAGGTGGTTACGATGACGAACGCGGCAGATTAGATCGAGATTTGCTCCAGTTAATTAAAGTCAATTCTCTAAAAGCTAAATGAAACTTTTGGCAGTTGTCTGCTTCATATGCTCCCTGCAAGCTGGTGTCGCTCAGCCAAAGATCGTCTGGGAGCGAAAACACACGTCGCGGCGTAACACCACAGTGACAAGAGCAACTGTGGCGACTCGTGATCACGTTCGCGTCACGTTAATTTCAAGAGAATCTCCGAGTTAACTTTAATGCATGTTCGGCTGCTCGTCTTCTGGGGACGTGATTACAGATCTAAAATCTTCAGTTTTAGTTATTAACAACTGCAATTCCTTGCAACTTGAAAAACCTAATTAGATTTGATAATAGGATTTGATACTCCCATACCTCCCTGATGCAGCAGTCTGCACTAACACGCAACACCTGCTGTAAATACCATAATGACACTTGGGTATCGGCATCAAGAGTAAATAGTAATTTTCTCTCTGAGTGAGATTTCTTGTGCTCTTCCGCCCCTCAGTTAAAGCTGTTTAATCTTGGAAGCAGTCATGTCTGATCTTATCGTACTCGTATACATCCAGTGTTCCTGCAGTAATAGTACTACCCGTCCTACACATTGGAGAGCCACAGTCTCTTATATAAAACTAGATATTCAGGATGCAGTTGACTAATAAGTACCTGTATCAGATCTAACAGTTTACACAAATAAATATGTCTGGTACCCCTGGAAACGCCAAGCACCTCTGTGTGTGTGTGTGTGTGTGTGTGTGTGTTTTTCCTGAGTAGTAGAACATGATGTTTGTGAGACCTTGCATATTATTTCCTAATTTGGTAACTGACATGGTGAGCTATGCTGTGTGTGTGTGTGTGTGTGTGTGTGAGAGAGAGAGAGAGAGAGAAAGAGAGAGTGTGTGTGTATTTGAGCTGCAACTAATGATTATTTTCATTATTGGTTAATTTGCGGATTATTTTCACGATGAATCGTTTCGACTATAAAATGTAAACTAAATGTGAAACTTGATCATCACAATTTCCCAGAGCCCAAAATGATGTCTTGAAATAGCTTTTTTTTGTCCGACCAACAGCCCAAAAGCTTCATTTACTATCATGAGTGACAAAGAAAAGCAGCCACGATTAATGGATCAATAAAATCGTTGGCTCCAGTGTGCGTGTTTACAATCGTCTGATGTTTTTCTGAATGATCACTATCCGGTGGAGTAGATGTTTGCGAATGTGTGTGCGCTCTAACACATTTGAGAGTGTTATAGTTTTGAGGCAATCCTGCTTCCTGTGTTACAGCAGAGAGGGAGAGGTGAAGCAACAAGAAAGCACGAAGCCATTTGAGAGTGGGAGACGAATTCGGCCATAAAGAAATCAGCGGGGAGGAGAGTGAAAAAAAAAACCCCGAATAGCACAATATGAATTTTACTTTTAAACCCAAGCTGTGTGCGGTGGTGATATAACTTCAGTACGCTGGGATTTAGCGCTGGTAGAAAGTGACCTCCGCCTCAAAATGTGTCTGCCTTTGTTCGAGCTGTTTGATACTAACCCATTGAGATGGATAAAACAATGTTGGCCGTGGGATGAGGGATGTGGCATTAACAGCCCAGCGTGGATAGCTGCTAATTTTACACTCGTCCGAGCCCGCCTAGCTTCGTGTCTGTGTTTGTTTGAAGTGCTCACTTAGCTGAAGAGGAAGCTGTCATCCAGGGCTCGGACTGGAAGGAGGGACAGATAGTACCTTTTTGCAGAAAATCATCCAGGAAATGTGGTTTTTGTCTTTTCGTAGCGTGATAACTTATTTTCATAACGTGACATTATTTTCAGTGATGCTTAGCGTGCACTTGCTCAGGATGAGAGTTTAGATCATCCTTCACGCTGTTTAGTTGAAGGTTAATGATATTCGTGGTCCCCAGAGGATTTTTGCAATTTCCCGACCCCTCATTATTGGATGGATTGGCATCAAATTTTCAGTTTGTCTGATACTTTGGTTTCGATACTTTTGTGCTATAGCAAATGTTAAACCTAAATGGTGGCAATGGTAAACATTACACCTGCATGATAAGTCTTTCGTCCTGATGACACATTGCATGCTCCATAATAGTAGAAGATGTATGACATGTCCATTTCGTCTGGACAAACTTTTGAAAGTGACTGACCTCTGTGCTCAGTGCTCGGCTCCATCAGTTTAACGCTGCTCTTTAAAGCAACAGCTTGGTCTAATTATACAACTCGACTGGAGAAGTTGAGCCACCTGCAGAAGCCTGCGTGATTCACACCCTTCTGGAAACGAATAAACATCGCTGAAGCTCAGATTAATCCCCTGGGAAGACTTTTTAAATGACCATCAGTGGGAAAGTGGGCTTGTACATGATGCAACAATAGGAGGGTCATGTGCCCTCCTAAGGAAACCGAAAATAGAAAGTAATGATAACGAGACTTCATAACAAATTGTCATCTGTCAAAGAGATATAAAAAGTTAATCAAACTAACCCCAGTGGGCATTTTATTCAGATTGAAGTGGTTAATGGAAGGACAGGCTCCATGTAAACACAGTAAATAAGACTGCAGCAGGAGATGATGCACAGTAAAGGGGAGGCTTAAAACAGGAACCAGGCAAAGTGAGAAGAGGGAAAAGAACTTCAAACGCTCCAGGACCACAGAGTAAACAGCACCTACACAGGGGGGAGAAGAAAGAGAATAGAGAAAGATAAGACAGAAGTAGGGAAGTGACACAAACGCTGCAACAAAAGAGGGGATTGCAGAGGAGACGGGCCGAAGATGGAGACAGGAAACCAATGAAAGTCAAGTGGATGAAAAGAATGGGAAGAATAAAATGAGAAGAGTAAAGGGGAAGAGGGCAGGAGGAGGAGGATGGGTGAGAGCTGAGTTTCCTGCAGCGGCGCACAAAGCCAAGAGATGTTTTATTCTGTGGCTTTCAACTGCATACAGCTATGAGATATATGAGATTTTAAAAATAACCTAGTGTCTCAGCTGCGATGCACAGAATCGGGAACATACGTTGAAACTCAAACATGCATGCATGCGTGTTTTTTTTTTTGCATGTGGTGTGCACCAGAGGGATTTTGTGTATTACAGTGGCTACGATTTTGTGTATGTGTGTGTTTGTGTTCAGTCACTGAGGTGATTTACAAAGACTCTAGAAGTGAGCAGCTTCTCCCGCTTGGCTTGATCAGCTGCTAATTGAATCTGAGAGAATAATGAGAGGGTCAGGGAGATTGTTCATTGTTTTAAGGCCATCTGGAGCCTTGCCTTTGAGGGGGGCACACACACACACACACACACACACACACACACACACACACACTTATCTTATGCAGTTATGTGCTCACAGATACACAGAAGCGTCCAGGCATGCAGGAACATAAAAACGCCAAGAGCTAATGCAACGCAGACACACACAACTTCACACACGTGCAGGCGAGTGCGAGATGAGGGGGACAGATAAGAGAGAGCGAGGGACCCGAAGGGCGGGGCCAGGCCGGGAGCGAAAGCGGAGGAGGACATGAGAAACAATAAAAAATAGATAACTCCAGATAGATGGCTAATAGCTCCCCGAAGCTTTTCCAGATCAAGAATCAGATGGCAGGGCAGAATGGAAAAAACAGTCCGGGCCCTGGAGTGGGTCACACAGGAGAAGACGACATACAGTAAAAGATAAAAATAGGTCCTTGATTTTATCCCGTCGGGGCCTCGAGTCCGTGCAGCCGGAGCACAGCACTGCAGGGCTGAGGCCATTCGTTACGAACACCATCTGTATTTTTATGTTTAAATAAGTTTGTGGCACAAAGCTGCAACTTGTGTAGCAGCAGATGCCCGGCAGGTTTGTGCCTGAGTTTGCATCCTTTTATGTCTGGAGTTTAAAATATTTCAATTAAGGAAGGTTAGCTAATTGTTTCTGATTTCATCAAATGGCTGCTTTAAGGTCAGACCTCAGTTCAGGACCTGTTGCACTCAGCTGTGGGTTATGCATAAAGGTGAAGGAGGAGTGAGTCATGGATGTCACTCAAAACAAGACATGTCATGCGGCTGCATTGCATCCCGGTCTCTTAAGGCTACTGTCAGTTCTTATCTGGTCCTTTTTGCAGCAGATTTCTGTACGTTGAATCATCAAGTGTCATCAAAGCTGTGAGTCAGGGAAGAAACTTTGTGCTATTTTTTGAGGAGTGTTAACATCTTAGCCTCCAATGATCCGCAGGTGGATCAGTCATTGCGGACTCACGCCGTGCAGCCTGAACTGCCTTCAAACCCACAGAGCTTTATTTTGGATTCTAGCTGAGAGCCCCAAAGTTTCCAAATATACCAGATATGTCACAGAGAATTTTGGGAAAATGTGTCTAAAAGGGTGCATGAGACATCACATAGCTTCAATGTAGAGCTGGAACAAGTTGATAGAGAATGTATGATTGTGTCTGACAGTGCGGAAAAAGATGATTTTTTCCAACCTACTTAAGAGGAAAAGAAAGTGAGTTAAGGAGTCAGAAGTTTGGATTTGTTGGATTTTGTGGCGGCCATCATCTTTTTGTATTGTGGTGTGTGTGTGTGTGTGTGTGTGTGTGTGTGTGTGTGTGTGTGTGTGCAGTGTGTCTTTTGACCTCATGTCCAAGAGTTCAACGTCATCAATCACAAATGACCGCACTGCAGATCATTATTTCTGTGAATGCAAGCACAATGTGCACATGCGTGTCAACATCAGTCCTGTGAAATGTGTGTGTGTGTGTGTGTGTGTGTGTGTGTGTGTGTGTGTTACAGAGAGACGGAGAATGATGCTGATGAGGTTAATGGAATGACAGGCCTCTTGCAGGTCCTCTCATTAGGAGTAATGGAGGGTCTCTGTAAGTGGCTCCTAACACACACACACACACACACACACACACACACACACACACACGACAAGAGAGGGGCAGAGAGTTAGATCTGATGACATTTGATTTAAGGGAGATGAGGACCGTGTAAAGAATGGGGAGTATAAGCAGAAATTGAGAGAAATGAGGATTGAGAAATACTGCAGGAGAGAAAGATGTAAAAGACAGATAGCATTAGGGGAGAGTCTGGAATAAGCCAATATTTGTAGGCTCATTTAAGAGTCTCCCGGCTGGCCTTTAAATCTGTCAGTTCAAACTGAAATACTGTCAGTGTAGCTTGTAAATTTGGCTCTCTGTGCTGCTATCTCTGCACACCTACTGGTATATTATCTTGGCTGATAATTGGCCTTTTACTAAAAACTGAAATCTGTCCAGTCCACAGCTAAAATAATGGCTGTGATATACTTTGCATGATTGCATATTTACTGTAATACTAATCAATTTACACTGTGTGTTTATGGAGTCCTCAGAACAGTTTGTCTTCACCCTCTTAGCCTCAGTCAGGAGTTTCAGCCTCTTTTATGGTGTAATGGCTTTTTCATGGACTTTCACACAAGGGGGAATCCTAAAAAAATCATTTTAGCATTAAAGCTGGAATCTATTGGAAGCAGAAATCTTTCTGTCTTTATGAGGTTCAGTGTTCACCGTTCTGCGACAGCACTGCATGTTTTATCCCATTTACAAAGAGTGCCTCATATCACTACTGACCATTTCCTAAAGCGGATTTTCAGTGTTGTAGATGTTCGAATGTAGTTGTGCAGAGACGATTCTGCAAAAACTTAAAAACAACATACATCTGATAACAATAGATGCAGAGATGATGTTCACTGATTATCTAACTTTTCAAGTCCCTATGATTGCAAACCAGTAGCAGCCTTGGTGTTAGGAAAAACTTTGATTAAAGATGTCACACTCTATTTTACAAGTCCTGCAGTTCTGTAATAACTACCTAAAAACAAAGTGATACATAATTGTAATTTCTTGCAAATTGGAGGCAGTAGATGCACTTTCAGTTAATTACTATAATTGCAATTAACTGTCACTGTAACAGAGAACATCTTTTAGTCAGTGCGCATCAAGCTGAACACACAAAAACATACAAGCCAACAAATGTGGAAAATAAAATTTCCAGTCATTACTATGTATTTGGTTTGTCTTTGACAGTTTGTTCAGTCATTATGAGTTTTGCAGTTCCTTAAAGAAAAACTACACTGTGACTAGGGTGTAATTCTTTGTGTATCATCATCAGTCACTATCACTATTTTCACTGTATTTAGTGCTAAACTCAGTGCCACTCTCCAGGTTGTGTCCAAGGAAATCTTAAAGAAATTAATGGACCCGTAAAATAAAGTGTTAACAGTGAAAACTGCAGTATGCTATGGAAAATTGGTCCAAGTAAAGATTAATATCAATTGGGGTGTTAAGTTCAAAAGCAGTGTTATGGCCCTTTAATAATTTTTCATTTGGGGATGAATGTACTTATGTGGTGAGTTAAGAGAGCAAAGGGAGGAGACAAGGTGGAAATACAATGGAGGAAAAGGTATTAAAGGAGAGAAGTGGGGAAGATAAGAGTCTGGATTTTAAGGAGGAAACAGTATAAAAAAGAGGACAGACAGGAAACAGGCGAAGAGAGAATCGGTGCAGTCAGGTTAAATACAGCAGAGGGAAACGAAGTCAGGTTAATTACATTAAGAACGAGTTGAGGTTGGATGCATGAGGGAGAGACGCTGAGGAGAGAGAGAGAGAGAGGAGAGAAGTAATGGGTTTTGAAGGTTGAATGAGCACCGTCAGGAGAGAGTATCAATCTGTGCCTCATCTCTTTCTGACCATAAAATGCATGCTGAGGGCCAACAAGCGTGCACACACACTTTCACACACACACACACACACAGCTGTTAATGTAGTGTGGAAGCAGCGGGGACGTATCTGGTTCGACTAGTGCACACTAACTCGGGGAAGAGAACATGCTGCCTTCCATTATTCAATCAAAAGCACATTAAAGCTCTTCACGTGCACATCGCCCTCTCTCTCTGTCTCCGCATGTATCTCCTCCTTGTACCTCACCCTTTTTAACGCATCCCTCTTTACGGGGGAGGCCGTACATCCCCGTGACGCCACCCGTCCAGGTCGACGCCGAGCGTTCAAGCGGTTCCCCCCGGCACAGGCTGCAACAGTCATTCTAACTTTTAAAGCAATGGGCACAGTGATAATCTTTGGGGCCATAAAACGCAGCGTGTCCTTTATTCGCTCTGCGGGGAGGAAGCGATCAACACGGAGTGAGGAGCGTGCGTGAAAAGGCAATCCAGTTTATTCAGCAATAAATGCCTGAGAGAGAGAAGATAAATGTGACATTAAAAGTCTTTATACTGCTGTAGCTTTAAACACCAGCTCTGTGCATATATATGTGTGTGTGTGTGTGTGTGTGTGTGTGTACATATAAGCATGTAAGGCAGGGGGGCTAAATGACTCCCTTTATCATGCTCAGTGCAATGTTTCTTGTTTTTATGCAACTCTACAGTGAATGCCACTCCTATCAGGGGGGTCAATGCGTCCTCTGTGTGTGTGTGTGTGTGTGTGTGTGTGTGTGTGTGTTTTCTGGTTTAGGCAAAAAGATATACACACAATGATGTGATGGGAGCTGATTTATCTCCAAGGCAGAGACAGGTCTGACCTTTAGCTTCACTGGGAGGAGAGAAGGAGGGAGGGGAATCATGGGGAGAGAAAAGGAGGGAGGAGAACAGGAAGGAGGGAGGAGAGAGGGGTGGAGAGAAAACTACCTGGTTCTCCACCTGCTACTGTTACATACTGTTGGTATACAATATGTCACTATAGTAATAATAAAGAGTAGCAAATTATACTTTTATTTATATACAAGTCTCATCACCACAGCAGCAATGAACAGCAACAATCAATAATCAAAGTTTAAACAGTTTTTGGAGTGGACATAAGTTTAACAAATGACGTCACAGTATGCAAAGCGCAGTCAAGTGTTCCCACACAGGAGCAAGACTTAGTCTGGTTTTTGTCACAGTGAATCTGGCCATGCTCGATCACGCTCTGACAATGCACGCCACTCAAACCGGAGACTGCAGATGGAAATCATACCTGCCACCTTCAGACGGCTGCTAAAGGAGTTAATCAGCTGAAATTGAAGGGCTTGATACATGCAAGCTGTTTTGGAAGACGGTCTCTGGCATCAGTGCCATGATCAGAATAAAACTTTGAAAAGCAGATCAAGAAAATGAAATATCAATGCAAACATAAATAATCTTTTTTGGAAATTACATTTTTTATAGTGGTATTTATAGTGACGTTTGTTGTATTTTCAAGTGCTCCCACAGACAGTGTTGCATTGTGGGTTGTGTGCAGTCTTAATGTTGCTAGGACAGTGAGTTTCTTTAAGTCCATTTATAGTGCAGCTTTTAGGGTTACACAGCCCACATAGTGTTTAAGAAGCCCATGTTGACCTACTTGAGTTTCTGATGATGCGTAATGTGTCCTAAATAAATTATAAAGCATGAAGTAAATTAAAGTAAAAAGTGTATTGAAAGTGTCTCCAGACATCTTTACTGCACGGAAAATCAGCTGAAAAGTTTGGGGTTTTTTTGCCACTTTTTCACTTTTACGAGAGAAAATCTTATTCTCGTTTCTTGTTCTTCTTTTTACAAAAACAGGTGTTGGAAGTCGTCTTATAATCACGGCCATTACAATAAAAAATGCATTTGTGTAAAGAGGTTTACGTGGGCGCGCCTCCTCAAATGAAAGCGCCGGCTGTCCGTGCGTAGCCAATTGTCACCAAAAAAAAAAAAAATACCTCTATGAAAAATACTACTTCACCTGCATGAAAACAGAGCCCGAGAATGAAATTCACTGCTCAGTGATCTGACTGGCTCAGTATAGGTTAAATAAAGGAGGCTAATTATGTGGATGATGAGCCGTTTTTTTCAGCTACGTGTGTGAGCGAGCGGGCGAGCGAGCGAGTGAGTGAGTGTGTGCGAGGAACAAAGTGAGCGTCTGTGTGTATAAAGGCTTTAGGCTAATCCTGTTGTATTCCACTGGATCAAAGTTGGTTTTTAAGCTCTATTTGTAAAAAGTGTGATCCAGCTAATGGACTAATGTCTCAACGCGCACTCTAACGCTCACACACCTAGACCTAACAGCTCTTGAAATGTTTGCGTTTACATCTCAACACACTGCATTTATATCTGTGTGTCTTTGTGTATGTGTATTTTTATGTGTGTATGTATTCCCACAGGACCGAAAATGACAAAGAGGGAATCATCCAGCCTGGTGGTTGGAGTGGGGTGGTTGTGTACTGACATGCTCCACTGTACACACCACCAATAATCTCTCTCATACACACATCGAACACGCGCGTACACGCTTATGCGTGTATACACGCACATACAGCAGGAGGCTGTCAAGTAGAGCGGTGGTGTTCTGTTCAGTTTCCTCAAGCATGTGACAGCTCCGAGACAGGAGGAGGGCGATAAGGACGGATAGGAGAAGGAAGGAGGTGGAGAGCTAGTGGATGGAGAGGAAGGCTGCCTGAGAGCATAATGAAAGAGAAAAGAGATGGTAAAAGGCAGAGAGGAGCTTAAAGACACAGGAGAGGATGGCAGCAGGGCAGAGACACATCTTGTCTTGTGTTCTCCAGTACAAAGGATTGGGACTGAAACAATAACTGAGGTTAAAGTGCTGACTTTTGGTTTGAAAGGTGGAAGCATTCACATCCATACTGGGTGAACAGTGTTGGAAATATACAGTCCCCCAACTATAGGTCAACGCAGCAGGGCAGTTATCCTGAACATATAGACAAGGGCTTGAAGGAAATCGTATTAGCGCTAGTTCATGATGTATATGTTGACAAAGATGGTTTTAAGGTAGTTCAGAAACCACTGTAATCACCATTACATTAATGTGGTATGAATGTGACTATCGGCTTTATCAGATTTGTAAAACTCAAATATCAACAGCCTCAGAAGTCACCTGACCTCTCGACACCTCCTCAGATCTAAACAACAGAATAGGTTGTTTGCCAATGACTCCCAAAATGACATACTATATATGACTGTTGGAGAGTACCAGTGGCAGATGGGCTGGACCTTCGTCATCATGTGGTTGTCGTCCATTGCAGAGGTTAGATTTAGCCACCAAAATTACATGGTGAGGTTGATTTGACCCATAAAATTGGGGGAGTGTGTATAAAAGGGTCTACATGCAAAGATGTGCAAGAAAGAGGAGAGATATCCACTCTGAGATATTTGTGACCTCTGACAGACAAGTACAGAAAACTGCTTACCCTAAACTCTGGACTAGAAGCTAATTCTCAGCCCTTCAGATTACAATCTGTTTGAAAATCCACAAACTCCTTAAGTCCTGGAGTCCTCTCCATGCAACCTTGTCAGGAACCTTGGATGTACTCAGAAATCCATATTCCCCAATGCATCGTAGACCTGTTGTCCCCCCACAGCTCCACCGGCCCAAGTGTCTATAGCCTAATTCCCAGCCTGGACTTCTCCATGCAGTATACAGCAATTTATCATGCCATTACCCTCTTCCATAGGACAAGGAGCCTAGTTGTCCAAGGCAGGCATCACCAGTGCCTTCAACGTCCTTCCCATCCACCCTCATTGCTGGCTTTTTCTTTCATTCTGAAAGGACGGATTTCCTTACTCATTTCAAATTTCCTTCTGACCCACATATGCACCAAAGGCCAACTTCTTTCACTTCCACCTCAACTACGCTATTTGTATCATCTCTCAAGGTCAGTCCTTTTTTCCATTGCCCCATCTGTCCACGACCATGTTGATGAAACTTTCCATTCCCTTCATTTGACATCCAGGCCCACTCTAGCTTCATCATATTCACCAGTTCCATTCTCATGATTAAATCTTCCACCATACAGGTCTACATTAGTGGATTTACAGTCTTCATAAACCTGTCCTCATGTCCTACACCACATTGTTGCCTCTCACCGCATTAGAACTCTCAACTCAGCGCTTCATTGCTTCTACCCTCAACTACCATCCATCTCGACATGCAACAATATCTGACATTAAATTTCATCTCATCTACCACCTGAAATGCAGCAAGGCCAACCAGTCTGGTCTACCTCAACCCATTTACCTTTTTTGACTACACTCCTACCTAAGTCCATAGAAAACTACCCGTGACTACATAAACTCAAGACTAGCCAGTCAAGCTTCCCCCCAAGACCCCTGTTCATCTCAGGTAAAGTGGTCACACATTTCTGTTTTCATCACCACTTTCACCAAAACCTTATCCAGATCTGAAATATCCCCTGAGCTATAGTCCTGCCTCCACTGCTTTTGGGCAAGAAATCCCTGACCGCATCATAAAAATTTTGGCCGCTGGTCTTCTCCAGCATACCTCACATACATTCACATGATCTCAGCGACATCAGAAATGGACATCTTTCTTCTAAAAGTTTATCGGGGACACTGTCTGAAAATGTCCATGAAGGGTCTCAACTCCCCTGGTTCCCTCCGGTCTTCACGCTTTAGCTAACACCAGTCATCCTCCATCCATCACTCCATCCAAACCTGATTTCTGGTCATCCCTTCCCCTTCTTCCCCTTATTCCTTCATCCCTCTACCCTCATTCCTTCATCCCTCCATTCTTTATCCCTTGACCTTCATCCATTCATCCCTCCCTCCAGACCCTTAATCCACCCCTTCCACATCATCTTGGCTCGCCTCCATAATATGCATTAAACTATTGTAAACCCATATCTTAATAGGCTTGGTCTTTGTTAGTGAAATGCATGTGCAGTGTGTGTGTGCTCTCATACCTTTCATACCTTTAATCTTGTGAATCCCAAGAGGAGAAGTTTGAGTGAGGACAGTAATGCAGTGCACAGTCATTTGCATGAATTGGTTTATTGATAATAAGGTTCTTGTTAGTGTTATCTTGAGGATAAGCTTTTTCTGGTTTTAAAGACTACACTTCTTGAAACATGAGAAGGTCCAAGGTCAGGCATGTTGTGAGAAGTTTTGGGGTAAAGGTTGAGGAGTGGTAGGCTGCAGTGAAGAGTCAATGCAAGTATGATCAGATAAATAGAAGGTGTGTGTGCCTGTAAATACCAGGATGACAGAAGAGTGAATCAGTGTTTGGAAAATCTTGTCTGCCCACACATTCCCTGCTGAGCACTTTGCTGCACACTGGTCAAAAACTCATCCAAGTCCTCCGGTCAACGCAACCTTAGTCAAGGGGAGCTTTTATGGTCAATTAGCTTCCCTGAGGGCTGAAATACCCTGCACCGCTCTGGGCTGCATAAATCTCCATGTTGACGCCGATGTAATAGCGGCATATACAGTCGAAGAGCAGGATGGTTTGAATTTTGGCCAAGTCAGCTGTGTCTTTCTTTGTCTAAAACTGGAAGACAAGAGTTTACTTTATTGCATTTTGTAGCCGGTTTATTTAAGTTCACTCTGCCAAGCTGCGAGCGAACCAGGTCTTTTCGGCAGAAGTCACGTGGACTCAAGTAGTTAGTTTTCTGGAGAACTTGTCATCACAACCAGAGAGAGCCTGAAAGGGCCATGGGGATTCGAATGTAGTCCTTATGATTTATAGATGAGCATGATGACACCAATCAAGAATACATGAAGAAATAGATTACTTGGCAGTAGAAGCATGGCTGCGGTTTGCCCTCATTTCTTTGTTATGACTCCAAACTAGAGTAATTGCTGGCTGCCTCTAGAGGTCAAATTCCTCAGTCCTCATTCCCATCAAACTCATTCTTTTGGAGGGTCCTGTGTTACATTATTATATTATCACGCTTAACTGCATCAGAGTTTCTTGTGAACAGGACCGAGACTCGATTTATTAGTCAGAATGGTGACGTCATAACTAGTTTTTTCTGCAATACATTTATATGTTCACTTCATTTGTACAGTCAGTGACCCTCTTAATATTTCTTAATAATTAATAACCACTTAACGAAGCATTAAGGCCACTGTGCATATGGATGTTAACGGTATTTTGAGGATGCTGCATAACTTTCAGTGATTGATCATGCCACTTTAATTAATATTTAATAAATTCCTTTTGTGTTCGTCAGACAGTTTAATTGAGATATTGGCCAATTATTATGTTGTATATCTACCGGCAGCAACTGTCTGCGACAGGAAATTACATCGAGCAGCAGCAGAATGGTTATGGGAAGCCTTGCTGGCCCCTGACCAAGTTCATTAGTGAGCCAACTACTACATGCTGTTTCTCAACCATGAACATTTAGACTGAATTTAAGAATGCGGCAGGTGTTATTTTATCTTCAGTACATCCAATAAAAACCTACAGTAGCTTTATTTTGCTAAGAATTGATGTGTCTTTGTGTTGCTGTTGTCCCACATGAGAAGGTAGTATAGTAAGACTGAAACCATCAGTAAATGACTGTGTTGGATGAGCCTACGTTAAATAGCTTGGGCCAAAAATCTTTCTATCTTTGGAAAGTCAGAGTCTTGTATGATGGTCAAAATGCTGTTTCATTATCTTTTCCATCATGTAAAAGTACAATTTTATCAGAAAAGTATCGCACATTTCTAATCGCAAAACAGAAAAACATAAACACACCAAGCATCGACTAGATAATGACGTGAATGTCAGCTGTCTGCAGCCTCAGTGCAAGAATATATTTGGTGTGTGCTTTCCATTATGTTTTTAACCACATACAGAAAAAGAAAAAACATTTTGGAGAGAAGCTGTTCCCGTCTTCTGAAAGCAGCAGTATGCAGACAGAGCTCTGTGCTACGCTGTGAAAAGACTCCTGCAGTTGGTGCCTGTCCACCCACATCGGTTTGGAGTATTATGGTATGGCTCATTCACACGGATAGAGCGGCTACTGTACGCACTTTATCTGTTTCTATGGAAACGGCGACTTGAGACGCAGTCGGCTACGAAATTGATGACATTTACCTGCATCTTAGTCAATCTTTCTTTGTGGATAAAACAGCATGTATGTGTGCACATGGAGCCCAACACAGATAAAACACACACAGATGTGCCTGCAGTAACACACACACACACAAAGCATGAGTGTTTGCTACACACTGTCAGTGTATTTTGCTTGACGGATTTGGCGCAGCAGTGCAGGCTGGTGTTGTCTCATCTCGAGAGGCAGAGCAGTCAACAGTATTTTAGCAAACTGCTCCACATTTCGGACATTATTTTCTTTGTTTCGGCCAAGAGGCAAAAAATGGCTTCAAAACTGTGAAACAAAACAAGTGTAGTGAAAACAAAAATGTATTTCTTTCAGTTGGTCACCAGGTCATTTCCCACTGACAGCCAAATTGAGGAGGAAAGCCATTTCTTCTGCTCGCCATTTAGGGCAAAATTGCCTTTGCTTTTGAAATCCCATTTGCATATATTTTGTCATGCAAAAAAGCTTTGTCCCTCAGTGGCACTTTAGCGGAGCAAGAATCTGCAGTTGCATAACACAGGAGTGAATAAAGAGTACTTTTCATCAATGAGTAACTGTCAGAGGAAACACTCGTCTGGGGAATTAAAGGCTGAAGTATAAATTTGAGTCAGGTGTATATTGGGAAGATTGAGGCTCACCTGGGTCTTGTTAGGTCAAGAAATAAGTGAAGATCCATGAATATGGAGTCTTAATTAAATCAAAAACCTCTTTCATCCATTTCCCAATTCAAACCTTATATATATTGAGAGTCGACTATAGAGGCTCTGCCACGACTTTAGCCTGCTGGAAAACACAGGGTGATATAGATTTAGCTCTGCAGCCACACTAACTAGTGCAGTACACCAGTCTGTGTCTGAGCTCGAGCGACCATTTGTTGGCTGCGTTTGTTCAAGAGATTGCATGCATCGGCAATCATTGTGTAGTCGAGGGTTGCTCCAAAGTGATTTAGAGACCTGGTAAAATGGTCCACATTTCCCTGTTGCCCTTGATTAGAGAGCTTGTTCACAGTGTGCAGCTCGCAGGGAGACGAGAGGTGGACTACGCGTGTGTGTGTGTTTCTAAATGTGTGTGTAGGAGCAGGAGTGAGAAGAAGGAAGAGTGTGGGCATAAGTAATGAATGTATTGTCACTTTCTATTTGCCACACCGAAGTATCACTGCGCTCGTCTCCCGCGGGAGGAAACACTACCTACCTCGTTTAGCTCTGATATTGGAGGGGAAGAACGCGGCGAAGAGGGAGCGTAGGGTGAGGTGATGGAAAACTGGTATGAAGTACAGAATAAATAGAAGAGGGGAAGAGAAGGAAAGGAAGGGGGTCTGAGAGATGGACAGAGAAATGGAGGAAGAGGAGCAAATCTCTGACATCCTACTTGTGTGTGTGTGTGTGTAGTATCATTGCAGTTTATAATCATTTCATTTTTTTTGTGTATGCAAACAATTTAGGTTTCGACAATCATCGCTGCTGTTCTTGACCTTTTTAAAAACGGTCATTCGCTGTTGTGCTGTTATTAGTTGTAGAGTGAGTGTGTGTGTTTTCCTAATTTGGTAACTGACATGGTGAGAAATGTGTGAGAGAGAGAGAGACAAAGAAAGACAGAGAGAGAGAGAAATGTGTGTGTGTGTGTGTGTGTGTGTGTGTGTGTGTGAGGCACCCTGCAGTGAAGTTGACAACTCCTCTGCTGCAGGAGGCGATAGCTTGTACCTTGTAGCTGTTTCCATGGACGTTATTTACATTTGGGGTAATATTTGTTATGGGTGCTGGATGTGTGTTTGCATGTGTGTGTGTGTGTGTACAGTAGGTACGAGCGTGTGTGTTTGTGTGTCCGTTTCTACCAGTTGGGCCAAAATGATCAGTTGTTTTACTAGGCAGTAGAAAAATCATGTTTACAGCGTTAAGCCTTCAGCTGCGGGGCTATTAAACATACACACACAGATTTTTGGTCTCATAAACACAAATGGCCACTCTGGTTCTCCAGCTGAACGTTGCCGACATCTTATTGAATGTCACTCTACTCAAATACAGCTATTTATTTCGGCCAATTTTTGAAATTGAACCCAAGAGGCCTCTATTATGTCGGCTGAAGTGTAATAAGAACATGTTTTACACAAAAATGCACTCAGCGAGCACTTTATTAGATGCACCACTACAACCTGTTGCAATTCAACAGCTCTGCCATCGATTCTGCCTCTTTGAAGATTATAATGCTCAGTTTTTTTAAATTATCAGGAATGTCATACAGCATATAGCTGAATTAACACCACAGTGGCCGAGTTAACAAAAACCATTATAGCATGATGAAAGTAGACGTAATGACAGAATAGTTGGATTACACTGTACAGGTGTACCTAATAAAGTGGACACTAAGCGTAGGTTTGCTGCTGTGATGGTATGGTCTAATAGACATACATGTAGTTTGTAAAGTATTATGTGTGTGTATTCGTGTGTGTAAGGTTGTGGTGTTTGAATTAAAGAGTGGCTGCAGACAGGACTAACACGACTTGCCCGCTCAACGATAACATCTCTAATCTGGTGATAGGAAGAGAAATGGCCCAAATTAACTAAATGACATTAGAACAAAAGTCAGTAATCGCCCTCAATAAGCAGTGAACCACTGATGGTTAACAGCTAATTCTGTAACTAAGGACTCACATACAACACACTTTACATGTAGAGCCATGGCACGGCTTTATCTGAAATATACTGCAAATATTCTTGACTCTTTTGACTTTGACTAAGAAAAGCATATGAATCTTAATTTGAAAAAAACAAAGCAGAACAAATTTTAGGCTCCGGTACTGACATGTTTTTTCCTCCTTTTCTGGTCGTCCCTGCTTCTTGTGAGATCTGTTTTCACTGGGCCCGTATTCTCTCGGTTAATATATAATATACTAGGATATATTAGGCTGTTTGTCATGTGGACGTACGGACGCTTTTAATGTGCTCATTCTGAATGAGTTCAAACAGTGCAGTTCACTGACTAACACATGAACACGGTATCTAAATGTCTGCATATCATATTGACACTAGTTAATATTAACCCATGTACTTCCTGTGAGACCCCCCCCCCATGATGGTTTGGAGCTGTTGCCGTGGTTACAGTAAACACACTTTTACTGTTGTTTACCGTGGGCCAGCAAGCCTGAAGCGATGGTGAGATATGAAAAATAATTTCTTTTCCCTGACCCCGGAAAATGTTGAGTCACTGCTCAGAGTGAAATATCTCTAAAGCTGAGATGGTAGGGGTCCGGTGTGATACATGAATTTTTTAGAGGAGCAGATTAGGGGCATGGCTCCACCCTTTTTCTCTTCTTTTTTTCTTCTGGTATTCACAATCTGATTGAAAATATTATGTATAATGTGATGCAGCACTGAGTCTTTTGCTGCTTAGTGAAAGACATTACAGGGCAGCTCTCATTCACTGCCCTTGTAATCAAACACCCAGATTAAATTTCTAATAAGGCAATTTAAAGAGATGAAGGGTGATTATGCCAGGTACTGCGTTTTGCTAATAGAGGGTTTACCCACATTAAGCCTGCAAGTTTGGGATTAAATAGGAATAAAATCCAAATGTTGTCGTGCCCTTAAGGTGAAAATTAAAGAGCGAAGCTAAGATTTCAGCTTTATTTGGGACACAGGGTTTATATTTTGCTTTTATAACAGAATGTTTCAGCTGAACATGTTCTGTCCGGTGAAACATTATCTCTCATCCGCTAATGTGAGAAAACACACATGTTTCTGGAGCGGCCACAGATTACGCTATTCTCTCCCTCCTTTGTTTACGTTCACTGCTGTTCTCACGCTGCAAGGAGAGTTTGGACGCGCGTGCAAAGCTCCCCTTACTTTGGATCAAATCCCACCGAAGCCAGTCTCCTGCGTCTCCCGCTGTGTCGGCTAATAATAAAGCACAGCGAAGTATCCTGCCCGCTCTCCTGTGGCTGTGCTGTAAAAAGGTCGAGGACCTCTGGCCGGGTGTGTAGTCAGCCATGCGTGGCTCTGCATCTCCCTCTCTGTTAAACACGGTGGGATGTGAGAGGTGAGAGAGGAGAGGTTCACCCTCAGTGATAAATAAAATATAACAGAATACGAATGTCACTTTTCTTTTTCCATTTTGGACGACTTTGTCTCCAAAGTCCAGGGAATATATGAATAAATGAAATATGTGCACTTCTAGAGTTCTCATTTGAGTTGCCATAAATGTTTTTAGTAAGTTTTTTCTGGTATAAAAACTGAGTATTCAAAGTAGTTTTCTCCATAACAGCAATACTCCCTTATATGAAAACTGGAAACCTTAATCATGTACTGCTCAGGTTTGGTCAAGTTGGGTCCATTTTCTCACTACTGACTGTAGGCTCTTACTACGATGAAAAGGCCGCTCTCAATGTTTGTGCCGAAGAAGCTTCAAATTGTTAGTTGCATATTGAGCCACAGTTTCAGACCAGCTCACAAGTGAGAATTAAAGTGATCACATCTCAAGATCGTCTCAGATCATTCTGCACAGCGAAGGTCAAACATCCAAGGAAAAGTCAAAATAAGCAAAATACATTTTTGGGCAGAGGTCAACTTTAATATTTAGACTCAGTTGCCAGCTTCCTTTTACAAAGACAACAAAGGAAAAATGACATTAGCTGACAGCAACATTTGATTCGTGCAGTAAATAAATGAAGTAATCCCAGAGCGCTCCATCTTGCTTTCCACCGCTCTCCAGTAGACCAGTGCTCTCAGAGGGCGGGTCATTGTGGATTGGAATCAGTGAGTAGTGGAGCTCAGGGGGAAGCAAGCTCGTTCTTTAATTGCATCAATTGCACCTAATAAATAACAATTACAGGACGAGCCGTGTGCTCCAGTTTCCTCCTCCGCTCCCTGCGGACTGTGATCAACATTGTTCTGTAATCTAACACCCCCTGGATTTGTTTTTTTTTGGGGAGGGGGGAACCTTGGACTCTGCAGAAAAAGAAAAGTGTGTGTGTGCTCTGAAGGATGCACTACAAGGAAATGTGGTTCCTATGGTAACGCGACCTGAAAATATGGAAACAAATTCAATTACTCTTTCTCTCGATTTTTTGCCCTTCACCGTCTCTGATCTCCATTTTGTGTCGCGGCCCGCCCGCTCTTTCCTCCCGCTCTCCGTCTGGCACTCGGTGAAAGAGGCGATTTCGGGAGGAAGGAAGTTGTTGCGTCTAAGTGCCGCGGATTTGGGCTTTAAATGAAGGGAAGCAGGCAAACGGTGCATTCGCCAATCTGTCAGATGTCAGGTTTTGGCGGTCTGCGTGTGTGTGTAGGTGTGTGTGTTTGTTTGTTTATGTTTGTGCATGGCTGACTGTGCAGAGGATGAGCACAGTGAAGAGGAGTTATTTTACAGCTCTGAGGCAATGAGCAGAAAATTTTGTAGAGCGCGCCAAACCGTGGTCAGCATGTGTGTGTGTGTGTGTGTGTGTGTGTGTGTGAGGGAAAGAGAGAGAGGCTTTACACAGTCTTGGGTTGCACAGTTTTTTCCTCTCTCCTCCAGTCCCTCCTCTCTTTTTTTTTATTAATCCACCTTTCATTCCGTGTCTCTCTCCACCTTTGGGCCCTCCAGCTCCACTACAGGAGCGACCCTCTTGGTTCCCAAATGAGAAACGAGGCGCCCTGACAGAAAAGTTTTATGGTGGGAAGACAAATGTCATCTTTTAGTAGCCCCGAGTTTTTCTTGGGCTGGAATAATCCTTTCAGCGTGCTCGTGATAAAAGGGGCTTCATTAAGCCCGGGGAGTTGCCTCTTCTTCATGTTAAAGGAGAGGTGAAAGTGGAGGGGTGCACACACTCTCCACACACACACACACACGCACACACAGACGCAATCATCGGTTGCATATTGTTTCGCTGGTATGACACACAGTCGTGTCAAACTGAGTGTGGGATATTTTCAATTATGACTCAGCTGCAGTACACAGAAAACAATGTGAGAATGACTACTGAACTAAATATACCGCTCGAGCCAGGCGTTGTGCTTTTAACGGCCTTAACCGAGTCCTGTTAAGCGTTTATTGTCGTGCTCTGCGTCTTTACTTTAATGGCTATGAAGCGACTGACAGAACTCCATATTGGATTGGATTTTTTAATAGCTTCTAGTAAATTTGTATTTGCTTTCTTTAACTGAATTTGGGTTGCTAATCGATTTCAGCCCAAAGTTTTTACACCATGGGCTTATTGCAAGTGGATGAATTTGTTAATGTTTGTGTAGTATTCAGCGGGGAATGCTTAATTTCAATGATGTAGCTGTTTTTAAATGTATGAGTCAGTCGGTTAAGTTGGAGCTGTTGCCGAAGTCTTTCCTTATAAACTACTGTGGAAATGCATCAGCAGTGGAAATATCAACCCTCTCTGTTTTTTTGCCGTCGAAAACTGGTGACTTGCTTGTTAACAGGCATTGCAACCTGTGCGAAGTGGAATAAAGAAGATGTTACTCAAAGCAGATTCAGCACATGCAGCATTTGGGACCACACATTGAATGCAGGAATTCATACTTTGACCATAGAAATGATTAATACATAATGCAAAATGCTGATAGTTCATGCGCACAAGTTATTAAAACCTTTACATCCACTAACCTGTCAGGGTCTGAACAGGCTGTTTAACACAAATGTGTTCCTTTATACGGCAGCTTTTTGAAGTAGGCCACGTATTGAACCTCATTCATTTTCGCTTCCATTCCCGGCTTGTTTGAGAAGGACCTGATGTTAACGACAGGATGAGTAACTACAGTCAGGCAGTACTGAGAAACCAGTGGTCATAGAACTGGGAAGTTTATAGTTTGTTTTCACACTGGCTGAAAAAATGAAGCAGGGGGAGTGAGTCTCTTGCCTTTAATGCAGTGCACTGTTTTCCTTCATTGTCCGTCAGATTTCTGTTGACCAAAGTCTTTTCGCTTAATTAACTGAGAATAGACTCTAAACATTATCAACCCCAATCAAAATCTTTTTCAACATTATTATCTAATGAGAAGTTCATGAAATTGACTCTCTCTTCAAAGCAGTAGCTGTTTGATTTTAGTGACTGATCTTAAGCTCAGAAAATATGCTTTTATTTCTTCAATTTATTCACTGCAATGGCTCTGTAGTCAAACAAGTGACCAGCTTTTGTGGGAAATGATTATTGCATGAAATCAAACCAATAGGCTTGAGCTCCTAAACCTCAGCAGCAGGCTCGACAAAGTAATGCTGAGCTTGTGCAACACACTGGACTTCATGCTCTTTCTTTTAAAGTCATTTTACATAAAAGCATTGGCTAAATGCCAAAGATGTCGCTAATACTAATTTGGTTGTGCTGTATAACGTTCCACAGTGATTATCTTCAGCAATAACGCAGCGAAGAACTGATATAAAATCCTGAAGGCAGGGGGGCTTATATAAGAGTTACTCGTGAAGGTAATGTGCACGACCATTAGAGGCTGTAGCCTGCGAGTGAATCAGGTGAGCTCATAGAGGAAGCTGCCAAGATTCGCCGCTCACACATGGCTACACACACTCTTGCGCATGGCCACACACACTCGCAGACACACAGGTTCATGTGGAGGGCTCAAGTGGACGTGCACAAGATGTACACACGTGCAGGTGTGTGTAGATGCAACACAGGATAGTTGAATACACACATTTTTACACAAGTTGTCTGCTTATTTGGATGCTGTGTAAAGGTGTGTGTGGCTTGGTAACCTGCTGTGTTTGTTTGAATTAACAAATGGGTCCATATGTTGAGAGATGCATAATTATAAGTATAGATTTTAAAATGTGCGCCTTTGTAAACACGTTCATTTGCATACACACATGTGAGCATAGAGTGTGTGTGCGGGTATGTGTGTGCATGTGTGCACGCAGCTCATGCCTTGGTTTGCGTCCAGATGTCCATATGCTGCCGGGCAGGGCAGGGCATATGGCCATCTGGTGGGAGATAGAAATACAACCAATGGGCTTTGACCTTTTGATTTGGTTTTCTGTAACGGCGCCTGTATGCTAGCGTCACATCATTGCAGCAGGTGAAGCCATTGCAGAAGTTTCTTTTCTCTTTTATGTTTTCTGCTTTTTAGATGGGCGATGTTGCAAAGGATCACATTTGAATGTTATGTTTTCACTTCTAAAATAGCTGAGACTGCTTTTTAAAGTAGTAATCCAGATGCATGATGGGAGACTTCTTGACATTCTGGCATTGCTCTCTTGTGTCGATCTCTTTAAAGTCAGTTTGACATTCAGGTCTTTGTCATAATGTTTTGCTCAGCGCAGAATATGCTGCAGAAAGACCTGCCATCACTTGCAATGACCTGTGCAATCTTTGCCATTTATTGGTTAATGCTCCGTAGTTATATGTGCAGAGGTTCACTGCTAGATTTGTTTGCTGTTAATTAAAACCCTCTGCAAACATTCCCTACAAAAGGCCACATGTTTCATGAATTATGCTTTACACATGTTTTTCATTCACTATCTGATATTTCTCTTGTCTTTGGTTCACGTAATTCATTTCATTCACTCTTGGCATTTTCCCTCGATCGTTGGTATTTAAAGGTGGGGTCAGCCAATTCTAATCCAATACGTTTTTTTCTCAAATTCAGTAAATATCTCCTCAGAGTCCGCTCCCTGTCCGTCCTGTGTGAGTGCTGAAGAAACGTCAGGTGTTTGCACACTGGCCTGTCTGTGACTGGGAAACAAAGTGGTTCGGACTGATTTAACACTGTGTAATGTGTTAACATGGGTGAGGCTTTCTAGCAGTGGAGAGAGTTCGTTTCTGCTTGACTGCCTGACAACAGTAGTGTTTCTGTGTTTTGTTAACATAATCCGGTAATGTTAAATGACCTGCCCGCAGACATGCACTTTACTTTCTAGCTTGCCAAGATATGCTGTTGTTGTGATGTAAGCTACAGGAGCATCTCTGTCTGGAGCTGCCGTGCAGGCTGTGGTCTCGTTCTCTCTAGATGCACATCTGTGAATTTGGGGGGTTTAGCTTCTGAAGGAGCGTTGATTAGATCTGCAACTTATCGCTGATTAATCGATTAGTCCATCAAAAGAAAATAAATCGCCAACTATTTCGATAAAGGTTTGCTATTCTTAAATGTAAGGATTTGCTGCTTTTCTCTGTCATTTATGATCATAAATGAAGGTTTTGGACTGTTGGTTGGACAAAAGAAGCAATTTGTCATTTTGGGATTCAAATTGTGATTAGCTCAGATTAATTGATAATGAAAATAATTGTTAATTGCAGCCCGAGTTCAAATATATAGATTGGGCAGCATCGAATTGAGTCTTCAGTAAAGCTCTACCTCCCACTGTCATTGGGCAGATCAATAGCTAATCCTAAACAATGTGCAGGTACAGTAGAACTCCCGGTCCATTTCTCTTCTTCCCTCCAAGCCACCGGCTCCATCTCCACTACACATAACAGCGAAGTAGTCAGCAGCACTGATCTATAAAACACACCAAGGCAGTAAAAAGGATACTGTGGGGTCAGCACTATGGTCCTCCGAGGAGCCATGAGCCTCCCAAACAAACGCTTGACCGGAGCGCTGAGACACTCCTGCATTAATTTGCAGGAGCTCGTTTTCGACGCGTTAAGAACTGGACGGCTTTCGTGTGATTTGTTATGTCGACGATTTATACTGAACTGTGTGATGGATGTGATTGAGGCGAATGGTCCTTGAGAAGTTTCACTTAACAGGATTAATAGGAGAATACGATTAGTGTGTGAGAGGTGATGGCTCATATGTAATGGATTATACTTGGATTATGTGATGTGTTGTTGATATGCATGTGTCTAGGGAGATGAGAAGTAAAGTGGAAAAGAGAAGGGAAATGAGAGGGAGGTGATCATTTTTTTCCTCCCCCCCTTCTCCCTTGACATTACGGAGCGTGAGACTCATTTGGGGGTGAGGGGGAGGAGGAGAGAGGATGGGAGGGTGGAGCGGAGGAAAGAGGCTGCGAAAACACGGACGAAACAATTGAAGAAAAATGTAAACACGTTGGCAAAAAATGCAGACGAAAGACACAAAAGACTTCCTGTCCTTAACTCTCCTCTCCTCTCGCTGCGGACGCATCTCTGATATCCTCGGCCGGTTACTAAGCAACCAGAACCCCACGTCGAAAAAAACTGTGTCAGAGAGGCAGGGAGAGAAAAGCGCCCGTGATAAAAGCGGCCAGGCTAATCTCTACGATCAGTCAGGATGTTTATGTCTGACGGTCCTCCACGGCACACGTGTTGTCAGCAGTGAAACACACCGATGATATCATTTACACAGGAATCCATTCACACACGGAGTCTTTATGGGATGAGGCTGCCGGTATGTTACAGTCTCCTTATTGTCACAGTTCCCTGAAAAGACAGAGAGCCACAATGCGTTTATCTGTCCTTTCATACTTTCTGACTTCTCCATCCTGTCTGTGGAACTGAGCCTCAAAGCCTTTAGTTGTAGAGAAGCACGATAACATCAGCACCTCATCAGTGTTGCCCATTGTCCATCCCGATGATTAAGACGAATCTGTCAGCAGTCGTAGTTCTCTTATTTTGCCCAGTGAATGTGTACAGTTTGAAAAGGATTGTATTTCATGTCTGCATCCACCAGCGGGCCGTCATCATAAGAGCAGGCATAATAATATGTTAATTCGACTACAAGAGAGACTTGATGTTCTCTGCAATTAGGTGGAAAAAAACATGTGCATAGATCAGTATCTGCAATTGAGTTGGAAGTGAGTGACATATCAGAAATCAGCAAAAAAACAGTGTCCTGATTCCTAATTAGTTCTTACTGCAGCTGTACATCTTAAAGGTCTTGTTCAGACCGCCAGCCCAAATCCATTTTTTGACATATCCAGATTGCACCCAGATTGATTTTAGAAAGTCTGGACAGAAAAGAGAAACGACCAACCAAACAACAAGTCAAAAGATTGGGTGACAAATATATAGTTGATTTAGTTTAAAGGGATAATCCACTGATTTTACACATGACGATCAGGAGTACAGCCTGACACTTTTTAAAACTTAGAACAGAGAGCCTGTGTTACAAAGCGGTGACCTAAAGTTTCATAGATGTGGGATAAATAAAGATTAAGTTGCTTTATGGGAAATGGAAGATCAAGTGTTTTTAATAGAGACTGTAGACGTCTTCAAGTCGGACTATTCATTATTCAAATCATATCCTATCACAGCTGCACCTTTTTGCAAACATTTGCAACCGGAGTAAATAGTGCATTCGTTCTGGACTATTTTCAGCAGCAAATTAAGAAGTCTTGCTGAACGTTGTATCAGCTCAAAATACTCCACAGTGGCCATGTTTGTTTGTAATGAAGGGACGCATCCCCCCAGAGTAACAGCGTGACTCACTGATGTGTTTTAATAGTTTTTGGACACAAACGCAGCTCTGTGGCACAGAGGAAAAAGTCAGGCCATAGCAACGCGGACATTATTTGTGAGTCGTTGTCAAAGCATTGGTAGTTTTGTTTATAATAAGAAAAATATGAAATATAATCAGTGTTATCTTCTGAGCTGGAGACGATATCGCGTTTGCCAGTGTGAGTGTCTGTGTGGGACTGCACTAACACATGTAGAGCAGCCAATACCTCAAGGTCGAGCTGAGCGGTTGAACCATTTCAGGCATGCAAGGTAGCCCAAGGTGTGTGTGTGTGTGTGTGTGTGAGAGAGAGTTGAGGTTTAAGGCCAGGCCCCACCAGATGCAGCTGCTCTATTTAGGGCTCTCTGTATCTTTCTCTCCTCCCTTTTTCCTCTTTCACACACACACACTTGCAGACACACTGTACGTGCACATGATGGGACAGATGCCATAGGAAAGAGAATCTCACCTTGGAATGTCTTTGGCTCAGGTGTGTTGTATGTCAGGAATGTTTTCAGCCTGGTACATGGTCTGCAGAGAACAAACTCTTGTCTGATCTGTTTCTGTTTGGTGGCACCGGACTGGATCTGATCTCTCTCAGTGCACACGCAAATATTGCTCACTGTTTTGAAATAGATGTCAGAGAGATATAGAACAGAATACAATGTAATCGATACTGATGTGAAGTTGCTCGGAAAATATTTTCGCCAGCACCGTCGGTACAGAAGATCAAAAAGGCGGTGGAAGTAAGTGGGAGATGAAAGAGCGCGCAGCGGAGAGACCATAACAGAAAGACAGAGGGAATCCTGGTGTAACTGCGTCACTGCTGCCTCAGCCTCCTCTCTGGGGTGTTGGAGGAGGAGGGATGGAGGGAATGCAGGGACGGAGAGATGAAAGAGGGAACGAGGAGACGAGGGAGAGAGAGAGAGGAGAGAGTTCAGGGACGGGCTGATTTATGAGTTTCTGTTTCTGAATCGTGACGTCTTCAGGGACATCGCTGAGATGAGCCGATCTGGAATTCACACACACACACACACACACACACACACACACACACACACATGCGACTCTTCAACTAGTCGTTCTGTTGGCAAAATCTTTAAAGTAGCGATCACAGCAGGTGGGAGCAGGTTTTTTTTTTTTATGCCTGAGGTAATGGTAGATTGCGAGCGTGTGTGTGCGTGCTTCTGTTTTCAGTGGCAGATGGCGAAATAAATGAACAATCATCCCAATCAAACACGGCTCGGAATCTGGATCGGAAGCACTCCGCTGCCACATCGACAGAGTGAGACGGATCACTCTGAGGCAAAGAGGAGGAGAAGCAGAGATGGAGAGGAGCTGGCAGAGCGATGAGAGAAAAGGGAGGAAAAGACAAACATGACGGGGGGGGAAAGAAGGGACGATTTTTAGTCCTAGCAGAGATTCACAACAAAAGTTTCGAGATGAGCGATTGAGGGTAAAAAGGAAGAAAGGACAGCAGAGGGGGAACAGAGCTCATTAACGGTGAATGGAGTGATGACGGAAGGAGGACAAACAGCCTCTGATGGTCTGCAGGGTGATGCCAGCAGTTGGAGAAGCAATGCAACCAGCAGTAGTCTTCATAGCTGCTGCTCGGTTGGAGCAGAAATGAGCTCCTCTGAGATTTGCTCATCAACTGATCAGGGAGAGGTGTTTAAATAGTGTCTTACATGACACAGGACATGCAGACGAACGCATGAAGAATATATATGATCTCACAATATTTTCAATAGTTTGACGGTTCTGCTGAAATAAAACAGACAAATTGAACTAAAATATTAGACCATGTATATAAATCTCTAGAAACATCTAATGTAATCATTGTGCATATTGATCCACTTCATGTTTGTGTGCATGATACCTGCTTAATATTGTCATTTTATTCGCAATTGTGAATTTTTTTTGAACGTCTAAGTGAAAGTAATAAAGATGTAAATTAAAAAACAATGTCCAGCCGAATTCTAACAACCAGAACAGAGACAGGATGCTTTCAGAGGAGCAGCAGTTATCTTCAATCTAATGCATTCATGCTCATAGTTTACACATAAAGCTGTCTTATGTATAGTTAACTTTCATTTTAATATACTCTGAATTACCTCTCGGTCCAAACATGATGCGTAACTGGTGGAGGCAGTGCAGCCATCGGCCACTATCGAAGCCAAGTTCTGCAGATACAAAGAGTCCTGCCAGCGTCGGATTAATCGATACACAGCATCTATTGGATGTTTGTCTGTCCTGAAAAAGGACGTCCAGTTTTCTTCCTGTATTGTCCCCATTAAAGGTTCTTTTTGGGGTAGTTTATTTCTATCTGAACTAAGAACATGGTTTAATATGCTATAAGCATTGTAAAGGCCTTTATGGCCAAATTGTGAGTTTTGTGGGGCTATATTAAATTTTATCATTTTGAACTCAACTTGTACAAGTACTATGGTAAAGTAACATTTCATCAAGACCTAAAAAAAGTCGTTTATCCAGGAGGTTTGGGCCTAATGTCACCTAAAAATTCTGTTCATGTACAAGTTTGTCTACATTTATATGGAACCCATCTGCACACTGTTCACTGCCGACACAAAATGCTGACACTGATCTCATCTACTACAATATGTGCTCCTAGCAACTAAAGCATGATTTATGTTTTTATGGTTTAGGCAGCTGTCAGCTCTTGATTAAGGTTTGGGAAAGACTGTGGATGAATATTGAACAGGTCAATGCTGATTCTTTTCTTAATCATAACCAAGAATCTAAGTAGCCCAAACCAAACAAGCTGGGCATGGACCATGGTCTCTGTTGTTAAAGTCCTGTACCGATGGTTCACCAGCCCCCTCCCCATGAGTTTCCTGCAGTAATTTGGCCTTTGATGAGCTGTATTAGACTGTCAGACGGGTTTAATAAAAGCAGCTGGTACAAGATAATATTATACAAAGCAGATAAGGACAAAGGATACTGCAACTTAAATTGGTATGCTCATCGTGACAGGCAACACAAATATATGCACACATGCACTTGTTTTCTTACTGACTGTACACACACACACACACAGGCACGCTGCTGTCCTGCTGATCGACCTGAGTAGAGAGTGTGATTAGGTTATTACATCTGATGGGATTGAGTTTGCTCTCCTCTAATGAAAGGGGGATGGACTGGAGCATGAAGAGCGAGGCGGTGAGGGGGTGTTGAGAGAAATGGATTGCAAAAGAGGACGGAAGAAAATGTAGGCTGACATAGAAAGAGGGAGGTGAAAGGCCAGGAGGGTGTGTAATGTGGAGAAATGAAGGTGACGGCAAGGAAATACGAGAGAAGGGGTGAAGGTGAGAGTCAAGGATGCGAGGGAAGGAGGGAGGGAGGAAACAGGATTGAAGTTAATATTCCTGCGCTTGAGATTCACTCATGCAAATACACTTAAAAGTAATTAAAAGCAATGTCTGTTAGCAGAGACATTAAAGTTGTTGAACATCTGTGTGCAGCTGCATTAAAGGTTCATTGTTTCAGCTTCGTTAAGTGTATGTACTTTTCTCACATATACAGCAAACTACAGATAGAGGATATCAATGTGGTTTCTTCTACGCTCTCCATTTCCTGCTTTCTCTTCCTCTAAAACGTATCAGCGGAGTTCCTCTGAGAGCTCCATTAACCCCCAAACCACTTTAAGAATGCACTTCAGCTTCGGTTGCAGACGATCTCTCCGTCTTTGTGTGCAGGGATGCATGGATTTGCTCCCCCCCCCGAGCCATCTGTCTCCATGGCAGAGCTAAGTGCTGTGTGACCGGTCGCTGATCTGAACCTCTCGCACTAATTACGTCTCCTTTAGCGCAGAATTCGGCGGAGCGGAGCAAAACAGACAGGTCGAAAAATTCATCCGGCCCGGATGAATTGTGTCACCTGACGCAAGGGAGCGACAGCTGTTGAGCTGCGCCACGAGGTTCTGTAAATAGTGACCGCAAAGTGTGACCAGTGACATCTGCTCAGAACATTTCTTAAAGCTGGATTCCCCAGAGACGATGCTGGCGGCGCCGGCCGTCTGGCTCTTGTAGTACGACAGAATGAAATGAAGGAATCATTCAAAAGTGATGTGTTTCTTTGAGCGCTTGCTTGTACCGGTTTGTGAACATATGCCGAGACAGAAAACTTTTTCCTCGTGCTGAAGCAGAAGGGACGTTTGAGAGCTGCTAACCTGACAGGCTAAATTTGTAGTTTATTGCAGGAGGGAGATTTCTAAGCCGTGGAGCAAATAGGGATAAGTTCTGCTTGTGAGCTGAGACTGTAGCTCCTCTTTAACTCATATAGAGAACCGGGGCAGGATGGAGGAGAGGATGAGGGAGGAGGAGGGGAAGGATGATGAAAACTGAGGATGAAACAGCTGATGATTTATAATTGATGGTCTTAATTTATGAACCCAAATGTGACTGACTGATGTGATGGGCTGCAACTAGATCTGCTCTTCTTTGCTCCTATACTGTGTCCCGCGCCTTCCTTCCTCCCTCTCCGCTCTCTCTGCATGCGCTGGCACCGACCTGACAGCTCAAGCGGAGTGGTCGTGACACCGTGTGTGTGTGTGTGTGTGTGTGTGTGTGTGCGTGCTGTGAAACCTCTCCAGCGTATTCATGCTCGTGTGCATCCGTGTATGCCTAAGAGGTTGTGTTGGGGAATTGTTGTTGCCTCCAACAATTACAAGAACAGTATACCCATCTATCTTTCTAATTGTGTGTTTGTGTGTGTGTTAGGTTGTGAGCACAACGCTACTACTACTGTCCTTTTCTTTTCATGTCCAGTTGAGTGAGGAAGGAAAACCGCAACCAATGCTTCACCCTGAGCGTCCATGTGTGTACAAGTACTATGCATTTGCACGCGCATGTGTGTATATTCACTTAATGAATGTTTGTAAGCGTTATCACAGTTGCTGTAGGTGTGAGACTTTGCTATGACAGAGCGTGGTACAATTTTAACAGGCTCCTACAAATGCCTAATATTGCATTGTGATGTTTGTGTCTTGTTTACCTTGGAAGGCTCGTATTGTTGCATATTTGCACAGCTGATGCTAAAGATAAACACTGAGTCACTCGCTACCCATTATACACTAACAGATGAAGGTAATTGAGGCGCTTTATATTTGTCTTTTTGCAGGCTTTCGCAGCAGCTTCAGTGCTTTGTCTCTCCTTCGTCTTGAACACTTTTTGTGACTGTGTGCGTGCGTGTGTCTACCTTTGCCTACCTCTTATTAATGTATACAGTATAAAGTCATTTGCTCTTGCCCTTGAGCACCAAATTGCTCCAGTTGACAGATTTTGTGCCCTCCAATACAACACTTTGCTTATTGGAGCTCAGATATCGATAGAACCATAAACTAAGTCAATAATAGTTTTGGCACTCTGCTCTGGATGAAGGATGCTTTGTTTTTTGTTAAATCAATTGCCCATCTCTTGCTGTGGACACCAATTTTTATTTAATAAAGAGTTAGCAGCCAAAATCTGCCACAAATAAATAAGGATAAACTTCCTGCATCTGCTTCACGATTAAAGCCTTCCAGTAGATGAATAAATAAAAAGGTGACTCTGCGCTTGTGATAAATATCTTAGTTTCCAAGAAGACAGCGAATAGGTGTATTTCTCAAAGTTGTATCTTCGTTTTTAACATAATGCCACTTTAAATGGTGTTTCATTGCTCTGAGTCAGCGAGACTAGGTTGAACAGAATGTGGCTGGATTGTGTAAGGCCGACGTGCTCCTGAGGACCTAACTGAGGACTGTTTGCTCCTTTTCACTTTGAAAGATGTGTGAACTCCCAACACTTACCGATCAATGGTGTAACTTTATCTGTTACTCTGTAAGTCTGGGACAGACCTTGACATTTATAGAGCTGGTTCTACACTAAAAAAAATCACTGGGTCAAAATCCAAATTGGATCCAATTAACCAAACTTAAACATGGTATGATTGCAAACAGTTATTATCCTCTCTAGCTCTTTTTACATTTCATTTGTTACTGATTTGCAGTTACTCTTTACAGTTTAATTTGTGTATTCTTGTGCATATTAAATTGCCCCTCTGTGATAAATACAGTTTTTTTAATTGAATATGTGACATGTGTACAATGTCTTGTACAAATAACATAACATTTGTGACAGTTTTAAGGTAAATCTCAGTCATGTTGTGTTCAAAATAATCACATTTTAGTTTTACGTAACCCAACAGTAATAAGAAAAACTAACTGGGCCATCACAACCCATTTGTACTGGTAACCCAGCTAACCCAGTCTTACATCTGTGCTAACCCAGTCTTACATCTGTGCTAACCCAGTGTTACATCTGTGCTATACTGACCCAAACTGGGTCACTTTAACCCAGTGATTTTCAGTGTGTTTGGGGCCCTATTATACGAACAGATGATAAATGGTAATATGGAACTGCCGCCCAGCGCTAGACTTATGAATACCCACAATCCCTTACATCCAGTGTGACACGACACAGACCTATTTTTTTTCTTTTCTTCAGAGCACTGAGGCATCAATCGACCTTAACAAGTGAGACCAGGAGCATTGTGTGCCAGGCTTGGATTTGTCCCCGCCACAGGAGGAAAGCCAACCGACGTACACTGTGTTTGATCTAGCTCATAGCAACATAGGGACAACATGACTATACTTTTGAATTTTGAGTGTGTGTGTGTGTGTGTGTGTGAGAGAGAGAGAGAGAGAGAGAGAGAGGGGGCAGAAGCCAAACAAAATGTGAAAAACACCAGGATTTTTGTTGCTTTCTGTTTACTGCAAATCAATGCGGATGCTTTGCAGCGACAGCCCGGCTTGACTTTGAGGACTTACACATTAACGCTTATGTGTGTGTGTGTGTGTACTGTATGTGTGTGGGAGAGCTGAAGACAGAAGGGGGCTCAGGAGGTGTTGACTGTGGAGATTAAAGAGGAATTAGAGAGAGCAGAGCAGAGGGAGGCGCAGAGCAACACAACAGAGAGAGAAGAGAGAGAGAGAGAGATTCTCTGAATATTCAAATCTCTCATTTTAATTCTGCTGCAGATTACTGAATCTTTCATCTCTGAAGGAAGGATCGACCTCAGATTGTTTGACTTAGCGCGTGTGTCTGTTTGAAGCGTGCATTGTGACAGACCGACCCGCGGCGTTTTCCGTCTGATTGAAAGTGTGTTTTTTTTTCTCTTTGCATTAATACTCGCATTGTAACTTAACACAATGTTACTAACAGTGTTTTATTGCTGCTCCCTCGAGGGCACTGCAATACATGTTTTACACTGATATAATAGCCAAATACACATATAACTCATTTGTAGGTCAGGTACATACAACACCAGTGACAGCCATAATGCCTCAGAGCTGTTGTTGCTCCCGCAGATTACTGAATAGAATGTAACACTCTCTGTGTGAACATGGCCTCCGAGCCGGACTTCCACTCATATCTCACCCTCTAAAATGTTAACTTCTCAGACGCCCCTGGTTTGTTTCTCCCTCTTGGTTCTTTTCAAACGTGTCTCCAGAGGATAAGCAGCAGGGTTTACATTCTTCCTGCCTCCCACAGTAGCGCTGCTCCTGTTTCCTTGAATATCCAGCTGCTGCATACCATAGCAATTGGAGCTTGGCGCACTGGGAGAGACTATTTTTTTTTCCCCCAGAAATATGGCAGAGCTTCCCTCTGTATCACAATATCATCTTCAGCCTTTCAGAAACAGGAGATATACATATAAGCAGCAGGAGCTCAGATGGGCATTGCAGCTGCGGATAAACATGGTCCACATGTAAAATGGCGTGATGCAGTTAATTGATCTAGATGCTTCACATTTCAGGAGATCCACATCCTTTAGCTTCTCTCACTGTGGACAGAGGGAAGCCTTCCTCAGCAGAGAGAGTAAAGACGTGGCATTTTGGCAGAGAACATTGCAGACTTGTCAGGTTTGGTTAATTAAGCGGGCTGACACAGGTGAGTCGTGGCAGCCGGGGGTTCAGGAAATCTTTCTGTCAGATGTGCAAATGGGCCGGCATCGAGACGATGTGTTGGCGGGAGCAGAGCAAAGAGAAAAGGCTATTATTATTACATTTTTGTTCGAAAATGTAAAATGCATATTCAGGAATTGGCTGATTGAGACATTTAACCGATTGAATTTTTTTTTGCTGTTGTTATTCCCTGTTCAAAAATTCCTAATTTCTTAAAATTAGCGAGGACTCCATAAGAACCCATGGTGACACGGGTGTAACAAACACTTTGAACGCCCTAAACTCTTCCTTATACAGCTTTGTGCTCGACCTCATTAAGTCCCTAAGCAACATATACTAAACATCCTGGTGTGATGGTGGTGTGACCTGTAGAAAAAGTGAAGGAAGTAGCTAATTTCAAAAAGTTTGTTTTTTGATACTAAAAGTACTTTAAAACCCATTTAACAGTCCCAATGCTTTAATATCATGTCCTATATCACATGAAATGGGTCTGGGCTCTTATGGGTTAAAAAAAGTGATGTTGGTCTCTTCAGTTGTCACTAGCTGATATGATAAATGCCCTCAAACTCGCTCCATGCATAACCTGATGGTTGTATGAACTGACTTTGTATGACTGTTTTCGTTACATCCCCCTTAAATTGTACATCTTCCATATTTCTTACAGTGTATGTGTTAAGCTTTGTCGCCTAATTGCTGTTAGAACTGATCTTCTGTGTCACACTGCAGACATGTTGAATTGTGGTTTTCAGTGTGTAGCTGTATAACATTGTACAGTAGATTGTTTTCTATATCCATTATTGATCAGGCTGGAGGAAATAAATTGCCCTTGAAAGCAGAGCCTCATGATTTTTCTTGTGGGGTTCTTGGTGTAGACATGTTTATGTTCCATGTGAACATTGTGTGCTTTGCACTATATGCACCAGGGGTGTTGAGCACTGTGGCATGTAATCAAAGTATTCAGCGCATGAGACTGAAAAACCTGCAGTTGTTAGCACAGTATGGAATAAATTAAAGGTTGTAGCCGTGGCTATAGGAGGCTGGAGAAAAACAAACAGTCTTAGGTGGCTGATACAAACTTGAGTCTGACCACAGCATCGAGTCCTTGTGCAACATACACTTCATGTACTTTAGCTGCAATATGGGTAAGTCTGTATGTGAGCAAAGTAGAAGACAGTGGTCACCATTTGTTTTCTGCTTTAGTTCCCTTTCTAATTAGAACAGCACTTCACCCTGGGAATACTTCAATACCGCAACTCACACACCAGATTGCTGCTTGTGTGTGTGTGCGTGCGTGTGTGTGTGCGTTTGGGACAAAAGCCGAACTAAAGTAGAAAAACAGCAGCATCATAGGCTTTTTTTTTCTCGTCGAGGAGACATGATTTAAAGCCGTTTCCTGCTCTTGTTCTCCTTGTCATCTTCCCTCCTCCAGTCTCTCCGTCTCTCACTCACGCTCCCTTTGTGCTCTTTCATTACTCGGGTGTCTGTTATTTTTTCTCATTATGATAAAGGGACATCTTCTAACTATATTGCAGCTGCACAACGATATACTGTCCAGACATAATTCATCAGTTAACTTTTTTTTATAGGCCGCTTTGATTTACGGTGTTGCATCATGCTGCGGGACGCTGTCAGTGCTGCTACGGTGGATTTATGCATTTGTTAACAGTAAGTGTGTGACTGCACTGATCCATCTTATGTGTGGTTGGTTCTCATGATGAGTGTTTCTCAGTTGCGAATGGCCGTACAGTGCATCTCTACCATTTCAGACTTAAGATGAAAGAAGATTTTGGAGCTGACGAATGCTTTTCAGATTTGACATCTTTCATTTAGTGGACATAAACAGGAGTGTCCTTTTATCAATGTTGCGTCACTCAGACTAAGTCATCGCAGTGAGGCAACGACGGGCCACACTGTTCAGACTCATTTCTTCATAGATGGATTATATATTGAGTTTTTTTTTGAGACAAGAAACTGAAATAAAGGAAAGAAATAACAATAATCCGCTGTTGACTGTGCCCTCTGCACCGCTTTGTCCTAAATAGATAAGCTCACTTGGAGCCCATAAAGGATAAAAAGGATAAGATGAGCAAAAGAAAACCAACAAAAGATTATTCACAAGTGCTGTCTCAGTCAGGTCAGAGGGGACATTGGACATTTGTCTACCCTTGAAATTGTGCTTCCTTCCTTATGACAAGAAAGTAGGACCTTTCACAAAACCAGTTTTGATACACGCCGAGCATCTTGTCTGAGTGATTTACGTCCTGTCGTTGATACAGTATATTAGCAAATCTACCAACAGGATATACACTAGACACGGACCCATTAAAATGTTTATTTGAGAAATTGTGAAAAGGCCTGTAAGCAGATTAACAGCCAAGCCGCCGGGCCCGCTGGGTCGTTATTAGACCCATTATGTGCATTAGGCTCGCACAAAAACTTCTTATTGGCATCAGGTTCCAGTGAGTTGGCGGAGTGTTTGTTTACTCACATGCTCTTATGTGGGATCATGGTCGATTTTTGTCTGGGATTTTAGTGCTTCTTATGTTTGCTGTGTATGATATTGTATCATTGTCTTTTATGGACTTGATTGTTTTTATTATTGTCCTGATTGCTGAGGGACTGGGCTAGACATGGCTCATTCAGAGGGGCCATTTGGGTCTGGGGATGGATCCACATTTTAGGCAGCAGGAGCAAAGACTAAGACAAGGATCTGCCTTTTCTTTTCAGTCTAATGAACGATGTGGATACAATGTGTGTGTACACTGTGTGTCAACTCTCTGACCGATTTGGTCGGTTCCCCTTCTGCAAGCATCACTGCTTGTGTCGCTCTGCAGCAGGTCAACAGGCCTGCTTGGACCATGTTGCTCCTGCGTGTGGTTTGCACCTGCTCGTGCCTGCCCAGGATGCACCTGTGGCCTGCGCTGTTACAGAAAAAGCTGTCCCCGGCTTAGATGATGCAACATTAACATCATCTAAAAGCATACAGAAAACATGCTATCTGTCCAATAAGATGCTTGCTTTTTTTCTTCTTTCATGTCATGCATTGTTGATGATTTAAAATTACATCCTACGTGTTTTGGCCTTAACCTCTTCCTGCACGTGGTTCGAGCACGTGTCCATGCTGGTGATCCTGCTCAACTGCGTCACTCTGGGGATGTTCCAGCCCTGTGAAGACGTCACCTGCCAGTCAGAGTGGTGCCGCATCCTACAGGTCAGTCTAAGTCCCTCCCACTCCCTCCCTAAAAACACTATTCACCTCAGTGCAGTCTGTAACAGCAGATTCAAATAAAGCTAGATTACTGTGACGGGCCATGTGCAACGTGTTTTCATGTGGTAGCACTGGCATGGAAAAGGTGTTGCTTACCGTGGTGACGTCTTTCACATAAGCACCCTGTCGCTGTAAAGTCACACGCCATGTTTTGATTTTTGCTTAATCACCTAATCGGTGCTTTAGTGAATAATATGGGAAAATTTGACATTGCTCATAAGAAAGAGACCCTTTACATAAAGAATTGGTTTCACATTGTTATTCCTCTGAGATGTGACTGGCAGAGCCATAACAACAATACATCTAAATCTGAAATGAATGGCAATAGAAAACATCTTTCATTCTTCCTCTCGTCTCACTTGTCTCATTCATTTCAACACACTCTTGCCGTAGCCTAATGTTGATTCCTGGCGTGCCGAGGTGCGCTTATTATATTCAAATACAGACATTTCTTTTTTGCCGTGGTAGATGTCTAATTAATTGAGACGCAGCCATAACTATGCTAAGCCAGAGCTATTCCCCCGCTGGGATGAAACTAACTAATGGAGACAAGATTTTCTTTTCAGGCAACCTCCGCCGGCACTTCTGCAGCTTCTTCCAAAAATGTGTCTCCGTATTGATGTGGAAAGTTAACAAGGACCTGACCCTTTTCTGTGCACAAGAAGTCAATTTCCTCTTGTTGTTGTTGTCCCTGTTAAACATTATTTCTGACCTATATGTTTTGTTTTGCTCAACATGTTTTTCCAGGTATTGGACGACTGTATCTTTGCTTTCTTCGCCGTGGAAATGGTCATCAAGATGGTGGCCTTGGGAATTTTTGGCTCCAATTGCTACCTTGGTGACAAGTGGAACCAGCTCGACTTTGTCATCGTCATGGCGGGGTTCGTATCCCACAATGCTTTTTTTGCTCATGGCCGCAAATGACTCTGTTGCACTTTTTGCTGCCTGGTTTATGTGATACAGGTGCAGGAGTTTGTGCCTGTGGGTGTGTTTGTGTATATCTGTGTGTGTGTCCTCCCATTATCATAATAGATGCTTCTTTTCTATAGGTGTGCTGTGTTTTCTCTGTCTCTGTTTCAACCCATCTAGGGGAATAGAGGGGTGCAGTGAAGTGGATACGTGCAGCACCCACATCAGGCCTCGCCGCAATCTAACCATTGTAAATTGTGTCTTTAATGGCACCTTATAGAAAGCTTTTACCTTCGGGGTGACATGAGATAACAAAACAAAAGCCTCCAGTTCTTTTTAAAAACCGAACTTCCTGAAAATAAGCAAAAGAAAACGTCAGTTAACCTCGGCTTCTTCTGGGATAAGAGATGTTTGATTTACCAATCTGAGCGGCCTCAAAATGCACTTATCAATAACCCAGAGCTATAATTTCGGAGCCTGGAGGAGAGCATCTTGCTGTCAGCCGCACACCCAGACTAAAGGCCGGGGCTGGATGTGTTCTGGGTTGAGGCGAGGGCAGAACCCAATCAGCAGGCAGACATTCCTTTAGATACTCCCACGCTCCGAGGGCCGAGCCAGTGTGACCACACACACTTTCCTCACACAGCGAGCGCGATCACAGAGCATAACTGTGCCTACTTGTCACATTTATGATGTTTGGGTGCTGCTATACAGACCGTGCAGAGGAAAAGGAGCCTCTGACTCTATGTAATTAAATGTCACATGTGCAGTAATTATGTGGGTAGCTGCCATTATAAGTGTTATTATATTTCTGGTGTTGTTGTTGTTGTTGTTGTTGCTTTGTGCAGAACATGAATTAAAACTCTCTTCCTGCCATCCTCTCACTGTGTCTTCAGGGTGATGGAGTATTCTCTCGATGGCCACAATGCCAGTCTGTCCGCCATCCGTACCGTCCGAGTTCTCCGGCCGCTGCGAGCCATCAACAGAGTGCCAAGTGAGTCCATGTTTCAACCTTTGCAGGGATGCTTCTTTGGTACATGCCCTGATGGATTACCTCCCTTGAATAGCCGTGAGAACAACTCATCCACCTGCGGCCATTTGCTCTTTCGCTCTGTGCAAACAGTCGAGTACACCACAGAGGTGCAATGAACCTGCTACCCAAAGCCCTGATGGTTTTTATTCTAGCTATCTATGAATGAATTTAGCTGAGAGGAAAGAAAACTGTCCAGGTTTTAAAGCACTGATGACCATTATTACTCAATTGAAAACAGTACAAAGATAATACATTTAATGTTTGACCTCATCAGCTTCATTGATTTTTGTAAATATCTGCTTATTCTGAATTTGATGGCAGCAACACATTTCAAACAAGTTGGGACAGGAGCAACAAAAGACTGTGAAAGTTGTGGACTGATCCAAAAACACCTGTTTGGATCATTCCACAGGTAAACAGGTTCATTGGTAACAGGTGGTAGTATCATGAGCGAAAGCAAGACTCTGTTGGAAAAAATGTAATATCTGTGTCTGTATTCTCGCTACTTAACTGTAAGTTGAGTGATGATCCAGGACTTCTCGCTTCCAGAGCTCGTACAGTACTGCACCGGTGCTGAGTGAGAACTTAGCGCGTAGGTTGTCATTTTCCTAAAAGCTCCGTGGCAGAAGCGGTTATGAATCTAAAGCTAAAGAGGATCACTAGACAATGGTGTCATAACAATGTACAGGATTATTAACCAGCATACATTAGGCAAGAGGCCAAGCTGTTTTTCAGGCTGCCAGTATCAGTAGCCGCTGTGATCGATACACCTCTCTTATAAAGGCTTTCTTGTTGTACACAGCTGTTTCAATCTGATGACAACCTTTTTAGTATCATTAAAGGTTTGACTGATGTTATTGCTCATAAAACGCAATTTGTTTAAAAAAAAAAATCTGTTCTTATGACATTGGAGAACCCACGGGAGTGAAATTAGTACATGGATTTTGTTGGTACTATAATGATAATGTTGCCAGGGCTGCAGCAAGCTAAAAGACTGTGTGTGTGTATTTGTGTGTGTGTGTGTGTATTTGAATGATGACTCCACTTTCCCAGAATAAGCCAGGTGTTAACATGCAACACAGGTTGACCTAAGATTCTCCTTTATAAATGATGACGTGTGTTTTTGTGTGTGTGTGTGTGTGTGTGTGTGTGTGTGTGTGTCTGGGGTGCTTTTGGCACTGCAGATAACCCAAACACAATCATAAAGCATGGCAGGTTGTCCGTTTCTCTCAAGCTATCATCAGTAACACACACTGGGACACACATGCTCACACACACACACACACACACACACACACACACACACACACACAGACACACACACACTGATCGTTTCGCTCTACCTCTGAGAGGACTGAAAATGTAACATTCACCTTATCGTTAAGCTAACAGCGACCCTGAGAAACAATCTTTACAGCCACGGACACGGTGAAGTAAAACTTATATTATTGTAACCAGTTCTCAGCGGCTCCCTGAAGGGTCTGACAGAGGGAGGTAGATGGAGAGAAGAAAGAGGGAAGGGGTGTTACCCAGGGCTGGAAAACTCAAGGTCAGCGTAGATACAGACAGACACAAACACACCCCGAAGCCCACAGACTCACACACTCACAGGCACACACACTCAGAGATGCCCTGAGGATGTTTAACACCAGCTTTCTTCCTTCATTTTTCCTCCCTGTTTTTTAATCTCTTTTAGACTCCATCCTTTCTTTTTCATCTGGTTTGCGATCGGTGATGGAGTGTTTGTGGGTGCGGGCCAGCCAGGCTAAACAGCCAGGTTAAACTTTTTCTACTTAGCCTCTCTGTTTGTCTCGAACCACTCTGCACTCGCTCCGTCTTGTTTTTTTTTTCCTGCCTAAGTGGATGGGAAGTATCCGTTGTTGGACAGATGTTAAATGTGTTTTTGTGCTGTAGCCTGGATACAGCGAGCAGCTCTCTCTGGGCCTTACTTTTTGTGGTAGTGCAACGGCCAGTGCAGAGCAAGTACACAGAAATAAGGAATAATGCTTAAAATAAAAAAAAATTATTGATTAAATTTTTTAATCTTAAATAATATGCTATGCACAGCCGTTACGCGTGGCCGTCCACCGTGTTCACCTCCATTAAATCACGTGCAAACAACACCAGGCAGCTAACCACAAACACCTACACACTCAGACAAGTCGGCTTTAACTCTGTTGTTTACAGGGATTACAGAGGCTCATTAATCCTGCGTGTCAGTGCCTCCTTTCCAACTTTCTTTTTTTAGCAAAAGTCGGATTTCATGTTTAAGTCTTCAAATGCAATGCTTTTAAGATATGACCATTATAATGTGATTAGTCAGTGTCGGATTGATGCGGTCGTACAAAAGTGTTCATCAACATTTCTTTTTAAATGTATTTGCTTCTAAAAACCTGCACCATCTACCTTCAGCTGCAGATCTGCAGCGCTGCGTGTTAGGGTTAGACAATATGATTTCCTGGATGCTCTCTTCCAATGACGTTTTTTTTTTTTTTTTTTTCCCAGTTTTCTCGTTGTAATCAGATGTAACAGGACCCAGACGTTCCAGTTACACTTCAGCTCTCTCTATATGCACGCTAATGAGAGCACAAGCTGGCAACTTTTCCAAAGCGTTCGCTCAACTACAGCATCAGGAGAGCACAGATGTGAACAGTTCAAAACAGATATTTGGAATCATTTGTCATGCTCAGACAGTTTAAAACCCCTTGTTTTGGCAGCGACTTGTATTCTTCCGTGTCACCCCTAGTAGTTGGTTGCCTTTTGCACCAAATTGTATAATGTTTTAGTATTTACCACTTCATCACATTGACCCTGTGAGTATTAAGTTATTATGCCATCACGCATGTTCATTGAACATATTCTGCTGTAACTTGATTAAATTCCTGGTCAATGCGGTTGAAAAAAAGACTGTGGAAAGCCATTTGTTCATCATACGCAGTTGATTAACGTATTTAATTACCCTCAGATCTAATCTGAGAAGCAATTTTATGACTTTAGTAAAAGATCTCATGAGAGATTAAGACCTCAGTCCTCTTCGTATCGTACTCTTTTCCACAACATCTCAGAGGAAAAAAACAAAACACTTTTAGTCTAATTTGAGGATTTTCTGTTTCAGTATTTTCAAATTTGTCTTCGTCACCCATCACTTGTTACTGGCTCAAATAATGTTGATTGCCTGACAATTTTTTTCAGAAATTCAGACCTTAAGTAACTGAACTTATCCCAGCGGCATGACTTTCTGAACAGATGGCCCTTCTCTGTTTCTAACGCACTCATCGAGGCTGCCGCTTGTGCACCATTCGACTGCATTAGCTTAATTAAACCTACCTCGACAGTGAACGCGATGTCAGTCCAGTTTTAAATCTCTTTGTATTGTCTGCCCTCCTCTGTTATGTTCCAAGTAATGAAATTCAGTATATTTGTGAATCAGACCTCCACACCTAAAGCAGCGCATGGAGAAATCATTAGTATTCTGCTTAGGCAATGTCAAATGTTTGTGTTTGCCGAGCAGATTTCACTGCACACAGATGCCTCTATACTAAGGCATCTGTGTGCTGTTTGCTCATTGCGTGCATGTGTGTGTTTTCATGGGCTGTATGCACACAAGTAGACAGCTACGTTTTAGTGTCTCTGGAGTATTGCTGTCTACCTCAAGCATGTTCGCAGACTCTTTTCTGCTTCAGTTTTATGGTGAGGAGTCTGAATCACTAAAATGTGTGTAAGGTTTTCTCATTTTGCTGGGTTTTTTTGTCAGAAATAGGAGTCAGTCAGAACGAAAGATGATGTAAGGTGGTAATCAGATGATGATTCAAACTGGATATTTGATTGATTTTATGAACAAGGTGTAACCAGACCAGAAGCTGTGATTTTAACACATGCAACTCTGCAGCTGAATTGTGATCAGTCAGTCATTGAGGAAGGATGCATGGATATATTAAATTTTTTCGTAACTTTTACCAAAAAACCAAGACTCCATTTTAGGAGATTTCATGCTGTGCCACTATTTATAAGATACGTTCTCGACAACAACTTTGTGGGTCATGACTGTGCGCAGAAGCATGCATGGATAAACACAAATAAGATGATGCACATTAAACGCTGATGAGTCATTCCCTCTGAGTGGGGACACTTGGTACTTCACAGAGTGACAATATCAGAAATCCACTGTCAGGACACTTGTAAATAAGAAGGGGATGTTCAGATCCTGTATTCATTTTGTTTCCGGTGTTCATCTTCAACAGGTCTTTGTTGTTCCGTATGTACTGTAATATCGTCTGTTACAACATGAAAAGGTTCATGCAAAATAGAGACGAGTAGTAAGAGAAGTTATCTTGTTTTGTAGTGCATCAGGAGGATTATTAATTTTGTCCTAGAATATTTTTACTAGAACAGAAAAAAACATAAGAAGAATATTCATAATTTGCTCATCTGTGCTTGCATAAATAATTAATGATAATTTTCTGGACAACAGAATGAGTATAATTTCATTCTGATTTAGTGGAAATGGACTTTGTTAATATTTAGCTTCCGGCACTAAATTTAATTAGAATATATAATAAATAATCAAGAGAGCTTAGTGAAGTTAAAGCCCATCCTGATAACCGTGGAACTTCCAAACAAACCAGAGCATTTGTTTTTGTTTTCAACGCCTCACCAAATGAAAATGGATTGAGAACTTTCTCCTGCGGTCACATTAAATTTCAAGGAGACTTAAGTTCAAGCGTGGTTGTCAAAAGCAGCAGAACAACTACTGTAAGTGCGGTCAATGTGACAAGGCTGTGATATAAGTGAAAGGGGACACATTGGAACACATTGTGAGGACCTCAGGGACCAGATTCCTGACTCTGCTGACGCTGAACGCATCTGACAACTGGAGATGGATGCTGAATGCATGTGGTTAGATAATGCCAGCCACAGGGAAGCTGCGAGTTCAAATCCCGGAGGATGAAATAACGTCAAACTGTCACTTTCAGTATTGTCATCGCCTGTAATTATATTGGCTGCGGGGATGAAGTTGTGGCTTCCAATCTCGCAAGATCAATAGAGGCTGTCAGGATGAGTGGTAACCAGAGGGCTAGTAAAAGGCTAGCTGCTGCACCACATGCAAAAATCAGCCGTCAATCATGTTTATGTTTGTGCATGGTGAAAATAATTTCTGATGGCATCTCTATATTTGTGTCCCACTCTGCAGGTATGCGGATCTTGGTGACGCTGCTGTTGGACACCCTGCCCATGCTGGGAAACGTCCTCCTCCTCTGCTTCTTCGTCTTTTTCATCTTCGGCATCGTGGGAGTCCAGCTGTGGGCGGGGCTACTGCGCAACCGCTGCTTCCTGGGAGAGGACATCAGAACGTAAGGGACTTGTGATAAAGTATTTGGGATTCCTCTTCTTTTTGGGTTTGCAGAAATAGCCCCAGGAAATTCTTCAAGACTTTGGTCAAACCTATATTAAATTTGAGGCAAGATGCAAGATGTTCTTTTTTCTTGGGTATAGAGATGAGTGAAAAATACTCTGTCTGTATATGGACTTAGAAGCCGCAATCAATTTTTAATTTCCCCCCAGCAGAAAAAGTCTACCATCCATCCCGCTTTGCAAGTGCTCTTCTCACATCCATATGGTGAATGGCCCTGCCTCCAGCGTGCACACATGAAGTCTTCAAACATGTTCAGCTCGCTTAACTCAAACATGATCTTTCTTTCTTTCTGCCCCTCTTTTCCTCTTCTCCTTCTGTTTCTCTGCTTCTCTTGTTAGAGTTTGTGTTGAGTTGTCTTCGGCTGTAACAATCAGCTGTTGCCTGTAGCGAAAATGCAGAAAATTGTGACTTGTTAGACTTTGCGAGCTGCGCAGCGCCCTCGGGATGTAAACCACTGTATGGCTTCTCACACATACGAGGAGAAGCAAGTGGAGAAAGAAAAAGATATACAGAGAAATGAAGAGTGAGATAAGGCTGTAATCTCAGCCCAATGTTATTTATGTAACATCTGCCATGTTGAACTGGCCTATAAATTAAAATGCACCAGTTCTAAAACTCCTCCTCTTTGCAGATGATGTGATTCTTATGTCTTAAGATGAAGATGAAGTGAGGTCTGAACATATTACCAGGATTTTTGTCAGATGTGGGTTTGTGGGATGTGACTGTGAACCCAAAGAAAACGAGATTATAGTATTCCAGAAAAGGCCAATGTAGTTCCCAAGAAAGTGAATTTACATAAATGTGTGGACCAGATAATTAAACAGACCATTTAAAACTACATTGAATGTCGAATCGGCATTACAGGAAATTGCTAAAGAGAAAGAAACATTTCAGATTCTTGGGAATGAAGTGATAAAACTACTAAATAGATTTAAACCTTATCTGGATTTTACCAGATTAAAAAAAATGGCAAATTATATAGTGACTGATCCAAAATGGAGAAAACTGTGACAAGGTGCAGACTCAGTAAACATGACACAGGCTGACAGACAAAGCTGCATTTGTTTCTACATTGCACACATTATGAAAAAATTAAATAAACCTTTTCTCCCAGATTTATCTCATCTTGTGATGAATAAGATAAGATGCATCTCATAAGAGAAGAGCAACAGACAAATAAGCTTCTTCTGCCAAAGAAGACAAACAGGCACGTCACATGCACAGATCAGAGTCATAAATTTGACCACGGGTCAAAATTACACAAAAGAGAGCCTTAAAATCTGCAAAAATGTCCCTCAGACATCCTTGAACCAATTCTGTTTGTTGATGTAATGGTACAAAGCGTACCAGAGTTAACATTGCTGAATCCTTCCTGTGTGTAAGAGAGAAAGACAGAAAGAGAACAGCACCTTAATATTTCATAACCAAGGCTGCTGTGTTTTCTCTCACAGAACAAATGGCTGTCTGACCCCCCCAGTATAATATATCCCAGCTATACTATGCACGTGCACACACTCCACCTCATGCATTATTAGCTCGTCCTGGTTTTTAGAAATCGTAAGGGTGCTGACATGCTCTATGTGACTATGGGGGAAAAAAAGAATGGCTGGAACATAATGTGAGTCCAACCACTAAACACAGAAAGAGAGTGTTTCCCAAACTGGTCCCTTCCCACCAGTAGTTCAAGAGTGAATGTCACTCCGCATAGAGACTCACTCACTGCTGTGGAGGGCTCTCCACTTGAAAGGGGAGGGTATAAATAAGCAGGTAATCTGTGGGATGCACTCACCGCTTTGTGCCGTCAGTGGGAAACAGCTGCCAGCGCGGACGCTGATGGATGTTATTATGTGCTGTTTCATTTTAACATGCAAAATATGCTCAAATTTAAAAAGCATGTGCTGTTAAATAGACGACTTTCTCTTTTTAATTGAAGCATGCAAACTGTATCTACAACTCAAATTAATTAAGTGGTTTTCATTCTCTTCGTTACATATGACATTTGTCTGAAAACCATCATGAAACGGGAAAAAGTGAGAAAGTAGCATGAACAAAATGATCCTGACGAAGTAGCAAGAGAAATTTTCCATTCCTCTATTTTCAGCTCCAGCATTAAACACCAGTGCAGGCTCACTGTTGGAGGGTTTGGTAGACCACTTCCTCTCCTCACTTTGGAATAGCTCTTGATACGGCAAAGCCTACATGTGAATGCACAAACACAAATGGAGTGGATAGGACGAGGATGTTGTTCCCAAAAGTAGATTTAGCCGAACTGTGAATTCGGCTCTATACGATAAAACATTTGGATGAAGAGAATTAACTGGGTGGAGACAGTTTTGACCAAAACAAAAATATATTGAATTAATGTGTTTCCAGGGATTAAAAGTTGCAAAAAACTACCTCTCAAGCTCTTGTAAAATAACAACCTGCAGTTTGGGCTGCAGGAAATCAGCCATATAAGTAAGTCGTAACTTCATGACAGCTCAGATTGAAGTGACTGGAAATCGCTGATACCGTGGAAGAGAACGACACGGTGTTGATACGGTGTGAAAACAGTGTGGGAGCAGTTGTTGGTCATTGCTGCTGGAGGTGTTTCATGGCAAATTCAAAGGCAACATCTGTGATCAGATGTGAGCCTGTTGAATTGATCGCACTGTTTGCTAACATCTAATCCAGCTTTTTTTATGTGGAAGCTCACCTTAAATAGCACAGAGGATGATTGATCGGTGGACGGCACAACAGGAGAAACAGAAAATGTTTTCTCGGTGCAAGCTTTTTTGCAATTTTCTGAGAGAAGCCGAATGATTTTTGTCTGTCTGAGTCAAGGTCCTTGGGAGGATTTGTGCAATTCTCTTTTCTATATAAGCAGCGTATAAGCATGACTAACCCATTCCTGAATGATTACAAATTAGTATGAGTTAGAATAAATCACTGTCCTGCTTATAGTCACAAATAACTGTAAATTCTGTTTTCCTGTAACTGGAAACTGGTTCATTCCTCACAATGAACATCAGTTAATTCTGTGTATCTACATTATATCGCCAATATAACCTTTTATAGAACATAAACAGGCTTGTGTAATATCTAAAAGCTAAATGTATCCATGATTAATCTAATGTGGCCATTTGTCTTTGTTATTCTTTTTTCCATCCAGAATGTACAACTTGTCCATAAGTCTTTACTACATGTCTGAGGAAGGCGAAGACAGCCCGTTCATCTGCTCGGCCGCCCGAGAGAACGGGATGCTGCGCTGCCACGACGTGCCCGCCTACACCGAGGGCGGGGCGGAGTGCTCGCTGGCCGCCTCCCAACAAAGCTCAGCTCTGATCGGATCGGGCCCTGCGGTGGGCGGGGCCAGCGTTAACGGCTGCGTTAACTGGAACCAGTACTATAATGTGTGTCGGCCCGGGGACCTCAACCCTCACAAGGGAGCTGTCAACTTTGACAATATCGGCTACGCTTGGATAGCCATATTCCAGGTAAGGAGGGATGAATGTGCAAAAACACGGGGAGTGAGATTTTAAGAATTGATTTTTACTATATATATTATACTGAGATATTTTTTACTTAGATTTTAGTTTAAAGACTTAAGTTGGATGTGGTCAAAAATGTTGTAACCACACCCAACAGTGATGTCTCTTGAGTTCACTTGTGCATCTTGGTGACAAGTCCAACCACTGGAGGTCAGCAAAAACAAGATTTGACTCTTGAAGACATTTTGTTTCAAGCTTTAATTCATCATTTCAACAGCAAAGACAGTGAAGATTGACCATATTAAAATCTTTTCCTCTATAATCCTCTATAGTCATCTCACTGAGAAAATAGGAAGATCAAAATATCAGTCACGATTTGCAATTTTTTTTTTCAGTGAGCTACATTTGGTTACAATCACGCATTAAAGTTGTTCAAAATGAGTTGTTCAAAATAGAAAGCATGGATAAAATCTGTCATCACTCAAAAACAGCACAAAATCTTTTTTTTTTTTGCAGATGTGTTGAAATTTCAAAGCCACCCTTTTAGAAATCCCTTCACTCAGGCCTTCAGAGGGCACGCATCATGACCTGAAAACCATTTCTCCTCCACTGGCTGGTTGTGAAAATGTATTTTCTCTTTTCCCCTGTCGCTGATTCCAGCTCCCCCCCCCAGGAGCCGTGACAGGCTTTTCCCTCTCGCAGTCTTTGTGCTAACACTGTCTGCGCTGTTGTGATATGAATTCCAGGCCTTTTAATAGATCTGTCCGGGACGCAGTGATAGATCTGACTCTGTGTCTAATAGACTTTGACTTGCACAACATGACTTCCTCAAAGCGAGTCTTACCTTCAAATTACCCCCAAATAGCACAAACGCATGCTCGCGCACACACACACACACACACACACATACACACAGACAAACAGACATACTAATTCTTGTTGGGTATGAACAAGTTTCCTGTGTGTGTGTGTGTGCGTGTGCGTGTGTGGGGTCTCTCACAGTCAGAGGCTTTAAAGATTAGATTTTTGCTTTTTTTCTTTTGTGATGGTTTAGAAAGCTTCACTTCAAGTCTTAGACGAGATTAGTTTTGTCAGCCAGGTATACTGTGTGTGCACATTTTAGGATCTTGTTGTAACTGCCAATAATAAGTGGTAAATGCAAATGATGACTGAAAAAGTTGCACAAATTAGTCATGGAGCTAAACCTGTCTCTCCAGACAGGGGGCGCTGTTACATGCGCACTCATCTGACAGACGTGACAGAAGTTTGTATCATCTGGTTCATGACCTGTATGTTTAAAATTTGTCAACATAATAGAGAAAAGTTTCGACATGCATATATAAGGAAAGAGCCCTATTTCTATTTTAATATGTTGCAACATTAAGTAGGAAATCTTTCTATAATTTGAAAAAAAATCTGCAGAAGTGTTAGATGTTATCATTTGCCAATAATGGAATAATGACACGCGCATTGAGTCATCACCTTGTCAGAACCTCAAAACAACACAATTTAAACATTTTGCAGACTTTTTGTTGACAGGCTGATGCAAATAGATTGAATAGAAACAAAAAAAAGTGTTTGTGATACAGAGGAAGAAAGAAAGTATGTTATAAAAAGGGAGAGGGCTGTATTGAATGTTAAATGAGTTGCGTGCCTTGTTATCCCAGCCTACAGCCTTTATTCCCTCAGCATCTGTAAATACAAAGGAGATGAAATATACATCTCAGTGCTGGGTTTTGAAAACATTTCAGCCCTTGGTTCCAAATTGAGTTAATTCAGAGTTACCCTGGGACTCCCGCAGAGTTAACATGTCACATCGGGTACTCACTAGAGCCGAGCCTGTGGCTTTGATTGGGCCCCACCGAGGGTTTGGGTATACACCGAATATAGCATGACAGCTTCCCGTGTTGGGTCCTTTGTTTATTCTGGCTGTGTCGTCGATTTTGGCAGTCACAAATGTAGCCATCTGGAAGAGGTTAGATATTTTTTTTAGGGTCATTTAATACTGTTTGTTTACTTTTTTCTTGACTGCAAGGCTCATACTAGAATTCAGTATGTGAGTTGGTTTTAAGGGAGGGTGTCGCTCAAACTCAGTCCTGAACCCTGGTTTATGAACCGGGTAATAAACTGACTTGTGGCTGTAAGAAGAGCAAAAAGAGAAGAGCAGAGCTGAGAGCGAAGGAGTGGTAAGATAAAAGTAAGAGTAGGAAAAAGTGAGAAAGAAGAATGGATGATATATGAAGAGGTGGAGGCGGAGAGGAGAGATAAAGGATGACTAGAAGAGGAGGGCATCTTAGGGTTATCAGGCCAATGTTAACGCCTACATGCAGGTTAATGACTATTGACCGTGCGCACACACACACCCACACACCCACACACACCTGCTCTACCAGATTGTCCATTAGGGTTCAAGAACAATGTGCGAGTTGACCAATGACAGCTGAGAATGTGCTCTCTGCTCTGCCTGCGTGTCATTAGATTCAATGACAGGACTTGATGCTTCGCTAACTACCTCTAATCTGATCTTCGAGGTGGGTCAGGAGCTGAGGATGGGGATGGCCCGGGGGGGTCAGCGGGTGATTTGTTCAGGTTAATACGTTTGTCTGCTCTCTTAAATAACCAACGTCAGCGATGCATACAAGATGAAGGTTTATAGCACAACACATGGTGCTTGAGAGTCGATGGTCCTTTATGAATTGTCCTTTATTTCATTTTGATAAAGAAGATGTACTTTTATTGTTGGTATACAACACGATACCAGTTCATGATGAGTTGTATGAATGAGTCTGAATGAATTTGGAAATTGCTCTACATGGCCAGACTGGACTTGCCAGATTTTCTGGTGTTCCAGTTGTTATGTTACCTACCAGATTATTAATTTGGCTGACTGAACACGTATTTGGTTTGATGGTTGTTTCCATCCTCTGTCTGCTTTTATAGAGTAAACACATGCACAACGATTACATTTTACAAGTGTGTGTTTTCGCTCAGAAATGAGAATCCTCGGCTCTTTTGTTAATCTGGTGCAAGGAGAGCATTCCAGTAGAGAGCGGATTAGTCTCCTCTGGGTGTGTGTGTGTGTGTGTGTGTGTGTGCGTATGTGTGTGTGTGCAGAATATGCATTTGTGGTGTCAGTTGAGGTCTGTATATGATTCTTTATGGACACACACACACGCACATGCACGTGCCTGCTGGCATGTGTATGAGGACGCCTGCTCAGTGTGTATGTGTGTGTGTGTGCGTGCGTGCCCGTGCCACTGTTCTGTGTGTGCGCTGGCAGCTGTTGTGTGTTATGCCAGCTGAGGTGTAAATGTTGAGGTGTGAGTGTATTATCGGCTTGGCTGAGCTGAGCCGCCGCTTTCAGGTCTCAGCATCTCCGCTGCTCATTAGCATAGTGGCCACATGAAAGAGCTGCGTCAGTCTCCCGGCACACGCGCACGCACACACACACTCACCCACACACGCATGGAGAAGAAGTTGGAGGGACACCACAGGCTTTCTTCTGAGGAACAGCCATTAAAAACAGAATTGGAAATGTATTGCATCTGACTGCTGTGTGCTTTGGGTGTCTGCGTGCACAGTTCTGTGTGTGCATGCGTGGGTGTGTTTGTCATATGTTTTTGAAGAAAAAGCAAAGCCGAGCTACAAAGGAATGTTTTTCTGCTTTCCCGTTCATTATGACACAGTGTCTCCCTCTCTGTCTCTCTGTGTCTTTTTCCACCAGGTCATCACACTGGAAGGATGGGTTGATATCATGTACTATGTCATGGATGCTCACTCCTTCTACAATTTTATATATTTTATACTGCTCATTATCGTAAGTACCCCCTTGTATTTATTCTCATTTTAGCCAACAACCTTTCCCTGATGCTTGAATGTGTTGCAGGGATTCAAGCTCCAAAGTAGCAGTAAAAGGAATTTAAAAAATTCAAAGGCTTGATTAGATATCTGGCGCAGATCGACGTGGACCGACGCAGGTCTTGTTTGAACCTGACCCAAGCAAAACCAGCTCCAGCATCTAATGAGCCGAAAGGCAATGAAGCTCAATATTTCCCTAGTTTTCTGAAATAACTTGGATTTTTTTTTTTGTGGAGTAGAGTTTTGCACATGAATTGAAGTGGGAAGTGGTTCAGAATGAAAAGTCGCATAACACACTGTTTTTCATGCTCTGATTTAGAAATTAAAAGACAAATACATTTTGACAGTGTGTAGTGACAGAACCACTCAAAACAGTCTGAATTTCTTTAATCCCGCTCCTATTCACTCAGCTCTGCACAGTCTGCACTGTTGTGGTTTGAATGCTCAACAAATATGCATATGTATAACGTGTTGCTCCTGAAGGATTTTTTTTTGTGTCGTTGCATTTCAGTCCTTGCTTCGGGAAACCCAGAATAACCTCTCCAAAGTAAACCGCTAAGCTCAGCTCGCAGCGTCTCTCACCTCCGCTGAACCTCGCAGACGTCTTATCGTGTATAATTTAACTCTTATCGTGCTGTTGTCTGGGTTTTCAAAGATGCCAGCTTCGGATGTATTCTTCAATGGCGCATGAGCTGTCGTTTGATGTAAAAGTGCTTATTATGCATTCAGAAGGAGAGAGAGAATGGAGGAGAGAGAGAGACTGGAGGAAGGGCTGAAAGAAAAATGAAGCATACAGGAAGTGAGTGAGACGAATTAAGATAGTTGAGAATGTCAGAGAGGAGAATTAAAAAGAAAAAAAAGATGGAGAAAGTGCTCATCTAATGTCCTATCGCTTCTTCCAGTAACGCGCAGTAATGGCATGTTAAATAGACATTTCTTTATCAGCTTGATAGATGTTTCTGACTTCCTGCCAAGGCCGCCTCATCAGAGCGTGATTTAAATCAGAATTTGTAAGTAATGATAAAAACAAAGTCGGTTATATCATCGCAGGATGTGACCAAACACGCTGCATCTTAATAACATAAAAAGGCCTAATACAGCTTCTTGTTGCCACAGTGTTTTATTACACTTTTAACACCTTGAGGGGGGATGAAATCATCAGAGAGTTGCGCCTTAAATAAATTATTGATGAAGTAGCCACAGTGTTGAATTTTCATTTTGACAGCGAGGTGAAAGATTTCACTTCTATATATATGCATCTGTGAAGATTCTCATCCGGGTCAAGGTTACACAAGGAGGGTTGAATCTAGGTCATATTCAAATTCAACACTTTCATCGTCGTCGTTTCATCACTTTACCTCAACCAGGTGGGCTCTTTCTTCATGATCAACTTGTGCCTCGTGGTCATCGCCACCCAGTTCTCCGAGACGAAGCAGAGGGAGAACGCCCTGATGAGGGAGCAGCGCGCTCGCTACATGTCCAACGACTCCACGCTGGCCAGCTACAGCGAACCGGGCTCGTGCTACGAGGAGATGCTCCGCTACATCAGTCACCTCTATCGCAAGCTGACGCGCAGGCTGCAGAGGATATACTCCGGGTGGCACAGGTGAGATACAGATGCTGCAAAGGAGGATTTTTTTTTTTTCTGGAGGTGTAACATTTCGCAGCATTGTTCGGTGATCATCCAGCGGGGGGGTGTAATGTGTCATATGAGGGGGAGTAATAAAACTAGAAAAACAAGCAAACCCATGAGTCCCTGAGACATCAAACATTCAGATCCTGTGCTGGACTCATTTCATGCACGCTCGAAGCTTTTCTCTCTGATATTATGAGGATGACTGTCAAAAATATCTGGAGAAAGTCCCTTTATTGAAGTTATAATCACACTTTTTTTCCCCAGGTTAAATTAATCATGCCTTTCCCCCAGCAGTTCATAGTCTTTGCTGGCCCTCCTGTGTCTATTTGCAACAGCGTATGAGTCATCGGGGGCAACTCAAATGTGTTGTGTTATGAGCATTTAATAATTGTGTCAGTGTGCTGGTGGTAATTTTGGATCTCGTGGAATTACATTGCGCTCAGCTCCTAGAATTTATGAGAGCAGCATCCCCTGGAGATGAGCTCAGACACAAACACACGCTCGAAGAATCCATATAGCAACTTTATACAAACCTGCTAATAACACCTTCTCTATCTGTTTCAACCCAGTAAAAGGCGTAAAAAGGTGAATCCGAACGGCAGCAGCGGAGGCAGTAACGGCGGGGGGAACGGACACGGCCACGGTTCCAGCAGGGGCTGCGGGGGCTTGGGCCCAGGTAGCGCGTTGTGGTTGAGGCCGATCCACAACCTCCTGCAGCACCACCAGCACCAGCACTGTCGCCTCAGCAACGGGGGGCAGCACAGCATCAGCGTGGCGTCCGCTGAGCACACGGACGGGGAGGGAGGGGAGGAGCTGGAGATGAAGTCGCTTCCTGTCCGGAGAGGAAGCACAAATGGAAATGGTGGCGGCGGAGGTGGGGGCGGGGGAGGAGGCCACCCGTCCGCTGTCACCCAGGGCATGGGGGCGCTGCTTGGGCGGCTGAATGGGGGGATGAACTATCCGACCATCCTGCCCTCGTTCGTGTGCAGCTACAGCAGCAAGACGCCGCCCCCCCACTCCCAGCAGTGCGGCGGGCCCAGTCCAGAGCAGCACCCGCCGAACCACCCGGCGTCCGAACACACAGAGACGCTGAACAAGCTCTACCAGCTCATGGGCCAGCACAGTAAGAGGACACACACACACACACACACACACACACACACAGTTGTTACATGTGAGGGCCACAGACTGTAGAGAAACATGAATGCAGAAGGTGTTACATCACCTGTAGGTTTCTGAAGGGACAATTTTTTCCTAGGAAGAAAATGACACTTTAGGCTACCTAGTGGAATCTGAGTCAGCATAAGGAAGCAGAAACCACCTGAGTCATATAACAATCAAACATACCCCCTTTTTCAGGTTTGAAAATCCTGTTAATCTTCTTTGTGTAAAAGTAATCTTCTTTTTTATACTTCTCTTTCTAATGGGTTTCACTGTCCTCTGATTCCCCTTCAGTCTGGGCTGGATGCTCTGGATTTCCCCTGGGCTCCATTCTGTTTTTTTGTCATCACACTCACTTTCATTTCCTGTGTTCATCCTCATTTCTCGCTCCTTCTTTTAGCAAATACCTCTGTCCTCAGGTTTGACCTGAGGTAGCCTCTGCTCTGTGTGTGTGTGTGTGTGTGTCTCAAGCAGCACTTAGAGAGTCCTGACAGGAAATCCATGTCTCAAGTGTTACAGTCATCGGTGCGGAGAGGTGGATAAAGGGGAGGATTGAGGGAATCAACGCGGCGCGTGGGGAGCAGCAGAGCGGAGAAAAAGCAGGCGGTGTAAAGTGACGTGTACGAAAGCGCAGGTGCACAATGTGATTTAGGAAAAAAAATGCGGAAGGCTGGAGAAGAAACAGATGGAGTTCGGAAGAGAGGCATGAAGTATGAAAGATTCGGATCCAGAAGGGGAAAAGGCCGGGAGAGAGAAATAAATGAGTTCAATAGAAAGAAAAGAGAGGAGGGACAGGGAGAAAAAAAGGGAGAGAAAAGGACAAGAGAGCAGAGATAGTGAGGAGGAAACTGTGTTAGTTGTGAAAGAAAGAGGGAAAAGGCAGCAGCTATGATAAACTTGTCTGTCCTAATGAAGTCAGACTGCCAACAAGCGCACCATACGCGCACACACACATTTACACACTTAATGGCTGCCGACACTCCAAAAGTAATTGAGCGCACACGAGTTACAACAGCTCCTCGCCGGAGTGAAGAGTCGCTGTGCGACACGTGATGAATGCAGAAAAGACAGCGACGAGGAGGAGAAAGTTGGTGCACCTGCGATCCACACACAGCCGTCCTTCTGGAGAGAGAGCAACTCTTCGCCTCTGCTGACAGTGTGTGTTGAAGATCGCTCAGATTAAATTGACTTTAATGGACAGGGGTTTAATGGTTTTGCAGTCGACTGAAAGCTGCAATCGAAATGAGCAAATGTCTGCAGTCGTTGTCGGACACTCCTTGATCTGGACTTTCTAAATGTTTGCTTTCAGCTTTGTCAGATGACTCAATCTCGGTGTAAACCTTCTAAAGTAATGGGATTAGAGTTTGAATGCTGTTTTTGGTTGAAAAGTCTCTTTATGCTGCAAGAGCACCAATGTTATTTTTCAAGCCCGGGGGCTCTCAAATCTAATTTTAGCACGAATGTAATCTAATCTAAACTAATGTAATAGAATGTAATGATATGAAGCTTTTTTTGTGCCAGACAAATATTTTGTCCCCTCGAAGGAATCTTCGCTTAAAGTATTTGCGAGACTTCAAACAATCTGGCAGAACTTAGATAAACAGACACGGGAATGTATTTGTAGCGACAATATTCGAGAGATTAGAAAAGACGGTGAAAGACGACGACAACCCTTTTTTTTAATAGCTTGAGGTATGAGATGGAGTTGTAAACAACGTGGCGTGCTGTCGAAGGCGCTTTTGAAGAGCGGATTTTTCCAGAAGTCATGTTCTTCCTTCTGTTGGTTTTCAGCTGTGCTTTTTGCAGTTCCTGTGCTGGTTTTTGAGAGGATCTAGTCAGAGAACAGAGGGTGAGAGGAGTCAGCCAGGATCTCGTACAGTTACTGTGAGCTCCGAGTACTCGCCGCAGAAAGCAGCTTGTTTTAGCTCTCTGCTGACACTCACTTTCTATCCATCGAGCTTTATCTTTATTTATTATGCCATAATGTCTTATTTAACTTTGAACACAGCCATTCTGTCTTTCACACAGTTTAATGACAACGCAAAGTTGATATAAAACATTGTGGGAGAAATTTGCTGATGGATACACATCTCAATTAAGTACATACACTCAAGGGTGTATGTACTTAAAATCCTATTTTTGTCCAGGTCACATCTAGTTTCAGTCTGATCTTGTTTGCTTAAACCTCTCTCAGTATTGTGTCGTCACTGTTGGGCCACCATGATCCAAATGAGAGAAGTTGATAAAAAAAACTCATCTGAGTCACCTTCAATTATCCGATGCTCACAGCAACAAGCTTAACAAGCGGCAGCGAGTGCTCTGCAGCGAATGACTTTTATTTTTTGCCCTGTGTTTTGTCTGTCAGGCCACTTACTGTACCTTGTTGACAGAAGTTGCTGATTCAATAACAATGTGTATTGTCCTAAAAGACCTTTAATATCAGTCAAAGAAAAGGCAGTAAAGGTGTTCTTTTGTAGTAAAGATACAAATAACATCTTGAATTTGATATAATATTAGATATGAAGATATGAAACCAGTGCCACCAAGAAACAGAACTTCAACATGGCCACCATTCTCTTGGATCAAGTGTAAATTGGTTTTCAAAATTTACATTCAGTTCCTCACACTGGAAAATGGTGCAACAGGTGACTGATGAAAACCTAACTTCTTCTAACAAGTGAGCAAACAGCAGCACATGAGGACAGCCAGGAAAAACCCCCCTGTGCAATGTCTGACCGTCTCCACTCGTTCCCCCCCCCCCGCAGGACGCCAGAGGCTGCTGTACCAGCTGGCAGGCGTGGTGCCCAGCCCTCTGCTCTTGGAGCTGCTCAGCTGCCCTATGTGCGCCCGCAGCCTGGAGACCTTGGAGCTGGAGCTGGGAGACCTGGAGGGAGGCAGGGGAGAGGCTGACGGACTGCACGACTTCCCCCAGGTCAGAACGCGCAGGGGTGCACTAATGAAGATAAACAATGAGGAGGGTGAAGGTCGTGGGGATTTGGCATTCGTGACAGTGGCCAATTAAAAACTCACACTGATTCCAAAAAAGTTGGGACGCTGTGTAAAGCATAATTAAAAACAGAATGCAGTCATTTCCAAACAGTATTTACTGACAACAGTTTAACAAAGTTCCTGAGCCCATGTATTAATCTCCTTCATACAATCATGTGTTTGACAAAGTGTTGAACCTCTCTCCATCCTTGCTTGTGAACCACTGAGTCTTTCCAGGATGAACCTTTCATACCCAATCATGATACTATCACCTGTTACCAATGAACCTGTTTACCTGTGGAATGATCCAAACTTTCACAGTCTTTTGTTGCTCCTGTCCCAACTTGTTTGAAACTGCAATCAAATTCAGAATAAGCAGATATTTAGAAAGAATCTATGAAGTATATTGTCTTTGTACTGTTTTCAATAGAGTATATGTCAAAAAAGAATTAGCAAATTGTCTCATTCTCCTGTTTTACACAGCTTCTCAACTTTTTTGGAATCAGGGCTGTATCTGTTTAAAAGTCAGCCTGATTATGATTGTTCAGATTATTCTGATTGATTATTTTCTAAAACTACATTATGCACTAACTAAAACCTTTCCTCTAGGGTGTTGATCTGAGAGGCGGGCGAGGTCGGGGCAGGCGGCGGGGGGTCGTGGAGTACAGGAACGGAGTGGTTCGGGCGTGGATAGGCTTCAGGGAAAAGCTGAAGAGGATTGTGGAGAGCAAATACTTCAACCGCGGCATCATGATCGCTATCCTCGTCAATACCCTCAGCATGGGGATAGAGTACCACGAGCAGGTAAGAAGAACGAGGTGAAGGTCGATCGACGGTTCAAAACTGAAAGGGTTGTGAATGACCTTCGAGGAGAAACAAGGAGTTTGATGAGAACAGGCTGTCAGAGATGTGTGTGAAAATGCCATTTGGCTGTCTGAGAGTCTAAATGAGAGGAAATGGGAGTGTGGTAAGAGGAGGAGGCGGTGAGGGAATGGAGGAAGAGAGGGGAGGAGTGGAAGAGCAGTACCCACGCTCTCCGTCTTTCTCATACACAAATACACATGAAGTCACCATCACACACACACACACACACACACACACACACACACACACACACACTCCAGGATTATGTTTCTAGTTTAGCCTGTGTGGCCAACATCTGGGAAGTATCCGCCTAATAATAGAGCTCCCTGTTCCCTCGCTCCACTGTCACACACGCAAAACGATTGTGGTTGCACGGACACATTCACCAACAGGAGTTTTTACACCCGAGTAAGAGTATTATATATGCACACACACGCACACAACCCTTTTCATGTCCCACCGGTGCAGCAAATGGACGAAAAACCCAACGAGAGGAATCCTGTGCATGCACACGCACCGTCCTCCTCCTTTTCCCTCTCTCTGTCTCTAATTCCCTCTCCAGGGGATGTGTGTGTGTGTGTGTGTTGCATCTTGGTGATATAAACATAAGGAGCGACTGGGAGAGCCATGGCCTTATTGGGCCAATATCACACACACACACATACACACACACACACACACACACAGACTGAAGCGTTATGTAAGCGTTCCTCCTCCCCTCAGTACTCATCCCCCTTATGTGACACCTAGCCAAACTTCATGAGACTATGAGTGTATATGTGTGTGTGAAGAGGTGTATGAATGTAGGAGGCATAGTGTAGACAGCGTGTGTATAGAGAGAGAGAGACAGAGAGAGAGAGGGAGGTTAAGAGGGAGATGATTGATGCATGTTTTGTCTATGTTTAGACTCATTCCACATTGAAAGTAGATTGTCTTTATTGAATGTGCATTTAAGTGAAAGTCAACAGCACACAGACATTACATTTAAAGTATCATTAGCCTTGACAACAACTTAAAAATATGAGTTCTGAATCTCGACCACATGTTGTTGCAGACATGCAGATGGTTTAATAATGAGTGACACAAATCCAACTTGATCACTCACAAACACCAGCATGGACGCTAAATCCTGAAGATTATATTTGAGCATCAAAGCAGATTTGCCTGCAAGCTGAACATAACCTTTTCTTGTATTAAGAGTGTGTTAAAAGCACAAACACAAATATATGTACAACATTGTAAGCTCTCATGTAATTGTGTGTCATGCTCGGATGAAACATCCGACAGGTGACTTCTCTACTTAACCCTCACAAACACTCAAAGTCAGAGGAAGAAGCAGGTTTGAAGTTTCTTTCTTTGACGTCTGACAGGTTTCAGACACAACATCAAACCAACACCTATATAACTATATAACCTATATACACATACAACAGATATGTTAATGTAGGATAAGACATGCTGTATGATTTGGTGCACATTATTACATTCTGTGTTTTTCAGGATTATTTTTATCTATGCCAGTGTCCTGCTTTATAGTCAAGGCTGTTCCTCTGCTCTTTCAGAGAAGCTGTGTTTGTGTGTGTGCTTTTGTTCCTTATATTCTTAAGGCCAAGGTCATGAGCAGAGTTATATTCGAAACACTCGCTCGAAAGGCCTCCTGCAGGCGCTGACACAGAATTTAATTCTGATTGATCACCTGGTCTGTCAAACTTAATAATGGCAAAAAGCGACGCCCGAAGCAATTGTTCAGAAAGCTTGTTTGGGGCTGTAGTAGATTATATGAAATGTACTGATATATGATTAAGAGCTTCTCATTATTTAGAAACCACTTAGATGTTAATGATCATGGTAATCTAGAACTGCTGCTATAAAATAACGTACGTCGTGGGATAAAGCTGACAGCTCAAGGGCACTTTCATGGGATTTATTATTAGAGTTTCTTTTCATTTTCCTCACCCAGATTTTTATCGCCAGCTGCAGGACTTTAATAGAACTTGCTTCTCTAACCCTTAAACTTTATCAGCTCCTGAACTTCTGCTTCTTTCCACCTCGCTGTCCGTGACATTGGAGCCAGAGTCCGGTGCGCTGATTATCACGTCGAACGTCAAGACACAAAACCGGGGAGGACGCCGATGTATGCAAGCTCAGGGAGGTTTTTGGAACTTCAAACGTTCAGCTCTCAGCTTCGAGCCGTTCATACGGTGGCAGTCAATGCACTGCAGCTTAAGGAAACACATGCAAATAGAAGAAAACACAAGCAAACATCTTCACTAATTTGACATGTGCAGCATTGAGAAAAAACATGCTGAAAGCACAACCAAATACAGAAACGCTGCAAGTGGCAAAGTGGGAACTGTTTCCAGGCAACACAGAAAAGTAATGAACCGGCCCAGAAACAGCTCGGAGACGCTTCTCGTCCCGCTGACAAAACTTACACATTAGCTCACTTTCCAAGACCACATCCATGTACCCGCTTCATAAGGCAACAACAAACATGTTCTACCTGTGTGCATCACTTTTTAGTGCCCCCTGGAAATAGTTTCTCTTGTTGCTCTTCTGTATTTTGTGTTTTCTCTATTTGCAGCATTTCTTTCTCAATGCTGCACGTTTTCAAAATGATATTTTCTGTGTTTTCTTAAGCTGCAGGTCCATACCTTCAGCCATTACTGCTTTTATTTTCTATTGTTCTGACCTACTATGCCAGTAACTGTGCTACCTCTGTAAACACACTGTAAAGCAGAAAAAGATAAATTTGCAGTCCTATCAGGTCTAAAAACAGCCGCGCAGCACCGTATGGAGATTATTGCCCTGCAAGTCTGCGGCGTGCTGTTTCATTTCTCTGGTGTGAAGACAAAGGCCCAAAGGTAATGAAAATGCCAAAGTCCACCGTTGAATAATAATGTACGTGAGCGAGATAGAATAGCCGGCTGAGAGCTCTTTTAAAGCTTTGCTGAAGTGCTTTAAAGTTTTCATGTGCTGGCTGTACGGTGAGAGAACAACCGGCCGGGACAGCGAACAGCGAGGACAGTCTCTCTATTGTCTGTCCAGCTCTTTATTAAAAAAAAAAAGGCATTATTTTCCTCACCACGCTGCACTCCAGTCCCCTGACATTACTTCCATGGCCTTTTTATTTTTGCACAGCTTTGGTTTTCAAGCTTCGCGACTGTCCCAATTATCTCAATAGCTCAATCAGCTGAAAAAACTAAAGATACAAAAAGAGAGATGTTGGGCGCTTTAGATTACACAACCCTCCACATACAGCAACCCAGTTCATATTGACAGAGAAGTCACGATTATAGCAGCTGGAGAAGTCAGTGCTTCAGCTTCCATCAAAATAGTGCTGTGAGTAATGGATCAGTGGATTGATATAGCACAGGCATACACTCCTTTTCCTGCAGCTGATAAGGTCAAGAAATGGATTATAATGTCCAATAGGCTGTTTTTGTTTTGTCTTTAACAAGCATAAAATTGACACACATATCAACAGTAATTTCCTAAAAAACAAATGCTCAAATATCCTTGAAATTGAAAAAAAAAAGATGCAAAAAAGCTGTGTGCTTAATTGGTGACATCCAGGATCCTGTCAGATCATTTACTTTACATTGAAAATTAAAGTGCTCGTTGTGCAGAATGGACCTTGTTGGATTTGGGTCATTATCGTGGATGCAAATTCTGGTTGGACTAGTTTTAACCCCTTAATAACCTGCTGGGTAGATTATATATCACATTCTTTAAACTGATCACGAGTTTGTATGAAAAATCTTCTTTTAAAAAATAACTAGTATGTAGTGGGATGTGGTGGAGTAGAAGAGTAAAGTAGCTTCAAATGGAAGTACTCAAGCAGAGAACCTTAAAGTTGTACTTAAATACTGTACTTGTGCAAATATACTTGTATTCTATTAGTGATCTTTTCAATAGGAACCACTCACCACTTCTAGTTTTGAAAGGTGGCTGTAAAAAGTTCCCTTCTTCACAGGAGGCGCTGTGTTTCTGTGTGTTTGAGGTGGAGTGAGGTGAGGAGTGCTGTGTGCATGCTGCTGTGTAGTTTGGCGCCCTCTATCTGCCGTCATGATCCTCAGTTGTACTTGAGCAGAAGTGGCTTGAATTGGGTGTATAAGCTGTGATTTTAATCAAAATGTCCTATTATATTACTTAATATTGTAATTTTTTATTATATCTATCATATAAGTAATTTGAAATCATAATCACATCTTTATTTAGAGCAATTAAGTGAATGTGGAAGGGAAATCTTCATTGATGAGCTCCATTCTAGCTTTTTCAAACATATTTATATGCGCGACTCGATAATTTCCAACACCACTAAACACTGAACCAACGCTGGATGTTTCTGCAGAGTGCTGATGCTGCACAGTCACCCAGGCTGAAGGTTAACCCCTCTCTCCGCTACCAGCAGGACGTCTGAGTTTTTATATAGTAATCCCGTCTCTGTGTTTATTAGTCTAGAATATGGTCTGCCTGCTTTTATACGCCGAGGGCCGGGACACGAAATGGGCTTTGGGCCTGTCGCTTGTTGATCCCCACATGAAAAGAATCACAATTAGTTTTAATGAGACTGCCATGCGTGACATGAGAATGAAAGTCACGGGCTGAAGGGCTTTATAAACCGCGAGGCTCTACTGTGGAGTATCAGACTTTATGGTTTAGAAGGATTCAGTTGTCTGGGGATTATAATTATTCATTATTTGTGAATGCGCAAAGCTTGTCAGAATTGAATCATGATACAAGCTGGGGAAAAAAATGAGAGGGGGGAATATTAGAGAGCATTAATACAAGAGATCACCAAAAAAATACATATTCTAAATTTAATTTTCAGTCTCGTAGACAAGCAACAAACTGAATTTGCTGCAGCTTAATTGACTATTTAACGCTGTGATTTACTTAATCAGGTGAGGAACGCACATTATAAACTCGTTTGTCCCACAGTGAGACATCTGAAATAGCAAGTCTCAGCATAGCATAACTTAAGTCACGACTTTTGATCCGAATCAGCGCCTTCAGATGACTGATGCAGCTCCAGCAAACCGTTTCTGTAAAGAAAAGTTGAAGATGTGGCCCCGTAACGCGTTAACCAGAGCACAGAACTGCTGTGCGTGCCATTAAAGACCCGACTCCATGCTTTATGAGGAGGGCCTTGGTTACACCTTGCTGGATCAGTGGCTGCGCTGTGAGGTAAGTGGTGTGGATCAGCGGTGATGGATTGGTGCTGTTAGTCCAATTTGATTGATTGGGCTTGACTGCGGCTCTGAACTTGATTGATAGTCTCTCGCCTCATGGCGCTAAGACCAGGAGGGTTTTACTACTCTGGGATAATAGAGTGGAGATATTAACTAACTCTTTAACTTTCTCTCTCTCTCTCTCTCCCTCTCCCCAGCCTGAGGAGCTGACCGACGTGCTGGAGATCAGCAACATTGTCTTCACCAGTATGTTTGTCCTGGAGATGGGCTTCATGCTGCTGGCCTTTGGTTTGTTTGGATACATTAGGAACCCGTACAACATATTCGACAGCATCATCGTCATCATCAGGTAACATTAATCCTGATGCAGCCTGATCTTTATTATTTAGAATTCAACGTAAAGACAGTAAAACTATGACTCTAGCCAACAGCTGCTAATCTGGGATTTTAAGCCTCCACCTGTTCTTATTTCTTCTCCAGCTTGTCAGTCAGTGGGTTTCGAGTGTCAGGTTCACTGCCGCAGCATCCATCTTTACAATAGCTAAGATTGACACCCTCATGATGGATCACACATGAGCAGCCTCGCCTGCTGCCGCAGCAGATTCTCGATCCTGTCGGGAGCGGGGGTTCGCTGCGTGGCTGTCATTTAGTTTGATAGAGCTCATATTTGGATCAGGGGGGCCTTTTGATGCGTGCGGTGGTGTTACTTGCAGCACTGAAGGGGAAATAACCGTCATAATCACACCCGATTTCATCAACCTGAATCCCTGCAAAAGCAAAACGTGTGGCATATTTTGATGTTGTCACTTTTTATAGATTTATGCTCACGTCAGGTAGAAGCACAACCTCAAACTTTTGAGTCGTCTACTAGTCTTCTAATGCAAATTTGTTTGTGGCTCATAGCGTATGGGAGATAATAGGTCAAGCAGACGGCGGGCTGTCAGTCCTGCGAACCTTTCGTCTGCTGCGGGTCCTGAAGCTGGTTCGCTTCCTGCCCGCCCTCAGGAGACAGCTGGTGGTGCTGATGAAGACCATGGACAATGTGGCCACATTCTGCATGCTGCTGATGCTTTTCATCTTCACGTTCAGGTGTGCACACACGCACACACACACACACACACACACACACACACACAAATCCGTCAACATGCATTACAAATATGATGACTGCATTTTCTTTTTTCCACAGTATACTGGGTATGCATCTGTTTGGCTGCAAGTTCAGTCTTCAGATGGAGAACGGAGACACCATCCCTGACCGCAAGAACTTTGACTCTCTGCTCTGGGCCATCGTCACCGTATTCCAGGTTAGTATTCAGTTTACACACTGGTGCTGTGTTTGAGGGTTTGCACAGATTGACTCTTGCTCACTTTTCTTTTTTCTTCGTTTCCTTAATTGGCCCAAACTGCACTGATGTAAAATTCAGCTGTTCTCAGATGTTATCAATCATGATTGTGCTTTTAATTTGTGTATTCTTTTTGATCATAATGAGCATTTGGTTCGAGTTGTAGTTCTCTTCTTGCTGTGACGTCTGAATGCAACATGATTTGACACATTTTTATAAATGTTAATGTGAAAAGATTAAAGCTGACAGGTGGTCTCACAAGTTGGCCACTGACATATATGAAACTATCCAGCAAAACTAATAGGCTGCCAGTCACGCGTGCATCTGAAAAACCTTTCTGCAGTGAAACAGATATGCTGCTGGCTTCCCATCAAAACAAGAGCTCGAACGTGTTTCTTGCCGGCTCCTATTACAGCAGAGCGCCCCTGGTGACGTTAGTGGAAAAATGGCAGCTGTAGTGTGGCGTCCTTTGCGCAGCGTGCTCGTAAGAAATCAGCCGGGTGGTTTGTCAGTGTGTGTACGTTTTTATCCCGACAGATCCCAAATCAAAATGTCAAACTCAGCCTCGACTGTGCTTATGTGTTTAGCTGCCAAGCTCTGCTCATTAGTCAAATGCTGCGAAATGAGAAATTCTGCTTGTGCGCACCCTCCATCACTACTAGTTCTATTTTTCGCTCTCCTTTACGTGGAGATGTTGTTCAGTCGCTCCAGATAGGTTGCCCTCTTTTCTACACTGGATGCGTCAGCACAAAGGTAGCACACAGAAGGCAGCGGACCGTCTCACTTTGGTGTGTGTGTGTAGGAGGAAGATGCTGAAAAAGCATTTTGCCCGGGACTGACTGTCATGTGAAGGCGGCACACACACACTATACACTCGCTGTAGTTTTCAGGGGAGCAGTTACGGTACACACAAATCTGCGCACGCATGCATACGCGCATACACACAGTGCAGCGCAGTAAATTATCTTCCTGCCACAGTGTTTTATGACTGTGCGGAGACGGACTGGGCTTTCATGCTGCATCATGAGCGCCGTCCTACTTTTAAATGCTTTCATCACTCACGTCAATTTAGCCACACACACACACACACACACACACACACACACACACACAGACTGCGCGTGATAATTTACAGGAATCCCATGTGTTTGAAGTTGAAGCATTGTGGCAGGATGGCAATAAAACCAGCTCGGTGCTGAGTTTTATAAAGCCTATACTGCAGAACCCACAAGAGCTATATGGGCTAATATTATATGTAATAAAGCTCCATTTCTTACCCTGCTTTCCTATTTGTGTCTTTCTTTCTCTCTCTTTTCTTTCACCCCTGGGCCTCTTCCCCATTTTCCTCATATCTGTGGACTCTTTTTCCTCATTTTTTATTTCTACATCTCTAAACCGGACATTCCGTCTGTCCTTTCTATTTTTGCCTCCATCCATCTCTTCCCCTCCTCCCCTTGCTTTTTTATGCCTAAACCTCTTTCTGCGTTCCTTTCGATCTTCAGATTCTTACCCAGGAGGACTGGAATGTGGTCTTGTATAACGGCATGGCCTCCACCTCTCCATGGGCCGCTCTCTACTTTGTTGCTCTCATGACATTTGGCAACTACGTGCTCTTCAATTTGCTCGTGGCCATCTTGGTTGAGGGCTTCCAGGCAGAGGTGAGAACAAGTGTAGTGTTTTTTTTTCCATGCAATGTTTAATTCAGTATTATAGTATTATATGTTATTTAATATTTTCCTTTAATGACAACTTTCATTATGCAACTTTATAGTGCTGAATATATAGAATATGAACAAAAAAGAAGTCTCCTATTTTGAATTTTTCTTCGAATGAGAGGTACTTTGAGATATAGGACTCTCGGTTTTGTGGGTGTACCTCAAACAAAACAAAAAATCCTACCACATTTTTGGTGTTTTGGTATTTTGAGCAGGCACTGTTGATGCATTAATCAATGGCAAATCAGTGGCGATAAATCTTGTAACCAAACAAAACTGTCTAAAAATGATCTGTTATACGTCTGTTTCACTTTAGTTATAATATACTATATACTATTCGACGCATAAAATTACACAGAAAAGTTGTTTTATTACAATGTTGGCACTAATATCAGGGGAGCGGAGATTAATGTCTAATTCCTAACAGCATCTCTCATGTAAAACTGTGTGGATGCTGCATGAGGGCCCTTCTCTCGCTGTTAATTAAATCCCGATGGAGTCATCTGAGGGCCGCAGGTCCGGACTCTCAATTACCAAACTGTCACATCACACAGGGCACCGCTGCTTGTAAAGGGGATGAGGAAAGGGAAGATTATAACCAGTCCCTAACACGCCCACTGATTGTTTCAGATCATCAATTCTTCCTCGACCAACGCTGTTATTACGTGCGACCCGGGAGCGCAGTGAGCCGACAGCCACAGAAATATCCTCTGAATGCGAGGGGCGCTTCGATGTGCTGACACTAGAAACAATGACTGGCTGTAATCTTCTCCATGATGATGAGAAAAATGGGAAAGAAATCCAGAAAAAAAGGGCTTATTTGCATGTGTGCGTTGCAGGGTGATGCTAATCGGTCGGAGTCGGACGATGAAAAGAAATCTGATAACTTTGAGGAGGACGAGAAGGTCGAACAGCTGAGAGACACTGGTGGGTTAAATAACAGAGACTAATTACAAACCACGTAACAAAATAAGCGAATGAATGATAATAACACTGACTTTATTCCTCCTCCTCCACAGAGCTGAAAATGTACTCTCTGATGATGACCGCCAACGGTCACATTGACCCTCGCGGCTCCATGGCTCCTCCTATCATCATGCGCACGGCAGCCACGCCCATGCCCACTCCCAAGAGCTCTCTGGGACCTGAGTCTATCCTTGGAGAGGACCTCATGTACAGAGAGGGGGTCCCTCAGTATAGTGAGGCAGGACTGGGTTTTTCCGAGGCGGGGATCGGTCACACGGAGTCTCGCCGCGGAAGCGCCACCTCCATGGACCCTTCGGGCTTCGATCAGCGTTCTCTGGTGAGTTGCATCAAACGCGCTATGGGAAAAATAGACCCTGAAACCGTTCCATTCACAAACCAGCATTTAGTCATTAGACATCTCTTTCCCTTGTTGCTGATGTAGAACAACACATGCACACATACAAAGCTGCCCCCAAACTGAAAACATGGCTACAAGAAGGATGCAAATACAAAGAATGGATAGCAGAAGTCAAGGCAAGGAGCAGACACATGAGACAGACTTCAAACAAACAGAGCCAGTGGTCCCAAATGGAGGATCACAAAGGGCCTGAAGACCCAGTGACTCAAGTCCCATGAGGCAACACTGGAGTTAATCACAGCCTTCAAATGTTTCAATCTGAGGGGCGACCCAGAAAACAGTCAGATCTACTACTTGTCTTTATTCAGAGACTGAGAGGGAGCGCTCACACAGTCTCATATTTAAGAGGAATATATTAGTATATTTATTTATATTGTACATCTGACATTATTATCAAGCCATGGCATCGCTGTGACCTGCAGAGAGGGTGGAGGAGGAGGCCGCCAAAAATGACTTTAAACGTCACAGCTTCACCATTTCTCTTGGCTCCAGTCCACATAACTGTCCACAGCAGGCTGCTGTTAGAGGCAGGCAGTGATTTATTCCACGAGGAAATCATGGATGCCTGAAACAAAATCTGGAAATATAGGGAGCCAATAGTTACTTGGTGTTCGCTCAGAGGGATGGAGAAATCCTTTGAACCTAACATATTCAATAAAGGTGAGCACGCGGGCATAAAATTTGATCCAGTGGCCGACTAGCATGTGAACAGTTTGAGACAAAATTATGGAAAATGCTGCAATCAATCACAGAAGTTCTTGCTTGTACCTTAATTTCTTACTGAAAGAAGCCCCTGGTCGAAAAAGAAAGAAGAGACTCATACCAAAAGTTTTACAGCAGAATGGATCGAGAATCTTGAAACTTGCTCAAATCGAAACTCATGTCGTCAAACACGCTTTCACAGCCACTCACTGTGCTTCCCCTTTTTCCCCGCCTCTGCAGGGCCTCTCAAGTCCCGGCCGGCGCTCCCCTCTTCCTCCCCGCTCGTGGGGCAGCCGTCGCTCCAGCTGGAACAGCCTGGGACGAGCGCCGAGCCTCAAAAGGCGAGACACCAGCGGAGAGAGGGAGAGCCTGTTGTCCGGGGAGGGAGGAGAGGAGGAAGACAGCGGGGAGGACAAGGGGGAGGCGGGGGGGAACAACAGGCTGCGGCCGGAGCACCTGGAGCTGCTGCAGGCGTCCACTCTCTGCCCGTCCATAGTAATGGAGTACGGCGACTGTAACGGGAGGACCCTGACCTATGACCTCAACGTGAACTCTGACTCCAAGGAGGACTCCTCGCCCGAGGACGACTTGGATGATGACGTGAGTTACCATGAGCTTTCAAAATAACTTTTAGCGGTTTTGTGAAGGTCCCCAGCATGATATCATCCTGGCATGTATCATCAGTTCTTTTTTTTACGAAGCAGTTACGTACAAGGTGGTGCTTTATAGGCCTGGTGACAAGTTTGATGAGCAGTTGAGCTTCAGTGGTTTTTTGCTCTTTTACTGTTTGTAAAATTTTAATCTCTTAATCTGGCCTCTCTGACTCTTCTTTGCCCTTTATCTCTCCTTACTTCAAGATGTTGGAGCGTCGGTATTTTGTGTTCGCACTGCCGGGCCAAGAGAGACACTAATGGTCATGTTGTAATTGATTGGCTCGGGCAGTTATTGTTTTCCTCATCGGGCACAAAACAGCTTGTGTATGTGCTGTCAGTGCGGTTGTACGTTTGAGTGTGTGAAGTGGAGAAGGGTGTACTCCGCAGTGGTTTTGGATGACCTCTGCTGTGACAGCGTTGATGGTTTTATTGGCTCCAAATTGAGTTTACAAAGCCATGAAATCCACTAAAACAAAAGGCCTGTCCCTGGACGCGCTGAATACGGGAGGCTTAAAACTCTACCAGCGTATGCATGTGTATCTGTGTGTGTGTGTGTGTGTGTGTGTGTGTTTGCATGTTTGCAAGATCATGCATGCGAGCCAGCCAACATGTGCGTATGCATGTGGTTCTCTGTGTGTGTGTGTATGTCAGGGATTATGGATTTCAGCTCCACAGATATCTGAGCAGCAGGTTCTTTTCATCCAGTTCACAAACACACACACACACACACAGGAGGACACACCCAGATGCACACACACACACTCACACCAGCAGCAGGATACCAAATAAGCAGCGTCTGAGAAGCTTGACTTCGGGGCTGTTTTTAATTAGAATCCTGAAGTACAGAAGCGGCGCACCTAAGCTTTCTAATGTTTGTTTTATTAGAAACTTTAATGAGTTTACAACACTTTCTAGCAGCTAAGTTGGGATTCTCGCCTGTTACGGTCCAGTTAACGCTGTCTCTACTTATGCAAAAAAAAAAAAAAAAACCCCACAACTGTTTATTGTGCCCCCATAGATTTCAGTGTGGAAGGGCAAACATCAGCAACACAAAACTCAGATTTAACAAAGCGTTGTTTTGTTATGTTATTTATGATAATTGGGCAAGTAAATTCCTCCATATTACAACTATGGATGCATGCATTTAAATTATATAAAGATATATGTTTTTGTAGTATTTCATACTGTGTACAACATTTTAAAGCAGTTCTCAAACAGGTTTTTAATGAGTACATACAAAATATTAACGGTCATATTTATCATTTGGAGCTACTGCTGTGGCTTCAGGTGCATGAAAAATGAGAAATTGAATACTGAAATTAGATTGCAACTACTAGTTTAGCTATGGTAGCCATCCATCTTTGGAGAGGATTAAAGGTGCATTTCTCCTTTTGCGACACTAATCCCAAAGACATCCATTGCCTCAAAGGTTTACACACAGTTACTGTGTTTAGCCTTGATTGGTCCATTGAAATCCATGATTAAAATGATAATAATTGTGGCGTTGGTGTTACAAAAGCATTGATTTCATTGTTGCTGTTGGTGATAATGTTGATGTTGTTGACCTCTGCAGAGTTCTTTGTGCTACTGGATCAAAAAGGAGCTCCGCAACATGAAGCCCCGCTGGTGCAAAGAGCACGAAGACTGGACGCTGTATTTGTTCTCTCCAGAGAGCCTGTGAGTCTCTCACACACACATACACACACGCAACACAAAATGTCAATATCAATCTGTATGGATCTAGTCTCAGTTGGCTTTCTTACTCCCCTTTTCCTCTTTCATCTTCTTTATTTAATTATCGTGGTTCCCCTCTCTCTCATTCGTCTTCTCTTTTACTGCTTTCTTGCTGCTAATTGTTCGGTCAATAGCTTTAACTGGCTAAAGACATTTTATAGATAACTTGTGTGTGTGTGTGTGTGTGTGTGTTTAGATGCCGCGTTTGGTGCCAAAGTGTGATCTCTCACAAAATGTTCGACCATGTGGTTCTGGTTTTCATCTTCCTCAACTGCATCACCATCGCTTTGGAGAGACCCGATATACAGTCTCACAGCACGGTAAGACGCACGCACACACCCTCACTCACTGCGCAAGCTGTCGACATGCCCTTTAGTCATCTGTCTCTCAGAAATAACACACTTCCTCATTATTGAGTGCAACTTTCAACGCTGACTGTAAATGTTTTAAATGGAGTTATTCACAGGAAACATAACACACCAACAATGAAAAATTACAACATCCAGAACTTTTTATTCTGTTTTAATGAGTGGATTCAGCTTTTTGGTGATTTCCAGAGCTTTCAACTAAATAACTCCTCGTATTTGCTTTTTTTTGAGGATCTCCATTTATTAACATAACACACATTAATCTGTGTGTTTTGTCTGCTTGAAAGATGATTCTGTCACGTCTGTTTTGCAGAAACATCCAGAGAAACCGATGCTTAAATATGAAACTTTTCTGTATAAACTTCCTGTATATTAAACTAAGTGTAGGCTTTAGGGGCTGATTTACAACAGTGAACAAACGACAGACACACAGAAACTCACTAGCCGAGCAACAAGGCAAAACCGCAATACATTACTCTCTTAATGTAAGAGGCTAATTATATAAAGTAGCATCTGCTGCTTGCTCCAGTCGTAGAGAACATGCTCTGTTGTAAGTGAAAAATGTCTGGCACTCGAAATTTATCGTCTGTGTATTAATCTCACTCTCTTCTTCAGGAGCGGGTGTTTCTCAGTGTGTCCAACTACGTTTTCACTATGATCTTCCTGGCAGAGATGGCCATTAAGGTAGAGATCCCAGTTTTCTTTCCATCAGTGTCAATTTTTTAAATTGTAATTCTGCATCGATAATACCATCATTATGAGTCTGATTTGTGATAATAATAATACCATAATGGCTTCACCAGGTTGTAGCTCTCGGTTTCTGCTTTGGGAAGCAGACCTACCTCCAGTCCAGCTGGAACGTTCTGGATGGTTTGTTGGTGTTTGTGTCTCTGGTCGACATTCTGGTCTCTCTGGCTTACACGAACGGAAACAGGATCCTGGGCATCCTCAGAGTCCTACGCCTGCTACGAACACTGCGCCCACTGAGGTACTATTTGTTTGTGTGTGTGTGTGTGTAGGTGCTGGTAATTGGTTTATGCATATAAAAAACTGTGTGTTTGTATCGAGGCACCATGCATACAGGAAGCATCTCACCTCGTTTCATATTCCTGTCATGTTGTGTTTGTGTCTGTGGGTTCTGGACTGTATGTGCAAACAACCATCCCACTGTCTTTATTTGTGTTTTCCAGGGTGATCAGCCGAGCTCCGGGACTGAAGCTGGTCGTGGAGACGCTCATCACCTCTCTTAGACCCATCGGGAACATTGTCCTTATCTGCTGCGCCTTCTTCATTGTCTTTGGCATCTTGGGGGTGCAGGTAGATTGTTTCACACACAGTAACTCACACAAACTGGTGCTCGCCTTAAACAAGTCACAGTTTCACAACACAGATTGATTCGGCCTGAGCTCCCAGTGAAAATGGCTGGACTGGGACTGAACACTTTAATGTAGTGTTAGCACATAAAGCCAAACAGTTTCTTTAAGCTTGAGACCTGCTATGGCATGGTTTATGGTTTATGGTTTATGGTTATGTTGTCTTGGTTGATGTCAAGTTGTCATAATACATCTCATTGCATTGAAAATGATATAATTGGCCACTTAATGACAACAGTCCTAAACATTCAAAAAGACTCCTTCATGTTAATGACAGGTGTCATGTCATGGTTATGGTTATGTCAGTCTTGTGCAAACTCCTCCAAATAAGGTGTTACCCAATAAGCTTTTGTTCCTTAAGAGTGTGAGCGTTGAAAGAAAGATAAATAGGTTAAGTGTGAAAAGGGACCGAATGACCCCAGGGCCAACTTTTAGCTGAGCACTCAGGAGGACCTTTGATAAGAGTGTGCTCTATGAAACGCCCTTTTGTTCCTGGCATTAATAGTTGTTTGTTTAAAAAGCCTCAAGCTTGGGCTCGATTGGGATAATGTGTAAATGGCAGCCAAGCGGCACTGCAGACCCCTCTCTTCATCTCTGCCTCTCTCCCGCTCTCCAGCTGTTCAAAGGGAAGTTCTACCACTGTGAAGGCCTGGACACAAAGAACATCACCAACAAGTCAGACTGTCAGCAGGCCAGCTACCGCTGGATACGAAGGAAGTACAACTTTGACAACCTGATTCAGGTGCGGATTAATGGGCCGAGGGTGAGAAAGAGGAGGAGGAGGAGGGGGATACAGGGGAGAAGATTAGTGTTCAGGCTGAGCCAATCTCCAAAAACAGATTAACAAGCTAAAAGCTGTGAATAGAAGGTCACTTATTTTGCCTCATTTAAAGTGATCCAAAATTCATGAGTGCAGTGTGTGTCTCTCAACATTTTAAGGGATTTTTGACAAGAGTTTTAGCCGTGAGTTTATTTTAACCTTCAGGAAAACACGTTGTATTTTACATTGGACGTATTTTAATTACATTTGACAGAGTTGTGATGTCTTACATTCTCGTACAAGACACCAATTACACATTAAGAAGATGACACTACAGACATTTAGAAGGTTTTAGATGTGGTATACTTGTCTGTGTTGTTTTATCTTCACAAAGTAATAATCAAAAAAACTCATCATTTTATAAATAGTGTTTTATTCAAACCAATATCAAATCATCTATCAAGACTAAATGTAATATACATCTTCTACTGAGAGCCTCTAATTATCATCAGGAGAGAGAATTACATTGCTAAGATTGCACAAGATGCTACAAGTCTTTCACTATGATAAGATGAGAAAAAAAATCTGTGTATTTTGACTTTCTTCTCTGTGTTTCCCGTACAGGCTCTGATGTCTTTGTTCGTGCTGTCCTGTAAGGACGGCTGGGTCAACATCATGTACGACGGGCTGGACGCGGTGGGAGTGGACCAACAGGTAACGATGCGAGGAATGAGCCGAGTCGTCCTGCAGAGTCGGTGTCAAAACATTTGCCGCCGGCTCAGTTTCAGCTGCATAAAGCCCAATCCGTTTCCAGTCCTGTGCGTATTGTAACTCATTTTACTCCTGAGAAACTGCATCGAAAATCTTCTCTCCTCAGACATTATGTAACACATTATGTGTCACTTTACAACATAATATGGGAAACCATTTTCAAAAAAACTGTGACTGATGCTACATTTTTTATTGTATCCTTCTCCTAAGTGTACACTGTGCAGTTGTATATGTATGAAAAATTATTATTATTATTGCTTGATATATTTGAACTGCAATGCATGTTGGAGAACAGTGGCACCATAATCACCATTGAAAGTTTTGACATCAACATTTGCAAATACCCGCCTTAAAAGCAACCGAACCGCACGTCTTAGTAGTAAAAATTGTCAAACACACTGAGACAGAGTGGGAGTGAACAATTAAATTAATATGTCTCTCAAACAATAAGCAAAGTTAAATGGCAGCGGTGTGTTAATAACAGATTCTCAGTCTTAAAAGGTGAGTTCATAGCGGGAACTTCAAAGCTTCAATTGACGAGGCGCCGTCTGATCCAGGACTGCCTGTGGTGTAATGTGTTGAAATCTTGTCAGCCGGATTTATAGCATCATAAAAAGAATGAGCGAAACCAGTGGATTAAAACCTTTATTTGTGATATCATCAGGAGGCATCTTGAAAGTGCTGAAATTATCCTTTGCAGAGTGGCATTTAGGATTTATGTCGCTCGCGTGCTCAGACCAGGTGAAAAGCACAGGAGCTAAACATAATTGTGCTTTACTAAAGATCAACACATGAATGAAAGCTCTTCCTCTTCTTTCCTCTGCTCTTCTCTTCTCAGCCCGTAAGGAACCACAACCCCTGGATGCTGCTCTACTTCATCTCCTTCCTGCTCATCGTCAGCTTCTTCGTCCTCAACATGTTCGTCGGCGTCGTGGTGGAGAACTTCCACAAGTGCCGGCAGGACCAGGAGGAGGAGGAGGCCCGCTTACGGGAAGAGAAGAGGCTCAAAATGATAGAGAAAAAGCGCAGGAGTAAGGAGAATGGAGGGGCTGGTCGGTAGTCTATTTTTCTGAGCACTGCCTGCTTTCAGAGCCTGAACAAAAAAAAAGAGAAAGAGAATGACAGAGAGAAAACAGGGAAATATAGTCAGACCTTAAGAAGAGGGAGAGTGTGAGAAAGACTGGCTAGCTCACGTGAAACGGCGGCTGATCGCTGACGTCGGCTACGCCAGTCTGATGCATGGAAGTGCATGAGTGCAGCCCTCCCCTAACCCTGTCCTAACACTGCATGGGAAACTTTTGGAACCTGGCCAACCTAACTAACCTCTGCACAAGTATGAGCCTAACTAACAATTTGTATGCTCACTCTTTAAACTACAGAACTGCCACCACTGTAGTGTAAAAAAGACAGAATCCAGTAGTCTCTGTTTCTTAAATTATTAAATGGCCAAATCCTGTTTTAATACAATTCCTAATGTTTCAACAATAATAAGTTGATGTTTTTGTAGCTTTCATAACCTTCACAGCAACTTTCTGCATGAAGCTGATGGAGCTTGACGTGCCCCCCCCCATGTGTCTCGGGAAATTTTGTTAACAAAATTTTGATCGGCGAAATGCCAAAGCCCCCTCTTCCCCTTCCTCTGAGTGCATGTACGACCCTGAGGCGTCTCTCGACACGGGCGGAAGAAGGACATTTCCTCTAAACGTGCTTTGACTGGCAGACTCAGAAACATAGCAGGCGTTTTTGGCTGCTATACCTGCAAAGTAAACTTGGGTAACAGATGATGTCGAGTTGGTTAAACGTGGCTTGTAGAAAATGCAAGCACAAGCTGGCGGAGACGTCACAAACACACCACCTATTGCAAAAGAGTCCAAATCTTGCATTATATATTTTTTTGGGACTTTTTTTTTTTTTTATTGTTGTACATGTTGAGCTGAAGAAAAAAACAGTTTGGTAGACGCACATGGTTTTTTATTTGCCGACTCAGATACATCAAAGAGCACCATGATTTGGCCATGAGACAAAATTACATCCAACTACCCAACACTTCAACCACAGGACGACACTAGAAGGCAGTAAATGGTGTGAGCAGAGCGCCGCTCTTTTCATCTTGTGTTCGTAATGTGTCTCACTGGTCTAAAACTGCGAAAGGTCCAGACAAATGGAATCTAATCAGCTGTCTCTGAGAAAAAATAGACCATGCAATCGGTCTACTTATCGATCAAAAAAAGAAAAAAAGTTTTAGACTATTGAGATTTTTCTGATGGGTTAAAAATATCAGTAGTGATGTTACTGAAGAGAAGAGTGGCTCCAGTGTGCGTTCAACACCGCAGTCATGTTCGGTTTGAAAAGTGAATCCAGAACTTGAGCAGCGAAGCAATATGGATGGATTTTAATTAGTTAGAAACAACCAATAAAAAGTAATTGATTCAAAGACTAGTTAATCAGAAAATGAGCCCTGTTTGTGAAAAATTGCGTTGTTGAATGTACCCTGCGGAGCCCGTCTCAACTACAGACATTACTCTTTACATCAAAGGCATGTAAGCATGATGTACTTGGGAGGTTGACAGAAATATGCACGCACACACACAAAGTTGTCAAACATGGACATGTGAGTTCACAGTCTATCAAGACACAGTCACATATAGTATGTTTACACCATTTTGGGTCCTTTTAATGAAAAGTCAGGTATTACTCATTTTCCTCCACTTGTGAGCTTTATTCATGATGACAGCTACACCTAAAGTGTGTTATTATTCAAAGGCAGTGATGCATCTCACAGTGGCTTTTTTCGAAGGAGCAGCTCTCCTGTCAAGCTGTATGGCCTGTAGTCTGGGTTATAATGGAGAGTGTTACTCTGCTATTTATGAGCAGCAGAGACCTCTCTACCCTGACAGGAATGCAATTATTACAAAGGCAATGAATCTTGGATAAATGCTCCCATTTAAGGTGCATTTTGATTTTAGGAATACACCTGTTTTTCACTTTTTTTTTTGTCCAATACAGACAAAGCTGCAACTCATGATTGTTTTCATTGTCAGTTAATCTGCCAATTATTTTCACGATTAATCGTTTTGTCTATAAAAAAATATTGTGAAAAATGCTCATCACAGTTTCAAAGTGACGTCTTCAAATTGCTTCATTTGTCCAACCAACAGTCTAAATCCTTCATGTGCTATCATAAATGACACAGAAGCAGCAAATCCACATTTAAGAAGCTGGAACCAGCAAATGTTCAAAAATGAGTGAAACGATTAATCGATTATCAAAATAGTCGGCGATTAATTTTCTTTTGATCGAACAGTTGTTGCAGCTCTAAATACAGGAGAAGGTCAGGCATCTGTGCTAAAGACTGGTAGAAGAGAGAATCACTTAAACTAGGTTACACCTGGTTTCTTTTGTATTACCAGAAATAAAAAACTTGACATTGTGGTTTCACGTGAGCACTGTTCAGGTGCAGTGCTGGTATGAAGCATCTAAAACATGCTCTTATCAAGCTGGAGTTCTCAGAACTTGCCAGACACAAAACCAGGTGATTTCTCGGTGAGAAGTTACAGTAACTTGTATCCAAGAATGAGTCATTTGAGCGAATGACCTGCAGTTAATATCTGATCCATTTAAACCCTGTTTGCACATTCTGACCAGAGTAACATATCCCACCTGTGACTCTCATGTCCGCTCTTATTGAACATACACAGGCAGTGGTGTGCACAGACTGGGCAGGGGTGGTAAAAAGGGACACCGCCACAGTGAGAGTAGTCCTTGAGATGCCAAACACAATCCCATGAAGACACAAGCGTATCTTGAATAGAGGTATAAGCCTGAGCAGAAAGAGCAGTTGGCGGGTCCCCTCCCTTGGCCCCTGCACCTTCCTGTGCAAACCACTGAACACATGTAATATTTCAATTATCAGAGCAGGCTTACTCACGGCTGCACTCTCTCCGTCTGTCTGCGTGTGTTCATATTTGTCTCTCCTCGTTTCGTCTTTGCGGATATTTTCTCCAGAGGCCAAGCAGAGGCCTTACTACGCCGACTACTCTCCCCTGCGCCTGTCCATCCACACACTGTGCACCAGCCACTACCTGGACCTCTTCATCACCTTCATCATCTGCGTCAACGTCTTCACCATGAGCATCGAGCACTACAATCAGCCGCCGGTAATGTTTCACTGCCTAATGTTTCACTGCAAAAGCTTGCATGCTCATTTAAAAAAAAAAAAAAAAAGTTGTGTTTTTGAAGAGATGCCACAATCCTCCTGGAGAGCACTGAAAAAAGTCTAAATTTACGTTATGATACAAATAAACTTGAATTTTTTTGCCCTCAAGCAGCAGCAAAACTTCCAAACATTCATTTGTAATATTAACGTAAAAAAAAACATTTTATTTACATAAAACACCTGTTCTGAAATAACTCTCTGTCTGTGTGTTCAGTATTTAGAGGAGGTCCTCAAGTACTGCAACTACGTCTTTACCTTCATCTTCGTCATCGAGGCCCTGCTCAAACTGGCGGCGTTCGGCATACACAGGTTCTTCAAAGACAGGTGAGACCCAGTGCTGTAAAGTGTCACACTCATTATTTATTATCATTATGTGTTGTATAAAAATTGTGACCTCAGCTCCATGAACACGTGTATAGCTCTTGAACTTCATACTCAGGTGCTCCCTTGTTCTCAGCACACTGAGTTCCACGGTCGGGTGGTGAGTGTATTCCGTCTCAGGGAGTCTGGACATGATCTTTGTCATTCTGTAGGAACAGTGGAATCTGGATGATACACATCTGCTGAAATGCATTCCTTCTTAGAAACCTTCAACTTCTTTAATAGCAGTAATTAACTTGAATCCACAACAAGTAGAGCTCAGTGTATTTTTATTACATTTAGACATTTCATTAAAGAACTAGTGTTCCATTTCTTTGTCGTTGGTGTTACCTATAATGTAAGGAACATAAAATGTTTATCAAATGACTTTTTCTCATTACAACCTGAGTATTTCAAAGGTCAAGCTCAAAGGTCAAAGCCTTTATTGTCATGTGCACAGTTAAAAGAAACAATATTTGTGACTTATTTTCTCTGAGACGAGAGAAAAGCTTCAAACACTATTATCACCTCTCACTTCAAAGTCCCAGCTCTTCTTTCAAGTGTACAAATCTCATCCACCTGAATGGATCTTTTGTTCACAGCAACTGGCTTTAGCATTATACCATTACACTACCATGGGGATGGCTAGTAGAACTTGTTCAAGTCGTACCTCCTGGTCCTGTGCGTGCTCTTGATTTTAACATTACGTTCCTCTACCTGCAGGACATTTACAGGCTGTGGCTGGTCATCATGACTCTTTTTTCATAAGATGTGCTTTTATTTGTACGTTTAGGTGGAATCAGCTGGATATAGCTATAGTGGCATTGTCCATCATGGGCATCACCCTGGAGGAGCTGAAAATGAGTGCAGCACTGCCCATAAATCCAACCATCATCAGAATCATGAGAGTGCTCAGGATAGCACGAGGTAGAAACACACACACACACACACACACACACACATCAGTCTGTACCTGCTTATCTTGTACACAATCACAAAACATACAGTTAGTTTCACACATCATATGTGTTATTTGTATACTTCTCATATTCTTGTGAATTGATCCTTTAAAGGACTTTGTCACAGACGCCTCCTGGCTTCCACAAAATAAATTCAGTACAAATCCGAGCGCCTCCCTGCTGTGCCGGTATCCTGCCGTGCCACTGTAAATCCCACAGCATATGGGGGCGACTGAAGCCGGCAACAACTAGCTGTTTTAAAACTGCTCCTCTGTCCCTCCGCAGTGCTGAAGCTTCTGAAGATGGCCACAGGGATGAGAGCTCTGCTGGATACCGTCATGCAAGCGCTGCCACAGGTAAACACGCGCTGCGACATGAAAGAGTGATTTTATTTTCTGTTTTATTCATGAATCCTTGTGTGGGAATATAGGCTAAATATGAAGGTTTTGCTTGGAATAGACAGCTCTCTGAAAGATTTATGCTTGTTGATGAATATTTAGTATTCTGACCCTAAAACGTCTCAGTTTGTACATCCCCTCTCCAGCTTCTCTACAGCTGAACCGCGTGTGATTTTATTATTAAATGTGCATCATAATGACAAACACGTCACATAGGGCCGCATTTGTTACTGTCACTAAAACTCAAAGGAAACAGTTATTGAGCAGCGTCTTAACATTTGAAGGTGTTAAAAAAAAAATCGGCTCTCAGAAATAAAGCTGTAATCATCGGAGCAGACGGTGAAGACGGTACAGCTGAGGACATGGAGGCTTCAAAGAAATCAGATCAATTAATGATTCAAAGAGATAGCTGCTTCACACAGTACTTTTTTTTTTGCATGGATTTGATCCTTGAGCTGTTTTTAAAAAACGCAATTTTAAGAGTCGGAACATATGGCCGACTTCCGCCTTTCCCATCCAGTCCACACACACTCCCTCTTAAAGTACTTCCACGGATGCTGTGGGAGCATCTCAGGTCTCTCTCCTGCTGCCTGGCACAGTTCTTAGAGGCCAAGAGCAGATGTACCAAAGACCGTGATGCACAGGCGGTGACAGACTCCATTGTTCTGCTTTTTTTTTTTTTTTTTTTTTTCTAAATGTCAAACGTGCACTTATAATCATCAGGGCACAGAATGCACAAGAATTTTTTTTTTTTAAGGAAGTGGATAAAAGACATGCATGCTGGGAACTTTCTGATACAGATGTAGTTGTAGGAGGTTTAAAGTTCACAGGGTCTGCCCAGAAATCCTCCATGATGACTGTTCTTAGTGGACTGAGTAGAAAGCTCTGGTCGGATTTTTGATAGAAAATATCAAATCTTTCTCTGATTTCTTACTGGCAAGGACACAGAAACATGTCGGTTAAGAGTTTTAAAGTTTTATTATCATCTTAAGTCAGTTTTCCTCCGTGGAAATAAAACTGAATTCAGGTCGCATGGTTTGTAAATGCATATGTTCAGTTAAAAAAATTGTAAAAGGGTCCATGCCCTGTTTTCTCTACCTTACTAATGTGAAGCAAAACCCCTCAGTGTCCTTAATCCTAGTTTGAGTAGGAGCAATGTGAGCTAATGTAGCTCATACTTGGCTCATTATTAATATGTGCCAGCTTATATCAAACAGCAAAAAGTTCACTTCAGTGCAAGACATTTTTATTAGATATGTTCTTTCATTTGCTATGAATGGTTAGGTTAGTGTCAAATGCAATAAATGCAATAAATAAATGGTAATGTCTTCTGTTCCCTGCAGCTTTACACAAGCAATATTTACCCACAGTGTTTATTTGCGGAGGGGATTTGACATGTGTATCGCTTCCAGGTGGGAAATCTCGGTCTCCTCTTCATGCTGCTCTTCTTCATCTATGCTGCGCTGGGAGTGGAGCTCTTTGGCAAACTGGGTCAGTCACACTACTGGCAGTAAACACACACACACACACACACACACACACACACATGCGCCGTGGTCTACAAGCTTCACCAGAAAAGGTTTTTGAATCCACTCATTACCACCACAGTCACGACGATTTCCCTGCGTAAACTGTCTCTGCTGAATCCTGGCTCTGCACCCCCATCTGTCCGTCTCTCTCTCTCTCTCTCTCTCTCTCTCTCTCTCTCTCTCTCTCTCTCCACCACTCTCACATCAGAGGCCTGCTTCGAACAAGAAAAGATCACATTTGCATGATCACATTTATTTACGTGTTGCTCCCTCAAATACGCCGGCTCCGTCCAACTCGTTTTCTGTGAGAGCGCAACAATGTTTGAGGGAAGGGGATTAGGGAAGCATAGGCATCCGGGAGGACGAAATGAAAACAACTCGGTGATGAAGAGGCCGCTTTCTGCGAAACGTTATTATGCTTCCCGTCGACGCGTCGGGAAAACGATTGGATGTCTGTTTTTCCTGTCTTATAAAGTGAAAATCCCTCTTCCTCTTTTTGCTATGATTTCTGCTTTTGTCAAGCTGCTGACAAAAGCCTTTGGATGTGCCTCCTCTTCCCCGTCGGTGCCTCACTTTAAATGCTGCTTTAAAAAATTACAAAGCCGGAGGAGCGATTTATATTTTAGTGCAGGCTTGTCGAGAGGTTTGCTACAGAATATTGCATCAGGACGCATCACTGTTACTTTACATCCGCAGCAAAATTGAGTTGAACTTATTTTCACTGGACGTTACAGCATGTTGGGCCTCAAGTGTCTGGGAGTTCACAGTGATTGAATTTTGCATTAAACAGCATTCAAAACACGTCTCTCTCTCCCATGAAAGGCTTTCAATAAATAAACTTTATTTTTTACATCAGAGGGCTGATGATTATGTGTTAGCTGACAGAGAATACAAAGCAAGCAGATATAAAGCCTCCCGTCGTATGAGCTTTTTGAGGCTTAATGCGGGCGAACACTTCACACAGCGCCGCGAAATAACCGGTCACCAATGACTTGACTTAATTGGCTCATGAGAGCTTTCTTCCCTCAGAAAGGAACAAAGATGTGAAATTCCTTTGAGAGACCTAAGACATGGATGATACTGTATGCTGGCACTCTGGGAGTCTGAACTCTGTGACCGTGGTGTCGGCACAAGGATGAACAGATAAGAGAAGGTCACCGGCAAGGGAAATTTGAAAGGGGACGGAAATGAGGGTTTGAATGTTAATACTCGCAGCTTTGGGTGCAGGTTCAGATTGAATCTGAATGGAAATCAAAATTCGCTGATCTCTGGGAACGTAACGGCCAGATGAATCCCCGTTTCCACCCCCGTCCTCTCTCCGCTGAACCATGACTCTGACTCGGGGAGAAGAAGCTATTTCTGCCTAAAACTGTTGATAACACACATTTACATTCAAATACTTGAATCACATTTTCTGTGTCCCTTTAATATTTTATAAAATCTATGTTATTATTATGTCACTTAATGATATGGCTGCTGTTTGTTTGTGCATTTCAGATTGAGTTTGCTTCCATTTATTATTCTGCAAAGCGACTTTATTCAGCTCCTCTGAGCTTCACACTCATTGTGCAAACCTCTCATTTTTCTCCCGCTGGTTGATCCTTAGAATAAGAAACAAGGTACATAATACTCCGAGGACCGTCTCGTGCCTCTCCGGCTTCCTGCTAATGCGACCTGGGCTTTGAAACAAAGGCCGATATCTTCTGGTGGCTGTTATGATTCTGTCGACAGGCTCTTGAGAGCTTTCCGTCTGATTGACCCTGAGCCTGACAGAGACTTTCCCTGTCCTCCAGAGGACAGCTATCTCCTCCGCTGTCCTCTGTCAGGTCCACAGAGATGCGCCGCTTAGCAGCTGCTTGTGTGTTCACTGCATTTTCATTGTAGTAGAACTTTCTGAATTGGAAACATATAAGATCAGTTATACTCATTTTCATCTTTGTGTCTTTCTTGTAGCGTAATTCACATCTGTGTATGTCTATGTGTCGATCAGAGTGCAACGACAGCAACCCATGCGAGGGTCTGAGCCGCCACGCAACCTTCGAGAATTTCGGGATGGCCTTCCTCACGCTGTTTCGAGTGTCCACCGGAGACAACTGGAACGGGATCATGAAAGTATGAACACACCCGCACACACACACACACACACACACTCACACAAATGGCGACGCGATTATCTCATAGCCACAGAGAGAGCCATGACCTCCAAAACCAATTATGAAATAATAAAGTAGCTTATAGCTGAGCAATGTCAACTCTTTCTTCATCTTGACTTTTACTGTATTAAAAAAAATGGGATGTATGATATAATCTCGGCTTACTCAAATATATAAACATATTTAATTTGACTAATAAGGAGAATATTGAGAATAACTTTTTTCTTGTTCGGCAATTACTGTTCAACAACCCTAATAATAATATGAATCATAAATGTACTGTTGTTGACATCTGGCAGGTTTTTCATTTTGACTGTACTTTTACTTCTTTTATCTACTTATTTACATCTCTTCATTTTATAAGCATAATATACACATAAATACATGTTCTTTGCCAGGGAAAAATCTGCATTTGTGTATTTGACTTTTTATGTCACAAGTGCACACATTTGCTAGTTATTTTGAATTAATTCCAGAGGAAAACTGTGAGACAGTGGATGTACAGTAACAGTTCCCTCATGTTACATGTGTGATATTGTTCATACCTGTTGGTACTGGATGCTGAGACGAAACATAGAGAGGAATCTTTCTTAAGTATAAACCAATGGGCTATCATACAGAAACAAAATTAAAAAGAGAGGAAGGTTATTAGAGTTTTATTTATCTAAATTTGTGCCGCATCATTAAAGAAATTTAAAGTCCCTATTTCCTCATTACATAAACATTCTATCCTAAATTTTAAGTAGAGATCTTTCATTGAATCTTTAGATGCAAGCACGTCATGGAGCTGTTTTGCCAGTGCTTACATTTAGCAAGATTCCCCACAAGGGAATCTGTTCTGCTATTGTTAGATCACTTCTACACATCCCAACCTGAGCTGCATAAATTAAAGTGTTACACCGGCTGCAATTTCACCACATGCTCTGCTGCCCTACATTGCTCCCACTGTCCTTGTTTCTCCTTAAATTCTTCCAAATTTCTAACTTTCTAAAGCCCTTAATGAGGCTCTATATCACATAACCCCAGTTTCTAAACAGTTAAGATTTCAAAGCTTTTGTAATAGAGCCTCTGGTGTATCGGACAGGCTGTGAGCATATCCACCTGTAACAACTGCTGATGTGTGTGTTTTGTGTGTGTACCACTTTCCTTCTCTCCGCTCCCCCTCTCATTCTTTCTGAATCCTTCTCTATGTCCTTTAAGGACACGCTAAGGGAGTGTCGTCCAGAGGACCGCCAATGTCTCCACTACCTGCCCTTGGTCTCTCCGATTTACTTTGTCACCTTCGTCCTCATGGCCCAGTTCGTGCTGGTCAACGTGGTGGTGGCTGTTTTGATGAAACATCTGGAGGAAAGCAACAAGGTAGAGTAAAAACGAGGGTTAAGACTTTTGGACTTAAAGTTACTGTGTGTAACTTTCTGAAAACCCTTGTTATTAATGTCACCGGTGGCTGTTGATTAAACTGCAGTCACGCCAGTGCAATGGACATTTCTCTGATGGATATCAACATTTACTGTAAGATGTGGTCATGCAGTTAAAAGACATCTACCTTTACAGGAGGCTAAAGAGGATGCAGAGATGGACGCAGAGATCGCCTTGGAAATGGCCATGGAGAGGCAGCGCAGATTAAGCACAACCTCCAACAACAGTTCAGGGGCAGGGACCTATGTTGGGCCATGTCCACACTCACCTGGACAGGTAGGAAGGAAATTACTCATTAGCCAGTCAGGAATCTTGACTAACCCTCGAAACAGCAATGTGTAATGGATGCATGTGTTTCGCAATATATGCTGCAAGACAGCATCACTGCATGAAAACACACTGTCAGCGCTGTGTGGTCTCTGTCTCCCCCTGTAGGAAGAAGAGGTGCAGTGCAGTGACCAGGACCTGCTTTCCCCGAGGAAGATGTCCGTATCCAGGATGCACTCTCTGCCTAACGACAGCTACATGTTCCGACCCGTACGGCCCGCCAGCGCCCCCTACCCTTTGGAGGAGGTAGAGCTCAGTCCCCAGCACCAGCATTCAGGTAGTTGTTCTGTTCAACATCAAACACGAGATCAGCATGGAGTTTTGTTTGTATTAGACAGCGACTGATATTGCTCTAACAGACAGAGATGATAATCCTATTCAATAAACTTCACATGGACTAAGATAGTTCCATGACGCATGTTTCTGGCATCAACCTAAAATCAATGCTTTTAGCCACAGCTGGCTGATTCTATGGTTTTATTTTAATGACGGACCACCAGCAGTCTAGCTGTTAACTACTGTTAAGATACTAGAGGTTTCCAGTGCTTTTAAAGCTCCAATCCGTAATTTCTGGATCAATTTTTGGATCATTCATTGGAACATTTTGCCAAACTGGAGAAGACAGAAGTGAATGAATCCAAGATTTTACACCTTTTGGGATTCAAAATCCTGGTCCTGCTATTTTCCCCTGTGGATATAAATAACAGCTGTTAGTTACTGATAATCCAGACATGATGCACAGATTGACCAATATGAAAATGGCATTGCAGTTTGGCAGTGCAAAGCGGTAGATGCCAACCAATCAGTCCCACGCAGGTCCACAAATTCCTCTTTAGGAGGCCAATTATGTTAACCAAGGGTTCGTTGCAGTGGACCATGCACAGTCTGCAAATGATTAATTCGCCAGCATTCAAATACAACACAATCCATGATGCACAGAGTCAAGCATCATGAGAACTATAATTGCTGAATACAAACAAAAATATATATCAACTTTTTTTTTTTCCTGGGTTAATATGACAAGGTTCTCACAATTTATCACCCAGCACAGTCGATATAGTAGCTCAGAATGTGGACAACAATCTAAAAGGAAATAGATTTGGGCTCTGCAGATTCAAGCTCAGACAGAAACAGGTGCAGGCTCTGGTAGAGAGAAACATTCGCTGAACTCGCTGTAGCCGGGAGGCCGAAGGAGTGCTAATCAAGTGGGAGGTAGAACAAGAGAGAACTTCAGAGCAACAGTCGGATGGTTTGTCAGCAGAATCAATCTGACAGACTCTAGAGTTTTTTGTGTTTTTAATAACCTTGATGCTCACAATGTTCTTTTGTCTTCACGTAGTTTTTGTAAAAGATATTGACTAAACAATTAGACCTTCCAGATACACACTTATTTAACGTAAAATCACAAATTGATCACACTCACACTGATCTACGTTTAACTTATTATGCAAATTCTCAAAACAATTGACTGCAACAGATGATGATTCAGATGTGTCATAGTAAATGGCTGAATACATTTTTAATACGACAATACATACTTATATTTTTAGACATACTTTTAACAATGTGTTGTACAATGTGTTGTACAATGTGTTGTGGTCAGATTGACATCTTTAAATCATCCTTTGCAAACTCAAATGCAAATTTTAGTTAATGGGACACTTTTATACTTTTCACAACTTTTATATTGTATGACGTTCATGCTGCTCTTTCCAGTTCTTGCTCAGCTCTTTAAACACAAGGCAAAATCAGACAACTTAGCAGCAGAATACACCTGCCGATTTCCCTAAGCACTGACGAGCACTGTTTTATCTGCAGTCAGATTCTAATGGCATGTTGTGGCCAGGCTGTGGACAGACCCAGCTCTGTCCCAAGGTACTGACCTGCAGCGGATGAGCTGACTCAATGTGAATCTCTGCAACCTTCACACAGGCTCATCTGCTCAGCTGTGGAATGGCCGAACACTCGACGGGAATGACGGTTCACTTGACAGCCAAGCTGCAAAGCCAGAAAACTATTATACGTTTAAAAAAAAACACTATTAAAAAAAATCATCACAGCTGTTGTTCTTGATCAATTGTTTGCTTTTTTAAAACATTAAATTAAATTTAAGATTTATAATGAAGCGGCTTTCCAGCTTGGCCTGAAAGTACCAACTGAAAATGGACTCTAACTCTGACTTTGTTGCAATGTGTTCAACCTGTTTTACTCTGTGTACGTTTGAACTTGCGGATGTACTGGACCTGTGCGTGCACAATGCCTAAGACCCTGGTTACACACAACCTCACGGCACTTATTAAACACAGATTGAAGTTTTGATGGAGTTGCTTCCTCCTCATCTCTTTGCGATCACACTTGTATTTCGAGCTGCCTACTTTGGCCTTGATCATCACCTTAATGCTTCCTGGCATGACTGTCTAAACACAGTCACATGGAAGTGTTAATGTAACCAGGATCTCATGCAGAATATTACATCTTGCAAACCGGTCTTATAGTATGACTCTATCCCTGACAATCAGCTCAGTGATGCTACTTTACTGATATTTCTTTTGTGATGAGAAACCTACTCTACTGTATGTGCTAATGGGTTTTCATTCAGGAAACACTTTATTTTGATAGCAAATTTGAAGCAATTGTAAGTAAATAAAAACCTGAATTTAATTGAATTCTTGTTGCTCGAATCCTATCAAAATAAAGTGTTAGTGATATTATACTTTTACTTTATATATGATAGAAGAACAGTCAGTATGTGTGTATGTTTTTTTGTATATGCCCAATTATGCATGTGTTTTCTGCAAAAATGCATGTTTGCATTGAGAGTGTGTCCGTGTGATGTCATCATGTGTGTGATTCTAACACTCAGCGTTTGCACCTTCAGGCTCGGTGACGTCGGTCCACTCTCAGCCATGTGACAGTCGCGCGCTGCTGCAGGTTCCAGATGTTTCTCCCGTTCACCTCCGGTCACCTCCCACCCTCACCCTGCCTCGCATCGCCCCACCCACGCCCGCCCAGCCCCTCCCCATGGGCCCTGCGCAGACAAGTGAGAGACCCCGCTTTCTACACGCTTACATCAACACGTTTTAATGTTAACGTCATTCAGGTTTACTGATGACATGTTGTGTTTTGCAGGTGGCAGTTAAATTGGATTCTGTGGAGTCTCAGGGTTGTGAGCAACAGGAGAGGCTCAACCCTATCCATCTGCCTCCCCCCTCCCCCCTCTCTCCTCTTACCTCCTCCCCATCTCCCCTGCCTCCCCCTCCTCCCTCCTCCCCCTCAGCCCTCTCTCTCCCACCCTGCTCCCCTTCTGCCTTTCCGCTCCCTCCTCCCTCTCCTCTGCCTCCTTTCCTGTGCTCTCCCTCTCCCCTCCCTCCCCCGCCGTCTTCCCCCTCGCTCCTCCTCCCTCCCCCTCCCTCCCCCCGCCTCCCCCTGCGCCCTCCCAGCCTTCGGAGACCCAGACCACCTTCCGCTGTCTCCTTCTGTGACCCTGCGGACGAGGAGGTGTATCACATCACCAGCTCGGCCCGCCACAGGTGGAGGGACGAGGCGGGAGGAGGGCAGGAGGGCAGAGGGAAGGCCGGACGCAGCCACTCCCTCTCCCCGTACACCTCCCCGTACTCTCTGGGCTCCTGCGCTGCCTCCTCCCCTCTGCCTCCCCCGTTACCGCCTTCCTCCTCCAGGAGCGCGCTCAGTCTGCTTGGCGTGGGATTGAAGGACCGCGACTTCAGGAAGGGTCTCAGTGTTGACAACCAGGGCTTCCTGGACAAGCCGTTGTCACTGTCTGCTGGTTTCCCCGATGACCAGCGGCGCCACTCCATCGAGGTCTGCCTACCGCAGGCCTTTATCACCAGTGACGACCAACACTTCACACGTGAGGCCCACCGGTCGGAAAAAGGCGGCCAGGCATTTCCTGTGAGGGTGCAGTCAGTCGGGGGTGGTCACAGAAAGAAAAAAATGAGTCCTCCTTGCATATCCATCCACCCGCCCTCAGAGAGGGAACACCCCCAAATCGCCTCACCCCCAAAACTGGCTGACTGCAGCATGATGCTGAGACGCAGGACACCGTCCTATGACTTGACCCTGCACACACAGTCAAACACCCAAGACGTCTTGGCCGATTCACAGATGCACCCACAGATGCACACCGTGCTAACACCTATCCACGTACCGCTTCAAGCACACTCACCAACACACACACTCACACCCTCACGGGCGTCTCCGACACAAACTCAGACATACACTCCACCACATGCATCCACACCTACACACCCACACATACCGATCAGCCCCAACATCTTCATCCAGCCTCATGCACCCCTCGTCCCGAACACAATACCTTTCTCACAGACACGCTCCCTCTCCCCTGCTGCGAGGCACTCCCCCCTAACAGGGGACTACATCCCCCTCCCCCAGTTCACCTTCGACCAACCACAGTCCAGATACATGAGCAGCCTATCAGACACTGACACAGCCACCTGCTCTTCCCCTTTCGACAACAGACTGGGAAGCGGTGCGGGATACAGTGCAAAGAATCGGAGGACCGCCCAATGAACATTGAGCATTTGCCTTCGGGAAGCGAATTAATTGGTTCAAAGTCTCTGAAGTTGGAGTCGAGGGGCCTCGGCAGAGATTGGTGCTGGGGAGGAAATGAGAGGAATAATTTTATTGGGAGAGGGATTATTTTTTGTTTTTGTTTTGTTCAGATGAATACTTCATTATTATTTTCCAGAGAGACGCTGGTACAGTCCCGTCCTAGAATAATAGACAATGGATCCATTTTCCTAAACCCAGCTTGAAGGACAGCAGATCCACTGAGGCTGTACCAGTCAAACAGTACCCACTGTACATGGTGTGTGTTCAGGACTTACACTGACAACGCACCAGGACTAAAGCCACCTAACTCCGTAGCCAAAGTTTTTTTGACACACTGTCCCCACCCGCGCGAGCCAATCAGGAAGCAGCGTCTGGCTGATAACCTCTGACCTTTACAGGAAGTGGTTTGTGAAATGCGAGCGTCGGGGGGAAATTGTGGGATATGCAACTTCAGGTTTTCTACAGAAGTTCTGCTTGCCCCTCCTCTGCTCCTCGATCACATTGATCGGAGCAGAAGCGCGTGTGTGTGTGTGTGTGAGTGAGCGTGTCTGCGTTTTCCTACGTGCGAGTACTGTCAAACCTGTCGTCGGGAGTCGGCCATGTTATTCTTACGCCTGCAGCGACAGAGAGGGGGAGCAGGGCAGAGCTGTAGTGTATGTTTTATCTGTGTATCTGTGCAGTGTAAATAAAGGAAAATGCTGTATTTGGTGAGATTAAAAATAGCTCTATCCATATGCACATATTTTTATAGAGATCTAAAATGTTTTTTGCACACAAGTTTGAATTTCAAGTTGCTTGTTTTTTTTTTTTTTTTCCTCTGTTGTCCTTTTGTGAATGTATGTTTCTTTTCAAGACGGAGAAAGAGAGAGAGAGCAGTGAAGGAGATTGGCCCTCCTCTCAACGGGCTAGCCGAGGATGAGGAGTGGGATTTTATTTTTCTATTTTGAAAAAAGAGAAAGACGAGAACAGGGGTGTGACGCATTTCTGTAGCTTTGTCTCAGATTTCTATGTGTTTGACGTCTATATAACAGTCTCAAGTTGTGGGCTCAGTGATGCAAGTCAAATTCATTTTACCTTTGTATTTTATGATTATGTGTAAACCTGTTGATAAACCAAATTCAAATGTAAATGTGGCTATTATAAGATAAAACATAGTAAATTATAAGCAACACAGATTAAAACCACTGTACCTCAATTTATTCTTTTGTCTACATAAATTATAAAATAACAACTTGCAAGCAGCTAAACATCTTAAAATACAAATCAAAGTCCAGCTTTAGCCTGAAAACAAAGGTATGACCTGCCGTCACTGAGCCCCTCTTCTGCAGCTGTTTTCAAGCTGGATCAGCTCTGACACCACTTCGTGTTCTGTACATCTAAAGACAACCAAACTAACTAACTTACTAAATATGTGTAGCCAGAGTGCAATAATAATATATACTTGTGAGAAATATAGTAACATCCACACACACATAAAACAACCACGTTCTTGTGTTCGTACATACTGTAGAGCTACTATATATGATATAAACCCGTTTTTATATGACGATTTGAGAGTATTTCTATCTCTAGTGTTCATGCTACTGTAGGTACGCCCCCCCTCCCCCCTCCTGCGTTTGGCGGCCTGGGTGTGGCTGGAAGCCGTGTTAGGTAGTGTTAGATTTCTCTAAAAGCTCAGGCCCACCCGCCGACGGTGTTACTGTGAGCAGGAGAGTGACGTGCATCTCTGCTGAGGACTCAATAACCCATTCGTCACTTCATTTTGAACCATATTAGATCAAAATCACACGCATCAGTTATATTATAAACACAGGTGTGAATGACAAGCCTTGAATATTTTTCCTACCGAGCCATACCTTTATTCCGACACAGCACAACGTATATTTTATTCTATTTTGTGCACAGTCTGGTTTGGCACAGGTACACGAGAAGCACGCTGATTCCCCTTTTAAAGGCAGCTGGCTGGGATGGCGTCTTTATTTTTACTTTTTTTTTCTGATCAGCACGTAACATGCACAACTCCTCGGTATTGTGAGTGACAACCAAAGTGCTTTGATGCTGTACCATAATCACCACGGGCACGGTACTTCTTCTACTTGTGCAATGAAAATTCTGTTTAACTTATATGAATTGCCAACCACATTTAAAGTGTGATTGATTAACTGGGTGACAAAGGGTCTCTGGACGTGAAAACTAACAGTTTGGCAACAAGTAAAGCCTTGAATTTTATTAATATGTGTAAATTTTACAGATCCTTACATCATGCAAAAGGCTGGCATTAAAAGGCTGTAAGAGATTTCCGATACCTGCAGAAACCCTTTTAAGCATCAGGTCACGAAAAGAAGGATGATCATAGATTATCGTCATCCATTATTATCATCAACTGCATCATCCCAAGCAGTTTGCATGTAGGGGGCAAAACTGTGATTAACATACGAGAAAAGAAACTGTTTGATACAAGTTTTGCATCTCGCAAGGACAGAAGGAAAAAAAAGCTCTTGGACAATGAAACGACAATTTAAAAACGCTGCTGCTGATGAACGCAGCTTGTTCATCTTTTTTTGATAGCACTCTTCTTCCAGTTCTGACATACAGAAGCACATCTGATGTTGGATGTTGTCCTCCCTCCTGTACATGGCACAGTCGGTCCCCACCCCCCCAGGTTTAGGATCATTTTGATACAGTATGTGCTCGAACACACTGTTATTGTGCAACTGCTTTGTCCTGTTTCACGTCCTCTTCCTGCACAGATTGTCAGCAATGGGAGGTTTTAAGTTGTCTGAAGACAGCCTCTTTCTGTCTCGCTCTTATTTGACTCGGTGCAGACGACCCCCCCCTCCCCATCTACAGCGTATCGCCATATTAGTCGACACAGTTTGGTAGAGTGACTGCATAATTGTTCTTACGATTTACAGATCTTTGGATCTCGGTATTTAAATCCTGTTTTTGAGGAAACAGTTTTGACTATTGCATGTTCTGATTTAAGAAAACAAAAAAAAAATCTTTTGGGAAAGAATCATCTGGATGTTTTAGAGATTTTGATATTTGCATTTTCAGATGTTTCCATTTGTAGATTGACTACCTAATTGCACTGGGCTCTGATTAATTGGTATCTGATAAAATACTGATTAAATGACCCGATTCTTTATTGTCCAATGCAATACTGGGTGGTTCTTTACTGTATGAGGACAGAGCTCCTCTTTATACAGTTTTATAGAGAGACATGGAAACCTAGTTGGTTCTATTTTGCTCAGAACTAACGTTATTTAATGTTGAGGTGAACCTTTTATTCACTTTTCCTCCTGATACTCGAAACATGGTAGAACTCTGGTATTGGTGAAACTAATTAACTGATGTATATTTTATGTAGGAGTAGCCTCAGCCCTGATGCTCTGTAACAGATAAAGCTAGTAATAAGTTGTGTTTTCTGGTTTGACGCCGAGCCTGGTCTGGCCTTCGCTCCGAAGCCGGTCCCGCTCCCGACACAACGCCAGACTCCGGGAAGTTCAAACTGTGATAGAACTTGACTTTGATGAATCAGAAGCCTTGTGTTTTCTTTCTTTCTTTCTTTCTTTTTTTTTTATAACCCTTCAGTGATTGACCCAGGCACCCCCACCCCCAAACCCCCCAAGCCTTACAAGGAGGGGAGGAGGTGTGTTCTGTCTGTCAGAGGAGAGCCAACGTGTCTGCAATAATAAGCCCTCCATTATTCCCTGTAACAGAGGGAGAAGAGAGGGGACAGGGGAGGTGTTTTAAGGCTCGACACACAGTCGGACTCTACATTGTACCGTTGCTGATTATTGTGTGATGACCAACCGTTGTCCTGAAGGATGTTTCCCTGTCAATTAAAAAAATACAAGATTTTTTTTATTCCTGACACATGTCGTCTGCTCTGTTTCTTATATCAATGGTATTGATTTACCCATTAATGATTCATTCCTACTGTCGAGGCCATACATCTGCCAGTGTTAGTGCATTCCACCTATATCAGTATTGGTGTATTTGTTGGTGGGTAAGTAACATGAAATTGCAGTACAGAAATGCTAATGTTGGCACTATGACATGGATTGCCCACCAGAGAGCGCTAACAACTTTATTTTGCAACCCTTATCACGGTCATAGCTACAACCCTGATTCCAAAAAAAGTTGGGACGCTGTGTTCAACCAAAATAAAAACCGAAGGCAAACATTTAAAAAGTAACTGTGTTTATCAGCAACAGTTTTACAAAGTGTTCCTGAGTCCATGTAGTAATCTCCTTTATCCAGTCATGTGTTTGACAAGTGGTGAACCTCTCTCCATCCTCGATTGTGAACGGCTGAGCCTTTCCAGGATGAACCGTGTAGTCAGTGGATCAGTCCACAACTTTCACAGTCTTTTGTTGCTCCTGTCCTCAAACATTCAATATATTGTCTTTGTACTGTTTTCAATTGAGTATATGTCAAAAAGAATTGGCAAATTATCCCATTTGGTTTTATTTATGTTTTACACAATGTCCCAACTTTTGATTGATTCTTTAAACTCTCATATATCAATATCTGTGCTGGCCTGAGAAACCCTCTGTCAGTGAGGCTTCAGTCTAATAAACCACCTGTAATATACCAAATACAGAATAGTGGGACCACTCAACCGCATCATCATTTTCTGATTTTCACAGTGTCTCCATTTTGTCTGGATGACTTTTTAGACAACAGTATATGAAAGTTAATTGGTACAAAATTGTTCTTGTCAGACAAGACACACTGAGGTGTTTCGATTAGGTGTCACAGTCAGGTAAATCACAGCGTAGCCTTAAAGGGAGATCAAGCACTGAAATCATATTTTGTTGTGTGGATGGTAACAGAAGAGAAAAAGGATATTCTGATGTCGTAATGTCAGCAAGGGACAAAATACAACAATGAGAAGACTTAACTAACTCTTTTGTTATATATAGTCTGATGATGTCATGGTTGGAAAAAATAGCCAACAGGACAAACTGACAAGTACAAAAGTGCTTATTTCCTCCACAGTTTGGACATTTCAGGTAATTTCAGGCTTATGCCATTCACATTAATGATTAGTGATTGAACAGCGCCTCCAATTCAATGCTGGACAACACTGTCTGTCAGGAAAAGGTATGAACAACATGTGTTGGATCTACTTGTTCTTCTATTGTTAACTGTGTTCACACTGTTTAATATGTGTAATATGTTGTGGCTTTTGCAGGAAAAACACTTCCTCACACAACTTCTTCAAGTGTTGGCACTGTGATGGTAAGTTTGTTCTCCTCTTGTGTGGTACCAAAGTCTCTTCGTGTCTGCATGGTCAAAAACATGGTGGATGTACTTTCAGCAAAGTGGAGGACTGAGAATCATGCCAGAAGTTACATGAGCACAAGTAGTCACAAAAGAAGTTTATCTTTTATTGTACTATCTAACCAGGCACCCTTTCTGGGCAGTACCTGTGTAACAGATGTTTCCAGAGTATCCACAACAAGTGGTGGAGGAAGTATTAAGATCCTTGCATTTACTTGAGGAAAAGTACAAATATCACACTGTAAAAATAATCAGGAAAATGCCCCCTGTGACTGTTATACATTATATCATTTATATTATTAATACTCATGCATTGATATAAAAGCAGGATTTTACTGTTGTAGTTGGTTCTGTATCACAATAATGGTTATAATCAATGATTATTTTCAATATGGATTAATAATCTGATTATTTTCATGGAATCCTGAAATGTTTTGTGTGTAAAATTGTAAAACGACTACATTTATCAAAATAGTTGCCAATTAATTTTCTGTCAATTGATGGTTTATAATGGTTTCATCTTTACTACACATTGTTAAGTAAAATAGTTTAATGTATAAGCTTTATGAGCTCTTCACACTTTTTGCATAAAGTCTTCCTTTGTAAAGTAACTGGAGCTGACAAATAAATGTAATGGAGTAAAAAGTACAATATTTCTGTCTGAAGTGGACCTAAATTTTAACATTGAAACTAAAGCAATTTTTAAAAAATCGATCAGATTGATTGATCAACTGATCCAGAGTGGTGCAGTGCTCACTAGACCAGGCGAGGGGATCTCATCACTCCAGTTCTCAGGTCTTTGATCTCAGATGTCACACTAGCTTCCTGTGTGTCAGATAATTGAAAACTAAACATGAGGAAGCAGCATTCAGTTTTTATGCACCACATACAGCATATGGACCAAACTCCCACAAAACTTGAGATCTGCTCCAACTTTTGTTTAAATCAGGGTATTCAGATCCTTTACTGAGGCAAAAGTACTAATACCACACTGGCAAAAGTAAAAGTATCAGAAAAAAAATGTTACTAGGAAAATGTACTGCCAATGCTTTTTTATTAAGTTATGTTTGGGTTTATTCTACCGTTTAATCTGACCTTTAATCCTATTTATGTATTTTGTCTCTTTTATTGTCTTTTTATGTTGCCTTGTGTGTGTTTTATGTCCTTTTCTTACTGCCTTTTTGTCAAATGTAAAACACTTTGCATTGCCTTGCACAAATAAACTGGCCTTACTTCTGTAGCAAAGTATCGCAACCACTGGGTGGCAATGTTGGATAGTCAAATCAGGAGTCTGCGAGTTGGTGGAAACCCCATGTAGAAAGTACAGTACATCGTTTGACATCAAGTGTTAAATCAAGAGAACTGAATTTGCAGTTTTATAGTTTTGATGTCTGCCTTTAATATGGAGTGTATTCACCAATCAGGTTTCATCTTCTCCTCCCTTTAGTTTCTAGTGTAATGGGATTACATGAGCTGTATTCTTCAATCTCAAACCAACCCAAATCAGTTTAGTCATTTTTCACAAGGAAAAATAAGTAATACATGTGTAACATAAGTAGTAACCCTGAACAGTGAAAACTACACGTTCATATTCCTATTCATAGTCCTTCGGCTCACATGGTTTTGCTGCACCATCTTTCCTCAGAAGTGTGATTCACAACTACAGTATGTTCACTCAGTGCTACACTAGATGGTGCTGTTCAACATCCTATGCACAGAAAGTGTGTGTGTGTGTGTGTGTGTGTGTGTGTGTGTGTGTGTAGTGTTGTGTGTGTGTGTGTGTGTGTGTGTGCGTATCTTTGCGTGCACGCCTGTTTGTTAGTGAAGCAATGTCAGCTGTAATATGTTCCTGTGAGAAGTAAAGGTCAAGATGACAGATTCCCAGAAAAAATAAAAAAGCCCCTCCTCATCTGACACGAGCCGCAGCGCCTGCTAATAGCTTTTCTTTTAAAATGCCAATATTTATTTAAGCCTTTGTCTGCTTAATGGATTTACTGTTGCAAATTCAATTTTAATTCATTGCCCATTTGTAATCAAATCACTCTTCGTCTTTTTTTCCCCCTCTCCTTCATTTCAGACAGCTCTGCCTTTTGATGTGTTTACAGACAGATTCTGGGTTTGAATGCAGCTCCGCGCCTCCACGATTGAAATTAGCCGGTCAAAGCTGCGTTCAAAGGCCGACTTTGCCTGAGACCATTAAAGAAACATCTCTCTTTTTTGGCTCACACTCCCTCTGAAGCGAGGTTTGAAAATGCAGCCTTGCAGATAGACTCCCACCCATCTCCATATGTCGCCTCACTTATCTGCTCTTCAAACAAGTCAGTCACCTGCTAACAGCCCGGCCAGGTTTTCCATCTTTACGGTGCCATATCAGCTTTTAATTGGATATCCAACATTTGACTGTTCAGCAAAACGCCCCACAAGATTGGTCATGCAACTCTTCAGAAAGTTTCCTCCTTCAGCACCTGCTTAGATTCGGCGTGAAGCAGCTTTGTCAGGAGGTGATATGGCTGCGTTGTCAGTTGGGACAGGAGTCATAAAGCTATAAAAAAATGACAGCAGGGCAGAGAGCCCCAGCTGGAAAGAGTGGGTGTCAGTGATAGTGAGCAAATACTCTGCTGAAGTGTCCTTGAGCAAGACATCGAATTCCCAAGGGTGGCGCTGTGTAGCTGATGTTGACCTTTGACATCCTCTTGAACGGAGGTAAGTGAAAAGAAATTAAGGATCAATAAAATTTAACAATGTTCTATTGTGAGTTTCTTGGCTGATGAGACACCCAAAATTTAGACAATTGGAAATGTGAGGAACAAATATTGAGGAACATTTTGAGTCCATATTTAAGTCTGTTTGAATCGAGTAACACATTTTTTGGACATCCGACTTGAATCACCAAAGACCCTGATGCTAATTCGTGCATCACTATTCAGAGGGGCTACCGACCACAAGTGTATCCCGCATTCAAACATCCCTCACCTCCACTCAGGCGGAGAGCTGCTTTGAATGAAGATCTTTTAAAACAACAAGGTTACAATTGTCTAAATATTATGCAGGATTTGAGGCTCTTCCAGGACCTTATTTTGTTGCCACCTACCGCCAAGAGTCAAATATAGTGAAAGTCAAAATATGCCAAGGGACATTATAGAAGTCTTCACTATGCCCAAAGTCATCAGATTGCACACATTAAAAGGGAAACAATTGGGTATCTTTTGTAGTGTCTTATCTACTTACCTGTTCAGAAAGACACTTGACTTAAGGCTCCCTGAGGAAGACAGGGCTGTGGTCATTGCAATTATTTCATTATGATTATGATTACATTATGTCATCTGCCTTTTATCCATTCATGTGGATGCTTAATATGCGGTTCACATCAAGACAGAGCTATGAGAAGGTGTTGCTGTGCATAATTGAGCCACATAGACAATAAATATCATCTTTCCTGTTGATGAGCTTTATTTCCTTCTTTTCTATGATTTGGTTTCACGTGATCCACATTTTTGCATTTCATTCTTTCATCCTTCCACACATGGAGGCAGGCACATGATGAAGCTGTTTGCCCAGGATCCAGCATCTCAGGTCACTTAGGTTTTCAGATTTTGCTACACTTCCTGTTTTATTTTGTTATTCACCTCTCCTCTTGTTTCAGATCCCCACTTCCTGCATTTGGGATAGTCTGCCCCGCCCTGATTAGCTTCACCTGTGTCTCATTGCCTTCTGTGCCAGTTTGTCTTCGTCCTTTGCGTCAAGCGTCCCAGCGTTCCTAGTATTTAGTGTTCCTTTGATTTATTTCTTTTTACCTGTTTGACCTTTGACATTTGCTTTGCCCTGATTTTGGATTTTAGCTGCCTGATCTACTGTCTGCTTGTGCATCAAACCTCTGCCCGGTAAAGACCTTAATTTCTGAACACCTGATCCGTCTCAAGTCGAGTCCCTGTTCCTGTGGTTCACCAGTTGTGACAGAGGTAGGTCTGCTGGAGGAGATGTATGTATATTAACTATATGCTGACAAAGCATGATGCCTCTAAATTTCTCTGAGGTGCTGTGTGCATTTTAGTTTTAGTTATCAGTCCTTGGGTTTAGGAAAGGTTGACCCAGCAGTCTGATGGTCTTTGGCCACTCATGAGACTCATGAATGTAACTGTCTGTGTCCTCTGGGCTGGAGGATAACTCATGTCTGTTGTGGCTGCTGCAGCAGAGGGTAAAGTGTCATCTTCTTCTTCTTGCACCAGCGAGATGACTAATTTTGTTAGGTTTGCTCGGAGTCTATGTCGTGACTCCTGGGCTTTTTCGCTTCGAGCCGCCTGTACTTCAAATCACCACCCGCACCTTCCTCCACTTCATGGTGAGTTTCCCAAAGCTCCATCGCTTGAACACCAACCTCTGTGGGGGCGAGGTGGAGAGGTGGGTGGCCGAGCCTTGTGGTGGCCATGTTCGGCTGAGTAAGGTGGGATGAAAATAGTCGGTACAAGTTCAGGATTACATGACCACCTGTTCTTCGTGCACCACATGAACAAACATTTTACAGTAGCTGTTCAAGGAAAGACAGTGAGAACATGGCAGCTTTTCCAGCAAATACAACTTTTTAAAAATGGAATAAAAACTTTTGCTTTGTTGCACGAAAAGGCTCCATATTCAGAGTTCACAGAAGAAAGTAAGCCGAGATGCAGAAAAAGGTCAAGACTTGTGATATTTCGTGATGCAACCAGTGGTGCAGTAACAATCAAGCATGAAGTCATGCTGCTCAGGGAAGCGGAATAATTTCTGATCTCATCATATTATTCCATTGGAGGCTAATGAGGCTTATAGGTGCTTAGTCTGGAAATGCTGGGAGAAAGAAGGGTGTGGGCGGATGCTGAATACCTGACAGCTTGTACTACTGAATGCAGCACGAAATAAGAATGAGAACAAGTTGTTTCACTTCAGTGGCTACATTGCAATGAGATCCCTAATGAGTGGCTGGACCTGATTATTCTCAGAGTCCATTTCGAGAGTTCATTTCCAAAGTATTGCATCAATTTAAGGGCACATTAAGTTGATTCAACATGAAATGAAATGTGGACTTTTGTCAGCCAAGAGCCTAGATTCCTTTTTCATTTATATTTTGTCAATAATTTGTTGTATACGACAAGGGGTTGCTTATTTTTCTTTCAAGTGGTGAATATATTGTTTGTATTGAATGTGTTCTAGAGGGAAGAAAATATGGCTTAAAGGGAATTAAAATGCTCAGGAGGAAACGGAAAGCTGCTCTCAGGTGTCAGAACAAGAAAAGCATCTGTTGCATTCTTCTTCTCTACATGTAAAGTTGTTGTATTTTTCATCCGTCACAGTTTTATTTTTTCTAAAATAAAAATACACTTTAAATACAAAAGATTGACATGTTGTGCAGGAAGTCAGTCAATCAAGGGAACTTTGGATCCTAGTACCATTTTGCATCTAAAAAATACAATGCAAAAAATACAATAGGTGTTTGCTGTCGGTTCAATTTTGGCATTGTAAAGGAAAAAACTTTGACCCTTGATGCAAAGAACGAGTGTCCCCTTATAGGATGCAGAATTTAGTTTGTGTGCTTGTTCAATGAAAGCCCTTGTTCATGTGTACTGTACAAGCGTAGATGAGACCTGTACTTTCATGATATAGATTTGTGTGTTAGTGTGAGAGAGAGAGAGAAAGAAATGAGGAATTGATTTCTATTATCAGATTACTGCATCTGGAAAACTGCAGGAAATGCTGAATTATACTCCCAATAAAAAGATCAGGAAATATTGAGGAAACGAATTGATCTCCATATTTACGTTGCAGTGGTGTGAGTGTGAGTGAGTGTGTTTGGGGGCGCTAGATACTGTAGCATCTGTTTCCCTGTCTGTCTGCCTCATATTTGAGGTTGAGCTACCCTCTCTCCCTCCCTTTGTGTGTGTGTGTGTGTGTGTGTGCATGTGTTGCCCACGCCTTGCGGCCATTCTGTCTCCCAGACAGCTGTTTGGTGACCTGGTAGCACCCCTCTTCTCCCTCCCCCAGCATGTCATACACACACACACTCCGACACTCCCACACACACACACTCACTCCCACACACATGGCAGTCCAGCATGTCTGCCACCTCTGGTATCCCCAAGCCATCACACACACACACAAATGCAGACACCTTCAGTCCCACCCACTCCCTGCTCTGATGAGCTTTGTCCATCCACAGTTGGACTATTTTGGATATTTTTCATCAAACCATCTGAATCGTATTTTTTTTTTTACCATCATCACTAGAAATATAAACATATTTTAATGGTTCATGAACAATATGTAACATAACCCTGAGTTTGTTGTTTACTGACAATCTGTGTTTGAATAAATGCTGCACACAAGTAGCTGAATTATCCAGACGTGTTTTTGACAACATCCAGCACTGCAAACTCCGACCTAAAGATCAAGTTATACTAGAAAAGAACTGTCTTGTACGTCATATTGTGCAACCATGGCAGAAAGCAAAACTGTTTGTAGCTGTCATCTGTTGAAAGGAGGCCAAAAAACCAGCCATCATACAGAGCGTAGAGACGTGATATTGTTTAAATATACAGGAATGTACATCTTCAGACAGTCTCTCCTGGAAGGCCTTCATGGCGTTGCACTTGGTCGGTCACACGCAAAGTGACAGAAATAGTTGTGCAAAGAATGAAAAACTTCAAACCCCTCGCTCCTTTTCTCACTTCACAGCTGGTCAACCTCAGGATGGAGGGGTGTGAATATCGGACTGTCGGTTTCGTCAAGTTACAGAAATTGTCAAACCCAGTCATGACATTGGAAAGGTGTGGAAGGAGGGGTTTGTTTGGATATATAAGGCATCCTTTAGCAGGTAAATAATTAAGGTCATGGGATTTTGCACTATTTTAGTTTTCAGCAAACCTTGTGATGTCACCTCTGTAATCCTGAGGGACCTGCTGCCAGAATTATGACAGGTGAATTAGCCTCATTGGCATTTAGTCAAATGCATTAGCTGTATGTTCAGTTGGGATGTGCCGTGCCCCCATTCCTGTCTGTGCAAGAATTGTGCAGCCAAAGTGTCTGGAAAGTGTCCAACATGAAGGCATCAGCGTGTCATGTGACATCGTCCTTCTGGCTTCAGTGGACCATGATGGCTGATTTGCACAGGAGCAGTTTTGCAGCAGAGGGTGACACAGTTAGAGGGAGAGAGCACCTTCACATCAGGTGCGATCGGCGGACATGCTGATGTTTGAGGGGTCCGGACAACAAAATGCGAAAACTGAGAAGTTGATCTAACCTTTTGTTCTGCTGTCTCCATAGATGAAGATCGGACCATCGGTCACTCTGTTATCTGGTGGAACAGAAATGCCATCGACGTCCTCTTTAAGGAAGATAAAGCTCACTGAATATGTTTGAATGGTAAATGCTAGGTTGCACTTAAAACTTTTTTGATGGCAACGTAGTTCAAACCAAACAAACAAAAAAATTGTCTTTGCAATGTGTGTTTCCTTATATGTTTCAGCTGTGACCCTAACAGTCACTCTGTGCATCCTCCAGCTACAAATGACCAAAAATGACAAATAGGTCACTGGTCAAATGAGTGCTATTGCATCTCCATTTATGTGTCAAATCAATATTGAAAGAGGATATAGTAGATTGTCTGTCTGCAGTACACTGGGATAGATGCATAACGGACTACACAGACACTATATAGGAAGCGACAACATAAAATGTCAGGCCATGACAAGATTATTATATTCCTATGGGAAATGGAAATGTATATGTGATTCTTACTTCCTGTACTAAAAGGCTACATCTCTGTTTATTTGGATTTGAACGCTCTTACAATTTGTACTACTTGATAGAACGCAGTATTATTAATCCCCCCTTTTTAATATCCTCAAAGTCCTCCCAACCTAGACTGCTTAATATTCACATGTGACCTTATGGCACCTGACTGTAATCTTATCTCTGATGGTATCGCGGCAATATTGCTGTCGGGACACACCGTAATGTGTTTGTGATACCCAGTAATGAGTTCGTAGTAACCTGACTGAGCCTGATGGCATTTTTAATGTCACAATGGCATTCAGTGACATTTTTACCACATCCTTGCTGCTTACAGGTTTGTTTTTGTTGGTGCATGTCGCCCGTCCTTGTAGGAACAGTAGAGCTTTTTCTTCTACTGTGACGAGGTCGCTTGTTTGTTTACTCTCCTCGGATACGAGGCGCATCTCAGCTCCACAGTGGATCCTAAAGTGGCCGTTTTACAAGCTGCATGGATGGCAGGGATTTCTGGTACATCCACGGGCTGGAAAAGAATCAGTGGCCAGTACCCGCCCCCCCCCCACACACACACACACACTCTGCCTTCTTTGAGCCTCTCCAGTCGTTTGATAGTCGTTTGCTCGGTCAGGTGTGAATTGTGACTATACACCCATTTGTGAAGCCCGCATTACTGCATATAACACCCCCTCCCTTGCTCTCATCTCCTCTCTCTGATGCTCTCCCTCTCCTCTGCTTTCCCTCACACACACACACACACAGAGAGAGAGAGAGAGAGAGATTGTATGGCAGAGAGATGTGGAAATTCACATGACAGCTTCCAAGTCAGAGGTCTGGAGAGGCAGAGATCCACGACTGCTGAGCCTGCTAAGATGCAAGATGCAAACGATAGATAGATAGATAGATAGATAGATAGGTCGGTAGGTCTGTGTCATAGGTGCTGACCTTCTCTAGTGGGCTGATGGGGAAGTTGAGTAGAACTGGCATCTGACATTTGGCCTGACATTTTCATGAAATCCTTCCCATTTCACATCAATAGGTGGAGCCAAGAGCTCCTTGTTTTATTTAACTTGCAATGTGTATTTTGCTCTAACTGTCCCTTTATTCTTAATGGCCTTTAAAGAGAACTCTAATTTCACCTATTAAGGTCAGTTTACCCTATAGGGAAGGTATCCAGCCCATGAAGACAGTTGATTGTCTGACTTTGAAAAGTAAAGTAAGTCAAGTAGTCTAACATGACTTAAGTAAGATGGCTTTTAAGACTGGAACAGAAAGTCTTGTTCCACTCTGGAGGTGTGGAGGTGCTGTTGCGCCTACATCTTTCAAACTTCACAGAAGATGCATCTTGGTTGCAGTGTCTCGTATCCAGCATTTTTGCAGGGACTCAGTCAGGATTTCTGCACCAGTTTCTTCTTTTAAATTCTCCCATAAGTCTCCCATCTTTGAGCGGTTTGCCAAACTGGGGGATGGATGACTATGCAGGGCAAAAATATGGAGTTGAACAAAGTTCAATAAAAGCGATTAATGTAGGAAAAATAGACCAATGATAAGATAAGATAAACCTTTATTCGTGCCACAGTGAGGACATTCACATTGCACAGCAGCAAAGAGGACAGAAGTAATTCAAACAAGCTAAAAACAAAGTATTAATAAATTTACACCATATCATTTACAATTTACATGAGAAATATGAAATATATGACCAGTACATACACTATGGACAGGACATTGAGATAAGAAATTAGAGCTTGAATAGTTCTCAACTTGGATCCTTTTTTATTAGTTGCTTCCCATTTCTTGATAACGATGGACAACAAACTGTGAGTTGTGAGGGCGTGATAGAAAAAGTTTGAGAACTAGAATAGGTCTGACTGTAACAAAACAGATTCATTCAGAAACTCTGAGTAATTAAGAGGAACCAAAAGTTTGTGTCCCTTGTTTCCAGGTCGGAAGGAGTCCAGTTTAACCTGCTGCGCCACCTGGAGCCCACAAACTTTTGGAAACTTCAGTGGAAATTCTCAGGTACTATCTCGTCTTCTTGTGGATTATCTAGTAAGATTTCACCGCACACTGACACGAGATTCATTTTGCGTCCAGCAGTCTGTTTATTTGTTTCAATTAGCTTAAGAAAACATGGTTGAACCGGCTTTATTTTGCACGAACGGTCTAATTGCTCCTCGTGCTCCCTCACATCCACTGATTCTGCGTGTGCGCAGCAGACGTTTATGAATATTGCATTCCTCCTTGCACCACTGCTCGGTGTGTGTTTGATCTGCTCTGTTTGTGCTCCAGTTTTGTCGGATGGTTTGAATGTGCAAAAAAATCCCAAAAGGCATGAATGGAGGGAGACATGTTGTTGGCACACAGAGAGGGGGGCATGGAGAGGAAGAGGAGGAGGAGGGGGAAAAATGTAGTCTGGATCATTTACGATTTAACCCAACTCTGCTTGTGTGAGTGTCTCTCGGACTGAGCCACTTCCTGAAGGAGGTTTAGCGCAGAGAGAGAGAGAGAGAGAGAGGGAGAGAGAGAGAGAGGGGGGAGAGAGAGAGCGTCCATCCATCCAGCTGCCTCTGCCTCTGCCTCTGCAGAAGCGCGCAGGCACACGCGCAGACAAGACGCGCGATAATCGCACGCACGCTTGCACGTTCAGCACTCTCTCTCTCTCTCTCACGCGCGCATGCACACGCGCACATACACGATCAGAGAGAGAGAGAGGGAGAGGGGGAGAGAGACAGGGAGCGGGTCCCATGCACGGTCTGCAGCCTTTGCCGCTCCTGTAGTAGTCAACGTGCGCGTGAGTCTATGCGTGCGTCCGCCGGCTGCTCACCTGCTTCCTCCTCCTCCTCTTCTCCTCCTCGCCCGGGACAGGAATAACGGGGATACCGGGAGCTGTGATCACACAGAGGCAGGTCTGGTCTGAGCCCCCCTCTCCCTCCCTCCCTCCCTCCCTCCCTCTCCACCCCCCCCCACCAGCAGCACCACAATGCGCGGGGGCCAGCAGAGATTGCAGTGGAGAAGAAGAAGCAGCAGCACCATGAAGATTGGATTACAGTGATTTTTTTTTTTATCCGCAGCTTGTGAAGTGCAAAAAAAAAACCGGGGGATTTCATTCATTATTTTTGGAGTCCGGTGGGAATAATTCATCACCACAGATTTTTTTTTCTTCTTCTTTTCTTTCTCCTGTTGTGTTTGTGATCACCATCCGGGGCTGCATGGTTTCTCAGAGGAGAGAGGGGACTGTTGCAATGTCATCTGGCACCACTGTTTTGGAGCTCTGTGGAAGGGAGATGCTGTAAGTACTTTGCCTTGATAGGTTTTTTTTTTTTCCCCCAAAATGTGAATTTAGGTTGTGGTGATCGTGCACGATCTCTGTCTCTGCACCCCCCGCCTCATCTCCCACCTCATCTTCCCTCTCTCTTCATCAGGCGCCGTGCGGGTTTTTTTTTTTTTAACCCCTCATCCAAAGTGCGGCACCCGCACTGTTGAGAGCACATCTGTCCCTAAAACACAACACAGTATGAGATGCAAACACACACATCTCTCCTCTCAGCTCTTATGTCCCTTATCACAATCCCTCTCATAATGCATAAGGTTGGCGCAGTGAGCGGAGCGCAGGAGGCTTCAAGGCGCATCTGGATCCAGCATCTCTCAGCCGGCCGGAATGAGCTGGACCCATTTATTCCTTTGCATTAAATTCCCCCTGCACACATAGACTCACTGTGCAGGTGATATTCAAAAAAAATAAAGTGCCCTCCTTTGGTAGTTGGGTGCCCAGTTATAAGAACAGTGGAGCAAAAGCAGAGTTTTACGCATTTTTACGCACCATCTCCAGGATGGGTGCGCTTCTCTGGTGCTTCTGTCCAGAGGTTGGATAACACACTGCGGGGTTTTTGCTCGTGGCACAGGTTGGCACAACTTCCAGCTCCTCTCCATCCCACACCAGGACAGAGCAGCCAGCCTCACACGATGGAGATCTCCAACAACTTATTCCTCTTAAGTTGTGATGAGATTTTTTTTTTCAGGGTCAGATCTTTGCGCCTGTGACAGAAAGTGAACACTGGCTTTGTCCAAAAAAAAGAAAAAAAAATCACTATGTAAAGAGGAGCGTCTCGGAGAAGAGTGGAGGAAGCAGGTAGATGTTGTACCAGCAGGGGTCGCACTTGCATTGTGTTGGGTTCCATTGAAGTTAATGGGGGGATCCAAGTGAATTTACATCTCCCTCTCACCCTCCTCTCCCTCTCTCCTGTTCTCAGGGTTCAGTCACGTTGTTGAAGCGCAGTTCTCCTATCACACAGCTCTCTCTCTCTCTCTCTCTCTCTCTCTCTCTCTCTCTCTCTCTCTCTCTCTCCATGTAAAGGCGCCAGCTGCAGCCCCTGGAAGGGCAATCCATATTTTTATGACAGCAAAAAGAAATAATGCATTAACCCACTACCTCCACACATGTAGATTGAGGCCCTACTGTAAATTATAGCCACTCTTCCTTTATGGTTGTCCTGCTTTTACCTTTCAGCCAGTTTGTGTGTGTGTATTTGTTTCAGAGAGATTATCGTTTTTGAGCATTGCTGCATTCAATATACGACAGTAGCACAGGCAAGAGAGAAGGATGTAGGAAGATAGTGAATGAGACTGTGTGTGTGAGTGTGTGAGAAATGGATGTGATTGATTTTTAACACACCTTTATTTGCATATAGATGAAGACACTGTTCACCAAACTCAGCTCTGAAGTTCAGCCAGTCAGAGGATACTTCTTCTTCTTCTAAAAAAAAAAAAAAAAAAAAACGCGAAGGGTTAAAGTCGCCCCATCAAGCAGCGGGCAGATTGCTCCTGCAAAGCAGCGCTGCCGTGCTTCAAATTCATCAGCATTGTTCATGGCTGAATAAGATCTGAAATCACCTCTGGCTTGGGCCTTCAGAGGTGTCTTCAGAGAAAAGATTCCTTTTCCTGTTGGGCAAAAGATAGAAACGCTGCAGGAGTGGAGGCCACAAAGCAACACGGGCAGATAAGAAATAACCTGCCAACCTCCTGCACATCCAACCACCTGAATGACAACGTATCATCTTTTTGTACGATGACAACCATCAGTTTCTCCTTCTATGCCAGTGTAAATGTGTTTGCATGTCATACCAATGAAGCAAATTGAAATGCAGAAAGGGAGGTCTGAAACGGGGCGCCTGCATGCCAATGAAACAGAAACTGACTGATGCAATTAACACTAAAAGAAGTGAAAATAAAGGAGTGAGGAGACAGACTGAAGCATGGAGTGTAATCTTCCGGTGGAGCAGGGAAGCATAGGTGTGTGTTGGGCATCAGGTAGAGAGAGAGAGAGAGAGACTGTTCACACCCATTATATAAGAGAATAGTGGTCTTTCTTTGTCAGTCTCTCTCTCTCTCTCTCACACACACACACACACACACACACACACACACACACACACAGAGTAGGTTTGCAGGGAGCTAAAGAGGTATGTGCAGCGGGCAGACAACATGTTGAAGCCTGAGTGGTAACAGACGATTACTTCCACTGGGCTTCTCATGGGTGCTCATGCACACGTCAGGGCACACAGAGCAGATGGCTGGGGCCTGAGAGAGAGGGAGAGAATGAGGGAATGGCTGGGAGAATAAAGGAATGAGCTGACAAAGGAGAAGAATGTTAGAAGAGATGGGAAACTACAGCGCTACAACAAAGTTTGGGGGGGGGGACTCACAATGTGGTCAAAATCGAAGCAGCAGAGGTCGAGACATCCCGACTTTTAGTTCCTAAAATAAGCTCCAAAAACGCTTTACTTCTCATAATGAATCTTGATGACGTCTTTCTGCCGGATGAATGATTGCGTCTTCCAAATGTGGAATCAGTGGCGTGACCCTTTAATTTTAGGGAAAAAATTGGAGCTAGTTGCTTCAGAAGTGGGTGCTCCCGTGACGTCATTCCTGGGACCAATTTTCTGTTGATGTGCCTTTAGTTTCTGTTTTTCACCCTTTCAGCCAATTTTCCACAATTTCAGTGTTTCATTTTGAACAGAACAAAAACAGATCGCTCATGCTGCTAATGTAAAATGCATCACTTTCTGTGCTGCAGACTAATAAGACACAGGTGGTGAGAACAGGGCGTGCAAAAGCTTTCAATTGTGTAATTTTGGGAAATAAAAAAGAGAATGAAAACAACAACTCAAACCTAATATTCTTTCTCAAAAAAATCCCTTTAAACATTGTTCTTACTTTGTATGCAGGGGCCTGTAGGCAGGTCCTAACTTCAGCGGCGCATTTGCATTCATACAATTTCTTCTTCTTGGTGTCGGTTTTCGTCAAACGGCAGAATCTCATTTCAGAACGAAACTCTACTGACATAGAAAAAAAAAGGACGGACGGATGCAGAACCGCGGGAATGAAACTAGCTGAGAAAAAATAGGGATGAGAGGAGGAGGATGATGGCAGAGAAGGGGGGAAATGTTTTGGCATTGATGAATAGATTAAGAGAGTTTAGTTTTTTTAGTTTGGAGTTTTTTGACACTTAGTATTTGTTTAACTGGGTTGACATACAGCAATGAGACAGAAGAGATGGAGCAAGATGAGGCTGATGAGCCAGGGCTGGAGAAAGAATATAAATATGCGCTTGAATATGCTCGAGGATGGAGAAAAGAGTTGTGCTCCTGTGACTTAGAGGTTAAATCCATAGATCTCAACATCCCTGGTTTGAATCAGGCTGGGAACCTTTGTGCATCTTTCTCATTTTTGGAAAGGGAAAGGACACATAAATAGAGAGAGAGAGAGAGATCAGACTCAGATGCAGACATTCAGAAACAGCTGGTAAAAGTTTGCAAAGGTCAAAAGTCAGCAAAACAGGCTGATAAGTACAAATAGTCAACTAAACCAAACATATTCAAAATTCAACGAGGACGCCACACAACTATTAAAGTGCTTGACAAAATTGTCGCTCTGCTGCACGAGGAGGCAGATGAAGGAGAATGTGGCCCATATATCACTGCTTAACAAGTCATTCGAACGCCATGGGAATTGATATGATGCTATTTTCTGGTGGGTTCAGGGACCTGGCTGCCTGGATTTCCTCTCATTCAGTCCCAGCCAGCATTATAGCGAGGTCAGCCACTGATGGGGGCTGATACGGCCCGGCTCCCAAAGGCTCCCACACCAAACATACGTAAAAGCTATTTCTTCATGGAGGTCAACACGTCAATGCACAGGGGCATTGGACAGCGTTGTCGAATATCATGTATTTATGAACGCCAAGGAGCCTAAACTAGCCTAGTCTGTCCACTATCACTTTCTTGATGATGTAATCCTGTTGAAGCTTTTTTAAAAAAAATAGAATCCTCTGTCTGCTCGGAGTTTGGAGGGACTGACGTAAGAAGGAGAGGGGATGAAATGAAAAAAGAAAAGATGGCAGATGAAGAGGCGCGGCTGTGAGACTGAATATACACAATGTGCCTTCAGGCCCGAAAAAACCTTGGAGAGAGAGAGAGAGATTATGAGAGACCGTGGAGGAGTATGGAGTTGGTAATATAAAATGTCTTGTGTAAGTTGGTGCGGTGGGGGAGAAAGGTGCGGAAATGTAGAAGTATGAAACCAGTGTGAGGGATGAAGGCAAGGATGGGGGGATAAGTGAACAGATGAATGGGTGATGAATGGATGTAGAGTAATGGAGGAGCCAGTGCGAGATGGGGAAAAAAACCTCATCTGACATTAAGGGTAGTCTTCTGCAAACCAGAAAGTATGTATACACATGCGTCCTCTGGGCCGTGGCATAGTAAAACATACACTTATCATCCCGGGTATCAACCATTCTTGGCCCCCGACCCTGTAAATAAATCATATCCATAGAGTGTGTTCAGTATGTTAATCTAATTTTAATGCCATTTAGGACGACAGAAGGAAGAACGAATGTGACCACAGCGGCAAATGTAATCATATTAATCATCATGTAAAGATAATGCGGCTAAATTATTGATGCGCATGAAAGCTAGTGTGTGGACGAGGGGCGATGGGCTTTGTGGCAGCGAAGCTATGTGGGAATTGTGGTAATGGTATTGCAAGAGAGACATTTCACTGCCTGTGTGTGTGTGTGAAGAGTGTGTTTCTGATCTTCTGATTTCAGTTTCTTATTCACCATGAAAGTGATTTGACTTTATATGAAGACGTACATGCACAGAGAGTATTTATGGTTTATGCCTGGCATGAGGTAAGAAATAGGAGTCTCTGTGTGTGTGTGTGCGTGTGAACGATAGCCAGTAGTATGGATGTGCCTGCCAAACATCATTTACTGTTGTGGTGCCAAGAAACGGTAGCCTTTGTGTGACGACAAACTGCCCCAATCCGATTTGGCCGGGGATGCTCCCTCTCTTTCCTTCTCTCTCTCTCTCTCTCTCTCTCTCTCTCTCCCCTCCTCTTTCTTTTTGCATGTCTGCATCTCTTTATCATTGCACTACTTTTTTTTTCTCTTTGCATTGCCTTTACTTCATCTACATCAGTTTTCTCGCCCTAAAATCCCCATGTGACGCCACAGAGTTGAGACCAGAGAGAACACTCTTTTGTTAGTCAGATTTCCACGCCGCTCGTTGGAAGTGAAAGATAATCTCGTCAACAATGAAATGTTACTATAAATATCATAACTCACCAAATTGGTACCAGTTTGACCCTTTTTATAACTCCATGAGTGCACCATTGCTGTAGCTCCCACGGTGGAAGGTGTGTTTTCCACTCGAAATAATCTTTTGAAGAGGATGCTGCACGCCCTGAAATGATATAGCAGCTTGCAGCATGGAGAAAGAAACATTCCCCCAAATCCCTCTATGTACAGTATGTGTACAGTATATATGGAAGCATTTACGTAACAGTATTATTCGGCTGCTCTGCTCACATTTTCCAGACTGTGTGGGCTTCATAACTCTCCTGCAACCCCCAGAAACTGCTGATGAGAAGCATTTTAGCAGTTTGATGGTCCAACTGATGCTGCGATATTAATAGTGAAATGTAATATATAAAATCATAATCGCAGCAGCAGCAGAATGGCCCAGTGATTACGAAGACAGTCCTTCAACTGGAAGGCTTGATTTAATTCTTAAGAGTCCGTCCTGCTCGAGTGCTCTTGAGCAAGCAAGACCTGAAAGGGGCAACAATGCAAGTGTATAATATCTTGTCACAACAAGATGGAGACAGTCCACTTACAGATACACACACCAATAATTTTGTTTCTTTATTTTTTAAATCTCAGTTTCATTATATTGGAGTGACCGTGACCTCATTTTGAGATGTTATCCAATAGCCCCTGTTTGACCATTTTATCTTAAATGTTTTTTGGTTCTGCTTCTCCTTTATTGTGTATCCCACTCTGTTTATCATCTTATATTATCAGCATAAATATTTCTATGAGAAATAATTATCAGTCCTATAGAATGAGTGGTTTCGCAAAGTGTCAGGACAGGCCGTCACGTAATCCCGCAGCTTTTTTGGGTAAAGAAGGATGACGGCTTCTTGACAGAGACACTAGGAATCCATTAGGCGTTTGGTTGCCCTGTCTGCAATGAATGGACTGAGATTTGGATGATTCATCCTCAGGTCTGCACAAACAGTGTTTATGCTCAGTTGGGCAGCGGGTAGTGGGGATGGCGGTGGCTGGTGGGGGGGACAAGCAGTCCTCTGCTTGTTTTAAAAACACAGGATGACACAGTGAGTCCACATGCATTATTCAGCTCACAATAGAGCCCTCCACCGGAGTCTCAATTTCATTACAGAATCACAAGGTATGACAAATCCTGGCCTACAGAAAATCATCTAAAACCATCATCATGCTTAAAAATAGACGTAGGTTTCTCAAGCAGGGTCGAGCATAACTTTATTACATTACTTACTTACATTACTTCTGGAAAAAGTTGATGACAAATGAGAAACTCAGGCCAGTTTACAGCAGTTGGCAGGCGTAGGTGGCACAGAAAACAGTTTGGAGTGGATTGCTTTGCTAGGTAGTAGTATATCTAAAAAATAGTGCACTCCCACCAGCATGCACTATTTTGGTTGCACGAAAGGTTTAGATATTTTGGGTATGCATCAACAGCAGATCCAGTCCTGCATCGAAATACAGATATAGAAGCAATATGTAATGATTGGATGCATAATACTAGCATTCATGCTTGTGCACAAGTTCAGGGGAATATTCTAAAAAAACATCTATCATGCAATCTTAAAAAAGCAGTTCAGCAGCATCTGCACTGCACTGACAACTAATTACTCGTTCAAGGATCCATGGCCTAACTTTCCACCATTTTTTTTTTTTTTTTTTTAATTTGAGATATTTTGTTGACTAAGAGAGAAACAGACAAAGCTGCAGGATTTAATACACCATGTCCTTGGTAACTATTAAATCTGCATGAGTCACTCCGCTGTACTGGTTGCTTATGAGGAGAGTGTTTTTCACACTGGTGTTTTGTCATTTATGTTAATGGGTGGGAACGCTTTGTGAATGCAACACCTTTCTTATGATCTTAGTGCTTAAATCTGCTCTGGTTTCAACCGCGGCCTGATGAACGGCAGCCCCCGTGAATCAATCACGCACCAGCGGGCAAAAACGCGCCGTCCTGTCAGTGAATCCATAAATCGTCAACAGTGCACATGGACGCATTATGTGGCCATATGTTTCACGCCCCTCTGGTTTTTCTCACGCTCTACTGTTCAGCGCACCTGCTCATATGTCTTACACATGATGATAAACCTACACACACACGCTCAATGTTTTATGCTCTCTGACCACTGGATGTCCAAGGAGGTCCAGTGGGTGTAGATGGTGATCTGTGTGAGACGATGATGTCACTGTGCTCCTGTGCTCTCTGGTTGGTGCAGAGAAGCAGCTGCCACTTTATTAGCACCGACTTTATCACTGTCTCATATGCACATGTTCACACATTCATGTACACATGCACGCACAAACATTTATTTCAACTGAGGAAACCCCCCCCCATCCGACCCTACGCCCCCACTGTCCGAGCCCCGCAGTGGCATCCCAGTCTATTTATAGCTCTGACTGGTGTGTATTAGTCTGTTCTTTTTGGCCTTTATGTAATTTGTCTCTTACTTAACTGTGATGCAAAATGATCTGTGTGTGTCTGACTGCTGTGCAACTGCTCTGCGTCGAATCATTTATATAAGAATCTAATAAATACAGGTGAAGAAACGCTCAAAGCAGCATCGGCGTCATGGGGTTGATGTAACTGACTTTATGAAACACAATATTTCTTTTATTCTATTCACGATTCACATCAGAGCTGCTTGATGGCTGATATTGTTGTCTGCTATAATATTGTTGTGCTTGTCCCTTCAGTCCCATCAGTATGACAGTGGCATACACCAGTTTTATATATGTGAGGTTAATGTAGTGAAAACCTAATATTTGATTCATCTTTTAGATTCATGATGGGAAAATGTGAATGGTTTGTTCAAACTTGAAATATTGGTTATATATGAACAAGACAGCAGCAACTTTATGGGGCTGTGCTACTTTTGGACTGAATACTAATATCAGCGTGCTAAGGCTGGTGCGAATAGTTTTGCAGGCATTGAAGAATCGGACAAATTATAATTTTGACCCGATGATGGCGCCAGATGAAAAGTTCAGGGATCACTAAAGTGATTACAATCATCTTTAGGGAGACATAAATGTGTTTACCAAATTTCATGATAATCTATCTAGTAGCCAATGTCACTGAAAAACTACAAATGTCAACCTCACGGTGATGCTAGAAGAACTAAATTAAACTAAGGGGATCCACAAAGTCATTTGGATTCATCATCTGGGCACCATGAATGTCTGCACAGAATTTCCCTGCAATCCATCCAATTGTTGTTGAGCTATTTCAGTCTGGACCAAAGTGGTGGACAGACTAACAGACCAATCAAATAAAATAGTACTTTGAATTTGATTATGTTCCACATACTTTAAAGATGGATTTCAACTCTATACTCACATACATGCAGATAATATTATTATCCTGCACTTCATCGCAGATAACAAGACAGCCAACTGGCAGGAAGTGTAAAAGGACTACAAGTATATGAATGTTCAGTACAGTACAGTTTGTCCATAGCTGTCAATCATAGCGCCCTCTTCTAAGTTGTGCGTCGGTCTATGCTGCAGGTACAGTGTTAAGATATTAGTCTTGTAAACTGCCTCTTCCGAATAGCGCAGCGAGCTCCTGAATCATCTGATCCTAGCAGTCGTGACCATAAAGCATTTACTTGTTAGTCATCTTCACTTTCTCTCACCCCTCCGCAACTTCCTCCCAAGGCCATCTCCCTCCCCACAAGGTTCATGTGTTTTAATACCGAGAAGAAGCGGAATAGAAAAGAAACATTCAACCTGGATGTGTGGGCTTAAAAAGCTGTGCATTAACAATTTATCTCCCCTGTCTTTTTTTCTCTGCTATCATCTTTCCTCACTTCTCTCCCCCATCTCCTTCTCTCTTTTTGATCTGTCTCCATCTCTTCTCCTTTCCCTCATCCTCTCTCCATGCAGGGGATGAAGTGGTTTGGCAGTATGTCCCTCAGCAGCAAAAGGAGTAAGAGGAGGAGTAGAAGGAGCAGCGGTTGTAGCAGCAGCACTGGTGGTAATAGTGTGCTGCTATCCCTGGCTCTCCTGGTGGCGGTGACCCTGATCGCAGACCCCGCGGCGGCTCAGAAGCAGCGAAGCGGTGGCCCCTCGGAAAAAGTGCCGGTCCTGAACATTGCCGTGATCCTCGGACGCACGCGCTACATCTCGGACCGGGACATCCGGGCGCTGTGGAGCAAGGAGGACCCCATCGACGTCAACGTGGTCACACTGCTGGTCAACGAGACCGACCCCAAGAGCATCATCACCCACATGTGCGACCTGATGTCCGGGACCAAGATCCACGGCGTGGTGTTCGGGGATGGCACCGACCAGGAGGCCATCGCCCAGATTTTGGATTTTATTTCCTCGCAGACGCTCATACCCATCCTGGGCATCCACGGAGGGTCGTCCATGATCATGGCTGACAAGGTATGGAGCAGTTTGTGTGGAGGATCATGGGTGGAGGGATGATTGCTGGAAGATGGATGAAGTTGTGGAAACCCATGTGGGGTATGGAGTGGACTGAATGGTTGAATTGAAAATGAATCAATGATTGGAATACAGCTTTGGTTTGGAAAATCAAGCGCGCACTTACCTGTCAGCTTTTACACGTTTGGCTGTTGGGGCTGTCGAGAGCTTGTAAAATGGTAATAATATGTTCTCATGCTATCAGACTGAAGCCAGTTAGCTCACATATCAGTGTAGCTGGTGTCCAGAGAAGGAAGCACCGAGAGGAACCAGGCAAGCATTGCTGGTGGGAAAAGATAATGTGAAGGAAGTTAAGGGGGTGGGAGGATGAGATAAGTATCTGCAGAGAAGTGTTGGAGGAATGGGTGGAAGAAGAGAGTATTTTTAAAAGCTGGTAGCGAACATAATGGAGGGAAGAAGAATGGATAGCTAAATGAGGAAATGTGAGGAAATATAGGAGGAGTAGGCGTTTTAGTAGCTTGGCTAATAGTGACTGCGTGGTAATCTTGGAAGTCTCCATTCACAGTGCAGGATTCCCTCAGACGGGGTGCGCGAATCCCGATTGGCTCTTGCACTTGAATAGGCAACGTCCCTCGCCTGCCAATCACTTTGAACTGTGAATGGGAACAGATGAGCAGCACACGATACTGTGGATTCATGAGGCAGCGCTTAGCTCCCGGGATTCATCACGTTCACAATGGGCGTATTCCCGTCTGTGTTATTTGCCTGGAAGATCAAAGAAGACTTATCAGGCAGTGAGGTAGCCTAACCTTAAAGATGCTACATATTTGAAACATCAGTGTGTCAGATTATTGACGGATACAGTATATGGTGTAATTATTGTAAACAAATGGTATTATCCAGCCGTCCATTTTCAAAATGACAACCACACAATCTAGGCTTCTTCACCACAACCTTTGACCTTCCCTTCACTTGCCTGAAAAGGATAAATAGTTTTTCTATAAACCTCTCTTTTTCTTCACGATCTACCGCTGCAAGAAAATCCCTTTCAGTCGCCCTGAAAGAATGGCATCCATCTTCCTATTCACACCATAAAGCCTTTCTCTCTCAGGCAGTCCAGCAGATTTCCCACGAAATCTGCCGGTGTAGCAGTGTAGAGGTCGGCGAGGCTGCAGAACCTCTCAGCTCAGATGATCTTGTTTGTTTACAGTAAATATACAAATGTCTCGAAGTTACCGCGGTAATGGTTTATTGATCCTGTAATGCTACACGTGGCACCTTTAAGAGGAGGGGGGGGAGGAGAGGGAGTGTTGAAATTGAGGAGGTGGAGAAGGGGAGCAGAGAAATGGAGGGGTGAGGGATAATCCCTCAGCTTGACCAGAGGCGAGGCTGAGTGGAAGGGAATTACAGAATGTCCTGATTGGCACCTGCCACACACCACCTATTTCAGCAGTGCACGCACACACACACACACACACACACACACACCTCATGTCCCCTGTCAGCAAGTGTCATTGAAACAGCAGCGATTCAGCTCCTTGACAGCGGGAGTATTTCCTCTGCAGGAACAGATGAGGAGAAAATAATCCACTTTAAAGCGCTCGACCCACCACTTTGTCTCCTCTTTGTTTTCTTTCTCACGTTTTCCCTCTTTCCTCCCGTCTTATCTGTCTATCTGCGTTATCTTCAGACCCACATGCTCCTCACGCTATGTGATGTTGTCTACCTCTTACCACAGCAGAGCTCATATAGGCCCGTGTATACCTTTAGTATAAAAATGGGGTGCTGTGTACAACCTAAACAAAAACATCATTTAAGAATGAACTGTGTTTGCTGACAACAGTTTTACAAAGTATCTATGTATTAATCTCCTTGATCCAATCATGTGTTTGACAAAGTGGTGAACCTCTCTCCATCCTTGCTTGTGAACGACTGAGTCTTTCCAGGATGAACCTTTCATACCCAATCATGATACTATCACCTGTTACCAATGAACCTGTTTACCTGTGGAATGATCCAAACAGGTGTTTTTGGATCAGTCCACAACTTTCACAGTCTTTTGTTGCTCCTGTCCCAACTTGTGGAGGATTATCATGGTTGGTTTCCACCAGATTTTCTAATAATACCCTGTGTCAAAGGGGATCTCGTACATCTAATAGAAAACCCAACCTGGCGATTCGGTCAAGGCTAAAGATGTAATGATGTGAATGTAGAGGTCAAAACCAGCCAAATGCTGAAAAATTAAACCCTAAATTGAAATTAGCACTCTGACATCTGGAGTGCTGCAGCTAAATCTTGAAATATATGTGTATGAGTATTAAAGTGTCATTTGACAATGCATCAAAGTTCAGGCTGCAACTGATTATTTTTTACAATTAGTCTCTCAATTGTGTTTCCAATTAAACATTTATAGTACAACACATCAAAAAAATCATCATTTACCAAACACCAAGCTTCTTCAAATGCTCTTTCCCAACCAACAGACCACACTCCACATGTACTAAATTCATATATATAATAGAAAAGAGCCTCAAATTTTCAACCCATCAGATAATTGATTTATCAACTAATCTTTTACCACCAGTTGCTATCATATAGTTATATTTTTTTTAGTTGAGATAACCTTTATGTGAATACATCAGTCTACTTTCATGTTTAATACTTTAATGTATCTCTCCCACAACCACTTTGCAGTTGCTCTGTGCATATTAATATATGTTAGACTGCACCATTTTCTATATGATTAGAGGTCCTGGGATCACACATATATTCAGAGTCAGCAGGATAATGGACGTGATGGTGTTAAGTGTGTGATATCCACCACCACAAACACACACACACCCACACACACACACACACACACAAATCTGTTTAGTGAGTGCTGCAGTGTGTTTCCATCCCAAACAGGGATTAGGATCCTTCCAGTGTGTCCTCGACTGTATCCTATCCTTGTGGGGTTTACACAGCCGTCTAACCTCCTTTTTAAAGTTTATATAACCGCTCACCCTCTGTAGGTTAAGGTTTATACGGTTACCCTCTGAAAATGTAAGCGGCCGAGTCTCTCTGCCGCCTTGTTCCACGCAGATTTCCACTAATCCTCATGTGAGGTATGAGGAGAAGCTCGCCTTCAATGATTACGCCTTGCATAAGACCCATAAGAAGGTGTGTTTGTCTATTCGCGATTACGCCTTCGTACTCGCGAGTGCACAAGACGTGTGTGAAATTTCCCCTTCCCCTTTCCTGCGTATATATGCTTTAATGCCTCGGCGTGCACTGAATATACTTTTACTCCCAGTGTGTGTTTCCTTTGCCCGTCACTTGGAGGCTGAATCTCTTGGTGCTTCCAGTCAACGTCATTTCCATGTCGACCCCTGGAGAATACGGAGAGCTTCCCCATTAAAAAAAAAAAAACAGATGCTACCTACACCTCGTCTCTTCCCTCTTTCCTTTCTTTTATCCCGTCTCCTTGTGCCCATCTCTCCATCCGTCCCGCTCGTCTTTCATTCTCGCCTGTTAATGAGATAAATGTTGCAGCATCTCCCCGCGTTCGTCCCTTCCATACATCTCTCAGCCCTTTGTTGAATAATGCATCGGTTTGCCTGTATTGAAAAGAATACATTATTGATTAAGGGAAGAAATGTCTTCCCTTCTCCGTGTTCTCGACGATTCAGCTTGAAGGTGCCACCTTGGCAGCTCCTTAAAACTGGGTGGGTCGAAAAAAAAAAAAAAAAAAATTATTTGTATTATTTTGTTTTCATCACTCACTTCCTTCATACTTTTACTCTTTTGTGATTTTGTTGCTTCTTTTTTTTTTTTTTTTCAGTTTGAGGCTTGCTCATTCCCTCGCCCGTTGTAATTGTGTGGGTGGATGTCTGGGCCGGCTTGTTGATTGGCTTCATGTAATTCCCACGCTAAATGGTTATCGACTCGCTCAATGGTCAATAATGGCAGCTGGATCATGTTGGTCATGAACACTGTGTATTTCTTAAGTCTTTGTTCGTGGCTGCTCTAACACAGACCTGCATATTGACGCGTCCGGTCTGATTTGTCCGACATCTTCTGCTGCTGCAGTTGTTTTCTTCTTTTCTTTATTTTTTTTTTGCATCTTCATTTTTTTTTAGAGCACGTCTCTATTTAATCACGGTCTGCGTGTGCCAGATGTGTTAACAGCAGCCTTGGGAGATGTCCCTTCTCTACTGCGCTTCTTGAGGGAAAAAAAACAAACACTTTGCTTCTGAATAAAACAAAAAGTGTTCAGAGAGTCGGAAAATATTTTTGATGTTCTTTAATGTTTCGCAGCGGCGTAACACTGCAGGTGTGTGTTTTGTGTGTGTGTTCTGCATGGTGACACATCATCCTACTTTTGCTTCTGCACAGTGATATCACCTTTAACTGCTGCATGGACACACACACACACACAAACAGTACTTTTACTTAAGAGCTCATCCCTTGAGTGCCTTAAAGAAACGACACTTCATTTACATGGACTTAATTAATTATTCAGTTATTCAGACCGTTAATTAATATTAATGAACAAATAATGACATATACTGCACATGTGAAGCTAAGTGGAGCACAGGCACAAGGCTCCCAGATTAGTCAGAAAGACAAAAAAAAGTGGAGGCTAGGAAAACTATTCTAACTAATCACACATCGCTGTTATTTGCATTTATCTCTTTCCAGTTACAAAAATCAAGTTTTGAACAATCAAACATTTTGTCACTTTTGCCATTTGTTATCCATAACACATATCCAAAAGTGACTTATTCCCAATTATTTACAATGGTCTCTAATTGGTGATTGCTAGTCAAATGATTCATTTAAAGATTAAGTGGGGAAAAAAATCTTGATAATAATATACATTTTATTCATAAAGTGGAATTTAAGATACTAAAAAGATACTTTACATGACAAACTAGTAAGAAAGAGACTAGAGACTGGACTTCATGCTCTGTGAATGAATGAATGAATGATGGTGAAAGTGTACACGACTACAACAAACCTCACCTGTCCACCCCTGGCTGATGTTGTCAGAGCTCCTGTAGATTTCATGGACCTTTCAACCCACAGAGGTCACAGCAGTACTTTTCCTCTGTACAAGATTCGGCATGGAGTGTGTTGTGGAGTGTGTTGTGTTGCTCTAACTGTGGTTGTCAGTCGATCCCGGCCTTCTCCCGTCCTCATGACATTGAACCCCCATTGGTCCCAGTGGTTGGGCCAGTGCCCACCATTGACGGGTGGATGACAGGCGCATTGTAAATAGCCTGTTTTTAGTTGGCATGGAAGCCATGGTAGCGATTTCTAGGTTATCACATCGATGAAAAACATGATGATCTCAGAGTTGTTCCTTGTGTACAGTAAGTCGACTGACTGATCGGACTCTGTGATGACCAAAAGAGGAAACCCTGCATCGGCCACTGTTACTCAATGTTTCCATTTAACTAATTGAACAATGACGCACAAACACACATTAGATATACCCACGCTGCAAGTGTATTTATGTAATTTATTGATCCTCAGTGGTGAGACTTGTCGATAGATCCCAGGATAATGAACAGTGTTTTCTGATCATGCATATTGATAAACTCGAGTGCTATAGTTCTTCTATTTGTGTCTATATGCATGTAGGTGTTTCATGGTGGCTGTCACGGCGGCTGGTGTCTGAAAGCTTGGGGCTGAAAAAAAGTTTTTCATCCCAACTAACCACACGCGCCCGATGTTGCTGCCAGCATTAATGTAGTAGATGCAAACATTTGTGTGCATGTGTGTTTGTGCTGTTATTGTGATCAAAGGACATTATTCATCTGTCCCTGTTGTTGTCTCCCCTCGGGCGCTATAATTACACACACACACACACACACACACACACACACACACACACTCTGATGTTTGCTGCTGCCTGCTCGTGTCAAACAGCAAATCAGAGCGGGAAGGGAGGGACGGAGCGGGAGACTGAGAGAGTGGAGAGAAATAAGGTTTTATGACATCATTTATGAGTTTGTCCAATTAGCGTGGGGAGACGCTGTGATTTTGTCTGGCTTAAACCGCACTGTCATTTAACTTGAGCATATTCAGCTGTGTGCCTCGGTACTGCATGTGAGTGTGTTTGTGCTTTATCAATATATTGCTAACACAGGCAATCTGTATTTGTGTGTCTGTAATTGGCTGTGTGTGTGGGCACAGACTGTGATAATGACATCACTTGGGGTGTTGTCAGATTTCCTATTACACCGGTAAGACTGTCCTCAGTGAGATTCCCATACTAATACTTCAGCTCTCCTCGTTGTGTATTCTTGGCGTGTGTGTTGCATGTGTGTGTCCGTATGTCGCTGTAAGTATGGAAACACTTGTGCGTGCATGTGCTGCCGCCGTATGTTTCAGCGTGCGTGTTATTCCAATAGCTAGATGCAGCCGTCTCGCAAATGAGGAATGGCCTCTCACTTCTCAAAGGGAATCGATTTGAATGAATATGTGGGACCAGAGGAAATAGAGCTGTTAGCTCTTTTTATGAGTATATTTCCCTCTCCCTCTCCCTTTTCTTTCTCGTTTTCCCTGATGGCATCTGTTCAAAAGTATGTAAAGTTTTTATTTGTGCTGCATAGTTTGAGCTTTTGCTTGCCAGCTCACTCCGTTCCCCCCGTCGCTCTTCCTCTTGGACCAGCTCTTCTTCCCTTTCTTCTTCCCTCTCTCCTCCTCTCCCTGTGTCCTCGGCTCTTTCTGCCTCTTCCTCCTCCTCCTTCTTCTTGCAGTGTCCATCACTCTGTCTCTCAGGAGAGCCTCAGCTTCAGCCTCAGGAACAGGAACAGCAGCAGTGTGTACAGGATTGCAGCAACGTGCACACACACACACACACACACACACAAAGTTACACAAGCACATGGTTGCTTGCAAAAGTACATTTTAACAGTGCCAGCTGTAGCCTGGTAGACGAGTCGGTTCAAGAGCTGTAAAAACCCTTTTCTGTTATAAAATCAAGTGAATGGGTTGCATTGGCACGGTGAAAACAAAAGTCACGACCCGTACCATCAAATGCATCCTTTCTACTCTTAACCTAATTGACAAAGGATGAAAGAACTAATGCTCTGTTATGTGATAGCTAACCGGAATATAAATTGATTTTGATGTTGTACTCGTGTAGGCATTTCACTTTAGTCTTTAATCTTCTTACGTACTTCATCTTCTACCATTTTATCCTTCTGCTGCTACTTAGTCCTCATTTTTTTTTCCCCACCCTTGTCTTCTCCCACTGAACGAATCGCACGCTTTTTTTTTTTTTTTTTTTTTTTTTTGCAGGAGTCGTCTCCCGCTGCGAGAGGAGCTCTAATGACGCTCGGTCCGTGCTCGGTGTGCTCGTGACGGCGTGCAGGGATTGATCAGGCGTTTGCACACATGTTGAACAGAGCTGCTACATTAACATGTATTCAGACTATTTGTTTGGTGCCATTATTGCCGTACAAGTGTTTGCCTGTGTACCAGCTAGGACGCATTGTCAGTCCGTCGTGTCATTACAAGGATAAACAAACAACAGCCTGGCTAACATCAGACTAATCCTCTTGTCTGTTTGTCTTGTGTGCATTTGTGTTTTTGTGTATGCGCGACTGACAAACAAGTGTGTGCGGGCATGCATTTTTGGGTGGGTGTGTCCATCCATCTTTCCCGTGTGTTTCTCGTTGATTAACCCAAGTGTCTCGGCAGTAAATTGAATTTCTGATCTGCTTGACTCGACTCTTGTCAGCCGCCATAAGCCGACAGAAATACCCTACAATAAATATAACATAAGCTCGGCGACCGAGAGACTGAAGAGGCACACAGAGAATAACACAGCTATCACAGCTTTGGAGGAGAGAATTTTGTCATCTTGGCTTAAGCCTGACTAATATACAGATAACACATGCATGCAGTTGCTGGCTGCGAAAGTCTTTTCATTCCTCATCTTTGTGTCACGAGGCAATTGCATCAGCGCGAGTATAAATGTGGGAAAGAAAAAAAAAAAAAAAAAGCTCCGGTTGCTGAAACCTTCAAAGACACATTTGCACATTTTCAGAATGTTGCAAACGTCTGATTAAATTGTCTGCACTCCTGTTTTTCTTTTAAGCTGCAGAACCTCAGTGGATCTTAATTCTTGGTATACGCTGCAAACTGCTTCATTATGAGCGACAGCTACTCATTAACTAGAAGCATCTTTCAGGAGCACTTGTCAATCACGGTTATGGCAGAGGGGAGAGGGAGACGGAGATGTGAGCGAGAGGTTGATTTTTCAGACCGTATTATCAGCACCTACTGTCACTCACGCTCCTGGGATACACACCGATAAATATCAACTAACTTTGCCCTTAGGGATGTTGATCTGATGGCTTATTTATGTTGACATGAATATGTAACACTAAACTCATCGCTCTATTGATTTCATCCACCCTGACAATCAGAAACAGATTGACGGCTTGTTCGGGATGGATAGTTGAAAGAGATTTCCTGGTAGTGTTTAGGGTTATAAAGTTACCGCTCTCGCAGGCCTGCAGCTGCAGCCACCTTGATATATGTGGCTCCGTATGCGGGCCGATCCCCCAACAAGTCCTGTGGGTGGTGTGTTCCAGCGACAGAAGGCAGTAAAGAAGCCAGAGACAAAGAAGAACAAGAGTTACAGGCTATTTGTTTTGGCGAGCACGCCGGAGCCCAATTCCCGTACTGTAGTTACATTTGCACACACAAACACCTTGACTTTTTAATTAAATGTGAGCATATTCACAGCTGTGACAAAAAATTATCTTTGAGTAAGCATGAGATTTAATATCTTTTTTATAGTTGGCCCCAAGTGTTATTCAGAAGTAGAGTAATGGACCTTTTTGTTCTCCAGTGCTATTTTTTTTTTTTTAATTCTGTCTCTTACATTGTTACTTTTTTGGAAATATCATTAAAATCTGAAATGAAAATTATATTGTCAAACACATTCAACAGAACCATAACAACAAAAAAAATTGGCAGACAGAACTTTTCAAAATGGCTGCCTGTGTGACCTGTTACACATGCAAACGATGCAACGTGCCATAAAGTGATGCTAAATTTGTGAAACAAGATTCCACGTCAGTCGGTGTGTGAAGATGGAAAGAATGCATTGTCCTGTCGACTCTACCTCTTATCAGCTTTTACCTGCATTTCTTCCCCAGTTGTCACAGTTTCTCAGAAAAAAATGTTTTATTTCAGTCTATCGTTAATTATTGATCCATTTCAATGACCCGTTTTTCATGAAACAATCGCTTATTTTCTTTTTTACATTTTACTTTTATGATTAAAAAAACAGTATGTTTATTATTGAAATTAAGAGTGTGAGGTTCTTTTCATCTTAATTGTGCTTTTCTAATTGACTTTGACAACACTCATGTTCTTATTGCTATGAATACAACTATTTAGGTCGGTCAGTTTGTGCTGATGCTGATTCACCTGCTGCATCAGCAACTGTTGTTATATGAGATTTTTTTTCAAATTATTTCATCTCCTCAATAGTCTCCCAACCTGAGAGCGATGTAAATTCAAAACGGCGGCCACGGGAGCTCGGCTCGACTGTTCGGGGGGGGGGGCAACATGGGCAATAAAGAGAAGGAAGCCCGGGAGCCTTTTAATACGCATGCTCAGTTATTAGCCGTTTTTTATGAGGTCAGTGAGGCTTGATTATGCCGAGTGGTGCAGCACACGCAGACGCAGGTTATCTTCTATACTGTCTCTGGTGCAGTACAGCGTCCACGTCCTGTGATTATTGGTGCAGTCCATTCTCTGAGATCGCTCCTGCGGTGGCTTTACCTACTTACTAAAAACCACGCCGTTTCCCTTTGAGCTGCTGCAGGATTTTGAGTGAAAACACACTGTGCTGCTTTAAGTTTGATCTAATTAGACGAGGTGCGAAAAGAGATGGACCTCCCACTCCTCAAAACTTCATGTCGGGAAGATGAGGGAGAGGCAGATGATAGATGGAGCAGGAGGCGTTTTGCTGAGTTTTTTTTTTTTTAAATAGGTCATTGTAAAATAGTGAGGGGAAAAAAGTGGCTCAGCTTTCATTCAGGGGATATAACTGCTCTGTTGATGAGCACAGCGCAGGCTGTCAAACCAGGTCCTCCTGCCTTCCTGTGCCTTCTTTCTCCCCCTCTCATCTACATTTCTCATCTAATCTTGAAAGTCTATCTGTCCTCCCCTCTCTCCGCTTCCATGACGGCGCTGTTAAGTGTTTGAAGATTGAAGTGAGAGATTTCTGCTGGTATCCATCGCAGCCATGTCGAAAGGAGTTGGCAACAGCTGCACCCCACGCTCCCTGTCAGTGCACACACACATGCACACACACACACACACAGCACTTAACAAAGCTATGTCCCTTGCCCTCCGCTGCTTTAGGTTTCAGGAACAAGAGTGATTCCGCTCTTTAATGGCACCACTTTTTCTGTCTTAACCTCCTTTCCTTACCCCTCTACTCCATCTATTTCTGACTTGAAAGAGCACACACACACAAGTGTACACACAGCACACACACACACACGGTCACGCAGAAATGCCGTTGCCAGATTACTCCGCAGTGTCTGCAGCGAACGAGCACAATCACGTTAGACTGGGGCCGGCTCTCGCTTCCTCTCGCCCGCATCCCGCTCGGAGCCGCTCTGGCGTAGCAACACAATTCCATTAAAACGGACCACAGTCTCTCCCTTTAGTGTAGCGTAGCCCAGCCCGGCACTGCACCATGTTGGGGGGCAGTGAGCTGTGCTAAAAGACAGGGAACGGAGAGATGCAGGCAGCGAGAGTGACATGAATTAAATATCCCTCCGACGAGCCTCTTCCTTGTTTCACTCGTCTCTCCATTATGATGGAAAGCCCCGCGGAGCATGAAGTCAACCTTAATTGTTCTGAAGTAGCGGGGACTAGATGGGTGCGAGGATGGATGGATGGATGGATGTGAAAAAAGAAAGGGGGGGACGACTTGTAAGAATGTTCCCGTGTGACAAGCGAGCGAACAAGCTGCAAGCACCGTGGTGGGGGGGGGGGGCTCTCAGGAAAATGGCATTATTCATGTTTTATTGGCACACTCAGTTTATTTGTCTCTCCCTCTCTCCGTAATGTGCAGCCAGCACTTTGCTCTTAAAACTTCAGCTTTGGGGAAAAAAATAAAAAGAAGAAAGGACGCTGCATCGCATCCATTAACATGAAAGACATCTTAAGAGGTCTTGTCGAGAAACGTCCTTGCCTCCGACCGTCTCCTGAAAGCCACACGTGCCGCACATCTGCAAACTTTGAGGACCCCAAAGCGACATTAATAGCTTCGGCTCATGCTCATCCATTTGGCCGGTCGTGTGTTCTTAACTTGTCGCACCTGACGTTGTACATTGGCGTTCTGTAAGCGAAGGTATGAAGCATGCACTTCAGTGCAGTGGACACGGTTTTGCGGGAAGTCAGCATGACAGCTACACGATTTGTAAGTATCCCGCAAGCACAACGTTTATAAGTGCAGGCTCCAGTGGCTACGAACGACGTGTCCCTCCGCATTTTTGTCTCGCCAGTTCAAATGCTGCGGCGAACGCCTTTTTTTTTTTTTTTTTTTTTGGAGAGAGAACTATTTTTAGTTTTCAGGTCATTTGCAACTTGTCTCAGCACTCCGGGTTCTTTTAACTGCAGAGTCCTTAATATGAAGTCCTTAAAGTGTCGTGTCGCATCATGTAACTGACGTAGCGCAGCGAGCTCTTCGCTTTTTAGATCGCGGCGTTGCGGAATTCAGCTGACTTCAAAGATGGGGGGGCGGGGAAAGAGAATGGGAACGACTAAAGAGTGACTCAACAGCTTTCTTTCTCCTTGAGACGGCGACAGAGAGAGAGAGAGAAAGATGGAACAAATGAGAGAGTTAAAGACAGAATAAGAGGTACAGGGGGGAAACCAAAGAGAGGCTGAGGGGCTTTTAAAGAAGCAGCCTTTAATTAAGTTGATAGTGCGTGTGGTTATTAGCGATAAGGTTTTGCTGAGAAAGGTCCGTGCGCATCGTATTAACCCCTCCCTCCCTCTTGCATACTGTAATTACTGTACGCAACCCCCGTTAATACCCCAACTGTGCGACCCTCAAATCCATCCTCCTGGCGCATGATGTGATAAAGGCTTCAGAAAAAATGTAAATAAGATTGAGTCAATGAAAAATCTGTGGTTGATAAATTGTGTTGCTGACTTAAATTAATAACTGGCCTCTGTCAATCTTTTTTTTTTTCCCCATATAATTTCTGCTTCAATTCATGTTAGTGCATCATCTTATTTAATGTGTTCAACCTCTCGTCACATTTTTGTCATAACCGCTTATGCATTTATTGTGTGCATTTTTTTTCCTCCACGGATACATGTTTTTAGTTTTAAGTGTATTTTCAGAGTTCATGTCTGCGTTGACACTGAGTGACTCCTTGAGAGTTTCCTGCAGGAAATATAAAAATAAAAAAGCAGAAGCACTCACAGAAGACGATCTTGTAAATAGTTAAAGCAGTATTAGTAGATATTTTAGACACTTGATGGCAGCAGAAGAAGCTCTAAATGTAACTTTAACAAACCGTGTTGTTCAGTTTTTTCCCAGCCACTGTCAGACCGATTGCAAACGACATTAAGGCCAGAAGGAAACACCACCTCATTCACACTATGGACACTTAACACTTGACAACACTCGAACACAGACTGTGTTTCTGTATTTGTCTACCTCACCTCCTCTTGTTCTCCATGACTACCCTTATCTCTGTCATACAGAGGCTTTTCCCAGTCCATTGCTTTGTGTAATAATTCACTGTCCAATAATTCAGAGTGTGTATTTTTATAGAATTATAGTGTGTATTTGTTGTTTTTACCTCTACTTTCTGTGCAAATGGAAATAAATTGAATGGCGAAGGTGTTCGGAAACAGTTACCTATTCACACATCCTGCGCACATGGAGGAAAATTAGTGTTCAATTAGTATCGTGTTCAGTCCGATATTTACTCTCCTTTTAGCTCTGTTTTGGTCACCGCCAACTCTAAAAAAAATGAGTCCTTTTTCAGCACCCAAATGCTCCGCTGTGCTCACCAGCTCACCACTTCGTACTGGGTTAATAGTCTGCTGTACTCGATGAGACTGTGTACAAGTTTGTGCCCTAAAAACCAAAAATAATCAGCTCAAAGGGGCTAAAATGCTCCATAAAGCTGAGGGGAACTGCAGAGTCAGGTGATTTTTATCTGTGGGTTCTTTCACATTACATGAAGCCATTTGCCTCATTGATCATATAAAAGTATTGATTAGTGCTGCAAGATTTTTAAGCTACACCCTTATATATTATTTTACCATCTGTTCCTCTATGTTCTCGTTTAGTGTTCCACTTCCGTCCAGCTTCAGCTCCCCCCTTCCTCTTCTCCCTCTGTCTTGTTCTCTGTCCTTTTCCCTTATCCTCCCCCCTTTCTCTCCATCTTATCCAGACTTTGGTGCTTTTGTAGTCTTTTTGGGAGGATGGGTGAGACATAGGGGGAGGATTTAAAAATAGCAGAAGTAGCATGGGGGGGAGTGGTGGAGGGATCTGGTAGGAGGGAGTGTTTCAGGGTCAACGTTGACAAATGGGTCTGCGGAGTTAGCCGGGGCTCCGGGGAGCACCGACAGTTAGGTCAGCGCTCCCCGAGGGGGAACAGGGAAATGGGCTTTTTTACCTGCCCAAACACCTGAGAGAGAGAGAGAGAGAGAGAGAGAGAGAGAGATTATGTTAATCTTTCTCGACCCTGAACCAAGTATTGTAGTCAGCTGACTTAATCATGAATCAACCACCATTCATTCCTCATCACCGCCACCTTTCCCTCAACTAAACCAAGTAGTTGAAATGAACTTAACATTAAGGAACGTGAAACCCTGTCCTCAGCATTTTCACTGGGAATTTGGGGTTCTACCAACCTGGGGGGTGTTTACATTTAACAATTAGAAAATAAAACCTTGTGAATGTTTTACAGGCTAATATTTTTAATAGTCTCTGTATTTAAATTGTATTACACTAAATATATAAATAACAAGAATTTGACTCCTGGCTGTGTGAACAAAGCTTTGAATCAGTGTTTAGACCTTCAAAACAGTTAGTGAAATAAAAATAACTTTATGTTTGGTGTCTGTTCAATGGCCTTATGCAACATGCAGACAATGTAGAGTTTGATTAATAAATTATTGAAAGGTGTCACTGAATCTAGAAGTTTAGCTCAGTCATCTGATGATAATATTTATTACATAGGTTGCATCACATATGAAGATCTTTATAAAGCTTGCCCCCCTCCTACATTTGGACCATCATAAATCTCTTACATACATTTTTTTTATAGATTCTTTATAGGATTGTGAAAATCCTACGTATTTGTTAGGTTTATGAAATGTTATACGAAGACTCACACAAATTTCAGTTTCATCACGAATTGATTGAAAGCTTACTTTGCAAATATGCACAAATGATACTGGTCTGTAATAAGTGTGGACTGGGCCGGACTTGCCGGGTGTGATGATGGGATATCCCCCTCTCTGCTTTTGATATACCCCCTTGTGGTCATTCATTTTTGTATCCCCAGTGGGAATGTGTGTTATCCCCGGAGACTGAATAAATTAAATGTATTTGTTGGTGCAAGTTGATAAGACACAGTAGCTATTTTAAAAACATGTTATGGATCCTCCTGAGTCGTGACTGGATTGAACTCTCATATGTTACAGTGATGATGATGATGATGATGATGACGGTGCCTCGTGCTTGACATGACACCATGAACCCAGTTCCACATTTTGTCCCTGCCTTTGTCAAATTAACTTATTTTAAATAATAAGGCTTGACTTAGTATTGACATTCGCCAAGAATCGAAAGTATCCATTTTCAGTGCAGTATCTTGTGCTGCACAAATGTAGGCCTACCACTAGTACCAGTTTTGTAAATATTAGATAACGTACGCCCCTTTATAGAGGTTGACATAATGATACACGTATGCCCTTAAAATAAACTTCTTTACACAACTTCCCTACAGACCAACTCCTTGTCCTCAGCATGAACTTCCTCCCAACGCCGGCTCCAGGTAAACCTCCACTTTGTGATCGCTTAGGTAAGCTGTCCTTGAGAGAAGCGATCCTTTATTCTCTTCACTGCAGTAAACCCACGCTCTGCTTGGCCGACCCTGGCTTTCTGTGCCTGAATACTGAAGCTCCTGAATGAATAGAGACCGAGGTTTGCTATTAAGGGGTTTGAATTAATCGATATCACTGACTTTCAATAGCTCATTTAGAGGCTTGATGAGAAGTCATGACGAGGTGAGTTTTTTTTTTTTTTTTTTTTTTTACGCAAGTTTCTGTGTGCAGGATTTGTGCATTGGCTCAGGCTCGAGCGTGTGGGTGCAACGTGATCAGGCTTTTTTTTTTTGTATGTCTGCACGCGTGTGTGTGTGTGTGTGTGTGTTTGTTTGAGATGTTAGTTTAGTCCAACCTTGACAAGTCGGAGAGGGCATTGTTAGTGCGGACCCGCTGAGGAATATGCCTTGACAGAGACACAGATGTGCACACGCATGCAAAGAACTTCCAAACTCTGTCACAGTGAAATGATTTTAGTGAACACAATCTACCTCTTAATACACACACACACACACATACACACAATGATTACAGCTTTTATAATTACCATTTCAATCTATTTACCTCTTAAACGCCGGCTGTTTCATCGCGTGCGAGGTAGATCCTAAGATGTGCTTGCGTATGTGGAAAAGCAAAACACGGGTTTTGAGGCCACACACCACGTGCATCCACCGCACACACACACACACACAAAATGTTAAGCACAGTTAGGTATTGATGAAGACTAAAAGCTCCCTCATTTAACTATGGTCTCCCTGCAGTATACTAGCTATAATTTATTACTGTCTGCAAACACACACACACACACGCATAAATGATGGCTTTGCAGTGCTGTCACTGCAGACCAAGGCCAGCTGAAGCTATTTATTTAGCATTCTGCTCAATGCTTGTGTGTTTTGTGTGTGTGTGTGTGTGTGTGTGTGTGTTTAGCAGTATCCTATAGCTCAACAGCAAAAACAGCTACTTGTTCTACAGTAATTCATTCATGTGTGTGTACTTGGCTACAGTATATTTCCCCAACAGCAAGATTTGCCTCCAATAATCAATACACCTTTACTGGAAAGCTCAGGTAACTAAAGTAGGTAAGAGAGCACACTGACACCTTTATTATTGCACGTGAGGCAATTTCAACTGAACACTGCACTTACAACCCAGATTCCTGAGTCCATGTAGTAATCTCCTTTATACAACCATGTGTTTGACAAAGTGTTGAACCTCTCTCCATCCTTGCTTGTGAATGACTGAGTCTTTCCAGGATGAACCTTTCATACCCAATCATGATACTATCACCTGTTACCAATGAACCTGTTTACCTGTGGAATGATCCAAACAGGTGTTTTTGGATCAGTCCACAACTTTCACAGTCTTTTGTTGCTCCTGTCCCAACAAACGTGTTGCTGCCATCAAATTCAGAATAAGCAGATATTTACAAAAATCAATGACGTTGAGGTCAAGCATTAAATATAGTGTCTTTGTACTGTTTTCAATTGAGTATATGTCAAAAAGGATCAACAAATGATTGCATTCTGTTTTAATTATGCTTAACACAGCAACTATTTGGGAATTGGGGTTGTATGTTTTGATAACATTGCAAATGAAAGCAACACTGTATTACATTATAAAATAAGTTCAAACTAAAAAAAAAAAAAAAGTTTTAGGTGCCACAACAACAAAATACATCACTTACTTACTTCAATCAATTTTAAGCAACTAAATCCACACAGGTAAAGTTAGGGAAACCATCATGTTTAAAAAATGGTGGTAGATTAGGAGGTGCCATTGCAATGTGCTGTGTCGTGTGCTTTGTGGACCATCAACATGGATCAAGTGTTTTGTGCCTTTGCTACTGGAAACTACCGTGACAAGATTGCTTGTCAGGAAACTATAAGCACAAGTTGACCTGTGACATGTGTGCTCAACAAAGCCAAATTATCCAATTGTTCTTTTATTTTATTCAATTATGTCTGTTTGTTTTAGGGCTTAGCATATGTGCTGTAATAGTCTTTTTTAAAAGCTGAGTCTCGTTTCCACTTTTGACTGTCATCTCTGTTTTCTGGAGCCATTTAAAGCCTGTGTTTTGCACAGGAAATGAAGACGAAGGAGACAAGAGCCCAAGGTCTAGACGACGCGGTCCTTGCACGGAGGAAATCGGTCATTTATACACAAAATAATTCCGTGCATGACTTTACGAAATACAAAACACCCATTCCAGCTGGAGACTTTCTCAACATTTAATTAGCAAATTTGTACCTGTCACTAACTGACAAATAACCAGTTGTGGGCTCTCCAGAGCGATCACAACAGCAGAAATTGTTTTCTCTCTTACCTCTTAATCTCATAAACAGGGAAATGTCGCAAATGAGAATTGAATGAATTATCAGTTAACACAGTAATGCTCCTCCCATGACGCTGGCAGCGATAGCTGTCGTCAGAAAGCATTTAGAAGAGTTGGGATAACTCGGCACCAAACCAAACTTCACTTCAGAGTCCTAAAGATAGAGAAGGTGATGACTAAAAGATATCAAATGACGCTGTCAAAGAGCTGAAGGAACATTTGGAAATTCAGTTTGCTGATCCAGCCCTCGCGCATGTCACGGCGTCTGAAAACTGTCGCCGCGGTTTCTTTAAACATGATTTATTAGCATGAATATTTCCATATCAATAACAGTGTTTCCGCTTGTTAGCCCAGTTTTTGGCGAGGGAATTCAGAAGACGTTCACGTCGTATTTACATGTCTCACTCACACGCACACATGCACACATGCACACACACAGTTTCCATCACTGAAGAGGACATTACATTGACTTGCGTTCATTTCCTGGAGACCTAACCACAACTATGACCTTAACCTTAACCTAGGTCTTCACCCTAAAATGTAATGAGTTATGTCAATGAGGACATGTGTTTTGTCCCCATATGTGACTGTGTCAACAGATTTATGTTCCCCCAACATGAGCACTACTCATCCTCACACAGTGTTGGATTAATGAGCAAGTTTTCTGATGGCAAAATGACTGCAGGGGGCGTAGTGATTAAAACTGGCCGAATGGGATCACACCTCCTCTTCACTACCTTCCCTTGTCTCCTCTCTCTCTCTCCTCTCCTCTCCTCTCCTGTAATAACTGAATAAAATAAAAAAAGGGCCCAGTCCACCCCCCTCCCACTGTTTGGTGATTTCTTTTCCCATTTCTGCCTGCTGCAGCATTTTACAGTCACTTCCTGTGCGTGTGCATGTCTTTGAAAGATGCACACAGAGAAAGAGTCGGCATGTGGGTGGGTGTGTGTGTGTGTCTTGAAGTGGGTAAATTGTTTTCAAGGTTCCTTCTCAGCTTGCGGCCACGTATTCTTTCAGATGCTGTGTGTGTGTGTGTGTGTGTGTGTGTGTGTGGGTGGGAGCTGTCAGGTGTTCCTGTCCCCGTGGCGAATCATCTGTCTGCTCCTTAGGGGTCGTCGGCAGGTGCTTTCTAAACAGGCCTCCCCCCCCCAAGACACCTCTGTCCTTGTCTCTGTCTGAAAGTACCCATATCTCTCTCCTTTTAACTCTCCCTCACACCTATTGTACTTTGTGTATGTGTGTATGTGTGTGTGTGCATACATGAGGATTTTTACGTCTCCACACCAGCGACAGTCGTGGCTGGAGGCATTATGTTTTCAGATTGTCCGTCTGTCCATTCTATTCTTGTGAACATCTCAGGTTTGACTTGAGGGAATTTCTTCAAATTTGGCACAAACGTATTTGGACTCACGGATGAAGATCAATCAATCAATCAAGAATTCAAACATTAACTATGATGAAACTTCACACTAATGTCTAATAGGATTAAATGGTAATATCTTCATCATATCCATCTTGTTTGATGACCTTTTAATACATTTTGTAATTTTTCATAGCTTTAACACACTTCAAACCTCAATGCTAAACCAAATAGTTCTAGCAGTTTTACAGATATTAGACAAAAGTATCAAGGTGACATTTTGGACAATTTTATATTCAAGATTTTTTCATTCATATATATTTTTAATACAGGAGAAGTGCATCACTCTCATGGCCAAACACGGAACACGTTTGCAAAGGATGATGTTTGACCTCTTTACATCATACAAAGAAACTGACTTTTCAATCCTTCAAAACGCAGACTACTTTGTTGATGGTCTACATTGTAGGTTTCATTTGCAATTACATTTCCTTCTCTAAGACTTTGACTCATCTGCCTGAGTTTTATATCCTGCACCCGCCAATGCTGCTCCTCCTGACCAAAGCTTTTAAATTTTGCATTGTTTGGCCGTACCGCGGGGACGGAGATCAATTCCACAGCATTGCGGGGCAGTGGGGATAATGAGGCTTTTCCATTGATTACAATTTAATTGAGAGGCAGTGATGGGGCCGATGGAGGCCGGAAAGGCTATTGAAGTCACTCAGCGCTGTGAAGCTGCCCCTCGCATGCCTCCATTCTTCATCAGAGAGCTCCTCTCGTTCCTTCACTCTTTTTCGCTGCGTGTCCTGCTCCCTCCCTCTCTCTCCTTCTCTCTCCACTCTCTCTCTCTCTCTCTCTCTCTCTCGTATCGACGCTATACGGACACAATGGAATTAGGCCCGTCATTGTTCCTCGCTGTATCTCTGACCGAGCTCCGGGGGCCGCTGGAGATGATGCAGCTGAATGATAAGCGAGTCTCTCAGCGCAATCACACCCTTCCAATTTACAGCTTAATTCAGCTCACTTCGCTCTCAGACACTCAAAAATCTCCTGTGTGATTCACACACGCACACACACACACACACACACACACACACAGGCAGACAGACAAAGCAATAGACTCCTCTTACACAAAATCCCCCCACATCCACTGAGGCAAATTGGTAAACTACCCTCAAACTTCATCTGTCTCGAACTTCTCCCTTCACTCTCTCTCTCTCCATTCATCTCCCTCTCTTTCTGTTCCCTCCTCTCCCCTCCCTGCCTGTGTTGCAGTACTTGGGGCAACACTTTATCATTCTAATATGAAAACATCTCTCCGGTCTTGTACACCAAGTAATTGATCCTCTTTTCTGGGGTTTTTATTTTCTTCAATTACATTCTGTCAGAGTGCTGACAATAAGAGAGATGCGCAGACTGGCAGGCCGCTTTCCCTCTGTTTGCCTTCTGTGTGTGTGTGGCATTTACTGCTGAATCTCCATCAGATCCAGATGCTTTGTTCTTATTTTACATCTGAGGCGCTACGAGTCAGCTTGCATAACACGCGTTTGCATATGGGCTTGTTTTTCGTGTCTGCTTCTTCATGTTTAAGTGGTGCTTTCAAGTCCTGCCCATCCTTTGGTGTGCAGACGCTATTCACATCAGTAAGTTCTATGTCCTACACCTGTGTGTACATTATAATGTTCATATGAAATTGTTATTGCACTAGAAAGCACATGCACGTGCACACACACACACACACGTATGTGTGATACTGCTGAATAAGTAATTTGCCTGAAGCGGACGCAGAGCGATTGAAATGTTCCCAAGGACAGATGTAATTGCATTTCATGTCCTGTAGTGGTGGACAAACACACACACACACACACACACACACACACACCTTGGCATAATAATGAACGTGTACTTTCTAAACAGTGCTTTCTATCTCCCAGACATCTTTTCAGGGTATCATTTGTGTGTGTGTGTGTGTACATACTCCCGAATGTGTGACAACACTTCACACAAAAAGGTCACTTTCACTTTAAATTAGGTAGAGGGAAAGTAAGGAGAAGGAGGAGAGGAGGGGTGGGCAGGAGGTGGAGGTGTTGGAGCAAGAAGAGGAGAACAGGGCTGTGATGTTGGAGGAGTAATTGCTCAGAGTGTGGGGGGGGGAAATAGATGGACAGTTAGAGAGAAAATAGACAACACAGAGCGATCAACAGGAAGTAATCTGAGCGGATAAGTGCATTTTTCATTTTCCTGTTAATAACACTAAATTGGCTCGTCCCACGGAGCCTTTTCATTATTTCTTTGTTTAACTCTACTGAACGTCTTTCCCGGACAGTGATGTAAAAGAATAAGTGGCTCATGGAGAGGAGGTGAGAGAAAGGTGGAGGAGGAAGTAGGAGGAGGAGAGAGAAGAAGAGAGAGAGTGGCAGGTACAGTAGCATCAGCGAGTAAAAACTCTGGTAATAAAATACAGATTACACCGTGTCGCAGCCTGTCCTTCAGCTCTTGGCAGTGCTACTCCCACCATAATCTCCACTGTCCTCTGTGTGTATGTGTGTGTGCGTGTGTCGGATTGACCCTTGGAGGTCACTCGCCCTAAGGTAATGGCTCCATTAGGAAGACAAAGAGCTGCACTCCTGGCTCAAACACGACCGCTCTCTATATTTCTATCTTTGTCGCTCCCCATCTTTTCTTCCACTTCTCACCTCGACGTCCTTTCTCGCGTCTCCCCCTCTCTCTCCCTCTCTCTCTGACAGCCGGGCGAGTGTGACATAAAGACACAGCGCGAGACGACAAGATTTGCGACGTCGCTCGCCTCATAAATTTATCATGTGCAATTTCATCATGCTGACCTGTGCGTGTGTGTGTGTGTGTGCTTGTGCACACACAAACGGGCACAATCTTGCTGGCCTTGTGTTGGAGACAGTCATTAACCCTCTTACCCTCTTCTCGTTATCTCTCCCACCCCTCATCCTCTCTCTGACTCACAGTACGCGTGATTTGGTGTGTGTGTGTGTGCGTGCGTCCATTTGTGCCCGGCATTCATCTTAATAAATCAGCAGTCTGTCTCAATTTTAAAGAGATTGGTTTGGGATTTGAACCCGCGTCGAGTGGTGATTAGTCCCGGCCTATAACCAGCTGAAGTGGCGTCTCTTTGCACTGTGCCGTTCACGCTCAGAAAAGGGGTTGTCAAACAAAAAGTTCTCTGTGTGCTTGCAGCCGTAATTGCCTTTTAAATACCTGCTCTGCCAATTATGTTTTCTCTCACGCTGCGGTTCAGGAGAAAGAACGGTTCTTTATTCACAGATCAAAGGATATTTATTGAATTCATTCCTTAAAGGAGTGCTACACATTTAAATTGTTTTTTGTTTTTTTTGTGAGTGTGACCGTACTGTGATGAAACACATCAATGCTGGTGTTAATCTTACCAACTCTATAAATTATTAATCAGCATTTCATGGGTTGAAAAAGGCTCAACACACCATTTTAAATCAGTCCTGAATCTTGCGAGGCCCAGTGCTGATATAGAGTCGCCCAGAGGGAGTAATTCATGTCATTGGAAAAGAAAAAATGGACGCCCTCTAATCAGACCTCCAGCCGGCCCCCACCTTTGAGTGGGTGTGAAACCATGCTCATTTTCAAATATCTGCCGATCGAGACTCATTGTTCGCAGGAGTTTACGTTATTTATTTTTCAATTCTTTTACTCTCACAAAGGGCCGTGAATGCGCTTCTAGTGTCTGTCAAAGCTCCGGTGGACTCTCTGTGCTTCAGTGTGGACACAGACAGTCTGACAGCAGCTGCTCATGCCTGGTTAACTCTGACTACCGGCTCTACGCAGCTGTTCCCGCTACACTGAGCGACACCGTCGGTACGTCACTCCGGTCTCGTCTCCTCAACTTGTGCGTCACACACTACGTAGCCACGAGGCTCCCAACAGTGGCTTACTTCTGCAGGCCTCTGCTGCATCTTTTGAACATGCTGGAGAGGTCAGACGTCAAAAAGCAGGATTTGCATCGGTTGATTAAACCTGTTCCACTACAAATCTGCTAATTTCTCCTTTCAAGCTGTGCAAACTGTCTGTGAGATTTTCAGTAATGACAGTATGTGCAATAACCATTGTTACTGAGAATTTTAACCACTTAAACAATATCAACAATGTTTTGATTTTTTTTTTCATTTACCTTCTCATCATGTGACAGGTGGACTAAGGAGTCATAGTTCAGCAGAGTTCATAGAATCGATGCATTCAGACATACAATGAGGTGGGATGGCTTGAGGGCATAATTTGCACATGCAGCACCAACTGAGCAAGTTTTTATTTTGCACGTGCATGTGCAAAGCCAAACTTTTCTCAAATCTTTACATCATGCCACTTGATGCAACTTCGCACTTCTTATGGTTGTGCCTGACTGTTTGGCAAATTTCCATCTGAATTAACTGTCATCCTGTTGCTTTGTGTCTCTTTGTCATTGTGAATCTGAATGTGAAAGCTGAGCAGTTCTATCTTTGCTCTTTCAATAATGTAGTTTAGATAACTTATCCCACTTTAAGTCTTCATGCTTCATTTGCATGTTGTGTAATCCAGAAAACAACGTCATTGAGCGTCGCTTCTGCCACTTCAGGGTTTGCTTTTACGTTGTTGCAGACATACTGGCGCTCTGTGAGCCAACAGACCAGGGAAAGCGGTCAGATTGTTTGCCTTGTGCCATGTGGCTCTCTTTTGTTGTCGTTCGGGTTGGCCCATTTCTTGCCGCACATTTGGTGCAGCCAGACTGAGATCGTGTTTTCAGAGGAGGCGTGCTGTAAAACAAGCACAACCTCCACCCAGCTGGTACAGTCCCACTCTCAAACATGGGAGATCGTTTTGTGCTCTTGAATGACACATCTAGGATGAGGGAAAGATGGAAAAAGACGCATCATCTCGACATCACAACACTTAAACATGCTACAAAGATTTAAAAAAAACTAAAGACGCACATGAGGGTTTTCTTTTTTTTCCGTATATGTTTGCAGGTGTGAATAAATAAGCTATAATAAGCTCAGAAATACAAAACAATACAACCCTCCACTTTGATTAGAACTGGGTCACCCTCCCTCCACCACCATCGCCTCTCCGTTTCAAGGGAATTATGGTCCCGTCTCACAATTAGACAGCTCTTTGTTCTTTCCTCAAGATACATGAGGGGGAGAGAGAAAGAGAGAGAGAGAGGGATGACCGCACCTCTCTCCGTCTGTGCTCGGTGTGAGAGGGCACAGAGTCAGAGAGAGTTAGTCAGAGAAAAGTGAGTAAGACGGCAAAAGAAGCCGCAGTGCTGGCCTACGAGTGTGTGTGTGCGTCAGCCTCCACATAACCCGCATGCCAGCTTAGGCTATTCTGCTGACTCGTCATTCTAAATACAATTACATGAAGGAGCGCAGTGTGTGTGTGTGTGTGTGTGTGTGTCAGTGAGCGTGTGAATGGGCGAATGAAAGAAAAATACTTATGAATACTCGGAGTCCCTAATCGCTCTCACTCTTTTCCACTGTGTGTGTATATGTGTGTGTGTGTGTGTGTGTGTGTGTGTGTGTGTAGGGGGATTTAGGTTGCTGCTTTCTCTGACTAAGCCTGTGTGAGGGTGTGTGTGTGTGACATCACGCAGCATTTCCCCTGGTTACTGGGCGTCCCGTTTTGTCACTCAGGGACAGAGATGAATCTCATTCAAGAGGTTGAAGAAGGAAAAAGAAAAACCTGAGAGGAGCCAAAACAGGTAGCTCGCAGAGGGAGGTAGACATGAAAGCAGGAGCGAGGAGTCAGATAGGGCCAGAAGTGATATTCTGTTCTCGCTGGAGGAAGATTAAAGTAGCCTCCTGCATAGCAAGCAGCTAAGTTTGTCAGCTACTGCCACAATGCCAGGAAAGAAAATAAATAAATAAGTGCGTGCATGTATTTTAACTTGTGTCTCTGTATTTTTAATGCTGCACTAGGATTTAATTTGACTGAAGAAAAAAAGATGAATGCAGTGAGAGTATCACATCCTCACGAGCTGTTCCACTGAGATTCTGCCCACATTCACAGACAGGAAATATGAAATTGTGTTGAGAAAAGCAGCAAATTAACTCATTTAATTTGATTACTTTTACGTTTAATGTTTGATTTTAAGATTTGGACTGAATAAGTAAACGTGATCATCAAGTGACATGGATGTATTTATACACACGGCAACATGGTAAAATTTCTGTGTGGACATTCAGGATGACAAAATAATGAATAGATTGTAAACATGTATGAAGAATGGATCTGAGAGGACATTGAACAACTTTAGGAGAGAGGAACTGAGCAACACGACTCCTCTCCACTGAGGAAACCAGGAAAAGGATGGACTAGACTAAGAACAAAGCCTTGATGAACTATATCAACTTAGTTTTATAGCTAATGTGACAGAAAATCCTCTCTCAACCGCTGACGCACCAACCAGAAACAAAACAAGACGAGCCAATTGGAATCATCTTTATCAACACCTGCTGAATGCCAGACTGTGTTGTCCCTGGTTTGTCTCACCAGATCCTGACAGGTGTGTGTGTGTGTGTGTGAGGATGCAATCAGCAGTTTTATACCGAAGGAGTCGGTTACAGCAGGAAGGACACAAGCAAACGACAACAAAACACTGACAGCGAAATAACATGAAGTGAAGAAGAAAGAAAAAACAAAGTGAAAGAGAGAAAATGCAGGAAGTGTGTGAGCGAGGGAGAATGTAAGTAATCTCTAGTTTATTGTAAGGAACATGAGTAAGCAGGACCTAAGACCTGTGGTTATTTAGTCAGCAGGTCAGTGGCAGCCTGTGGACTCACCTCAGGAGACACACACACACACGCACACACTGCACACACACAAGCAAAATGACTGACTGCACAAGTACACCATCGTGTAGTTTTTCATCACACACAGAAGGAAAACACAGAGAGGAAACGACACACGCACACACACACAGAGACACACGCAAGTACAGTACATCCGTTTGAGTCACCACGGTGACACATTGGATAGTATCTCTTGGAGGCTGTAAAACACACACATACAGTACACACAAACACGGACACACATGGGAGGGAAGGAAATGTAGGTTGAGTGACGTCATCACACACAAACACACACGAGGAGTGAGTCGCCATCAAACCCAATCAGACGGAAGAGGAGCGATCGCTTTTGTCATCACACACACACACACACACAAATTCTTCTTCTCGAGCCCCTTCCTTTGACATCACGCACACGCGCATTAACGACGACCGCCTGATTATCGGGTTGTTTTTTTCTTCACCGCGGCTGCAAAATCAAACGGTTTGTTTCTCCTTTGACAGACAGGCACGCACGCGCAGACACGCAGTGTGTGCTTGTGTGTGTACACAGATGTGTGATTCGTGCAAACAGCGCAGCGTGAAGCCGGAGCGGCGGTTCACGCTGCCACGAGCTGACACAGATGAGGGAGAGAGAAGACGAGCAGAGATTGAGGAAAAACCTAAAAGATGGAGCGAGGATACAAGGGAGGGAGATAAAGAGATGTTGTGGTTGAGAGTTGCGGAGTGTGATAGAGTGTGTGTTACACTTTATGTAGAAATATGCATGGTTTCTAGAGCCAGGGCCTCACTTTACTTTCTCTTTCATGCATTTGTCTGCATCACTCAGAAAGCAATTGAGAAACTCAGACAGTTTCTGAGCCATTTTGGAGGTGGCTTCTATTTTTAGGGCCGTATTTAGGCTCATTGTGCCGAGATGAAAAGTGAGCTCAATGCACTGAAAGGGAGGATTCGCACTACTCCAATCTCCGTCCTGCGATTACAGGAAGGAGCGAAGCCGAATCAGGTGCCGGACCGCTGCATTTTGTCGAGGGCCAACAAACAACCGCTCTGTCAGAAACCCCCCAGGGGGGCTGGAGGTGACGGATGACATTTTCAAACATGTTATCTTCCAAAGCTCCCCTTTCACGTTCAGTTCAGAGGTCACGCTTTAACATCCGCCAGACGGGTTTTTGCAGGAGTTCACAAGCGTTTTCAAGAGCTGCCGAGGTGAGTCCAAGGGCTGTGTTTACACGCGCTGGATGAAACCCAGACTCGCTTTCAAAGCTCCTCCTCCTCTTCTCATCCATTTTTCATGTGTCAGTCATTTTAGCGTGTTCAAAACCTCTTTTTCTTCTCAGGGGGCCAAGAAAAACGGATACGTGAATGTGGCCGCTAAAGCGAAAGGTAGACATTTGTTTTTGCATAACCCTCGCCGGGCCGACTGTCAAACGACTTTTCAAGACCAATTTAAAAGAACATCCTGAACCTCGGGGCCTCAACTGAGAACAAGGGGGGGAAAAAGTAACTCCCTTTCCGAGACAGATAAAGTGAAGTGCACACTGCAGAGCTCTCCATGGTCCTGATCCTGTGGGAGTCGGAAGGCAGTGTGGTCCACGGACGGCTGTCTGGTACTCACATCTGTCCACACTGACTGCTGCCAGGAGGAAGTTTCAGCCAATGACGAACCTGTCAGCGATTTCCCTTTTACTTGCTAATATCTCCTGGTTGCTGTGTCTTGCATATGCCTCTTTAATCACCGCATAAAAGTCAACAACTGTTGACAGGCTCTGTTTGCACCTGGGTTCTTATGAGACTGCTGCTGTCAATGAAAGTGATTGATTAAAACAAAAGAGGCCACTCCACTGATTTACCACATCTAGATAAGTTTAGTTTAGTTTGGAGCATACTGTCATCATGGGGGGACACATTTACCTGCTTTACAAACTGGAGAGTTACATTATGGGAGGTCCAAAATAGGGAAGAAAATGTAGGTTAAATTGACCTGTCCTTCATCGACTTTGACAATTCTTTTCAAAAATCTGTCTGTTATTATGTTGCAATGCTAAAAAGCTGAAATACTCCTTAAAATGAATTCTACACCTGTGTTGTCAGTACTTGACCTATAGCTTATCTGGAGATATTTGCCATGAAGATAAGATTTTTGTTTTTTAAAGCATATGTTAATCTGAAGCTGGTTGGAGACAGGATGGATGTTTGTGTGTGTCGGTGTGTGCGTGCATACGTCCCTTTGTGTCCGAGGCTAATTGCCTTAAAGATGCTATCACAGCTGCCATACCTCTATTGAGCCCCTCTAACCTAACAATCGATGTATGGGAAAAGTGACCTGGACAGAGAGGACGCACACACACACACACACACACACACACACACAGACAATACGCACATCCAGATAACTCGCCATTCCTAACAGAAACATTTACAGCCGACTCTCGCGCACACACACTTCACCACCCTCCACTTAGCATGCACGCACACACAAAAACACGCTGCAGGTTCATTTAGATGGATGCAGAGATGAGGGCTGCTTAATTTATTCACCAGAGCGTCCCAGCTAGAGGTCCAGGTGTCATCCTATCTATTGGCATGTGGTGGATTTAAAGTGTATTGGAGTCAGCAGTCCTCCCCTCCCGGTCTCCTGCATTAACACACATAATGCTAAATCAACAGCTCTCTGAAAGCCCGCTAACTCCTCTAACCCCGTAGAGACAGAGGGAGGGAGAGGAAGAAAGAGAGAAAGGGAAACACACGCACACACATGCACACACACTGAGAGGGCTTGAGCATTTTGAAGTGTGAGATATTAAGGAAGGGCACAGTGGAGGATAAAATGCTTTATGTTTGGACAAGTGTTAGTCGGGGACCTGAGAGAGAGGAGGGGGAGGGAATATGCTTCCTCTCCTCACTAATCCCTCTTTTTTTTCTCCTTCTCTTCTTCACATCCTTCTCTTCTCTTTCATCCCTCTTTAAAATTAGAGCAGGGGAGGCAGGGTCTCAGCGGCGTGTCACGGGCGCAGGAGCCTAATGGCTAATCATCACAGGCTGGAACAATGATGGCCAAAGACCGTCTTGGGACCCGACTCAGCTCTGGGCTTTAAAGGCCATGAAGTCTGGGGAATCTTTTCAGCCAATGAAGACGGGCGTTTGTGCCTCAGAAACATGGACACCAATATCTGTTTTCATGAAGCAGGTTCGCTGAATCTGTATAGGCCACATTCGTCTTACCAAGGTTTAGCTATTGATTTATGTAAACCGCTCTGGGGGAGTGTGCAGTATGGAGCTATAATACTAGATTATCTACATGTCTTCTCTTATAGTGACATTAAACATAACGACAAACCAGGACTGTATTCAGACATACATTATAACAAATATAAGAATTCATGCAAAGACACATCTTTAGCTGTAAAGGAGGTTTTATTGCGTTATGACTTCCATGTTTCTATAGTTTAGACGGATCAGCAGTTGTGTGTTTTGTCTTGTGTTTATTTACACTCTGAAGTAATAGCGGCAGCAAACATAATGGAGTTAAATGGTGGTTTTATGTGGTATCTTTACCATCACATTAATTCACACATGAGCATTAACTGAGCTCATTATGTTGAAATATATATACATTCTGGTAAACTGTCATATGATACCAGCTGACACACAGTCAGGCTGAATCACTGGGTCAGTCTGCTGAACATTGAGTGGAAATCAACCTGAAAAAAAACTTTTCATACGTAATCAAAAATGTATAAAAGTTTTGCATGTGCAATTTTCAAGTATGAAAGTATTTCAAGTATGAAAATGATGAACTATATAAACATGCGTGTTAGTCTCTGGTCACCATTTTGCTAGCTCGCTGCACCGCTTGCTTTACTCACGCCGCGTTGCGTGCGGTGCTAATTTAACCGTAGCTCCTTCCTTTATGTGCAAGACTGGAAGGTCAACATTCGCTGTAGGCAAATGTCACGAGGTGCCGTTTGGATGCTGGCTGTGAAATGTCGGCGCTGTCTGTCCTTCAGTGTTTGTTGTCCTGTGCCTTTCTTTTTTTTCAACGTCCGGCCTGTGTTTATGTCGCTGTCCGTGCGTGCGATGTGTGTGTGTGTGTGATGGCTGTGCTGCTGTTGGTGCTAATGGATTCGCTGAGAGAAACACTGGCGGCCACCGTGTCAGCGGGGGTGTGAAGGCAACACTAGGGCGACGTGTGTGTGTGCGCATGCGTGTGTGTTAGGGTGTGAATGTTGTTGAGTCCGGGGGAATAACAATGTGAACGCTTTCATCAATTTAGGCCAGCAGGAGTGAGACGGAGACGAGGGGACGATTAAAAGGGTGATTAAATGTAGAAAAGCGTCAGACGGGATGAAATGAGAGCAGCAGAAAGAAAAGAGAAGCTGGATGACAATGTAAGGAGGAGAAGGGAGGCACGTGTTTGGAAAAGTAAAGATGGATGTTGCAGGACTGTTGCTGTTGTTCGCTGCAGCCCAAAAGAGACATCAGTGATGGAGGACTGAGGGAACGATCATTGAAGAATGAGATTAATGAGACTGAGAATTGTGATCACATGAACTGATTTTCTGTTGCTTGCCCTCTTCATCAGCACCCATGGGTGAAGAGGAAGACGCTCACAGCGAGAGGAAGAATTCAATCAGGGAAGGGTGCAATAGAAGCTTACATTCAGACAACATTAGATAGGAGGTTTATAAATTGCCAGAAATAATCTTTAAAGACTATAGTTGGCAAAGATGCTTCATATATATTCATTTGTGTATTTAGCAGACACTTTATTTGCAGTTGTCCGGTTAGAGGCACTTCAGATATTACTGTCTTTTTTTTTTCTTTTTTTGATTTGGCAGACTGTCCAGTATTGATTAATAATGAACAATAGGTCAGATATATGCTTTTAGTGTAATAACAAAATGTAATGCCTGAATAGGTTGGGTAATATAAAATCCAGTCCCGAGGCCATTAGCAGAAGCGCTGCGAAATCATACAGTAAAATAAAAAAAAAAGAAGAAAACAAAAATATTGAACGACTTTCTTCTATTCTATCAATGGTAGAAAACTTTAAATTGGAGCGCAACACGGTCGCTGTGCTTTGCAGATGATTTACGCACACACGGACCGTAAAGCCAGATAGTGAGAGATGCTATTAAAAAGAGATATTGTGGCTGCGAGCCTGAAAAAAAAAAATTCTCAAAGGAGGATTTAACAGCCTTTCCAACACCAAGACATGTGTTTAACCAATATAACCAAGAGACTATTGTCTTTGTTTCTCTGTGTGTGTGTGTGTTTCCTTGTATTGCGTGCCAGTGTTTACATGCATTCGCCGTGCTGCGTTCGTGTATGTATGCGAGACGCGTAATTAAATTATCTGTTGGAAACGGCATCGATATTTAATTAGCTCTCCTTTGATATCTCGCTGAATAAATAATGTCGGTGAGATACTCTACCCTCTGCATGTGGAAGAAAAACAATTAGCAGACTTCTGACACATGACCAGCTGCTGATATACATATAGTAGTACATACTGTATTATTGTAGTACAACACTATCTTGATTTAACATTGTTGCCAAAATGAGAGCTTTTGCAATCAATGCTTTCATTTTCTCTTAGATGCTCTTGATTGGATGATTCGCTCGTTCCCCCCAAAATTCCGCTCTGCCTGCAGTATTTCTTGCTGTCGGGTTACGAGAGCACTTGGCTGTCACGCCGAGCTGACTAAGTACAGAGTGTGGCTCCGTAGTGAAAAGCCATGAATCACCGACCGCGGGTACACGGGCCACTCTTCTCCCTCCACATGTAATCAGTCCAAACGACAATCCCCATGATGGCATTTACATGAGTGCTGAATAAAAGTGATGGCGTACGGTGTCCTGCGTAAATGCTCCACAGTAAGCAATCTGAATACATTGAATCTGGCTCGCCGTGACAGACAGCCAGAGTTGTAAAATATGGGCCAGCGCCACAAGCAGTGGAACAGTTTCATCAGAATACAACTCAAAGATATGGAGCTGAAAGTCTTCCCTAGCTATGTCAGAGATGTTACATTACGTTAAACCTGGGTTCGCTTCGCTGTAGCGGCCTGCGGTCTTCAACGAGCAAGATGAAAATATGATATTAAAAAAAATTGGATCAAAACGTGAAAGTAAGTTTGTAGTGATTTATCAAGCAAAGGTCAAACCTCATCCCCACCGCCGCCGCCCCCTTCTCTTCTTCCCCCTGTCTCCCCTCGCCATTCATCATGTTTACAGCGTTGACATGTCCGCCCTCACCGCTATCAATTAAATATACTGTCAACCGCCAGATCCCCTCTTTCTGTCTCCCTTTCTTCCTTTTCACTCTCCATTCCTCTCCCCTTCTTGTTTGTGCATCTTTGCAACACAGTTGGCCCAAATTTAAAATTTTTCATTTATAATGTTGAAATGGGTAATTCAGCACTTTAAAAAAAACTCTTTCAGCTTTCTTTTAAAGGGTTTTTCTGCAGCATTTTGAACTGCAGTTGGCTTTAGATCTCTGCTGCTCACTCTGAGACCTTGACCCTCATGACATAAATATAATATGTCATCACCATTGTGGCACCAATTGGGACCAACCTGAGCTGAACCGGACGAAACTAGGCCACTTGCAGCGACGTTGCGCGGAGCTGTTCTGAGACGTAGGGTGTGGGTTTACTGCAACGAGGAGTGCCAAATCAGGCCACGCTGCGCTGAAATGATAAAGAAAACACACAGAGGCGCAGTGGTGATACTCAAGAGGATGATGATGGTGATGCGCATTAAGAGAGAAACATCTGCAAAAACATCCTCGTGGCTTTTTGTGCAATCATTGCCAAAGCATGTGCACTAATTGAGTAGTTTGCTTCAAAATAATTTGCATACATAAAAAAAATGACAATCAAGAGAAAGTCACAAAGTAGCTGCGCTCACCAGGAGCAGAAACACGGCTAGTGTTATGGGAGTCATAAGCACACTTGGAACGTCTCTTTGACCAATCGTATCGCTCGGCTGAAACCACCCGCTGTATAATTTACTATCATATCTCTTACTCCATACAGCTGTGCCAGTGTCTGGTTTACTTGGCCGATGCCGAGATGAGATGAGATGGTGTGCTACATTACAACTGCAGCCAATTTGAAGGAGAGAGGGGGGGATGAGCCCTCCTCTTTATTTATTCAGCTTTTAATGTTGTGCAGGATAAGTTGGCTGCGCCCATTTTGTCTGCGTGAGAGAGTTTGCCTGCCAGCCAATCAGGGGGAAAAAAATGCCATCTTTTGCTGAGAAGGAAGATGGTAGCTCTGCAGCAACACTGCAGGAAGAAGCACAATTGATCTGTTTTTTTTTCTTGCATACGCTCACAACAGAAGATGAACTGCAAGAAAACAAAATATGCACAAAGGTGACAGTGAATAGAGCTCAGTTTGTGTGAGACCTGTCGAGCCTTGTTGCGCCATCCATCAACACACTGATTGCCCGAGCACCTCCGGGGGGAAGTGCTTTAACCAGTTGCAGTCGTTGCAGAAGCTCCCTGCCGTGTATCACGGCGCATTGAAGATGGAACTAGCATCCAACCTGTGCTTGGATTTTTCCAATCATTTCTCGCAACAGAAGGCGATAACACCATCCATGAGCGTAATCCGGGATAGTCTCATCAGTGCACCTTTATCATTTCACACCGGAGCGACTGTGCATGCTGTGCCATGCCGCATCATGTTGTCGATCTGTTTAGTGGAATGCTGCACCGGCCTTTTCTAACATGTGCTGCGCCTTTGCTCCGCTGCTCCGGTGCGATGTGTGCGGTGTGTGGCTGCGAGTCTATAATTCATAGACATATGCACTCTTCCCTTTGAAATCTATCCATAATTGATTCTGCCAGTCCCACTGTAGGGATAGTTAGGGGGCTATCTATCTCTGTGACTCACTACCGAGCGCGCGCGCGTGTGTGTATGTGTGTGTTTGTGAGCATCTGGGTGTGTATGCTCATGTGAAAAAGAGACTTGAAAGAGGTTGGAGAAAGATTCATAATGTGAGGAAGGAGCATGGCGCAGTGCAGTGTAAAGTGCTCTCTCTCTCTCTCTCTCTCTCTCTCTCTCTCTGTCTCCCTCTCTCTTTTTCAAATACCTCCCTCATGGTTTTTCTGAGGGAAACAAAGGAGCTTTACTCACCTCTCTCCCTCGCTCACTCGCTCACCCTCCCTCCCTCCTTCTTTATTTCTCTGGCTGCATTTCTGTCATTTTCTATTCTTTTACTCTCCCTCCCCGCCTCCCTCGTCTCTCTCTCCCTGCCCCCTGGCTGTTTTGCTCTATAGCTAAAATGGGTCCTCAGTCAGTGGCTTTTGGAACCATTAAACTGCTCTGAATGGCCTCGCCAATATGCTCATTTGATTTATGATTTTTTTTTTTTTTTTTTTTTCCCCCATAAAGGCGATGAACAAAGCAGCGCTACAGTAACGCCCCGCGCTGCATTTGCTGACTACCACGACCGTAGGCCTGTGTCACTAATGCCACCGTGGCTTCGATGCAACTTGTGGCAACTCGCTGAGGGTTGGTCATGCGATGAGTGTGCTGTGGTAATGCTTGTGAATAATTTTAGTTTGGGGAATATGATTTTCAGACTTTGGGTCACTGACCCGCTTCTTGGTGGATTCACACATAAGCATTATCATAGTTCGTGAAGGAAAGTTAGAAGTAGAGGAAAAATTGAATGGGCTGTTGTTGCTGCCTGAGCTGATGTTCAGTATGGGGAAAGAAAAGAGCTTAATATTAAATAGAGGAGGTTATAATTGTGTTAGGTAATGCATCATCAACAACAATGAATTATATCATTGTTGTTTAGTGGTAGTGGTGTAACATAACAAATTAAATTGACTTAATACTGAAATCTGAGGTACTTACTTCAGTGGTTCCACATATGCAACTTCCACCACACTACATGTCAGAGAGAAATACTCTAATTGTTTTTATTTTATTTACTCTATTCATTTATTTGACGGCTAAAGTTACTTTGCAGATTGAGATTTTACATTGCAACATGATACAACAAGGGCCCAACTGTATAAAAGGTTTGTTCAGTTAGCTCCACCTCAATCAGCTTCAACAGCAAATGCTGCACACGCATCAGTCATTTTAATCCAATAGTTTATTTATTTATACTCTGAAAGGAGCTGTAGTACATTATAATGGGCCAGGTGTAGATGAACTGGTGTCACGTTGACATACAGTATTTACAGTAAAGCTACAATAGAGTACATTTACTACTGACTGACATCTACTAATTGTAGATGTCAGTCCCTCTGGAACAATGAAACAATGCAGTTTTATGATTCTTTTACTCTGTATGACAACAATGGTTGTGCAAGTTTTTCATGCATCTCACTCTGTGTGATGTGAAATCTTGGATGTCATATAGTCTGTGTCAGACTACATGATTTCAATTTGATGCATGTCAGACTGTGGCGAATTGTTCTGCTGTGACGTAACCAGATGAAAGTCAATGAAAGCAGAGACACGACTTCTGCTTCTGTCAACCATCTCATCTTAAGTTTGGAAAATGTAGCTTCTTCTTTGCCAGATTACACAAACTTTTGGTTTTGGTTTGTGTGTGTTTGTCTGTGTGTGTTTTTTCCCCCTTAACTTTATTCAGCCAGTGTTTTCTGTGTGATTTCAGGTCTGATTGGGTGCTTTTTATAGTTAGTTGGTTGTATCAGCAGTCCCATTGTGGAAAAAAAAAAGTGCTGTGTTTAGTCGCCAAAGCTTGAAATCAGACGTTTTTGATTTTACTATGTTTCTCTGACGATTAACTTTCATCCTTATGGCCCCAAAATTGCACAGTGTAAATGGTCCTTTAGAGAAAACAGACTAAAGCAGATTATGTGGTGGAGGATATGGCCACATCAGCACATAGAGCAGGTAGTAACACTGACATTACAGCAGGTTAAGTGACACTCACTTACGCGTTTTGCTGAAGTAACCGTAAGCCCAGGTAATTCCAGCTGTAACGCCGAGGTGAGTTCGAGCGTCAGCGATGATGTATGGTTGAGGGATCGACTGGGCCGATGGCCCAGGGAGCTAACGACTCCATCTGCTCCGCTCACACACACCATTAAAACCACAGCTGGAGACACACCTCTGCCTGTCTGTCGGTCTGCGTCCCTCTCGCCGTCTTCTGTCAGTCGCAAAGTAAAAGTGCTTCACTGGCACGAAACACAAAAGTGCCGATGGCTGCACAACAAAGAATCAACAATAAGGGGGAAAAAAAAGTTCAACAATGATGAAGTGATTACCAAATTACACAGTACCTGTTCTGCATCTTTTGGTTTTAATTGTTAATGTCCCTCCTGTCTGACGTTGGAACAGCTTGATGAGCTCCATATTTTCAGCTTCATTTGTCTCTCACTATCTCTCCCCCACTGTCTCTGTGTCTATTTTCTCTTTCACTTCCATTATCAGTCCTACTCCCTTCCTCTTTGTCTGTATCTTTATGTGTCTGTTTACCTTCTATTTTTTTCACTTTTCTTTTTATATCTCCTTTCTCTCTCTCTCTCTCTCTCTGCCCTAATTTCTCAGTTTTTCTCCCTGCACTTCTGTCTCCACACACAAACACATGCAGCCATTGCAGAATTTCCATGGCTCTACCTGTTTGCAGAGCTGCTGTTGCTGCAGTGTTTCTGCACCCATTTTTTAAACCACCAGAAACTGCAAAGAAAGATATGTTCAAGTTGTTGGATGAAAGATTCCTGTATTGTTGGTATGTTTTACTTTACATTGGTCTCTTGTAGAAATAGAATAAGTAGGGATTTTGATGCCGGATGACCTCACATATGAAATGCTTTTTACAACCTGTCTTGCACATTTATTACATAGTATATACAGTATGTCTGTAGTACTTCTCTGAGCTGCACAACTTTAAGTGACATGGATGTGATAAAATATTGAATATGAGGAATATTGAGGTTATGGAAACACTGTTTTTGTTATGGACCATTTACCTGTGGCCTCTTCCCATCTCACTCTACCTGTTTCTCATTTTTCATACCTGTACCTTTCATGCCTCTTCCCCTCCCCCATCATTTCTTCCTCCGGCCTGTTGGTACCCCCATCTCCCCTGCATCTCTCCACACACACACACACACACACACACACACACACACACACACACCTCTCACAGCTCTTGGCAGACAGAGGCCCTGCAGTTTTTCTGCTGACTCTGCTATTATTGCAATATCTCCACTGTTGAATAATTCACTGCAGACACTGCTATCCCAACACACACACACACACACACACACACTCATACACAGTACATTTCCATTCATTGGCACATGTGTTACACATGCCCACACATGGTCTCTCTGTCTTACACAGACAGGCATGCACACACCCACACACCGAGACGAAGACACATGTGCACACACACACACACACACGCACGACTGGAACTGCACCGCTTTCCATTTCCCTTCGCAAAATGGGACAATGGGGAGATTTCATTACCCTGTGTAAAACGCATGGCAGTTTAACAGTCTCTCAGTACATCAATCCTTCCATCCTCTCTCTCCCTCTCTCCCCTGCCACCTCCTGCATCCCTCGTTTATCTTTATTGTAAGTTAATTACCCCACGGAGTCGCTCGTTTCCCGTGCGTGGAGCTCTGTGTTTGTTGTGGGCTTTCTGTGTGTTTGTGTACATCGACGTGTGTGTGTAAAACCCAAGCCTGAGACACAGTTTGTTCATGATTTCAGTTCCCATGCATATCCCCAATTTGATTCTTATATTGACTCGGGCATCATACTTAAATCCACTGTGGGTAGAATTTTAATTTGTTCTTGCAAAAATCTGAATAATGTCACATAAAAATTCTACACACGGCTGCTTTAATAACATAGTTCGACATTTTGAGAAATGCTCATTCGCTCTCTCGTTGAACTTACTGATGCCCCTGTCATATCTGTGAGGTACATATGAACATACTGCCAGCACCTGGTGAGCTTAGCTTAGCACAAAGCCTAGGGTTTCATCCATATTACAAATATGTCAGTAACTTTTCACTCCAGGAAAATGGTTTATTATAGTGAGCTGTTACAAAGCATGAGCAAAAATGCTTTCACACCATCAAGCAAGTCATCCCAATGACAGCCACGTGTCATACTATTAACTAACACAGCTACCATATTATACACTGTTTCAGGGCTCTAAATTAATCCTGGGGATGGAAAAAAAAAAATTGATCAAGGATGATAAAAAATGCATTTTGGAACAGTCACAGGACGAAAGGTGGACCTAGCCTTATAAAAAATACAACTGTGATTAAAATTAAATTAAATTAAAGTTAAGTGAGTCTGACCTGAATAAATAAATGTGTATTTACATGTAACAAAATTACAATTACAAATTAGTTTAAACTTTAATAATTTCCACGGTGTTTTATGAATGCCATGCATCATTTATCTTTAATTAAAATACGTTTATTGTAAGAAAAAACATTTCATAATTGCGTTTCAAGACGGTTTGGGATTGTTGTGAAAAAAGTTGACTTGTGTTTATCTGACCACTTTTCATTTCACCTATCAGCGGCCGTCTGTCACTCTCTCTCTCACTCTCTCTCTCTCTCTCTGTCAGTTCTCTCACACCCTCCCTCCGCGAGTGTCGTTAAAGCCCCTGCAAGACTCTGAACGTGTTCCAAATGAAATTGCCGAAGCAGCAGCATAAGATATCTATCAAGCCTCACCAGCATCGCAGGAGTAAAGAGAGCTTCTTATTAAATCACATTAGCTCCATCGATTTCTGCGTTGGCTCGCTCGACTTTTTGTCTCTTTCACCAAATGAGCTTTTAACTCCTGGCTGGCCGCAGCATTACTTAATGTATTACTGTAGGCGGGCCGTAATAGCACTGTACTGTAAAGCGGGAGGAGGGTGGCAGGAAAAGCTTACCTCAGTGCGACCTGGGTACTTCATCTTTGTGTTTCTGAATTGGTTTGTTTTTCAAAAGATTAGATTTTCTTTGACATTGCCGGTTGTGTGTGTGTGTGTAGGTAACTGCAGGGATGGGATTTTTATTGTGTTAGTGGAATTAAAGTCAGAGTCTTTGATTAAGTTTAGGGACTTTCATGACTCTGTAAGAGGACTCATCAAATAACAGCCTGTTTATAGCCACGGTCTCTTAATAGAAACACACAGAGAAGCTGCCTCTAGGGGTCAGAGCTTTACTCACTGAGTGATTGCTGAGTGGATTATAGGTGGTGTAATGTTGATATTTGGGTGAAATGAGGTTTTGAGGATTAAGTATAATTTAGATGCTGAGTAGGGTGGTTACACACTGGCTGCCTTTATCATCTCCTGTGACTCGTTCTCTATGTACACATATGTATAAGGACATGCATCTGTCTGCACTTGTGGCTCCGTGTGTTTGCATGTATCCATGCAGCGATGATTGCACTGTTGGGAGATTACAGCAGGTCAGGTGGGACAAGCTGAGTAACAGATTAGTGAATGACAGATGTTCAAGTCGTGTTGTATTGTCAGGCGCATCACTGAACAGCCCGGCCGCCCTATTCCCAATGACAGAGAAATCGATGGGGGTGTAATCGATAGGTCTTCTGTATAGAGAAACCAGCCAGGCCGGCAGTCCCCAGCAGACCCTGTGAACCAATACGAGCGGAGGCTGTTATGACATGGAGAAAATGTGTTACTTAAGAACTGAGATAAGAAGGCTTTTTTTAGCATGGTCTTTAGTCAAATATCACAAAAGTGGAAAATAGCACTCACGCAAGCTTTGGATCAAGACTTAGGATCAGAAGTGCTGTAATATATTTTAAAAAGCGATTTAATTAGCTAGTGTCTTTCTAGTGGTGTCAAGAAAAATTAGCCACATGAAAAAAAAGATAATCATTTATTATAAAAAGCATGTTCTTACATTTTTCATCCGTGTCAGTGTGTTGAGTTTCTGACACTCTTAGAGCTTGTCTCAACATAGATAGATAGATAAATAGATATATTAGCAGCAGGTTATCCAGGCACTGAATATAAGAAATATTAAGATATATTTCTACAATATTCATATAATAGACAATGTAAAGAATCTATGAGAATATACTGTGGATATAATAATATATGAAGATACAATATGCATTAGACAAGTGTGCAAAGTTGTTGAATGCAATGAGGTAGTTAAGACTTTAAAATATGCAAATTCCCCACAAGCAAAGTTATTAAAGGAGTGCAACAGACTGGAGTTTGGTCGAGACAGAAACTGCGAGTTCTCTTTTAGACAGAGGTGAGATATTGTACAGAGTTATTGCTTTGGGCAGATTTCTTGTGTTGGTTCTTGTGATGGCAAAGCTAAACCAGCCTGTAAGAGAAAGTCTGTCTGTCCACGAGGCAGAGGCGAGGGTGGTCGGGATTATCCATAATGGATAACAGTTTGTTCAACCATCTCCCTGTGTCTTACCCAGTGCTCTGTACTCCTACCCATTACTTATACACCCAACCACTGCAGAGTCTTCAGAAAACTTTTGCAAGTGGCATTAGCCCAAGTTGAACTGGAAGTCTGTCAGATGAAAAGGAAGGGAGACAGCACAGGCCCCTGTGGAGCTCCTGTACCACTCACCACCATTGCAGACAAACTGTGGTCTGCCAGGTTTCTGTCAGGTAGTCGGTAATCCCAGTGACGGTGGACATGTCTACCCTCATCGCTGCAGCTCCTCCCTCAGTAGCTGTGACTGGATGGTGTTAAATGCACTGGAGAAATCACAGAATGTGATTCTCACAGTGCCACCGACTCCATCCAGATGGGAGTGAGCTCGCTGCAGCAGGTACATGATGACATCACCCAATCCCAGATGAGCTTTGTAGGCAAACTGCAGAGGGTCCAGTGATAATTCCACCTGCGTCAAAGGTGGGCCAAGACCAGCCTCTGCAGCACCTTTATGACAGGAGTTGAGGTTATCACTTAGGCCAGGTGGAGTCATCGGAGTCATTTTCTCATATGCCCTTTCACACATGTAGCACACAACAGGAGATTGTCCGTGTGAGATGTCGTCGCCTACTGTGAAATTACATTTTAATAGATACTTTTGTATGAGCAACTTAAATACAGTTTAAAGAACATAATTGAGGAAAGAGCATTTTTGGCGACACAATTACATTTTATTTAAGCACAAGACATAAGGACATCGACAAATACCTAATCAAATTATGATATATCAAGATAATAACTAACTAAAAAGTGATGTTATTAAAGACAGAGGGTAGAAACAAATCACAGAGAGAAAAGCAGGAATTTGCACACTGTACATTGCACATGTGTGTTTACATGCGTTCATGCACAAACTGTCATGTCGAGTCTCGTCTGAAAATCATTCGCTTTGATCGAAGCGTCGCAAGTGTGTGTGTGTGTGTGTGTGTGTGTGTGTGTGTGAGAGGGCATGTGTATCTGAGCATTTGCACGGGAAGGCATGACGTTCACATGTCAATGAATGCCCAAGTAGGCTGACGCTCATGTGCACATGCATGAGTAGGTCCGACCCGTGTGTATCTGTGTAGATGAGAGATACGTGCTCACTTGCACCGAGAGATATGTGCAGCCGCTACAATGTCGGAGATGAGATGAGTGTCTTTACGCTCACAGTGTGCATATGCATGTAATTCCCATAATGAAACATATCAAACAGCACATGCACGCCCCAGTTCTTACTTACAGCTCTATATGTAGCTCCTCTCCTGCACTGACATCCCCTCCCCCCCCTTTCCTGCTGCTCCTCCTTCCAGCTACCTGCCGCCATCTACCCCCCCATCATTCGATCATCTCTCTCTCCGCTCAGCCACTCTCTTGCTCCCTTTTCTCCTCCGTCCGTACCTTCTCCATCAATCAGTCTTCCCCCCGCATTTGTGACCCCTCCCCATCCTCCCCTCCATCCTGTCCTCACCTTATTTTACCTGACCCGCCATCTGTTTCTCCCTCTTGGGGGCTGGATGATGGGGAAGATGGGAGAGTTGGGGGATGATGGCAGAGAAGTGAGAGGTAGCCGAGGACGGGGCGGTTGGGATGGGCGAGAATCACTGAGGAGGAGGAAAATGTAGGTCTCGGCGTGTGTCTTCATTAATTATGTTCTCGTTATACAACATGCCAGGGGAGCGAACCAGAATAATTTCACTCATGGTTTGGTCGTTGTAGGTTTTTGTTTCCCTTCTGCCCACAAAATGGTCTGATGTGAATCCTGCCCATATCCAGACATTCATTCATATTGTTTGTGTTGAAACACACAGCAGGAATAATGTGTGTCAAGTGTCTGGCAGAATGGGGTCAAACAGTCTTGTAAGAAATGCCTTTGTTGAGCTGCTTTACTGCGAGAATGGGATTTAAAGCTTCAGCAAAAAATCAGATTTCCAGTTCAGACTGTATGGACTGCAAACATTTCTAAGAATTTCATATGATTTGGCGTCCAGCATTGCAAACTCTTATCCATCTGGCGCTTGCATGAGAGCAGAAATGAAAATGAACATGAAAAATACTCTCTCACAAAAGCAAAAACTGAAAAAGAGAAAACAGTGAAGGCAAAAAAAAAAGGCACAAAGTAATGACAATGCTTGCATGAGCCACAGATCATGCATTAATATCTTTTATCCATTTCCCAGTTGTAAAAACAAGATGAAGAAAAGTGTCAAGCTCACTAATCAAGCTATTCGGGGTTGTGTCACATCATCGTCGAACACGCTCGCCTGTCATCAAGCTGACGACGCTTACTTAGTTTTCAAACAACACTGACATTTGAAGGATCTGATTTCCTCAGGTGAGTGGTGCTATACTGCAGCCAGAATTCAGGGAAAAACAACCCTCCATACTGTAAGTGTGCAAAGTCAATTCCAGGCATGTAGCCAGTGGTTTTATGTGTCACAGCAACAGGATGAAGCTGTCCTCTTTAATTTCACCTCGTGGTTGGTCATTCGCAAGTCAGTCAGTTTGACAGACAAGTGTCCACTGCCCCCTTTGAGGACTCGGGTGTCTTACCAGAAGACTGAGTCCTGCGTCTGGTACATGCAGAAATTGTCTCGGGCTTAATGCTTTCCATATCTCCTCTGTGTTTTCAGGTGTCAAATAATTATGTGCATGTGTATATTTGTGTGTGCGTGATAGATAGAGAGAGAGAGAGCACGAGAGAGAGAGAGAGAGAGAGAGAGAGAGAGAATGATATTGTTAATAAAACCTAAATTGAGGCAGAAGTGCTGTGGGTGTTGCAGTTCTAAAGAGACTGACAACACAACTAACTAGGTCATCTTCTCTCTCTCTCTACACACACACACACACACACACACACACAGAGCCATGTTTCCATCACTTCAGAGGACATTACATTCATTTCCCTTACCATAATCACTATTTGCCTTACCCTCACCCTAACCTTAAGCCAGGTCATCACCCTAAAAAAATCAATGATTTACATTATGAGGTCTTGTGTTTTGTCCCCAAAAGGAAGGTGAGTCTCCACAATCTGACTCTGTAAGCAGATTTATGTCCCCACAAAATGCGTAATGCGCTCCCAAACACACTCACAGTGCACCTTTAATACTGCAGGATAAAGTAGATTTAGACTCCTCTCTGGGCGCTCCTCTCCTCTTTTATTGTAGATGGGAAGAAGCAGCTAGAACGAAGCCTCTACATCTCCTCCAAGCTTATCGCTATTGAAAGAACCCACTTTCCACGGGTGGCAGTGGCACCAAAGTGGGCCAAAATGGCCTTGTTGCTGGGAAGGTCGCCAGTTGGACGCCGCGGATTGACTGAGAAAATCCGCACGGGGAACGTTAACGTCTGTCACTGTCCCATTACCTCTGCAATGACTGTGGAGTTTCTGCTGAGAGACTGGTTGGGCAGCTGCCCTGTGTGAATGTGTGAAACTGTAGATGAAGTGTGCCATTTGTGTCATACGTGCTGACGACATCCTGTCCTTTATATTTCGTAATTAGGTTGTGGGCAAATTGCTGCAAGAGTGCCAGATAGAAACTGAGAAGGCAAGTCAGAGGATTCCAGCCTCGTACATGGACAAATGCCTGAGCTCATGTAAGACGCGGAGGCTCCTTGTGACCAAGACCAGAACAGAGAGTGCTAAATATCACTAATACAAGCTCCTTTTTTCTAGGTCATAGTCAAAGATTCATTTCACTGTCCAACAAACACTTTGAACACAAGCATGGCTGGATCTGGAGCGGCTCCTCAATATGCCCTGATATAAAAGAATGAATCTATTTTGGACATTTTGGATTTGGTTTATAGGAGAATTTTTGCTTTTTCCACAAGCAATTACTGTATATTGAACCATGACATAACACGTTGCTGTGTATTGGCACATAAGCGCCCAGTTTACACTGCTGAGATATGTGCTATTTTTGAGCAGACTAACAAAATAGAGGCTACTGCTTCAGACTGCATGGTATATTGTGTGCTCCATTTTCCTCCTCCTTCTTACGAATGTAAGAATCCTCTCATCTTATGAGGCAGAAACCCTGTTTATATGATAATAATCAAAGCATTTTGTGTAATCTGTTGTGTGTAATTTATCATCATTATGTCTATAATACCTGAAGAAATGCATTCACATCACCCAGTCCAGTTTTAGATTGTTTGGTCAGAGTGTCAATAATTTACTGATCCTGACATGAGAATTGTCTTTCCTTCTGTTTTCCCTCCACGCAGAGGTCAGAGGTCATAGGTCAGGTGCAGTGCAGCAGTCCTGCAGCTGGTAGAGATTCACTGCAGGATACTTCAGTAGGACGGATGCTTGCTTTCACACACACTCATACACCTGCCCGTCTGTGTAATAGCAGTATAAAATCTAGTAACAGGACAGAATAGTGCTATAAAAATGCTGAGCAGGTAGAGTTGATTCCGATTGTTCAAGATGGCAAGAGGAAAAGATCTAAGTGACTTTGAAAGAGGGTTCATTGTTGGTGTTGATGGCAGGAGCTTCAGTCACAAAGACTCCTCAACTGGCTTGTGTTTCAATGGGAACAGTGACTAATGTGACATTTAGATCTATGGGAAAGACAGGAGCAATCTGGGTTGCAAATTGTGGTCGACGGCGCACATTTGATGACCGTGATGCTCATGCGTTAGTTCGATATGTAAGGAAAAATAGAAGAGCAGCTTTTCCTGAGGTGACTGAGAATGTCAATGCAGGACGTGATCAGACTGTCAGCAAGAACAGTCCGTTGATAATTGCATAGAGAGGGACATTATAGTGGGGTTGCAATGCATAAACCTCTCATTACAAAGATCAGTGCAGATTTGAGAGCGGTGAGTGGTGCAAAAACCACTGAACTGGTCTGCACAGATGTGGAAATACGTGATCCGGTCAGATGAGTCATCCTTCACTGTATTTTTTTGTGTGCGAGTGCATGCATGTGACCCCTATAGTGGGGAGATCCGGTGGCTCTGTTATGCTGTGGGTGGCATTGTGCTGGCCTGGTTTGGGTCCACTTGTTCCCTTAGATGGAAGGATCACTGCAAATCAATACAAAGTTGTTCTGAGTGATCACTTTTATTTGATGGGATGATGGGAGTGGATGACAGCGCCCCCTTCCATAGGACACAAGGGTTCAATGACTGGTGTGTTGAGTATGAAAATGATGCGAATTATATGCTGTGGCCTTCGCAGTCACCAGATCTCAACCCAGTTGAACACCTATGGGAGATTTTGGAGCGACAGCACCACCATCATCAAAACCCCAAATGAAAGAGTGTTCATCCCTCCAGGAAAGTTCAGAGACTTGTGGAATCAATACCAAGGAGCCATGAAGCTGTTCTGGCAGTATGTAGTGGCCCAACAATTTACCAGAAAGCTTGATGTTGGTCTTTTAATTTGTCCTCATCTGTATATGTGTTTGCTTACAGCATTGCGTGCACACAGTTGCAGGATGACAAGTGGTTCATTGTTGAAGGGAGTTTTGTATTGAAGGATAAAATTATATATAAAAACAACACAAGTGAAAAAACGCATATCACACTTATTATAAACTATATAAACATGTTGTTATGACAGTACATGTGTCTATGATGAGGGGTGTAGTTATCCATACTGACCACTAGAGGCTCTCTATTACTCACATATACACTACTGTACAGTCCACTGTGGCACATGCAGCACTGCTGATGCACAGACTAGTTCATCATCATGTTTAAACTTTAGACCTGCTTTCATCTCGGTATATCTACTAACAATGCAAACAGATGAGTGTGCTACTAACTAAAAGGTGATCTTAGCAGCTGAGTAAAAGAGATTTGGTCTCATATGTTTATAAAAGGGCAGGCAAACATCCCAGAAATAATAAGGCACACAAGCTTTTCAAATATAAACTTTCACTCTCCAAAAGCTTGTACCATTTTCCTTGATTATGTTTTATTTATTTTATTACTCCAATATGAGCTTTTGCCAAAAGCGCCCCTTTGAACCACTAGAGTAAATGTCCTTGCTTTTGCAGTTTCATATCTTTTGTGGGTTTTATTTATTAATTTAGGGAGGAAATAGAAATTAAGAATGACATTCATTTGCTAATGATGGAACATTCATTCCCAATTATTTAGTAATTGGTATATGAAAAAACCTCTCTCGTGCCAAAAAGCTGGTAGTCAATATTCGAGGTTTGCATTCTCTCCCTTAAGTGACTAAAAGTGAATTAAAGGCAGACCCTGGTGTCTGCCAAACATTTTCCTTAAGTACTAAAGTGCAGCATGGACACTGGCTCTCACTGATCCTTCGGTATTTGGAGTCAAATCATAGGCAACAGATCGTTTCACTTAATCCGTGTCTTTGAAACTTGGCTCTTTCTCGGCGGGGTCTGAGATGTTGTCAGTAAATGGAGCTCTGAAGTGAATGCGTGTTGACCTTTACCCCACCTGTCTCTGCTCTCAGATATGGTTACTACCTGCGCGGACCTGGATCCACTCGCCTGAATTACAAGTTTCGTTTTTTTTTTTTTTGCCTGTTGAACCGTTTTACCTCCGGTTGTTTATGGATGCTGTTAAGATATCCTGACATTGGAGGGGGGGTGAGGGGGATCAATGTGCACAAGGTTTGGTCTTGATATTTGTTGCCTGCATTTGTAGACTTTTTTATGTGTTTATGGGCTTATGTGTTGCTTTCACTATATTAATGTCAGTGTCACTGGGTTGGATCCAGGAAGGTGAGGAGTCTATTGGCGTGCATTGCAACTAAAGCCCTGCTGGTTTACTTCTGCAATATGGACTGAAAACACCCTTTCTACCCATAATGCTTGACCACTAACCCGACCAGCTGTAAACAAGAGTCTCACATGTTGCCGGTTGGCTGCACACAGTTTTTTTCTCGGCCTGTCATCCTTCAGGCTCCCGTGAGTTTTTGGCAGCGGGGGGGAGTCAAGACAAATCCGATTGCAGCCGTTGTAACTTTAGCTAAGCATGATGGAGTCGTCTGTGCTTTTTTTTCCTGTAATAAACTGTCTCTGGAGTTTACACCAGTTTTCTTCCCTGCGATTTAATGTTGATTTAGTGTTACTATTACAGTAATCTTCATGGAGTTGTCTGTTTTTTGGGGGTCTGACTGAGCCCCTATTCTGATTTGTTTGAGGCCCCATGTAAGCAGATGTCATCAATTCTGCATGAGCTCCGAAAAACACAACACCTGCTCTTTCAGCTGTTAAACAACTCGATGTATCTAGTGTATCTATCTCGTGTTGTTTAGCATCATTTGTTTCCATTCCTAACAACCACCAGCAATGTTTTTTTTGGTGATATAATTGTCAGTAAAACATCAAATTTAATTCAAGGCACGACACAAAAACAGCATATGGAAAAAGAAAGCGTTAACTACGCATCAACTTCTGTCTTTTTCCTGATTCCTTTTTTTCTCCCCCCCTTGCCGACTGAAAAACCGCTCTGTGTGAACATTTCGACTCCAATCAATCAGACGCTTATTCAATCAGCCAGCCAATCAGTGTCAATCAAGCCTGCAGATAATGAATCCCGAACAGCGCATTTTTGCAGGGGAGCAACGCGAGGCTGCACGACGTCAGCGTCCCCTCGGCGTAGTCTCGAGACGCTGCTAGATTCCAGGGAACACCCAGGATGTGTAGCTCCGCAGTGCTCCCCCGCTCAGGCGGTTTCAAATGGGTATCGGCTGTCGTCTATCTGTTGTCTTTGTATGTTTGCTGCCGTGTTTGTCCGCCCTGCGTGCGTGCGTGTTGGAGTAGATTATGCGACCCAGCGATTTGCTTTTTTATCGGAACACTGGGAGCTTGTTTCTGTGTGTGTTTTACCCGATAACGTGTTTGATGCACGCTCTCCCTGGCAGTACATGTTTGAAGCTTCTCTCTCTCTCTCTCTCTGCGTGTGTGTGTGTTTTGTACATGTCTGCCAGTGTGAGAGAGATTGTGGGTGCTGCTGCGTTCGTTGCGCTGCTCTCTGCCGCTGTGCTCAGAATGCTGATGTGTCACGCTGCAGCACTGCCCCGCTCATCCAGCTAACCTCTCTTCCCTCCCTCCCTCCCTCCTCTCCCTCGCTCTCTCTCTCTTCTCCCATCCTCGGCCTCCCTCGCCGCCGTATCCTCCCATCTCCTTCCCCTCTCTTTCATCCCCTCTCGTTCGCCTTTATTCTTCCGTCCTTTCTCTTGAGCCTTGCAATCACACCATTTCTCCTTTCATCTGCTTTTTCCCAGTCATGCTTTTCTCACATTTCTCATGGCTGCTTTTGAGTGTGCTAATGTGCTTGTGTGTGTTCACGTGGCCTTAAGTGTGTATGTGTGAGGCAGTGGATGTAGGGGTTATATTGGGTGCCACCGCCTCTTTACAGATGTTGATGATGCAGAGGGGGAAAAAAAAGCACACTGGCCCTCGATCAACCACTCTGTCCATCTTTCTCTCTCTCTCTCTCTCTCCCCCGCGCGCGCACACACACGAAACAGCTCTGTTCTTATCAACCAATCACATCGACCCCATCCGCTCGCATCAGCTAGCTCTGAGAAGAGCTACAGCCTGTGACAGCCACAGCCCCCCGGCAACCCACATATGTCCGTGGCAGAAAGCGGAGGCTAGCGCTGCAAAGCTGTCTCTGTGTTGGCAGCATCTGTCCCTCCGCCGAGCAGAGCCGGGCCCCCGATAATGAAATGTGACCGCACCATCTCATGATGTAAATACAGCAAATAACACGCTAATGAAGATTTTGCCCTACAACTCGATGGGATTTGCGGTGAAATATTGTCAGCGAGCATCTGCCTCTGGTCACATGGAGTCATGGCTGTGCGATAATGAATTTATTAGATAGGATAATGAGCCCCGATCGACTCGGAGATATTTGGTGCGATATCCTCGGTATTGCGGAGAGCCACGCTCGTCCGACTGGCGAGGATATAAAAGGATCATCCAGGAGATGAATTAGACTGTTACAACACAATCCATGCATAACACATGCAGCTGAGATTAAGATCTGACACTACTTTAGGAGGCATTTTACACAAGGTTGCCAGAATTCGGCTTTTCGCATGGATTTCCATAGAGCAGTGCTTCGGAGAGAGAGGTTTTCATGCCAGCCATTTTTTTTTTTTTACATTTACTTAATAGTTTATTTTGGTGCTTCAGCTGCCTGGTGGTTTTGATTAAATAAGAATCCTTTCCCTTGAGACACACTCATCTTCCAGTGCATTTGCATGCCTTAATGAGCACACTGCGTGCCGCGGCCTCGGAGCAGTTTGAGTTCGGTGTCTTGCTCAAGGGCCCTTCAGCTGGCAGATACAGCACCAGCCGCTCTCCGGTCAGCCGTGGATAGCGAGGCGCTGCAGTGACAGAGGGATCAGACTGGCAACCCTCTATCTGCTGAAGCGAGACCAGTTAATGTGTTTTCTGTTTTGGCTTCTGTCTTCTGCTGGCATCATTTCTGATTTTGAGAAACTGTTGCAACATCCTTTTTTTGACAGTTAAAGCACCTGAAATGTATAAAATAGTAAATAATAGTCTGTTGGAAGTATCCATCCATTCATTTGTTTTGTGTCAGTTATCCGATCTCGGTTGCGATTTCAGTGAAGAAGAAAAGTAATTCAGCTCCTCAGTGGGGATCTCAAGGTGTCTCCAGGCCAGATGGGATGTGTAATCCCTCCAACGTGTTCCTGATATGCCCTGGGGTCTCCTCCCAGTCGGATGTGCCCTTAACGCCTTCACAGGGAGGCGTCTGGATCGGATACTGCTCCTGCTCTTTGTGAAACTTATGCAAGAATTCATTATCTTCATAGCAGCGGATTTCCCTTTTTGTCATCGCCCTCTGCTCTGATTCGAGAGCCAACAGACGTGGTGTCAAGCTGGGAGGGCACGTGTGGTTCAGACACAATTATTCTCACTTTCTGAGATGCCTAAACTCCTTCACTTGGAGCACAAACTAGCTGCCAACTAGTTAAGGTCAAGGCAGATGGCCGCCCATCTCTCTACCCTGGTTCTGTTCCGAGGTTTCTGCCTGTTAAAAGGAAGTTTTTCCTCGCCTCTGTAGCCAAGTTCTTGCTCATGATGGGAACTCTCTATAAGTAATATTATAAAGAGCATGGTCTTGACCTGCTCTGTATGTAACGTGCCTTGAGATGACTTGTGTTGTGATGCTGTACAACTAAAATTGAAACGAATTTAACTTGTAGATGACAATCCACAGTCATTGAATTCATGAGACACGGAGTAAGGAACCTGATTTCTGAGTCTCTTGAAAGGAAATTGTTTGTGTCCAGGCAATTTAATTACTTTAAATATTAAACTGTGCACACATATGAAACTCACCTGCCCACATAGACACGCGTTGCTTTTTTTTTTTTTTGTCCTCCTGACAAAATGACTCATCCAGATATGTGCACGCAAGATACTTATCACAAAAACAAAAGGAAATTGTGTTTTATTTCAGGCGGGGTCGTGGCAGCATTCCACCAATAAGAGACTGAGCCTCCTGCCTGCCGCAAGGCTGCATCACTGGGGATCATAGTCTCCTAGATAAGTGTGTTAGATACGCCTGCGAGTGTGTCTGTGTGCGTGTGTCAAAGCCATGCTTGAACATGGGGTGAATGTAGGAACATCCCGAGTTGAAAGCGTGAGGATAAAACATCCTACACGCACGCACACACAAAGATTCTGCTCCTCCGTCGTGTTTGTTTCCTGGTGGCAAAAGCAGCATGACGGTGTTTGGTATCGACCAGGGAGAGATGTGTAATCCACTCCACGGGTGCGTGTTCAGGTGGTTCCACAGCGCGTTGTGTTTTCCTGTGTGTGTTGCGGTTGCTTCCAAGAGCGAGTGTGGCATGTAAAGTAATTATTCAGACAATAAAGCCTGCCTCTTTTGTTTTTCACACTCAGCAGAGGACGCTGTGTGTGTGTGTGTGTGTGCGTGCACGCCTGTGTTTGTGTCTTTGTTTGCCAATGTTTGTAAGTGTTTTTCCATTTCGAGACTGAAACTCGAGCACTAATGACGGGCGCCTTGATAATATGAGTATTGATACTGCAATACCTGTGTCTTTTTGCAAAGTATTGATTTTTCAGAGGAGCAGGATCAATACTAAATATAAACAATGTAGTCTCTCTTCTCTGCGTTTTCGCACAAAAGGGTCGCAATATTTTCTCCTTCCTTTCACTGCTACCACGCCACGGCATTATTGCCACTTACTGTCATCAACAAGATAATTCATGTGCCTCGCTTAACACAAAACTCACTTCTGCAAGAATACGGACTTGTGAGGAGTTATCCACCGGGTGGATGGGATCATGCGTTTCGGTGTGTGTGTGTGTGTGTCGGTGTGTGTATCTGTCCACAGCCCATCTCACATACTGCTGGACCCATCAATTATGACTCAAGGACCTCTTGTGTTTTGTAGTGATTCACGATTTTTGAAACACCTGCTTTTATTGACTGCTCTGTTTCATACCGCTTTTATATCCACTGCTGACTCCTCACTCCTCTTAACCAGCCAGCAGGGGCCGCAAGCGACTGCTTCGATTTGGAATCTCATGTCCGACAGGGACGCTGTACTTTTAAGGGTGTCGGTACCTTGAAGGTGGGTTGTGTTGTGCATTCAAATAAATATCGATAAGATTCCTTATGGACCTGTAAAGCTCAGACTTTCATCTTTTCATTAGTATTGACCATTTTACAATATGCATTGCGACATAGCAAAAGGCATTTCTGGCAGTCGGCTAGGCTTAAAACAAGGCTTACCTGGTCTGTTGCACACCACATTTTGGCCTTCGTCATCACTCAAAAACTGATCCATAGAAAAGTTTGGTCTCATCTTGAACTGGAGCATCTGCATAATAACTCCATACCAAATATGCTACGATCCACCAAAGCTGTTTTGAAGTGCCCAGTAAACCATTTTTGTAGCCAGCTGCATTATTCACAGCAGATGTGTTGACATGTCATAGCAGGAAACGCACCGGTGTAATTAAGAACACAAATGTATATATCATGTAGATGTGCCAGTTTCAGGGCCCTGACGTTGAACATGATTGATGTGTCTTATCACTGATGGATGAATGGAATGGAGTCGTCATTAAAAAGGCCTAATTGCCCAGGTGTAATAAATTATTCTCTCTTCCTTGAAAATGCATGCAAAGTTCATGTTCATGTGCTCCATGGTGTTGAATCAAAACCAACATTTGTGATTTATACTGTCAGTAAAAGAAAGCTTCTGAAGATTGAGTGTGGTTTGATGCCACCATAATGCAATGTCACAGCGACTGTAGATATAAGTTTCAGGCTTGAAAATAAACCCTCTACTTACAATGCCACGGGCTATGTCGCACTAGCAATGCAATCAGCGCTACATCTGTTAAAAGAGTCTGTCTAGGTTTGGTTTTTCAGTGGGAAAGATTTCTGAAGTGAAAGCTCCAGGTGTTTGCAACATCCTCCCTTTTTTTTGTGCTTCCAGCTGAATGCAGCGTGAAGCTTAGTGAATCTGAAGTATTTGCGAGCGAGAAGTGAAGCTTTGTCTGATAATGGATAGTCTCTCTGCTTTTGACCTGGTTACGGAGGCATGCGAGAGAATTGAGAGATAGAGGCCGAGAGAGAAACGCGGAGCGAGAAACCTGAAGTGGGAAGGGTCTCGGTGAGATAGGGAGGGGGGAGGGAGAAATGAATCTGGAAAGCGAGAGAGGGTTTTTTGGGATTTTTTTTTTTTGTCACAAACCAGATTACTGTTTTCAAAGAGGTTTGTGTTTTTCTGCAGTGGAACGAGAGAGTGAGCAGAGACAAAGAGAAAGAAATGGACTTTAAGAAAGGAAGATTAGATTTACATCTGAGGTGGGGGGAGAAAGGAAGAAGGGGAGGCGTCATGGGAAGGAGAGTGTGCAAGTGCGAGTTTAGCAGGGCCAACTGGGATGAACTGCCTACAGGCAACCTGACCTTGGTTATGAGATGCTGACACACACACACACACTTAACCCATGGCACACTCACATAAGCACAATTATATTACACACATAGTCTGGCATCATCTCTTTAATTCCTTTCAGCCTCTTGCTCCTCTTCTCCTTCTCCTTCCTCCCTCTCTGTCTCTCCGTATCAGCACCATCTTTGCCTCTCTCATCAGGCGGGGGAAGGATGTAAGCGGGGCACCAGGAGTCGATAACACTAACCTTTATCTCCATCGTCCGCAGTGTTCATAATGACAGCCTCTTCTTCCTCCTCCTCACCTCCTCTCCCTCCTCCTGCCCCAGGCTCCCCTCAGCCTAAGCCCAATTAGCCTGTTGCAGCTAACGAAAGGATGCCTCTGTGTGTGTGTGTGTGTGTGTGTGTGTGTCTGTATGTGTGTGTGTAACAAGCATGAAATAAGATTTGGCCATCCAGCCGATCAGCTCCGGTCGAGCCTTTGCCTCCCTCAGCCAGAAAAAAAGGGGACAGAGATGCACAAACCTTCGACACAAAGGGAGAGATGAATAGAAGGACTCTAGGACTGGCTGAAACGGTCGTCAGCTCATCACGACTGTCGGGGTCGGTATAATTAGGGGTAACTACTAACACAATCCCACGTCTGTAAGATATTGTAAAAAATGGTGCTCCAGTGGCTTCATCTCTGTAGGTGAATATGGCTTCAAAAATTTCAAATACCCTGTGGTGAAGAAAGTTTCTACTTATTATAACCACTCCACCTAAACTGGTTGATTGAAACAAAGTTCTCAATTTCATATATTCCCAAGACTGCTAGTTCCTGTCATTTTTCATCTTTAATAAGATTAAATTCCTGTTATTTTTTATTACAAAATGAAACAGTAAAAGCACCATTATAATTTAAAAATTCATGGATTTTTTTTTTTTTTTGTGACAGAATTTTTGACTTGTGGGGAATCTTAAAGCAAACCTGAACTCAGACCACTCAATCCAACATGTACATGGACGACTATTACACAATTCCCCAATCCTCCATATATGCTGGATCGACACCGCTGCAGCAGAGTCGCAGGATTTTTTTGGACCAAAGTATGTATTTTGATGCAAATCTCGTGCCTCTGTGACTAATATGTTTAGTTGCCAGTAATATACAGTACGATACAGTAAGTGAAGCTTGAGCAGGGCGGGTGTTGCAGAAAGGGAAGCAGTGCAACAAAGTGTATAAGATTTGCCATTACGGCTCTGCGGTGCTTGCAACCTACATGTACTTTGCGTGGCAGTGCTGTGAGCATGCTCCCTGTTGTGTCAGAGAGGGAGTTTGTTGTATAGCCATTATCCTTGACACACACACACACACACATACAGACTGCTGCAGGGACATCATCCCTCCTATCAGCTGCAGTGGCCGAGCAACAGAGAGAAGGATGTAGAAAAAGAGAGTGCTGTGCTCCACTTCATTCAATATGACTCTTAACACTAACCTGCTCCTTCCCGGCCGAGCTCTGTTCGAGTGTAACGCTCTTCTATCCTTGATGATTCTATCACACGCCAACTGAAGCTCGGCACCTCAAACATTTGTGTAAAATATCTCTAATGATCTCGTAGACTTTGATGGCTTCACGTGGATTTGCAGTTTGCCAAATTTACAAGACTGTAAAACTGACAGAAAGAGCACATGTGAGATATTGGACATTAAAATTTTATCTATATTTTATGAACTCTGGAAGCCACGAGTTTCTGATTCTTGACTTTCTGATCACAAAGGTTTGATTTTCGTATAATGGAGGTTGAGCCTTTACTTTTACAGTCTCTCTAGTTTTTTCCACACAGCCCTGACTGTCCGCTTTTCATCCCCACAACAGGAGCATCAATTTAAGTTGTGAAGGTTGAAAGAAAATCCAGATATTTTTATATTTGAGCCACAAAGTACAATCACATTTGCCTATGTCCATACCATGAAATCCATGAAAGCAGCACAATATCATTTGAAATCAAATATTTAATGTGTACACAAACAATATTTATTTTAGACTTTGATAGCCAGAGAGTAGACAAACTGCTGTAAGACTGTGTGAGGGTAAATGCAGTATGTAAAGAACCTTCATTATCACTAGTCACTATTTTGTAATAAAACATCATTGATCAATTAGTCCCAATATATCAGCAACCCAGACCAACTCCACACACACACTGTTTCACACACACAATAACCGAGCGCAAACAAACTCACCATGCCTGCACAAAGCATATTTACACACACTTTTAAACTCACACACAAACACAGATCCCAACTAAAAGGCCTGTAAGCATCAAATGTGTATACATATTTGTGTGTGTATATTTTGGCTCATGGTTCGATTCAGTCAACACTACTGGTAACTGGTCCAATTATCTGACACATTTTGGCATCTACCTTTGTCTGTATTTCAGTCTCCCTTAGTCTTTATTATTATTGTTTTTTTTTATTATTTATGGCATTTCCTGTGCTGTCTCCTCTCTGTCTGGGTGTAATCTCCTGCTGTAAGAAGTGTGAATGTGACATCTTCCTATCTCATGTGGACGTGCACTTGTGCAGCTCTAATTCTCTCAGTCGGGTATCAGACTATATTCAGTTGCATGTAAGACAAAAAGTGGATTTCTGGCCGCTGACCGTGACTTTGACCCCTGAAAAATCCCACCTAATCAGGATCTGTTATTCCAGGGTGAACATGATAGAAGGAGCTCTCTCTTCCTGCTCTCCTGATCCCCTCCGTCCCCTTTTCCACCTTCATGGTGTTTACATTGTCTTTACAGAGGAAGACAGAAGTGAAACAAAAAGGCAAAGGGGGGGTGAGGGGACGGGGAAGGGGAGAAGGGGGAGGAACTCATTAGTGAAAGAGTTTAAGTGGAATGATGAGAAGAAGCTGGAGGGAAGGACAGGATGAGATAAGACAGGATTTAGAGTGGGGGGGGAGAGAGAGAGAGAGAGAGATTTTGGATGGGAGAGAAATGTCACTTTAAACATTCCTCACTGGGGAGAGAGATAGGAATATCATCCAAACCTTAATCCTGGTTTATATTTAGTATCTAAGATCCATGCAGATGAAAACTGTGCATGGTGTAAAATATGACACGTTTAACCAGTTCAATAATTAGGTGCTTAGGTTAACAGATTTCCCGGTTTGACATAATTTTAGAGACATTCATTCTTAAGCAAGGACTTGAGAGGGCTGACAATTATTAAAACTGTCATAAAACAAATCTCAGTGAACTCGTTTACTCATAGTCGTAACCAGAATACAGATTTGATTTATGCATTAATTCCTTTCTTCAGAATAAAATTTGACTCATTATCTTTGTTTGGAAGGTTTAATGACTGTTATTGCAGTAATACAATATCTTGGTTGATTTTTAAATTTTTTTTTTTATGAAGCTCCAATAGTAGCTCTGTATCAGTATAAGGAAAGTTCACTACACAGCTTATTTAGCAGTCAGCCATTTTGTTATCTTCCCAGCCACTTGACTTTCCAGTAAAGTTTTGAATGTCGTACTTGGGGTGCAAATAAAGCTGAGAGAGTGACAGAGTCCAAAGCTGTCCTGAGCCTGTGTACCTGCTTTTCAGATAACTCTCCCTCTCTCTCTCTCTCTCTCTCTCTCTCTCTCTCTCACACACACACACACACACACACACACACACACACACGTGCACACACACCTGGGTCCCTTGTGAGTCTGCTTCTCAAAGACTTCCTGAAATACCCTGCGATTGTCGTCCCATGGGGCTTTGCAAGCAGAGTGATGTGATTTTCTCAGCTTCCTCCTCGCGCCGCTTTAGCACATACACACGCGCACGCAAGCACACACGGGTGGACAAATAGGATGAAAGCTGCTTCATCATCCGTCTTGCAGTCAAGCGTGTGTGTGTGTGTGTGTGTGTGTGTGTGTGTGTCCTGAGACTCAGCGCTGTGGGAATCAATCATGATTCTTTCTATGTAATTATGTTTCTGGCATATTAACTGCATGCATGTGCGTGTGTCTCCGTGTGTGCGTTCATACATGCATATATCTCTCTATCTATCTATTTTGTTACTCACCTTCTCAGTCACACACTTACACACCTAAAGGGTAATATGCATGTAAATTCACACACAGCTCACTCTACCTTTCTAAAGTCCCTCCTTACCTGTCAGCCTTTTTCACTTTAATGTTCCACCTGAAACCCTCCAACGTCCTCAGAAAAGATCTGCATGTCTGTCGTGTACTTCAGTCCCATCTTAGCAGGTTCAGTGATGAATATTAATACAAGATGCAATCAACAAATAACGTATATATTATAAGATAAGATGAGTATATGTGCAGTATATAATGTAATTAAAATGAGCTTCATCTTTACCAGCTGCATCAGTAATTCTAATCTAATCATTTAATACAATACATTATTCTGAAACGGGCCATTGAGTACTTTTAGTTTTGGTGCTTTAATGCTTTTGCCTTTACTGAAGAGAATTTTGAATGCAGGACTTTTAGTCGTAACAGAGTGTTTCCACAGTGTGCTATTGCCACTTGAACTAAAGTAAAAAATCCGAGTACTTCTTCCACCAGTGCTTATTATCTCCCAACACTGCAATGGAGACAGAGAGAAGTTTGGAGGGCCGGTGGCTGCAGGGAAGGAGAGCCAGCGAGGGTGACCATTGACAGATAGCAACTACACACACACATACACACACACACACTCACGCAGATACACACAGTGTCAAACCAGGGTGATTCTCAGTATCCCTCTATAATTATTTTGAGCCGTTGCCCAAATACTTATCGATTGCCACTGGGCCTCTAGTGAACCTGACAACACACACACAGAGTCCTGTGCGCAGACTTTCTGCAGTGGAGAGTGGGAAGGAGTGGGCCATGATGGGACATGATGATGAAGAGGACAAAAAGAGGAGCAGAGAGAAAGGGAGATAAGAGGAGAGGGAGGAAAGAAGGGGGGAGGGAAACAAAAGGAGGATGGAGAGAGAGGAGGGAGCAACTGATGGAAAATGAAGATATGTTTTGATACAGAGAGGCGACGTTAACTGAAGATGCTTCACAGAGGCTCATATTTACAAATGGTTTTGATTGTTGATATATCGTGATCTTATGATGACTTTTCTTTCGATCAGGGTGCAAACAAATTAGCTACAGTATTCATATTACTCCATGTGGAGGAATATTTGAGCACCAGTAAAACACAACTGTGAGAAAATAGCAACTGCTTTATTCTGATCTCTAAAAAAAAAAAAGCAGGAGAGATAATGCTTTAATGGTATAATAAACTCAGCTATGCATGTTATTCTGAACAATAAATCACGTCTGAAATGGCCATTTTTCAACTCTGCCGTGATCCATGGCATTTGGCAACGTGTTTAAAGTACAATGCTGGATTGTACCATAGCCCAGAATGGGGTTTACGGTGCTGTTGTGCTCACCTCATTGTTTTAACGTTATTAAAAGTTCAATGCTGGGTCGCCTGAACAGATTACAGTGAGAAAAGCAGAGGGAGGGGGCGAGGGTGGCGAGGAGGTGAGACGAAACTGCAGGTGCTGAAGAGAGGTGAGGAAATTTGAAGCGCCGAAACGACTCCCCTCTCCCCACCCAACCCCATCTGACGCACACGCAAACACACACACACACTCAAACGCACATTCCCACAGTTACAGTCATAGCTGTACCGATGCAAAGCTGCTTAATAGCAGAGTGATGAGGGTGAATTGGCTTATAGAGTGGAGGGAGGGAGAGTAGACATAATGGTGTCAATCTGGCTGCTGCACACACACACACACACACACACACACACAAACACTGATAGATACAGACCAACATCTCCTCTTACTCGTTCTCAGCTTTAAACACACACGCACGATTGAATGAACGAACATGACAGCCACAAGCTTCCTGATGCTTCATCAGTCAAACAGCAATGGACGTGTTAAAAAAAAAAAAATCCACTCCTGTATGTTCTTTCTATACACAATAGAAAACAAAGATCAATGCCTCAGAGAGTCTGGACCTTTAACTTTCTCTATGAGTGTGTACTTGCAACATAATGAGGACCAAAACAAATTTTTTACCAACAGAGTGGGGACATTTTGGGCCGGTCCTCACAACTTTGAATGGCTGTTTGAAGATTAAGACTTGGTTTTTAAGAGTTTAGGTTAGAATTAGGGAATGCAATGAAAGTAAAGTACAAGTGTGTGTGTGTGTGGTTTGCAGCTGTACCAGCGGGCTTGTTCTACAGTCATCTGCCGATCCCTTATCGATTCCTGGCAGGCAGTTCTGGGCATCGGCAGCTCTTCTGTCACGCTCTCCCCTCTTGCGCTCTCTTTCCCTCAGTGCCGCTGTGTTTTGGATATCAGTTGTTTGTTGGGGTCTGTGCGGTGCTTCAGAAATTGGACCCAGTGCTGCCTCAGCAGTTCTCTGGCCAGCAGTTGCTACTTTGGAAAAAAAGTGAAGCAAGAATAAAGAAAGAAATGAGGGGGTGATAGAGAATGAGCAAGTGTGGAGGAGAGGCAGACTAGAAGAAGACTGAACTTGCCTGAGAATTGATGTGATTGGTCATTTGTTAAGATGTTGAAAATGACCTATGTTCACTTTTAACTGACTAAGACCTTTTGTGGCTGCTATGTAAGTGTTTCCCAGAAGTGAAGGGAATGTCAATGTTGGTTGCTTATAACCATAACTGTGATTTTTAATCTTAACCAAGTTGTTTTTGGGCCTAAAAAGTATTTTGAATACTTTTTTGATATGATATGAGAACTAGATCATAAAAGGTCGTATGATCCATTTTTGGTCAACAATGTCCAACAACCTATTTGTCATTAACTTAAGAGGGTGTGTTGTGTGAGAATGATTGAAGGGATAAGATAAACCTTTATTCGTCCCTCAGTGGAGCAAATTTACACAAGATTATTTACAAATATACATGAATATGAGATAAATGGCCAGTATATACACTATGGACAGGACATTGAATTGAGATGAGAGTAAAATGTGTGGTCATGATCGAGGGGAGGGAGGAGGAGGAGGGAGGCGGTTAGCAAGGTAAAGAGAGGGCGAGAGGGAGCGTGCAGCTTAGTAAAAGCTGTTCTCATCCTTTGAATGGAGGGTGTGATGGAAGGTGATACTCTAATAGGATACAGGACGGACAGATAAAGAGATCAGCTCTCTCTCCCTGGGAGCATTCCAGTCGGCCATCAGGTCCCCGTGCAGTGCTCGTCAAATAAAGACTCAGCTTTATCCAGAGGCCTTTCCATCAGCGGGGACCGCTCTGGTGCCCTGCCAAGCTACCTCCAGCACCTGACAGAGGGATGGAGAGAGTGCCACCAGGTTGGGATGTACTGAAGATACAAACAGAGAGGCAGTGTGCTTCAATCTGTAGCTCTAGTTTAACTGTCTGTTGAAACTATATAAGAGGGTGTCATCAGCAAAAAGACATCATATATCTGCTTTCTGATTCTAGATGTCACCCATATTTCTCTTGATGAAACACAGCTAAAATAATGAATTTTGAAGGTTCCCAATTCTTACACAAATCCCAAAAGCAGATCCCTTTTGCTGATAATCATTATCTAGCCAGAACATACTTAAAAGCATTTCTGTAATATCTGACATTTCAATGACTGAAACACATATGTATGAATGGGATTTCAGTCCTGTATACTGAAGTAAAATATCAAAGTAAAACACATTTTTCATTGCAGGCTGTACAGACAATGCCGTCTTTATGCAGGCGAGAAACCTTCACCTTCACATCTGTGGTGGATAATATGAGAATGGTCGACACCTATTGTGTTCAAGTTAAATAAAAGAAAGCACTGACTGAAAAAATACAGTGTAAAGCTTTGACCCTGGTCACCAATTTCTAAATGAAATGTTTTGAAGCCTGGAGTTCAGCACAATCTTTTCTCCATTCAGTAGTTAAAAAGTCACAAAACATATCTCTTTTTAAGCTTGTATGTCTTTCTAGTGGGAGCTTTGTTCTCAAAATTGTCAAAATAAAAACTGACCTTACCTATTGAGACCCTAAGTTTTTGTGGAACTGAACTACTTTAATGCAATCTGTGTTTTTTTTTCAACATCTTGCGCCCATTAGAGGAACTTGTGTTTTGCCTCGAATGCATCGTGACCCTATTCAACTCATTCAAGTATGTGGAGGTCAAGTAGTGACCTCTGGCCTCTTTTACTTTATCTTTGTATTCATCATACTCTGCCTTTGAACAGTGGCAAACATTTCAAAGCTCCTCAACAAAACCACAGTATTTGACAGTCGGTGGTGATTTCCATGGACAAATTTTCCTCTGCCGAACTCGCAATTTTTCTCTGAAAATAAGAGTTGGTGCAAATGTTTCTCTGAATATCTGTGAAGAAAGCAGCAGGATGAAAAGACTCTGTTGAGACTGTACTCACGCATTAGCTTCGGCAACAACACAGAAGCGGCACGGGGCGGATGAGATCAGCATATAGCTCGCTGAAGAGACAGATAAATAGTTAGGATTAATCAGTCAGTGGGAGACAGGTGCACGCCGCAGAACAAAAGCGAACAGAAAAGTAACCAAAGAAGGGAAAAGTGGAGGAAAGAGAAACTCAAACGAGGAGTGAGACAAAACAGCATGATGAAAAAATGTATTCATCGTTGAAAGCGAGAGCGAAGAAAAAGAGGGGGGGGCTGGAGAGGGTGGGAGGAGTGCGGTGCTAAGTAATGTATCCTGCCAGTTTTCATTGTGTCTACAACTGAAAGTGCTCCACAGAAGCAAGGAGGCTGTAATAGGATAAAGACTGTACTGCAGAGGGAGGAAGGATGGAGGAGGTGGGGGCGACGTAGGAGTGGAAAAAGAGAAGGAGAGCGTGAAGAAGAAAAGAGACAAAAAACAGGGGCGGATACACGTGAACACAAACAGCCAGGAATCAATTATTGGTTGGTTGGCAGGTTTTAACACTCCATTGATCACAGATGTTGGGTTTTTACACTTCAGTGGCTTATTATAACTTCAGAATGGTTAGTTGTTGCTCTCGTCGCTCCTTACTACGACCTGTTTGCTGCCTTCGTTTCATTTACACTGAAGGGACTTTTCATGGCATTGTTAAAGCAGGATAGACAGTCCAGTTCTTTTATACAGTGGATAGTCTGGTATTTTTAAAGGGGAGTAGACAGCTCATTGTTTGAAATTGCAGATGGACAGGGCTGTGTTGGAAAATGGACCACTGTTTGGAAAATGGACAAGACTGTCGAGTGTTTTCAAAAAGGAACGGGGAGGTCACGGTCGGCGTACGCCCCTGCTGTCAGCACCTGGCTTTGCGGCATCCGCAAACACGGTGGGGTTCGTCCTCACAAATCTAATCAGACACACTGTAAACAACAAGCCGTTAAGCTGCACGCGGCTGGTTGGATGCTTCCTCACGACAAAAAAAAAAAAAAAAAAAAAAGCTGTGCGCAGTCCTCAATGAAGGCCGCATGCTGCAACCTCAATTTCCAGCACACGGCTGGACTGTGAGTGCATATCAGTGTGTGACGCACTGGCGGAATACATTTGTCCCCTCGCAGCACTTGTCCGTCTGAGCGGCTAGATTAGGCATACACCGAGGTTAACTTCTTTTCCTCTGGGGCGCTTTAGAAGTTTCTATAACTGTCAGTCTGTTAGCGCAGGGTGTTGAAATACCGACCCTCTCTCAATACCGTCTGTCATCCTGCCAACCTTCAACGTCTCTGTTTCCAAGATAGCTGACTGAGACTAAGGACACAATCATATTCCCCACCACAGTTTCACTTGTGTATACGGCTGAAAGCGTGCAGATGTTGGTTTGTGCGTATCAAATATTTTAGGAAAAAAGCAGGCCTTAAACTGTATAACATTGCGGACAGCTACACAACCGAAGACAGGTGTGAGATCATGTCATATCCTGCAGCCAGACTCTTTAAGTAATGAATGACCTCCTTGTAAAAACAGGTGACAGTGCTCAATCATAATCCAGTTACCTACGCTGTTAACAGAATTGATCATGCAGTTTTAATTGAATGCCCCAAGCGCTGGCTCAGAGTCTAGTTTATCTATCCATCTTCGGCAGACATCCCTGAGGGGTTCCACAGGAGTCAGGTCCGGGGTCCTTTGTTTTTCTGGCTCTGTGTGTGTGCCCTACAGATGATCACCTACAAATAGTTTTCAAAATCTGTGAGAACATATTTAGGAGGATTTTTTGATTGTGATTTAAGCAGTAAGAAGAAAATTCAAATTCAGAATACAACAGAGAACATCCACTACTGTCTGTGACCACATCCTAGGAAAAGTGACTTATTATATTTTTGTGCAGCCTTCTTTAGCATGTGAGCTTCCTTTCCTCATCGCATGCGGAGACACGATTGCATGCGTAGCGTGTTCAGCCTCCAGACATGGGAAGGAAGTAGATGCCGCGCACACATACATACACATCCAAACAAAACGCGGGGATCTGTGTGCAGTAATGCACAAATTGAAGCATTAACCTTTAGTTTTATAATTGGCTAGAATGTGCACTATTTAATGAATGAGTGTGTGTGTGTCTGCACATCAGTGTTTGTGCCCTGTAATGGCAGTGCCCCAGAAGGAAAATGCAGGCGGTCTGTTGTTTCCATTTCACCTGGCTTTTACCTCATTTTTTCCCTCTCTCTCTCTCTCTCTCTCACACACACACACACACACACACACACACACAGTCTCAGGTTTTTAGGTATAGACTTCATGTTCTTGCTGGCGATAATGATGACTCCTAAGTCTCCCTCCGCAATAATATGGCAATTATAATATAGGAAAGAAATATCCAGTGCACGAGTTGATGCAGTGTCCAATGTAAACCTCACATCTCCAGAAAAGAGAGTTTTTTTGCTTTCTTTTTTTATTTCATTCTTATTCTGGATGGTGCATGGAAATACTTTTTTTCCCCCTATGCAGCCCTTTAAACTGCAAACCAGTGAGGAAATCTGACATCTGAAATATATATAGTATTGGTTCTAAAGCTGATTAAGAGAATTGATTTTTAAGGCATTTCATAAAGACAACAAAGAAACCTTGAATTTAACAATAAAGCTGTTTCTCACTACAGAGCACATGTAAGAACATATACATACATATGTGCATGTGTGTGCATGTCAGTACCTCACATGAAAACACACAACACATGATGGAGTGATGCGGTGAAGGTAATGGATGTTAAAGTGCAGCATAGGGATGACTGTACTTCATTTTAAGAGCAACATTTTACAAACAAGCAAGACGAGACAGGCATGAAAAGGGGAAAATTAAAGTGAAGTGAAACGGGGAGAAGGAGAGAGAGAGAAATATTCTTCCCTTTGGCTGATTTGGCTGAAAATATGTGACTCATAATGTCTTTGATTTGCAAATTAGGGCGACTGTTTTTTTTTTCTCACCACTGTACCCCATCTCTCTATTTCCTTTCTTTCTCTCTCTCTCCCTCCCAATCTCCCTTCTTCAATCATTCCTCCCATTTTCCCAGACGCAAAGTGTGTGTGTGTGTCTGTGTGTGTGTAGGTGTACGCGTGTGTATGCATGTTCATTAATAACACTGCAGTCTGCAGGGGTGTGATGAGAGGAGAAAAGCTCCCTAAACAAATCACCGTCTTTTCTCTTATCGGGCCCAGCCAATCACGTGCTGATCTTATCGCCGACATCAACAAAATGCTCAAAGAGATGGCGAGAGATGGAGGGAGCAGAAGGAGTGAGAGATGAGTGGAGGAAGAGATGTACCGACAGAGGTATGAGGCGAGGGAGAGAACAGGCAAAAAAAAAAAAAAAAAGAAAATGAAAAGCAAAGATAAAAGAGAGAGACAATGGAAGGAGGATCAGAGAGAAGAGGAATGAGAAAGAGGGTTTTGCAGGACTAAAATAGACCAAGTCAAATGAGAAAACTAACAAACCGTATCGAGCACTACCAGAAGTGTGTGTGCCCGTGTGTGTGTGTGTGAGCGTGTGTTAGTGTGGTTCAGTGCTGCCATTATTAGGTGATGTAAAGAGCTAATGCGGTGTTAAATAAAAGCTGCACTTGGTTCATTATTCATGGTGTCTGGGGTCACAGGCTCGCGATTATGCGTGTGTCTGTACACATGCATGTGCTGTGTGTGTGTGTGCGTGCGCGTGTGTGTCTGTGTCTTGCCAAATTCTTGGCCACAACTCACTCTCTCTTTAAAGAGGATTTGAAACTTTGAGAGCTACAAAGTGGGTCAGCAACTTTTTCTCCTCTCCTCTCCTCTTGGAATTTCCTTAGTTTGACTTTCAGTGGAAATCTTACAAGCACCTGTAACGGTCAAAACGCTGCATAAAGACTTTTCCACACAGTCACACATTTCTTGGGGGAAACACCAATTCCTGAATTTAGAATCCAACGCTTCGTTCCAAAAAATATCAGCGTCTGCCTTTAAAGAAAAGCCGCGTTGCTCAAAACCTTTGCTGCGCCAACGTGTTCGTGACCCAGTTGAGTCTCTCCCCCCTCTGTTGCGCGAGCGCTGATCCACAGATGCTCCTCTCCGCTCACGACTCGAGTCAGATAGTATTACTGTCCCTCGTCCTCGTACGAGAGGCCTCGGCAAAGGCCGCGCGAGGACGACCCCGATCCTCCAAGATGTCTGTCAGCCTCCAAACCAGCGTCATGGATGACTCATTTTTGTTTTCCGTCACACTTGGCTGTTATCTGTGTGACCGTTTGCACTTCCGCTATGTTCCCTGCAATTAAGGGAGTGCTTGTTGTTTTCCTTTCTGTCTTTTTTAACCAGAAAGATTGTATGATGCTTATTTTCTCCTTCATTTTCATACTGCGTGCCGTCTCCTACTGAGCAGCTTGACAAATGGGTGGTTAAATGTGGTTTGAATTGCCCAAACAAACCGCATTTTATTATCATGACTCTGTCCAGTGACAAAACATGCATTTGTCTCTTGAAAGTAAAAGCCTCTAATTGCCCTGACACACCGAGCAGACAGCACAGAACTAACTTACTACCAGTTTGCATCTGATAATTATTTTCATTATGAATAAATTTGATGATTATTTTCAAGATTAAACGTCAGAAATTAGCTTCCCAGAGCCAAAACCAACTATATTCAAATTGCTTCTTTTAAAAACCCAAAATATTTAGTTTGCTTTCACAAAAGACAAATGAAGGCAGCAAATCCTCATATTTTGGAAGCTTTAAACAGAAATTTTAAAAATATTTATATAATAAAAAAAAATCACTTATCAAAATAGACAAGTTTATGTTGATCAACTCTAATGAGAAGTAAAGAAAGAGAAACTGAAGGAGTCAGCGGAACACTTTCGCACCACTGAGTCTGAGTAAAACGAATGCAACTGGCTGGCGCTCTTAACTTCTGCTCTTTCGCTTGTGGAAGAAAAAATAAGGATTTACCGAATGTGTGAAATTACTGATTCGATCACACATCGCACAGCTCACCCACTTCCTCTTTTGCTGATTCAACGTGCTGAATCAGCTGAAACGGGTGCCGATAAGTGCCGACTGAAGCCACAGAACGAGGGGGTGATGTTCGGTAAGAGACACGCAACAACGGCCTGGCGGTGGCCGGTGATGCCCGGGCTCTTAATGCATACTGATATATAAAACTAACATATTCAGATATTAGTGAAACATTGTGAAAGACATGTATTTGTCTGCACAAAATCCAAGTGAAGTTTCTTTTATGTGGCTGTGCTTTAAACACACACTTTTCCCTGCAGTCTGATGTGTTGAAAAGTGGTGTCATTTCCCGAGTTTGTTGCCACAAAGTTCCACATAAATAAGCTCAAATATAGTTTAACTGCTTTTCATTTTCTCACCCACTTTCCTCCTTCCATCCAATCCTCCTCGCCTTTCCTGCTATCCCCTTCAATCTTTTCCACTTTTTTTCCCCCATCTCTCTCTCTCGTCATCACTCTTGTGCCCAGAAATGTAAGTGACCCATCTGTGATAGCAAAAGGTACATTAGGCATTAGGGAGTTCCCCTCCAGCAGTGTGTGTGTGTGTGTGTGTGTGTGTATATATGTGTGTGTGTGTAAAACTTTGTGCGTCCGTGCGTGTTGTTAACAGATATCGCCTGATGGACTCCTCCCAGGGGTGCTGTCCGTCTGCTTGGCCAATGAAATGCAGCCAATTACTCTGCAGGCCTCGCTGGCAGCCAATCAAAGGGAAATAGGAAAGCTTAGTGATGACGATGGGGTTTAGGCCATAGCACTTATATTGCACTTGGTTAATGTAAAGGAGAAGTCGGCGTGTGCGCGAAGCGCGTGTGCTCACTTGAGAGATCTGCTTCCTTTCAATCTTCCCTCTCTCCGGCCTCCTTGTTGTTGTAATATTAATGACGAATGTGTGAGTGTGGATGTGAGCAGATTTGAATAGAGCAGATTGGTGCAGTGAGTGCAAAGGGAGAGAGAGGCCTCCTTTCTTCTAACCATCCAAGTGAGTTTAAAGGAATAGTTCAGCATTTCGGGGGAACTGGCCTTATTTGCTTTTTTCTGAGAGTTGCATTAGAAGATCAGTGTCTGCGGGTTAAAATATGGAGCTGGAGACAGAACATGAGTAGATTAGCTTAGCATAAAGACTGGAGGACGGGGGAACGACTGAGCCTTTCCAGGATGAACCTTTCATACCCAATCATGATACTATCACCTGTTACCAATGAACCTGTTTACCTGTGGAATGATCCAAACAGGTGTTTTTGGATCAGTCCACAACTTTCACAGTCTTTTGTTGCTCCTGTCCCAACTTGTTTGAAACATGTTGCTGCCATCAAATTCAGAATAAGCAGATATTTACAAAAATCAATGAGGTTGATGCAACAATATCAAATATATTGCCTTTTGTCAAAATCAAAATCTGATCAACAACGTCTGCGCCAACCTGCAGATACAGCTGGAGACTCTGCATAGAAATACTGGCTGGATGGAAAAACTGTTCATCAAGAAACAGTTCCAGCTTGCTAAACTAGGCTAAACACCAACTGCCTGCAGCTCTGAAATGAACACACAGACATGAGATTCATACAGCTCCTCTCATCTCGCTCGGAAAAAAAAGCAAATGAGCACATTTCCCAACATGTCGAACTATCCCTTTCCATCCCATGTCCACAATATATCTCTCCGCCTTCTGCTTCACCTCTTTATCTCCCTCCTTTCTCTCTTCCCCACTCTGGCGCCCTGACATCGCTCCTTGCCCTTTCCCCATCTATCTTCCTGCCACTTGTTCCGTCCGTTCCCTCCCGCCCACCCCCGCTCGCGTCGTCCTCTTCAAAGTAGGTCTCTCGGTGTCAGTGTCTGTCTGTCGGTGACAGTGATGAATCAGAGACGCCGCCTGTGTAGTTAGCAATGACCATAACAGCTGACCGGTGCATCTCTGTGGGGAGAAGCTATCAGCGCATTATGCAGTATTGATTTGGCCCCCGCATAGTTGTATGTCAGAGTAGAAGCAGGGGGTAATATGATGGGACATGTCCTTTGTACTGTAATTTGTTTTACAGCATGTTTAGTGAATAAAAAGAGGGATTCAACTTGCTACAGAAATGTATTAAAATGGTGTACAGGAAGTTATAAGGAAAATGTTCATTATTTTTAGTTTCAAGTTGCCCTGGTTCTAAGCACTTATTCATGTTTGTTCATCACTTTTTTGTCATTGATAAGAACAACTTCTGTGTTTCAGCAGAGCCAGACAGATTTTTTACAAACTGGCAACCCAGGATATACTTAGTGATTTACTCATAAATCACTGTTCAATAGTAATAAAGCCAATGCATTGAACATATTAACCTTTTATAAAGAATGTCTTTAAGGAATAGTTTGACATTTTGGGGACTTACTCGAGTTAGATGAGAAAATTACATTTGTTAACATGTTATTTTAGCACTTCACAGACATGAGGATGTCAAATAGATGATCATATTTTCTGAACAATATCCAACTACTCCTTTAACAGAAAGTGATTTTCCTTAATTGTAGTTTTCAGGCTGCAGTTGAAAACCTGGCAGCCTTGGGCCTTTCTGACTGGATGACCCTGTCAACCAGCTCTGTAAATACTGCCAGCATATTTTAAATTATTAACAACCCGGTTAGCAATGCCCTCTCGCCATCTGACGAGAAGGGCCTGGTTGAGCAAAACTCAGTGAAGTGAGTCACACTCGGCGCAAGTTGCTCAGTTTCTGCAAAGCATGTGACAGATACTGCGACGCGCCCAAGGTGGCCAGGTTTTACTCAAATGAGCGTGAAACGTTTGCAGTGTGGCTTGATGACACAGTAACAGCACACATTTAAACACTTTGAAGAAATCAGGAAGAAAATTTGATACATCTCAACAGATGCCAGCGTCGGTCCAGGCAATCTGCTCCACATCAAAATATTTGAGGTGGTGGTGACCTGGATAAGATTTAAGTTTTCGCTGAATTGATATGATAATTTTCCTCCTTTACGTTTTCATTCTTCTTATTGCGATTGCTGCCTTCGTTTCCCCGACAAGATCAAACTCACCCTCGTTACTGTGCAGAAGCTTCAGCCGAGCCACTCTGATGTTGTTCCTGAAAACGCGACATTAAGATGGAAGTGATTTCACACCCGTGCTCATGCTCCCTGACGCCACCTCGGCCTTTTCTTCCTGGCTGCTTTACGGCTCCATAAATGCAGGTCTAGGTGTTTTGTTCCTGTGTAAATCTGGCCTTTGAGGCCTTTGATTTTCTTGTTTTTTTCCTGGGCAGTGGGTGTTGTTCCATTCTGTTTGAGCCGAGGTTTATATTATGTTGTTTGTGTCTTTGGAATGAACTCAGCATGATACACAGCCCTCTGGCACAGATACGCACACACAGGCACACAAGACTTATAAATCCCTTCTACTCCGAGTCGAGGGCGCGCGTGCACGAGCCTCGCAGCGTGACTGCGTACACAAGCATGTATTTGTAACTATATATTAAAGTTAATGTGCGTGTGTGTGTGTGTGTGACTGAAAGCGTGTGCACACTTCTTTCTTCTGCATTATCTCTCTTAATAAACAGCTCCTTAGATTAGGTTCACGATTCCTTCTCTTTACATCTTGTTGCCTTGTGCTGAACTCTCATCTTAAACGCTTCATTTCTTTAAAACCCTTTAAGGCGGCTGCACACCGAGTGCCTCCATACGGGATTACTTTATTCAATACTTTAAAAAGAAAACACGTTTCAACAAGTAATCCGGACAAAGAGGTTTCTGGTCGAAATATTACTTATGTATTCAATAAAGCGCCACCGCATTGAGGATCGGGCTGCGCGGTGACTCCTAATTCAAAGTCCCATTTTATTGTGATTAGCACCTCCACTCATCCAGCGGGATTTCTCTCCCTCTCTCTCTCTCTCTCTCTTTTGTGTTCATTCAAAAGCCTGCCAAAGTGTGAGGCAGTGCAGATGGAGAAGGCACCGAGGTAGTAGGAATGGATAATTAAAGGGTGCAAAATAAGGAAGGAGAGTAGGAAAAGAAACCTTAAAAATGGAGGGAGAGCAGCAGGAAGGAAGGAAGGAAAGAAATGAAGTTAGGAAAGTGCGATAAGTAGGACAGTTAAGATGTAGGCAATAATTATGATGGTTATCGCTGCTGATGATGACAATATTGACAGCGATGATAATTTCCCTAATGACGACTCTGTTGTGACTGTGGAGGGTATAATGATGTTGCCGACGATTTCTGTGCATGGGACAGGTGTGAAGTGCACAATATGTCAACGTCTAGTGATGGCAGGCATAATGAAGAGATAAATAACAAGCGGGGGGTTGCGGAGGAGGTAATCAGATTACCAAGAGCGGAGTGGTTTAAAGGGAAATCACAGCATGATCTCTCACCTTTTCACGACCCCTGCGTGTAAGCACTTGTCACCAGTTGCAACCAGTTTAAAGAGTTTTTTTCTTGTTTATTGAATATTTTTTCAGAGTTGTGAAGAAACGGTAGAATCAGCAATCAGGTTTTTTTTTTAAATTTACTGATTTATCTTTTGACCCCTTGTGGGTGTCCTGGCCTTTAGGTTTGATGTGTTACTGCCCACATCTAATTAGACGCAGTGGAAATTGAACTAGACATTGCATTGCTTTAATTTAAGCATTTAAACCATCTTCTATTTGATTGTTCATTTGTTATCAGTGTGATATTTGGTTAAACCGTGAAGGTCTACTTCCAGCACTAATAACAGCTATTTCAGCTTAGGTGTAAGGTTGGGTCCCGACGGAGTGCAGCAGAATATTGGCCTTATTAGAAGAGAGAGGGAGTGGGTGGGAGAGGGCAAGATGGATAGAGGGAGGCGAGAAAAGACGGAGCCCCTGGACGGAGAGTTAACGAAAAGAAAGGAAGACACAGAGAGGAAGGTATTGGACTTATTAGAGAAGAGAGTGAGTGGGAGAAGAGGGCAAACACAGAGAGACAAAGATAGAGACAGAGAGAGAGAGAGAGAGAGGGATGATGTTATTTTGTCAGTGTTTCCCCGTGGGGGCTCGACTGCTTGTTAAAAAGTCCTGACAGAGGAACCACAGCAATAACACACACACACACGCACGCACACACACACGCACACACAAACAGACACCGCTGCTGTGTGATAAACTTTGAATAGGTCTCCTCCTCCCTCTCTGTGTGCATTATCACAAAATGGACTGCATTCATCCCATGACGTCAAATACAGCCTTGTTTAATAATCTGTGTGCGTGCGTGTGCGTGTGTGTGTGTGTTTGTGTGGGGGCTTCTATGCAGTTGAAGGCTACTGTTTCTTTATAATTATCATCCAACACAAACAAAGGATATCTCCTCCCCTCTGTTCGCACCAAGTAGTTTATTAACACACATTCAGCACACACACGCACACACTCATATTCACAGCGCCATCGCTGGATCTGCTTATTGTTTTAAAACACTGTAATCTAGTAAAAATGGAATAAACATGGTTTCATAAGACTTGTGTCAGAGCCGTTTACGGAGGGATGCAGTAAATGCATGTAATGGGCTGTAAGTAAAAGACGGCCGTTAGCGCAATCATATTTCTCTGTGGCCATTATAAGATGGGAAGAGAAAAAACATAAGGAGACCTGCTTTTTTGCACAGGTTTGTGCAAGTCTGCATATTTTGTGAGTATGTGCTGCACATGCACAAAGGCTTTCTGCGGCATCTGAATCACCTTTGAAACTACTGCTAAAAAAGATATCTGTGCACGTCCGTCATATTATACTTGCACCATGAGAGATTGCTGCTTGTCTTTATTGAGGCAGTTTGTCTGCGTTTGTGATGTTTGGGCCGACGTAACATTGTTTTGCCTCGACGACACAGGGTTATTGAACTGCTTTTCAAAGGGGATCATAAACCCGGCGAGTTCAGGAGGTTTTCTCAACCCACATGGAAGAATGCCGTTGCCGCTGTTGGAGTGAAAACATGATTACCGAGTTATGAGGTTTTCACATGAACAGTGGAAAAGCTGCCCGAACGTGACGTGTGTTTATATGTTGTGCAATCAGAAATAACTAATCAGAGAAAACTAATTGTGGTATCTGATCGAAGGCAAAGCGGGTTCATCGTCCAGATTAATGTGCATAAAAGAAGATAATTATAGGATGTTTCTATAAAACATCTCATCTCATTTTATTGCAGAACAGCCTTTTCTTTCTTTTGTTTATTACACTACAATGGAGTCTGGCCACCTGCCCAGATTTTGAGTCTGCGAGACAAAACACTTTGATATGAATTAGTTAAGTGTCCTGCCTTTAAAATAGCACTGCACAGAAAACAGAGCTGAACTTAAAAGCATTGCATTTCACTGCAACTTAAGGCTTGAGTCTGATCTTCCCTCACATCCCTAGTTCCCCTTTTTCTGTCTCAATAATTTCTTCCATGAGTAAAGCAGAGTAGAGAAACATGACAGTGTTTCAGCACCACGGACAGAGCCTCGCTGCTCCACACATCGTGTTCAGTGTCTTTGTCAGTTTGAAATCATCTTTCTAACTGAGTTGCACCTATTTAGAAAGAAAAAAAAAATCATTATATAAAAGTCTTTCTTTCCTTCCTATCAGTTTATCTCAGTCTCCTTTGTCTGGATTTGGCAGAGGATATTAAAAAAGAGAGATCATTACTTGTTGGAAGTAACATGTGGTCTTGGTTGCCAACAGTGGGCCGTTTTCACTTTCTCTTAATATAGGTGATAACATCACATCCTCCTGCTGAAGATTGTCAGTTTAATGATGTCTTGCTTATTTTGGCAAACGTAGAGAATGTAGCATGAGACATGTGAATGTGGCTCATTTCTTTTTCATTTGGGATGCATCCAACCCACCGAGCAGCATTGGTTCAGCAAAATTTCGACTACCCTAATTGGCTTTCCTCTTCTTTGACTTTTTTTTTCACCCTGAAATACACAGCAGATGCGAGTGTCGCCTGCCTATAAGTTGTCATTTTGTGTGTTTGTAATTTGTGCATGCATTTCCCACACTTAGTGTCTGATATTATTTCATTGCCAATCCAGTCCGATGACACATCCAGCAACTTTACACTTCACCTCAAGAGGCAGAAAATAGCTTATTGAAGCCTATATGACCTTTTTCTGCCAACAGCCATAAAATGTGATACCAGTAAACAAAATCCATTTGCTGGTGAGTTCTGCTTTTGCATTTGCAAATAATTCTCACGACTTCCTGTTCCTGTTGGCAAACAGCGAGTCTGATAACAGCCGAGCGTTCGCTGTGTACAGTAATCAGTCATTTTATCACTCGGTTTTCTGAGAGAATGATGTTTGTTTTTTGTGGTTTTGGCTGCAGCGACTCCGTCTGTGTGGTTTATGCGCTGAGTGCTGTCTGCTTGGCATTTCGGTTTGTTTCCACAGACATTTCGGGGCTCTTTTGTTTTTTGCTGCAGCTATTTTTATGCCTGTCTGTTTATATTTAGTAACCGGCCACCGAGGAATTTTTGTCATATCAGTGTGTTTCTCCTCCAGTGGACACTGTGGAGCTGTTAAACCCGTCAGATAACAGGGTGTCTGTGGCGGATATAAGTGATACATGGATATCCAAATATGATAATATTGGTGTGCATGCTGTGCTATCAGTCCTTTATCTTTATGAGTGTTTACCTCACTCACTGGACTCAATTTACTAGACACTCATCTGTTTGTGTGTGGGATTTTTTTTTGTGTGTGTGTGTGTACACATGTGTGTGTCATCAGACCAGACAGTGCATGATGCTATCAGCAGCAGAGGATATGAGGACTACTATTTATAACTCCCCTCTATCTCAACTTAGACACACTGTCCTGCCCCGCGGGGCAGGTGCGTGTTTGTGCGTCACTATGGCTGTGTGCGTGCCTGTTTGTGTGTGCAATAGAGTGTGTGTGTGTGTGTGTTTGGGGGGAATTTGAGAGTGGGAGACTGCGAACGTGACAGACAGAGCGAGAGCTGTGAATGACAGTTTGTCTGTGTGTTTATGTACATCTCTACGTGTGTGTTTGTACGTGTGGGGGCGCCGCCAGCTGAAGGTGCGAGTGGAAAGAAGAGACATGTCACACTTGACAAGGGTGAAATGAGGGGATATGATTGGCTGTTTTCTGATGTCACGGATTGTGAGCCATCCCAATTAGAAACAATCATACGCTGCTTAGTCACTCCATCAGTCTCTCGGCCTCCATCAGCCGCTGCTCTACCCAGCTCTCCTCTCTTCTCTCCGCCCGTCCCCGTCTCTCCTACATTTCCTCCCTCTTTGTCTGCAATTTCATGTCTTTGTGGAAGTTTTTTCATGCTGCTCTCAGGCTCTCTTTCTTTTGGTGTTTATGTTGGGAATTCTTTATTACCGTCTGCCTTTTCAGTCAACGCTCCATCTGTTATTTTACATATCTGTCCTTCCTCTGCGAGTCGTTGCCTCCCTCTATCTCTCACTCACTCAACTGCATAACAAGAACTGTAAGAATAAAATAAATGTAATGAGCAAAAGTAAGTAGTGCGCAGAGACATTTGAACAACAGGGAGACGTCAGATGAGAGAAACAGGACTGAAAGTGGACCATGAGAACAAAGACAGAGAGGTTTTATTCAGTTCTTTGTCGTCAGTGTTGTCCTCAAAACTCTGCTTCAGTCGGGTGTTCAACAGAGGTGCCCCTGATCTTGGGAATTCTAGGTTAGGCCAACCTAAACTGCTCAATGTCTGAGGCAGAATACTGAAGCCTGACTCACCGTCATTCTCGATCGTGCCGTCACGAGCAGCCCAACCTGAACCGAATCTCTTCTGTCCAGTCGGGTTTCTGTACGGCTTGATATGATGAGATCCTGTGAAAATAAAGAGACACGGTTTGGCCGGCTCAAATGAGAGCAGGCACGTGCCCAGTCTCATTTGAGACCAGAAAAGAGCAATTATTTTTGGTAAAAGGAAGATTTCCGTGTCGTTCAATGGTAGATTTTGGCTTCCTCTCTTTGGAGTGCCTAGAGCTCCAATCCTGTCAGACAGGCGCAGACAGCAAAGACACATTCCTGCAAACACACACAGACATAAGAAACGTTGGCAGAATGATCCTGAAATACAATTATGTAGAGATTACTCATAAGCAGTGTTCCTTTTGCTTAATTAATTTTGCATAAATGTTGCCTTTGGTATCAATAAATTGCCACTTTCCGGTGAGAACCATGTTTTCAAAATGAGGTGATTTTTCAAGTAAACTGAATTAAATGCTCTTTTTTGGGGTTAAGAGAATCATCTTATGTCTAATGACCCGCATCCCTATGAACCTATTAGATTGTGTGAAAATGCAATGTCGCAAATTTCAACAAAGGTTTGTCCGGAATAAACAGCTGCATATTTAGCATGAGCAGCAGACAGGGAAATTTCATACCCAATCATGATAGTATCATGATTGGGTATGAAAGGTTCATCCTGGAAAGACTCAGTCGTTCACAAGCAAAGATGGAGAGAGGTTCAACACTTTGTCAAACACATGATTGAAGAACAGAGATTACTACACGACTAAACGACCCAACTTTTTTGGAATCAGTTTTGTACATAGTCCCGCATTAATCTGCCATCTTATTCTCTTCTGTGTGTTCCCTGACTGGCCCAGTGCTCGCCACAGTCCTCTGTATATTGCGGCAAAGTGTGGGAGTATTGGCCGCTGCTGTGATGAAGACAGGAAGTGACATGTCTTATAGCATGACCTCCCTCCCATCCCACCATGCTCGAGCATTGCTTCAGTTTCTACCCCATTAGACACACACACACACACACAGGGCTACACAGAGAGCCTCTGAAGAGCACTTGAGTATCAAGTGAGCCGACCTCAGAGGCTTGAATATAGGGGGGAAAAGAGACGTGCGCCCGCACTCACAGAAATAATGCAAACAGTGAATACACACATTATTCAGAGGCCGCCAGAATAGTGGTTAAGGAAATGCTAGGTCATGCATGTATGGATGAAATTACATACAGTGCAGTGATATGGTTACAAATGCAAGCCCCTACTTTCAGTCCCTGCTTTCTAGTTGTGTCTAGTTTCATTGCCTCACTCCGTTGTGTTAGATCTACTCTGTGGCTTAGAAATGGAACTCAGGAACAGGAAAAGAGCTGACCAGTAAAAAAAAATGCTGAGAGATTGTAATCTAATTAGATTGTTTCATAAATTTATGCAAATTATTCTTTTTTTTTTTTTTAAAAATTCAAATATAAATAAACTGATTTTTTGTTTGATATTTTCCCAGATTTATCAATGAAGTAGATTCCAGTTGATTGAGCCTGCTCATGGCAGACATGGATCTGGGCCTGATGCTAAAGGCAGGGCTAATTAAGATGCTAAGGGAGCAGCAGTGATAGCAATTGAATAGATATTTGCACTGAGGAATCAGGGCTGTGTGTTGGACATGTGTTACAGAGTGGAGTATTAGATGTGTGACTGCAGTGTAAGTTGTCCACCTGAAATGGACTGCAAGCTTTGCCCTGTGTATCAGCTTTAGAGAGGTGTGTAGTCGGCATTAAATGTCAGCAAGGCGGGAAGAGTCAGAGCACTTTGTGCAACTGTGTGTTGTCACTCAAAATATATTGCAGGAGGAAATGTGTGCTTTTAAGAAACAGGTTCCATAATATTGTTAATGAAACGACCTCATATGGTAACTGATCACATGTCTGACTCTTTTTCCATTTGCTCTTCGTTCAAACAGTGATTTTTGAACATCTCTTCAAGATGTGTTTTAAACTTGACTTTTGCAGGATGCACTGCAGGTTTGTTTGAAGGTTACACTTCACAGTAGCTCCTCGCATTACGCTTGCTGCTCCATCACTCAGCTCTGTCTTTTTTTTCCAAGTTTAGTCACACTGTGGATGAATTCCTGTAGATGCAGGCTTCAGGCGGTGTGTGCATGTGGTCCGTCCGTCCGTGTGTGTGTGTTCGCTTTTGAGATCAGGTGCGATCTTACAAAGTGACACCGGGCAGAATCTCCTTTTCTTCATTTGTCTCAAATCTCCAGCTCCAACCTTTTGTTCGGTGTCTCTTAGCCCTCGTTCTTTTTTTTTTTCTTCTAGCTGTCAGTTTGCAGCTTCACACACATGCAAACAGAAGACGTGCCCACACACACACACCGACCTGCGAGTCTGTCATAATTAGAGCACCAAAGACAAGTGGTGTCGAGATAAGCCAAGTGTGAACTCCCTGACATTTCACGGTAGCAGAAATCCACACACACACAACAAATCGTGCAACAAACAACCAAAGACAAGCTTTTGTCAAGTCTGCACATTTCGCGATGATACACTCTTTTCCCTTCCTCGCTGTTTATTCCGATTTATTTTGACTCATTTCGCCTCATTTTAACGGCCCTCACTGTAATGAATCACTTAAAACGAAGCCTCCAACGTAATGAATAGAGTTAATTTGTCCACCTGTAAAAGTGCTTGTCTGCTCCGTCCAAGCTCGTGTCTCGGTTTGGCTGAATTAAGTGGCAAATGATTCTGAGTCAGGTTTAATGGAGTGGATACGTGTGACTCAGAGTGAATGTAACCGTCGTTCCCCAGAACCAGGCCCGCAGAGTTCTGCTGCCTGCCTGTACCGCACCAATCCAATTTGGGCTTAATTGAATTGTTCTGAGCCCCTCATCCATATATTTCCTCCACGAGAAGCTTATTACTGTCGATCTGTGCGTGTGTGTGTGTGCGTGTGCGTGCGTGCGCTCATATTGTGCCAACGCTTAAATGCTCGGTTGTTGATTGATATTTCTGAGATGCACTCTGAATTAGCTGGTGGACTAATAAGGGAAGCGAGACAAAAATCCAAATAAATCTTCAACTAAATCTCGTCTTCCCCTCCCTTCACCCTCCTCCATCCCCCTTCTCTCCATCCCTCTCTCCTCTTCTTTCGTCAGGATGTGAAGTCGACGTTCTTCCAGTTCGGCGCCTCCATCCAGCAGGAGGCTCTGCTCATGCTGAACATCATGGAGGAGTACGACTGGCACATCTTCTCCATCGTCACGTCAAAGTTCCCCGGCTACCAGGAGTTCATCAACATCCTCAAAACCACTGTGGACAACAGGTAGGATCAGTTTCCCTGCGATCCTCATTACAGTTTCATTTACATCTTCTTCGACTGTATATCTGATTGCTTTTGAATTGAATAACAGCAGCCAATAAGATGATGCAGCAGCACAACGTTGTCACTAATTCATTCTTTCAAACTTTTAGTTCAATCTCAAGGGATCACTGAGGACATGCCCTCTTGTTCTATGATGTCGAAAAGGCAATTAAAACAGAGCAAACACACACAAAAATAATTAACAAGCAAACAAGTCACATTCAAGAGCGAAGTACTTTGAAATAACGCTTTTAAATTCACCTACATGTAGAATTGTGTTATCTTTTAATGTGTGTTGTTAATATTCCAAGTGTGTGGAGCACAAAAAAATAGATAGATAGATAGATAGATAGATAGACTCAAATAATGAAACCTCTCTATCAGGAAGAACAACTGCTCGAGTCCCTCGCATGTTATGTTCATCATTTTAATATTAGCTAATCAGCACTGAACTTATAACTAAATGCATCATGGTATTGTCTGGGAACTATGTACAAAGTTGTGTGCTGATCCATGAAGCAAATGTTGAGATATTTCACTGGATGTGTGTAAACCTTGACCTTTGACCTACTGATGGCACTAATAGATCAAGTTGTTTATCATGTCATTATTTTTCTTTGGGGCCAAAACTGTGACAAATATAAAACATACATACAAGGAAAGAAGAAAAACATCAATATAACAGGTGATTCCAAATGTTCCAATGGCAGCAGAAAGTATACCCATGTTATAAAGTAATGATATAATCTAAAAAGTTGGATGAAGTCACAAGACACTTAAAATTCAGATGGCGACACTTTAACTTCCAGTGCAGATAAACAACTCCAAACTGACACTACATCAAACTTGTGTAGCCGCAACAAAGAAACTACTGAGGTACATGAACAACGGGCCCTTTTTCTTTTCTCCATCTACCCTTTTGGGTCATTGTTCGCAAAATCATCTCTCCATGCCAACGGTTTGCACGAAGGCTAACCGAAGATAACGAGCTCTGCAGGTACGTTTCTTGAAGAGTTAATACTCTGCTGGTCCGGGCATTTCTCCAAGCCCATTTCCCCATTTGGTCTGTAATCTCCTCCATTATCACTGCAAATTTCCCCCGAGAAAAGAACAAGTTTACTTTCTAGAAGAGTTAGAGCACACAGTGTTTGGGGCCTCCTCCACTCGTACAGTACGTGCTTCAGAGACAGGGTTTCGTCGGCTTTCTTAAAATGAACGCAGATGACAGGTGGGTTTACTACACATGCAGTTTGGCCGTTTGCCGCACCTTTAGGTCATTCTGACTGAGGCTGTAGCTCTCTGCAGAGAGGAGGAGAGAACGAGGGAAGAGAACAGCAAGCCATAATTTTTGGCAAAAAAAACCTGTCAAATTAATGATGCATGTTCAGCAGTGCCTGAACCCATGATATATTAAAGCCCAGCTGAGGAGAGTCTTTTTCATTAGCAGTTACTCTTCGTGTCAAACCAAACAGTGGTTCAACATTTTCTGCTGGTGTCTGTATTTATTAAAACTGGGTGCATTTTTTGGGGGGGGGAGTGGTGATCAATGGGCGAAATGACCGATGCTAAAAATAGCTGCACATTTCTAATTTTTTATCTAATCCACCCAAAATACTTTTATCTGATCTAAGAGGCCACATGCAGGTTAATGTCTTGTTAACTGTCCATTAGAGAAACAAAACATGAAGAAGTTGGTAATAGTTTTGAGAGCAGAAAACAAAGTCACCGGCTGCAGCCAACAATTCTCCTTTCCATTTTTTAAAATTCTTCCACAATGGCCTGCAGACCAGCGCTTGTTTATCTTTTATTCATTTTATTGCACATTTGCATGAATATTGTCGGGAAAAATGAGTTATTACAATTCAACGTTTGTGTCAGAGCTCTGCGGTAACTCCAGCTTTGAACAAGTCAGCACCCGTTGTTTGTGCATCTTTAGATCACCATTAGCTTTTCTCAGTCAATATTTCCTCCATATAAATGTACTTACAACGCTTTAATGAAAGATCCCGCGCAGCATCGCAGATTTGTAATAAAGAAAAAGTAACTTGAAGCCCCGGTGTCAATATCCAGAAGTGATGGTGACCCTCAGCGTCGAAATAATAACCATAAATATCATTTATGAAACGAGAAATAATAAGCCCAATTACCTGCAATTACCACGCTGTCGATTCCCCGTGTCAGCATTCGGCGGGCCCTCGTGGTGACTTAGTCATGGACAGACAGTTTTAATACCGAAGAAGTTCCATCATTCACAGCAGAAAATTGGCCCCGGTCAACTCAGCGAGTCAAGGCTGACCCGACCATTGGAAGATATTAGCGCGGGGCAGTGGAAATAAAGGCGCCGATATATCACATGAGAATGAGGGGATCTAGTTTGTGGATGGCTACATGTGGAGATGAATGCAGGCAGGTAGGTGGTCGGTATAATCTGCAGGTTAAAGTGGGCGGAGCCGGGCTTTTGGCCGGGAATGGTTCACTTCTCATTTACCTGTATGACACACACCACGCACACTCACATGTTTCAACCAAGGTGATGATTGATATCTATATTCTGTGTATTTATCTATATTCAATGAAGAGGAGCGATGCAGTATTTTATTCTCATGCCTTTCTTTCTCTCTCTCTCTTGCTTTCTCTGTTAATTTGTCTCCGTATCGTTCTCTCTCTTTACTAGTTTTGTCATCTGGGACTTGTAGACCATTATCACTCTGGACAGCAAGTCCCAAATCACTCTCATGTTACACTACCTGTCTGTTGTCGGGTTCTTGCATGACGGTTAACCGCTTCACTCATTTCCCCGCCGTGTGTCACGCTCATTAACAGTCCCCAGTGTGTGTGTGTGTGTGTGTGTGTGTGTGTGTTTGCATCCGTCTCTGTCCCTCACCCTGCCAGCAAGGACCTGTGCTCCTGATTCCACCGCATGCTCCCAGTTTATGATATATTATTTTCTCTAATTATAGACATAACCACCGTTTCCTCTGCTCCTGCTGGTCTTTAGCCTCCCATACCGGGCCCTCCTGAATATTATCGCTCTGCACGACATTAAAAGGAGCCCCTACAAATGCATTATCTTTTTTAATAAGCACTTATTTCTTCCAACTCTGGCTCCATATTATAGATTAAAAATTTGCTTTGGAATGATCTGGGCTCTTTTTCTTTACACTCGCTTTGAGCATTACAGTTTTAACTCTCAGCAGAGGATAATCACGCGGAGCAACATCTGTCTTCAGCCGCACGCTCGCGCAAGAGCAAGTTAATGAACATAGTCTTCGTTCTGAAGATGTGGCAGAATCTGGCTTCCATGTTGATAGCGCCACTATTTTTCTGTAGTCGCCAATTAGCACGCTGACCACAGGCGCCACGTCGGCCCCTTTCGCATTAACAGGCCTTGTGTTCGCTCTCCTCTTTGTCCTTTAGTCGTGTTGGCTGCAACCTGCTGAGCTTCATTACAGAGGACCAGCTTTAGCATTTGCATTCCATTTAGCCTTAATGTGTTTCCCTTGACAGTAAGCACTTTACGCCTATTAGTATTCACGTCGTACTCAACAATGATATTAATTATAATGGATAATTATAACTGCCCTTGCCAGCACCTGAGCAAAGTTAATAGTCTATTAGTTAAATATTAACATTTCACTCTTGTCCTCGTTATCCTTGTTTTAGTTTCGTGGGCTGGGACCTGCAGAACATCATCATCCTGGACGCGGTGGAGGAAGACAGTCGGTCTCAGATCATGCTCAAGAAGGTCCAGTCCCCTGTGGTCCTGCTGTACTGCTCCAAGGACGAGGCGGTCTACATCCTGGAGGAGGCCCGCTCCCTGGGCCTCACCGGGTTTGGATACATCTGGATCGTGCCGTCACTCACCACCGGGAACCCAGAAATAACGCCCGACGAGTTTCCGCCGGGGATGATTTCGGTGTCGTACGACGACTGGGACTACCCGTTGGAGGCGAGAGTCCGGGACGGGCTGGGGATCATAACGTCGGCGGCAGCGGCCATGTTGGAGGAGTACGGCGACATCCCCGAAGCCAAGACGTCCTGTTACGGGCAGATGGAGAAGACGACCAAGCTGCCACCCAGCGCGCTGCACAAGTAAGTGAAGGAGGAGTGTGTGGATGTGTTTGCTTTGGCATTCATGTCTTTAATGATGAGCAAGAAATACAGTGAGCCATGTGTCTTTCAAATAAAGTAGAAATAGAAAAGGTGGAATTATGAAAGATTTCATGAGATTTTGTTTATTTTTATAACATCAATAGAGCAGTTGTGCACATAGGTGTGTGTGTGTGTGTGTGTGTGTGTGCATGTGTTTGTTTGAATGCATGGCTTCCTGCCACAGCCTGTTTGTTTTCACCCTTGTCCTCAGTAATTAGAGACTTCCACCAAGTTTTTCCACCAAGTCTACGTGAAGGATTGAGACTGAAGAAAGATGCAATTACCGGATGAAAGACCAAGAGTTGGCACTAAGAGAAGAGAGGAAGTGCAGGAGTCAGAGAGAGAGAGAGAGAGAGAGAGGAATGAAAGAGCTGAATGGGAGTTTGTGATTCAGGCGGAGAAGAACAGGGAAGGGGAGAAATTGAGACTGGGGTAACAGCAGGAGGCCGCTACAAATGAGTGCTCTCCAAAATTGAAGAGCTCCTTGATGAGTCCTTCTGTTCCTCTTCTCGTTCGTTCCTCCATCGCTCACTCCCTCTCTCCCGCTCTCCTTCTCCGTCGTGCAGCCAGTGGGAGATGCTGCAGGTCTTGCCAGCTCTGTCTGGCTTCCCATCTGGCAGAGGAGGGAGAGACGCACGCAACCTGTGTTTACATCCCAAATATTGTTTTTGTTTAAATAATGATGTGTGAAATTACGAGTCTCGACTCTGACTGGAAAAAAATGACTCCAAAGTTAAAAGTCTCTGCTGAGCTTCATCTTCTAATTCAGATGCTTAAATTAGAAAACGATTATGACACTTTAGAGCATATGGATGTGTTTGGTGTTTAACAGTCTGCTCATCATCTTGGCAAACGCTGCACATAAATATAATATTGGGAATATTGTGGGAATTGAGGTTGTGTATTATTTACTTCAAGCGACGAGACACAAACACGATACAGTAAGAGATGAATAATAAAGGAAGTAGATTTAGAGCGCAGGTGTTTTGGCTTTTGGGTAACAAGGGCCTCCCGGTTATTTCCTCAACTAAAGCTAAATACTAGTTTTGCAAATCGAGATCCAAGTCCAACATTTTCCTGTTGCAGCGACTTTTACTGGCCTAAAACATTTTCATGTAATTGGTCAATAAATCAAGCAGAAACTCTTTTGGCTTATGTGGCAAACGTTACATCACAGGTTGCTTATGTGTCCACCTCATATCCTGCCAACTTCTCATCAGTATGGAAAAGTCTGAGAGTCCCTCCACCATTCGGCCAATTTTCATTTGGGCTCTGCAGACACCAAACCGAGTGCACCGTGGGTAGTTAAGGGGGCGTGGGAGATTAGATCACTTACCCTGCTGGTTTCGAGAGCTTGAAATGTCAATATTCAGTGAGGTAAAAGAGGAGTTAATAACAGAGGAGTTACAATTATCAGCAACATTTCTGAGCCTTCGTGGTCGTTTAGCGCAAAGAGACAGTAGAGTATGACAGAGCGCACCTTCAATAACCACTATAGCACTTTAAATACCGATTCCACAAATATATAGCTCCACGTTTTGTCAGGTGCAGAAAGAGAATCTCCAAATATCCGGAGCCAGCTGACTTTGTTCCCAGCATGCTCTGCTGCCTCAGGTTCTTACCCAGGTGATGAGTGGCCACAGATGGCTTTGTTGTGGGTGAGAGAGCTCAGCCAATAGGGCTTCAGGGCCAGGACACGGGAAACATGATTGGTCAAGGCTAGGTCGGGGCGACGGGCCAGTGTTGGTTGTTAGACCATCAACGGCTGTCAGGGGAGGTAGGAGGACATGGCCGGCACATGCACATGGACACACACATACATAGAGGCGGGCAGATGGGCTGTATGTGCAAATGTACAGCACCAGTGTGACATATTGCAGTATGTGCAATGGTTGACAGTGTTCAATCTTAGACTTCTCATGAGTTGAGGGTCCACTGCTGTGTTGGACGCACAAGTACATTGTCTTATAAGCAGTTGACGCTCATGTGCGTCTTTGTTCTCAGACTCAACTGTGATTTTGGATGCCGCTTCTGTCCTAATCTGAGCCACAACAATAGAGAACAAAAACTTGTTTTGAAGAGGGTAATATTAATAGATGGTGCTGAAATCACAGAAAAGTCTGTGGTTTTGGTGACAAGCACTGCACGTCGTGGGCTTTCACTGAAGTTTTACCTCCCTCGCTTTGCCCCGTGACAGCTGTAATGATAAATCCGCTGTGACGCGTCCAAGATGAATATGTTTTGCAGAATAATCGAAAAATAAAATTAAATAAAAACAGGAGACAGATGACCAACTAAGAGTGCCGGCCAGTGCAGCAATCAGACCGAGTGACAACTTGTGCTCCATATAAAATATGCTGTGTGTGCGCGTGTGTGCTTGTGCGCGTGCTTGTGCGTGTGCACGCTCGAAACAAGAAATATCCCCCCCTTAAGAGAATGTTCTGTCATGACAGATTTACAGCGTACTGTTCACCTTGCTGTGGTGAACACTGTGCCTTAAAAGACTTTAGCACTTATTTATCAGTGTGTCTGTCTGTGTGTGTGTGTGTGTGTGTGTGTGTGTGTGTGTGTGTGTGTGTGTGTGTGGAAAGGCGTGGTGGTAGTAGTTTGTTCTGACAGGTAATTTCAGTCTCCAGCCCTGATATATGAGGGTCAGAACTCAGGAAACACATGTACACACACACACATTACACACACATACAGAGTCCTGGGGCAGTGGTCAAGTGAGCTGTGCAGACACACACCGCATGCATGTACACACACACACTGCAGCTGAGAATTTAAAAAATACATGACACAATGCTGTCAAATTTGTTATTAGTTGATGCAATCATGCCATTATCAAACTTGTGTGCTAAAACTGAATTCTGCTGTTTATGTTGTGTGTGTATATTGTAGAAAAGTGTGTTTGCCATTTTCACCAAGACTTACAGACGTAACCTTTGAATATCTTTTTTGCAGAATGAAAACAATGATTCCCAGGTGGCTCAACATGACAGTCACTCCACCGATCTTAAATATTCCATAACCACATGACATCTTGTTAACTACGTCTGCGTCAAGATGTGTGTGTGTGTTTATTCATAATTCAACTGCCACATGTACGTGTCTGTCTGCAGCTCTCCTGTGACTTGTGACAAATGTGATCTCACACCGAGTTTTATTCCCATCCTGTCACCTACGGAAGGATGTTCTCATGACATAAAGTACTGTGCGTAAATTAGTGTGTTGCTGCATGTAACTGTCACTGTGTTAAAACTGTTCATATCTTAGATCCTAATGAGCAGGCCGAGCAAAAATGCATGATGAGAAATGTATTTGCTCCTCAAAGGCTGAAATTGTGGATGATATAATGACAGAAATTGAGAGGAAGACAAAGGCAGTTCTCAAAGGAAGAACGCACTTTACAGAGTTGCAAATACATAACATGTACATTGTCAGCTTCAGTGTTTTTAATCAAATGAATTTGCTCATGAACAACAGAAGCTCACGCTTTAACATGAAAAGGCGATTGCAAAGCAGAAACCTCTGTTTTCAGTTGAAGACAATGAGCTAATTGCAAGTTCATGTTCCCAATGCTTCGCCTGAAGACTCCTTTAGGCAGCGGTGTGTGTGTGCATTTTGTTCAAGACTGTGGGAACAGCGATGTCCAGCAGGCCAAGGGTGGACCCCCCCAACTAACTGATTACCGCCTAGATTTTTTTGCAGCATCTCTTTTTTTTTTGCAGGAATATAAAGAACAGCACTGAGAAGTTGTCCGTGTTGTGTTTATCAAGCCGGAGCAGCGTGTGATTGACAGCTGGCGCGGGTACACCTCAGAGACAAATGAACCGTCACGTTGCTTTTTGGTTTGAACGCTCGGAGCGTGAAGAGACGGGGAGGGACGGGACTGAAGAGCCAAAAAGGATGTGAAGGGAGTTTAGTCAGTCGCGATGTGAACTGCTGCAAATCCCATCGCACAAGGGCTTTATTAATTTTTCATCAGGAGGAAGGGTATCGAAGAAAGGTGCTCCGGTGTTGTTGCGGGGATTCCTGAACCGAAAATACTGATTTGCATATCGGGAGAAAACCCCTGATATTCGAACTCAGCTCCTGGAGGATCCCGAGCCAATACGCACATAAATCCCATTTTGTGCAACAAAAGGAATCCTGCTGAAGCAGCTGCGTGGACATGTGTTGCATTTTCTGGTGCGACTGAAAGCTTGGGAAAGACAAAATGTAATTGTTAGCATTAATCTTGTGCTGCCCCGGCTCACGCAGAAAAAATAACTGCGCCGACATAATGTTCACACACATACACACACACACACACACACACTGGGGACAACAGGAGGGCTAAGCTAGCATCTTCTTCACCTTGTACAGTCATCATTCACGCCGCGCTTAACACACGCCACCTGAGGCTGAGTGTGTTTTCAAGCGACTACCAACCTTTAAGTCTCATCTTAAAAGACCTAAATCAGCGTTGATAGCAGCTCCCATCTTTTTTTTTTTTTTTTTTTGTCTCTCACGAGTGCAGCGTGTGTGTATGTGTATGCGTGCCATCCGCAGTTCATAGATCATGACTGCTGACAGTATACATCACCGCTTTGACTGGCCGTTGTCTTGAGGAAGGATAAACGTCTCTATCTTTAACACATGCACACACACACACACACGGGGCATTATCATCTTAAGATCTTTGCACAGAGCCTTCTCCCTGCAGTGAGGCCCTTCGAGATAAAATGCAGAGTTCTTATCACAAAGTAAGACCTTTATAAGCATGGAGAGATCTGAGAGCAAGCACTTGTCTTTCTGTGTCAAGATCGCTTTGACAGGACAGGACATGGAATCGGAGGCTGGAAGCATATTTGGAAATACCGTTGCTTCTTACATTCAACATTATTAATCTTCATTGCTCGTGAGTGCAGGATTAAGAGAACAGCATAAATGGAGGGTTTCGGGGTTTGGTCCTGGCTGCTGTAATGCAGTCAATGTGTGTGCTCTCATTTGCTTGCTGCAGTAAACGTGTAGTGCTGGGTGCAGCCCCCCCCCCCACCATCCCAACCCCTTTTTACTCCAAAATAAGAGGGAAGGGAGTAAAAAATAACACAGAAGATATTTTTATCCCAACTCTGTCGAGGCTTAGTCCTCTTCCTCTTCTCGTCATACTTCTCCTCTTTCAATCCCTCCTCTCTTTGTACTCCCTCTCTCTCACTTTTTTTTCCCGGGCACTCCTTCTCCGCCGTCTCCCCACCTCTGCACCTTCTCCTCCTCCCCCCCCCCCATAATGAATAGAGAGATTACTGATATAATGGAGGCTGGAAAGTGAGAGAAATTGGATCGCTTTACTATGATCTGAGTGCTACAGGGGGAGAGGAAACATTAGGTGCAGAATTGTCGAGGTGGGCAAAGTAATTGTGTTGCTCTGTGTGTGTGCAGGGATGTTCATACAGGGTTGTTTAGGGTCATTTTACAGCATGTACACTCCAGTCTGTGTCCGTATCCTAGCAACGCCCTATCAGGTCCACCTGTTCGATGGGCGTCGGCCCAAACATACTTGCAGACACACACACACATACACACACACAATCTGCCCGTCCTGTCTGCATCCTGTCGTCTTTGTCACACATATATTTAATATAATCATATTATGTGTAACAAACAGGCTGTTTTCACATTGATCCCTCTTTTATCATTTAGTCCTAAGGGTTCAGCTGAATTGAATCTCAGATATCAGACATCATTTTTTTTTAAAGCCGCACTCGACTCGATTTTTATGAAAAACCAAATCCACATCACAAAGAGTGGTTTCAACTGAGATATTGCTTCAAATCGAGAATTTTTCCACAGGAAATAAATAAATCAATTAGAGAACTCAATACACATATCAGGGTTTAAGACAGAAGGATTAATCGAGGCTGTCTGGCATCCTCACCTGATCCCTATCAGCTCTGCTAGGAAGTCATTTTGTTTACTGATTCAACTTACAGGATGTCCTCTTCTCATAGTCCTATACTTTGAACATCCAGCACAGGTTTTACATCAGAGATCCTCTATAATGATACTGTAAATAACGATTTTCTTTGCTGACTTGTGTCAAAAGAAATGACAGCATGAGAGCGAGAGTGACAACAATCCGGATGAGCAACAAAGGAGAGCAAATGATACAGTAAACAGAGAGAAAGTGTGTGTGTGTGTGTGTGTGTGTGTGTGTGTGTGTGTGAGAGAGAGAGAGAGAGAGAGAGAGAGAGAGAGTGTGTCTGCGTCTCTTTCAGTTAGACGGTTGCAAAAGCGCAGAATGGGCTGTTGTCTAAAAAGAGCAGCCGGGGCGCTGGTATTGATTCCAGCACCTCTTCCTCGGCCGCAGTCACACATAATTGGGTTCAGCGCTGCATCCCGTGTCCAATCAAATGGCTTAATACTACTCACCTGGTTGCTTGCAGGCCAATCAGATTATTTTAATCACAAAACCCACTCAATCCCCTTATCTCTGGTTGATTTCATCTGAGTATTGAGTGGCTCTGTGTGTGTGTGTGTGTGTGTGTGTGTGTGTGTGTGTGTGTGTTACCAGCAGCAATTTAAAGAGACATGTAGGTATCGGAAAATGTCACCACACACACACACAAACATGCAAACACACTTATTACAAAGCCTTTTTCTCTATTATCTCTGTCGCCATCCTTTTGACTCTGTATTATAATTGGGTAAGAGTGCTGGTGTGTGGAAGTGTGGGAATCTGTACACGACATCTTAAATAATAAAATGAATTTAATTAACTGTGTAAATGGACAAGTTTAATCCAGCAAGTATTGGTTTATATTTTGAATTAGATAAGAAAATATCTATTTAAAGTTTTGCAGGGGCAGACATGCAGAGAATCATAAAAAAAAAAAAAAAAAAAAAAAATGTCTTATGCATTAATGTTCAATGTGTCAAATCCTTAAAGCCAATTGGTGGCCCTGCAACGACGCCACCTTCCTGCTGCATCGTGCGCACGAAGAGTGTCCCGCATGGCATGAACCTCCTCACCTGCACCGCTCCACTGGGGCTTTTCAAAGACACGTCACGTGGCTCCACGCTCCATTTAGGAGTTCGCCCTGTCGCGCCCGGCCCCCAGAATGGAGCGGAGGAAGGAAGAAAAGAGGAGCTGTCTCTCTCTCCCTTGTTGTACATGACCGCTGACAGAAGGAGTGAGGGAGACAGAGTGGGGGGGGGAGGACAGCCATGATTAATGTGGAGGCTATGTGGACCCAAGAATATCTTCCCACTGCCCTCCATCTTAGCTAATGTGACCTGCCATATGGGTCACTCATTACAGTGTGTGCGGGTGTGTGTGTGTGGTGAGTGTTAGGATGGACATACTATGGCTTTAGGTACCATCCACTTTCTTCTTTCTCTTTCTGTTAATTTCTGGAGCTGCATGTAGAGCAATAAGCAACCAAATCTGTTTGTAATGTACACACATACACACACAATACACAATAATGTAAACCTGTAGTAGCACTCACATTTGAAGGATTGTCACCTGCTCACAGGTTACACCAGGCACACGCAGACATTTTTGTCGGATTTAAATTTTCTTTTTATCCCGCAGCATTACATTTGGTTCCCAACACAAAAGAGCCCGTGTGAATATTTTAGCACTGTAATACCAGTAGATTGTAATTTGACTTTTTCTCATGCTAATGTAATTCAATTTCCCTTTTCCTCGGTTTCTCCTCACCTCCGTTCATTTCTCTCCACTTCATATCGCCCCCCCCCTCCCTTCCGCTTCCTCCTCCTCCTCCTCCTCCACTCCTCTCGCTCTCAGGTACATGATGAATGTGACATGGGATGGCAGAGACTTGTCATTCACGGAAGACGGCTACCAGGAAAACCCAAAGCTGGTGGTCATTGTTCTCAACAAGGACAGAGAGTGGGAGAAGGTAGGATCGACATCGTGTGTGTGTATGTGTGTGCAAAAGTGTGCACATATATTCGTTTGTGTTGTTCAGGGCCTGAGCTACAGCTGAAGAGCTCATGTCCGCCGTGACGTTTCTTGGAATTATAGGGTTTTTGTGTACACTTTTTTTTTTATTTGACTCTTTAAAGACCAAAAAATGTCCTTCAAATTAAAGAAAATATAACTGAATTTCATTGAGTTTGGTTGATGATTAGATAATAACAGTCTTAAATTATATGGGTGGACTTCAGTGTGTAAAATATTATATGTAATATGTAAAACTACAACCCTGGTATTGTTGCTTGTGTTCGGGTCTGTGTTTATGCTGCCTTTGTTTGATTGTATATTTCTCTGTGCTTTTTTTTGCAATCAATACTATTATCATATTACTGTTTCTGCAGTTTATTTTTGCATATCTGGCAACATACAAACTAACATCAATATATCTGTGTTAACCCCAAATTGGCCGATAATGTTGACGTATGCTCTAGTTTCCTTTTTCAAACATTGTAAACCTTAATAAACCCTGGTTTGATGAGGATCCAGGTATTTGGGGCTGATAACCATTGTTGCAAATCAAATCCAAGGAGATCACAGTCCCGCCCACAATGTTTGACTGACATGTGACCTCTTTGAATTGAAGTGCAAAAGTCCAGCCCCTAAACAGTATTGAAAATGTTTGTCCAACACTGAATGAGCTCATTTACTAACAAGCTTATGGATTTCTTTAACCTGTTAATGTGAGGAAGCGTCTATAACGAACGACCGCTGAGGACGGCCGAACGAGTGTCCTCGCTGTTGTAATGGGCTTCAAATGGCGGCCATGTATCTTTATACCTACATCTGGCTGCCTCGTATGGGCTTAAACGCCTCATATTTAACGCCCCCGATAGCTCATAGTTCAGGGTGGGAGGAAAAACTTGAGAGAAGGATGGGAAAAGGAGAAAGGTGTGGCCAAAGGAAGGATTTGGATCGGGAAGACAGGGAGATGGATGGTGATGTTTCTGTCTTTTAATTCCTGCCCCAGCTTCTCTTTTTGTCTCCTTCTTCCCAGTTCTCTCATAGCATCTTGTATCTTTCTCTCTTCTTTCCCTTCCACTTCCCTTCTCCTCCCTCCCTCCTTCCCTCCTTCCCCCTGTCCGCTTAATCTGTGCACTCTGTCTGTCTTTAGCTGTGATTGCTGTGGTATTCTCTGATAGCACCTCAAACCACAGTTAATCAAAAGCTGAGACCTCTGTTATTGGGGTGGCAAGGGGTCACTGCTCTCGTGTGTGTGTGCACGCTTGTGTGTGTGTGTGTGTTTTGACCCATCCACGCTGGTTATTGAAAGAAACACTTTTTGAGAGACTTGTGCTTGGACCAGTCTGTTTTCTATTCAGGTCACATCGTGTGTGTGTGTGTGTGTGTGTGCGTGTGTGCGCGGTACAGTATTCGGTTTAGTTTGCCGCAATCCGCACAGTCTCCACCCAATCTTTTTGAGACTATAGCTTTTTCATATTTCATACTGACACACACCCACACACACACGTACACACACACTCACACACGCACACAAAAGACCCTTTGTTGGTGCGCTGAGGGGAGGTAGAGTGTGTTGTTGTAAACAGAGAGCCTGTGAAATTGATCAGTACCACTTCACTGTGGTGCAGAGAAAGAGACTGAAGGCAAGAGAGACACGGAGACCCAAAGTGGAAACATAATTGGGAGCTGCTCTCTCTCTCTCTCTCTCTCTCTCTCTCTCTCTCTCTCTCTCTCTCTCTCCCCCCCCCCCTCTCCCCGTGGTGCAGCCGTCCCACCCATGCGCCAGAAATCAGCAACACACACACACACCCATGCGCGCAGAGAGAGACTTCCATGATGATCAAGAGATAAAAATTCAGTAACTGCACTAAAATATGGATATGCACTAAAAATATAAAATGTGTCCCCTTGAGGCACAGGAGGGAGAGACAGGCAGAGGAGAGCTATATGGAGCGATAGCGAGACGAGCGAGCGATGGAGACAGATGGGGCCGAGATAGCGAGAAGCAAACGAGCAGGAGAAAAAGAGACACAAAGAGACAGAGGGAGAGAAGAGAGAGGTGGAACGGAGCCACCAGCATGTGCATGTTTTCTCTCTCTTTTTTTTTCACCCACTACAGGTGTTTAACACTCACGTCCACACCTGCTGTTCTCTGCAACACACACACACACACACAGAGTTGGTTAGATGGTATATTTTTGAGTTTTGGGAAGAGCAGCTTTGAAATTGCTTCACCTGTTTGTTTATTGTGTTTGGATTTTTTTTTTTTTTTTTTTTTTTGAGGATTATGCAACTGACAGCGAATGACTGTTTTATTTAATAGAAGAAGCGCAGATTGCAGGAAATCATGCGGGTATATCTGACTGGATCAGAAGCTGGATCCAGTGCGGCGTTATGGGGGGATTTATGCAAAATTAGGCTTTTATCTCTGAAAAATGTGCCGCAGCAACAGACACAGTGGTAAGAAAGAAAGACAGTTCAGATGGATGCGGCCTTGCCAGGAGTGGAATACTTAAACACTCCCCGTGCGTGAATTTGTAGAAACAGAGATGATGCATGCTATGTTTTTTTTCTCCATATCACAAAATGCTAATATGATGTAAAGACATGCTTCATTCACAGGAAGCAATAAATCAATCCCATTTCAATCTTTTATTGAACATTTTGAGCTTGCTTTACTTTGATCATAAAAGCTGCACACACACATATGCAAATATATAAAATAACTTTTAATCTCCACACTGAACTTTATGCTTTGTTAAATCCAATGGCTGCATCATTGATGAAGCTCTTTGAAGCACACGTTTCAGCTGACATGCTGATATTAAGCAGGTATAATGTTCACCATGTTCACATCATAGTTTAGTGCGTTAACTAGCAAACAATTGCTAATTTGCAGTAAGGACAAAAGCTGGCTGATCAGTTTTGCAAGTGCTGGACAAAAAGATAGTATACTGATGATGGCGCTAGAGGCAAAGTCAGGGGATCACCAGTATCATTAGAATCCTGCAATAGGGGGACATGAGTGTGTGTAGGAAATGTCTTGGTGATCCATCCAATGATTATGAAAATGTGGCAAAACCACTAATTTGAACTTCATTGTTCCGCTATAGTGAAAGTCAGAGGATCACCGAAGCCATCAGGATTTATTGTCTGGTGACCATGAATGTCTGCACAAAATTTGTTTGGCACCAATCCATCTAGTAGATGTTGAGATATTTCAAAGGAAAATTGAAAACTTTGAGCTGCTTGTAGCACTGCACAAAATGTCAGTAGTTCACCAAAGTCATAAAGATTCATCCTCTGGGAACCATGAATGTTGGCTTGAAGACAGGCTGAGCAATTCAAAGTCCTGGATGATGATGGTGGTTGAGAGGAAGAGGAAGATAAATCTGCATTAATTGACTCCTGGAATCCAAAATTCAATCAGAAAATGTAAAATGGTCAAGCAAAAACAAAACAAACAAAAAAAAAAAAAAAACATGTCATGTTTGGAACAGCTTTGAGGAAATGCACGGCCTCAGAATCGATGACACGGCAGAACTGATGATGCATTTTCTTGTTGCATTCACAGTTACAGTATAGCCTCACCGACTCAGTGAGAAAAGTGTATTTACCGATCAGGACCAGGATGTTATGTTTTATTCCTGCTGAGTAGATGGAGTGTGTAAATTGCTTCAGGAACTGCTGCAGTGTTAGCAGCCAGTTCACAAAATAATTATTACAGACAGCATGGGATTTGTGCTTGGAGAATCACAATATGGAGAGCAGACACACACACAAAAGACCATGTGCATACACACGCATTCACACACACACACCTCCAAATCACCACAACAACACACATGCATTTTTGATACAGGCCTCACTTTTCTCTGAATCTTAATAAAAGTGCTCCTCTTAGATGTCTGAATCCATGGATGCAGTTTTCTCTCGTTCTTCCACGCTGTCATCCTCTTTCTCTCTGCCCTTGTTTTTCACACACACACACACACACACACATAAACAGAGCAAGCGCTGGAGAGGGAGAGCAGAATCCATTTTCCCGACATAATTTTGTCTGACAGGAGTGACAGATACTGTTTTATGACTGAATGGGTTTCTCCACGCTATTAGGAACTCATTCTCCCATAATGCAACGTGCCACAGCGATAACTCTCCCAGCGAGACTGGCACAGAGAAGGTGCTCGGCGCAAGAGCACTGACCCTTGTTTTTCTTTATTTTTTATCATTCTCTCTCACTTCAGCCGGGTTCTGTTTGAGTGTGTGTGTGAGAGAGAAGAGAAGGTGAGAGAGGGAACGCAGTGTGAAATAGACGAAATAGAGAGCAAGAAATGCAGGTACAAAGGGCAAGGCCTTTCAAAATGAAGATTAAAAAAAGCTGAAGTTGCAAAATAGAGAGAACGCAGAAAACAGGAGGGCAGGTTCGAGGTGACGAAAGAAAGAATAGTGGATGAAGCGAAACAAGGGATTTTCAGAGAAAAAGAAAATAATCTGATAAACACAGTTCTTCGGGGGCAGAGTGTCATCTCATCTCCAAGTGGCTCTAAATTCGTCACAGGGTGATGGGGCGATATGATTGCCGACATGGGATGTTATAATGCGGTAATCCCACAGGCCCTATCATCGTAACCTCCCACTGGCCTCGCTGTCACATTACACACACACACACACACACACACTACTCTCTATGTAGTGTGTGTGTGGGTTATATCTGGTATTTCATACGGGGAGATTCAGCATTCTGCCGCCCGGCCGATCGATAGAGAGAATCCTTTCTCTTCTCTGGGCATTAATTTATAACCTCTCTTTCTTTAATTAGAGAAAAGGAGAGACAGAGAGGAAGAGGAGGAGGAGGAGGAGGACAGGAAATCAGAAGAGCTGCTGAAGTCAGCTTATTCTCCCCTTCCTCCTCCTTCTTCTCATTTTCCTCCCTTTTTAAACCCATCTTATCGATGCATCCAACCAAATCAGAGCCAATTCCCAAACGCATCGTGATTGAAATGGTCATTCAGTCTTGAGTTGCCTTCAGGTTTCTTCGGATTTGTGGTAAGTTTTGTTGCACTTATACTTAAAGGTGCAACAAGTAGTAAAATCAAACATATTAGATCGTCATATTATTCAAGGTGTTCTTCTAGAAAAATTGTGATTTTCAAAAAAGTGATTTTCAGTGTGTTAGATAGTTGAAACACCCGTGCTTTAGGTTCCTGCTAAGACCAGAAAATGACTCCAGACTGCTTGTGCATCACAACCCAAACATGTTGAACCCGCACTCGTTTCCTATTCTTTTCCTCCCTGACTCATCTTTGTTTCCTTCATTTCTGTGACGCGACTCCTATCTTGCTTATTATGCACAAATCCCCCCCGCCTCGCTTTTACATTAGCAATCCCATTTCTTGCTATACCTCCCCGCCCCTTTGACAGACACGCGTTCACACACACACACACACCTACAAGCGTGTGTACATGCGCGCACTCGCTCGCTTGTGAAATGCAAAACAGCTGCTGTAAGACAGATAGACGAATGCGGCCGTTCCCCCGGAGACTGAAGGTGACACGCGTGAAACCGCACACATGCCACATCAGCGTACCGTCCTGCGTCCCCTTCCTTCCTACACACACACACACTGACACATACTCTCCCTGTTGGAGATGTAGCCGACAGCAGAGTGAGCTGTTGACAGTGGGGCCCACTAAGAGCGGGAGAAAAGACTCTAATCCCTGTCAGAGGATAGAAAACCACTCAAAGCAAAACAATTAAAATGCTAATTTCACTTCCTCCTCTCTGCTTGCCTGTTAATGACTTAGCCAGGCATACAGGCAACAACATGCGTGTGTGAGTGCATGTGTGTGCGTCAGTTGTTGTCCTATAAGGCTTCAGGGTCAAAGGGGTGACAGATTAACACGGCTATATGTTATGTGTGTATAGTGTGTGCACATTGTTTTTTGAAGAGGGCAAGAGAGATTTTCACACACACATTTGTGGCTTTGTGTGTGTTAATGAGTGGGCAAGACACAAAAAAACTTTCCACTCCACACTGCATCAGTGTTGCTATATGAGGCTGAGAGAGAGAGAGAAGAAGAAAGACTTTTGAAATGGAGGGAAAGAGCGAGAGCAAGGTTTTTGCCTTTTTCTGGCTCCTGTAACATTAATAATTGAGAGTGGAGCGAAGCCTTGCTGCCTGCCGTTGTCTCTCTCTTCCTCTCTGCCTCCTCCGTCTGACACAAACATGCGTAAACATCACACACACACACACACACACACACATGCATTTACAGACAGGTCCGGGTGGGTAAAGAGCATCCATAGGGGACTCCGTGACATCACAGTTCTGAAAACTTTCTGAATTATTAACAGAGTCACATCAAGCTGCCACACACTCTCTCCCTCTCTTTCTCATATATGTTTGCGTTCGCAGCCCGTGTTGTATTCCCCTCGGTGTGTATTTTGTCATGCATCCCTACACATCATGCTTTTAATCTCTTACCCACAGCCACATTTTTTTTATGGTGGGTGAACATGAATGCTGATTTGTGTGTTTCTGTCCCCGAAAAGAGCAACATATGTAACGTTAAAAGCAAATGTTAACATGTGTCTACGTTTGTAATCCTCTCCACTTCCTTTCTGCTTTGAGTTGTAGGCAACAGATTACAGCAGTTATATTACCAGGTAAAGAAAAGTCACACACGGCGGATCTCTGAATGGTTTTCTTTGCCATGTTATGATCACTGGACATGTTTTTCCCCCCACCACCACAAGTAGTTAGAGACATTCTGTTTTCAATGTGAGGTCTAAACCCAGCAGCAAGCAGTGCTGTAACAGTAAGTGCCCTCAGGCGGATGCTGACTCCTAACCTGCTCACTAATTCAAGTATTGGATCCACATCCTCTCTAAAAACCTAAAATGTAAATTCAAATTTTTTTTAGTAAGTTAACAATCTTGTGGAGCTCAACTCATTTATCGTCCCGTCTTTACTATCCTCATTTCCTTCCCTCCAGATGGGAAAACTGGACAACCGCAGCCTGACACTTAAATACCCCGTGTGGCCGCGCTTCAACTCCTTCGGTGACGCCGAGCTGGACGACAACCACCTGTCCATCGTCACCTTGGAGGAGAAGCCTTTCGTGATCGTGGAGGACGTGGAGAGGCTCACCGGGACCTGCATGAGGAACTCCGTGCCCTGCAGGAAGCACATCAAAGAGTAAGTCTGTCAATCGAGCTATCTGATGTTTCTGTTGGGTCCAACAACAGTTCTAATAAAAGCTAAGGTACTGTTTGAATTTCACTGGTTTTAATACGACAGGTCAGAGAGGATGCTCAGGCCAATGGACTATAGCAAGAGTGACAGTGGCAACACAAATATGGGGATTAGAGACATTTCATAACTTTTGAAATGATGATCATTTATCATTATGTAGTAAATTAGTTACAATATCAAGACTTTATTGTCATTGTCACTCCCTGAGATTTAAAACAATATAAAAAGATGTAAAATAAATAAAAACAACAGTACAAAAATAAAGCAATATTGTACAAATGAACAAATAATTAACGGCATACAATCTAGCAATTGGTAGTTGGTGGTAATGGGCCCACTCCCCTTAAGCTTAACCTTAACATAGTCAACAACTATCCATTTACAATGCTAAGCAACTATGAGCTCCAAGATGTTAAATGCAATGTGGTGAAATAAATAAGAGAGATTTCCGCAAATCTTAATAAAATATTGGTATTACACAATATATAACACAGTAACAGGAACAGTAGAATACTGCAGTCTTCATACGATGCCGTCTGCTAACTCACTGATTGACAGCCAGATTTGCATGTATGAAAATCTTGTCTAAGCATTACTGAAAATGAGTGTATTCAGTAATCAGAAGGTGGTAAAAGCACATCATCCATTTTCCATTTTCGTCATCACTGTGTTTCTCCACACTCTCTCTCTCTCTCGCTCCTCTCATGAGCATGAGAAGAGGTGCAGTGTGCGATCTATGCAGCAGCTTCTTTCCTCCCCCTGAAAATGGAGACGACTGCTGAACTCAGCAATTTACTTCCTTCCTTACCAATTTTCTCTCTAACGCCCAAATACTGCTAGTCCCTTGCTGTATTATGTTCCTGAAGTGTACACACACACTCAGGGTGGCTCAGGTGTGTGTGTGTGTGTGTGTGTGTGTGTGTGTGTGGATGTGGATGTGGATGTGTATTGCTCCTGTTGTGGGGATATAAATCTGTTTACACCTCACATTGTGGGGACTCGTTTTCCTTATGGGGAAGTGTCTCCAAGAAATGAATGTAAGTCAATGTAATGTCCTTTGAAGTGATGGCAACACGTGTGTGTGTGTGTGTGTGTGTGTGTCTGAGTGGCTTGAGTGCTGCTGAATCAAAGCATGTAATTGGTTTGTAGATAATTTAATATTATTTCTCTCCACTGGAACGCACACACTCAAGGACGCACAATAAGATTGACATGCACGCTACACACTCCGTGTCACTCTCCCTGCAGCGTACATGCATGCGTACAGTGTCACTGTGTAGTACAACACAAACACACACATATTGCCACACACACAAACGCACACAAACAGAGCTGATTAAGTGGTAATAGGGTCCCAGGGAAGAGGCTAACAGAGATTTTCATCCAGAATCACTGTGAAGTAGGGCGGAGGATAAAGCATCTCCAAGGAGGAACATAAAACACACACACACACAAGTTCATATACACTCTCTGTTGCCACATGTCCACTCGCTCACAGGCCAATGCATTCGAGTTTGTTCCTCCCTCCCACAGCGCAATTCCCACTCAAGCATCCGTGGTGTCCATTTGGAGAAGGAGGGATAGATGGAGGGAGACTGAGAGAGAGGAATGATGGAGGGGTTGGATCGGGGGATGCAGGGACTTATCCATGCATGCAGAACCACAAATTCACTCATCCAGGCTGGGCCCAAGAACAAGCCATACTCACACACACACACACACACACACATACCCACACACCACCCTCTCTGGAGACCCCTCGGGCCCTGTAGTGTTTCTATATCAAGTTGGCCCGGCAACTTCACAAACAGCCTCCATAACATGCTCTCGCTGCCTGAACTGTACCACGGCCGGCCCTAAATGGGTACACCGTGTTCACGAATGCAGCTATAATACAGTTCTGGCCTATATGCTCGCTCCGGCGCTGCCCCCACCAGCTGAACCTGCCGCGAACTTGACTCAGTTGTCCTTGTTTCTGTTGGTACTATCGCAGATCCCCAACCCATGTACCTCTTTATCATTTCATCATTTCAGTGACATGACTAATTTTTTTTCATTTCAACATCATGCAAAATATATAGAACATATTATGCTCAAGAAGTCAGAACATTTTTCCTGATTCACTGGATTTGCACCTTATAAATTAGGTCCTTTTCCTTTTGGTCTGTGCAGAAAACCTGTGACTTAATTTGGACTCACTGACTTTATTGAGTGCTTTTAAAGTCAGGAATGCGGCTCGCAGAACCACAAGCCACTTTCCCTCCCTCATGGTACCTCTCTGTCCATCCCCATGCTCATCACCGTTGAGTCTTTTTTCCTATATTGGAGCTAAATTAAAAAGATGTTGGGCACATAGACACTGAAGAAGGAGTTGTTTCAAAAGTCTTTATATCAATGTGGAAACAAAACTCACAATGCTTCTCTGATAAAGGATTTTTTGACACATGGTATGTTTAAAGGAGCATTTAGATGTAAACTGGCTTCTTTATTTCATTCAAAACTAGCTCCAACTTGCTTCCAAAGTCAATCACAACTGCTGACAGATCAGAGCCTGGCTTTTCCAAATGCACCTTTTCTCTCCCTTGTGTGAAACTATTAGACCATAAAAATGAAATCCCTCCCCAGTTTGAAGACGGGGCAGACTTCCTCTCAGGGTGACATTCGTTTGACAGATCGATGGCGACTAGCGCAGATAACACGGGAGTTTGCACTCGGAGCGAGAATCAGCCAACGTTTCTCCGACGCCACAGAAATCCTCTAAAGTGACAGAGTTTCGGCTCTGAAAGTGACTGCGGAGTCACAGCCGGACGTGTGGAGTTTTTTTTTTTTCTGTCTTTCCGTCAAGTTTGTGTCCAGGTTGTTGTTAAAGTAAAGGACGAGGTTATCTTTGCCTAATTAGCACACATCTAAAAGTTAAATGAGAGTCCCAGGTGGCTGACAGTTGAGGTGCACTCTGAGTGTGTGTGTGTGTGTGTGTGTGTGTGTGTGTGTGTGTCTGAACTCTCCTGCTCTCAAATTCATGTACACAGATGGTACAAGGCTTGCAGATGCAGTGCCGTCATAAACCTCCTTCTCTAGAGAGACAGAGCGGTAGAAGGAGAGAAGGAGCATAGTTTTTCTAGGCTTCTGATGTCATTTCTGAAGAGAACGACCTGAACTTAAAGGTGAAAAAGTCCCAGGGTGATGTTTTGTTCATTGGTGCATTCACATAAATTAAACAAGTAGAATGGAAAGAGAAGCAAACAGAGTTCTGTTTGTTTTTACCGCATAGAGAGACAAGTCTTCAGTCATACACGGTTTATAAAGGTGGAAATAGAAGGCAATAAGAAAACGTCCACCTGGATTAACATTGCAATCAGTGTGCAATTGATATGTTATATGTATTTTGAAATGCAGACTGTATGCAATTCGATTTGGTACCATGTTCTGTCACAGACGCTAAACTAAATTAACGGTTGTTAAATGGTCGAAAGAGCTGCTGTTTAAAATCCTCAGCTAATGACGCGTGCGTCTTTGTTTGTGTCTCTGCAGCAACACAACAGAGGCTGGTGGGACATACATCAAGAAGTGCTGCAAAGGCTTCTGCATCGATATTCTGAAGAAGATTGCAAAGTATGTGAAGTTCACCTATGACCTGTACCTGGTAACCAATGGCAAGCATGGCAAGAAGATCAACAACGTCTGGAATGGGATGGTGGGAGAGGTAAGAAGAAACTCCTGCGTATATGTGTGTGTGTGTGATTCAGCCAATTCTGAACCAGAGCTCAGTGAATTATTAATTTGTTATTAATTACGACCACATGTTTGTGGGGATGACTCTAATTGGATTCATATCAAAATACCTTGACTACTTTTTTTGCCTGCTTGCCTGAACATTACATGGCACAATGAGAATACACAACAGCATATTAGTGTGTTAGAAAGAGCATGTCCCGATTTCTTCTTCCTTCAGTTTTAGTTTGTAGCACATTTGAAATAAGCAATCCAAGCAAAGGTTGAGAGATTTGATGTTCACACAACCCCGATTCAAAAAAGTTGGGATGCGTTGTGACAGGTTCAGGATGTGACTTGGCATTATTTGCTGACATAAGCTGGGACGTCCCTTTTTTTAAAAGTTTTTTTTAATCAGCACTGCTAAGACTGCTAAATCATGAACTACTGAAACTGATCATATAACCAGGCCCAGCTCCAAGACACTGAGTTGACTGCTGCATTTGCTTGACCCAAACCATCACTGAGCTTGAAGGACATGTCCAATCTCCACCAAATTGGGGATAAGAATGGTTTCTTGATCCCCTGGTCACAGTGGGCACTGCTAACTGGTGCAGCATCCTGGATGAGCAGGACTTCCCCCTGCTGACACGAACGAAACCATCCCACGTCACCCTCGCAGCCACTGCCTCGATGTGCACCGGTGCCCAGCTGCTCGGTCCTCCTGGCCACCGATGGAAGCTGGTTGTCAGTCCCTCGGAACCAGCTGGTGGATACGTCACCCCCCGGCCTGCAACCATGTCTTTCCCTGATCATTTGTGATTCCTGTGTAAGACAAAAACTGCAGTGACTCATTGCCAACCAACTGTTAAAGTTGTAGATGTTCGGCAGCAGATCCCTTGTCTTCTCAGCAAACACGTTGGCACAAACGACGCCACCAAGCAGCAGCCTGACATTTTCTAACAGGATTTTAACTGTGTTTTTAATGAAGTCCAAAACTGTGCAAAGCCTCTCTTCATCTCAGGCTCCTATCCCCACATTGGACCGAGGCACTGGTCGACTGCTCTCTCTTCACACATGGCCGCAGCCAGTCTGTCCTTCACACAACCTGTTCCTTATCGACAATTTTAATCTTTTTTTTGGGAAATGAGCATCCTTTTTCAATCCTGCCCCGGCTTCCGCGACACAAGTGCACTTTCAGCAAACGTTTTTCGTGCAGTTACTTTGGCCTCACATCACCGACTGACCGCTATGTGCTCCACAACAGTTTGGGACTATACACCACTCACTGATTGCTCTTCTTTGTCCCCGGTGACCTCTTCACCTCCTGTTTGTACCAACAGATCCTCCTACAGCCCAGATAATTCTTGTGACAAGAGACTCTTTCATCCCACTCATGATCACTAATGGAGCGCACAAACACTGTAATGCAGTATGCAAAATCTTGTTAAGGCCTGAATTTACAACTCACTCCTGAATGTTCCTGAAGTTAAAATCCCCTCGATCGACTTTGGTCTGTTGGGTCCCTTTTTAATAAGATAGATATTAAACGTCTTTGTTATTGACAAAATCAACAGAATAAGAGCATCTATTTCGTCCCCCGGTCCCCCGTACCGAGTCGTCTCACATCCGCCACTTCTCACTTGATCAATTTCCTCCCTTCTCCCTCAGGGATTTGATTAATACTGTTTCCCACACTCACTCTTCCACGTGCCCCCTTGACGTTGTCCCTCCCAGATTACTTAAAGAAGCCATTAACGTTATTGGACCACCTCTGCTTGCTATTATATACCAGGCCCCTTTTCATCAGGCCATGTTCCTGAATCCTTTAAAATGGCCACAGTTTAACTCCTTCTAAAGAAACCGCACCTAGATCCTTGCACACCAACAAACTGTGGATGTATTTAAGCTATGTTTTGCATCTAAGATTTTAGAAGAATTGGTCTCCAAGCAACTTCTGCATCTGGTTGAAGAAAAAGACATTAGCTTATACAACTAGACAACAGTGATATTGTCATTTTTCTTTTTTGAATCCGGGTTGTATGACTGAAAATTCCTGTTCCTTATGTTTCCAAAAAGTGTTGACAGAGTGAAAAAAAAATCTGCTATGAGGCTTTGGCACCGACCGTAAACACTCAGAAAGTAAACAAATCTCAGCTACTCCTGCAGAAAAGTCCTTTGCATATCTTTAATTACCAGCTTCAACTCGAAGGTAAAAATCCCAGAGTTCGTTTTAAGTCTGTAAACTTTATCGTCGTCTATATTTTTTTTTACGGCAGACTTTATTCACTGAAGCTGAAGTTCATCTGGCCTTCATCTTATTTAGCGGTGACTCCCACTTTCATATTGATTATATTGATGAAAAACTTTATTGGTGTGCACTCAATAAAATTAATACTCATACTGGCACAGATTTGGCAGGTTGTTGGGTTTTAGTTTGTAGAGTGTTATCATGAAAGAAAATGTTAATTTGCAGAGACCACATGAAGAAGAAAATAACTGAACATGGGAGTTTTTTTCCCAATTTATTTTCATTAATATCACAGTTTGTCTTCTGTAGTTCTTAGAATCAGTGTCAGTCTTGCAATGCTCTGCAATGTATTAAATAACTAAAGACTGAACCAGTATCTGATCTGAGCTGGTTGTGTCTTTGAAATGCTTATTGATTATATTGACAACTTGTTGCATTTGACTGCCTTGATGTACATTTTCTTCTTCTTCTTTCTCTCTTTCTCTCTCTTGACCATTTTCCCATTTTTCCCTTTTTATTATTATTATTTGTCCTCTCATCTATCAATCTTCCTTTCTTCAACTTTCAACTCTTGTCATTCTCTGTCCCTCCACATCTTTCTCCTTGTCCTCTCTTCCTTCATCCTTAATCGCTCACCCTCCTCATCCATCCTCCCTCCCACCCCGCGTCCCTCCCTCTCCTCCGCCCTCCGAAGGTGGTCTATAAGAAAGCCGTCATGGCCGTCGGATCTCTGACGATCAATGAGGAGCGTTCTGAGGTCATCGATTTCTCCGTCCCGTTCGTGGAAACCGGGATCAGCGTCATGGTCTCCCGTAGCAATGGAACCGTCTCCCCGTCAGCCTTTCTCGGTAACTATCACCCAATAACTGTTGCTTTTTCCGTCGGACTCAGGAGAGACGGAGAGGAAGATCTGTCTTGTTTGCTTTTTTGGTTTGTGTGAGTGCAGAATGATATTTGTTTTTTTGTGTGTGTGTGTGTTCCCTGAGATACAGAGCTGACAACACAATTCAGCTCTGTTACACAGCTGTCAATACTTGCTCTTTCATCGGAGGGATTTAGCTCAACTCCTGCTTCCTGCCACAATGACTCTCACTTACCTGAGAGGGACTTAACCGCAGGATTTTAACCTGAGTGACCATGGATATCCCCGTTATAGCTGCTCAGTCACGTTCATCTGATGCACGGTGCTTCAGCATCAACGTCCAAATTCCTGCACACACAGATACATGAAGCCACTTACATGCACAGGCGCAAGTGCAAACAGCAAGATTGCATAAAAGTGAGGAGTGAAACACACAAGCACAAAGACTCACAGGTGCACACACTGACATGTATGCAGCATGCAGTTACTTCTCCGAAAGTGGCAATTATAAGGGCTTAGCAGGAAAACCCGGTAATGGCTGCTTGCCAGCCCACACACATACACATACACATACACACTCTCACATACACAGACACACACACAGTGCACGGCCCCCTGCCAGCAGGACTCTCCCATACATTAGAGCAGGGCTTAATCTCTGCAGCAGCGTTGTGAGCTCAGAGGGAGGACAGGAGTGCTGACACCAGGGCTTCCTATACCGTACGCCTCCTCACGCTGTCAGATGAGGAGGTGTGCTCGTGTATATGCAAGTGTAGGGGCTCTATGAACATGCAAGAGTCAGCTTGTTATCCGGACAGCGTGTGTGAGTGTGTGCGCAATTGATTTATTCATCCGGTTCATTGAAAGAGAGTGAATGAGCGTGAATCAGGAAAAAAAAAAGTGTAAGATGTGAAAATTTAATCCAACATGTTAATCTGTCCTCTTCTTTTTTTTCTTTCCTCTCTCTCAGAGCCATTCAGTGCATCAGTGTGGGTGATGATGTTTGTGATGCTCCTACTGGTGACTGCAATGGCTGTCTTCATGTTTGAGTACATCAGTCCTCTTGGCTTTAACAGAAACCTGGCGCAGGGAAAAGGTGAGCACACACACATGCAGATCATCACATCTACATCTTACACTTCTAAACACTTCTTATCTACAATCTGTATGTCCTCTAAACCATCTGTCTCCCTCTCCTCTGTCCTCTCCTTCAGACCCCCATGGCCCTTCTTTCACCATGGGCAAGGCCGTGTGGCTGCTGTGGGGTCTGGTGTTCAACAACTCTGTGCCGGTGCAAAACCCAAAAGGAACCACCAGTAAGTTCATAGTGTCCGTGTGGGCCTTCTTCGCTGTCATCTTCCTGGCCTCCTACACTGCCAACCTGGCCGCCTTCATGATCCAGGAGGAGTTCGTCGACCAAGTCACCGGCCTCTCCGACAACAAGGTACTGCTGGATGGTGGTTTGGTTATAATAGCCTCATCCAAAATTGAACATTTTCACACTGGGAATGTTGTGTGTCGGCATAAAATTTGTTTTCCTGTTTGCAGGAGTCAGAGACAGAAAAAAAAATGAGAGCAAATTATACATTTTTTGTTGCAAATTTATTCTAATTGCTTTCCTCTGACTTTTCTCCATCAACCTTCATGTGACCCTCAAAGACTCAAAGTTTTACACTCACAAGTGCAACTTTCAAACTTTTCACTTAGAACAATTTTGGAGCCGAAAACAACTATTTAGTGGTCATTCCAGAAACCAATTAGTGCAGATTTGCATTTGCAGCCACAGTATTTAAAAGTGTAAATGTGTCACGTTAAGAATAAATGCTGTAAATGCCTGACACCGGTTAATATCTGACATTTATTTAAGTGATTCAAGTGCACACTACGTGACTTTACTTGCCGGTAGCATCTGGCACAGTATAGGAGAGCGGAAAATCAATTTTTAAAAAAAAGGAATTCCATAGACATTTTCATCCATAATGCAAGTATTTTGAGTTGTGTTTTGATTTAAATGCTTGAATTATTCACAGTGGGAATGCACACTGTGGGAAATGAGACATTTTTCATTTGAGGTGAAATATTGCACTCAGACATTTTCACATTTTCTGGTCTTAAATGCAAAAGGTGGTTCTTCTTACTAAAATCAGACCTATTTTATAGCCTGTCTAAGCCATCTAATAGAAATAGAGCTGGTGCTTCAGCATGCATTTTTAAAAAATGTTGAAATTAGGAATCCAAATCGCTTCCATTAAAATTGCTTGTCACACCATCGCTTTAAGTAAATTGTTACACAGGTAAAATTGTGATAACATGAAGTGAAATGTAACACAAGTAAAATGATATATAAGAGGAAAAGGTGGCTGTGCAGGAGGGGGAGGACAGGCTGAGAGATTAAAGGAAAAAGGTCAAGCCAAATGTAGAGGATAAAAAAGAAAAATGGCAGAGAGTTACTGAGGAGAGAGAGACAGATGCACGAGGAGGTGCTTCGGAGGAGAGGGCGTTCGAGACTGATGTAGAGAGTTTTGACATCGTGCAGAAGGAGAGCAGGAGGGAGGGATGGAAGAAGGGGTAAAGCAACTGGCAGGAGGGCGACTGAGGAATAGCGAGAGGCCAAGACGCACAAGATGGTACAAGACAACAGGCGGACAGATATGGGCCAGGGTGACGGCTGAGGTAGGGAGAAAGGGACGGCGCGAGGAGGGCAAAAGCGAAAGAGATGCGGCGAGACAAGAGAGGGTCAGGGAAGAGAGGAACCAGACAAAAAGGGTAAATGGCCATTCAGACGGATGTGCTGAGTGAGACGGGACGTTGAGCCACCTGTGAGCAAAATGGCAAAAAAAAATATCCCAGTGAGATGCATGATGCTGACTTTGGACCACTAGGGGGCAGAAAGGCTGCAAAACATACTCAAAGAAGCTATGTCAACTTATCAAGGTCATATGGCTGACATGTTAGTTACTCACACACCCAGCAAGCACAGAGGTATCACATTGGAGGTCCAATTACTTTCAGTTTTAACCATGTGTTGGTCCAACTCATTCTCACATAGAAACAACTGATTGGGCCAATTACATCCAAAATGATCTATGACTGTTGGAGAGTATCAGCAACCACAACTTCTACAATTCTACAATTTCATTTAGCAGATGCTTTTATCCAAAGCGACATACATTCACATGCCGATGGAACAGCCATCAGGGGCAATTTGGGGTTCAGTATCTTGCCCAAGGATACTTTGACACATAGACTGCAGGGGCCCAGGATCGAACCACCAACTTTCTGATTGGTGGAGCTATAGCTGCCCCACACTACGTACTGGACCTTTGTCAAATGGTCGCAGTTTGGTATCAAAACTACTTGGTAAGGTTTAGGAAAAGATTATGGTTTTGGTTAAAATAAGTATGTTAGTAACTTGCAATAGACTTGTGACATAAGTTAAGTATATTACATAAGTTAAAATAATCATCGTCATTGTTGACATTTAGTTTCACGCAGGACACAAACAGAGGTCTGCTGGGTGAAAGTCTGGGTGTTTGACCAATTGAACGCCACACATTTTTGAATGGCAGACGACATCTCTCATGTGGGTGGAGATTCAAAGGACTTGAATCAGGTTGACCAATTTAGGAATGGAGACCATAATGAAAGCAAATAGAAAATGCCTAACACCTTTCATCAGTGACTTACCAGTGGAAACAGAGCAGCTTTGTGTGCCACCTGTGGAGACGTACAATAAAACTGTTTGTCGGTAAATATGTGGTTCTGATAAACTGCACGGGCCAATCAGAGGAAATCTGATATATCACAGTGGTTTGGATGTCTGTAATCATCAGAACACATTCACCCTACTTCGGCAGGTCTACTGACGTCTGAGGTGATTAAAGGATTGATAACATGAGCAGTTTTGTTATAGTTTGTCTATAAAACTGACAAAGCTGTTATTTGTTTATGCATCTCAGCCAGTGATGACAGAAAGAGATTTTATTTTATTTCATCTTTTATGAAGACGGGGTAATGACTTTGTACTGAGCTGCTGGCCGCTGTCTCATACACAAGTGGGGGAGGGCAGTCAGTGAACAGGTCTGTGGCGTTTCAGGCTGTGCAGCCACCAGGGATTTGTCTTTGCAACGCTGGCTTATTTGTCTCTGCTTGCTGAAGAGGACATGCTGTTCTGGTTTCTCAACAGCTGATAGTGGAGCATGTTTTTAGTGCACACACTGTTTTTAGTGCACAGACTTTGGGAATTTAAATTTCAGTGCCGTGTTGCTGGTGGTGGCATAATAACAGCAGCAACCAGGTTTTGGAACATGCATCCATTTTGGAGAGATCTGAAAAACAAACGGCAGATCGAGACAAACCTTTTACATCTTGTGATATAAATGCAGTAGATATATCTGTTAAGGTTTTATTGACCAGTGATGGAATTTCGGGACTGACTCACTTATTGTTTGTCCCATGTAGTGTATCATAGTGGACGATGGCCGACACAACATGTGGGACACGTCACAAAGTTCCAACAAAACATGGCAAAGTGAAAGAGGAATGGTGTTGTTGGTGCTGTGGGAGGGTCAGGGTTGTTTTTTCTTCCATCCTTTTTTTAGACTTTTCCAAATTCAGTATCATGTACACCATTCTGGATTCCATTGTTTATTTACATTCTTGTTCCCTGAAGTCAATCCCCAGCACCTCCTTCTTCTTGATGAACAGGTTGTGAAAGATGGCAAGATATGATTTATAGTCTGTCATGTCTCTTGGCCAAGTCAATGCAACTGTCTTGACAAAAAAAAAACATTAGTCTAAAACTTGCATTGAAACTTCTTCTCATATTCCCAACAATATGCAAACATGCCTCCCTTGGAAAAAGTATTTAGACCATGACGTTATAACCACTAATGAACCTCCTCATGAAACGCTTTAAGCTGTTTGTTATCTGTCACTGTCACCTTGTTATATTAGTTAAACCAAATATCTACAGTCTGGTTTCTTTTATTTCTGCCATGTCTCTGCAAAGTGTGATATGAGCCTAAAGTGCTCTATCTGCTGCGTGACGGATGCGGCAAAATTTACACAGAATCGATGACAAGCGCTCTCGGACGCGACCGCCCTTGAGAGCGGACGCGCTTGTCTGAACACATACAAACATGTTAAAAAATGCATCTTCGCCAAAGAGCTTGGGCCAATATTTGAGTTGCTTTTGAAGGACCGCTCGTAAACTGCTTTCAGATTCAGAGAGCAGATTTGAGGTTTGAGGAGATGCAGAGAAAAATCCAGCTTGAACATCGGAAAGTTGATTGACAGGTCAACACTTAGCACAATGATCCAGTTTAGCACTAAAATAATAATAGAAAACACACAAGGGCCTGCTTTAAGAGAGATACAGTAGACATGTAGAAAAACAGTTGTATGTGAGAAAGATGGATAGTCAGATAGTGTGGAGCGTTGAAATCTAGAGACCCCAATACACACACACACACACACACACACACACAGACACACTTTGCTTATATAACAGCAGAACTTGTATAATAAAGCGATAGAGTCGCTAACAGGAGAAGAGCAGAACAAAGGAGGAAGAAGAGCAGCAAAGGAGATATGGGATGAAACAAGAGAGGAGAGGAGAGGTGGAGAGACAGCGTTAGGATCCCAAGTCGACAACCACAATAGGTTTCTCTGACTGACATTTGTTTGATTTATGTGTAAGAATATTAACAACATCTTTGAAGTATGCACATATTGATGTAACAAAAAAGCAAGCTAGAAAACTGATTTCAATCATCTGTGAACCAAAATCTCAATATCTACTTTTAATTTTGTGCCTTGCTGTCACCTCACCACCACGTGCTGCAGCAGGGCCCCTTATCTCCACCTGTCTGAAACACGGACCCTCCTCTTCCTCTGCTCTTTCATTTTCTCATCAACTCTGCATCAAGCTTTCATTAGTAACAGCTGCTGCACTTCTCAAAAGCCCTTCGCTGGTAATTATCCAGCAAGAGAAGAGCGCTTTCACAATCTGCATCTCCCCGGTCGACCAGGAGAGTCGAACCCTACCTGCCCCTCCCCAACCCCACTGTCGTACGTGCCCTCTCCTGACCTCAAAGCTCCACCTTAAAGGACGGAAAGATGAAGCAATAGGACTGCGTGAGGAGATAGTGTCTCCTGAGGGCCATCTCTCGTGATGCTGACATGCACGCTGTGTGATGTCACCGCTAATGCGCGCACCCACCCGCACGCACGCACGGAAGTTGACTTATCAAACGCGCCCTCGCTCTGACCTGCTTACACAATACACACATGTGGGCCGGCGGATATACAGCATACATATCTATTAATATTGACATTAATATTAAGCAGAGGCATTTATGATGTAACTAGTTCACATAAACATTTCAGCTCTGAATATCAAACACACAGATTTTTACCAGACACTGAACACCAGTGCTACTAATATGCAAATAAAATCAGTCATGCGCCACCTATAGGTTGAGTCAGTCCTGTGTTGTATGAGTGTGTGGAGCAAAACAGACGTGTGAATATATTAAAATGTCACTGAATATTATTGTACAGAGCTGTTTTATTAATATATAGCGAAAGCATTCCTCAGTACTACACACACACACACACTATGTCGTTATAGTGGAGCTCATAATACACACTTCTAATTGATAGGGTTCATCTGTTTCTGGCACTGAGGGCAGATTGTTACTGCAGTGCTCGAGGGTAGGTTGTTACCACAGCATCAAGCACACTACTACAAAACCCTTGACCTGTACACCGACCAGATTATACCTGAGAGAGACGCAGAGAGGGGAGGAGGGAGACAGAGAGCAATGATGGGAGAATTAAAAAAAAAAAAGGAATTTAGCCAGAGGAAGGAAGAAAAAAGAGAGAGAAAAAAAGGAAGTGGCCTCTCAACTGAAGATCTAGTAAATGAAACGCTTGTGTTTGATGTTGTACATCATTACAAATATGTATTATAAAATAAATAAGTAATAAAAACCAGGGAAAGGGGAGGGAGGTTAGAAAGATAGTGTGACGCCAAGAGTGGAATATTAATCTGATTACACGCAAGATTCACAAAGAGACAAAGACTGAGAGATGAAATGCAAAGGTTTGGATGGAAGCAAAGAGAATCGTTAACTAGCCGTCGGTTGAAGTCGGCTCGGATCACACAGACTGTGAAAGGGTTACATGAATTTTTTCCATCCTGTTTTGATGCTGCTGTGTTTCGCAGTGCCGCGTCACAAGAATGAAGATTTGGATTTGGACACGGTGTTTATCTGGGGAAATCTGTGAGGTCTGGCCACATGTTTGAAATTGCAATGGGATCGCTGTTGATTATCTGACTTATTTGACAGAGATACAACACAGGCACAGACTGTTTAATGCTTATTGACCTATAACCAGAAAACAAATTGATTAATTTTTTTAATGAAAACTACAGAATAAAATGCAGACACTCAAAAATGTCTAGAAGTGAAAAGTTGAATCTATAATATGCAGTTTCCAACATGCATCTTCATTGTGAAACGGTGTGTGTGTGTGTTTTAAAACTAGTTTGATGTTGCATAATAGCACATTTATCTAATAGTACTTTTTTTAAGGCAACACTGCAATACAATATGTGGAATTTTTATACTTCATACTTCATACTATATAGCATACTAGACCCTTTTTACCAAAATGAGGTTCTTTCCAAATGCATCTTATGCTTCATGATATTAGTTGATGGTTGACTACAGTGAAACTAAGGAAGCATTTAGAAAATCATATGAAGGTGCTTGCACCCATCCACCCACATATACAGTTTGAGACACACACACACATTTGGAATACGTTTTGTCACTCACAGCTTCTCCCTGTGTTCACGTTCTTCTTTGCCCTTTGCTGCTCCCTCTTTTTTTCGTCTCTCCTTATTTCCCTCTCCATTGTTCTTCTTTCTTCTCTCCCTCAGTTTCAGAATCCGTATGCATACTCGCCTCCGTTCCGCTTCGGGACGGTTCCAAACGGATCCACGGAGAGGAACATCAGGAAGAACTACCCCGCCATGCACCAGTACATGGTGAAGTATCACCAGACCGGAGTCCAGGACGCGCTTGTCAGCCTCAAAACGGGGTAACTGATCCGTGATCAAACACTATTTGGCTAATGAAAAATATTCGCTTGTCAACCTCAAAAAAAAACCCCACTGTGTGTGTGAGCCTACGCGTACATGTGTGTGCGTGCATGTCTGTGAATGTACTTGCTGTCACATGTGTGAGTTTGTGTGTGTGTTTTTGTGTGTGTGTGTGACAGCTCCTCTGAGACTGGGGATGAATGGGCTTCCTCATTGGGAGCAGCAGGAGCTATTTTTAGCGCTGGCCTCTATAATGGGACTGGTGGTGGTTTGTTATGGAAGCATACAGACGCCAAAGGATCTGAGAGAGCAAATTACAAATTCGAGCACCACTCAGTCGTCTGCGGGTCAACTTTTGAGAGGGCGCAGGGATGTAGAATCAGATTTGCTTGATGATGATGGAGGAAAAGACGATTTGGTGCAAGAGGGATTGTGTAACTCCATTTGAGCCAACATGGGGAATCTCGCGCTCGTAATGATCAAAGATGCTCACACACATTTTTGGCAGCCTGAATCCCCTGAGTTCAAAATTAGAGGAGCTCAGTTCAGTTTGACCTGTAAGTGAATGGTTGTCCTTCATTCTACTTTCAAAATAAAATTGCCTTTTTTTAACCATCAGGTGGAGACAAACAGCAGAATTTGGTCTCTGTGTTATCTTAAAATTCAAAATGTGCTGAAATGACACTAAATGGCTAACCTCACTTTCAGTTTGTTGGTGAATGACCTCATTTTTAAGCTATTATCGAGGCGTTACTGACTATATATCATAGTGAGTGTTAGCTTCATGATAACTTCTATTACGATTGTCATTTTCTGAACCATGTGTAGGGTTTTCTCATGTCTTATTTTTCTGTTTTTATGAATAACTGTAACAGTGAAAACTATTAGAACCATTCAAAGAAAAACATTTGACATGAATGAGACTCATTGTTACTTTTGAGCGAAAACCAAATCCAAAACAATTCAAGCAAAGAATAATAACAGTAATCAATATAAAGATTATTATGGGCTGTAGCTACATTCAGAACAACGTCTTCACAATAGATGTGACACAAATCCAACATGCTGCTATAAATAAACCAGGCAACAGTAAGGGGATAAGTTGGATTTCTGCAATCTACATCGGATATCAACATTTGAAATTGTAGGCTAAAGGATAACATATATAACTATATGCATAAAATATGTAACTCACATGTTGCCCTAAAAATCATGTAGTCCACAATTGCTTCTTATAGAGGAGCGATATATGATTTGATTCGTGCAGACTTTAACTTAAACTTACACAAATACACGACCCTGACACCCAGATGTGGGCATGTCCAGTTTCAGCTCACTGGTCAGAAATTGCTGTCAAAGCAGCTGGAGAAAACTGAGAGAGCACACTCAGAAACAAGCACATCCATGATTGGGTTTGCACGCTCCAATCTCAATCTGATTCTGCTCTCACGAATCCCAAGTGTTGACTTGCAGACTGAGTAGCACTCAGAAATGTGTTTGGCGCTCTCTCAAATCCTTCGTCGTCAGTATGCTTCCATAGTGTGAGCGTGTAAAAGGGGCTTAACACAAAGCCAACAGAGGACAGATTGAAAGTGTGGAGCAACCTGAGAGGGTTGGATAGATAGAAAAGCAGAGGTAAAGGGAAATACAGGGAAAGGGAAGGAGGAGAGGCACTCTCATCACATGGGAAAAAGAGGAAAGGGGCCGGGGATAGGAGGCCAAGGGCAAAATAGCTGATTGGAGGAAATGAAGATAGGGTGCAGGACAGGAGGAAAGGGCCAAGAGAGGAGAGAAGAAGAAAGTGGAAATGGAATGAGAAATGGAGGGAGGGAAGAAGGGGCAAATTGAGGGTGAGAGTAGAGAAGGCAACAGGAAGGGAAGGGTAAAATGAACATCGAGGAATGGAGAGATGGCAGGAAAAAAAGAGGTAAAGGACAAAAGGCCGATGAGGTGATACGAGATATTTCTGATTGGTTAATGGCTGTGGGGTGGGATCCAATCAGAGTTCTCAGCTTGAAGGACATCTGCCTCGAGGAGAGAGGGAATGAAAAGAATACGACAAATATGAGGACATAATTTATGATTCATGATTTTTATGCTGTTGTGTCTTTCAGCTCATTCTCTCTCATCCATAAGTCATAAGTAAACTGGATGTAAACATGCGAAGACAGCTTAAACCACTCCGGCATCTGTAATGCTCTCAGTCGCTCTCGGCTGTGTTGTTGTATTATCATGCAGCGCAGTGGTAAACATACACACACACACACACACACACAAATATACATACCTCTGTAAACTCATACTTCATGCACACAATTCAAATGCTTAAAATGCTCATGTATATCTGCACACACACACACACACACACACACACACAGCCAGCTGCAGGTGTGTGCGGGCAGTAATACCCTCATTGATAATTCTATTCTGTGGTATTAGGAGAAGAGCAACACTGCGGCGTTCAGCTGTTTGAGGCTCGATGGCTGGATTAGCTCTGATCGCACATAATGCTGACAGGCTTTACACACAAAATCTGTTACAGCCACGAGAACCAAAACTATGCACTGGGGGGAGCCGAATTGCTTTTACTCACAGCGCCAGCAAAGTTTCGATTTTTTTTTTTGTAAGTATACAAGTATTCATGAATCATTTTCATAATATTTCAACCAGGAGAGACAAGTAAATGAAGATAATTTATTACAACAAGTGCCAAGATGTTGAAACTTGACAGAGAGTCTTTTGGACTCTGGGGGGACACGTCTTGATTGAAGAGTTACTGTCTGAGCCGTCGCTGGATAAATCCCCCGGAGTCCTGACATTGGTGGTGGCGACTGGAGACTGAGAAGCCGGATAGGTGATGAAGTGATTGATGATTCTGTGAAGGCGAGGTGGCGATGGGGAGGTGGAGGGGTGTGCGAATCACGGCATGAAAAAGCTATGGGCAGAGAAAGATCGTATTTTAAAAGGAGAGCAGAAAGATGATTGGCTAGCGATGAGAGTGTAACACCGTGCTATTGGATGGAAGGGATCAACTGGCGAGACAGCCAATGACAGTCCCAAACACTGACGCAGGAGGGAAGGATGAGAAATAGCCAGTGACTGAGAAAGCATTGTTGTCTTCCTGCAAGAACTTGTTGCATTCGTATCTGACATGAGAGCCGCAAGACAAACACAGCCTCTTCATTCATTTCAATGAGATGTCTGGTGAAAAAGTTAATCATGACTTAACATTTATGGCCTCAACATGCCAAAGCACACTGCAGATAGAACACTAAAAAAACTGAACATGCAGACATTGATGCAGAGGAGCAGAGGAGTTATTACTAATGTGTTAACTTTCCAGAGTTTCCACAGAGTCGACGTGAAGAGTCTTGGCATCTCACGACCGCTCAACCTGAACTGTTTGTGTTACATTTTCTCTCTGATCTCGGAGCCACACCGACACGGCCCCTTGTGTTTTGATGACGCAGCCCTGTTGTCAGTCTGGAGACAGCCTCACATGATTTAAAGCGAATTCTAGACATGAAATCGTCTTTCTGTTTTGGGGTAACGTCCAATGCCGTGGCGAAGCTTTCAAAGAGCGTCTACGTGGCGGTCATTTGAGATTAGGATTTATAATGCTGAAATGTCTCATGTGGGGTCCGGATGCTGTTTGCAGAGCACTTCGACTGTCAGGTTATGTACTTGACTGAAGAGTTTCCCCGTAGTGGTGTAAAATAAGATTTCCAGTCACACTGAACGGTCATTTGCCGCGTTAAATATTACATTCAAAGGTATAGATGGGAAGTGGCAAGAAAATCTGTGCTGCTACATTTTATTCACCCCAATAAAGGTGTGACGGATCGTGATGGCTGAATCCCTCTCCCAGCCATTAGAGCCACACGGTGTGTCTGGCCGGCATTCACAACACACGCACAAATCCATGCTCACGGACACGCACCGACGCACAGCCACATGTGTGCAATCGCGGGGGGGGCGCGCACACACACTCCGACACACACGTCTGGTTTCCCTGCATGTTTGGACACACAGCCTGTGTGTGGATGGAGCCAGTGCTGGGTTAAGCTAATTACACAGCTGAACTATCGGCTGTGAGCCTCCGTTAGAGGGGCTGGATCTGACATTCAGTAAATGCCAGCCAGTCACTGCACTATTAGCAAGGCTCTCTATGTGTTTATGTATGTGTGTGTGTGTGTGTGTGAGAGAGAGAGAGAGAGTGTGCACGGGCACTGACGGAGTGAGAGAGCAGCAGTAAGTGATGGCATCAGTTACATTGAAAATGTCAGTCTGAGTCTGAGATATTTTCGTTTGTGCGTTCCACTTCACAACCTGCTCACTTGTGTGTGTGTGTGTGTGTGTGTGTGTGTGTGTGGACAGGGTTAGAAAGAGAGAGACTGTGTAAATGTTTGTGTCTGTCTAAAGTTTGTTTAGGTCGTCCATGTGCCTCCAAGGTCCTATCACCAGTGAAGCGTGCCGTATTGAACCGCAGCCACTCCCCACTGTGTCCTCCGTGTGTTTGGTTACGCTCCGATTGCAGTCCCATTGGAGACGATTTAACACTTTGGAATTGATCCGCAGAACAGCACGTTCTGAAAACCAAGTCCCTCGTCTGCTTTCCGTCTCCACCCTGCGCGCCTCTCACTCGCTCGCTCTCTTTAAAAAAACAAAAAAAAAGAAGTTTTGAAACCCCTCATGCTTTGTCTTCATACCCTCCCTCTATCTGTTTTCTTCTGTCTCTTTCCTCTGTTCTTTTTTCTCCTCCTTTGCAGGAAACTGGACGCCTTCATCTATGACGCTGCAGTGTTGAACTACATGGCCGGCAGAGATGAGGGGTGTAAGCTGGTGACCATTGGCAGCGGGTAACTAAAGCTTACGTCTTTAAAAGAGACACTTTTAGTGTGGATTGTCTTCGCTTCATGGTCTGATCTCGCCATGTCTTGGTTCAAAACATTGTGTAAAGTTATTGAAAGGATTTTTAAAATGGTCTTTATGGTCCTAATGCACTGATTTACTGTGATGGAAAGTAACAAAGTACATTTCATTTGAGGGACTTGACTTTACCTGAGCACTTTCCCATCTACCACTGTTTTCTGCCACTTTGTTCGTCTATTCCAAATTAAGATTTTTCCATATAAAACATGACAAATACAGCTGAAACAACTATTTTATTAACTGTCATTTTTCATACAAAAACACTTCATGGTTCCAGCTTCTCACATGAGAATTTGCTGCTTTTCCTTTTTATTATCTTAATGATTCTATTTTTGATAATTTTGAGGCTTGGAAGGTTAGTTGGACAAAAAAAGTGTGAGGGTGTCTCTTTGGGATCTGGGTAATTGTGATAGCATGTCACACTACTTTCTGAATTTTTACAAACCAATCAATCAATTGATTAATGTAGTCTTATACAAAATGGTTCAAGAGGATGAAGATCAGACTCCAGGAAGTTACTGGTACAATGTGCCAATGTCTGGAGGTGTCAGAGTGCAGTTAAGTTTGACTGACATTCACATTCATTAAATATGTCATAATATTAAATTGATGTTTGACATATTCAATGAGATTGAGGTTTGATAAGACAGGCATTTATTTATATTTTGAGAAAGATTAGGCAGAAGTAAAAGTGCAGCCTAAAAGTGGATAAACAGAAATACTCAATTAGACTAGATCAAATCAAAAAAAGATTAAAAAACATGTCCTTATGTTCATTGAATGTATCATTGGTCAACCCCAGATGTTCCCCCTCTCTACTAAGATCCCTCTCAGAAGCCGTGTCAACGTCAGTAAATCCACATTCTGCATCCTGAGCCAAAATGACTTCTTCAGTTCGGCTGAAGATAATATGAAGCTTCAGCCGTTTGACTTAGACAAATCAAGTCGGCATTTCCAAAGTTAGTCTCTTTAGTACAAAATTCCCTCTTTGTGTCCCCCCTCCCGTGTTCTCTCGCTGAGCTGCAGCAGCCGGATAGTGACACAAAGAGAGAATTTTGTACTAAAAAGTAACTTTGCAAGATACATACTTGATTTGTCTAATACAGACTGCTGAGGCCTCATATGACTTGTGGCTTTTGCCTGTGCTTTAAGAAGGGATCTCTTTGTGGCTAGTATGGAGTGGAGGAATGATTAAAGCAGGACGCATTTGTGCATATCGGACTAGTCAGGACTGTAATAAAATAGACCTGAAATTTACAAAGCAAACCTTTAAGACCAGATACTTGGACTGCTTATCTTTGGGAAAACTAAAAATGTTAACTGATTGTTTATCTGTGACCTAAATTTCCACTTCCTGACATTCACATCCATCATTATGCTTGAGTTCTCTCCTTAAAGTTATCTGTAATCACAGTGACACAATCTGCAGAAATAATTGTTCGAAAAGATTGTTCTAAAGGTTAAAATATGTGTTTTCTGTGTGTGTGTGTGTGTGTGTTTGAACGTGCTCGTGTTCAGGTACATCTTTGCTACCACTGGTTACGGCATCGCCCTGCAGAAAGGCTCCTACTGGAAACGACAGGTGGACCTGGCCATCCTGGCCATCATCGGAGACGGTGAGAAACACACTCGCGCGGTGCTCTCATATACAAATTCAAAGTGCATGACACTGTCCACGAAGGCAAAAGGTTACATTGTTCCTTGCCAGCATTGTAATTCATGCACACATACACACACACTCTCTCTCTCTCTCTCTCTCCCTCACACACATACATCTCTGCTGCCTTGTCTGCTGACAGCACAAAGGGAAAGCAGTGAAGTATAAATAGTCCTTTGATGTTATTCTGGACACAAAAGGCTGCTCTAAACAGAGGGCAGAGTGTGTAAGTTATTCTAATATATTCCTCTCTGCAGCACCAGATCTGAGTGTGTTTGTGTGCGTGTGTGTGTGTGTGCATTACTCTATCTGAATCACCACATTCCTTTATTACAGTAGCCTCAGAAGTTCTTACGTAAACAATTTCCTTCTGCAAAACAGAGAGAAAGCAAGACAGCTCGAGCTTTTAGTGACAGATTCATTTACATTTTACATCGAAAGCATTTTGCTGACGCAAAGTGTTCGCAGCCACTCACATTAAGTGCACTGAAGTTGATTAAATGAACATTGTTGTCATAATAATCCTCTCGAACTGAATCTTATCAGGGCTGCAGAGCATGCAGGCCACACTCCATCGTATTTCATGGCTGGATAATTTTTGACAAAAATCACACTCTGTGTTTTTGTTTTGCTTTGTTTTCCCCTCCCTATTATTAATCCCGTCGGGTCGCTTTATTCTCGTCGCTTTTTGCCAGAGACCTTCAATGCAAATTTACGCTGAGGATGTTTGGCGTCAGTTTTATTCAACTCGCTGTTTTCTCCCCCCGCCAAAAAAAGTGACATAAAAGTCATAAAGGGAAAAAGACAGGCGAGAAGAGAGAATGGGATGAGAGAGAAAAGATAAAAAGAACTGCAAAGAGAGAGTGACAGATGAAAAGCGAGAGGAAACAGAAGGAGGGAGAAAGTGATGAGAGGGACAGAAAAACAGAGACGGCGCGTGTGCGTGATGGCCAGAGAGAGGTCAGAGAGAGGACGAGGCGGGGGGGGGCTGAGAGGAAGAAAAGGAAAGAGTGTGAGTCAGGTAGAGGGAGAAAGAGAGGAGGGCAGGGCCTTGATGGATGACGGCAACTCTGTGTGTTGGCAGATGCTACTTGATCAGATAGACGCAATGTGGGTGGAGAGCATATGGCTTTTAACGGACAGAGAGAAGACAGGGAGAAGATGTGTTGAGGGAAGACTAGAGGAAAGTGAAGAACAAGCAGACAGACAGACAGAAAACTCAGGAAACACATGGTCAAGCAAAATAATGGCTGAGACAGTTGCAGGTCACGCTTGGTCTTTAAAAGTTTCCTGTCGACAAAATATACATACTTTTCTACTCGTGCATTTTTGCTTGTGTAAGTCTACTTTCAGATCAAATGCATTCGTCTTGGAGCAGCGGCAATAGTCCAAATTCATAAGTTTTGACAGTGTAGTGAGATTGTAATCAGTCAGGCCTCGATATCATCCAGCCGGGCGCAGGGAACCATTTGTGCTTGACCATTTATGAGTTATTTCAAAGCGCAGATAAGGATTCTGAAGAAACTTTCATTAACTGAATGTCCTGAACTGGAATCGATTTTGTGTTCAGGACGGAAGTTTTCTCACTGAGCTTGCACGTCTTAAAATAATGTGTTTTTTTTTTTTTCATTCAAACTAAATGATTTTTAAAAAGGCCCGAAAGTGTAGATGAAACTTGTAGATACTTGTGTTCCTGCGTTCCGGCTGACTGGTCGCCAGACTATTGCTCGAGCTTGTCTGGCTGCTGAAAAGAGAACAAAATTTGAATTGCAGCGATACTCGTTCCTGGATTCGAAGCAACAGTGCAGGCAGCTCTCTGCAGCTTTTCCCTTCAATGCACTCAATTTACAAAAGACACAAAATGACCTGTTGATGACTAAAGATCCCATTTATCTTAATTCTCTAATTCCCCTGCTGCCTATTCCAACCATGTCATGAGGTCATATTAAAAAGATGCACCGTGGGCACATCTATTAGTGTATTTGCGAATCCGACTGGAGACAAATTTCCCCCCAATTGTCCAAAAGGGTTAATGATGTCTTAGTGAGTCTACGCCCTGAAGACATCTAGCTGAACACCACCATGATATTTGTCTTTCCTCACTAGCAGCCTTAGTTATCCAGCCCTGAATGACACAGATTGGATTAGCCACGCGCCAAATGTCACAGAGGAAGCCAGAGAAGGAAGAGGAGGGGAGGGGGGGGGTGATGGGGGGATGAGGGAAGGGAACATGGAGTGAGGAATGAGAAAAGATAAGGTCTTTGTTGCTTTCTACCTTTCTTTCATTAGCACTAAAGAAACAATCTCTTTGCCCTATCAGGCGACACGGAGGGGACTGGAAGCCCAGAGGAGGGTGATGCCTGGAGAATTTCTTTTAAACAACAGCCCCCCCCCCCCCAAAAAAGAAATATATTAGTATTTAACTTGTATAGGTTGTAGGAAGATATTTTTAAACTATGATGGCAATTATTACTCTTTTCCGGGTGTAAAAACTGAAATGCAACTGATATTTTACATCTGCTATTAAAGTAACACTTACTCTCTTTGCAGATGATATCACCATTTACCCTCAATTTAGTTAAACCAAATAACTTTTTAAAACTACAACTAGATATGACTTCACAGCAGCTTTTATAGAATGATTAGATAAGATATTCCTTTCTTCGTCCCACAACAGGGAAATTTGCAATGTTACAGCAGCAAAGATAGATGAAGAAATAGTGGGTCAATTTACAAGAAGCATAAAACAGTGTTAGCGATTCAACTCGGGTAAAAAACAACAATTTAACTAGCATAAAAAGTATCAACAATTTAATTAGAATAAAAAGAAACAACAATTTAATGAGAATAAAAAGTATCAAAAATTTCACCAGAGTAGAAGCATTAACACTTAACTCTAATAAAAGTAATGACAGTTTAACTATAGAAGTATACAAGTATTGACAGTACGTTCACAGATTTATGTACCGTATTGTGGTAACTTTTATATTTTATATGTCTACTCTCAAAATTCATTGGCTCTTTCAAACCCCAGTGAGCCATTCAGTAAAGGATTTGAGTCTGTCTCTGTTGTCTTCAGGTGAAATGGAGGAACTGGAAGCCCAGTGGCTGACAGGAATTTGCCACAATGAGAAGAACGAGGTGATGTCCAGCCAGCTGGACGTGGACAACATGGCCGGGGTCTTCTACATGCTGGCCACGGCCATGGGGCTCTCCCTCATCACCTTCGTCTCTGAGCATCTCTTCTACTGGAGGCTCAGATACTGCTTCACCGGGGTCTGCACCGGCAAGCCGGGTCTTCTCTTCTCCATCAGTCGGGTAAGTTTGCATGTAGGCGTGTGTTTTACAAGCATTGTTTAGCCTGTTTAGTGGTTTGGGAGAGCGAAAAACCTGCAGCTTTAAACAGAATTAAATTTTTAACACACGCTTTGGCAACACACACACAGCCGTTTTGAATTTAGCCCAATAGTCAACTCGCAGAAACAGGCCAGCGAGTGTGTGCGCATATAAGGATGTGATGTGTGAATATGAGCCTGGGGTGGTCTGACTGGGTTAACAGTGGTCGTGTTCAAGGCTATAAGGTGCAACGAAGCACTGCAGCTATACTGGGGGCTAATGCTGCATTATGGGGGTCAGGCAGGCCTGTCTTGGTTCTGTCTTCTATCAGCGGAATAAGAGAGCTGAGCAGAGGAAGCATACACACACACACACATGCAGAGGAAGAGAGAGCTACTGTTAAACTAAGAAACTGAGGGGGAAGGAGGGAGGGCTGCACAAAGGAGGATGAGAGGGGAGGATGGGGATGGAGACGGGGGGGGGGATCACGAGGCAGCCCTGAATATCGACGAAAATAGATCCTAATTTGCAGCATGTTTTTGGGTGAAATCACGGCAACCCACGCTAAATCAATCTATTCTCTCTCATTCTGTTAAAAGGTCAGCGTTCTCCCTCGTTGTGTGTGAGAAACAGAAGACATGGACGTGCATCCCTAAAAGCACTGCAGTGTCTCTGCACTATTTTTGAGGCAGAGTGTGACTCTGTTTTCAAAGTTAACGGAGGGGGGGGGAGCAAGGAGAGAAAAAACTTTTAGAGAAGATAAAGTGAGGTTCTCGAAAAAGATGTTATTTCAAAGCCGTTCTCAGGAGTGATTTAGGGCAAAAGACATCCTTAATGGCCTATCTTGTGTTGATAAGCTCCACAAATTGCGCGCCGAACCAAAAAAGCGCTTTGAATTTGCTAACGTGATAAATACGTCTTAAGGACATATTTGTGAGCAGGCCAGATGGTCTCAGTTTGAAATGAATTTGCTTTTGTTCTTTGATCCACAAAATGAGAGCTGTATGACATTACTTTTAATGGCATTATATTGTTTTTTGTGCGGCTGTTAGTCCAAATAAGTGTGGTTTTATTAACCTGCCTCACAGTTGCAATGATGATAATTTCACCTGTTAGTGTTGTTCCTTCTCAAAGAATCTATCACCCCCGGAGTGCCTCGAGGCATTGGGTTATAAGAGATATTGAAACCAGTTTCTTGTATTTTCAGGACATTGTTGATTCGGGTTATTTTATCTGAAGGAATTATAGCAACTGTAAGACAACTGGTGCATTTTTTGCAAACAGTTGTACTGTAAACTTGATGACTGCACCGTCCTCTTAAATCAATCATACATGGTTGTTTAGATGATTCCAATCTCGAACAAAACATGTTTGGAGGGGTGCAGTTTGATTTTCTTTGTAAATCGAACAAGGATGTTTCAGAGAAAATTGAATAAAGCCTAATTTTATACTATTTCAAGTTTGTGTTAACAGTGATAAAAGACAGTGTTGGTTCAATGTGATTTGCTGAGTCACTACCAATTTAATAAATGTCAATAAATGATGCAGAGCGCAAATATGTTTGGCCGGAGTAGATAAGTAATCATTATTCTGCTTGTCTCTCTCCATTTCTCCATCAATCCCTCGTTATGTTTGATCCTCACTCTCTCATTCCATTTTATCTCTTTCTTATTTTCTCTTGTTACCCTCATTTTTGCTTGACTTTTCCTCATCCCCTCCTCCATTCCACTCGTTCATCCGTGCGTCTCCATGTAGGGAATCTGGAGTTGCATCCATGGAGTCCACATTGACATGAAGAAGAAGACGGATCTGGACTTTAGCCCCCAAGACAAAATGCTTAAGCTCATTAAGTCAGCCAAACAGATGACCAATATGTCTAACCTGAGCGGCTCCCGCATGAACTCCCCCAAACGTGAGTTCATGCACTCCGCCGGCCCCATGATCATGGACATGATGGCAGAGAAGGGCAACTTCATCTACGCCGACAACCGAAGCTATGCTCCCAAAGATATGATCTATGGGGACACTGGTGACCTGCAGTCTTATCTCGCTAACCGCCACAAAGACCACCTCAACAACTACATCTTCCAGGGTGGCCAACATCCTCTGACCCTGAATGATGCCAATCCCAACACAGTAGAGGTGGCAGTAAATGCTGACGCAGTCCAGACCAATGCCAAGCCGCCCCGGACCCTGTGGAAGAAGTCTGTGGACACGCTCCGCTCTGTGCCACCTGGGCCACCTCCGATGCCTGACATGCTGATGCCAGACCCACGAATGTCGATGAAGACGCAGCGCTACCTCCCTGAGGACACAGCCCACTCTGACATCTCCGACTGTTCCAGCAGGGCAGCCTCCTACAAGGACCCAGAAAACAACAAGCACCTGAAGCCCAAGGACAACTTAAAAAAAAGATCGGTGACGTCAAAATACCCAAGGGACTGCAGTGAGGTGGAGCTGTCCTACTTAAAGACTAAGCAGGTCAGCGGCGGAACCAACCAAACCGGGAGAGGAGGAGGAGGAGGAGGAGGAGGAGAGAAAATTTACACTATCGACTCAGACCGAGAGCTGAGCCTGCACTCAGACCCTGTTCACTACCGCGAGAGTCGTGGCCTTGCTGCTGATGATTTGGATTATCCCGAGATCTACTCCGACCACAGTGACAACTATAGGAAGCAGTGTGAGCAGCCCATCATTCATCTGAACTCCTCGCCCTTGCATCACACCGACTCCGATCTTCTACCAGACCCAACTTACTCTAAACACTACAGTCTGAAAGAAAAAAACCTTTCCCTGTCCCCACATGAATCCATTGATCGCTACAAGCAGACACACTGTCGTTCCTGCTTGTCCAAAGTGACCGCTAGCTACCCAGCAGGAGGAGGGCCGTACACCCCTACTGTATCTGCCTCAGCTGCTGCCACACGCTCACCTTACAATCGGTGTGAAGCATGCCTCCACACAGCCAACCTGTATGACATTACTGAGGACCAGCTCCTCACAGACCCCTTGGTCAGTCCCACCATGCACCACCAACAGCAGCAGCAACCAGACGAAATGTTTGGTCTGTATTGGCCGCAGACGGATGGGCCGCATGTCCAAAAGAGAAATCGCTTGAGGCTGAGTCGTCAGCACTCCTTTGACAACATCATGCTAGAAAAGCCCAAGGATGTAGACCTGGGCCGACCAGCACGCAGCGTCAGCCTCAAGGAGAAGGATCGCTTCCTGGACTCCACATCTGACTCGCACTATGCGAACCTCTTCGGCATGCGTCCCTACTCCGGCAGACTGTTTGGTACCGGCTCCAAATCGATGCTGTTTAACCACAACCTGGAGGAGAGCAAGAGGAGCAAGTCCCTGTACCCGGCCCATGGCTCGGAAAACCCTTTCCTCAGCCACTCGCTGAGGGATGACACCAGCAGCAGACTGGTCCATGGGCGTAGCTCCTCTGATATTTACAAACAGCTGGCGGTGGCCTCACCTGCAGCGGTCCTTGGAGCGCCCCCCATCAAAACGCGCAATGATGCGAACAATCTCCGCTCATCTGTTAAATCCACCACTTCATACTGCTCACGGGACGGGCGGATAGCCAATGACATGTACAATAAAGAGCATGTGATGCCTTACTCAGCCAATAAGACTAGTGCATACCCGGCCCCACGTGGCGTCCTAAACTCAGCCCAGTTCAGCAATAGACGGGTGTATAAAAAAATCCCCAGTCTGGAGTCAGATGTTTAGTTGATATAAGAAATAATGTGTTCTCTCCTCTTTACTCCTCTCTGGGTTTGTATTATAATTTATCAACTATGTTATCCACCAAGGGATGCCATAGCCACACTACGTTTTTCTTCTTCTCTTTGACATTGTAATCCAAAAGAACTCGTGCCCGCTTGGGTATGACGGTACTACTACTACTACTCTCTTTGCAGATGATATCATCATTTTTGTCCATTCTCTGCCATGTACCAATGAGTTGGTTGCATGGCTGGCACGTTGCCAAAAGGTATCCTGGTGTAAAGGGGAGGGGAACCATTAAACCCCCCAGGTTTTAAAAAAGGGGAAGGAAATGGCATAGTCCCATTAGTGGGATGAAGAAGGCCTAAGTTACAGTAAAGGAGGACTCCTATAGGTGTTGTTGAGAAATAGGCAGTTGATTTGTGATTAAAAGGTGTGTGGAAGTGGTGAGGAGGACGGGAGAAACCGTAGGAGTAGGAAAATGGAGGGGCAGAGAGAGGAGATAACCTCTCTTTCAACCCCTCCTCCTTCTCCACTTTTTCCTTTCCACCTCCACTGTCAAGCTCGGGGCTCGCTAGTTGAGGAGAACAGGCCTGACAGGGAGACCAGATGGGCACGTTTGATGTCGCGGCCAGACACGGAGGCGTCCCAGGAGGGCAGAGGCGTCACAGTGAGCTAGTCCAACGGTCTGCTGCTTGTTACTCTGACAAATATGGCCACCGAGACACCTGGCAGTGCAAAAGGAGAGAGAGGGAGAAAGGAGATGAGCGGCTAAATGGCACAGAGCGGAGCCTCGAGTAGTTCTCGACTGTTAGGTGTCGGCGTGCTCGGTGAAAAATTTGGTAGGGGCGCGATAGTGACGAGAAGCTGAGAGTAATGTAGGTGCTATCAATGAATAATGTTTACAGACTGACGGATTAAAAAAAAAAAAAACACAGACTGACAAAATGACTGATGGAAAAGGACAGACACAGGGAAAACCTGAGGCAATTGAAGGGCATTTCATTTGTGACGCTGCACATAGAAAAATAATTGCAAAGTATTGCTTTTTTATTCTATTAAACTATAAGATTTATTAGGGATTCTGGCATCCGGATCCCCCTACGTAGGATTTTAGTGTTTGCTTATTTGGTAGCACAATAGCCATTAGTTTTAAAACCTCTCTCCCACATTTGCTTTTGAAAGAGCATAGCTTCCTGAAAAATACCATCAAGAGTAGTAGATTATTTTGCATGTGTTGATTTCTTTCAGTGTCGGAGAGGACAAAACACACACAAATACACTCTCAGACACCTATTTTACATGTTTTTGAAAAGGAACTATGTCTTGCCAGATGTGGTGGATGGATACTTGTACAATCGAAAACCTTTATCCTTGACCTTTGTGCTTAGTAAATCAGTGTCATGCTGTAGCTCTCGCTGCAAAAGAGCAAAGAACATGGCGGAAGGGAAGAGAGCAAAGAGGAGATAAACAAGGGAGAAAAGGATGAAATGACAACTGTGTCCACCGCCACCTTGTCTGAGTCGGGGGAGGGGGCTGGGCGCTGATGTGTTTTTTGTCTTTTCACCTCCCTGCCACTGAGAAACAGGGTATTAGCTATAAAAACCACTGACGATTCCTTCCTTCTTTCCTCCTTCCTTCTTCCCTTCCTCGATCAACATGACACATCACTAGAGTGTTGGATAACTGTAGAACTTCTTCACTTTGTTCCTTTTGGTTTTTGTGTGATTGAACTTTGGTTGTTCGGTTGGCACAGCGGTAGCAGTGCTATACAGCTGCGACTGAGGATCGGGTTAACAGTCATTGATCGTCAATTACTGTCAATCCATCATCAAACAGGGCTCTTGAGGATCTGAAGACTACTTGAGATGGATCCCTTGTTTACCTTCATAGTGTCGTTCGGGTGGGATGTGGGACGGGACGGGGCGGGGCAAGATGCTCCGCTGTTGTGTGCTCATCAATCATGTGTCCATCTTAGTGTGGAGTAAGTTGTGTGTGCATGGCAGAACTTGGGTAAGCTTGAAGTCTTAACCAGAACATTTGGTTCCCTAATCTGATTGTTTATGCATCTGTTTGTTTATTTGTTTGTTTGTTCTTTTTTGATAACACTTAGCAGAAAAAGACTTGCACATGCACATAACTTCCTTGTACACGCGTGCCCACGAAAACACTTTTTTTTTGTAGCATAACTCTGTACAAAATGTACAGTCAAAAGAACAAAAAATCACGTGTCCATCTTTTACTGACTGATTGATTTGCTTGATTGATTGGATTCACAAAGCCAAATTGTATCTAATAAAATACCTCAGGATGATTCTGTGCGTTTTGGGGGAGCTTTCAGACCGTAGCAACAGAACATGATGCGGCGCAGATTTTTTTTTTTTGTAGAAAAAAAATTTAAAAGAACAAAAAAAAAACAAAAAAAAGAGGATAAACAACATGATTTATAGCGGCCACGACACAGAATCAAACTTTTCTCCTTTTGATGTTTACCAGTCCTAGGTCTTCCAGTTCGGCTCTTTGCCCGAGCTCACGCAACCCAAGTAAAGAGAGAAGAAGAGGAAGAGAAGGAGGGAAAGGAGGGATGGCAGTAGGGGGCTTAGGTCGTAGGGTGTGTGTGTATTCATTCTCGCAAAACCTGAGCACCTCTTAACAGAACGGAGGACGTTACTTAAATGTCCAAAATCTGAAAAGCTACCCTTAAATGGAATACTCAGACGGGAATCTCTCTCTTTCCTCTCCATGGTTTTTAATGGCAGTCGACTGCATTAGCCACTGTGTTTCAATTAAGAAGCTCCATCTTTAACAACCACGCTCATATCGCCCGTTTTGTACTCTTGGAATACTGCGGTGAACCTCTCCTCGCTTCCCAATCAGCTTCCCCCGATGTTGACTGACGAGCAACATTTGTCTTTTTTTTGCATCTTATCTGCATATTTATTATTATTATTATTATTATTATTATCATATTTATCTCCACATGCTGCTTGCGTGAGCTGACAAGTGAACAATATGCACATGTTTAAAAAAAAAAAAAAAAATCAAACGGCACCCTCGCATTTTATGAACTCATGATGATTTGTTCTATTTGTTCTACTTTTACAGAACTGTCATGTAAACTGAAGCTGTTTTATGTTCAGACACACACACACACACAAACACACACACGCACACACCCTTGTGATGACAACCCTGCTCTTTTTAATGACAAAAATGTATTTTAATTACATTTAATGATAAATAATGAGGTGATGGCATGCAACCCCAGATGTAACAATTTTAATGTTTTATGTTTCTTTTTTTTTGGTAATTATTTTTGTTATGATGTTATGATCACTAATGCGTTGTAACCAGGTGTGAGTATATACATATTTGAGAGAAAAAAAAAAATTACCTATGTTTAACACGATGAAGATGCTGCTGCTGTTTTGGGGGAGAAGGCGAGGACCTGACCCTCGTGCAACTTCCTCATTGGCTTGACGGGGTCATTATCAGGCCGCGTTTTGCCCGGTGGGGTCGCGGGTCGGGGGGGTCAGGGCTTGGTTCGGTATGGCGGGGACATCCTTGCTCTTCCTCCAATGGCAGGTGAGAATTACTGTATCACCAGCTCTGCTTCTCTCTTCCCTCTCCTTCATGTGTAGTCAGGACTTCAACTGTAAAGAAGATAAAAGGAAAAAAAAGCAACCCTCTACTTTGAGTCTGCTATCCCTCCAAAGATACGAGACCTCTTTCTTTATGGTTTGCTGTAAGAATAGAGCTTTTTTTTTTTTTTAAAACTAATACTTCCTCAAAGACTTTTAAGGAACTATTTTGAATATATTTAGAAACGACACCTGTATACATCGCTTGTAAATTCATACTGGAATACATCATCATGGAGAATTATAAATGATAAAGAGTAAAAACAATATTTTTTGTGTGAATTTCACAGGAGCTTTTCTGTACAGTGGCACTGTTTCTTCTCTCTCTCTCTCTCTCTCTCTCTCTCTATCTCTCTCTATCTCTATCTCTCTATCTCTCCCTCTCTCTGTAGAGCGACTAGAATAAAACTTCACCATTCACAAGGTTTGCTGTCCTGTCAAAATTCACAATATACACACCAGGCGTCCGCGTCTGCCTCACCTCATATGAGAGTAACTGCTTTTGTCAGTCAGCGCTGTCGGATTATTTTACAGGAAATGAGGAAAAAGCGCCAGCTGATTTTCCATTGACTGCATTTTTTTTTTTTTTTTTTTGCAGCTGAAGATATTGCCTTTGCCTTTATGTCTCTGTTCGAGAAATAGAATCAGTGCACTTTCAGGAGGAAATATGAGATTTTTTTGTCATGAAGATCAAAGAAACTTAAGAAGGCCTGCTGTCTAAATGTCACTGAATCTCACCTCTAAATGCAGATCTAAAACTGCACCAGTGCCTTTTAACCCATAAGGAGCTTATTATGATTATTATTTATTGCATTTTCATAATGAAAACCCCTTTTTGTTAAGTGCATTGCTCCAAGTCTACTTTTCAGGTAAGACATGAATTTTCACAATTAACGACATGAAAGCCAGAATATTAACAAACTAAGCTAACTGTCATATTATATCATTTATGATATTTATTAATTTCCCGTTATGCACATTAATATGCTTTCAAATCCCTATTTTGTGCATTACCAGTTTTAAAGTTGGTATTAATCAACTCTGCAAAACCCTGTTCTAGTGACAACATTCTTGGTGTTCAGTACCAATTGTTTTTTATTATTATTAATTTCTACAACATCCATGGCCATGTATTGGTGTGTGACAGGACTCCTGCATGACAGTTGGACACATGCCCATCCACCACCTGGACCTCCACAGGCCATACTACTTCCTGCATTGGCACTGAAAATGACATTGGATGTAAATGCTGCAGAATAATCCAATAAGAAGACTCTATATTTACAGGTAATAGTGGCCTGCTTGCAGACATTTCATCTTGGAAGGCATGTCCTCAGTCAGTAATGTCCAGTCCCAGGTTATAAATGCATTTCACTGTTTGATCATTCAGTCGCTTCGGTTACTTTTGCCTCATCAGAAGTATCTTTACCTAAACCAAACCAAAGCCTGTTTAACACCTCACTTTTATCCACCATAGCTGATATATCTGATTTTAAAGAACAACTCTTGACAACTCAATAGACCTTGTTTGTTTCTTTGATAATTTACACTGAGCTGATCATTTTACTGTAGATGAATGTGATGGATTTCGTAATAAGGTACTTGCTGAATCGCAAAATCTAGTCATAAAAATACATGATGTTCATTTACTGCAATTATTTTCTCTTCTACCATAATCATACCATTTAATGACCAACATTGACTTACAGTGATTTTCAATGTTTCTGTGGACAAAAAAAGTTTCATTTTTCTGTGTTTGTATTTCATAAGTTGCATGTGCACAGGTACAGGTGAGAGGCTGTGACCGCTTACTGACCTTTCGTGTGTGTGTGTGTGTGTGTGTGTGTGAGAGAGAGAGAGAGAGAGAGAGAGAGAGACGGAGCATCAAATGGCCACTTGGGCTAAAGCTACATTTATCACCTGCCGCATTCCTTCACATCCATACTCTATCTCTCCCTCTATATATCCGTTATATCCCATCTGTTTTCCTCCCTCCATGCACCATTTTGCTCTCGAACACCCTTCCTCCACAATTATTATTATTTACACTGTTTTACTTTACTACTGCTTTTCCCTATCCCTTTTCCTCATTCCTCTCTCCCACAGCTTTTTCTTAAATAAATCTGAAAGAAAACACTGGTGTGATCACTGCTCTCATTCACTCTTGGTCCGCTGTTTTTTTCCTGAAAGGTCACATTAGAACCACACTGTTCACCATTCTCGTTCAAACCTTAGCAAAATGTTAGGAATTAATATGACTTCTGTATCAGCTTGAGTAAGAAAATAAATTCTGCAGCAGAAATTAAAATGATGGAGGTAAAGAACTTGTTCACTTTCTTGCTTTGGACCAACCAGTTCAAGGTTTGAGATTTCAGCAACAAACTCATGGACAAGTTTTCATTCGGCTGTTTCAGCTTTATTCAAAGAGTTTAAGCTCAGGGTCAATTTATGGCAAAAGCAGAGAAATTGATTGTTGTAGTTTTACTTCATATAAGGGAAATGCATATTTCATTTCTAACTTTTCATTTGCTTATGTTGACTGCTTTATCACAGACAGATAGCACACTGACTGTGGACTGCTTTAATGTGTCTTGAAATGCTTCAGCAGATGCATTTGTGTAGCCGTAAACTTATTTTACTGCTTATATTTCATTGGTTTTAAGATCGAAATACTCATGGCGAAAAAGGTGCAGAAGCTTTTAGAGCAATATGAAGTGCTTGTATTGGACCCAATTGTGAATTGCCTTTGTTTCTTCATTAATATTTTATAAAATGTATTGATTTTTGTAAATGTACGCGATACATAACTTTGTGTTTTGGTCGAGATTTCACCATTGTGCTCAAGTCAACTCAGAGCTGAAGAGCTCCCAGCAAACTATCCCAGGAAATGACTAAACGATATGACACACGATGCTCTCGTGGAATATCCCCCTTCAGCTCTTCACTTTGTATGACAAACACTGCTATAAAGACACATTTATTACGTTAAAACAAGTAGACGTACAAAGACTCTCAACACATAGCTCAACAGAAAAGACGCCCATCCAGATGTACACATACACACACAGTATGTGATTCTGACATTGGCCTAAGAGGGAATTGAGCTCCCTGCGCTCAGGGGCTGGTTTCAGAATGAGTGACAGGTTGTGTTACATTATGTGATTGGTGAAGAGCCAGAATGGCCACATTTCAGAGATCTTCAAGCTTGGACTTCATCCCATCTAACTGCTCCTACCCATTCAATCTTTCCCTCGGCCCTTTGGCCTTCATCTCGGCCTTAATGGCCTCGTGAGACCAGAGAGGGATGACCGGGGCTGAGGCGTCATCATTCTCGCTGATGTTCCGGTTGGAATAGGGAGCCACCTCGAGTGACGAGCGCGGGCACCTCGCTAGATTTGGTGGTTCCGGGGTGGTTGGAGCGTGAGAGACAGCCTGAGAGATAGCCAGAGGCGCCGGAGGAGGGGGCAATAATTGAAATGGGGGTGTCATTCATCAGATCGCACGGAGTCAACAACAGTGTGGTCCAAACAGAGTGGTGCAGAGGATTCGCTGTGTGTGTGTGTGTGTGTGTGAGAGCGTGTTTGTGTGGACGGTTGTGTCAGCCCCCTCGACAAAAAGACTGTGGCAGATCATTCTTCTTTTGCGGAGGGGCAGATGAAAGAAAGAGAAGAGAGCACTCATTTATTTTGTCATTTTCCATTCTCCCCTTTGGTCCTCAGAAAATCACCTCCCATTTGATTCTGGGAGACCAACAATTGGCACGGTCAATCCCCCCTCCCTCCCCCGGCCCTCCCTGCCTATGTGTGTGTGTGTCCGTTTAGTGTGTGTCTCCACAAGTGTTTGCCCATAGATTTTTCTATCACTGCCTACATCCACCCGGTGGGAATCTTTAAACCTATCTTACCTCTTCAAACACACACACACACACACACACCCCTGCCAACTAAACTCATAATTATTCTCAACTACTTTAAAGGAGCCCCGGGAGGAAGAAATGGGTCTGATTATTAGGAGGAAAAAGGGATCAAAGTAGTGTGGTTTAGCTCACTATACCTTCCTATCAATGGTCCGCTCACACAAAAGACCCTCGCCTTGAGAGGAGCCTTTGAAGGGCGAATGCCGTCACACTTCTTTTAAAATGGGATATTACCAGTTACTTCTCCGCGATTTGTTAAAGATGGATGAAACATCTGCACAATAGCAAATGAATGGTCATGCATGTTTTTGCAAGATAGTGGCAAAGGTCAAAGTGTGTTTTTAGTGGCAATTAAAAGTGTATCTTCAAGCTTGTCTCAATACAGCACTCATACCAAAAGAGTTTTTGGTTGTTGAAATAATTTCTCATGTCTGTACTGGTCATGGAGACATGTCTTCCTCATGTGATTCCTGTTAAAGTGATGGGGACAAAAGTCTTTTCAGTGTTTAACTAAATCTGATACGAGGCTTCAAGTCAATCAAGAGGGGATCATCTGAAGTTGCTGTCGTTGTAGTACGACATCACACTTTTTGTTGCTGTGTCGCCACTGCAACTGTAATTTTGCACTACAAGGACTGTAACTTTGGAAGATACATTTTATTTGGATTTTGTCCCTCATTTCTAACGTGAAATAATTAGTGACCAATAACTCTGAGTGTACAGTGCACGTGGATTGCAATCACACAGTATTATTATTGTATTGAGATAGATTTGAAAGAAAATTATCTTATTCTTGAACTTTTTTAAGAATAAACTTTAGAAGACTAAACTGCTAGAACTTTACTGGACGACTCAATTGTCATAATGCAGGTGCTTGTAATAGCTGAATGTTTGCTATTTTTCGGGACACATTTTACAGTTCCCTGCAGAAATGTTATACGATAAAGCTAAATGCAAACAGAGGTGCACTGCATTCAGTTGCCAAAAACAGACCTTGTGTAATCTTTAGTAAGTAATCTTTAGTCTTTGTAATCATTATGACTGTCCCATATGATAATTATGGCTTAACTGTGAAAAAAAACGATAACATGTGTAAGACAAAACACAAGCAAAAATAACTAATGACAAATCTCATCATTATGAAAAATACCTTATTAATATGTACACACTGCTGTATCTGATAATTATGACAAAAAATAACTTTTTGATTATCGACATAAGTGAGTAGACACAGCAGCAGCAAATACATTTAGATTATAACTCCAGAAATTTATGGAAAGACTCAAACTGTGAAATGATCTGCGGTGCTGTGATGGTAGATCTTTAAGCGCAACCTAAAAAAAAAAAAAAAAAAAAAACCTGTGTTTTATGTGTGGAGAACAATCCCAATGAGCTAATGTTGTCACACTTATAGCAATGCCAGCTACGTTATTTCCCAAATCCTCAAACCAAGAAGGAAATAAAGGCAATTAAATCAGCAACTGCGGAGTCATTGTAATCCTGTTCTCTTAGCTGCTGGCGACCATTGACCGTGGTTTTAATGAGAAATTGAGGCAAAATAATCCCAAACCAGTAAATATAACTTCTGTTGTAATGAGTGGACTCGCTGCTGCAGCTCCTGAAGCGCTGTTTAAATCTTTAGTTGCAGTTTAGTCTCTGTGCAACAAGGTACCTTTTTTTAAATGAGGCAATTTTAATTAACTATGAAACACAGAATTGCTTCGGTGCTGCATATTGTAAGTTTAATTTGTCACGTATTTTTATGTAATACTTCACGTGCAACACCCTTTTTTTCTTTAGGAATCTCCCTTTAAAACCTATAAAACAGGACAGTGTCACTTTAACATGCTTGTTTTATACAAGGTGAAGTATTTTATTCTTCTTGGTGCCAACAATTTAATAGCTTCAAGCTACACAAACTTGTTAACTACTACGGCGTCCGGCTGCCCGCAGGGAACATTCACACGCACTTTATAAATGTAATTGAAAGAGGATTTAAAAAAAATGCTCTCCTCTAAAGTTTCAGAGGCTTTTTTTTCCGTCCATTTCAATTTCACAGGAATTTAATGAGCCTGTGGAGGTCTTTGTCCCTCGCCCTTGTTAACATTGACCCAGACTCGCCGCCGCTCTTCTACTGCTTTTTTTTTTTTTTTTTTATCGCCACACTGATAGCAGTTTGTGTTAACGCCATAGCAAATTTCCAGCTCGACTGTCTGAGCGAGTTTAGTTCAAGGTTGTGAACAGCTTGCAGGATTGTTATGCTTTTTGAAAAATCTCATGTACGATCACATCAATATATTACGGCGAAGTTTAAGAATGAACGTCCCCCAGCAGCTCAGTGAGAGGCGAAACCCGTGAAAGAGTAATTATTTGACTTTGAAATACTTTTGCTGGTGTTGTGCGTTTGTTGGGTTGCCCTCCTGTGGCAAGCGCCGTTTTGATGCAAGGGCGATAATCGAATCTGATTTATGGCTTGGTAAAGAGCGATGATGACAGGAGATGAAAGACGGGCAGACAGAGTGGATGGAGAGAGGAATGGATGAATGGATGTGGGGATAAAATGTTTTGCATTGTTTAGCTTAATGGATTTATGATGCCACTCAGCGAGGATTGATGGCACCTTGTTGATGTCTGCTAATGGAGGGAGGAAGGTAGGAGGGAGGGAGTGAATTGAATTCATATTGTCATTTAGAAACTTGGTAAAAACTTACTGTGCAACGACTGGAGAGGAGGCAGACAGATGTGAGAGGAATGGAGGTTAGATAGCAGTAAAACACAGGCCCAACATCAATTCTAGCGGAGAAGAAAACTTCACCACAACTAAGTGTTTCCTGTTTAGCTGCACGTGTGTGTTTGTGTGTGTGGTGGGGTTACTGTAACTGTCGGTAAATAACCATGAACTAATCTCCGTCTTCTTTTGTTTGAAAATACATGCGTTATATGTTTCATATTTGTAATGATGTAGTAGTGTGTGTGTGTGTGTGTGTGTGTGTGTGTGTGTGTGTGTGTGGAGCAGGTGAGTCATCAAATGTGAAATGCTCTTGCACCTTTGTGTAGCTCCATGATAAATTGAGACTCTGTGTGTGTGTGTGTGTGTGTGTGCGCGCGCATGCATGTGTTATGTAATCCGTCTTCCCACTGTCTCCAGCTGTAATGTCAGTAATAAAGTTAATTGGGTCTTTGGTCCCCACGGCACAAAACATTTTGTTAGTGTAGGTGTGTGTGTGTGTGTGTGTTGGCTGGTTTGTCTGGTTTCAAATAATGTTGAGGCTTTAATTCACCACTGGGGAAATCTTGATCGAGAAAGAAACAAAAAAGCTTAGCTTGTGATTTGTGTCTTTATGTGGAAGGTGTGTGTGTGTGTGTGTGTGTGTGTGTGTGTGGAGGAACCATCCCGCTTTCAGTTTAAAGTCATCTTTCAAAACCAACAGGTTGGGTTTGGAAGGGAAGGTACTGACGAAGGCTAACCAGGCCCGGCACTGAACAACAGGGAGCCCTGATGGTAGACACACACCTGAATCACAACTTCTGCTCTCTTTCTTTGTTTTCTTCATTTTGCTTTTGAGCAGCCCACGAGGAAGACTTTCATATCGTAGCAGCATAATGATTGATTGGACAGTTGCTCTGACGCCTGTGCCAATCAAATCCATCCACTGACATGACCTATCCCCTGACATAGAGGCCTCTTTGACCTTGACCTTTGGATTGATTTATTGGAGTTTATAGTGCAAGTGACAGTTGACGACAGAGATGATGGACAAACACTTTAAAGTAATAAAACCCTGCGATGGAAAACTGCAAAGTTTCTCTAATCTACTGAAGATGTGACAATAATGTTATTGTCTAATATGAACAGTGAGAAAACCTTAATGTTAAGTTCCATGTTAAACCACAGTGTTAAACAACACATTATGAAAAACAGCAGAGTGCTCACTCTCACATTTTATTAAAAGATGACACACAGCATAAAGCCAATAATTGGACTGTGTGTTACGATATGATGGCAACACTTACACAGGGTATATCTGGAGAATTGACTTCTGCTGACTGATAAATGTCAGACGAGGATATTGGGCTTCTATAATCCTCAGACTGCGATTAAAAGTGAAGGCTCTTGGTGTTTGTTCAGTGATAAAAGTAATTACCAGTGAATGAGGCCATGTGCCTTCAGTCTGTGAATTTGGAGAGTGGCTGTTGTTTGAAGTATGACTGCGCTTCGGCTCGCATAAAATGATTAAGTAATTACAGAGGAATGAAACATAGGAAGCTAATTGCCATGAGCCAGGGATTGTCTTGGTATGAGTCTGCAGTTTGTGAAAAGCTGTAACACCTGGAAGCCTCAGATTTCTGCATCTGAAAAATCCAAATTGCATCAACAGACAGGTCAGGCTTAAATTTCATTGTCCATTGTGACAAATATCATCCGTCTGATAAGATAAGAGAAGACAAAATAAAACTCGATTGATCCCTGAGGGGAAATGTGTCGGAGCAGCACAAGGACAGATGCAGACACTGGGAAATACATAAAAAAATAATAACAATAAAATCAGAGATGAAAGAAATTGGAAAGGTGACATTAAAATAAAATAGATAGATAGATAGATAGATAATTGTAGTAGTAGTAGATATGGTATAGTAAATAATATTCTGTACTGCTCATATAATAATTGGCAATACACACACTATACAGCAATACTATGACGTTTACATAATATAATACAATGATAAAGTATATAGTATACATGTAATTTGCTATAACAACAACAATATAGTGGTAATATAGTATTATCATATAGATCTACTGTAAGTAATTGAATGCAGATTGAATAATAAAAATAGTACCTCTGCTCTGGAGGTTGCAGGGGGTGAAAGGAGGGCGTAGTTTGATACCTCTTGGTGAACGAGATGGGGTTTGTTTACGTGTGTGTGTGTGTGTGTGTGAGAGAGAGTGTGTGTGATTGTGGGCTTGACAGGAGCGGGGATGTTGTTGCTGATGGTTTGGGCTCTGCCACAGAAAGTTTGCCTGGAAAAGCTGTTAATACATAATATTCAATTCTGGCCTTTAGTTGTATTTAAAAAAAGAGAGAGAAAAAAATATTCCTAATTTTTATTTATACTTTTTTTTTTTTTTTTACTAACATCATAAGAATGTTTGTAACCATTTATACAAACTGATAATTTTTGCATTTTGCAGGTAAGAAAATGCAAATTCAAACTAGGTGAACTGCTACGAGACACCAAAAGAATCTTAATCCTCTTCGAAGCATTAACTGCAATAACACCAATGCTGACACCCATTTCTATTTCATGTAACAACAGAGGTGGCATTCAACAGCATTTTTATAGTCAATTATTTTTAGTGAACAACAGACATCTTACATTGAAAAAACAGCTCCATGCGTGTAAAAAAAAAAAAGTGCTGTCTCCTACCATTTGTGGCCATGATGTGATTGTATTGATCTGTTCTGCTTGTGTGATTACAACCCTTTGGGTGTAATATCACTAAGAGCTTTAAAGGTGCACAGATTGACTTTGACCTTCTCGCCATCACCTCCAACACAGTTACAGACCTTTTCATTTGCCACGCTACACCACAATCATACACCTGGGATTTCATTAGGCGTAATAACCCAACCTGGGGCTCGATATCCCTTTTTGCTTTCATCCTAAAATATTTTTTTCTTCATTTAACCAGTTTAGCTTTGTTGAAATATAAAATCAATTGCTTCTTCCCTTGGACACTGAGCTATGAAATCTCACTTTCTGTCGAGATTCTTTCCTGCTTTATTGGGCTTTTCCTCCTTATTAGGTTGAATCCAGTGCTGCAAAACACTGGATTCAAGATTGTCTGGTTATATAAGTCTATTCCTTACATAAGCCTATAAGAGATGGCCCGTGGCTGGGATTCCAACTGTTTGTTTAACAAAGTGATATCTAGTTTAAAAAAGTTGCTGAGTAAAAGCATGAACTGCGATATAGACCGTACACTTTTTTTTTTTCTTCCATGTAGTCCATTTAAAGCTCCCTCGAATATCATCCTCCTGGCAGGGTGATATTAGCCTGGGGAAGCACGTCCTGGCTGACAGGAACAGGCTTGTTCCCCACAGCAGCTCCCGTTTCCACCAGCAGCCGCGTGCCCTGCTTTTGCGTGTCCTTGAGCAACACAGCGCTACCTGCTCCACTTTCTGTGGGTGAGAGTGTCCGCGGCTAAATCACTAAACTTGTAAAAAAGCCGGAGCGAGTACACACCTTTTGAAATTGCGTTTTTGCATCGTCTGATGCTTTAAAAAAAGATCTCTCACGCAGGCATAATGGATACAGTGAAGTTCTGCTCAACATAAAAATAATGAAGATGAGTTTTTTCTTTCTTTCTTTCTTTTCTCTCTGCTGGGGATGAAGAGAACAGAGGGAGAAAAGAGCCCATGGGCAAAAGCAACAAAACACGAAACAACAGCCCGATGTGGGCTAGCATCTGTGTGTGTGTGTGTGTGTGTGTGTGTGCACTTTCAAGGCAGATTTCGAGCGAGGCGAACTACAGCTGTGCCTAATGCACGTTAAATGAAATGAAAGTTTTCTCTGGTTCGTTCTTTCAACTCATCTGTCTTTTGCGTCAGAGCGCCACTCAGCTCCTTCTTTTGTATCCCGGACTTGACCTATCAGTGTTGTGCATCTCCATAAAGGGGCCCCATAAATCATCGCAGGTGTCCGTAATGTGCCTGCAGGTAATTAATTGCTGTGGTCTTTGAGCCAAGCCGAGCTGAGCGTACGGGGATGAGACAGGAATAAAATACACCGGCTTTCTGTTCCGTCTCCCTCCTCTCGCCGTTCCTTTTCTCCCTCGATCTTCTGTCCATTTCGCCATTTCTTTTATCTCTCCTGTCGTAAATTTCCTTACTTCTAATTCTGCAGACGCGATCACAAGAATCACACAAAGCTTTAGTTTCCCTGAGCAGAAAAGGACGCCAGGTCTCGCTCAGTGACATTTCAGCTGGGTGAGCGATCGCTGTCACAGAGACGGCCTGGCAGCTCATTACTACCCTGATCACTCTCCCAGGATTCCCCACTTAATGGCTTCATTCAGGGCAACTCAAAGAAACATTTGCTGAGGTTGACTTTTCTTGCATCTCCGGCATGTTTAGATTGGAAGTTAATATTATTGGAAGCTTGCATTTAAATGCACCTTGTTCCAGAGTTAAAGAAGCAAAAGTCCAACAGAGAGTCAAAGTGACGCCTGATCCGGGTTCTGGTCCAGTTGTGAAGAAAAGCTCATTCAAAATCCCATTGACTTTTATAATTGTGTAAATAACTAAAAATCCAACATTGGAACAAACACTCAATTAACATCACGGTGGTTCACTCTGTATGTTTAGGTAAGGACAGTCATTTTTGGAAAACGAGCTAATGTAATTGTTTATTGTTTTTTAGCCTCCTCTAACAAACATCATTTCCCATGAGCCCTAGACAGTCGTAGAGGCCTGTTCATGGGTGAATTCAGTCATCGTGGCAAGTTCAGATATATCTGTATGTGTGTCTGTTTGTTTGTTTGTTTGATTTTATGTTCACAAAAAAGGCCTGTAGTGGATGCCAATTGGTCTTAGAATATGGACAGTAAACTTCTGGAACAAGCTGCGTTTGTCCAAAGCTGGAGATGCTGGATGAGAGATCGCACTGATTTGCAGGAGCTACTGTAACAGAGGCGAACACAGCGTGACATCAGGACATTAAAATGCACATGGCGTTTGATAGCCGAGCACATTTTTCAGCTCTGCATGCGATTGACTCAGTGGGAAGCTACAACGAAAAGCAGGTGGCACCCTGTGAATTGCCCCATAACTGCGCTCACCTTAGTGTTCCCATCTCATCGCATTGCCCTTGCAAATGGTGATAAGTGAGCATGCTAGGGCTAGAGGCTAATTGTGCATCAGGCTAATCGCTAAAACACACCCTAATTACTTGTTGCTAAACTTGTAGCTCATATGACTCCAGATCACTGGAACTTTTTGTGTGTGTGTGTGGTGTGTGTGTGTGTGTGTGTGTGTGTGTGTGTGTGTGTGTGTGATGGTGGATATGAATGGGTGCAGTGCAGGTGTGTGAGCACTCATGTTTGATTAAAAATATCCAGCTTGATTGCGGCATACCACAGGGAGACTGAGGTGTTAATTGGCTCTCTGCATGTGTGTGTGTGGTTTTGTGTGTGTGTGTGTGTGTGTGTGTAAAATGTTTGCTCATGGAGAATCTCAGCGCTTAAATAACACAATCAAAGAACGCCTGCTGCGGATCAGTCTGCCTCGACAGGACGCCACTCGCGAGCACGCCCACACACGCACACACACCCACATACACCCACATACACCTACACACACACACTGTATAGAACAGCACAAATATGTTGCATTGGCAGAGAGTGAACATCATAAATGTTGTAGATGGAGTGAGATTGTATGGTGTGTGTGTGTATGTGTGTGTGGAGATATATTACTCATGTTGTGGGGACATGAAATATTTACCGTCGCCTTCCTGTGAGGGACAAAATGCAAGTTCCTGTAACATAAGTCATTAAATTTTATTGTGAGACTTGTGAGGTTTGCAGTTTGGTTCAGTAAAGTCCAAAAGATACTGGCACAAGTTGTTTCTTTGGTTAAAAGGGTGAATAGTCGTCATAGTCAATAGCGGCTTTGGTTATGACGAGGGTAATTCTTCAGAAAACATATGTAAGTCACTTTAATGTCCTCTGAAGTGATGGAAACATGACTGTGTGTGTGTGTGTGTGTGTGTGTGTGTGTGTGTGTGTTTGAGACAGTTTGACAGTATCACTCAGTCCCACCTAACCACAGCCAGCGAGGTTGATGAACTTCGCCAGCGACAGATGATGAAGATGAGGTGATCATGTGCACAAGACTGTGTGTGTGTGTGTGTGTGTGTGTGTGTGTGTGTGTGCGTGCGTGCGTGTGCACATGTGTCTCATCCCTGCTGACTTAAGCAATTGTGATGTAGAATTATGTGAGGAGACTTATTTGGGTATCTGGGACAGCCATTCAGATCTCTTGCCTGCTGGCTAACACTAACACACACACACACACACACACACACACACACACCACAACACAACTCAACTTTCCTTTCATCTTCCTTCCCTCTCTTTCCTTTATTCCTTATCTCTCCGTCTCTTGCCGTCCTCTCTTACCTCTGTGATGGTGTTATAGATAAACACGGGCCATCTGGGCACAGCTGACTCTCCAGCGATACCGCCGGTCTCTCCTTCTGCCTGTTAGCATTAAAAATTCATTTACTCTCACCACTTCACAGCCTCCTGACGGCAGAGACACAGTCAAACACATGAAAATCGACATGACTAATATTCCGATGAGCCTACAAAAACGCAAATCTGCTTCGAAAATATGGGCTTTGGATGGGAATCTTTAAGTACGGTCTGGTGGGCAGGTGCTTTCTCATTTTTGAGCTTTTCTTTTCTTTTCACTCAGCTACGCTTCTGCATGTTTATAAACTGGATGTTTTGGAGGTATTCTCATATGTCGCTACTGACAGAGTACTGGATATAAGATACATGGAGAACAAACATTCTCAAATAACACATCACATACCCACAGTAAGTTTTTATAATTGTTACAAATAGAAACCTTTCAATTTTGACCTAATTTATGAAGTTTTTGCACACCCATGTCATTGCTCAGGAAGGGTGATGTTTTGCTACGCAAGCTTTCACACGACACCCTGCCTGTAAGGACTTCATACATTTCAGCATGTTAGAAGAGATACTAAAACTGGCTTGTGCAGAAATGAATATTTGGTGGTTGACAGTATCAAATGCCTTCTTCAAGTCTAAAAATATGGCCCCAACAACACCTTGTTTGTCCTTTCTTAGTGTGATGTTCCCCAAAAGGAAGCAATTCATCTTCTTAAAGATTACCTTTGCGTGGTAATACAGTTGAGAGCAGACTTTTTAAAAAAATGTCTTGCTGCAGAGTTCACAGAGTTTTCAGTTTTCAGAGCTTTCAGAGATGGCAGCCAAAGAGTGTTTGCACACTCCTTGTCTTCCGAGTTTGATTTTCAGTCGAGGATGTATTGTAATACTTTGGCAGTCTACTGTCATCTTAGACACCTGGGTGTCTTTAAATGCAACATTCAGAACATTTTTTCCCAAATACCTTATCACAACTGCTGTAACTCATGATGGTAATACTGAAAACAACATTTGGTTTGCCTCCATTCAAATATTCAGCAACTTGGTCTCCTTGGAGCCGTGTTAATTTTGGCACAGATTACTTATTTATGTGCTTGTTCATTCTTTTCGTTTACTTAGATGGTTTTTTTTTATTTAGTTAAATATTGAAAATGTTGCTGCACTCTTCAACAAGAGAGGCAAATTTTGCTCATTTAATTTTTGTTGAAATCTTTTGCCAACATTTACAAATAAAGAGAGGAACAGGTGTTTGAGTGCAGATGAAGCTGCACAAGTAAATACCTCTAACAGGTCTGGAGTTTAGTTTGAAGTCATTATGATTAAACTTTATTTTGGGTTTTTATGACGAGCCTCTTCAAAAAGGTAGACACATTCAACTGTCTCAAACTTAAATTCAGTCAATAATGATTTGACTGCAGACTGACCTGTCTAAGATTTGCCTTGAAACAGCAGTTTGCTTACATTCAACCAAATCTCCAGGAGCCTTTTAAGTCTGTGTTGCTGTCAGTCTGTCTTTATACCTTTTACTCTGCCGGTCTCATTTTCTTCGCCACTCCTCTTATGTTACACACACACTTTGTCTTTCTCCCTTGTAGCTGATTTCATAACACCCCTCCTTTCTCTCTCTCCACACACACACACACACACACACATCGGTGTACTCCATGCAGAGCTGTCGTTAGCCCAGATAAAAATGCTTAACCGTGCTTGGCCAACCCCGTTATATAACACCATCACACTGCCCTAACTTCAGCCTGCCTCACAGTGATGGCACCCCTGGATGTAGATTTCTGTTTGTCTGTGTGTGTGTGTGTGCAAGCAGGCCTCTGGGTGTGTGTGTGTGTGTGTATCCATGCACAGTGTGTGAGTGTGTCATAACCAGTCTCTCTGTGACTGTTCATGCGGCGTTCGGGTCTGTGTTGTGTCTATATATGTATGTTAGTGAAATGCATGTGCCTACATGCTTTAGATGTGAACACTTCTGCAAACCAAATGATGCACTAAATTATTTCAGTAACATTTAAAGTGGCTCTATATTCAAAGCCCAAGCATCTAATGAAATATAATATAATTAAGAAATGCCACCCTAGAAACAAGCACGCAGTGGCCTTGATCAAAACTCAGAATCTCTATCACATCCGGAGGCGACGTTCTGCAACTGACCTCTAACCTCCTTGCGGAAGTAAATACACAAATCCCCTCTGAGCATCAACAGTGTCCCCCATCGTCAAGCCAAGCAAACGTTATGTTGCCAAGATTCATGAAATGCACGCCAAAGCCACTGCGTCGTATCAAAAATGTATGATGTTATGATGCTTCACAATGTGAAAACAAAGCCATTTTGACTTAATTCCTAAAAATACTGGATTGGAGAATGTGGAATGAGGGTGATGATCCAGTTATGCCAAACACAATATCTGCAAAACTCTTTAAAAAAGTGCATGAACTTGCATCTGTGCATGTGTATGTGCAAAATACATGTGTGTATCTGCTTTTTTTTTTTTTTTTTTAAACCAGGCCCTCGCCAGCAGGATGTGTCTTATTGCCTTAGTCTCCAACGTTGCCCGCTCTCCTAAATAGATCAGGTACATGAATCCCATCTGACACACACACACACACACACAGAGAGAGAAAGGGAAAGCAAGAGAGAGCAAAAAGAAGTTGTATGAGTATCATGTAGCATCCCTTTGTCTTCTTTTGTCTCTCCTTCCTTTCAGCGGAGAAAATGATTAAAGAGCGGCAGAAGACTGATGGAAGGACATCAGCAGCTGTTCCGAGTGTATAGAGAGCTAATGCAGAATAAATGGGAATCCTCTTTAATGACTCAGGCAGCGATGGATCTTCGCTACCTGTTAAAAATCTCATTTGCCGCCTCGTCGTCTTTACGGGGGGGGATTAAAATGGAGCGGAATCTGATTTTTCACTGTTTAGATAGCAATGAAGAGATAAAGTCTGTGTCACACGAGTGGAAAAAAATCTGATTTGAGCAGTCGCTGCGAACCCTGTCGGTGCAGAGATGAGTTTCATTACAGTCTCCCTTCTGGCGTTTTTTTTTTTTTTTTTTTTACCACGGATGACGTGTCCGATTTTCCCGACCGTCCGGCGCTCAACCCCACCGTGGGAAATTTTTTCAAAAATGCAAGAGGGCGAGACAAACAACAGGACTTCAGGAGGGATAAATAACATAACCTAGTCTGTCATATGCAAGGGAAAGTGTCACTCTCAATTTGTGTTGCTCTCGACCTGTTTGTGTTTGTGTGTGAGAGCTCCTGTTTTTTGTGCGCTCAGGAAAGTTGTGTGTGTGTCAGCGTGTGATTGACTGATAATAACATCATCGTTACAGCCATTTTCTCTCCCTGTGTCTCTGTGGACTGGTGTTGCCGAGCTATCACTCCCCATCACGTCACGCAAACACTTCCTCCTTCTCTTCTGCATCTTTACAGCCTTCTTCAAGTTCCACCTCCACACACACAGTCTCCACATCCAAGGTGATCACATTTGCTAGCAATACTCTATTTCTTTTTTTTTTTTTTTTTGTATTAAATCTGAATTGCTACATTTTCTATTTCTCTTGGAGCTTTTTGTTTTGGAGCTTCTTTTTTGATGCTGTTTTACCCTTACATACATTCTCAGTGGCATGTAATCCAAAGATGATTTTATTTTGGAACCACACTTCAGGTGGCAACTAAGAACTGAAGACACTAAACAAATGCTGATAATGTTCAATAATATGATCTAGTGTAAAACATGTTTGCTCAAGCACATGCTTGTGGACTCAGTTCTTGAACAAAGAACAAAGCAGACACAAGCATGTTAGGTGCCAGCCCCTCCAAGCTTGAGATCAAGCTGAGTTTAAGATTTTCAAGCCCCCTGTCATGTGATGGTGAGATGGAGCATTTGACCAAAGCTGGAATTATGCCTCTCTGGGCTGCATGTAAGCGAACATATACAGATGTCGTTTGGACAGTTTCATGTGTGTTTCTTTAATACTGTACTTTGGATACTGGGCGTTTGTGTCCACTAGGAAGCACTGTCATGTTTAGCAGACCACAATGTAAAAAGAAAATAGTTTGAATCAGGAGAAAACACATCTGTGAAACAAACCTGAATGATTTTCAACTTATCGACAATGATGGGGCAACGACAAGAATTTAGTTTCCCATGCTCTGCTAGAAGTTCTCTGGTGGCACGATGCTGAATTGACAACATGGATGTTGGATCAACCAATCATCTTGCTTGACATGCAGGTCTGCACGAATGAGATGCGAGAGGTGTTGATCTACACTCATCCATAACACCATTCCTGTTTGCAAAGACGAGGACATGCACGAGGCATAATTTCAGCTTGACGAGCTGCGGGAGAGCAGAATTATGTGTGCACTGTACTGGACCGTCGTGATGAAGAGAGGGGCTGAACTGGAACGCAAAGTCGATCTACATTTCAAATGGTCACGACCTCTGGGTGGTGACCACAAAAAAAATGAGATCACGAGCAGTGTCCATGCTAACCCTTAAGGACAGGGCGAGGAGCTCAGTTAGAAGGGACACAGTGTGGAACCAGGACTAGTCAGCAGGATGGATGGATGGATGGATGGATGGATGGATGGATGGATGAATTGGCACATATTAAGCTGTAGGACTCTGTGGAGGAGAGGCACAAGGATATATTGACCATACTGTTTGTTGTTTTTGAGGAATTGTTCCTTCGCTTAGACATCAATGTCTTACTGCACCTGGCGATTAAGAAAAAGTTCAATTCAACATAAAGCTGATTTGAAACTACTTAAATCCAGCACAATGGAAATCAAATGAAAGTACCAATCTTGTTGCCCTGTGGAAGTTGTTTTCCACACTGTACAGGAATGAATGAGAGTAAATTACTTCTTCTGAGAGCAGGAAAATGAATCCTTTAATCTACAGCTATTGCTTTTTATCATCCCAAACTGTGTTTCCAATTGTCCATTAGGAGGAACAGCCTAAAGGACAGTTGGCGCAAATGCATAAAATCACCTCCTTTTAAACCCTCAAATTAAATGCAAGTTGTGGAAAACAGCTCTTGTATTGAAAATCAGTGGTCACATAGAAGAAGTGGGGAGCAGGGGAAAATGTGCTTCGAGCTCTTGTAATGAAAGCAGAAGTACCGAGAAGAGAAAAGACACACACCGAAGATTTTATTTTTTCCAGGATCATAGGCTTCATTTCAGTTTTCTAGTGAACATTGCTGCTTCAGTTCTTACACCCGTGTGTCCTCCCCTGGCCTTTTCCCCGCCCGCCTCCTAATATTGAGGGGAAGTGTTCTTCACAGTCTCTTGCTCAAACTCAACCCTACGGACATGCTGGCGATATTGGAAAAGGAAGATAAAAGGTAGAAAGCCAAGGACGGCGTCGGCTTGTGCGAGAGACTCCTCGCGAAAGGGATGAAATATTGAAAAGTTCAAATATATATAATGTGACAAGAGTGAAGATGAATAGGAACATGACAGAGGAATAAAGTAGGGCAGAGGCGGAGGCGGAAAGACGTGGAGAGAGAGAAATTCCTCGCATGCTCGGTGCGTGTTGAGGTGATCGGTCTTGTTGCAGGTGGATAATGCCACATCGCCTTTAGTAAGACAAACAAGAAACCACAACAGCTGAATAATGCAACCAGTGTAACAGCTCCTCTCCTTGGAGAACAAAATAAAAACTACATCTTTTGGGAAGAAATAAAAGCTTCCTTCAACATTTGACAGGATGAAGGTGACCGATGATTAAAAACTTAACCTAAGAAACATGATTAGAAAAAAATATTTTTTTATGTCCACACTTAAAGGAAGTGTGACTTTGTTATGCTGTGACAAAACCTCTCAGGATCATCACGGATGATGGGTCTAATGTCTGACTTTCACTGGGGACCATGGTCGTCTCTTCCCAAATGTCACACGGGTCATTTTGGAGGACACTGACAGATGACCTACTTTGTCCTTAAGGCACGGGGACACAAAAATGTATGATGCACAATGATTTGATATTTCCCTATGCTGCCCCTTCTTTCTGCTTGTTTCCTTTCATTTTCACGCTCTGTTGCGCCATCAAGGTTTTGTCATAGCGCGATGATGATCTGCGGTGCCGTATTTCAGACTGTTCAACACTGCTGCGTTCAGCTCGTGAACAGAAACTGGCGCGATAGAAAGGTCTAAAACATCTCCCTCGTCGCAGCTTTATGACCCAGGACCGCCGTCCCATCTGCCAGTTAGTAAATCAATGTGAAATTTCAGCATCTATAATTCATTCAGACCCGGGAAGCCGTGATCAAGCCGAGGTCAAATGTCCATACTTAAGCTGCTCGTATAGATTGGAGGAGTGGAGAGAAATTAGACGAGAAAATCCTCCGAGTTAAGGTGCCAGGAGCCGCTGTGCTGTAACGTAAATCATTAGAACACATTTTGTCTTTCCTTTGACTGAGACGTGGCTCAGTCTGTAGGCTGAATTTAAGAGCGCTATCCTCTCTCAATGTGCTGCTGTATCCTTTTTTAAAAGTCGAACACTGTCATTCATAAACCAGCGAGCAGGAGTGAAATGTAACTAAGTACAAAGTTGAGGTTCTTGTACTTCACTTGAGTATTTAGCTTTATACCTATACTTCACTACATCTAAGATGCAAATGTACTTTTTACTCCACTACATTTGTCTGGCAGCTTTAGTTACCGGTTACTTTTCCAATTTTTCATACCCACCCTGTCCAGTGAAAAACACTTTGAGTGTTTTTTTTATGGGATGAAAATTCCTCCTACTTTTTAAGGTAAATCTCTGGATTAGCTGGAAAATACGTTATTGTTGCTTTTGTTTCACTGGTCTTCGTGCCTTAAATTGCCCCTCAGGGATGAATAAAGTTTTTTTGAATTGAATTGAACTATATTATCACAAAGCTAAAAAGCTATTTTTCTGAGCTCATGAAAAGTTAGTTAAAACTTTAGCAATTTTATGCAACATACACATTTAACACACCAGTGATATTAATCCAGAATCATCATATATAATAGACCCCTTTCAGACTTTTTGACAATCAGCTTACACTGTATGTAAGAAGCTTTTGGGGGGATCACCTCCAAAAACCCCAAAATAGTCCCTGTCAAAAAAAAAAAGGAAGAAAAGCCTCGATTTGGTGCAGCTTGTCTCATTTTAGTTCTAAAAAGTATGATTTTCAGGGTCTGCCGGGAGATTTCTCGACTGACTGAATGAGCAGAACCACATGGGACCACCTTTCATGAAGTCTCAGCTTTCTCAGCTGGATTCTGTTCCACTTTTGCACATCCTTCCTTCCGTTCGTCTCTCGCCATAAGTGAGCTCTCTGGTGAAGACTTTTCAGACGCACAGGAAAAAAAAAAGGAGGGGGAGGGGGGGCCTTCTGCTCCTCTGTGCGAGAGCAATTCGTTGAGGGAAGGGAACGGGGTAATTAGAAGTGGATTGGCTCTCTCAGCTGGGACGGTCCTGCCAACTTCTCCTTTTGTCATTGCAGCCGAGGAGCAAAAGTTTCGAGCAGCGTAAGCAGCCATCAATACTTCTTCAAATCATATTACTTTCAGAATTTTACAAGAGTGTGATAGTCTGTTACTGTTTCAGCCTGTTATATTGGCACACAGCCTGAAGAGTGATTTTGGTCAAATGCAGATATAAAAGTATCGCACAAACTGATGACTTATTTACAGGCTGCAAATGTTCTTCGCTGCAGAATTGTTTGTTTGAATCAGATAGGTAGTGTTGACTTGGAGTGCAGGATTGCAGTACATACATAATGCAGATCCTCCTGCTCAGCTCGAGTAGATCTTTTAAAACACTCTGCAGCAAACTGTGTCACGGCTGCGGCCCATCGGTCTGATCCTGGAACCACAGCTAAAGGGCAGGATTTCTGCTGCTGACAAGTAGTGGGACACAGTCTGCACACACCACTGTGGTGTTGTCTATGTACTGATATCAGGCAGTGATGCTTTCATCTATGTGCATGTTTTGAGGTTTTGTCAACTGGACCAAAAGATACTGATTTGAAGGAAAGGGAGGATTTAATTTAGGAAACATTTTACACTATACACGTTCAATATTGCCTTTTAAAATGCGCTCGATGTGTGCACCTTTTTCCATTTTAATATAAATTTCTTTTTTTTTTAAGTCTGCGGCTTTTTATGGTATGTTATATTGCTGAAAAATGCTTTTTAACAATGCAAATATTATGAAATTGTGAATTAGATAGAAAAAAAATAAAATTGCAAACTCTAATGAAACAATTTCAGTTTGACTAGGTTGTTTGTTAGCAATAGCTTGCACCACATTCATGTTCTCCTTACTCTTTTTGTGTTTATCAGTAAATGAATGGTTGAAATTCTTTGAGCCTGTTTAAATCACACCTGTTTTGTCTGTTAGATGTGGATGCGAATGTCTTGCGCCACATTTCGGTTTGCTCGTCGTTATTGTCATGCCAGGGCACAACTTTTAGAAACTTTTCGAAGAGCAGTCTTCTTCTTCTTCGGTTTGATGTTTCTTTGGAGGTAGTGTAACACCAAAGTATCTGCTTAGTGTCTGTTGTTTCTTGGACATCTGTCACAGTAGGTTAATGTTTCTTCATTGAGTCAAATGTGTTGACTAGAAACACGTGTAGATAAGAAATTTGTATTGACTTTTTTCTTCTTCTTCTTCTTATTATTATTATGTTTCATTTGATTCCAACATGAAAAGCAGTACATTCATGAGGGTTAGGCTCAAGCTCCAAAACGTGATAATGGAGAATAATTCTTACTGCATGAAATGTTATTGAAATAAATAAACAGATAAATGAAAAGAGTATATCAGGCACCATCACATCTGCTGCAGCTGGATGGAGACAGAGAACAAAGCTGAACAAAGGGCTCACCTGTCCAATCTCAGCCCCCGAGGTGCCTGTCAATCAGTAATCAGACTGGAATCAGACGGAAATAAAAAGAGGGCACGATTTATTGCAAACCAGTAAAGTTGCACAGTCGTTTCTTGGCCCAGTTTTCCTTGATCGCATTACTCAAGACAGCAAACTGGCTGCAAGAAAATGGCTGCATATGACCAAAAGACAAAGCATGTGTATCCTGGATGGCACAGAGATGTCAGGCTATTGGAGTAGCCCCAAGATATTTTCTTTATTTTGCTTAACCTCAAAATAGCCATTTAGACTAATACAAACAGACTAATAAAATATAGTGTTTATTCTATAGCAGAGGCGATCTGCACATATACACTCATGTGCTAGACGTGTGCCACAGGCAGACAGGCTGCTATGCATATTTACAGTAAACACCGTTAGGACGCAGAAACAATCTTCCATCTGATGACGTTTCGCCTTTAACCTTGCTCTCGGGACAGATATGTTTAATGTTGGTTATGCATGCGTGTGTTTGTTAGCAGTGTCTGTGATCTGCCTTAACTTAAGAGTTGGAAAGAGGACAGGGTAAGCACATAGCCAGCAGCTACGGTATGTCAGCATTAATAACACCACAGAGAGAGAGAGAGAGAGAGAGAGAGACATACATACACAGATGCACACTCTGCAGGGCCCTATGTGTGTGTGTGTGAGAGAGAGAGAGAGAGGGCTGGAGATAATCAACCCTCATAAGGTTCAGTGGAAGATGAGCGCTGACCCTATTTCACCTGGCCTTCCTCTCTCTGGCTTCCCCCCCCTTCTCGCTCTGTCTCAGAAGAGCTTACGCAGGTCTTTTGTAACACTTGAGGGATACTCGCTCCTACTGGATCTCAGTTTCCCTGTCACTTAGCCAACACTTTGCTCCCGCGCTGAATTTTTTATGAGCGACAAATTTTTTTTCTGTGGAAACAGAAAATGCTGGCTCACCTTTTTCACCAATGTTCGGCATGCCGGATGTTCGCTCGCAACGTCGGGCCGAGCAAATCCGCGCCCACACGTGTCTGTTTGTACAGTGTGTGTGTGTGATTGCATTTCTGCCATCTTTTGGGAGTATTTCTCTCCGTCCTCCTCCTCCTTCCTCGTGTCTTATCCTCTTTTCATTTTCCAAGTTGGAGCGCACACTCACGCGGCGGCTACAAGCAGGAGTGACATGAGCCGTTTTGCCACATGACACCCTTTCATGTTTAATTAGATGGAGAACGTTATTGCGGGAGACGCAATGTTTCCTTCCCTCAAACTCTTTAATTCTTGACGTTCTGTGTCTCTGCAGGAAAAATATGATGTGATGGAATTGTATCATTCTTGTATTTTAATAAAAACATCAGTGACACTAACAAACTACATCCTTACAAAAGTTGGTGTACTAGTGGATCTGCTTTTTTATTCTCATGGAAACGTTAAAATCACAGCTCAAGCTAACACTGTGTTCACACTTGTGTGCATCAGCAGGTGACGCAGGCGATGCTTTTCAGCATCTAATGGGATCTGATGTGACCCAAATTTTCTCGTTGTGCATTCAAAGCTGCAACTTAATGCATTTTTCCACAAGCAAGACTTTGAAATTACAAGTGTGACCTGCATTTCTGTCGTTCTCTGTGTTGTGACATGGAGTTGTCTTTTTTCACTATCTATTCTAGCTTTTATCTCAAATATATCCCTTTCACAATTCCTGTCCTCTCTTCTTGAGATTTTCATGAAATTAAATTATGTTTTGATGCTTTAAATGCTCGACATTTTGCCAGCAATAGCCATTTAATGTATTTGCATTCTGTAATCATTTCTCTTTATCTTAGTTTTCATTGTCAGTGGCGGAGTCTGCCATTCCTGTGTTGGGTTCAAATTGTCTCCACAAACATGAGAGATTCACAGGAAACAAATGCAGCATCTAAATCCAGTTGTACCATTTTTGATTTTATTTAATTAGCATTAGCCTCTTTACTTTTAACCCTTTTTTACACTGTATCATTTTGTTACTGCAAACGCAAACCAAACATTTCCTACTGCTGCGGCTTCACATTAAATCACAGCTTTTATTGTGAAGCAGTCAAAGGAAATCCAATGTTTTTGCAGATTTGACATTTGTCATTTATCAGAAATATGTTAACAAATCAAGAGTATTTCTTTTTTTTCTTTTTTTTTTTTTTTTCAGTCAGTGGATCAGTTTTGATTTTTGCAAAGGGGTAATGGAACAGCAGGGGTAGCTTTACTCTGCCCTCCAAATATTACATATATAACACTAACCGGTTTTTAAAAAAAGTCAGATTTGGCTGCACCATAAATGACTACTTGTATTTGTGACAAAGTAGCTGCTCAGTGTTTGTTGCTCTCAGATTTCTGGGTCCTGTAGTATCAAACTGTATTTCCTGATAGCACCAGAAACCGTGGGTAAACCAACCAGGACTGAAATCTTGAAGGAATCTGTTACTCCTTTTCTGTTTTCATCCTCAGTCATATCAACTCACATCAAACCCTCACTGCGACTTTCATTTTAAAACACATGTTTGCCATCCTCCCACATCCCCCCCCTCCTTTCCTCAACTCAGCTCCTCCTCCCTTCCCTTCTCCCTGTAACCTCGCTTTCCTTTTCCATTCATCCTCCTGCCAGTCTCTCCCTCTCTCTGCCTTTTACACCTCTGACTCCCAACGCACGACTCTACCCATGTCCTCGTCTTTTCCCTCCCCTTTCGACACCTCGCCCCATCTCTGCCTCTCCCGCTCCTCCTGTCATTACATTTGTATCCATTTCATTCCCTTCCCTCGCCTCCTCTTCCCTCTCTCACTCTCCCGCTCTTTCAGATGTATGATTCATGGTTCCAGCGCTATGACTGAGACATGAATATTTTACTAGAACCAAATATAATTTTTAGTGAGAAAAGAAAGCGGGGGATGAGGGGGGAGTGAAGGAGGGTGAAGCTAAATGAGGTTGAGTTTGTTAGGTAAAGGGAGGGGACGACACATTTTCTTGTTTTCTATCTTTTATATCGTACGTGTGTGATGGTCATGTACTGGATCTGGCAGGTTCATGCAACAGATAAGGCTATACATACTATGAATGACTGACAGGAGGGAGGTCAGGAGGGTTATTGGAAGGCAACAATCTAAAATGGATGTACTGTAAATCAGAAGGAAAAATCAGTTGCAGTTTAAAGCTTGAAATCTTAGAAGGTTTTCACCAAACAGCAAAGCAGTGATGGGAAGTTTATTCCGGCTGTGAGCCAAAAAAAAATTCAGAGTTTTCTGACTGACTGACGTTCTTCTGGCGTGCATACCTTTGCATTCATTTAAAATGATCAAGGTGGGGTAGGTTTCCTTGTTCCTCCTGCATCAGTATGCGCACCGGTGGCTTATTCCTCTGAAGCCTTCAAAACAGCATCTGAATCTGCACGGTGGCTAAATCTTTTTCACAATCTTCTACACCATCTTACTTTGGATTTTTGTGTAACTGCAGTTGCACATACAGGATATTTTTGTGTTTAACACATCTATAAAGTTTCTAATTGCTCACCAGTTATATTTATAGATGTTTTGTATGACTGTAAGCAAACACACAGTAGAGTCTAGGCTGAGATTTGTGGCATAAAAATAAGCTGTGGTAATTTATAATGTAAAATACCATTTAATAGACAAATGCTAGCTTTTACACACTAATCAAGGAAACAGCTAAAGGTAATCCATGTGGCAATAATGCACATACACAGCAAAGTAAATGCAGAGAAGAAGAAAAGTGTGAGCAAGAAAACATGACTCTAAACAACGCAGGGTTCAAACTTTTAACAAGATTTGGCTTTGCGAATGTTTAAAGAGGAAGGGAATACACTCGGGATGTTCATTAGAGCTCAAGGATACACACAGTATATTTTGGTGAGTAACACTTAATGTAAACATAAGGAAGGAAACTCCACAGGGCTTCAGCGCTTTTTCTCTCGTTGCATTTGATGTGTTTAAATGAGGGCTGCAAATATGATCCATGTCTTGGGGATTGAAAATTATAACTCCACACTGTACATACACAGAGATACAGTATGCACGTAATTGAATGGCTGAAGAATTTCTTCTGATGTATCTTCCCTCTGTAACTTGTGTGGTGTTGTAGCCGTGCAGCTCAGATAGCGAGAGCAGAGATGTCAACAGGGGAAAGAGTGAGTGACAGTTAATGGGGAGATAGATGATTATCAGCCTCTAGAGAACAGATGGTGGCAGGGGATAACTACACACACACACACACGCACATACACACACATAGCCATGGTACAAAATGATTACTCTATCAAGGGCACCTTGTGTAACTGGAAGATATGGGAATGTGTATGCACACACACACAGTATCACTGAAATAGATGATGCTGAGTAAGTCAAACTGTCAATCAAACTCTTCCCTTTCTTGCATAACTGAACTTAGATATAACAGCATTTGCACCAATGTACCACTGTGTGTCTGTGCAGAGATATAACTTCACGGCCAGCATAACCTCTTGACCCGCCTTTACCTCTCCGAGCCGCTCTCTCTGTCATCGTCCCCTACCACTGTATTTTGTTTCATCTATCATCGATCATTTCTCCTTTATATGAACTTAATGTTCTCTTCTGTTTTGTGCAGCGCCCCGGTAATTTAGCCCGGCGGAGGTTATTGTCTGTGATAGCTGAGGTCAGCTCAGCTTGGCTCCGCTTGGCTCGCGTGGCACTCCGGACCAGAAGAAGTATTTATCATTACTTTGTCTCCCGCCTGCTCGGGATGCCAGATATGTGGGTTTTGCTACATTAGGACTGAATATATTATCCATTAGTCACACAAAACTCTAAAGTTAAGGGATTTACTTTAAAGAGGATCAGTTCACCCAAATCACAATAAAACATATTTCCCTCCTGAACCCTAGAGGCAGAAAGTCATGCAGAAAGTTTGGATTGTATTTGCCAGGGTTGTGGGATATCTTCACCACCTCCAGTACAATGGATGTGAATGACGTTTTGTTTGTCATGCCCAAAGCACTAAAAATGATCATTTCATACCTGACCTGGCTGGTCCATTAAATATTCACTGCAGACCAACAGCAAGGTGAAACATCTTCACAAACATAAGATCAGGTGTTGTCGTATTTACTTTGGTCAGAGCAGTTAGTCAAATGTAACCGAGAAAATTTACTCAAGCACTGTAAGTGAGTACACATTTAAAGTAATTGTAAGTCACTTGAGTACTTTCATTTCACACTACTTTATATTTCTACTGTACTGCAGGATAAGGATGCTACAAGATAAATATTGTACTTTTCACTCCACTACATTTATTTGACAGCTGTAGTGTACTTGTCACTTTGCAAGTTTTTTTTTCAAACAAAACAAATCTTATAAATCTTATCATCTTATAAAATATGATCCACTGTTATACATGAAATTACCCAGCATTACGGAAAGTTGTTAAAGTTATCTCCACTTCAACTATTCCCGACAGAAACATGCTTATGAAGTAGGAAACATATACTTACATATTATACTGTAATATATAATCATGTAACACTCACCATTTGCTTTGCTTTTGCTACATCTGCTTCTACTTTTGATCATTTAAGTACATTACACCTATAATACTGGAGTTTCACTTAAGTAGCATTTAAATAGGACTCTTACTTGTAATGGAGTATTTTACATCATCTTACTTGTACCTAGTAGGATCTGAACACTGCCTCCACCCCTGAGTTAGAACTAATGCAAATTTACAAAATGCAAGTTTCATGTGAGTCCACACCGACTCTGACTTCTGTCACATCAATTTCAAATGCTGACAGGATTTGATGTCATCTGCTGTTGTTATTTGAGAGTAGTGTTGATGCTACTTTCATTTTTAATCCTTATTTGTATCAACCAGTTTTGTCTCAGCTTAACCTTTTAACTGCATTTAACTAGAGCTACAGTGAATCAGATGTGGTCTACCATATGGCTGAGCAGGCAGTTAAAGGGTTAATGTTGCACAGACCTTCTTATGTGCAGACAATAAGCATTAGCTAACATGTGTAGCTGTGCCCTGTATTCTTTAATACTGTGTTAGACCAGCTGACTCTGTCGGTACAGACTAAGTATCAGAGTCATATTTGTCACCTACCAAGTGTCTGTCTTTCTCCTCTCACCAACTTTGTACACTCAGCGTTTCACTGTATTTCAGCTGACCGTGACAGACTGATTGTATTATGCTTAAAGCCTGGATGTGTACTGAAGGATGGCAACACACCCACCCACCCCTAAAAATCCAATCCTGAAAGCAACACACACACACTGCAACAATTTCCACCAGAGTTTTCTAACGTTTTCCTCAAACAGAAATATTATGCCATTAAAATCAGTTTATAGATGCTATAATGACATCAACAATTCTACACATAGAGGCTTTAAGTAGTGACTAAGTCAACCCTAAGAAATAGCATTATGGTGCCTTCAGGGCCAGTTAGAAATACCACAGTATTATAGCATTTTTGTTCTCATTCTGTTAATATAGGATGTCAAATACTTTCTCTTCCCATGCCTAGCCTTCAACTACGTGTAACATAGTGTAAATACTTTGCTCATAGTGTCAATACTTTTTCTAGTATTTCTAAGTTGTTATTATTCATACTGCCACTTTATTTTGAGTGCTACATTTCAATTTGCCTGTTCTGCGAGTGAACAAGTGAATTTCTCCCGAGGGGGTTCAATTAATTTTATCTTAATTTTATGAGAGTGAGAATGTATAAATAAAATAGGCTTAAAACATGTAGACAAAGTTTGCTATGATCTCCAGCTTCTCGGGATGTACAGCATGTATAATGTTTCTATGATCTGTACTCACTTATATAAAGTTCCACCTTTCCACCTCTTTCCACCTTTCCACCTCAAAAATAGGTTCTACCTCTGATAACACCTCCATATGTTTATTTATACTGTGAGAGGCAGTGAATATACTGTATGTTGTTTTTTTTCTTTCTGAATCCCGCCGCTGTATTCTCAGTATCTCCTCCTGCCAGCTTCGCCTTCTTTGGGTGTAAGTAGCAAGTCATTACTATGACCAGATTATATTGGCTTAGAGAGCAACCGTCTGCATTTAGTCTAACTGATTTCAACGGGACCAGATGGCAATCTGCCTGCCTGTGTATTTATCTCTCCCCATTTTACGCTCTGCCTCACTCACTCAGACAACACACACTCGCACACACACACACAAATATGAGCAAACATGTATTAAAACTCCCTCATGGAGTGCTCATGCGCAGCATCCCGCGCTTCCCTCACCTCCATTTCTACCTTTTTTTGCAGCCGCTCCGACCTCGAGGTGGGATGCATGAAGACTTAAATGAGGTGCTGAAAGGGAAAGGGCGAAAGAGGGGAGTGTGATGGAGGAGAGGAGAGAGGCTGACAGAAATGACGAGTGAAGAGTGATGAGACGTGAAGGGAAACAGGATGAGGGCTGGTGGAAATAAGTAAGGCAGAAAATAAGTACAGTGAGGTTACTAGAAGGAGAACGAGGAATGTCACTTTACACGAAAAAAATGGTGATGGCTCCCTCAGCGAAGGTGACGCCACACTGAAAATGTCCTCCGTACTGCGAGTGTTGAACCTTAAGCAAGTTACCTAGACCTTGCAACATATTTATAGGTCTTGCTGACTTGCTGTATAATTGTAGTGATTTTGCTATTGGAAAAACACAACTATTTCATCTTGCTAAAGCTTATCCAAACAAATATTTTGTAAATCAATAGACAATAACGACCTGTCTATATTATTGTACGCCATTTTAACAGGAGCGAAGGATCAGAGTATGGGAATCAAGCGAAACTGGACTCTTCTGCTGTGAAGGTCAGCAATGATCAGAGAGCGGAGAGGGACCCGAGGGAGCAAGCGAGTGAGACGAGGACGGAATAAGCGAGGGATGGCTAGTGTCGTGGAGATATAACAGGAGATTAAAAGGAATGAAAGGAAGGTGAGAGGGGAAGGGAGGGAGATATTAAAAGAAAATATGAGAGGATAAAGGGATAAAATGTAAGAGAGGGTGGGAGCGACGGGGCCACGGAGGTGAGTGGGGAGCGGAGAGGAAAGGGGGAGAAAAAGGGTAAATGGAAAAACTAGAAAGAAGGGGAGGAAGAGGCTGACAGACACAGAGAGAGAGAGACGGAGAATCGAGGAGGAAATGTTCAACATTAAAACGGGGGGTTTTGGCGAGAGGAGCGATAATCCGTCTTTTTTTTGTCAGCTGAATTATGCCAGAATTGCAGGATTCTATTTTACTACCTCTAATCTGTCTCCAACCAAATAATAAACTGTCTGCCAGCGCAGGTTCGCATTCGCAGCACTGCCTCGTGTTAGATAAGGCCGCACAATGGGGTTGACAAATAGGAGTTGTTGGTTTTTTCTTTTACATACGCTTATGCGGAGAGAAATACTTTTGAATTAGTTCAGATCAGCAGCTGCATATCTCTTCAAAAAAGAAAGACTATAGAGGCAAAGATGAAGGGATGACGTGTGTAGGTTGCAGCGTGCGGCTGATCTGCATAATACATGACATGATCTCCGGTTAACATAGAGATTACACAGCGACTTAGCCTGCTTGGCCACTGTGACCCTGCTAAGCCATGCTAACTCTAATAGCTAATAAACATTACACGCCAGCTGCCCGCCTGCTTCAAACTGTGCATGGCTGGTGTGTCATCCTCCCTCCTCCTCCTCCTTCTTCCTCTCGCTCCCTCGAATGCACTTTTTGCAACCTCAAAGCATCCGACCGTGCGCTTCCCTCTCGCTTAAATTCATCCCTGCTTACCACAGTCACAGGTTTTTCTGTTCCTCTGCCTCCCGTTTCTCATAATCACTCCATCTCACCCTTTCCTTTACCCCTTTATTCACCTCTTTTTGCCCCCCCCCCTCCCAACAACTCCCCAGCAGGGGTGTCATGCCTTCTCTGGCACGTGAGCCGAAGCCCAGATGTCTGCGTTGGCTGCTGCTGGAAACTAGGTCATGTCGGGAGAGAGAGAGAGAGAGAAGAGCGAGGGAGAGAAGCAAGAGGACGAAAGTGGAAGGAAAGTAAAAATAAAATGGAGAGTGGGAGAGGAAAAGCGAAGAGTGAAAGGAGGGGAGAGAAGTGGAGTGAGAGGAGGAGCAGACGAGAGGAAAGTGCAAAAAGTCCTCGAAAGGTTCCTGCTTTACTGAGGAGGAAAATGGGGATGTTGGAGGTGACAGGAATACAGATGCTATAAAGGGGGAAATGTAAAAGTTCATATTGATGTATTACGTGCTGTGGTGTTGTGTCTTCTTTCTGTCTGTCCCATGGATGCGCGTCCAGGTACCGCCCTCCTCCTCCTTGCAGCTGCAGCGAACGGTTGATCGCAGCTGTTATCACCTACTCATCAGGGCCTGGAGGTTAAACGACCTGGAGACGAGGTCAGCGAGCCAATCGGCAGCTTCGGCTGTGATGTCAGTCTGCCTGTCGCTTGCGTGACACTCTCCTCTTTGGAGAGAGCCTCCGGTGGTACAGGCCTGACTTTCTCTGGGACATAACACGACAGTTGAAATGCTCACTGTAAAAAAACTGGCACATTAGGTTCAAATAGCTGATGCATCGTGGCTCCAGGTTGGCCCTTACTCTCCGAGCTCCAAGCGTAATGAATCTCTTGTCAAATCTTTTGTCTCTCCTCGCAAAGAGCAATTAGCTGTGCTGTTTAAGTGCAGATTGATTCAAAAAGTCTGTGCAGCTTTGCCCCGCGGTGATAATGTAACTGACAAAAATTAAACAAACCTGATATTAACAGTGATGGATTACATGACTTAAGGAAGTATTAAGCTTGCTAGTTAATTTGCATAGTGTAAAGTGCAGTATATAGTGTATGTAAAGTAAATAGTGATGATTGGGAACATGGGCAGATTCAGGGGTGTTGGACCCTGAGGGGTCCTTGTTCTCTTCACAGCACATCGTTGACTGACTGAAATTTGCTGTGTACCAGTATGAGTATATTATACTGAAATTCACAACACAATGAAGTGAAAGTGCTTTTTTTCAACTCTGCATTTTATGTCCACAGATTATAATAAATACGTATAATTCCGGCTTCCCAACGTTCTGTGAAATGAAGCTGTCAAGAGGGCAAAAATGGGAGAGCAGTCTGCACAGGTGCAGGGACTGGGGGGACTCGTACTTGTCCTCCTCAATAAATAATATTAGTGCCTGGTGCCTGAATTTTGTATTTACCATTGCAAATATAATTCAGCCCCAAGTTTGTTTGCTGTTCAGTTGGTTTTGCGGCTATTTACATGCATGAAAAGACACTAGGATGCAGGAAATGAAGTGGCAAGTCTAATACTCCTGAGGGAGGACCACCAGACCCCCCCTGCTCTGTAAAGCGTGGCCCCGTTTGAGCCTCTAATTTAGACAAATCACCTGCCCCTGATTGTGCACCAGAAAAAAAAAATACAACCTTAAAGCATGTATTTGAAAATGGTCATCAAACAAACTATACATGACTTGTAGTTAAAACTTGTCTCTTAATAACTGACAGGCCAACGCTGGCTAATCAGAAACATAACACACTTCTCTTTGTCCATGATGAATGACAGGAAGGCTGGAGAGACACAAACCCTCAACAAAAGGAACAATATGTCACTGCCAGCGTACAGTGAGAAGAACACGTGTGTGTGTCAGAGTCACATTTGAATGTAAATCAATCATTCGCCAAACACAGTGGACACGACGGGGAGAGAACTGGTTTAATGCTGATACATTACAAGAGAATAACACAGGACTCGTTTTGCAAGCATCATATACGGCGGAGTTAATAAATGCACCCTGAACTACATGTATATGTGTTTAAGCTCGGGGGGTAATCCCCTCAGCTCCATCCTCAGACACTCGGGGCAATAAAACCGCCTCACAAACCGATACAAATCTAAGACTCACCGCCTTAAGAGCTTTTCCAGCATAACCATAAATAAATGATTGTGTGTGTTTTTTTAAGGAAAAAGAGGAGCAGCAGGCAGCACCAGACTCCAGACGCATTCCACGAGAGTTTTTTTTTTTATTTATATCCCATATATAGACATACAAAAATAGTGATTTGAGAATAGTTTTCGTGAGACATTCTGTAAAGTTGGAGCTGTATAAGGAGAAATAAACAAGACAGGAGATACCCAGGACTCATCTTTCCCAATTACATTTGAGATTACACCCCTAACAAGTGTTCGAGCACTATGTTTAATGTCTCTAACTTGGCTCTAATTTCCAGCAAGCTGGCCTGCGACATGCTCGACGTCCTTGTGAGTAACATCTGTGGAGCCACTTTGGAGAGTCGTCTCAGTTAAGCTTCAGTTCTCAAACATTGCAGGTAAGAAACAGTCCAATATCCTGTTGGTTGCCTTCCTATTAAATTGATTTCACAAAGTTTGGACAGCTATGAATATAATAACAGAAAGCTCACTAAATATATCACGTATTTTACTTTGAAAGGTCAGATGTGACCCTTAATTTTTTATAAATGCTGTTTCAGAATTGATGACTCTTGTTGCATCATCTGGGGAGAACTATATGTTTATATAAATTCTGCAAAAAATTACAACGCAGATGTCGGCAGCCACAGACTCTCACGAATGCGCAATCACACATCCAAAGACACAAACCTACGGCTACACACACACACAGACTCACACACGTTTAACCAGGCCATTACATTGATAGATTGCCGTGGCACCGAGGATGTCTAAATGCATCCCCGGGCATTATTCAGAGTAGCAGTGACACTGAAGATCCACACACTTCATCATCGCGACCGTTTGTATGGGCTAGTTCAATGACTCCATTCACACACACACACACATGCTTGACCTCGGTCATATACGCACGTGAACCGCAAATGTACACCTAAAGGCGAAATGCAGAAACACAAACGCTGACACACACAGTATGTAAATATCTGCACATACATGACACGGGCAAATGAATTTGTGTTGACCACTCACAAATCACACACTCGCTCACACACAATTGCACCCTAACATGAACATGGTGTCCAAACTAAAGGTTCGCTCACACAAACATTTGCAACATTTCAGACCAAAATCAAATCATTTCACTTCTAAAGTAAAAGTTGAGCTCTGCTGAATTTTGACATGCAAATTTGTGCCGTTGAGCAATTTCAGTTTACGCTGTAAAACCCAGTATATTTATGTTAAAGAGCCCAATCAGGCTTCCAGCATCACCCGATTTGCATGTGAATAAAGTTTCACTGTGACACTTTGTGACTGGGATAATCAGCAAAATACACTAAGTTTGACATTAGATGCTTATTTTATCTCATCAGAGCTATTTAAAGGTCATCTTATGTTAAAATACAATGATTTACAGCATCATTTTAAATAGTAGACTTTTTTTAATTGTTTGCATTTGATGAGCATTTGTCAATTTCACTGGTTGTCAATATTGAGCATTATGAACCCACACAAATGTAAAATAAAATTTCAGTTTTTCAAGTGTAAAAATTCTTCAAAATGTCACCTAAAAGATCACCACAGTGTGTAATATAGAAATTAGATATGTTACAAATGTGTCCAACCATATGATTTGTATCTCTGGCAGCCTTCTCTCAGATGAACACGTGATCATCCAGCATGCGAAATGATCGGGATCACAGACAGATGTGCACAGAGGTGCAGTCAGAGATTTGATTTTCAGCGCTAATCATTTTCAGCTTGAGCCAATGACAAATTGTTTCTAATGCACATTAACGCTCTCCCTCCACCCGTTGCCATTTTGAGCTTTTCATTCAAATGGCGCTCAGCCTCTCAGTTTACGAGATGCTCCGTCTTCCCATTTCTCGCCGCATAATTTACAGTCACAGGCTTTTAGCTAATGCCCTTATCCGGAGCGACTTACAATCAACACGGCAGCAGCAGAATAGTCACAATAGTCAGCAACAATTCAGCGACAACAAGTAGCCGACCGGATAAGAAGAAGTAGAAGGATAAATGTGCAAATGCTGTGTTTTTTTTTTTTTTTAGTATCCCTCCATGGCTTATCCATCCATTCTGCTCTTTATTACTTCTCAGTCATTCTTGCATCCTTTATTCATTCTCCCTTTTTATTCTCTTCTCCTTGTCACTCATCCTTCATGCTACAATGCTTGTGTACAAAACCCGCCATCGCAAAATCACCATCATTTCTGATACAAATTCATCACTCTGCTCTAAAAACACTTCATCTATTAAGGATAAGAAGTTCAAGCTTGAAGACAAGGAAAATGGCTGAGGAGGAAGAAAGAATATAGGCTGCAAAGAGGCTACTTGAGGTGAAAATGGATTGGAAAAAAGTGGTAAATAAGAGAGTGGAAGAGAGAGACAGACAGTAGGAGACACACATACGAGGGAATGGCTGCGTGATAAATAAAGACAGGAAGAGGGGGCAGAGGGATCGGGATAGTAAATAATGATCCAGTCTCTGAGATAGAAGGAGAAGAGAATCAGTGTAATTAATGAAGGAAGGGAAGGGAGAGAGAGAGAGAGAAGAGACAGAGAGGAAAAAATAAAGAGCAGATAAATCACGCTAAACAGAGGAAATAAGGAGGGAGGGGAGCGCAGGAGAGCGGCATCAACACAGAGTAACCTCCAGTGTGTGCGTCATTGACTCCAGACAACAGTGTGTTCACACATCTCGATGCGAACAATATGGATGGATGTGAACGCCCTCAAACATCCCTAAAGCTCCAACTCGCCGCTTTACTGTCAAAGTCATTGTTTCTTTTTAAAAAACCAACGCGCCGGAGAACAGAGCCAACACAATGAGAGCGGGTCACTGTCAGGATTTTTATGGACTGCTGCGAATGGGCTTAGCTGGTTGACCTTTACAGCTCGCCTTAATGAAGCGCTAATTAATGAAGTGGCTTTAAAGGGTCAGTTCACCCAAATTGCGAAACCAGATTTTGTCGTTATTCTTTCTGTTTCAGGATATTGTTTCCAGAAATTTGATTCACCTCCATTCTTTTGAGGCGGAGGCAGAAATCTCTGAGATCGATACCTCAAAACCCAAAATACTCCTGTTTCCTGCTCTATTCTTTTCACTCTCTGTCTCACCCAAACTCTCTTTTCTCTCCCGGCTGATTTATGTCGCGCCACTTTAAGAACGGCATATTTAGGCCTTTAGGAATATGGGTAGTATAATTTTATTCGCGGGCTGTTAAAAATGAGTGAGAGAGCTTGTCGAGCTATAATAACTGGCTCAAAGACACAGAAGGAAATGAACATATTGCAGACCAGTGGCCTTTTGGAGTATTTATGTGCATGAAATGTTAGTGTGCTTGAAAAGCGGTATGATTGTATGGCTTCTGGCCTTACAAACGGATATTAACATGCTACAGTCTGGTGGCCTTTTGCAATATTAAGAAGCTTGAAAGGGAGAGCTAAAGTCGAAAGCAGAGCAAACAATACGTTTTGTGATGCATTCAGGAGCATCAAACATCAATGTGTGTTTTTAATTATTGGCACTAGAACATTGCACGGCGGATGATGTTCAACATTCATGCCAAGTCAATCCATACGAGTGTCTTAGTTAAATTGGTTGATAACTCTGAGGCTGAAGTTGAGCTGACCTGCAAACTTGTTCACTCAATTTGATATATTGTAAAAAAAAAAAAAAAAAAAATATGTGTGACAAAGCTCATACAGGAGAGTCAGTACAACCCAACCTTGCTGCTTTTCAGTTGTCTTGATCCTCCAAAGAGCACAAGTGTTCTGAAAGACCAGAGTGGGCCGATCCTACACCTCCTCCCAAAATAAGATAAGATACAATACTGTATACCTTTATTTATTACTATCAAATGAGGGGACTGGTAGGTTTGCTGGACCACTGACAAATACTGACATTAATTAATTGTACATCTTGATAAAGATTATAAGATGGATATTTAGTTGTGACAGAGAACTATCTTGAATGCAGACCTGATAGTAAAGTCGCGGTCATGTGATATTAGTTGACCCAATGAGAAATTTGAACACCTCTGATAAGCAAATATAATGTATTTAGTACTGAAATACCACCTGACATAGATAATGTTTAATGCTCCTAAACACACATGTGTCAAACTGTTTTTGAAAACAGGAATATAAAACTGCACTCAGCACTAAGATAGAAAAAAAATGACATATATGAACAGTAGGATTGAGACAAAGTTGGTACCTGGATTAAAACTAAGACATCCTAACAGTTACTTATTAATAAAGCCGTGCTGCAGCATATGTAGGCTGATTAGTTCAGGAAGGTGTGTGTGTGCCCCGGAGCTGCGAAGGCAAACGAGGGCACCATCAGCACATCTGTTGGCTCGTATGTGTGTGTGTGATATCCCACATGCACCGCGCCTGCAGTGCCGCTCCTCCGTCCCGGCAACACATAATCAACTTCTCCCTTTCATTCCTAAATGCTTCACACACACACACACACACACAGCCCAACGTGCCTCTAGGGGGGTGTTACAGAGAGGAGAGAGAGATGGAGGGAGAAATGGAGAACAAGAAAAAGAGATTTTTTTTCTCTCTCCATGGGCAGTGATGGTCCAGCAGGGAGCACCAGGCCTCGCTTGGCGTGAAGTGCCAGAACCACTGTGGGCTACACACACATGAATGAGGCTTGATTATGGACAATGAAAAGTTGGCACTGGTGATTAAAATGAGGTATACAACTGCAGGGCGATTTAAAATCTATTTTAGGTCTGTTTTAAGTGCTGCCTCACAGGCGAATATAAACTCCATTTAAAGTCAGTTATTGATGTTTTTATAATAGAGCTGGCTATTAAAGGGCAACTAACCATTTATAGAATTATTACAGCCCTATTTTTTTTCGCATTCAAGCTGCAGCAAGTCAGAGCGGAAATATGAACGTGTGTTAGCATGTTCGTGCGTGATTGTGCTTTTGCAGCATGTTCCCCTCGTTCATGAAAAATGTGTGTGTGTCTTTTGCTGGCTGTAAAGACAATGACGCCGTTGAGGGCTTTTTCTTGGCAGACTGACAGAAACACTGATGGCAAGTGATTGGATAAACCATGCCTGCAGGAGACACACACACACACACACACACACGCAAGCATACACCGAAACACACACGCTTTCACGATCCATGCTCTCCAATGCGGCGCTGTTTTTCACTGACCCTGATTTTATACTTTCGCTCTGATTGGACGTGTCACTCATCACTCTGCCGATGCTGGCTTTTGATTGGCTCACTGTAAAGGTTGTTTGTTTTATGGTCAAGGGTCAGGGTTTGAGATTGAGATTGATGCGTGTTAAGGTCCGTACAGGGTATGAGGCTGCTTTATGACTTCTGTGACTGGCATGATGTATGGGGCAATGGCTGACCATACATGCAGTTACACACACTTTCTCTCTCTCTCTCTCACACACACACACACACACATACACACACAACATACATACTAAGTGAAAATGAATGAATGTGCTTTTCAGAGAAATTGACTTACTGCAGCTTTCCCGCCTCCTTTTGTGTAATTGATGTATTGACAGATAGAGACCCTGAGCATATATATTGTAGGCCTATATATGTGTGTGTGTGAGTGTGTGTGCATCCATGCATATGCCTATAGATTCGTGTCTGTGTATGGATTTATGTGCTATTGTTGGTATGTGCGCATGGTTTGTGTGTGTGTGTGTGTGTGTGCCTGTGTGTGTTCAGGCCAAATGTCAGAGTGAGAGGCAGAAATTAATGAGGTCTTAGCCTTGATCCATATCAGTCAGAAGATGGTTTATTCTTCATCACTCACACTCGCACACGCGCACACACGCGCGCACACGTGTACATGTACATGCACAAACACACAAAACTGAATCGAACACTGCTTTCATCCCCATTAATCACAAACACTGATACACACACACAGCAATGTCAAGAGCAGACATAAATAAACAAGTGCATACAGCTGTGCTCTCACATCTGCAGCTAGACGCTAATTCAAGAATACACTGGTGAGTATACGTGCACATATGCGAGCTCACAGATTCATCATAAAAAAAACAAAAATAGCCATTAACAAATCATTAAAGCGTACAGTACACAAACAACATGACTCATACCCACTGCTTTGTCAGTGATGTAAATAATCATTGACACAACCACACACACATCATTTATCAAGCTTAGTGTGCCTGATGACTGACTGCTGGGGGCAATGACAGCTCACACTCTCCCTCTCTCACACACACACACACACACACTTTTTTGGACTCGGTAATCTTTCAACTCAAATCCCTTTTATTGACCATGGGAATCATTACAGAGTGAGGCCCAAGGGTGTGTGTGTTTGTGTGTGAGTAGGTCTGTGCATGTGCCCACAGTGTTAAAATGTTCTCACCTGTTTGCTCCTCTCCTGCGTTGTACTTGTGTTTTGTGATGTATGATGTGTGTGAGCAATGTGGTCACATCACACTTTGACTTGTGTGATGTATGATGTGATGTAAGCACACTTCACCCACATCGCAGTGACTTTTTGAAAATCGGACCTGAAGGAGTGTCAGTTTTGTTCAGTGTATTATGGGTGTGAATATTGTTATAAAATACAAACCAAAAATCCTGCATTTGCTGGGTGGAGATAAATAGATTAAAGTGTTTAAAGACTGAACAGATGTCAAACACTGTCCAGTGGTTTGTCATGCTCACAGTCAAGATTTTACAGTTCTGGAAAATTGTCACGACAGCAACTATGTTTTCCTCGTCACAATAGCAAGGTAGAAATATGGCTCACGTCACAATGTCTACCAGGAATGTGTGTTTGCGTGTATTATTTGATTGGCCACCTTTCCGAATGACACTGCATTGCAGGAAAGGCTGAGCCAGCCTTTTATGGTGGACAACCCAGACCCATTGAAGTGAATGAGAAGGATGCATTTTTCTGGACGTGGCTTACAGTGTATCCCACACTTGATATGTGTTTTCTTTCCCTGAATTTCAGCTTCAGATTGCTTTTTAATAGAAATTCAATAGTGCATGAAAATCACTTTTGGTGTGTATAGTGGTTTTGTGTTCACAGTTGGACATGATGTTCTTACAGCAAGGACTTTCTTTTTAACACTTCTTGTTAATACACAAAAGTGGATCAAATCTGTAAAAATCAAGGCTCCCAAAAGTATTAGATAAGGTGAGATGTCAGCATTGATCCAATTTAATGACAAAGCAATGAACAAGAAACGACAACAAAAAAAAAACAACACATTGCCAAAGCTCTCTGGACTTAAGAAATAATTGTATTTGCACTTTATTACACTAATAATATAGTACATTTTGTTTCTAAATAGTACATTTTGTTTCTCAAAAATTAATCTGAAGGCTTTACAATCTGTGCATCTCATATCCATAAAACCTTCATCTGGATCAGGAAAAACTCAATAGAAATATTTGTTCAAGTATCAGTTGAGCGTGGTTAAATATTGCACCATCAGCATTTATTCCTGTATTACAACATCATATCCTGCTGCATCTAAATTCATTGCACCAGTTGCAAGTGACTGCAGCTTTAGTGAGTGTGGATGTCAGAAGTATTTTTTTTTTTCTCCGTCTGTGCGTTTATGTTCCTCTTGTTAAGCTCTCCCATGACCCTGTAAGTTGCAAGCAGGGGTTTGGTAATCCTGTTCCCCCTCAATCCCCTTTACCTCTTATCTCTGCGCTCCCCTCTGCTCTCTAACCTTCATCCCCTCCTCTCCTTAACCCTCCAACCTTTCTTCTCTATTTCCCTCAAGCCCTCCATCCTTTTTATCCAGATTCCCCTCCGGTCTCCCTGCAGCCCCTACATCTCCCACTTCTCCCCTCCTCCTCTCACCCAATCTCCTGTCTTCGCTCAACCTTCTCTGTCTCGCAGCAGAATTTCTACCCTCGTCCCATTTTTCACTCCCAAACCTCTCCTTCTTTACAGCGAGCTACCCTGCTCGCCGTCGGGGATCGGGCGCTATCATCAAATAGAGGAGGGTGCTTGCTTTGAAATCGATTGCGGCGCTTTTTATTTCACAGCCTGGTTTGTGTTCGCGTTGCACGGACACTAATGTGAGCTCCCAGCTGAAAAGTTATCATTTAGTTTATCAGGGACACAAAGACTACATTTCAAAAAACAAACAAAAAAAAAATCTGGATTGGAATGATGAGGCCTCAGCAAATTCCAGGAGTTAAAATTAACAACCCTTTACATTAGAGACTGGAGATCTCTAAATATCGGATCCCTTTTTGGGAACTATATCAGAGGACAAACCCATCCGGCTCATGCCATATTCAAGTTGATACAATTTTTTCTGACCTTTTTGACGAGCTGCTATTTCCTCCTGTGCAGCCTTGTGTGGGAAGAGTGTCTGACTGCAGCTCTGAACAATGTGCCATATCACTATTTTCAACCAGCTCAGTGCAAGAGAATTTTTTGCATTCTTTCTTGCTCCAGAAATTAGCTTTAGTTTTAATTTGCAATTGTCCGCAATCACACATAGGAAGATGGTCACGATTTCTCTGTTTTCAGTTTTTCTGATTTCAGGTGCAGCGGTTTATGTGTTGGTGACATTTTCTCACACTTCACTGCAGTGCCGATATTTCCTGATCCTTCAGGCTGAGTACGTACTTTGCTTCATAATGAAAACGGCTCTATTTGCTCACACAAAACAGACTGAAACTCACGCTTACAGTGGCCAAAAGGCACAGCTGTATTCAAGTTAGAATAAGAATTTTAAAAAATGTCACTCCTTATTTAAAATCCTGTTCATACATATATGGGCATTAAAGGAGGAAAAAGTCCTTTATTTCCTCAACAGCTTTTCTTGTCCTACAGCGTTGGTGAATGATGGAGATCCAGACACAGGCCGGTCCGCCCGGTGAGCCGCCCCAGCATGGAGTCAGCTCACCTGGGTAGAAACATGGCATCTTCAGCAGCAGAGACAGACACAGGCACAGGTTGGTGTTCAAATACATGTGTGAGTGTGTTGGCATCTGCGAATTCCTGTATTTGTTTCCGTGTCATTCGAGCTACACAAGAGGAGGTTGAAGCGGCGTGACTGCCAGAATTACACACGGCATTTACTCATTTTGCCCACTCCTACAATCCTCTAATCCTACAGCTGTGGTCTGTGACTGGTTCAGTGAAAAACACCGGTTTCCAGAGAGGAAGATTACTCACTTGCATTTTGCTTTATTTTCCACCTCTGATGATAATTAAATTAATCCTAAATGCTTTTTAAAAAATGAGACTGCTAAATATTCAATGAGTCAGAAGACATGGATTCAGTGATATTTTTTTTTAGGGTGTAACTCACAGTGGAATGAACACAACATAGGGACCTAAATGGATTGTCCATGTTTTACCTTAAAACGCAGGCGTTTGTACAAAAAAATAAAGGAAGAAGAAAGCTGTTTTGCTGAGATAATGGAAGAAATGTCCCAAACAGTGCAATTACTGACAACGATGTAAGAATTATTGTAATGTCAGATATCTTCTGATATATTCCATTTACATAATGTTTTGTAGGAAGCAAGTTTTTGTATGTTCTCAAAGACAGAGATGGAAAAAAAATGAACAATAATGAAGGAGAAAAACATTTTAGTTGCCCCCTCGCATTATAGCCCCAAATTACCAAATTTGTCCATTCAGTCAGAAGAAAAAGGTAACAAAGCCTGAGGAGGAAAAAATAATAGTAATAGTAGAATAAGTGTGAGTATAAGTAAAATTGTAGCAGTAAATGGGAGAAAAATACAACAAAGGCAAAATGGAAAATGGCAAAGGTTAAAATTAGAAAATGACAGTGAAGATAAAAGAAGGGATACAGTCATGTAAATTTAAGTGGGAAAGAGAAAAAACAAGCTGTGGTATCACAGGTTTACAGAACGTGAGAGGGAGTTATTGATGGTGAAGGAGTGGGAAACAGACTCAGAAAGGTGTTTGTGATTATTCAATTATTGGGGTGAGATCAATAATGAGCTGTTTAACGATTATCTGCTCAATATGGTGATCGATACTGTCTGGGATCTGACCTCTGAGTGTAGATGCACGCACAGAAAGGGACACACACATTATATGTATATGTAAGACCCGTCCCTTGCATAGATACATCCATGCATTAATGCATGCACACTCAGATGTACGTCCATGTACAAACAGCGTGAACATTTTAACCTTTCTACATGTGCTCGAGATGAGATCAATTGTATATAATAAGTTGACTGGAGGCCACAGGTTTAAGTTTGACTCTTGAGATTTATGGGCCTTTTTGTGGGTTTCATTGTAGAGGTGCATTTATAAGAACAATAGTAACTTGATTACAAAGCAGACTATGCAGACTGTGCCTCTGGGGCGCTGCCTCCCAATCATCAACAATGTCACCACTTTGAGGCCGACATCAAGGAAAAAAAGAAGGCATGAATATTAATACGTTTGCAGGAGGTCCATTATGTAGCACTATGTGACATTTTGATATTAACACTGGATCAGCGACTCGCTATAATGTGAAAGACTTGCTAGTACTGACAATCCCAATGGGAATCAACAGCTCGCTTTTAGCTCATTGTTTGGTCGGACAAAACCGTGACAATGCCGGCTCATTTCAAAGTACAAACAGCAGGTCCCAGCTCACGTGCTCATACAAGTCTACTGTGCACTACCTGCCCGGCGCCGAGTGGCAGAGAGCCAATGTGAACAAGAGGCTGGTGACGAGAGCTGGACATCTTGCCAGCCCAGGAGTTTTTCTCAGGAGTTGGCAGACTGAACCACGTGGGGCTGAACATTAGTAGGACTTTCATTTGACAGGTGGTGAGAAAGATGATTCCAGCAGGATACCCATGTTTCCCGGCGTCTCCTGGATGGGAAGGATTGAAGATCAAGATGTGCAGTGAAATGCGCAGGTGGTCTGACTTTCCGAATGATGGGGGAGAATTAGCCTACTTGTACCAACTGTCCTCACACCTAAACGATAGAATAGGTCATTTGCCAATAACTTCCAAAACCACATATATGACCATACCGGACCTTCGTCGTCACATGGTTAACACTGTGAAGTTTTGTCGGAGTTTGGTTAAGTTTAGGCACCAAAACTACTTGGTTAGGTTTAGGAAAATACGATATGTACCTGACGTAACTTAAGTACGTTACCTGAGTTAAAATAAGTCTTGACTTTTGGTTTCACACAGGACAGGAGCACTGATCTTGTGAGTCAAAGTCCTGACCTCCGCCTCCCAATGTAGACTTTGTTGCCTTTTATACCACGTCACCTGACTTCCTCCTTTGCTCCTGTCATAATTACTGTGCCCACTAGAGGAAGCCACCTAAAAATTAACGTAAATATGTGTCCCAACAAGCTGCTTGCATAGGCAACATATACGGCTGTGTGCTGGGGAGGACGGTTGCCTTGAATGTAGAATAACAACGGTTCAAATCCAAAACATTTTTGGGTTTTCCTTACCGAAATCCTTTGTCATGGCAGCATCTGGGTACCTGGTCTGTCATAGAACTTCACACAGGTCCATCAATGCTACGTTGACATTTTACTGGTGTGGTGTGGATACAGCGGAGAGGATGACAAAAGTAAACTCCCAAGGAAGGAAGAGTGCATGGCATGTGATCATTAGATGCTCAAAGGAGTATAGGAGCAGGATAGAGTTTTAGCATCTCTGGGATTGCATCAATTGTCGTTTGTTATGGGACAGACTCCACCGCCCTTGTACCTGTTGGACATCTTTGCTCCATCCACATGGAAGGCTTGATCAGGCACTTGTTGGGTGCGCCATATACCTTAAATACACTGTGCTACGGTTCCTCACCCTAAGATCATCAATCGTAACAAATCTGGACAGGAAAATTCAAAGTGAAAACACCTCCTGTCCTCAACTTGAAACACTTAAGTCGCCCTTGAAGAGAGTTTTCACTCAGGGTAAGCTGAGTGGTCAAAAAGTCTGAGAAGTGGTGTGGATACATTATGTGAATACTAAGGATCATTAGCACGCTCATTCAGTACTGCTGAACTAGAGAATGGTGAAATCAATATGTCATTGCTTCATTTCAATCCATTGTCCTCTAGTGACCTGGAGACAGAGAAGGTGGAGAATGACGAAGCGAGGATGATGAACGGAGTCTGGAGGTCTGCTCAACTAATGGTTACACTCAAGCACAGTGTAATTCATGGTAAGCTACAGTAACTATCTCCACCCATAGTTTCCGCTGATCTGAAAAACGCATTGTACCTTAAAGCCTTTCAAGTAGTGTCTAGTAAAACACATGTAAAGTAGCAGTGGTGTGGGCATTTCAGCATGTATCATACGCCACAAGTGTCTTTCCATTTCCAAGTGAAGACCAAGCGATCAAGTAACCTTTAATTTAATTCTTACATAATTGTGAGAAAAGTTACTCAAAAGTATCCGATGATGCCAAAGTTAGTGAGAAAACTTTTTCTTTCTCACTGCTTTAAGGGGGACCACACTTTTTTTTTTTTTGTTGCTGCAGTTACAAAATGAGTTTCCATCCACTTTTATGCACATTTTAAGTATCTGCATAATGAAACACGAATGTGGAGAAGAAAAAAAAAAAGCCTAAATATTGTGAAAGCATTTTAGTTTGCATCTCCTTTTACAGTGTTTCTCCTTTCAACCCCCGCTCTTCCTCTCTCGCTCTCTCTCTCTCTCTAATGGAGGTACTTAGCATGTGTAGCGTGTAAGCAATGCGGAGAAGAGTTGATTCTGTATTCAATTAGCCATGTCCGCCTGGGAACAAGTGAACCACCCCAGCCTTTATCTGCCTATCCACGGAGAGACGGAGAGAGAGAGAGAGAGAGAGAGAAGCCTGAGAAAAGGTTGGGGGTTAATTAACAAATCTTCAGCGCTGCGTTGATTTGTGTGTCATTGTTTTAAATCTGCCTCTCATTATATCCTCACCAGCCACCTGTTTGTTTCCATATATAGTTCGTTCAGGTGTGGGGGTTTCTGTAGGTATGGTGGCTGCGTTAGTGTGTGTGTGTGTGTGTGTGTGTGTGTGTGTGTTGCCACATTGCCAAGAGGAGGAACAGATAACTTGTCTAAATCACTACTCTCTGTGATTAATTACACTGCAGCCCTGCTCATTCCTTATAGCAAACACAATACCACCTCTGTTTACCTGTTCCTCTATTTCTCCCTGTGTCTCACCTTCAGTCCCCTTCTTTTCTTTTCTGCTTCCCCCTTTGCACTCTCTCACTCTCTCAAATCCCTCTCGCCGCCTTCGCTCATTCTGTCTGCTTCCCCTCCGCCACGCACTCCTTCCTCCCTCCCTTTGCACAAAGTACACCGATGATTCATTATGGATTTGGGTGCACTTAGCGTTTCACACATTTCACCCTTCATCACGCTAGATGTTGAATCACATTTTCAGCGGGGGAACCTATTATTCACTCGCAGGGCAAAATTCAGGAACGGCGTCGGAGCGCGAGGCGAACCGTCCGCCCCGAAAAGCCACACTGTCGCTCCTCGTAGGTTTAGAAATCGGCAGGGAGTTCAAGGGGAACTCCCAACCAATCTGACACATAAAGGTCAGTTTACTCATCACAGGGAGCACCTCGCAGCCGGGGAAAACCGTTGTATAATGTCCTCTGTGGCTCTGGAGGGACTGAGAAAATGACACTGATGATGTCTTCAGGCTTATTAGCTGCTATTTCAGAGACCGGTCCAGGAGGGTCTAATAAAAAAGCCATCAAGCTGCACTGTGGGATTCTGTGATTTTGGAGTTGCACTAGAGCTAAAACTCAAGATAGGCGACCTTTGCCATGCTTCAATTTTGATCCTTTTCTTTTTGTGAGTCTGTGCCATTTTAAAACTTAATAACTGGAGGACATATTTAACATTTTAACAACCCTGTGTCATCATTAATGTCTTATGTCCACTTCGTACCATCAGATATTTCTTGTCTGTGCAGCGGTTGTCAGCTAGTCGTCACTTATCCAAACAACTGAAACTGAAAGTAATTATGAATACCACACCTCAATAATGTCTCAATTCCTCACTTGTCTTCTCTGCTTCCTTCTTGGAACATAACTTTTCACAACTGGTCTTTACAATAAAACCATGCAGGAGGCTTTGTGTCAGTGAGATACTGTGTCATTTAAGTAATGAGGATCATTTCTTTCACACAGCTGGGGAAAGGTTTCAAAATAAAAGAGCATCAGGGAGGCGTCCAGACTGAAAACAGAATATGTCAGTCAAGCAATGTATATATTTTAGTATCAATTAGAAAAGACAAACCTTTCTGAAGACAATGTATAAAATATAAAAGTCCCAGTTCCAATTCTAAGTGTTTACATTCATGCTACTAACCATTTTGTTACTGGGTGCCAGATATGTCACATTGGAGCAAACTGGAAACACCTATGTGAAATTTGCTCAAAATAATGATTATAATTCTGCAGACACACACACACACACACACACCTCTTAACACACACTCCCTTCATTGCTCTTTCCCTTTGAGCCTCTACATATTTGAAGTCCAACAAATATGCTGCGCTGTGAGCTTTACATTCTTCTTTACCGGCTGTGTTAGGAGATAACCAGACCTCGTGTTGCATGTACTGTATCTCGTGGTCACATACCTTCCTAACCTTCTCTCCTCCACCCCTCCGCCGCTCTCTCCATACTGTACACGGTCTCTTCTGTTTATCTCTTTGGCCACTTCCACCTGCTTCAGTTGCTTGTTCCTTCTTTTCATCATTCTTTATCTTTTACCTCTTTTCCACCTGGAAATTTGCATGGTCATAGAGCACCGTGCTTTCCTGAAGGGGACACGGCTTCCTCCGACTGGTTGGATCAACATTGCTGCTCCACAGCATTTTATCATTTAATAGCATCACCTTGCAGAATTTCAAGATAATTAGTGACATCAGTGTTTTATTGTAAGGTTCATTTGACATTAGTGATTTGCATACAATTATTTGGACAGCACTTTCTTTCTTGTTTATCTCCATGTCTTGGTGCTCCAACCTACTGTAGTTCAAATGTCCAAGCTGAGAAAAAAAGTAGCATATGAATGCGTTTCCACCAAGTAAGTTTTCACTTTTTCACCTGTGCTGCATCCATTTTTTTTTTTTTTTTTTTTTGCATAACATTCTGAAATATGAAGCTAATTATAATACATCAGCTCTGGAAAACAGAGGTTTAATTTATCAATGTATCAAATTTATCAACTTTTTAAAAAACTTTTTTTACATCTTACATTCATGATTTCATTCATTTCTTAAAAATCATCACTTTTTTCCACTGTTCATTGTATTGTCATGCGACTGAACTTGTACACTGTACATTCAGTGTAATTTGGTTTATATGTTTAGAAATTTCTCCATTTTTTTTAGTATTTACAAAGTGCTCCAACATCTCTCAAAGGATGTACATTTTCTAATTTTCTTTTTTCTAATATAATTTTATTTACTGTGAAACCTAAAAGACAATTGGCTCTTCTATGTTGCCTATTGTTCTATGTAAATGTCTGCCTTTGTAAATATAAGTGAATGAATGAATGAATGTGTTTTTAAGCCTATAGCCATTTGCTTCTATATTTTCCCCTCACCCTTATATCTCTCTGTCCTCTGCTCTCTCACTTCATGTGCCTCACTCCTAACCAGGTGCTTTGGGAGATAACTAACTTCGTATGGTCTGCTTTTCTGTCATGGCCAAACTCATTTTTCCCTTCACCTTCTCCTCTCCCTTGCTTTGAGTTTTTTCTTCTCCTCTTTCCCCTCTACCATCCTCCTCCTTCCCTCCAGGCCTCCTGCTCTTCTCCCCCTTTCTCTCCCTCACTTACTCCTTCTCTTTCCATTTTTCTCTTCCTCTTCTCTGTCCTTCCTCTTCTTGGCTGCTTGGCTTTCTCCCATGTTTTAATAGTCATGATGATGCGTGTTTCATCTCACAAAGCTGGGAAATATGTGTGTGTACCGCGTGCGTGTGCACCAACATGCAATCAAGCAGATTTGAAAAAACCGAGAGAAGCTGGTAGAAATAAATCCCCTGGTTTGCCAATGATGGAGGAAGTTTTCACATCCTTTACTAAAAAAGAGTAAAAATACCTACTGTATCTCTAAAAGTAATCTGTTACAAGTAAACATCCTGCTTTTAAAATGCCACTTAAGGTTAAGTACGTAAATAGTATCAGGAAAATGCACGTATGCATGCAAGTACAAGTGACTGTTAAACTATAAAACATTATATTATCAGCTTATTATTACTGCATGCACAAGTCATCGAAACAATTATCAGAATCCTTGCCAATTAATATCCTGTCAATCGACTAATTGAATAATGGGAAGTCAAATCTATAACAAAACGTCATATTGACTTAAAAGTTCCTCTTATGTTTTGTGTACAACAATCTTAATTTGTAAAGTAGTATCTAAATCTGTCAGATTAGTGTCGTACAGTATGCATATTAAAGGATGGTGTAACAGTGGGTGGTGTTCGAGAGACTAGGGGGCGCCGGTCTGGGCCAAAAATGCCAGGGCCAATATTTTTGTCCCATTCCAGCCCTGCATTAGCCTGATGAAGCCCTGAGCAAAACAGCTGGCTCATCCTAATATTAGTTCCTTAATTACCTGCCTTTATGAGTGTGTGGTCATTGCCACAAAAACTTTTTCTGCGTAAAACTCTTGATTAAAAAAAAAAAAAAAAAAAAAAGTGCTTCTCTGTGATCTTCACCATCAACTGTTTGATATTCGTGTGAACAGCAGGAGGCTGAATCAGAAACATACAATGAGTTACCTGTGTGTGTGTGTGTGTGTGTGTGTGTGGTCAGTTTTTTTCAGTCTCCTATCAAATTAGAAAGAACAGAGAGCAGCAAGGGATGATCAAGGCTGATCAATAGTCCTGATTGAGGATTCCTAATGGTTTTAAGCCAAGGTAACTTTATTAACTGCAAACTGAAACAAACACATTTCTATTACTGTGTATGTGAGTGTAGAGTATAATCATTCCCACACCACTAATGGCAAACTTAACTCTTCTACCTCATATCCAACCTTAACCTTAGATGAACCAAACAATGATATTCTTGGAGGACCATTAGGCAAATCTGTGTGTAACATCAAATAAAGAATAGACTTTAAAATAATAATCATTTAGATGAAAACTAAAAATGTTTTTTTTTCATTCTGAAACAAGCTATTTTTTTTAACAGGTTCACATCTTGTGATCATGTTCAGCTCCGAGTTCATATCATGTCACGAGCATCACTGTGCACCATAGAGGAAGAAAAGTTCTAAAATGGCATTTTAAATGTGATAAACATGTAAAGTAATGTTTTGTTATACATTTACAGAAATTGGATTAAATATAAAAAGTTGCAGTCTTTACTGTGTCTTGTGCTAACATGGATAAAAAGTGAGATGATTCTTGGATGGTTTCAACATATCTTCATGGTGTTGCTGATCCCCTGAATCTTTCTCCAGCACCCCAAGCTCATCTGGTTCAGTACTTTAGTTATTTAAGGGTCAAATACACAACACATGTGTAAAACTGATCATGTCCACATCCACCTCAGTAGAACTTCCTGTTGTTTTTCTTTCATCTTTGCTCGCCCAACAGTGCCAACGACACTATAGAATCTCAAAAATGGCTGAACATATTGATCTGTCTTCTTGCACCATCCTTGCACAAAAACTGTAAAACTAAAACACACACCTCTCTAACTCATTCATGCTCACAACATGATAAACCCCTCTGACCAAAGACCTTAATGCCGAGACCACCGTCTGGCCGCTCTTCCATTTATTTCACTGCAGCCAGATCAAAAACAAGCTTTGGGCTTCAACTTTTATCCATTTCCCAATGTGTTTTTCTTATAGCCTCACAGAGCTTAGTCTTGTTTTATTACAGTGTTTTAGGTCAGTACCTGTATTGAGCGCAAGACAGCAGCAAAGCAATAACCTCTCATCACCTAAAGTGTTGCAGAAGCCGAGAAAACAACAGCCGTGAATTATCACCTGAAAGAGGTGAGAAAAAATGTTCTTACTTTTGGAACATTTTCAGCATCTTTCTATCCTTGAGGGGACACTTGTGAGTGTAGACATAAAGGAAACACACGCAGAAAAATATTCAGTACAGTAATATTGTATTATTAGTCTAATTCTACATCCTGTTAATTATTGCTTTGCCTTTTAGGGTTTGTCATTTTAATTTGAAAATTGGGTTGAACAAGGAAAACACACACACACACAGTGTAAATTCATATTATATAGTAGGACGCATTCAGAAGCAACACAGTAAAGCAATATCATGTTCTTTGCTGTGTGTATGCAGTATGTTATCGTGTGTCTGTGTGTGTGTGTGTTGCCTCTCTGTTAGTTATAGGAGAGGGATACAGTGATATACAAATACAAATCCCTTTAGCTCAGTCTGTGAATGTTTGTCATGAGTTTGAGACAGAAAGGCAGCGTGTGTGTGTGCGTGTGTGTGTGTGTGAGAGAGAGAGGTGGAGAGATAAAGAATTTCATCTACTTGTCACTGCTCCTCAGAGGCAGAATCGATCTTGCGAGAAGACAGAGCTGAAAATTGAAATGGTAGCATATTCCTCTTTTCTTTTTTTTCCCCTTTCCTCTCAATTACACTTTCTATTTATTGAACTACATCTGGCTCGCTCATCAGACGGACCTAAGAAGCCGTTTCAAAAAAGTGACACGTCCTTTTTGGCTAACTTAATTAGATCACGCACATAGGATTTGGGCACATTTTCATGTTTTATTCATGTCCACATTGCTGAAAACCAAGGAGGTGCAGATGTCTTTATAGTTGGTCAGCTACATGACACACTCCATTTTGAGCATTGAAGTAAGTAAGATGGTGCAAAGAGGTAGCTTCTGTATGCTGTGATACAGACGGATGCTTATGTACTATATCAATACTTGCATGTCATTTGTTCTTACTTGCATCCAGACAATCTCACACCCTAATTGGTCAGACCGGAGTGACCTCCGCACGACAACAGGCATGTTCGCAAAGCTTTCAAGCACTTTCATGTTCCTCTTTCATTACATCCTCATTTTCTTCCTTCTCTCGCTTGTTGTCTCCCTTGTTCCCTTTCAAGTGCTGTCTTAGCTCCCTTTCTATGCAAAGCTTTCTGTGCTGAGACCTTGGCAAGGACACACACATAGGCTATATGCACTCTCTCTGTCACACGCACACACACACACACACACATGCACACACACAATCTGAGTCCTCCTCTGCTGCCACGGTGCCAAGCATATCATCCATATTTTATCCTGTTAAAACAAATTCAATGTAAAGCACAGATGTGCGGTTTCCACGACTCAAAGGTCAGACATGTTTTAAACAAAAAAGATGACCTTTGTCTTTGTGGTGTGTGTGTGTGAGAGAGAGAGCGAGAGAGAGAGAGAGAGAGTGAATGCAACTGTGTTTCTGGTGGCCTGTTTCTCAGTATGTAAGTAACTGTGCATGCATTTATGAGTTATTTTGTGTGTGTGAGTGTGTGTGTGTGTGCATTTGTGGGTATGCTCACATATCCACAGGCTGCTGATTCTGATCCTGCTCACATGCTGGAGTAAATGTATTTACATTTCAGGTTGCTGTGTCTTTGTTAGGGTACTGGTCGTGTGTTTTTGCTGCTCTTGCTCAACCCATTTCCTTTTGGTATATTCTTCATTACAGTAGCTAATTACTGTACTTTGCAAATTAGCAAGGTTTATCTTATCTTACTCTGATCATTAGCAGCTCTGTCTTTGAGAAGCATGAAGTTAGCAACACCGGCCACCGTAGTCAGGTGTATTCCTGGGTCCAGAGACGTGCAGAGATTGTTAAACATATATAGTAATAGGTATATATATTTTAGAAAAATAGTTTTAATATTTTGTTGATTAAAATGTGCTTCACATCCTACAATGCGTTACAGATGTTTAATCTAGAATTTTCAACCCACGGTGAGTTACAATGGAAAAATCTAAAATGAGTAAAGTGTTGGAGGAAAATAGATTATCCTTCGTGGACAGAAAAAATTTGCTTTCACTGCCAACGATGCCGGCTCAACTGTTCACTTGATATGTGGGGAAAAAACCAGCTTACAACAAAAAATGTAATGTTGACAGACAGTTCAAAAATATTATTGTTTTCTTATATATTTCATTAACACGACAAACTTGGCTACAGTTCTCTTATATATGGCATAACTATGTATAAAACTTTATATGCTGTGTTATCTTCATTTTAGAGTTTTGTGGCTCCACGTGAATTTTATTTGGTGGGAAAGGGGCCAAAATGGCTCTTTTGTTGTTTGAGGTTGCAGACCCCTGATATTGGGATACCTTAGTGCCACAGCTGTCTATTTCTGATCATTGATAGAGTAAAATGAGAACTGGTTATTTGTCAGCACTGTGGCCAGTATCTGACAAGAGAGTCCATTAAGTCATGTATTCCTTTAACCCTCAATTATAAGAACTTCAACAACTTTAATGATAAAATTCTATTATAAATCACCCATTATTACTAGAGACCAACATGTAAACACTGATGCATAGCTATGCCAACATATTCTTTTATCTGGGGTTTTAAGAGACACACTACAATGTCGGGCAAAGAACAGCCTCCACAGCAGTGTCTGTCTTGTCTATAGCGGCCACCATTGTGGTTGGTTTCGGCTCGCAGCTCGACAACAGTGTTCATTGGCGCTCATGGGATCGTGTGCTTTTTCAGCCTCGAAACCGCTGTTTCATGTCAGGACACCAGACGAATCAGTCAACACAGTGGAGTGGAGCCAGGAAAATAAAACTGACCTGACTTCATATCCATAACTGGTTCAATCTAATTATGTCTGCGTGTGATTTTGGTGTGGTCAGGTTGTAGCTTACACACACACACACACACACACACACACACAGAGTAAGTCCTCTGAGAGAAAGCAGAGTGGAACAGAGAGGAGACCTTGCTAAATAATCCACAGACTCTAAGATCCTTTACTTGTAACAGCAGCAATAATCAGTGCAATTACTGGACTACACAAGGGACAGCTAGAGCGGAGATGGGCGAAGTAGAAGTGAGTTAGAGAGCGGAGCAAGTAGAGGAAAAGAAAGAGAGCAATAACCGTGGGTCAACAGAGGAATCTCTGTCTCGGCCTGACCTGCTCCTGTGATGTTCACTCCACACCTGAATCAAACCTTATTGCCGGTCAGGCTCTTTTTTCTGATTGTCAACGCATCCCATAAAAAGGCCAGAAACAAGAATGAATCCTTCTAACAAGTACTTCCTCTGTATCCAAAGCCTGATACATCCTGTTCATCCAAAAAAAAAGCACTATTAACACATTAAACACATTAATGAGCTGCAGTTTTGCACTGGGAGTCATGTCCCTTCATTACGACGAACACGGGCCCTTTTGTTTACGTCGAGTCGATCCCACACACGGCTCTCTAGTGCGCCGAGTGTGTGTTAGTCAGCAGATGAAAATAGTCCTCAACAAATACTCCTTTTTCTCCTGAGTGAATAACACTCGCTAAGAAGTGCAGTTGAGGAAATCACTGAGCCTTTTTAAAAAAATGATTAAAATGTTTGTGACCCATTTTTTCAGATTCATTTTTACTAGGAATGAGACGGCTTGATGCTGAGTGACAGCCCAAAAAAAAAGACAGGTGGACTAACATATAGTTTGTTTTTTCATAGGATTTATTGATTATTATGTTTGTTTTCTTCTTCGTTTGTGCAACTTGCAATTTCAGAAGAACATTTTTGTTCAACTGTACTTTTATATACAAGTGAATAACAATACATCCAAACTTAGAATCTGATCTTAGCGGTGCTTCAAACATGAGAAAACACACATTTCACCGCTGTCAATCAATGACCGACATGACACAGCATTATCTGCAACTTACATTGTCTGCATTAGGAAGCGTTGTGTTTGTCGCCATACCGTCGCTGTGTGTTTGCACCAAATCACTTGATTGTCAAGTAAGAAATGCGGCACAAAAACAGAGGACCTGAAGGTGCTGCTGAGATATGAAGCATTGCATACATTAACATTTAAACTGAGCAGAAACAGTGAGCGAAACAATGAAAAGACAGCAGCAGGAAAACAGTGAGAAACAGATGAGTCATTTAAGATGTGTGCGTTACAATTTTGGTCGCAACTTTTTGGTCAGCGACCTCTGAATTGCAGCAGAATACTACAAGCCCTTTTTGTAATACAAGAAATGTTCAATTTTTTAGTGTGCATTTGTGTGTGTGAGCGAGAGAGGAAGAGATAGAGCGAGCGTGTTTGAACCTGACAGTTTGATTCCTAATGGCTTAATTATTGTTTGAGCCTTGTTATTGCCTTCTCTGAAAAACACTAAACTGATAAGCTGCATAATCATTACCCCTATTGGTGAGTGTGTATGCCATTGTTGAGAGAGGGGTGTGTGTGTGTGTGAAGGCATGTGTGCGCATCATTATGTTTGATATCGCTGTTTTGTCTCACAGCGATAAAAGCCAACGTTTCCCCACACCGACACATCCTAACCGCGCTCGCCTCAGTGCCTTTTACTTTCTCCTCGATTGTTTCCAATTATCTTCCTTCTTCACTTGCGCAGATTAAAAAGACTTTAACACCATACAGCGGACTGATTGGAGCCTCGCCTGGCGGACAAGCGAGGCTCCAGTGTTAGAGTGAGCATTAAGGGAGGGTAGAGAGGGCGGCTTAGAGTAATAATGCAGTTATACAGCCTTGGCAGTGGGGTAACACACCCAAAAAAAAAAAAAAAAGAAAGTGGGAAGTGCTGGGATTAAAATGCTGCTGGTCTTAGAGATGAGAGGAGTTTGTTTTTTCTTCAAAGAAATGGTGGATATAGAATGATTCATTTGCACAACTGAGCATCTACAGTATTAAGGTAGATCCACATGAAGAGAGTGTTTGCATTTTTGTTTTACTCCCTTTTCATCCCTGAAATTAGTTCCACATATTTGAAAGAGTTAATGACCGCGGGTTAAAATGGATTAATCTTGCATGCAATTGCCAGCAACCGCAGATACAGACGTGGCTCCGATTAGAAGAGAAATTACATCATCTTCTCACGGAGCAGCAGGAAAGACTCCATTATGGGTGCAAAAAAAAACCCAGTTGCCTAATTTCACCTCGAGTGGCAGCCGACAGACAACGCTACGTCTCAGGAGCGTAGGCCACAGACCGTCGTAATGTCATATCGCAAAGTGTGGTTTGTATCAGACAGTGTGAAGAGCTAATGGCTGACACAGAAAGGCAGAGGGCAGTGACACCATGATGGCTGCACTTAAACGAAGCAGCCTTCTCGTTCATTGTGAGTAGATTCAAAGTTAAAATGAAGGCCAAAAAAAATGAGGAAAACATTTATCATTAAAATCAAGCTTTGTTGTAACCTTGCAAGGCAAACAGCGAAGACTAAAAAAAAATAAGTTCTGACACAGCTGTTTCACCCTATTTCCAATCTTTGTGCTAAGCTAACCAGCTGCTGGCTCCAGCTTCGTAATGACCTCACAGACATGAGAGTGGTATTGATCTTTCTTATCCAACTCTAACACAAGAAAATGAATTCCCAAAATCTCAAACTATCCCTTGAAGTCTGGGGTGGGCAACATTTTTCCTATCAAGGGCCATGTCAATTTTTTCTAACATCCTTCAAAGGCCATGTTAAATTATTGAACACACGCATCACGCAAACCTCTAATGTGATAGTTGCTTCTCTGTGGTGAGGCATCTGTGGTCAGACGGTAGTGGGGATCATACTACTCATCATCTGCCAGCTGGTTTTCCAGGTTTTGAGCAGAACTGAGTCAGTTTTGAAAAGAAGTGCTCACAGTCGTGGGTTGTCCCGAACAGAGATGCAAACTTCAGTGCATGTTGAGGATGAGAATCTCATGAGGATGCACATACAGCTCATGGAACTCGAGCAGAGGGAGGTTGTTGCACCAAGCTTTGAGCTCATTGTTGTTTCGCAGCTCAATGATTTTAGGTTGTCAGGCATGTCAGCTGGTCCCACAATATACGGTGTAGCAGATATGTTCAGTTCATGGCTGAGATCAGAAAAGTCACTTTGCTTTTCAAACGGTAGTTCAAACTTGTTCTTGACCGAAACAACTCGCTCAAGGATGCAATCTGGTGAAAGCTGTTTGTTGGGCACCCAAACTCAAAAAGTGCATTTGTCCCAGTTAGGAAGTTTTGAACTATAATGATGCTTGAGATTGACCTTTCATTGACATTCCACATCTACTTGTTTTTCTTGACAGTCACCATGATGCATGTCATCAATGACACATAACCGCTTTTTGTATGACGTGTCCAATTGCTGTCTAGAGATATTTTTTTTTGTATTTCTGAGTTTCTTTTTTTGAATTTATTAATTTCCAATCAAATGGTCTTGCAGGCCACGTATGACCCAAGGGTTGGACATTTCCCACCCCTACTTTAAGTAATAGCGCTGTGCATAGTCACCCTCTCAATGAGCTGTTCATAGAAAATAAAATTCAAAGTTTTCTATGAGGCCAGGAAGGATGCATGGCTGCCACAGCAGTGTCATATATGTTGTTATGTAAAGTTCAGTCACATGCTAATGGTTGTGATCGCCCCTCGTATTCTCCATGCTGCATTGGAGTTTGAAGAAAAGAATCAACAGGATCTAAATATAGAGCTTTACTCAGTGGCACATCAGTGCAAGAGATGCACATCTAAGCAGGATATTATGACAGTCCTGTGACACATTGCACTGTGTGTGTGTGTGTCCATGTCTGTGTGTGTGTGTGTGTGTGTGTGTGTGTGTGTGTGCGTGCAGGGTGGCGTTCACGCGCCGAGATCTGTCACATCACCTCCATACCATATGAGCTTGCACATCATGACTCTGCCAGTTCCCCACAGCTTAATGTGTCGTTGGTAATTACATCACGCACACACACACACACACACACTCACTCACACACAAACACACACACACACATTAACGTCGGATGACTCATTTCTTCAGTGGTTTTCAGAGTGAGCAAATAAGAAACTTTAAATGTTAAAGGTCAGTATTCCACACTGGTGCTCTCACTTTGACTTAGCACCGGAGTCACGCTCAAACATCAGTCACACTACACTTTTAAGAGGGATGAGTCATTTTCAGCACCTCTTTTAAATGTGCGGAAACACACACTGCTGCCACTTCTCGGTGCAGTGTGTAAACAGAACGAGGTGTTTCACAGAACTTTTGCTTCAAGTGCATCACTTAACACATGCTGTGTTGGAAAGTAGAACAAAATGTGCCTTACATCAAACTCAGGCGGAATGAAAATATGTATGAAATGAGGAAATATGGAAAATAAGACTCACTTTTTGGCAGTGCTGAAGACGCAATTACACAGTGAAATGATCTCACTTATTGTGTATTGACTTCTCAGAGTCTTTTGGCGATCAGATCAGAAAATTTCTTGTTTCTGATATTTATCAGTCCGGCTCCGACAAAAGCAATGGCTGTAAAAAACATCAGACATGGGTTAGATAGATTGTATGAATATCACTGAAGTGCCCTAGTTGCACCGACACCCTGCTTCTGGTGTGAATTTTGGTTGCTCATATGCCATTTCCAAAGAGCACAGCATTACATTTTTTCCCCCCTTTTCACTTCTGCTTATCAATTTTGGTTCATATCAAATCATGATTCAAATGTGATTGTTAATAATTTTGGAACAATTGCAAAATAAATACAATTTACTTTTGTTCGCTCGGGGGATCATATTCTGCCGTATCCCTGCTGTTTGATGTCACAGTCAGACACACTTTTCTTTGCCACATAACATTCACTTTCAGTATTTCTCAGTCGAGTCTATCCAACCTTATTTGAACTTGAATCCGCGAAGGCAACATTTAAACCTACATTGATTCGCCTCTGCCAGGGAGGGACTTTTTGCTCTCTCTTCCTCTCTCTGCTCTTGGCTGTGGTGTGGCTTTGATGGCCGGGTCATTTACCAGATTGCAGAGCAGCGCTGGCTGTTTTACTGCCCTCTAAATCCATCCATAGTGTGTGGTGTGTGTGTGTGTGTGTGTGTGTGTGTGTGCGTGTGTGTGTGTGCGTGCTGGCACCTACATGGGCGGTACGTGTCGGCGTCAAGCCCAGTCAGGCTGCATCTTTGAGCAAGGATGAATAGTAGCAATTCATTCTCTTTACGAAGTCCTAAATCAGTAGCAATGGGCCTCCCTCTCTGTCTCGCTCTCACCTATATGGTCTGCCTCTGAATCTCTCTCTAAATAGCAGCTCAACAATACAAATACACTCCTGTACATAGAGGTAAATGAAGGAAAAAGGCCTGAAAGATTAGAGAGTGTGTGCATATGCATAAGGAGAGCGACAGAAAGAATCAGACGATGCAGCTCTTTATCGTTTAGTCCTCTTTGATTGTAGTAAAATGCAGCAGATTATATGTCACATACACACACACTGGAGGAATCAAACACTACATGCATACGTACACAGAAGTTTGCAAGTTGTTCGGCTGTAACAGACACACTCATTTCTGTTCAATTCATGCATAAAGCAGAGGAAAAGGCAGGTAACAAATCACAACCTCTTTGGTCGTAAAAAGGATCTTCTCGTTCATATTAGGGCTGCAGCCTCCTCTATCTCAGTCAGGCATTAGTTCCATAAAAAGACAATTTAGGAAAGAGACGCGGCTTATAATGTTCTTCCTCTACATTCGGAGCGGCAATTTGGAGAGGGTTCGCGACTGTCTCTTGTTGTTTCTCAGGCAATTTCAGAATCGTTAAAGTGTGTGTGTGTGTGTGTGTGTGTGTGTGTGTGGCTGTGAGGTGTTTGCGATATACAGTAGGTCTTTTTTTCTACCTTTGCAAAGCTCTATGTGAGGGAGAGGGATGGATAAAGAAGAGAGAAGATGGATGATTCATGTTGCACATTAACAGCGCGACTGCAGGAAGAAGAAGAAGAAGAAAATTCTTTATTGATCCCCCATAGGGAAACAACAACTTGTGTCAAAAAGTCAGACTCTAAAAAACTTGTAGCAGCTCTAAAGCTCAGAGGTAAGTAATTTTAATGCGCTGCCGAGTGTGGAAGCTTTTCGAAGAGCGCTGCCGAAATGTAATTAGATGCAAAATGTGAGTGCAGCTGTAAAATGCTTGGGACTACTTTCGCTGTTGACTGAACACGGTGATGGCCGTAGATCACTGTACAGCAGATGTAGATTTTTCCTGCAGAATTAGTTTGTTTCTGCACACAATGGCTACAACAGCCATTATTTCAATGCAGTTCGTATCACATAAAAACCCCTTGTCTATAAAAGCAGCTGAGCAACTTTATCAGTGTCAAGACTAAGTTCACGCAGAATCAGTTTACTTGAAAAAAGACGATGACAATGAAAGCATGTTCCCAGTCACCAGCTATTAGTAAAAAGACCAAGCGGAGAATTTGATGCCGTGAGACGAGTTTGTGAATGAACACACTCACACACGGCAGAATGAAGACAAGGACGTTATTCCTCTCTGTCATTGGGACATACCCACCCACTTCTCCTCTTCCTTCTCCATCCTCCTTTCATTGACTCAATTTGCTCCCCCCTTTTTCACCCCCCCCCCACCACCCCCCTCCAGTATTTAATTAAGCTATCAATTCTGCTACTCTGCCTGAATTTAAATGTGTGTTTAGTGAAATTAGCTTGTAATAGCCCTCTTAAATTTTGAATCAAACTATGTTAATCTGTGTTAATGTTATTACTTCTTTCCACTCGTTTTCTCTCGCCCCCTCCCTCTCGTTTCCTCCCCCCCTCGTTTCGCCCCCTTTTCCCTTGCTCCCGCCTTCATCTACCCGTCCATGACTTGTGGCATTTTGAGAAAGTAAATGCAACACCTTGTTGTTCCGAGGAGCTATTTGCTGGCATTTCCAAAGGCCTCTGGAAAAGGTATGATAATCTTGTGTGTGTGTGTGTGTGCTAATCTGCAGTAGATGCATGCGTGTGATTGTGTTTATAGATAGTGTGTGCGCTTCAATGTGTGAGTAAATCCAAACACACGTCTGCATCTGAATGGCAGGGTGGAGAAACGTGTCTGTCTGTCAGTAGGTTTGTGTCTGTGTAGACGTTGGCGGTGTACGTGTGTGACATTTGGCTGCTTTGACGGTGCAGGTCTAATAGGTTTAGCCCCGTCTGGTTCCTGTCAGAGTGACACAAGCGAGAAATACCATTATGGTAACGAGGGCCCTCACACTTAGAAGGAAAGTCTGGATAAAGCAATGCATGCATGTGTTTTTATGTGTAGATTTGTTTTCAGTTTGTGCATTAAAAAGAATGAGTGGAAACTCAGAACTCAGAAATTTCTTTAAAAAAGTTTGGAAAGAAAATTTTTTATGTTTGGCTAAGTTGGGAAATCTGCATCGGCAAAAACGCAATGCACTAAAGTGCAATGGAAACAGGCTGACAAATCATGATGTACAGTCCATGAAGCAGAGACTATGATGGTCCCTATATCAATACATGAAACAAACATAAATCCCATATTTCCATCATTGGGATGTTCTTGAATCTGGGTGAGATTCTCATCATCCATCCCTTGTACCCATTAGCTTGAAGTGCCCTCTGATCATGCTGCACCTCCCTCTCTTTATCCTCCTCCTCAGATGTTTTGCTCCGTGTGAGCGGGCCCTCAAAATCCATCTTTTATGTCGTTAATAGCAATTAGAGTTAAAGGTATCAGTCTGTTTGAGTGTGTATTCTTTCCCTGCTTCCCCTGAACAAGCACAAGTCGGCGACAGCGATGAGAGATGGGTGACCCCCACGGCTGCTCCCTCGCTTGTAAAACATCCCTTTGAACATGAAATAAGTCATATCGAGGCACATTCCCAGTAGCCGGGTGATCTGATCCAAGCTGAGGTTTGTTCTTAACTTGCCAGCTAAGATTCTGCGTGAGCCACTGTCTTCACTGTTTCCTCACTGTGTCTAAAAAGTGCAGTGGCGTTGAAAGAGACCAGACTCTGGGAGGTGAGCCCCAAGTCCTTGAGCCTCTGCACGAAATCCCTGCAATTCCTAATGTGGGGTTTAGTGTGCCCCACTAAAAGTCCCAAGGCACTCCTGGGATATTTGGCTATCTGATAGGTGATGCTGCCAACATTGAAGGCAATAGGTCCAAGGCTGGAGTCAGTTTTATTTATTGTATCTTAGACAGTCCAAACAACTTATGGAACGTCTTCAAATGTCCTTAGTAGAGAGTAGTCTTCGAACCCTTAAGCCTGAAGCTCTTCATAAAAAGTTACTCCGCAATCACCAACTTTTCCTCACTTCTTGAAAAGGACTTTAAACCTGGTTTGAATGTTAACATTGGAATAAAGAAAATCCTCTGTACACTGATCTGTGTGTGTGCATGTTTTTTTCTTATGTTTGTGAAGTGAGGTGGGATCAAGGCCAGCAGTGAGCTCCAGCAGCCTGTGCGCACGCCAACACGTAAACCCTTGTAACTCATAATGGCTTCTCAGGAACGGAGTGTGCTGCAGTCGGCATTCACTGAAGCGAATCCTCTGTGTTTCTTTACCTCAAGGCCGTGCTTTTTCTTCTTCTTTTTTTTTTTTTTTTTTTGCTCAGCTTCACTTCCAATTCCACTTTTTGTTCCGTGGATTCGTCTTTCAAAGACATTTTAATCAGTGTACTTGAGACTCTCGCATTAAGCATTTCAATGATACATGAAAAATCCATCTGAGAACGGTGTCTCAGAAGTAATGCGTTCTGGCATGGAGACGCTGGATGGCAGGAAATCATCTCGGTGACGTGTGAGGTGAAATGTGGTCAGGGAGGTGTAATGCAACAGAAAAAGAGAGAGAGAGAGAGAGAGAAAGAGAGAGAGAGACACCTGTATGACCTCATTACTGTATGTAAAAGCCCCTGAAGCTGAATGAAGTGAAGCTTTCAACACAGTGTCTGTATAATGACTCCTCTCTCGCTGTGACGTCTTTGCTGGTCGATAAAAGTGATCAAACAGCGCCATGCTGACCATACTATCACACCGTAATCAGAGAGAAATCAATAGACACTTAACCTTTGATGACCTTTGACATGGCAACAGCATCACTTATTTACCACTTACGTGACACACTTCAAATCGCTCGTGCACTGTCCTCCTTCCTCTCTTCTCCCCTTTCTCATCCTCCTCATCTTTCACTCTCCTCCTGCCCTCCTTCTGTGAACAAGGAGAAAACACTGCACAAGACTTTGGCTGCACCTGTCTGCTGAATGCATCTGTGCATACCTGTATGTGTGTGTGTGCATGCGTGTGCATGCGTGTTGCACATGCAGATGTGTGGGTGTACTAGCTTGGTCTTACGTGACTGTGTGTGCAGGTGTGTGTGTGTATGTTGGTGTGACACACAGCTGTCGCCGTCTGATGCATCTTTACCCTGGCTCCAAATCAAAAACACTTGTACTGTATCCCCTCGGGGAGCTAGACAGACTGGCAGCGGCAGAGAGACACCGAGAGAGAAGACAGAGAGGGAGAGAGAGAGAGAGAGCGGAAAGGGAGAAGAAAGAACAGATGCAAAGGTGAAAACATGAAAGGACAGGGTGATGCTTGTAAAGGGAAAGGGAGGGAAAGAGAGATGACAGGTAATGAAGGAGGACAGACACGGTGGTAAGAAGACATGAAAGAAAGACAACAATGTGAGGTGTGAAGAGCGTGGAGGGGGAAAAGAAGAGAGATAATAGGAGAGGCAGAGAAGGAGGAGAGGAAAGGTTACTGAAAGGAGAGAGTCTTAAGGGGAAGAGGTGAGACTGAGTCATGTTGGTGTTGATGTGCAACATCCCCACTGTGCTGGTTCCTCCTTCCCCTCACACACAACAGGTCAAATGGATTGCATGAGCATGTGTGTGTGTGTGTGTGTGTTTGTCTCAACAATCAGTGCCCCTCCTCTCCTCTCAGAGCGTCTCCACACACTCTTTTTCTCTGTCCAGGCCTTTCATTCACACTAAGCTGCTGTGGTTGATGTCAGGTTTTTGAAAATGGATGAATCTGAAAATGTCGGCCGTTTGTTTTAGTGTGGATTTGGAAAACTGAGCTTTTGGAAAACAATGATAAAAGTCTGGTCAGAGGCTGTGTGGCAGAAAATGTTATGAAGACAACTTTCTGTTTCCTCCAAAAGGGCCACTTTCCAAAAACCAACAGTCAAGCATTCACTCCCACAGCAGCGGCTGGTCACATGCATTGAGGTAAAGCGAGGTTCGAACTTCTCTCTCCCTTTTTTTCATTCCTGACACAACTACATCTGTCATGTGAACAATCAACGGACAACAATCAATGAACTGATATTTTGCACATCCATGTTTTTGTAAATATCATGTACATATCTTTTTAGTTATGATTTTTTTGTTCATAGAGGAAGGCAAAGGAAGCACAATAAGTGCTTTGACCTTTGACCTTGCTCCTCTTTTTCAACACTTTTGCCATATGAGGTGATCAAAAAAGCGATTGTGTGTTGTGTTATTTTATTTCCATTTTATTTTTTAACTGTCTAAGTGATCACAAAAAAAACAACATAGAAAAATATGCCGTAATGTATGTGTAAAACAGGAGTAGATGATCACAGAGAGCAGCAGGGGAGGTTTAACCAGCTGACACTCAGCAGAGCAACCAGATGTCGGACGTGATGCACAGCTTTATTTCCCAAAATCACACAAAGAAGATTTTCGCAATCATCGTATTGTTTCTGCATTGCAGCGCGGATGATGACCTTTATAAAATCAGGCTGATTTTCACACTCACACAGCATTTTTAAAATGAGCCACTTTAGCGTTGACATAGTTTCACACCACGCTGATATAACGTTAAGAACAACTCACATAAACACATCTGTCAAATCATCTGTATTTACCCAACACACACAAACGCACTACAAACATAGCGGGACGGTCTGATGTCTCTGGCCGATGGGCAGATTGTCCACATGTTCAAATGGGTAATTAAAACCCCCCCAAAAAAGAACAAAAAATGAACTTATTTGTGTCTCTGCCTCCACCTCCCTCCTTTCTTTCCTCTCACTCCTCCATCTAATTTTATATTTTTCTAATTAATTCTCTTGATTCATTAGGGATGTGGGAGAGGAGAAGAAAAAAAAACAACTGAGTAGCGAAGTGAGGGATGAGAGAGGAGTGGAGCATCTTGCCATCTGCATTTCCCCCCCGCAGGGCAAAGCGATGAGTCTGTCTCTCCAAACTGCAGCGAAAGTACTCGGTGCACTGAAATAATAAAGAGTGGAAAACTAAAACAAGGCGAATCAAAAGAGGAAAAATAACCAGAGTGAACTCTGCTCAAGGCGACCTGACCCTCCCCTGCTTCTCCTCCAACCCCTACTGTTTCCTCCTACCTCTTTGTGTTCTCCTCCCCCCGCCACGTCCCCCCTTCTCCCCCTTTCTCCCTTCCACAACATTTTGCATTTGTGTCATGTTTTATTTCGAGATTGGCTCTGACAGCAATGGAAACACAGGGGCGTTCAGACAAAAGCCCGAACGCTAAGAGAAGTGCACGGGAGACGTGGTGGGATGGACGGAGACGGAGAGCAGACAGAGATATATAAAGAGAAGAAAGGCATTAAAGATTCAAGCTGCGAGATGGAGACAGACACCAAACTATGGTGACAGAAAAAGAGAGAAGGCTCCGTGAAGCTTCTTGGCTCTTACATTTCCAGAAGGTTGAAAGAGAGATTTCATGAACAGTGGTGGAGGTTGTTGTTGACTTGGTGTATACAAACATCATACCCCGAGATCTTTATACTTTATGCTCTTATTTGTGAAGGTCTGACAAAAGGACATGCTGGCACAGCTTTACGGTTTTATCATGGCAGACAGCGAGACGCCCTGTTTGCTATTCTGCTGTATTTCTCTTTTTGTGCGAGCTGCATTTCGATAGTAACCTCCAAAGCCCTCTATTTATTTGGATATTCAGATGTATTCATGAGAAAGATATGGAGATTAATATAAATAGCTTATCCTAAAATATGACCATAACCAGGATATTGGCTAATATTCAGATTGCTCCGTGCATGAAAACACACTTTGGCTGATGTCAGTTGATGGGATCGCAAAGAGGAATATTTCATTTAGCTTTATGTTCACAAAAATAATGACGTTGGCATTACTGGCTTATATTTGTAACACTTTTGTAAACTTTCTCTAAGTGGAGATTTGGTGGGTTTGGTCTCTGAAGTTTATAACCTTCAAAATATCTTAGACCCCAGATCTTATAGTTCAGTATGTTTACAGATTCGCTTGGTCTCAGGTTCGCTAAATTAGGTTTTGGAAGGAAAGCGGTGGTAGCAGACTCACACACGAAAACACACACAATCACTGACTACGAAAAATGAATAAAAAAAAATATTTATGAAAGTCGTCCGTTCAGGATCGTCTCGCTGGTACACTTCCCTTTTTCACAGAAACCCAAATTAATTCCACTTGACTCAGACCACGGGAATAAAACTTGAATGCACAACCAAAGAAATACATATATTAATAACAAATAAAAGTTGAACAGAAAAATAGTCCACTCTTGGTACCAAGTGTAAAGAAAAATGAACCCTCTGGTCAAGCCAGTTGGTTCAATTATTCGTTTTTAATTGTCTTTGTTTTTTAATGGGCCTCTTTAAAGTTCTCACTCTTTGGCTCATTAAATAAAATGAAAGCGAGTGTAAGTATAGGCAACTTCTATGTGCGAGGTGAGATATGACGGGTTGCCTTGTCGTGTTATATTGTGGGAACGTGCCCTATCCTTTCTAAACATGATGTGCAGGTTAGATCATAGTTAGGAAATGTTGTTTCTTTCCACGGCACAAGTAGTAGATTTTTGCTGTGATGAGGCAGCAAGAGACAAATTGTTGCAGGGCTGTGGAGTGTTTTCTTAATGCTTCACGTACTCCAAGAATAATTAATAAAGCCTCTGGTTCTAGTGAAGTATTAATAATTACTGTTGTTGAAGATATCAGACCAAAAAGACTTTGGGGCCTCTGCCTCTGAGGGATGATTTTTATCATGCGTGGGTGATGCTTGGATATATGCTGTGTATTTTTACCTTGGAGTGATGGAGTCTGTGCAGCATTTTAAATTGTATAAGAAGGCTGCTGGTGTTTTTTTGAGCATCTGCGTATGTGTTTGAGACTTTCTTCCCACGTCATCTTACATTTCATACCTATTTTCTTTTTTCCCAGCTTTCCCTTTCAGAGGACGAAGAGCTTATTGATAGTAGGGTGTCATATATGCAGAAGGTGAAACTGCCTTGATAAGGTGACATTTTAAGACAAGTTCCTGTTGTTGATTGTCTTTCAATTTCAAATCCCGTTAAATATTTTAATATGCAATCTCTAATTTACATCTTTAATTTAATACTGACACGACGACGGCTGTGCAGCTGCTACTAAAAGTCTGCTCGCACAAGGACAGTAGAGGAGAAAGGCAGAACAGATTGGGAATGCACAGATTGGTATTCATTGTCCGATTGTGGTTCAATCAGAGCTGTCATACCCCCTCGAACACTTGTGCGCGCACACAAACCTGAAACAGAATGCCAAGTAGGGCTGGGTGGCATTTTATTTGTATGTGTGTGCTGTGAAGCAGCTGTCAGGGACTCGAAGCTGCAGTTACCTAACAGGACGCCCACAAGGCCGACCGCAGAGCTGCTGCTGTTCGTCTTTGTGGTTAAAGTTACGGGCCTTGTTAGAAAGACACTTCGGCCAAACTTGTTGGACAAGAAAAGTTTCTAACATCACAAGTGTGGTCGTCATCTGTCAACAGCCATCAGATGTGAAAGCTTTCTTGCTTGTTTCCCCATCAGCATGATTTATTGTCATATATTTGTCACTTGTAATATGTGTAACAAGTTGATCGCAGCCTTCCAGCTCATAACATTTTTAGATGACCACAGGAAATACAATCACATTCATAATAATATTCCTTGATATGCAGTAATGAAGAAGTGTTCAAGACTTTTACTTAAGTACTACCCCAGTGAATAAATACTACATGTAAAACCCCTGCATACGAAATAGGTAAAAGTACCAAAGCATTAGCATCAAAACACACTTAAAGTACCAAAGTATTAGCATCAAAATGCACTTAAAGTATCAAAAATAAAAGTAGAAATGCAGAATGTCCCATTTCAGAATAATATAAATTGTATTACTGGATAATAATTATTGATGCACTAGTCTGTAAATATCCCTTTAATGTTGCAGCTGGTAAAGGTGGCGCCAATTTTAACCACTTAATACACTCAGTGGCCACTTTATCAGGTACACATGTACAATACATTGCAATTCATTCCAGTTCTACATTTACAAAATGCATAATGTTCTGTTTCTGGTGACAATCGAAAACGTGTAAATCCATTTGTATGTTCATATTGACGTAATAGTTAAAGGCAGTGTTGTGCTGGACTACATTATAGTGAGAGGTGTTTCTAATTTTTTGTCCTCTCTATTTGAATACATGAAGAGGGCAGAATATTGGAAACGTGTGATTATAATGCTGTCCAGTACAACACCACAACTGAACACTACAACTGAATGAACACCTCTATGACAGTGTCAAACTACAACTACATTATTGATTATAAGTATCATAAAAGTAGACTTTATGGCAGAACAGTTGTTTACAGTTGTACCAAATAAAGTGGCCAGTATACTGCCAGGTAGCTTTATCTATGGTAATACGTTCTACTTAATTCACTTATTGTATTTTGCCTTCATAACTTGAAGTCAACGTAGTCAACATATAACATATCAACCTATAAGACAGCATAAAATAGAAAAGCACCACAAAACTGTACAATACTTAAGCACAGTACTTGAGTTAATGTAATGATATATGATGTAATGACATGAATGGACGTGTGGAATTAAACCCTCAGTTTTTTTTTTTATTAAATGATGGACACGGTGCTGAAGGACGGTTACATGTCAAGGATGAGAAATGCAGCTAAAATTGGTTTAAGCTTTTGCACATATTGCTGACAAATTAAGTGAGGGACTGCGGGAGCCAAATGAGACCCAGTGGCCTGTGATTGACCTTCGGCGTCGTAGATGTTGCTGAGACGTGGCGTCGCTGATGGTATTACTCACGGAGTTGTCACAAAGGGGCCGAGAGGCGGCTGGGCCGAGCACAGAGGGACAGATGGAGATGTGGCTGTGGTCAGAGAAGGAATCTTGGTGATGGTTTGAACGACAGACACTGGTCAAAGTCATGAATTTAAAAAATGCTATCGATTATATATGTGTATAATCGTTGATCCTTTACGTTTAAGACTGTTCCATTTCTCCATATATGTTAACTCTTTGCTTATATTCAAATGTATATCCTCTGTGAAAATGTTTTCCCTCCTTAATGAGTTCAGCATTTGTGTGTGTGACGAGAGGTGACAGCGGTGTCACCAGGTACTAACATGACAATAGCCCGCCGCATAAGCAGAGGAGCAACCATCTGCAAGCTGCGGCTCTGTGGAAAACACTCGCTGTTTAAGATGCAGAAAGCCTGCGTCTTTAGGAAGGTCGACGCTCTCCACCTCTCTCGCTTCTCTCCCGAGCGGCTAAACTAATGTGACAAACTGCTCTTGGGGCGTAGGCGACGGACGAGAGGAAGGTGAGGGCGAGAGGAGAAAATGATGAGGATGTTTAGGAGAGAGGGAGAAAAAGGAGCGTTTGATCAAAAGAAATGATGCTTATGAAATAGAGGGAAAAGAAGGCCGTTTCCTAGAACGCCACAAATAGGGGTTTCAGCGTTACACGTTGTTGATCAGATCCACACTGGGATTACATCATGGAGGCGAGCGCACGTGCTCACTGCTGATTTTCCATTCAGTGCATGCTAGTGGATACACTGACCTGGAAAGAGATAATCTGACCGGGCGCTAACTCCCGAGTGAGTGTGTGTGTGTGTGGACGTGTGTTACTCATGTTGTGGGGACATGAATCTGTTCACACAGTCACATTGTGGCTTGTGTGAATCTTTACATTTTAGGGTGAAGACATGGGTTAAGGTTATGGTTAGGATTAGTCTCCAGGAAATGAAGATGATGGAAACACAACTGTGTGTAAGGTTTTTCCCCCAACTTATAATGCAGAACTCTAACTTCCCATCAGGTATAAATGTGACTTTCTGCAGCCCTGTGATGTCCTCTTTCTCGCCTCAGTGCACACTTGGCAGCCAAATAAAGACACATGTTTCTTTCTTTCTCATTTCATTGCCTTTTTTCAGCTCACCTGTTTCTCTCTCTCTTTCATGTGCCTTTGCGCCGTACATAAAGCGTCTCCATACGTCCCTAAAACCGGGCCGTGCACAGATGGAAGGAACCATCATTAGCATAAAGAAAGAAGTTGTGGATCGCTTCGGTGATGGCTTGTGTGCCGGTGGCTGCACACGTTTGCAGTTTCCATCTTTCTACCTTGGTTTTTTTGTTTTGTTTGCAAGTTAAAATGGAGCATTATCTCTAGCTTTGGCAGCCTTACACACACACACACACGCGCACACACACACACCCTCACACACATGATCACATGCCAACACATGCAACATCTTTTGACCAAAGCCTTAACCCTGGCTATTGTTGACTTCCATTGGATCCCTCTGATCTGATGGCCAACACATGAAATCCACTTATGAACATGGAGATCAAATTGATTCACACGTTCTTTTTTTTTTTTTTTTTTTTGCTCACTTAGTGCCTGCACCAGCATCAAGACAATGTTACAAGCTAAATGGAGGATTTAATACAGTTTTATTGTTATTAAAATGGCTCTATGATCAACTTTACTGTTTCAGAGGCAACTTTCCAAAACATCTGTAAAAGAACGTGACCACAGTTGTTTGCATCCTATTCACTGTCTTTCTATTTCCTATTCTTTGAAGTCCCCATATTTCTAGTGGTCGTCTCCACCGCATAAAAGAAATTACACAAAGAAAGAAAGACATGCGTACAAAGCAAAGAATTAAAACTATATTCTTGATAAGCCATGTCGTTAAGTAGAAGAATAACTTTCAATATTAATATTCATCTATTTAGAGTCAGTGGGAGGATGAAATAAAGTGAGCTTTGAGAAAGTAAACAAAAGCCAAAAAGACATTTGCATTGGAATATTTAGTCCTCCAGACATCACTGGTAACATTTAATGAGAAAATCAATTTGTGGATATGTCATCTTGTTTTGTTGTTAATTAAATATGCATCTCTGAGAGCTTTGGCATTTTCTGGATTTGGAAAAAAAAAAAAAAAAAAAAGAAAAACATGCCCAATTTATTTAATTTCTTGCTCTGATGACATGATTGAATCACAGCGGCATTGAGGGAAAAACAGTGCTCCCACTGTTTCTGTCTCAGGCCTGTAGAAAGGTACATCATGTGCTTCAGCCTTCTCTTTCTGCTTCCCGGGCTCCCGTCCATTTCATTTGCACGTTTGTTCGCTCTGTATCTTGCTCAATTATTGAACGCCTTTGTGCTTGGACAGGCCTCCTGTTTCCTCGGCTGTTTATGTTGTGATATACCCTCTGCGCCTGCAGCCGCCTTTGCTTTTCCTGCAGGGCGGACGCAGGCGAGCTTCGGCTAGTGTTTGTGCGTGTTTGTTTGTGTGTGTGTGCATCTGTGTGTGCATGCCTCTCTCTGTGTGGTGTTAGCTCTCGAGAGCTAAAAGAAGATGCTGATTGGCGATAACCAGTGTGAATGACTAATTAGAGCTGGTGGCAGGCAGAGAGACTGCCTCTGCCACTTCACTGTGAATGGGCCTTTGATGGCGAATTCAAGCCCTCTGTGTTCAAATAACACATGTGCAACCACACACACACACACACACACGGATACTCATGCACATGAAGATGAAGGCGCATATTCAGCTATTGACCCATATTCATACAAACCCATGTCCAAGATCTGGCACACTTTGGTTTACATCAAGCCTGTTGTCAGGACCTATTTAGTCTCAATGGTTATCAGGTATATTCTCTTCTATGTTATTATCTGTAATTCAGATTCCTTGGCTGCATCTGAAATCACTCAATATTTACAACATGATGCACTATATTTACCCTCCACCATTTCATTTGAGTGGCCAAATCATGATTGGGTAACATTGATGCATTCATAATGGCCCCAAAAATTTCCCACAGTGGAACAAAAAAAGTTATGATGCCACACACACTTTCTGCTAACAGTCCCACAAAGCAATCAGTCACATTATATAAATACAGAAATTACTGTTGTGGGATTCGACAGCTGTCAGCAATTATGCAAAATAATGAATATTGATTAGTGGATGACACTCGATGTACCGCTCAAAGTAATGGATGAGGGGACGAGGGAGGGCCCTCAGTTTCCTCGTTAGAAGAGGAAGTAACCTATTCATACACACAATCATGACGAGAAGATCAGTTCTCTTTGACTCATGAGTTAGCAAATGGACTCATGAACAAACCCCCCAGTCACTCCGTCATTGCGTTTTGTGCTGGGTGGCTCACCGAACGAGTCACCACAGAGATTCGCCGAGTCAGAAGTTCACCTGGCTCAGAAGCAGGAGTTTGGATTCATTCCCGCATGCAAATTGGGTTAACTCGTTCCTCCTTATGAGTGATTATGAAGGATTTGTTCGTGAATCTGACATCACTACACACGATGCTTAATTACTCTGCTCCCCGCTGTGAGGTCCAGAGGATGTGTTAACTCTTTGCCCCTGGTAGCTGGTAGTGGTAGCCGGGCTCTTCTCGTGTTGAAGGATCAGTTCGCTGATGGACAGCAGCAGAGCATTGTGGACAGGCTGGTGTAAGCCCTGAATGTTGGATGGGCCTGAGCCATTCACACTTCTTGCTGACTGAAGCAACTTGATCCACTTTCCTTGCTCAGATGGTCTTAATCAATCCTGAGATTTGAATCTGTAACGTTCACAATCACAAGTGAGCTTCTCTGACCCTCTGCCATGTGCACCATGTATAATGTATGTCGTGGCTGTCCTGTCAGTTGTGCTGAAAGGAAATGACAGAGGATCGGTAGAAACAAATAAAGCCTTAAATAGCTGATCACTGACAAATTCTGCCTCAGATCGTCTCTTATGACATCCTTGTCGACATTGATCATTCATGTATTGATTGATTGTGAAATTGAGTTCGTGGGCAGTAGCTGAAAGCAGGGCAGATATGTAACACTTGGTGGGGGGGGGTGAGTTGGCAAGTGCTTGTGTGTTGCTCAGAGGTATCATGGCGCTACCATTGCCAAGATGAGGTATTCTACTGAAAAGGGGGCCACCGAGACTATTAATACATACATGCATAGTACTTGCATGCTTCCAACAAATGCATCTAAAGAAGTGACCTGAGCAAAAAAAAGTCTTAAAGGCACCATTATTACAAGAATTACTACATTTAACAATGAGATTTTAACATATGACAAGTGACTGCAGTGTGGATCAGTTGAAAGTGGGTGATTAGAGGCAATGCAATGAAAAACAGTTGGAACTTTTTACTTATTTGGATCTTGTTATCGCTCTCTCCTGCTCCCTCCTTTTCCCTTCCAGTGCCCTGCCGAACACACGCCCATCCCAAATCAGAGTCATGCACACGCAGCACTGCAAAAACCCAGCTGTTACACTGCTGCTGCTGCTGCTTCTGCTGCTCTACTTTGACAGCAGCATGCAATGCGTGGCTCACACTGCCCCCAGTAGGCTGAGGTGTGTAGTGCGTCTCAGCCTGACATGGCCAGCTGCAGCAGCAGCAGCAGCGGTGGCGGCAGCACTCGTGACTTCCCCCGCTGTGAGATGACGCAATGTGAGGCTAGACAATAGATATGCATACAATACACAACACAGATAGGGAGAGACAGAGATGTGACTGAAGAGCGTGATAAAGAGTTGATACTCTGTTATTTGTAAATTTTGTTTTCTGTTTTCCCACTTGAAAAGAAACTTTGGGTATGAAATGTGATTTACAGCAATAACAGAAAAAGGGTGAAATTATGATGATAGATAGATAGATAGATAGATAGATAGATAGATAGATTCAACATTTATACAATGCTCTGAAATTTGCATTCTGTATTCAAATAATTCCACTGGGCTGTATTAGGCACTCGGCTACATGGGGTGATAGATATGTCTGTGAATGAATAATAGCAAATAAACCTTTCAGCCGAGAAGATATTTATCATATGTGCATATTTCTAGTCACTAGACAATACTTTACACACACACCCACACACATACTTAGACACCAAATGTGACAGAGGAATGAAATTACCCTCACCATACCGCTTCCCAATCATCCTTTATCATATCAGCCTTCACTCATTCATCTGTTTGTGAGATGGCATGTGTGTGTGTGTGCTTGTACATCAATCTTTGTTGAGTTTCAGACCTCGGCTGTGAGGGCGTTCTGGCCGGTCCTCGCTTTCGGACAGAGCTTCAAAGAGCTGTTTGAGGGTTCACACTTGGTTTGAAGGCTTAGGTTAGGGTTAGGGTTAGGAGCTGAGGAATGCATTATGTCATTGAGGGTCCTCACAAGCAGGTAAGTACAAGTGTTTGTGTGATGTGTGTGTGTTAATGTGATATGACTTGGCTGGACTGGCTCACCACAATGCAATCCAACAGCCATGATCTGTGGCATCCATCAAACCACACACACACAAACACACACACACACAAACACACACACACACACATTTAGAGTACTTGCCATCTTGATCTGAGCGCAATCCAGGAGAGATTGCCAGAAGTAAAGGTCGAACTGCAATCACTCATAAGACACACATGCACACACTCACACAATCATACAGGCATGCACCTGCTCCTCAGCATGTATTAGAAAGGTAACAATAAATCTGGGCTTCCAGGACAAAGCACATTTACACCAGAGCTGAGCACACACACACACACACACACACACACACTCATCTCTACCCAAGACATGATAAGCTATTGTCCTACATGAATATAAATCCTGTCCTGTATCCTGTCCAAATGAGCCTCTGGTTGGATGTCATGCATCCATATAAACTGATCTAGTGAATTCAAAGCATGGTGAAATTGAAACGACTACTTATCTTATTTATCCCCCACGAAGGCATCAAACAGAAATAGTTACTGCAAAGTTTTCTCACCACAGGCTTCTCATGTTTTTGTGCCTCACAGATATCACACACAAAACTTACGCCATAAGAAAATTAATATCTTTAAAGCACAGGTAGACGTATTGGGAATCATTCAGTCTCTTGCCAAGAGTTAGATAAGGAGATCAATACCACTCTCATGTCTGTCTATTAAATATGATGCTACAGCAAGGAGCCGGTCGGCTTAGCTTAGCACAGAAACTGGAAAGGGCAGGAAACAGATATACAAAAATTGTTAGAATGACATGTTGTGGCTTTGCTGGGGGCTGGACTTTTTCCTATTCGGGCACATTGACTTCCTTGAGTCTCCAGTAACTGTCTGGGAAGCTCACAGAGGCGACAAATTCTTCTGAAAGTCACTGCTCTCAGCCAAGAAATAGTCCGGCACTGCACCTCCAATAAAACCACAACATGTTGTTTTAACACTCAGTTTTTTGTGCAGCAGATGGTTGAAGCTGCCTCGATGGGCAGTAGCCTCAGCGCTGATGAAGTGTGAATGAAGGCAATGAACATGCTCTGTGACCTCTGACCTAACAGAGGGCACACCAAAACGTCACTTTCCTTTGAGGTGATCAATAAGGCTTTATCATCTGGGTTAAGAACATTCCTCTATATACAATTAAAAAAAGAACCAATGTCAAATACAGATTTAAATCCGACCTCATGACCTTTGCACATGTGCTGTCTTCTTCTTAACTTTCCTGTCTTTCCTGTTTACTGAATACACTGAAACCAAATCTAGCAAAAAGAGAGAGAGGAAGGCAAAGGGACAACGTCACAGATAAAGGGAAAAAAGCGAGGCAAAGGGAAGATGTTGGCGCTGACAGACAGATGGCAAACAGTCGGGGGGGGGGTGCAGAAAAGAAGATAGATGTATCGAAAGTATGACAGAGATGGCTATAGATGAAGAGATGGTGTGGACGGTGGAGAAATACCGAGATGGTTTGTGTTGTTGTGCGAGGCGTGTGTGGTCATGCGAGTGTGTGTGCGCGAGTGTTCGCTGAGTCCTCTTATTTGAGAGTGATTAGTCAAAGCCCCGAGTTTGACACAATGAGATCAACCCAGCTGAGGAGAAGGCATACATTACTGTTCTAGGCCATCACACACACACACACACACACACACACATAAAGGCGTACATGCACAGAGGGAGAGACGCAACAGTGGCGCCCAAGCACACGAGGGGATGCAGGTGTTCTGTCAATCACATCCACACGCAAAATCGTGCGTTAGAATTCACACACTTCTTTCTGTGGTTGTGTGTTTCAACATCTTTTCTTCTCTGCCACCTTTCTGTCTCCCGGCGCTATCATTGCTCTCTTCCTCTCACTTTTTCCCCTCTTTCTCTCCACGTTTATCTGCTCATTTAACCCGCTCCTCCTTAACCTCCTCCGCCGCCGACTCGCTCCCGTGCTCCTGCTCCGTTTCCTCCTCGTCGGTTACCTGCAGAATCTGCCTCCTCCAATCTCACGTCATCCTTTTGTTTTCATCCGGGAGCAACATTTATCCTCCTCGCCCTCCCTCCTTCTATCAACACTTTCTCTCCTCCTCCTCCCCCCTTTTCCAAACCCCTCGACGACCTCCAATCGCACGCCCCCCCTCCTCTTGCCGCCCGTTGCTTATCCGAGTCAGTTTACCTAACCGCCTGCCTTTCTGTATTACTCTGAGGAATGAAGTACGAATGAAATTTCCGCCACTTTCTGTGTTTCCCTGCTCCTTCTTCTCGGTTTTCGTGCGTCTGCCTCTCTGCCTCCTCTCCCTGCCCGTCTCTCTTTTCTCTTATGTAAAGGTCACCATAGTGTGTGAAGTTCAAATTAAGTTCAAACCCTGCGGGTGCGAGTGCATGTTTGGTGTGTGGAACTGTGTGTGGTGGCTTCTTTTCCTGCATTTTTATAAATGCTAGAATTTCAAATTTGAAAGGTGTCAAAACATTTGACTACAAATCAAAATGTTTCGCTTCAAAAAAAACAGAATGTCCTTCGTTTGTCCATTCATCAAATTAATTGCAGCGTTCATGTCCTCAGCCTTTAACTCTCACTGATATACTTTTACTTTTTATGATGCTCTTTAATAGCTCATTTTTCGGCTTTAATTTCCCCTGTGATCTCGATTGGGAGGAAATCTGTTTAATGGGATATTTCCATACAACTCCACTAAGGGGAAAGTGGGATGCATGCTGCGAAAAAACAACAAAATAAATAAACCATAGTAGTGTGAGGGTGCAAGCAAGGCCATGCAAGGTGAGGCAGGTTCTTTCAGGGTCAACGTTATCAATCACTGCATCATTTGATTAGAGAAATTGATTTATTGACAGAACTGAAATGGGGATAAAACGCATATCGCACGCGACCTTAATAGATGTGTGATGTATGTGAGCCTGTGAAATTTGTGCATGTGTGTTTGTGTCTCAGTGCCACAGAAGGATGTATGGATTTTAGCTGCCTCACTGCCTAAGTGGGACACTCAAAATAGCTCCTCAGGCCTCGCATCAAGGACACAGCCTACTGTACGTAAATTACCGTGCGAGTGTGTGTCTGCTTCCGTGTGTGTTAGCCTGTGTGCAGTGCGTGCTCACGGTTGTGCATGGGAGCGTGTGTGCATTAATGCCAGTGCACCTGATATTATTTTGCATCAGGTGTTCCTCCACTGTCTCATGTCATTGCAGTCTGGCTCAAGTAATGCCCGAGCGTTCAACGAGCAGAAGATGCTTCATCAGACATAAATCAAGTGGACAATAGTAACAGATTGTCCTCATGGTATGGAGAGAGCAGAACATAAAGTTGCAACAGCACTGCAGCAAGCATGTGGAAAAAAAGGGAAATGAGAACAATCTACATTATTTATAGCTTTGGCCTGAGGTCTGGTTGCACAGGGAGTGAGGGTTACATATAGTCCACACAGTCACACCTGGGAGAGGCCCCGCTCGGCCACAGTTTTGTCCTGTAGGTTACAGAGCAGAGGCAGTGGAGCGGTCAGTCCCTTAGTGCATCACCAGCAGAGAAAATTGATACTTGGGCAATGAACGTTTTCTCGATCAACCCAAGAATTTAACCTTCAGCTGAACCTTCGTGGTTTGTTTCTCTGAGCGTCAGACTGATGTTGCAATCTTTTCGCTGTTCACCAGTTGCTGATATTGACTGCCTACGCTAATTTGTAATATGGATCAATTAACTTTGAAGGCCCAACTTCGGGTTTAATACTATCTTTGATTTGTATCCACAATAAAAATTTGGTGTGCGATCTGTTCTTGTCCTGCAGATTTGCCTAAAGGCCCAACACTGGAGGACATCCTGTATATAGACATATATCGGGGCATTTTTAATTAAGGTTTTAATTAACAGATAGATTTTTTTTTCTAAATCATTTGTTTTGTTTACTATTAAGAATCTGGTATGGCCTTAGGGGACACATCCACAGTACAGAACGTTGCATACAGGCAGTGACAGAGCGAGGTGGGGGGAAAAAAAAAATCATTAAATCAACTTTCCCAAATCAGCAACTCCTTTAAAAGTTGGAGTCCTTAAGGAGGAAGGTCAGGAGGGGTGAGCGGTCTGAGGTGCGTTCAGGTTACAGTCTCCCCTGGAGGCATGGGTTTAAATCCATCTTTCTGATGGATGACTTTTCTAAGTGCATTTTGTTGTCTCTACTTAGTTGCGTCTGATCTTTTTTTTTTTTTTTTTTTTTTTTTTAAAAGAAGAAGAAGATTCCTGGTTCACATAAGAGCACCCGTGGTGACTGGTAGTAACAGCAAACGCTTGTTGAGCAACTGGCGTCTCCGTCGAGCCGCTTTGCTTTAATAAAGAAGTAAGTCAATATATTTCCATTCAAGTGACACAATAAACCATGATACTATGTTTTGCCTCTTGAATGTTTTCAATATGAGGCATTGACTTTAGGATATCACAGTTGCATTAGCAATAACTTAATACACTTCTAACTCAGTGTGAAGACAGTCAGCAGTAAACTGGGAGGCTGACATCAATGAGATCAAATTAAAAACAGTAGCACTGGATTACATACAGTCATAGTTTCCTGTGAGTCCCTCGTGCATGTGATAGCAATTTGAGTCCACCACAAGAATGACGCACTCCACCACGAACAATAAAAGCTACCATATAGAGAGGTGAGTACAGGATGTAAATACATTGAATGCTGTCTGATTAAATGCTTGAATGCTTAATAGTATTGTGTCTGATTTCAAGAAAAACAGCTTCTTCTCTTTAAAAATGAATGAATGAAATCTAGAGGTTCCATCCCTCTCCAGCGATATCGTTCATGTGGATGAAGTCCAAAATAAAATTTAAATAAAAATAAAAGTTATTTTTATCTATATAACGGCTCAAAACAGATGTTACAAAGTGCATCACAAGACAATAAAAGCAAGATAAACTAAGTAATAATAAAAACAATAAGATAACAATTAAAACCAAGCAGCACAAAAATTATTGTTAAATGTTTTACTGCCTCTGTTTGAGCATTTGAACCATTTGAAGCATCATTTATCTACTTAAATAGACAGCTTCCATTGTTAGAAACTTTTAGTATACAATTAGAATTGGCTCTCTTGCACTGGCAGCACAGCAGGAAAAAAAAAAAATCTTGGCTCTTGTATTCATCCTACCTCCAACAAATAACACTGATTTATGTCTTTTGCGTGCTCAACCACTCTGGCCCATTGTTTTTGTGTTTGGAAGCAGTTTTAGTTCAGTCATCAGTGAAAGCTCATAAAAAAGGCAAAATATGTGGAGAGAACACAACAAATAAAAACAAATTCAGAGTTTGAGGGCTTGTGTGCATTATGTGAAAGTATGTGTGTGTGTGTGTGTGTGTGTGTGTGTTAAATTAGTGATGTAGAATATGCACAATGTACATGAGTTCTCAAAGTAGGCATGACTGAGCAGCTGGGCTCCACCGCTCTGCTCCAAATGCACTGACTGCCCTGAATTCATTCCTGTTTCTCTCACAATCCACCTCCTTCTGTCACACGCATGTCTGTGTAGGTGTGTGCATGTGCAGGTGTGTGCACATGTACATGCATCTCTTTTAGACTACTACAAGTAAAGCACAGTGAATTGGAATATTCATATTGCAGCTAAAGATTTTGACTGCGATGTTTTGTCATAGATGTGAAACCTTGTGTGGTGACATTTTCTCTGTGCTGGCATTTCTGTCTTTTGTCAGACAAAGAAAACATTCAATCATGATTGAATTGTGTGCAATTGAAATAACTTTCTGTTTTCCTTTTGTGGTGGGTCTGGTGTCGACTTGTCATTCGAATATAAAGTCTGGTGAAATTTAGAATCTACTATAGACAATGAATTTCACACTGTCGCTCTCTGGTGAGAAGCCAAAAAGTCTTGAATTTGAAGGAATATGTTGTGAGTTTATTCAGAGCTCAAGAGTTGAAAAATAAATACCTATATGAAAAAAAAAAATCAAGTTAGAAAAATTTAATATAGCCCAAAATCGCAAATTTGTCTCAAGAGGTTTTACAATCTGCACAACATACGACACCCTCTATCCTCAATTTGGATTCAAATCCAAACATCTGGAATGAGGCAGCGGCAGTCAGGGGAGGGAGAGAGAGAGAGGGAGAGAGAGAGAGAGGTCCCAGGATGGCAGATGGTCCTGCTCAGAGAAGCCTGAGTGAAAAGAGAGGACAAAGAGGAGAAACTTGGAAGAGAGACAGACTTGCAGTTTCGACACTTGTGTGCATGTGGGAAGCAAACAAAGGATTAAAGAGATGCTAGACTATACATTTGTTAAGATGGAGGAAGGAAAACAAACAAAGGGAAGCAAAGAACTGCAAAGATAGTATAAAAGTTAGTATGCAGTGATCTAAGGTGGAAGGCTGCAATGAGATCCAGGAAGAGAAGCACTGAGGTGATCCTGAATCCAGTAAGCAGAAGATCATTGATCACTTGAGTAAGTTTCAGAGGAGGGACAGGTTCTGAAAGCACACTGAAAAGGACGCAACTCTCTCTAGTACTTTTGAGAAGCTATGAGAAACTATGGATCAATGTGTGGTTTTATAAGTAGAGGTTTAACTACAGCAGTTGGGGAATGGTGTTGGTCATAAGTGATACCTTAATAATATTCAGCATTGTAAGTCCAAGAGATGTCCAGAAAAAAAAAGTCTAGGTAGGTAGGCCTCATTCATTTAGAAGCTACCACCAGCTTAGAAAACTTTCCAAGACTGATACTCTCAATATTTGTAAGAACAGGGACTATGTGGGATTCAACATAATGTCGCACTGCAGATTCTGCAGAAGTAGCTGCAGATGAGGAACTGAAACGATAAGAGAGTTTGGAAAATCAAAATAGTAGCAGTAATAGTAGCTGAATGTGATATGGACATAGAAACATTTTGCAAACGATGGACTGAAAGCAAACCACACATCTCAGACTCGGACCATACAGCTGTGTTGATGTCGGCTCTGTGAGCTGTGTGATAGCCAGACTTGCCCACAAGGCCCAGTGCATCCTGTGACATATGCAGGGGCGGTGATGTGAGGCGGGCCACTTCTGGTTCGACCGTGGCCCTGCTGCCTTTTACTCAAGTATAAAAAGGAATTAGCACAGTTGCGTGAAAACCTTGTTGAGCCTCATTTAATTCTCCATTTTATTCACACATATGAGCAGCAGATCCATTTTTCTTCTTCTTGTATTTGTTTTTTTCTTTGGTGCAAACAAATGTATAACAAATAATTTGAACCTTTTTTGGACAAACTCACTCAATGTATTTATTCTTTTCAGGATTAGCTGTTGGCTAGATGCGCTGTTGTATGTTTGTTTTTTTTTTGATTCAATAAGCTCGCAGGATCTGGCAGCTTTTCTTTTTTTCTCATAGTCACATGTCTAAACAAATCACAATTAACTAAAGTTACCAGTATTTATTTTTTTTCCATCTATCCTCTAAGGTGAAGTAAAAGTTACTGAGAAATATCTTTCTGATCCGCCTCCATATAAACTTAAACCCTTGTGCTGAGTGCCATTTTGCAGCCACTTAAATTACCCAAATAAAAATTTCAAAACACAGACACAAACAAGTTTTATGTAAATGCACCATTTTTAATATTGAGTGATGGGAGACACAGCTGAGAGGGAACTAAACTAACTAAACTGAAGTCCATGAGGCACAGATGACATTTATAGCTTTAGTAGCTTCTCATCACGCTCACATATTTTTACAGTCCGTCATTGATGCCGACATTTTATAGTTTATATCTCTGCATTAGCTTCAGTGAAGGCGACCTTAAATAATAAAGACGTCATTTTATATGTTTCACATTGCACTGACAAACAGCTTAAATGAAGGAAGTGTTAGTTTGCATTACTGTAACACCTGCAAGAGTCAAATGTAGTTTATAGACCAGGTGAATTAGATATAGTTGTCTCAAATAAAGGCCTGGTCTCTCTCAGCAGGTGAAATTCATTGAAAATATATAGAATTTGAGAATTTCCCGTAAATATTCAACAATTCAGGAAATCTACTCTGTTACAGATCAAACTTGCTGTACATGAAGGTACAACACACAAAAACAAGAGTCTGTAAGCAAATAAACAGCGAGCCATGTTTAATACATGACACCCACAGAGGAATGCAAAGCAAATGGATGTAACAGCAGCAAAATGCCAACATCGCTCACTGTAAGACGACAAGACAGACAAACAAAACGCGACGACGCACACATCACAGTAAAGTCACGCACACTTGCAGCCTCGCACACAAACATGGCAACGCGCCAAGATCGTACAGTAGACAGACACATGAAACAGGAGGAAGAATGCGTGAGCAAGATGTTGGGAAGCGCTCCGAGGCATGAATTCAGAGTTACATAATGCGTGTGTGTGTGTTAGACACAGTTAGACATAGGGTTCAGTGACTAATGTATGTTGTGTTGTGCGAGCAGTCAGGTGCCAGCTCGGCTCACACTGATGGGAATAGAAAGATCAGACAGGAGACAAAAGGCTAAAAACTCTGATAGATTGATGGTTGTAGGGTGAAAACGCGGTTATGTAATGCAATTCATATTTAAACTTTAAAATTCACTGTGTTCTCACCGCATGACTCAGTCTGATTCTTATTTCTCTAAAGGGAAGGTTGACGGGTTATTTTAATATTGCATTTTTAAGCTTGTCCAACGTGCATGTGCTTTTGAGTTTGTTGGTCCTGTATAAGTACTAAAAAATCATCATAAATGCTCGTTAACTTTTGTCAAAAAATCTTCTTTGTTGCTTTTTTCATTCATATAGCATCATAGAGCTGTAGGTCCTGATTGTCAAAGTATCAAATACTCTCACCATTTTGACTTGAAGATCAGGAATTTAGCCACTTACACGTCACTGATCAGCTGGTAAACCAGTCATAACAGACCCATGCTGTGCAGCTGAACATTGTAGAAATCCACATAACGTCTTTTGAAATTCTGGTAGTGACCCCAACGTTTCAAAACATTGCAAAATATGTCCAGGTGAAATAGTCATAGACATTTAGAACATTTCCCTTTTGATGGAAAGATGTGATATAGAATATGGGTTTGAATATTTCACTCAGTGTAAACATCATACAACTTCAATAAAGAGTTCATACTGGATATATGACAATGTAGAACTGGATGATTTCCGAACCCTAAAACAAAGACAGGGAACAGGCAAGAACAGTATGTTAAGGAATGTTTTTTTGAAAATGTATAGATGAAAAACTTTTTGATATTTGTGATTGTGATTTGTGAATGACTGCGTTGGAAATGGATGAAAGGGTGGTGGAAATGTATCAATGAACTACTAATACATAACAATTTCCCAAAGTAAGATGAGATATTGATTTGTGTTGGTTTAACACTCCAAATCCTCCCCAAACATTTAGTTGAATATTAAAGGAAAATAATTATATTTGAGAAGATGGAAGCAGATATTATTTTGGTAATTTTGCTTAAAAAGAGTTTTTCTGTTAATTGACAAATCGTCTCTGCTCAAACCAACAGAGTAGCTTCAGCGTGCATGGCTTGTGAGTATTGTACTTGGACTCGAGAAGATCCAAAGCTGCCCTTAAAAGGAAAATCACTATTGACTGTAAGTGCAACCACAATATAATCCTGTTCCAAAATAGAGCTGAGAAAGAACGGCTCCGTTTTAAGTGAGCTGTAGAGCTGAATTGGCCCCCCTCCCCTCCCTCAGTCTGAGAACTTGCTCTTTCCCCATCCATCTCCATCCACTAATACCAGTTCAGATGCTCATTTAGCCCGCAGACATTCAAACTTTTAATAATGTGAAGCAGTGGATTTACTGTCTGTGACTGCGAGCAGTAAATTTTTAATCTGAGCACCAGTAAAGTGGAGGCTTAGAATGGAGAGGTAGACTGTGTGGTGGTAAATGTGTCGGCAGAGTGGCAGAGCTCGCTTCTTTAATCAACTGTGTTGACCTCAGTTCAGTTCAGTCACACTGACAAAACCCATTAGCCAACACATGAACACAGACACATACACAACAACACACACACACACACACACACACACACTGGGTCTGCACAAGCTAGCATGCACACTTAAAGACATACAAACAAGGATACACTGTACAGAGAGACACAAGCCTACAGTATGTATGGACACACACACACACACACACACACACAGTGATTAAGGACATAACACTGGAGTCAGCAGAATCACTCTTTGGACACAAGAGGGGTGAGTCAGTAAGCCAAATACTACACACACACACACACACACACACACACACACACACATGCACACACACACACAGATGTATATATATATATATTACAGGGAAGGTTGAGTCAGAACAACCCAGGAGCCCCTGAGGTAAACTGAAGAAAATATTTGAACAAAGTGAATGTGATTCTATTGGGAGAAGCCATAAAGATTCCCTTTTGGTGTGTTTGTGTGTGGGTATGCATTTTGCACAGAGCATGTTTGTGTGTGTGCTTGTGGAGGTGTGTGCTTCTCAAACAACACACTTATTCTTTTAAAGAAAGAAACTTTACTCATGACGACAGCGACCGAAGAAATTGTCCGACGTGACGACGGTTCATATCATGAATAATCACCTGGGGCAAAGTGTAAATGTGGACCTCATATGCAGTCTGTGCTAACATATAGTAGTATGTATTAGTGTGTGTGTGTGTGTGTCCCTTAATTGTACCCAGTGCATTCGTACTATATCAGACCCCTGTGTGCTCCTTGCTGGCATTTTGCTGGTATTTGGAGAGGTCATGCATAATCAACTCAGCCCACTGACCAAATGTGTGTGTGTGTGTGTGTATACACTGTATGTGTGTGTGCTTTTCCTACAGGGATACATGCTTTTGTGTGTCTACCTTCAAGTGTTTGTTTAAATAAAAGCAAATGAAGAGAAGGGAGAGTGAAGTAGCGTGGACACTTGCACTATTTTGGAAATGTGTCATGATGTCAGGTGGGATTAATGTGGATTCATCAGGTGTTTGCTGTTGATGTTAATCTGCATTTAAATCCATGTTTTTCTCACATGTGGCCAAAATGAAAAATGTAAATACCATGTTAAAAAACATGCAACCTCTCAATCCAGAATTTTTGCTTTTAGATTGACAAGAAGACGGATTTGGCCACAAGCACATTAAAGCCATTTCTCATATAGAAAAAAATATTTTTGTTCAGTTATGAAAACTTACTTTTTTTTTTTTTTTTAAATTGCCAAGATAGAAGCACCAATGCTCAAATCCATTTTCTCCTTCTCAGAAATCTCCAGGAAGCAGAAGCAGAAGAGGCAAGTTGACGGCCAATTGGCATAATAGTGAAAATTTCACCCCTTCAATATAAAATAAATCTTGAAGCATCGGAGTGGATTTGTCCTCGAACTCGGCTTCTCCTCTCTACAACCACTTGACTGAGTTTTGTGAAGACTGCCGCAGCTGTGTTTAGGATGTCGCAGAGCTGGTTTCTGCCTCGGCTAATGACGCGTCATTTGTGATCCTAGACGATCTCTCGACTAATCAGTGGCAGAAATATAGCATGTACAACACGGAGGAGCAGCAGAGGTCTATAAAAAGCTCGACGGCGGTGAGCTCTCGCTGCCTCCTCGCGACTCCCACTGCAAACATCAAATGACTGATAAACAAACAAGTGCACAGCTCAGGAAAAATAACTGCGAGTATTTAGTGAAAGATATTTATAACTGCTCTGGAGGCTACCTCGTGGAGCTTGGCGTTTACTCCCCTATAAACTCACTTCTTCACATTTAACAGGCTGCAGATTGTCCACAAGGGGGAACCATTAAGGTTTTACAGCCAAAGCAGCTGCAGTCAATATTTCAGCAACCAAAACAGAGCTAAAAGAGATTGAATGCTGAAGTTTGCTCTGTGACTGCTGAGTGTGTAAATAAGCAGAAGTTTCACCATATCATCCTTTTCTGATCATAATACAGTATGTTGTCTTGTTCACAGCTTCTCTCCACTGCCCCCAAGTGGCCAAAAAAAGCTACTTCAGATTTATGACATCTTTTAACGTCTTTCACCCCGTGTGGGACTGAGCATTAGAGAATGTCAATCTCGGCATCTCAGCAAAGTGGAACTATCTAAAGGTCAATTGTGAGGTCATGCAGAAAATTATAAACACATTCATCAAAACGAAAGTAGCTCTTTTTGCGACTCAACAATGTAAAGCTGCAGGTGTTTGTGCAGGTGATTTGGGACTTCCTATTCTACAAGATATAAAGTTTTGACTCTGTGAGATATTTATATTTTAAAAAATGCTAACAAACCATTACATGTCCCAAAATGCACACAGTGAGTGTGTATTTCTGTTTGTTTTGGTCTTTTTTGCAGAAGCTAAATGTGTAAAATTCAACTGTGTTGCAGTGGATTGTGTTTTTTTTTTTTTTAACTGAGTGTGTGAATATGTGTTTGAGTGTGTGTTGTTAAGGAACATCTGAGTGTGTGCATGTGTGTGTGTGTTTTGCAGATGGCTAGAGGAACCGGCAGCCAGTGGCGGTGTCAGAAAGCATCTCATCAGGGATGGGCTGGAATAAGAGAGGGAGGAAGGGAAGAAAAGAAAACAGAGGGGTAGGGAAGAAGGAGGCGTTGCAGGGTGGAGCGCGGTGCATCCTCCTCGTCCGCTTCCTACATCCTTCATTTCTTCCTGCTTCCTTTCACTTGCTTGCTATCTCCTCCAAGTGCGCATCTGCTTTTATTATAGGAAAAGAACTTTCTTCGCTCCCTCATTTTCAGTCCTGTCTTGTTTCCCGTTGCTTTTCTTTATTATCATGACAAATGCTCAGCTATTCCACTGTGTTCACTTAAGGCTCCGGACAAAACAAATGTAGAATTGTAAATGTCTTCTGTTTGTTCTCCATCGGACTATAATAACATCAAGCTCAGCTTCTTGCCCCCCGGCTACAATTTCTGTTTTTGGGGAACCGAAGCAGAACACAGCCGAGCTCGGCTCCTGTGTGCGTGTATACGTTATGCGCACATCCAGCTCCCTGATGACCCGACCAATCAGCTCAACTTTTCAACTTCGGACAGAAAACTTTGTATAAGCAGCGGTTGGCCATAGGGAGGGAGGGAGGACGGGGAATGAGGTGGGAGGACAACAGAGATGAAAGGATGAGACAGAAAAGTGAGGGAAAGAGGCAGGAGAGAGCAACAGTGGAAAGAGCGCTCGGAGGTAGAGAAAGGGAGAGTGAGGCAAACAGAGACGGTAAAGTGAGGAGAACCCGAGGTTAGGGGATGGAAAGGATCTGAGAATAACGAAGGCTGAAGGAGGAGAGGGGAGTTAAAGGTGGTGTGGGCAAAAGAAAAAAAGCAAACAGCGAGAAAAAAGGGACTATGATCAGTTCATTATTCATTCTGTGCTCGTGTCTCTGTCTTTGTTTGCCGTCTGTCTGTCACATCCCTGTTTGTCCGCCTTAGTCTTTCTACTCGTCTACCTATAGTCTTTCAGTTCCTTTTCAATGCTGATGTAACATTAGGCTATCTTATTGCCAATTTCAAAAATTACACATCTTATTAAGGAAACCGGTCGCTGTTGGTGAGTTTCCATTATCTGGCGAGTCATTATGTAATTATATTATTAATGTCATATCCATTATAATTATAATAACTCAAGAGGTGAGCTGCAAGTCTTTCTCTGTTGTCCTTGTGCATTTAAAGGCTTAGTCATAGTAGGACAGAAGGTGCCTTTCATTACATTATTATCTAATTATGATCATAAAAAGGCTTTGTATGTGAATGCAAAGACCTTTACCTTGGCGTGTTTTAACTACATGTTGACAATGTGGAACAACACCCAAAGTTAGCAAGGCAACAATCTGGACCACATACACTTCACTCATACACTTATTTACTGTAGGGGCATCTGTACAGTCTAATGCAATCCAACACAAGGGGTTTCTAATATTTTGTCCACCCAACTTAGAGGGGAACAGAATATTCAAAACACCTTTAAATATAAAAACCATATTTCAGTATAACATTGGTTGAGTTGAATCAACACCTTTTCTAACACAACATCACCGTAAACTAAATCTTCAGACTTAAGTTAGAGGAAGCGGCTCTTAAACATTGCTGTCAGCTCTCTATCAAATGTGGATTTGAACTATCGTCTGGAAAATAAATGAAGAGCAACTTGAAACTGCAGAGCATTAATACCTGCAGTGAGAGCGCAGCCTTATAATCAATTTACAAATTGGTCCATCAGTTTAGATTGAGCTTTTAAATTTGCCTAAAACATTCTCGCCTCATCCTCGAGTTTCCTACATTACTTTTGAGTCCCATATAATTGCATGCTTACAAAAATGCTCATTTGGAGCCGAGCATGGATTTTAATCTCTTTCCTTGACATCTGTAACTTTTCAGTAATATCTTATCACGGCGACTGTCGGAGCCTCATCAGAGTCACGCAGCAGCACCAGATCACTGAAACCCAACACCGGATTTTTTTTGTATTCTGGAGGTTGAGCTACAGTCTGATTAGGACAATTTATCAGTTCAAACTTTAAAAAAACAGATGAAAACATTTATTTATTTGGATAAATGATTTTATCACAAAGATCCCCCTCCTGATTTTCCTGTGAAAAGTCAAAATCAATCAGAAAGCAGAATTTTGGATTGATTATGATTGATGTGCAGAAAGAGACAACATCATTTGAACTACAGCGTTTTGGCATAAATCCGATTTGATTTCTTCTCAGGATGATTTCTGATTAAAGCGTTTTGTTGTTTTCTCCAGATCGCGCCTCGTTGCCACATTTGCATCTATATGGGTTTATGGATGAGGACTGGGAGTCATTATTCCTCAGATCCAGATGAAAGGCTCACACTCCAAACTTTGATAAATATTTAAGTAGGGCAATATGGACTTAATCATCTTTAATCATTTTAATCAGTTTTATAGTCTGACTTTGTTATCTTTATGTCATCTATACCTCTCTGTACCAATCTGTTTCTTCTCTCTTCATCTCTCTGTGTGTCCCTTTGTTTTCCCTCTGTCTTTCTCTCTCCCTCTGTCATCCTGGTTTTCTCCTTCTGTCAGTCCCGCTGTCAATGCGGTGCACTTTCTGACATGCTACGTGTGTGTGTGTGTGTGTGTGTGTGTGTGTTTGTGTGTGTGTGTAGACATCAAAATAGGTTATATTTGAAAGAGTCACATTTTGTATTCAAACCCTGAGGGGCTGTGTGTCCTTCTACCAAAGGAGGAATGTGCAAACCCATGATCAGGCCCCGAGTTAACAGACAAGCCAAAGCTGAGATTCGCATGAACAATCGATAACAACCCTCTTGTGCAAACACACGCTTTCAATCTTAAACACGTACAAACTCCCAAGAGAGAATCGCGCTAAGCAGTCAACTTGCGCTGTCAGCGAGCCGACAGAAAGATGGGCGAAGGTGATAAAATGGCCGACATTACCACCTGTCAGCCTCTGTCTCCTCCTCTTTCACACACACACACACACACACACAGACAGACAGGTGAACCTAACACATGCACAGGTGCGCTCACAAGCCGAGTCTAGGAGTGACCTCCCTCTGCTGATCACACTTCCAAAACTTGCAGAGTCTGGCTGTCAGCAAGAGCCACTGGGATTAACACTGAGCAGGAAGCAGGAAGTAGAAAAACATGAATCATTCCTGCTGCACTCGGTGACAGGCTTATTATCATGAAGTATTATGTATTCAGCAGAAAACATTTATTAGTAGTATAGTATAATAGCAGGGAGAAGGATCCACCTGTTGACTTCCTCCCAGGTCTGTGAGCCAATAAGAAGAGGGGACACAAAAGTACAAAAGTAATCAGGTCGAAGAAAGACGCACAAAGAGTGAAATGATCAAGCATTATAAGATAAAATTTAAAAAGATACCAAATGAAGAAGCCGGTCAAGTTCATGGTTGTGCACTTGTCGCTCACCTTGATGAGCCGCCATCTAGCGCGAGGTGGAGGGACCCGGCATGCAATCTGCAATAAAAGACCAAAAGAACAATGCTCGTGTTTATCATGTTTTGAAATGGCTTTTGTCTCTGCTTGCCTCCGTTGCTGTCATTTGTTTTGCTCCGCTGATTTGAAGCCTCCTGCTTGCCTGCCATTACAGACAGGCGCGAGTATTCACAGCATCGCAGAAGCACTCAGATTGATAATGGTGTGTTTTATATTCTTATTTAGTGTGAAAAGTATCAGGCGCTGGTCTGTCGTCCTGCATCTTAAGATGAAAACATTTCTTATTCGCTTTCACTGCAGACGTTTTTTCAGCATGTCCTCGATCTGTGGCCTCCACGTCTGGATGTTGATGGCACAGTACTGTATCAAGGACCAGAGAGGAGGGAGAAACCAGAGAGAGCAATCACCCTTCATCCTTTACGTCTTCGGTCTGTAGATCCCGACGAGCTGTGAGTGCTGAAACGCAGCCCTCTGCAAACGGCAACCTCAGGTTAGTTTTCTGTTTGAGCACAAATGAGTCCTCCCAAGCGTAATTTTATGGATTTAAAGAACAGCGACAGCTCGCCGTGTTTCCGCCCTTTTCTAACTTTTAAGCTTGAATTCTCCAGACCTCTGTAAACTTGGCTATGCAAGATTAATTTAGGCCAAACCGCATCCATGTTTTATTCAGCTGTACTTTCTTTTTTCTTCACCCCCCCAACACAATAGTTTAAGTGTGATAAATGGTGTTTCAAGTTTAGAGGAGATTAAAAATGGAAATAAAACAGTTGTGAGGAATATTGACATTCCCACAACGATCAGCGGCTGTTTTTAGAAATGAAGCGGTTCAGACGTGGACACTGCCTCTTTTGGGGGGGTGTATTTTTTTAGCGTCTCAGGTATTTATTTTCTCTGTCTTATTTCAGATTTTAAAGCCGTATCGGATATGTAGTTATTTTATTTTATGCTCGGCCCGATTTCTACTTCTCTATCTGGTCTTTTTTTTTTAGCGGTGACAGCGATTTTGTCTCATTAAAAAAAAAAAACCTCACACCATCTCCCAGGCTGACATTTACACGGGTGACACTGAATCTATATACAATGAGCAAAACCTGATGCTGATCCAACATGTATGTTGAGAAGTGGGTCAGTACAGGGATATTTTAGACTTTTTACCTTTCCTGCCTGCAAGCTATGCAATGTTGTAAGTAATGTGCAACCGTGCATGCTGCCATACTTTTACTCTAGTGAAAATGTTTTGCCTCATTATTATTATTCTGGCTCTTTGGGGCATTTTTAATGATCTTTGGTAAATTCAGGCCCAGATGTGTAATGTGTGTCATTTTTACCACTTTAGGTAAAATATGTTTTCAGTCTTTACATAAGTGAAATTTGTTTGTCACACAAACTTTTTTCTGTACTTTTTGTCAGTCAGTCAAATGTTGCTGAGGTCTTGAACAAAGGAGAAACATTTCAGCTCCGAGTTTCTTATGTCAGTACATTCTCAAATGAAATCCTGCTGAGAATGGATTTAGGTCAATTCATTAATAACTCTTAAAATCTGAGCTAGGAGTGTTTTAAGTCCCAGTTTAATTTTGAGTGCAAGTGATTCCGAGATGTTTGATAAATAGTGGGCCAAGATCTAAGTCGGACACAGGAGACGCTGCCTAGAATCTTCTTCTGCGTTACGCTCCCAGTCAGGCTCTGATGCTTCCCAGAGCGTAATGTAAAGAGTTTTTGAACAGAACAGCAGAACATTGCCTACATGTTACTAAGACGTGTTCTGTCTGTTCCTATCTCACGCCTCGCTGTCGCCTATATGTTTCCACTCTGAAATATAGATTGGCCGGCTCATTGAAGTGTGCCGTACAAGCTGTTGGCTAGTGGCTGCAGAGGGGGAACGACGGAGAAACCTGCAAGGGCAAGCTGGGAGAGGCGAATGTGGGAGGGAGACAGAGGAGGAGGGGGTGAAGTCCATCATCTATTGCCAGCATTTTAACCAGTGGGTGACCTGTAGGGAGGAAGAGTTGCTCAGTCATGCCAAATAGTGTCTGGAAGGAACTGATTGTGCCTTAATGATGTTGTATGTCACATATAGCATGTAGTGGGGGGGGTTACATATGATCAACTTTCAAAGTTGCAAAGTTTTCTCACAAGAAAAATCATTTAGTTGTATTGTTTGAAGCCGACATGTCTTTCTGAAAGTAAAACAGAAAAAAAGACTTATATTTTATGCTGTATATATACATTAGTGAAAACATTAGATGAGGATGGATTTTTTTTTTTTAAAGTCACTTCCATTAATGTGCTCTACAACTTGTCATCTGTTGTTATGAATGACAGTCACTGGCCCTGCCCCTCTATAGAGGTGACCCTCCTGTTGTCAGACGGAGCAAAGACGCTCCTTCAAGAGCTTTGACAACTCTGTGCGCCTGCTGGGTTTCTTGCTTTTTGCAGGACTGGTGATGTAGTTAGGGGTAAATTTGAAATCTGTGGCTGCATCCAGGCCTGCATCAAAACAAAAGTATGACTGGTTGCACTTGCATGTGAAGTGTTCAATGTCTAAAGGAGATGCAGATATAATACCCACAGTCTGCAGGACATGCTGGCTCCTTCAGGGTTGTAACAAAACAATCCGCAAAGGTTCTGTTGTAGCAGCTGTTCTCAATCAGCTGTAGTCACATTCTCCAATTAGCAGCCATCAGTCTGCTCAATCAGATGCGGTCGTCGTTTTTCAGCTGATGGCAGGAAGCAGGAAGCACTGTGACACAGATGAAGGCCAGACAACCGAGAACGTTGTCTTCTGTAAATAAAGTGACTTCTTGTCATTAAGTGCAGTAGTTAGTAAGACTCATCTAAAACTTCAGTAGCATTGCTTCTTCTGTAGTAATTAGTTTAAACAGCATCGCCATCCAGTGTCAATGTGTGCGCACCAGACTGCGTCGCAAAATTTAAACAAGACTTGCAAAAGTGCAGCAGATTTTCAGAGGAACATAGTTTATAAGAACAGTTAAATCCTTCGAGATAGAGTAGCAAACAAATCCTGCTGTTGAAAGTGATGCATCCATCTAATCTGTTGCTCATCTGACTCTGGATCTGTGTCTGAAATGAGCTCAGACTTCATTCCCTGAGCAACATCTTTCAGCTTTTCTTCTTGGATCCCAATCCAAACAAGATCACCTTCCCAGCTTTCTGTTCTCCATGACTTTTTTACCCTCGCAGGAGGCAGCAGCTTGCTCCCTATTCAGATGTGGCAATCCACCATTTTACAACTACTGTGGGTTCAGAATTGAGGGGTGCTGACTCTCATGACTTCCCACTGAGCTGCAAACCAAACTGAAGGTCACAGCTCAATAAAGCTGGCTGAACTACAGCATCAGCAAAAAGCAGGTCACCAGACTGTCCTCTGCTCTGCCAGGCCTTGAGATCCTGACCATGAAAAGTGAAAGTCCAACACCTCCAAGAAATATGCTTGACCTTCTACTGAGGATGCAAACGCAGGTCTTGATGGTGCTACACAAAGACTACACCAGCATTTCATGTCCTCAGTGAAAGTAACAGCAGAGAAGTAGGGCAATTTCACAAAACATCAACCGCCTTCATGAGTGACTATCATGCGAGGCTGTGGCTATTTCTGGCTCCTGTGGTATCATTAATTCATCACACATGTGCCTGTAAACTATCAACAGCAGTGATACCTCAGGCATCATCAAAGATCAGAGAGGATAACCAATTTCATAAAAAATCTATGTAACACATGAAAAACGGTCAAATCAAAAGAATTAAATGAAAATGATGTTACGGTGGAAAACTCCCCTGCAGGAGTTTTATAAAACTAATATGTATAAATTGTACACTCACAGGTTGATGACAGTGAGCGACCATGCAAGGTCCATTGGGAGCAATCTGGGGTTCAGTGTCTCGCCCAAGGACACTTTGACACGTGGACGGGAGGAGCCCGGCATCGAACCGCCAATCAGCAGACAGCTGGCTCTACCTTCTGATGTGTGTGTGTGTGTGTGTGTGTGTGTGTGTGTGTGTGTGTGTGTGTGTGAGAGAGAGAGAGAGAGAGAGTGAGTGTATCTTCCACGCATGTTTGAAAGTGGACCTGCATCTGATCAAGTGACGCATCACACATGCACGATCACACCCAAACACGCCCGCAACAACATCCTATTGTGGCGCGAGCGTCTTTTATTTATCCTTATTTGAGATCATCACTTGTGACCTACTTGAGAGTGAAACTCCTGCTCCTGCTGTGACGCGCGGTTAAAAATAACTCTGAGGAGAAAACACATACACACACAGCTACTGTACGCTCAGACGCACACACACACACACACACCGAAACACGTGCACGCTCAAATCCAAATATAAACTCACAAACAGAAAATCCTCATGCTTACAAACACACACACACACACTGTTCATCCGCACTGCTGACAACAGTGATTCCCTAAACAACATCAGACACACACACACACGTCATATTGTATACACACACACAGCACATACATAAGTGAAGGGTACATTCACACATAGCTTATATAGACAGACAAATATGCAAACACACACGGATGCATGCAAACATGAACACACACCATCAAGTGTTCTCACGCTGGGAAACGCAATGTCACTCTCTCGCTGTTGTGTCAACCTTTGTTTGTCTCTCCTTGCACTCCTCTATCACTCTATTCTTCTTCTCTCTTGTCCTCCAACTGTGCATCCCTTCATCCCTGACCCTGTTATCTTCTGGAGCATCTCAAAGAGACGGAGGGAGGAGGAGGAGGAGGAGGAGTGGGAGGAGGAAGAGGGGAAAAATCTGTGGTCTTCTCTTCCTCTCTCGCTCCTCTCTTCCTTGCTTTCTCCTCTTTCCCTCCTTCCCTTTCTTTTCCTTCATTCATTCTGGCTTTTGCCGTCACAAAAACACTCTCGGAGGATTCGCTTTACACCTTACATTTGGCATTTAATGCCGCACGGCTGCACACGTGCGTACAGCGCACGCACGCACAAACGCACAACACGCACAGGGAGCTGGTGTGACAAGCATATAAATGCGGTGCTTTGAACCAGATGATCTTCTATAGTTAGCGAGCTGTTTGAAGAGGCAAATCAGCCGATGTAAGTACACTGAGAGATAAAGAGAAAGGCAGAAAATGAAAGAGAGGAGATGGAGGGAGCTCTCGACAAGTCTAAAGAAAAGTCAGGTCCCTGCATCATTCGCATTCCTCCTCCGCCCCCTTTCTTCCTCTCTCCGTTTCACTCTCGCTGTCTTTGCTCTCTTTCTACTGCAAGGTCATTAACTTACACTTGGGGGGGGGTGGTGGCAGTAAGGATGAGGACAGGGAGGAGGGGAAAAAAAGCAGAGTTTGACTTGGTCTGGCAAGGACATGAAGCAAGCAGCAAAGTGGTCTGTGGGTAAAGAGATGCAGCACAGGGAAATGAAAAGGCACAGGCAGCGAAGGGATGGAAGTCACTTGTACATGTAACTCGCCATTAACTAGGCAAAGCCACAAATTATTTCATAGCATGACATGTATGATCTTTTTGGGAAAATTCAAACTTCATGTATAGAGAAAACCTGTAAAGAACTGATTTTGTGATCACTTTAAACTTTTGATGCAAGGGGTCAGGAGGTCACCTCAAAGCACTTCTGAATTTCACTGACACACAACAATGTGTAGAGCTACATTAAACATTTTAGAGCCACTATGTGTAGAATTTTCATACAAATGCAGCATTTTCTCTTTAGATTATTCTGATGGCACAAGGTTTGGGAAATAAAAACGACAGCACCCCAAAGTTGCAGATTTTCAAATTGTACATGAAATGAGTTTGAATCTTTTAGATTTTCAAGAAAATGAACCCCATTTCTCATATTATCATATTATTTGTGGTCTGTGTTTTTCAATCTAATATCTAATCTAATAATGTATTCAATTCAATTTCCATTCATTTTTATTTATATTGCACCAAATCTCAACAGAAGTTATTTCAGGGCACTTGTCATGTAGAGCAGGACCAGACCGTACTCCCAACAATTCCCATCATGAGCAAACACTTGGCGACAATGGCGAGGAAACACTCCCTTTTAAAGGCAGAAACATCAAGCAGAACAGGGCTCTGGGTGGCGGCCATCTACCTTGACCAGTTGGGTTAGGATAGAGAGGGAGAGAGAGAGACTATATACTAGTTTTCATTTTTGAAAAGTGGCGGGGTCCGCCAATCCAGAGTTACTGTTTACCTCAGTGTTTACTTTTCACTCTTCTACAGCCATGTCAGAGCTGTAAAATGTTACAGTTATCGCAAAATAAATATTTCCCACTGCTACAACCATTCATAAAAAATGTATCTCCAAAACAAGACAACTGTCACTTTCATTATTTTTTTCTCGGCAGATAATTTGTAAGTACTGCAGGGGTGAGAAGAAGCAGCCAAAGTGAGCTGATGAAGCGTTGCAGGTGACAGGTAAGGTAACCAATCTTAAAGGCCCAGACTCTGTGGTCTCAGTTGTCTGTAATCAGAACGTGGGTTTGGATTGAACAGTTGGTCACATCTGTCTCCAACTGGATGCCAGAAGAAAAAAAATCTAAACATTTTCCCAGACAGGTGTTTTGAGGCAACCATGAAAAGCTGCCAGATTGTAAGTGAACAGAACTGACGCTTGAAGACAATGGCTGCACTGGGTAATTAACTATGACGTGTGTCTAGTATGTTTCAACCTGGACTTCCTTCATTATCACTTTCATGCTTGGAACGGCGAATGTTCACAGAGGCTGAATTTTAAATCACTCAAACAAAGGACGTGAGCGTTTCCCACAGGTGGAGGATTTGTTCGTTGTGGTCAAAGCAGGGTTAAAACTGAACACCCGGCATCAAAGCAGCAACAAGAGTTTCACGTCAATGTACCATTTAGGCAGATATTTGCCTCTTTTTTTGATGTTACTGAAATAGAAATATTATTGCATCAATCCATTAATGAACACAGTTAATGACTCCATATGTGATTATCACAGCCAGAGGAACAGGGCTGATTCAAAGCGCTGTAATCACGCAGCCGCAGTATCCCATTATATGGCGCATGTAGATCCGCGGTAACGTTTTTAGCGAGCGATTGCTCTCTGTGTACCATTATCGAGCGTAAACAGAGACAGATAAACACGGCACATTCACTGTGTCATGTTGGAGATCGTTTTATGAGGAACCCCGTCAGCGCGCAGAGCTCGAACTGCAAAGGCAATTTAGAGTCTTCGTTCCCATTTAGCTCTTTATCAAACAGCACCCACACACATTCACACACACACACACACACATTCACATATGCACAGTCACACACATTAAGATCCTATTCAGAATGATTGGCCATTATGCTGTAATAGCAGATTACACAGTAACGGTAAAGGAATAAAACTGTCAGCATTATTCATGTACACATGCCTATTATGTAAACATGCACACACACACAGAAGTCTAACAGTCACATCTTTGCACACTTATACAGACTATTATGTGCACGTGCAAAGAGGTGTATTGTGTACTGCATACACCACATACACATACTGTACACACACACACACATTCATATACATGGGGAACAACAGCAGATGGCTGAGTGACCCTGAGGTTTTGTCCCTGCGACAGTTTGCTTGACATTCTGGACACAGTTGTCACTTAGACTTAGAAGCAGTTCTGCTCCCCATCTCACAAACACACACACACACAGCCATACTGTACATGTAGAATCACAGATGCACAAACAAAAAATGAGCGTGCACGCAGAAAGAAACGGCGTGCGCGGTGTCCTCAGAGGACCTCAGAATTACTTTTTTGGCTCGGCTGTCGTCAGTCCCGTTAAGCTGCAGTATATCTGAGCAAAAACATAAAATGCACTTGAGGCAGAAGTTTACTTCCCCCTTAAATGCAAATTTTAGGGTAATTTTTCCCGCCAGCTTCACCATTAACATTAAGCTCTGAACAATGTATCACTTGAAATGTTCTTCATTTAGCTTCAACCTGGGGCTTTTTTGACAAGACATTCTAACTTAAACATAGGTTCAAATAAAATAAAAATATAATGATGTCTATCTATCTATAAGGTGTGTGTGTGTGTGTGTGTGCGTGCCCATATTTCACAGGGGCTACAGGGGTGATAATTGCAGGTAATTTTCTAAAAGCTGTTATGATGTGACACTTCATAAATGAATCTATAGTGAGCAACACACACACAGAAAGGTTTAATAAGGAGGAAATGTTCATTCCATGCTCCACTCTACATGAAGACCTTCATGCATCAGTATTTAGTGGCTGTTTTGTTATTGTATAATAGATAACCTTTTCTGTACACACACAAATCACAGGTAGAAACACAGACTGACACGACATGTTGCACCATCACACTTTCATTCAGTAACATATAGAAAAGGATGGAACAAAAAAGCTGCACCACTGAAAAAGTTGACTACTTGGAGACTTTTCTACATGCGGCTGCAAACTTTGCAGAAGTTTAAGAAATCTATGCAATAAATGAAAAATGAATTCATTAATTGCTCTTCAAGCTAATCACAGAGATGATCTTCTTCCTCGTAGTCTTCCGTAAAAGACAGAGCTTTGATGATAATGAGATTTTTACGATTTCAAGATTGGAGCGATGCTTAATGCTTCATGTGAAGGCGTTGAGATGCTCATTTGCTAAAACGAATGCTGTTAAGTCTATTAGGTGCTATGTCAAACAATGATTCTCTTTGCAATGTCGCTGTGATTCTTGACAGATTCTTGTGATTATTTTATTCGTGTTGCTCGCTTTTGACTACAGCAATAAGTTTCCAGCAGTGATGAGATTCTCCAAAATGTGTTTAGGTTATGTGGATGACGATTTTTGTTGCACAACCAGTCTCAAAAAATGTTGGTTTGAATGTTGTTGAATGTTTCTTGTGTGTGTGCGAGTCAACGCTAAAACAATGACAGGAATAAGACGAGGGAGACGACGGCAAATCATAGAGGGAAATCAGACAAAGGCGTGGGAGGAGAGGACAGGAAGACATGTGAGAGAAAGATGTGGAGGCAGCGAGAGGTGGACGTCACACCAGCTTTTGACAGATGTTGTCACTAAAAAGATGCAAACTGTGGTTACATGGACAATATTTCTTTAACCCGGTTGAAATCATTTTGATTAGAGATTCAAACTTAACTGTTTACATGGATGCTCAATAAAGTGATCAGATAAGATTTGTGGGTTCACATGCCCCAGAGCTTTATTTTAATAAACTTTTTAATTTGTCAAAAATTAATATAATATTTTTGACATGATAAAGCAGCAAATATTTTAACTTTTATAGATGGTTTATCAGCTATTGGGTGAAAATGTTTTGTCACAATAACAGACAAGTTGATATTTTCTATTCTGCATATTTACTTACTAACATTGTAAAGTGGTGTTGTCATGCTGTACATCAGCCAATAAGGCTCAGGCAAAAGTAAGGTGACAGACTTTCTTTGCATAATCTGGTTTGTTCTTTGAGGGGGCTCACTATGCCAGATGCTCTTTAAAAGGTTACTAATTTTATTTTCACACATCTCTAAAAAAAAAAAGACAACTTATGGTCCAGGACAAAATTCTGGTAAATTTGGCATGTACCCTTTTAACCCTTTCTAATTATTCAGACAAAATTTCAACTTTATATACGTGCTTTACTAGCTGCAGTTTCATACCAAGTTATATCAGTTTGGTGAAAAGTGGTCTTGGCCATGACAGGCAAGTTATTTTATTGCAAGCTATTTTATTGTTGAAAGTGATCGTTCCTCTATGGGATTTATGGCCAACTTCAGTGTAACTCTAGGTGTTTGGTAAAAGGTCTTACAGTGGTGTTATGTTATATATTCACCACGTTTCTGTTGCTCCTGGAAACTCATTCACGTCAACTAATGTTACCCCCATGTGAGGCAAACACACACAGACAGAATCTGTTTATTCCAACCAGAGAGTAATGATTGAATGAAGCATTTACATGATTGTTGGGCGTTATATTTTCTTATTGAACCGACTATCAAAGGTTTAGACCTCCACTCTCAACCTGATTGTAAATTCCTTCCAATCAGGTTGAGATCAGGTCAGTCTCTTCTGATTTATGTGGTTGCATGACACCTTTTTATTCTGATTGGGCTATTATTCCAATTTTTAGTGGAATATTAGTGTCCATGTCAACAAAGCTAGAGTCTGATTCTCTCAGCTGTGGAAGTGGAATGGATGTTCACAAAGAGAAAGATGTGATTCCTTATTATGATTACCATATAGTTGTTCAGAGCCCTCGCTGGGACTTACTTAGATTTGTTTCAGATCATGCCTTCAACATGAGTCTGCACTGTGGATTTATTAAGCTCTAATGGCTCCCTTGAACTTTGGGCAATATTTGCATGTACACATATGTGTGAACATACATCTTTGACTACTGAAGGCAACAGAGTGTATGTACACATGTGGTCATAAAGCATGTACAATATGTCTCATGTACTGTATGTATGTAAGTCTGTAGCTTCTTGGGCAAGTGTGTTTGTGTGTGTGTGTTTCACGCACACATGCATCTGGCAGGGGCTACACTGTGGGCAATTATAAAGCAGGATTGTGGAAGGGTCACAGAGAATAACATCACACTCGCTCATTAACATTTCATACTGTACCAAGCATTAGCTGTTTGGATGGATGACAGCCCCAAACTGTCTGGTTGCATAATGTCACGGAGTTAACGCAGAATTTCAAGATGAATTATGAACTAGCTTTGAAAGTAAGTTTACAGCAGCGCCGACGGGTTTATTTGTATTCTTAAGTACAATTTAACAAGAACCGCCGTACTCTGCCTCAACAAATATTAATGATATGCTTCTGTGCAATATCTGTATATGTATATTTATTCCAGATTTCATTTACTGGGCAACACTCCATTCAAAAATTCAAGTGCAATATTCATATTGATATTTAATTATTGGGCATCTGTGCATTACTCTTTTTGTGCAATACTCCACCCCATCAAAGTCAAGCCAAGCATTTCATATTTGATATTTAACATTTCATATTTTATCCTTCTGTACTGGTCATATATATCATATCATATTCATCTTCTCATGTACATCTGTAAATAATCCCGTTTAAATTTGTAAATTTGGTAAATATGTAAATACTTTTTTTAGCCTGTTTATTTTCATTCTTGTTCTATCACCTTGCTGCTGTGCACTGCAAATTTCCCCACTGTGGGACGAATAAAGGTTTATCTTATCTTATCTTATCTTATCTAATTACATTGTGTATTACACAGTATGCAGAAATATACAGATTCATAAAAACTGTGTATTACTTGTATTACAGTGTGTAGTTATATCATGTTTTCCTATTCCATTCCTATTCTATTTCAAGTTTGTGTGTAATATAAAATTTATATTACTGAGAACATGAAGACAGAATTTTCTCATCACTGCAACTGGATTTGGTCATAAAGTGCTGGAAGTGGGCCAGAACTCACCAGCATGCAGTACTTGTACATTTTACTCTTTGGTGCACTGTGATTTTTTCGTATGCACCGGCACTTCTCACATGCTGTCAGTACTTTTATCTGCCCTCTCCATATCTGGTTCTCTTGGCGATTTATAATGGCCCCAAAATAAACTCCAGGGAGCTCTACTTGATGCTCACCAGTTCCCCCCTCGCCTGCCTGCTTTTGCCTAACAGCAGCTTGTGTAAGTTTAGTTATATTAACCTCACTATAATGTGAGCCTGGATCCAAAAGTGCACAAAGAGAACAGAAAATTGAAATTTAAATGGTCATCAAGCAAAATGAAACAGGACTCTTCTGTGCTGTAAAACAAGGGGATTGTCATGATGAGCGGACGAATCAAGTAAGTTTCATTTATTTGTTTGATCCTTTCATTCAAACTCAGACAGCTTGCCGTTTTTCTTAAGTTTGGAAAGCAGATTGGATATGAAGAGGGAGGTCAGCTACGTTCCAACCCTCATCTATGCTTTGAATAGTAACCAAAAGAATGAGATCGCGGATACAAGTGGATGAAAAGACTTTCTTCCAGGGTGGCTGGACTTCACCTTAGGAGGGCTCAGACGTCCGGAGGGAGTTCGGAGTAGAGCTGCTGCTCCTTCATGTTGAAAGGAGTCAGTTCAGGTGGTTCAGGCATCTGATCAGGATGCCTCCTGGGTGCCATTTTTATAGGTTTTCTGGGCACATCCAACTGGTAGGAGACCCTGGGATAAACCCAGAACACACTGGAGAGACTGTATATCTCATCTGGCTCCTGGATCCCCTAAGAGGAACTGGACAATTTTGCTGGAGAGAGATCATGACCCAGCCGTGGATAAGCAGCTGAAAATGGATGGATGCAAAATTCGGCCGATAAACAAAATGAAATAAACTGACTTGCAAACCGCCGAAGCTTAATGTATCAGTCCCAAGTTGAAACCAGGATTTAATGTGGTGTCCAAATTACTGACCTAATGCTCGCTGGCTGCTCAGTAATCACCTCTGCCCTTCAGATACAACCGTATGACTGCACAGGAGATTGCAGTGGGCCTTCTCAGTACTCACTCTGGCTATGAAATAATAAGTGTGAGAGAGGGTTAGAGATTGAGAGAGACAGTCAGAGGGAAGAGGGAGAGAGCATTAATTAACTAGTGCTGACATCCGCAAGCTTTTTCCTATTAGGATCTGATTAGGGGAGAAAGCAGGAATTACAGGTGCGATGAGAGAGATGAGAGGGAGTTAGAAAGTGGAGAAAAGCGGGGGAGAGATTTTAAAAAGAGGGAACAAGGGGCGGGGAGGAAAATAGGGAGTGAGAGAGAGGGAGGGAGATGAAAGGAACAATCTCCACTGTGTTTCCAGGTTTAGAACAAGAATATTTCCCACGGGGCCGAGCGACGCTGGGCTTTTGCCCTTCAGCACACACTGAAGGTAACTGTCAAACTGGACCTTATTTACCCCATAGACACGCACACAAGCACACACACACACACAGTCAAGGGCTGTCATCAAAATTGTGGTGAAGTATAATGATGATGTGTTATTGTCTTCCTCATGTGTTACATGTGCAAAAAGTGTAGTATGTGATGATGATATAATTTTCCAGTGAACTGTTTTTACAACAGTTTTACAAAGTCTTCCTGAGCTCATGTAGTAATCTCCTTTATGCAATCATGTGTTTGACAAAGTGGTGAACCTCTCTCCATCCTTGCTTGTGAACGACTGAGTCTTTCCAGGATGAACCTTTCATACCCAATCATGATACTATCACCTGTTACCAATGAACCTGTTTACCTGTGGAATGATCCAAACAGGTGTTTTTGGATCAGTCCACAACTTTCACAGTCTTTTCTTGCTCCTGTCCCAACTTGTTTGAAACATGTAGCTGCCATCAAATTCCAGCCTGTTGACATTTGACAGTTAGAAAGAACAGCTGAGGTTGATGGGAGTGTCATTAGTCTCATAAATGAAAGTTCTGGATAAGTAAACAAAGTCAAATTTGACCTGATGATGGCACTAAATGAAACGTGTTACAAAGTCATGAGTGTTGGGAGTAACACATTACAAAGTAAGTGAATGTGTGTACCAATTTTTTTGTCAGTGCATACAACTGTTGCAGAGACATTTCATTAAGAAAAATAAAAAAGTCAACCTCGTAGTGGCAGTAGAGAAAAAGTCACCAAAATTAGTAGGATTCATCCTCAGGGGACCAGGAATGAAATGTGCAGAAGGTGATGGCAATCCACTCAATAGCTGTTGAGACATTTCAGTCTAAACCACAGTGGTGGAACAAACAACCAACCATCTAACCAACACTTGTATCCGGTGAGAACAGCTTGGCTGAAAATGTCTCCAGTTGTAACAAATCTTACAAGAAAAACACAAACCCGGCCTTTCATTGAGGAGCAAATTTACATTTCTTTTACTGTCACAAGAAATTTTACGAGGGTTCAGTGACTGATTCTTGCTCCCACTGGTTGCACGCTGTGATAAGCTAAGAATTGTAGTGCTAAACATTCAATAAAAGAGTGATTTAAATATCTCAACGGGAGGAGTTTAACTGAGGTGAACTGCGTTCAGCAGAGCTGGAAAAAAGAGAATTGTTGGTGCTTGTAAACTATTGTCTGCAGAGACTAATCCGTCACTTCTTTCACATACACTGGACTCAGTGGAGGCAATGTAAGAATATTGTGCAAGTCGTACACACATAAACACACACACACACACGCAAGCCTATCTGTGCTGATTTATGCACAGATACACTCGCACAAGACAACATCTGACATTGGAGGCCCTCTTCAAAAACATGTTTCCTGAAGTGATTTGTGGTTGTTTTATAGAGCCGTGGTAGCAGATTGCTCTGATGTAGGGCTCATTCATCAATGTCAACACACTCACACACACACACACACAGAGCAGAGTGCACACAAGCACAACCACACGTACTCACAAATGTACGTACACGAGACAGACAGTATAGTTTTAATTCCAATTGAGCTATTTTGACTTTCTGCTCTTCTGCCGTCACGGGGGAGGTCAGAGGTCAGGGTCGGATGTTGACTAGCATCCGCATAAAGCTGGCTAATCTCTTTCTTATGGTGGGTTCAGCAGTGCAGCTGTTTGCTAACACAAGGTTTACTAACTCCAGTTCATTCATGGTCTGAAGTTGACAGGATGCTAAATATGTCCCTTTGTTCACACATCTGCCTGAAATACAAATGAGCCACTTTGTCCCAACTAATCAATGTTTTGGCTTTTTTAAGTGCACGTTACATCTGAGAATAATTCTGCATTCACACCATGTCACAGATTGATTGAACTGAAAAGTGAATTTTAAATTTGCTGGATCAATAGTATAATTGTTAATACAGCAGTTTAGTTTGACGCACCTGACTTTTGATGTTGACACTGTAAAATGCTGACTCAGTTTAATAACAAGGGGGTTGATGTGAACAGTTTTTCATACTCTGCAGCTCTTAATTATGATCCGAAAGGTATGACATAACTTTACGGGATATGGCAAGATGTTGTGAATTGATTTTTACAGATGAGCAAGAGAATACAAGAGGAAAAGAGAATGCAACCCAGAATGCAACATCTCTAATGGATGCATTGCATCCTGGTCTAACAAAGTTAAGGAATTTGTTTTACCTTTTACAATGGATTTCTGGTTTAATTTCCTTTAATGTTAATGTTTTTCTGCAGTCTAACTCCATTGTAGCTGCACTAGAAATATCTAAATTTGTGCATGATACACAGAGTGAATAGTTGTTTTATCAGAGCAGGATTGCATTAGAGAGCTTGTGATAGTTATGATCATTCTAATGGACTGAAACAATGACTATTAGGGGGCAACAAGACTGAGATTGCACAGACAAAGAAAAACAGGCTGGAGCTCATTAAGACCATTTTTATGCAGTGTTTTAAATATTTAGCAGTTTGTGACACAGCACATGTTCAGCTTGTATTTGATCTTACTTTTCAAACCTGAGGAGCAGCTATAGGTCTCACAGCATGTATGACGTTGTATTGATTCAGAAATAGCATTTGGTTTTGACGAATGAACCAGCTGACGTGTGGTCTGCCGGCTGACGGGGGTAATGGTTCCTGGTTAGTGCGAGTTTAAACTGTGAGCCGTTCTTCGATGCTAACTAGGAAATGCAATGAGAGACGCTGTGAGAGCAACCACCTGTTCCAGCATATGGTATGGTGTGTGTGTGTGTGTATGTACACATATATTCTTGTTTCTTGTTGCAAATTTCCCCACTGTGGGACGAATAAAGGTTTATCTTATCTTATCTTATCTTATTTCCTTTACGGAGACAAAGATGGTTCAGCCTCCTCTTGCATCCACACTTTTGTTACCACGTCGCTCTATTTGACAGTGAGTACTCAGTAGCAAATAAACAGGCATTTAAAATTTTACATTTGGGCCTGAGTGGATGATAAGTGAATTGATTACAGCGTGTGAGTCATGATCCTGTTGTCTCCCAAACCTGCTGCCACTCCCCCAGTAACTCTGTGTGTGTGTGTGTGTGTGTGTGTGTGTGTGTGTGAGTGGAGACAGGTGTGCTGGAGTCACACCAGCTGCACCGCATCTCAACACTCAAGACGTCTACGAACACTCAGCTCTGCTGCTTCCTCTTGTAGACTCTGCTACCAGTCAGTGTTTCTACGCTTCGAGACACTTCACCTGCATTTATCCGTGTTTTTTTTTTTTTTTTTTTGCTGTTGCCTGTTTGCCCAACCTTGTCTGGTGTTCCCTGCAGTTGAGTCCTCTCTGTCTCCGGTTCCTGTCTCCTGTCCCCCGTTGTCTCATCAGCCCTGCTTCCCTGCCCTGAAACCCCCGCTCTTCCCAGCTATGTCCTCAAGCTTTCCCAGGTTTGCATTCCCAGTTTCCACTTTTACATTAAATACGCTTTTCCTATCATATCTGTCTTCTCACAGTTAGTGTCTGCACTTGGTTCACCTGCTCTGTCCTGCGTAACTGTGTGTGTGTGCATGTGTGTGTGCATGTATGTGCGTGTGTGTGTGTGTAGCAGATAATAGAGACCCAGACAGACTCTGACTGACTCTGCCCCTGCTCTCATCCTCCCATCGCGTAATCTCTATCGACTGCATCATCATGCACACTTGTGCATACGTGTGTGTGTGTGTGTGTGTGTACAGTATGCATGCATGTGTATATATGCATGTTTGTTTTGTTTACTTTCCCCTGATGTCTTTAGGCAGAGCCAAACACAACACTTCCTCTCTCACTTGCGTACAAGCGCACGCACACACACACGGTCATCGGCGCTGATTCAGTGTGACAGGGCTGTAATTTTAGCTGTGCTGACTCTCTGGGCTTCTCTCTCTCTCTCTCTCTCTCTCTCTCTCTCCCCCTCTTTCTCCCTCCTACCCCTTTGGCTTATGATCACAGAGTGGTGTACATCAACCGCCGCCTCCAGCGATGTCTGTTTGTTTGTGCATGTGTGTGCATGTGTGTGTTTGCCATTTCACCATGCAGTTTCTCCCAGGGTTAGGTCATAGACTCAAACTAAGGATAAGACTCCTTCACTAATACATTCCAAAATCTCTTCACAACACACACTGACCTGAACGTTGCAGCGGTTTGTGGACAACACATGCAAATCCCTCTTTACACAGCTGCACTCTCTGGATATGTTCTCTCTTTTTCCACCATTTAGTTTTATTTTAATTAAGCTTTCCACCCAACTTTTAGTCTTTCTACTTCAAAGACAAACAGTGAAGCTCATACTGCAATAGTTGTGTGTGTGAATAGCTGTATTTGTGTTGTGTAGCCAGGAAAGTCCATATTAAGAAAAAAATAAATAAATCATGCCCAGTTAACATGTCCATATGGTATTTTTTTTATATGCTTCAAAACATATCATGAGCAACATAAGCAGTCAAGTCCAAACATGGATTCAGGCAACCAGGTTTTCATACGTCACGGACCTAAAGAACCAATCCTAAAGCTAAGTTTCACTATTTTCTGATGTTTTCTATTTTCAGTTGCAAAGCTGCAAAAGTAGAAATGATGAGCCTTCTTGTGTCGCCAAAGGATCCGAAGAGCCAAGAGAGCCAAACTTCCAGAGAAAACCCAAGTTTGCAGTTTCCAGCACACTACTTTACCACAAAACTTATCTTGAAGCCCGGCACTGTTCCATCCATTTACGACAGAGCGAGTACGAGCCAAGATGTTGGTCAACCAGTAAGTTTTAATTTTCTTTTTATCCGTTCTATCCGTTGACTGCGTCCAACAAATCTGCAGTGTGCTAGATAATGTTAACCAACATCGGCCTGCCAAGTTATGTGATGATTCATGTCAAACGCTGACATTTTATATGGCTTCGGGGGTGTTGATGCAGAAAGTCATGGCGAGCGTTAGTCAAAACGGAAAACTAAACTGCTGAATGAGTTTTTCATTTACATTGTTTACCCTCTATTTTCAACTGAATCTCAAGATGATCCCATCAACACTGCACACGTAATGATGGCCTGACTATCTTTATGTGACCATATTTCTTTTCAGAATTAATTCCTCCAGTTTCAATGGCAGCTCATGGCCGGGGCAGCAGCCAGCCAATAAGAGAGGTGGCTCATGGTTAATGTCACAGTTATGTTAATGGGCCGCAAACAGCCTGTTTCATTAGAGGAGCATGTGGGGCCCTGAAAACCAATTAGCACTGAGCAGTTTGTCACAAAAATAGGGAAACAGCTCCTTTAAACATGGGAGAATTTTCTGTATTCAGGGGCCCAGGCTCACTGCAGGAGCCCTGTTGATTTATAACTTATTAGTATTATGCATGTGCATGTTTGTTTGCATGTGGTATGTTTTCAAGTGCTTATTGAGGTGATATTAAGTCAAATGTTAACTACCCTTCAGATTTCTTTTTAATTATTAGTTTTCTCTGTCAAAAGTGTTTGTGCAGCAAAAAACCGCAAGAGTTCAGATTTTTAGAATTATCTCAAAAACAGCTTCGACCCCGAGTCTAAACTCTTTCATCGTTTTAATCTTTCAAGTCATTTGCATGTTCAAATGTCAAATTGTGCAGTTTTTTCTGCCCTGACCCCGATTATTACCGCTTGCAGCTATATTTGCAATTTGTTTTTTATGAAACGGTGCGATGGTGTCTCCCTTCTGAAGCCGTGTTTTTCTAGTGGGTTATATTGTTTGTTTGTCTTCAGATGGAGGGTTCGCCCTAAAGAAAGAGATCTCAGGGAGGTTTATTCGTGTTTAAAAGGGGCCTGAGGGCTCCGTGCTTTCTGCAAGTCTGTACAGTTTTCGTGTGCGCTTGTACAGTGTAAATAATTAAACTGTGTTATTTATATAGCGCAGGTAAATCTCAGCCTTGGGATTGTAAGATTGCCATCTGATATTTTGGTCGAAGGCCAGTTGTCTGTGTCTGTGAGAAGGAGTCTTTGTTTGTTCAGTGCACAAGTGAGCCACGTAAGCAGTACGTTCACTCCTGTTTTAACGAAATGCAGCATGTTGGGAATATAGTGAAATTAAATACTGTAACTATGAAATGCTGACTCTGGGAAACATCTGACTTGTGTGAATGATTAGTTTAAAATTAACTGTGCATGAGCAGAGGGAAGGGAAGAGAGAGAGAGCGGAACAGGTAACACTGATGTTTCTCGTTACAATCCTGACACCTCGGGCCTTATACATGTAATGTTGGTGTAAGCGTGTGTTCTGTGTGTCTCCATCTGTGGGTGTGTGCGTGTGCGCACTGCTTGTGTACAATCGCAGTCCCTGTTAAGGCCACCCCGTCATCTGTGTGTCACTAAATAATGACTCTGTCTGAGCCGCGTGCCCTCTGGGCTCTCCTGTCTGCCCACAAATACGCGCAAACACACACACACCCTGCTCTGCCACGGCTGGCTGATTCTTAAATGTCAGATGACTTCACTCCTGGAACAATATTTATTGAGCCCTTTCTCTCTCTCTCTTTCTGTGGTAGCTTGGTAAGCTAATCAATCAGTTAAAACCAGTAATCAAACACACCACAGTCTGCAGCTGTATATTGTGCAACCTGGATTCCAAAAAAGATGCAACACCACCAGTCATCCTTTTAGACATATACTCAGTTGAACAGAGCACAAAGACAATATATTTAATGTTTGACCTCATCAGCTTCATTGATCTTATTCTGAATTTGATGGCAGCAACATGTTTCAAACAAGTTGTGACAGGAGCAACAAAAGACTGTGAAAGTTGTGGACTGATCCAAAAACACCTGTTTGGATCATTCCACAGGTAAACAGGTTCATTGGTAACAGGTGATAGTATCATGATTGGGTATGAAAGGTTCATCCTGGAAAGACTCAGTCGTTCACAAGCAAGGATGGAGAGAGGTTCAACACTTTGTCAAACACATGATTGTATAAAGCAGATTAATACATATGCATATGTATATTCTTCTCTGCCCTTCATCACAGTTTTACACAGGGGGTCATGACGGTGAACTTGGTTGTTCAGTAGCCAGCACCCTTCCCCAGTCACCTTCCTCGCCCAGAGTCTCCCAGCTGCCGCAAGATAACATTATGGTCACTAGATTGCTTTCTTTATAGAGCCTCTCAGCTACTGCTGTACCTCATGCTTTGCAGCGCCAGATAATAACTGCTGATAAATTTCATATTAAAGCTGCACTGGGACACTTCACATCCTGGTGCAGTCGTCACGCTCGCCGATGATTTATGCGAAAGGACGACGAAGGGACGAGGCAGACTAAAGATCTAACGCCCACAAACGTCAAAACTGCTGATCAATTTGAAATGATCTATGAATGAAAGAATATAATAGTGATGCAAGAAGTTGATAGACTCATACTTTGGTGTGCCGTGTGTAGTTAAAGCTCACCCAGACAAAGAAAACTCAACTTATCCAACAAGTGTAAAATGTAACAAAATCGTTAAATTTAATAGAAAGCAATTATTCAGAATCTCCCATTTCTAAGTTATGTTGTCAAATGCTCAAAATTAGAAGAGACCTTCAATTTCAGTTCTGTGTTTGTCTTATTCTGAACTGTTTTAATCCACCAACACACACCTTCTTGCACACACACACACACACACACACACACACACACAGTCATTAATAACAATATTCATTCTTGTTCTGCTTGCGGGTGAACTTACTTCCATCTAAAACAGGATGGATGAAAGGAGGGGGAGGATAGACGATAGAGTGAAAGAAAGACAGATGAAGAGAGAGAGAGAGAGATGGTGAAGCGGTGAGTGAAAGAGAGAGAGGACAGCCGACATTAGTGCTGGTGTGTATAGTGCTCCACCTCCTTAAGAGAGCAAATTGAACTTAGTTAAATAAAGTTAAATGAGACAAATCAAAGTAATGTGAAGGGTAATCATGGGCAGGATCACATAAACTGGACCATGTGGCAAAGAGAACCGAGCCAGGCTAAAGAGCAGGCAGCATGATATTAAACTCTCTATTTTCATTATATTGAGTGAATTTCACCAGTGTGGGATCTATAAATTTTATCTCATCATATTTGACTGTACACATCCTCACAGAGAAGAAAATCTATTTCTGACCAAATCTAAACTGCTGTCGTGAATAAAAAACAGCAGGTTGCTTCACTGGTTGCAGGTGTATTGTAAATATTCCAACTCACACACACACACACACACACACCTGGGGATGATTTACTCAGCGGTATCACTTGTGTGGCATCAGCCTCAGGTAGCCGACGTACAGGCCCTATGCAGCCATGTGGATCCTGCAGCTCGGGTTCGCTGCCTAAAAGCAAGTGTTTCCAGAGAGATTATAAAGTATTGATTTGGTTTCCATATAAAAAAAAAAAAATGTAATATTTATTTACACAAACCTGTTGTTGCTCACAAACCCTCACTAGCTCACTCATAGTTTGACATGGAGTTTAAATATCCAGTTCAATTAAAATAAAATAAACTTCCGACAGTAGACTTCAAACTTCAAACACCACCGCCACAAACTCTCACCAACATCATCTTCCAGATCAATTCATTAACACGTTCTCACTTTAACACTTGTCCGAGAATACGTGTGAGAGCGATCGCGTGTGTTTGTGTGTGCGTGAGTGTGTTCGGTTGGGGTGGAAGTGTTAAATGTCATTCTTCTGTCTGGGCCGCCTCGGGTCATTACAACATCACACCGGAGGACAAGACTGGAGTAAAACTGACAAATGAACCTGTCACACACATACACACACACACACACACAGATGGTGGGACAGTCTCGTACGTCAGCGACCTGATGGAAATCTGGCCTGGGCTAACCAGCTGGAAAAGTGACCCTCTGGTTAATGGAGTGGCCAAGGGAATGAGAGGATGAGAGGGAGAGAGGTGGAAGATGAGTGAGCCAAAGTTGAAGCGGTGAGGAAATGTAAGTGTGTGTGTGTGTGTGTAAAAGAGAGAGAGAGGGAAAAATTAGAGGAGATAGAAGAGAATTACTGGAAGAACAAAGCAGGGAAAGTGACAAAGAAAGTGACAGAAAATGTGAAGTTAAAGAATAATTCCGTTTCATTGCTTGACTCTTAGTTTTGTAGTTTTGGGCTACCACTTCTGTCAGTTATAATAAGATTATTCTCACCATAGTAATTGTTGAGACACTAAAACAAAATTTGAACACACAAGAAACACAGACATATTTTGAAAAAGTCAAATTATCTGAACCACTTTTGAAAGTGAGCACAAATGAAATTGTAATAATCCCAAAATAATTGTATGTGCGCACAAGTGTGGTGAGTAAGGCCAAAGGTCAAAGTTCAACCTGGTTGGATCTCAAGTTATTCAATTCAATTCAATTAAAAAAAACAACTTTATTTATCCCTGAGGGGCAATTTAAGAAAGTCCAAGTCCAAGTTTTATCCCAGTTTAAAATCTGTTTATAATCAGTCTGACTGTCTGAGTTTCCTGCCTTGTCAGACAAAGTGTAAGTTCCTGGACATCAGCAATTAACAAACGGTGGCGAAACCTCTGAGGAGAAAGATTCATATTAGAATAAACAGTAATTAGCGTTTAGAACTTTACCTGCTGTTTATGCAAGAAACACTGAATGACCAATTAATCGCCGTCTTCGTCTGTAGGGTGAATTTTGCGTGCGACCGGCAGAAAGAGAGAGGAGGAATCTGTTAGCCTTCATTTCTTTTCAACGGCAATTATGAGAACACCTTCCAACGGCCCGAGCACGAAATCGTGTCATCTGAGAGAGGGATGGAGAGAGGAAGGAGCTGACAGATTATGAAATAAGAGACTGCACATAGATGTCATGTCTTTCTCTCCAATTAGGGAAACTTGGACCGGATGTTCACCCGACTGAGGAACCTGCACATTCATATGTACTGTGCATGGTTCACTGTATTAAACACATGCTCACGCCTCAGAAACTTAAAATAGATTCAATAGATGCAAATCTGTTTAACACAACACACACATTTCCCTGTGTCGCCTTTATTCATTCTCGGCTTCTGATAGTCACAATGTGTGCTCATGTGTGTTTTACCAGCTTGTCTATGAGCGCGTGTGAACGTACAATATGAGTGAGTGTCAGAGTTACACACTGTGCGCACACTTTGTGTAACTTTGTGTTCCTGGGATGAAGGAAGGGCAGCTGGCGCAACAGGAGCGAGGGAAACAGTGGGCAAAGTAAAGAAGGGAAAGGTGAAGCGTTTTTCTCGTCAGCACTCTGCCTGCCATCAGCCATCAGCTCGGTTCACCTTGGACACACACACACACAAACACACACACTTTAACAGATCGGGTAAAGCGACTGCCACAGACTCACTGACTCTCTGGTCACACAGCAAATCTGTCACTATATAAACACGCATTCATACAGGACAAACTAGCGCTTGAGCAGAGGAGGTGAACATAGTGTTGGTGTATAATTTGTACAATAGAAGACAGAAAAATATTTTTTTTCTTCTGAAGCCTGTGAAAATCATATTCCAGTCCCGGCAAAGCAGTCCCAGGTGTTTACCGCTGCATCCAAGGTCAGACTTTTTCGATGAGTTATTTTGCCATGTGGTAGATGCTATCGACAGCAGGGGAGAAAAATAGTCTCAATATGGGCAGTGACAGTGTGTCCCCAGGGCAGCCGAGCTCCGAGGTAAACTGCACTTCATCTCCCGCCGAGCTGCGTGTGCAAAAAGTTCTGTCAAAGTCATTTTCAGACAGAGGAAAAAAACATTTACATCAGAATCAACCCAGCACTTTCGGTAACTCACGTCATCCTCAGCAAATCCATTTAGATATAAATCTGGTGCTGCTTTTCCATACGGCGTGTCGTTTTTATGACTTTCTGAATCGAAGTAGATCACACAGTTACACACACCCTTACCTGCTGAAGACAAACACAGGCTTCTTCTGATCTGCATCACATTGAAATACTGCACCTACATTATTTCCCCTGATGAAGCAATAGCTTGGCATTTGGAGAAATATTTTTATTTGAGTTAGATGATGTTTCATCAAACACTCAGCAAATAAGCATATTTCACAAAATGTTGAACTACTACTTTAAGGACAGAAGTAAGGTTAGTACTAGTTTTAGTAACTGCATTTAAAAGATGATTATGTTGCTTAAATCTTTCTTCTTTTACACTTTATTTGGCTTAATATCTGTTAGTAAATGATTCTCATGCTGCCTTTTTGTCTTGTGGGAAGCATCAAAATTAAAAAAGTACATTTTTGAGCCAAACAAATTTTGACTTGTTGACTAGTAGTGTGTTTCCATCCAGCTCATATGATCCAATTAATGATATAAAACGCTTGGTTAGAATTTGGATCATAAATTAAGAGCATTTTGATACAACAGAGAAAATAAATCCATGCTTTTTTATTTCAGATACTCACATTCAAATTCCCCCAAAAGCGTCACAAACAGTGTACAGTATTCCACAGGGAACACTTTGTCCCAAGAGATGCATTTTATACAGTTTTATTCTGAAAGGCTGCCACCTGGGTATTGTGTGCCGCTGTTCCAGGATCAACACCCATTTGTTTAAATCCAGCTTCTGCGACGCTATTATGGATGAGTGCATATCCTTGTAAATAGAGGAGCTTATTGCTTCAGTCGCAGCCTTCAAACAGGACGAGTTGGGAAGTCTAGCAAACACAGAAACACATCATTTTTTGGCATCTAGGTCTGCCAGGCATACACAAAACCTCACGCTCGCTTTCTACTGCACAAGCAATTTGGCTGGGTACATTCAATCACATGCATGATCGACAGCCACTAGCTAATGTTTAAACATTATTCTCTCCACGGCCCAATGGCAGATCTTCCCCGAGCCCTGCAGGAGCGCTGATTGGTGCGTTTAATGCACGAGACGCGGGGCCTCGGCTCGCCTCACCACATCCGAAATCAAAGAAGCGCGATGGATTCATCATAAACAGCTGAGAGGAAGAGAGCGGAGATGCTGTTACAGAGATAATGTGAGAAGATAGAGAGATGGATCGACATGCTTGAGAGTGGTATTTTTTCCACTGGTATAAAAGAGAGACAAAGAGACAAAGAAAAAGTTGGTGTGAGATTGAGAGGTACAGAGAGAGAAATACAGTTATAGAGAGATTAATAGACAACCAGCTCCCAGCAGAAAAAACTCATTTGGAGAGAAATTTTTCTCTTTCTCTTTCATGTTCAGTGCATCTCAAACTTTTTCTCCGTCGCCTCCAATTTCTGCTTCCTCTTCCTCTTTCCTCATCTGTGTCTTTATCTCGCTTTCCGTCAAACACGCGGCGGCTCAGAAAGTGAGTGATAGAGCGAAGGACGGGGAAGGCGCACGGCGCAGAGGAAAGAAAAGTCAGGGCAGATGGGCAGATGGGAAGGAGGGATCGAGGAAAGAGGGAGGGCTACAGACTCAGTGTCGCGTCTTTTTTTTGGGGACAGGACAGTGAGTATATATAGGTGGCCACTGTGCACGCAGCTTGTACCATGCACACACCTAAATGCTATTCTTACACACACACACTGCAGCAGACGGAGGTTATGGGTGAGGCGCTGTACATGATGTGACCTAGATGGTGGAAACTAGGCTATAAAGAACAGAGAGAACACACACACAGTGTAATGCAATTGGTCCATGACCTGATGGACAGTGTGCAGGATGGTATCTTTGTCGCACCGTGTGAGCATCATGTGGCCTGTTCTCTGTGATAGATCATTTACAATACAGGGTTACTTGTACTAGTTATATCCCAGAATGGGGTTTTTGTCAAGTTTGAAAAAAAAAAAATAACCCTGAAGATTTCACAGTGATGTCATCAGGGATAACTCAGATTTAGCTCAAGGGTTATACACAACTTGGAGGTGTGTGGTTTAAAAGAAGTGGGTATTACAGAGGAGTCCTAGTAATTGATGCTATCCAGTTGCATTATGGGAATTGTAGCACCCAGTGTTTTTGAAGCTTGGGCCATACTATGTGTCAGCCTTTGCTTTTCCTTTGAAGGAGCTGCATTTTTTTTTCTTTTTGGCCACTTGGGAATAAGAAAATGGAAACACAACTCACAAAATTATGAGTGTTTGCAGTTGTCTCTTCACACATTCAGCTGTTACAGAACAACGCTCATTTGGAGTTGTGTTTCCAGTATTCACTACCCTTTTAGCACTGTTTTGGTCTTCACCATCTCGTGACAGAAACATCTGGCTCTTTGGCTACATGCATGTTCTCCACCTAATTGCTAATTGTGTCTGCTGTGGTTGGAAACAGAGTTGATTTGGGTTTGGACACCAGAAAACCAAAACAATGAGCTGAAAGAGGGTAAAAAGCTCTGTGGAGCTGATGGGAACTGCGGAGTCAGCTGATTCATCTCTGGAACATATTTCACATTACACACAGTCATTTGACCCACTGGTGGTATAAAAGTATTGGTTAGTGCAGCTTTAATTGATGCACATTTGTTTTAGAAGTATCTCCATCTGCGACTGAGACACTTGAGGTTGTAAAGATCTGTACTGAAAAGGATTTTCTCCAGCAAACATGAAGATGTGGAACAGCCGAATGCTTCCCTCTGTCCTACAGTCTTTATCTGTCTCTGTCCCTTGGTCTCTGTCTACCTGGTTGTCAGGTTGTCCCCCCACCACCATCCCATCGGATGGCCCCACTGTTGATTTGTTAGTCTAGCTGTGCGTTTGTCTGATGAGCCATTTGCCTTTCGGTGCTGTCGGTTTGTCTGTTTAGATCGCTATCTTTGTCTCTCACTGACTCTCCCCTCCTGAAAAACTCACACACACACACACACACTCATGCTCGCTTTTTTTTTTTTAGTTAGTCTCAATCACTCCGGTTGGACAGCCGACCTTGAAGAAGCCCTTTGATTTTGACCATGCCAGTATTTCTGCTCCACTGGGGACTTTGATTCAGAGGGTTATGTCGTCCCGCCTCTGATGCACTGTAGTCACTCTTTCCTCCCTCACTGCAGTGCTTCCCTCCTCCTCCTCAACGAAACAGCAACACAAACTGCCATCTACTGCTCAAAATGCGGAACTGCACCCCTGCTCTCTGTATATACCCCTCCAACCCTCAAACTAGTTCACATGTTCTGGAAAAAGGTCGCAGCCGATTTGCTTAATGGTTGTTGCCTTTCATTCTGCTTCATGCAGCTGTGTCCTCATTCATAATGAAGCCTGGGCCGAAAACATGTAGTTGACACCTTTCTGTTCACAACAACAGTTACTGTGCCATAAATGCAATGTACAGAGGAATCAAACAACACAATTATTGATTCTCACTAGTGTGCAAAAGATGTCACAAGTGCTCAGTATTGATTTTTTGAGGTTTTTTTCTGTGAAGAAAAACAGTTTATTGCAATAAAAGCAAACTCACTTGAAATTGAATCACATGTTGACACATAAAAAACATGTAGACTTTTGCAGTGTCACCATTTAACATACTGGAGGCATTTGGTCAGGGAGGGAAATCAGGATGCTTTTTCAAACTGTAACACAGTCACATAAATGTGATTTGCAGATGGGGCCTAGTTAGTGCATTTAATGGTCCACTAGAAACTTTATGACCTCTGATCGAATGCATGTCCTCCGTTTCCGACAGGACAAAGGCCACAGCAGGGGCATGAACCTCCATGAACCCTTGTGACTCTATAACACATGCTGTGATATAGAATTGATCTCTCTGCAGCTGCACAGCAGAATTCATCCATGCAGCTGGTAGGGGTGCACCGCCTTGCTCAAGGACACTTCAGCAGAGCAGATGTTTGCTCTCACGGGACTGACTCGAACCAAAAACCCATCGGGTGAAAACGTTCCACCCTGCTGCCTGATGAAGAGAAGTGGATTGCCGCCTCCAGCGAAAGAAGAAAGATACAGCTGCTCAGTTTGGGATTCGGTTGGCTTCAGAGGTTCAAGAGTGCAGTATTCTGCCAAACTCACTCTTCTTTCAGACACGTCTGTCCTTTTTCTAATTCATGAGCTCGCCGGTGGATTAGTGCAAATGAAAGTGCAGCCATTAGCCCTGTCGGAGCAGGGTAGCTTTTACTGGAGGGGGTATGGGTGACTGAAATATCATCCCTGTGCTTGAAGACATAGAACAAAACACAAACAAAGTGCGCAGAGCAACTTTTGAACTCGACCGCAAACATGAGCACTGAAAAAAGTGCCAAACCTTCCACTGAGGTTGTAGTTTGAATTCATCAGTGACCAATTTTTTTGACTCGTGGGACAGAATCATGGGAAAGATTACAGGTTGGACATCCCTGTTTGGATTAAACAACCAGTCACATTCACTTTCATACAAGTACAATACTGTATGTATTCATACAAGCAGCTTGTGCAAAGGAATTAAAAACATACAGGTAGTTGCATTTCATATTTGTTGTTCAGTGTAGAAAAGCTTCGCAGGAACAGTAGCACACCCCAAAGGTTTGGGGTTTTTTTTCGTCATCCATTTGTAAGAGCATATTTAGGAAATACTACAAATGATATAGGAATAAGCCTGGAGGAGGTAGAGAGTAGTGGAGGTGGCTGCGGCTGCATTTTTCACTCCGAGTGGGTGTGGAGGTGGGGGCTGACTCTGGGACAGCGGAAATTACCGTTGAGCCTTCTGGAGGTGTTGCGAGCCTAATTAAATGAAACATCTGCGATGAAAGGATAACCTCGGTGTCACACAACGGTGCTCGCAAACTCAACCGTGCAACGTTGAGATTAGGCAGGAGATAAATATGGCTGTCAGACAGATTCCGTGTGCCGTACCTGCGGGTTAGGACTGCACCATTTTGACCTGTGGCCTGGGATTTGGGATGTGGTGGTAAACAGGTTCGTGCAAATCATTTATTGTACTCAAACAGACCAAATGGTGAATTCAAGGTTAATTTCCAATCAGCTCATTAGCTGTATCTTCCTGGAATACTCTTCCCGTCCCAGCAGGGCTGCTACACACTTGGATGACTGCAATTACCACAGCTTTACATCAGAATCTCCAGTTTTTATTGCATTACAAAGAAGTTATATTAGTTCTGCAGAGAGGTGATGTGACATCCCAGCAGTGCATCTGTGCACCCACCGAAACCACGACAAATGTGTTTCCATCCCCACATCTATTTTTCCTTTCTACAGAGACAAAACCAAACCGTGTTTTTGCAAAAAGCATAGTGGGTAAAACACAGAGAACTACACTCGGTGATGTAACAGTACGCAGCAGAGGAAAACATCGAAATGAGTCAGATTTGGGAAACGAAATGGAAGAGTTCCCTTGTTTAGCGGCTTTCCCTTTATTTTATTTCACATTCATATTTCAGGTGTCTTGCAGAAGCTCTTATCTGGTGAGGTTTTACACGTGCAAGCAGAGACAAGGCTTGAATTCCTACATACTGACACGTCAAGCCGGAGAGAGAAATGCAAAGTAAAAGCGGCTGTTTTTTTAATGTGTTTGTGCACCTTGCCTTCCTGCAAAGATAATGTGTAATGGAGCAGCGCTATGAGCCGTGCGGCGAAGGGCAAAGAAAAGTAGTTGATAAATCCGGCAGAGGGAGTTTATAAATTGAATGCTAATAGCTTGGAGGGATGCAAAATGACAGCATGCTAAAATGCTTTAACTCCTTTTCAGATATGGTTTTTATGCGCAACAAACTTGTCAAAGCAGAGATGTAAACTGCTTTACAGACAATGAAACCCTATAAAGATAAATGTGATGACATGAATTAAGAGCATATTTAAGGAACAAAGTGAAAGAATTATACACAGACAACGCTTCCTCTCTTCAGACAGGACACTGCAAGGCCTTTAGCCAAAGACTGCAAAGGCCTGATCACCTCGACATTTTCCACTGTGAGTGATGAGCAGGAAGGACCAGGAGGGATCTGCCCGAGCTGTGATGTGACACAGAGGCAAAGAGCACAATAAACAGACAAGAAAGGGAAGGCAGAGAGAGACCACATAAAGGTCTGAACACCAGAGGACAGAAAAAGAAACAGGTGTTAAATTTTCAGCATGACGTGAAAAGAACTTCACTCTCTCTGTGTCAATCTCTGACTCCTTTCTCCCCCTCTCTCTCTCTCTCTCTCTCTCTCGCTCTCTGAGTAAAACACACACACACGTAACACACATCCGCACGCTGTCCCAAATTTATTTCTGCTTTATAGAACAAACACGTTACACACACATCATGTCTCTGCTCAGTGAAATCACTCACTGGTGCAGAAAGCCCTGCTCTGACTCTGACTGTGTGTGTGTGTGTGTGGGTTCGCTTATGTCCAAATTGGGGATATACACTAGACTCAAGACCAGTTGATTCGGGACAGCGGTGCAATTGGGGACAAAAAGTGGTGTCCTCAATTTGGAAAACTGTGATTTTTAGGTCACCAGTTAAGGTTATTGTTAGGTTAAGGTTAGGGTTAGGTTAAGGTTAGGGTTAGGTTAAGGTCAGGTAGTCCTTCAGGTTAGTCTCCAGGAAATGAATGTAAGTCTATGTAAATTCCCCAAAAGTGACATAAGTAAAGACTGTGTGTGTGTGTGTGTGTGTGTGTGTGTTTCCATCTGGCAGAAATAGACAACAAGACTGTGTTTTTTTTCACCTCCTTGCTGCAGTGAAACACTCCAGTACACACTAAAAAGGCTGAGGAGGCACATAAGAAAATAAGGAGCCATAGTGGCCTCATGGACGATGTGAAACGCTTGATCAACTTCACTGCAGAGACAGTGGGGCCGTTTGTACCTTGAGCTGATGTTGATGCCAGAATTAACAAACCACGGTACTATTCCTGTTGATAAGGAACAGTACAGCAACCGTGAAGTGTTTTTTATTAAAGTCTTTGGAGAGAAGAAGATCAAACAACCTGAATTCAGTTGAACCAGCAGCAGCTGAATAGTGAATTTACTTTTCTATTTGTTGGGTAAATTACTAATCTGGAGTCTAGAATTTAGTTTCCTGACTGACCACACCTGACAACACTAACAGTTCAATTTTATGAAGAAAAAAAAACAATTTAACAAAATTCACTTTTGTATAATTTTAACATCCAGTTTAAAATCAATTCACATGACCCCTTTTGGAATAATGACCATGTTGTGAACTGGAGTCCATCTGATTTCATTTGACTGACTTCCCTTATGTTGACCTGAATGTGAAAAATAATCAAGGTATCAGTGTCTTTCATAGTTTCTGAGGCTCACTGGAATAACACAGTCCAGTTTAAAATTCCATCCTGAACCCAATTTCAGCTGACAGCCGCATGTCAGCTCTGAGGCAACAAGGTGATGATGGACGCCTGACCAAAATATCATCCCCGCACTTTTCACCTAAGAGCTTAAAGACATAAAATGAAACACAAAGTAGGCCACAAAGCTATTTTTAATCTATGCTTGAAACATAAAAACTAAAATACAAGTTCAAGTACATATTTTATTGTTTTTCAATAACCTTGGACTGAGCTTTAGTATCAGACAAAATACTGACCAATAAGTTGGGCTTTAATATTCTCCTGTTAATAATTACTTAATTACTTAAAAAACTTTTAATATCTGAAACAATATGTCAGTCTGAGCATTTGGTAACACTCCTGATGAAGGAGGTCTTCCCAGAAGTCCAGGGACTGGTTGGTAAATGAGTTCGCTGTTGGCTCGATCAGCTTTCATCACATCTGACTTTCATCTCATCGCTCGTCTGTCTGTGTCAACCCATCCGGTGTCAACACTGTGTCACACTCTGAGGCTGAGAGAAATAGACGAGGGAGCCAGAATCTAAGACGGATAGAGAGCGACAAGTTTGCCAATTTAGAAGAAGGGGTGTGGGGGGTTCAAATGCAAGCTGAAATGATGAAAGTCAACAGGACGAAGCAGCGATTTGTTTTTTCACACGTTGGTTCATTCATCACATCAACATTCAGCAGCTTAAAATAGATTCCACTTGTTAATAGATAGATAGATAGATAGATAGATAGATAGATAGATAGATAGATAGATAGATAAAGGGCAGGGAAAATATCTGAGCTGCTGCCAACATGGGATGAGTTGAAAATCACAAAGTAATACACAGTGAAATATTAAAGTGGCCCTCGGGGCCTCTGGCAGGATGGTGCACAGTGGAAGAAAGGTTTGCTTTAGACACACACATACAAAAAGCAAAAGAGAGAAGAGAGAGAGAGAGGATCCGGGCCAGCTGGTTTTTGATCACTTAATTTGACCACTTCAGTAATGTGAGTGTGTGTGTTACAGAGAGAGAGAGAGAGAGAGAGAGAGCTTACTTGCTACACAGTGAGGACTGTTTGAAGTTTTTAACCAACAGAGTGAAGACGTTTGGGGAAGCTATGACATTTTGACCTCACAATTTCAAAGGACTGTTTGAAGGTTAAGACTTGCTTTTATATTAGATTAGAATTAGGTTTAGTTTATGGTTTATGGTACAAGTGTGTGTGTGAGACAGTATGTGTGCATAACCATGTATCCAGGTATTTCTGGTTGAGTGTCTCTAACATCTTCTGTGAGTGCTGCTGTGTAGGCATCAGGCACCAGGGTGAGTTATAACACTGAAAAAAACCCTGGTTCACAGCCAAACTCCGACAATTAAGGTTACAGAGGGAGGAGGCGTTTAGGAGTGGGGACAGGTTTAGAGAGTCAAACCACGGGTTCAACAAGGCTGTACTGTACCGCCTTGAGCTGTCCCGACTCACAACCATCACTGACCCACTCCCACAGAGACAGCAAGTCTGTCATCAGGAACCTATATCAGGATCCTGTTCGTGGACTTCAGCTCTGCCTTCACAGCCAAAAAAAAAAAGGCCTCTGAAACTCCTCAAGCCAATTACTGCAGCTTAATCCAGCCTGTTCCACACGAGCATCTATTTGTCAGTGAACTTTGGCAGGGCTTTGGAGGGATGAGGTGACGCCAACGACATGGAAAAATTGTATTTAGCTATTCCGTGGAGAAAACCCAAAACACGCTAGATTATGTAATTAGACTTTAGTTTTGGGTCCAGTCACTATTTTTCATAGGAGTTCAGTCTGATTCATCACACATTGGTCAAACTTTGAGAACTTCAACAAAGTTTTTGCACAGTATAAAGTTTTTTTGAACTCTCGACGAAGAGGGTCAAGATGACTTTTTCTTTTATCATTGTTCATAAAGTGACATGTGGGCACTTTAAATTATTCTGTTATCTAGTTTAAATATTCTCTTATACTTTCTTGTGTGACGCAAGTAGTCTAGTGTATTTTTATCAGCTGATGACTGACGCAGCTCACCAAAGTGAACTCTAACTGAAAAAAAGCACCAAACTTTCACACCCACACTCCTCTCAGCCTGTCCATTACCATCTATTTGCAACTTTGTTTAGGCAATAAGAGAGTTTTGCAGAAGTGCACTTTCCACTAAGTAAGGATTTGACTCAAGTCTCGTTCCGCTTGTTCCCAGAGGTCAAACTTAGTGGGGGGAAAGAGAGAGATAGAAACAGAGAGAGAGAGAGAGAGAGTGCTTGTTTGTGTGGTAAACTTGTGCCCTCCTTTTCTTAGAGTTGCAGTCTCAAAGTGCTGGCTTGGCTGTTCTGAAGGGAGGAAAAGAGTGAAGAGGCGCAGAAGGTGCAAGAGGACAGAGATAAATTCGCCCGACGCTCGGAGAAGCAGGGGTCGGTCAATAATGACCACCTCCTCCGCCCTAGCCCTCGTTATTATTACTTCCTCAGTCCGCTCTGCTGCGTCCGTCAGACGCTTTTAACCCTGCCGGACTAATACAGTAAAGTGTGGGAGTCGACATCAGCCTGAGGTTTAAGTACAGCTGACCGTGTTCAAGCTAATCAGCTTTGACACCATCCCCGACAAGGCCACCACGGCAGCAGAAACGAGTAATTAGAGATGGGAATAATAAATTTTCACATGTACACAATATGTATGCAGTGATACGCACGCAAACACGTACCTGAACACAAGCGATTGCTCTCCGAGGACGAAAAAGAGCTGCTCCGTGCAGAACGGAGAGTTATTACCTGAAACACTTATTTGAACATGGAGGAGGGGGCGGGGGGGGCGGCGGGATGAAAGGAGGGATGGAGGGAGGGAGAGATTTTGTGAATGCAATAACGCCCTTAATGGCTGGGAGAATATTAACAGGGTGTGGAGGCAGCCTCAAGGGCATATGCAAATCCAAAAGGCTACTGTAGGTGGTGTGACGTGTTCTGCGAGCTTGTGTTTGTGCCGCCGTGTTTTTGTACACAGAGTCAAGCTCCCGGAGAGACTGAGTTAAGCATGATGCACATTACTGTGCATGATGGGTCAGGGGGGTAATGAGTCACTCTGAGAACACTTTGCAGGCTATTTCATTTTACAGTCTGATGACTTTTCATAACAAGTCAATTGGAATATAAAACACACCAAAGCATAAAGTGTGGTGCTAATGTGCAGCTTGAAAGGTATGTTACTTGAGCAGAGATAGAGGAAAAATATATCTCATAAACTCTGATATGGGATTTGCAAAGCGGTGATTGAGTTAGCAGTATTTTAGTTGAGGGTAACACGAGTATATTGACCATGTCTGTCTTCTTCTAGGTATTAGGTTTTGATTTCCCCGTCTGCTTGATAAACAGTCAGGAAGGTACATAGGTTTTGCAATGTACCAGCTCGCTTCAGCACAAGGCTCCCTCGGCTAATTTCCCAATTTGCAAAATGTTTTCATGGCTTGGTTCCCAGAACAAGAGGCTGACTTTCTCATTTAGATTCTTGTCTGAGAAATGATTAAGTGTCCATTATGAAACACATCTGAGCAGTATTCGGATAATGCATTTACCGTCAACTTTGACGGCCTGGAGTTCGTCAGTCAGCGTTCATTCTTATTTTCCCATTACTTCCCAGAACTTTAACCCAACCTTCGCCAAAAGTCGCTTCACTTGCCAATAAAGTGAGTAAAGGATTGAGAGATACGTGAAAGTTAAGAGAAAGCAGTTCAGAGAAATGATTTATTTTGGGCAAATGATGTGATGTTTTGGAAATTTTTGCAGTTGAGGTTTGGTGTGTAAGAATATCTGAGTGAGGTTATGTGTGTTTCTGGAGAAGATAATGGGACACTTCCCTACTTTTTCTATCAAAGGGAAGATAAGACTCAGAACTGTTTTTGATTGGAGGATTAAACTTTTATCAGCCTTCGCATGGGAGCCTCGTTGCGGCCTCTTGATGTTCAATAAATATTGATGGAGGGATCATCAATCATTTATTAAAGCCTTGAGAAGTGACAGACAACACAAAATCCCCTTAGAGGTTAAAAAGAAATGCCATCATCTATTTCCCTTCTGTCGATGATGTAAAACTTGTCGAGACTACTGTTTTAGGATATTTTCAGTTTGGGCAGAAACAAAGGGAAGAGAATGAATGAAAGAGTTTACTGGACATTCCTGTCTTTTTAAATGGTCAAATTCATCTATTTTTCGCAATCTACAGTTTTCATTTTACACTAAGATGAATATTGACTTTTGTTTTGTTTTTATGTCTGTTGTTTTTAATTTTCTTTTAATCTTTTTTTATTACAAATGCTGATTAGAGGTTGATGAACTGACATTCTGTGTATGCCAGCTGTTATTCTGAATTGAATTTTTTTTCTTCATTTCTGGTCAAGCGTTTTAAGTTATAAGAAGCTCCTTCAATCACAGCAATTATAGAAGAGTTCTCCTTGTGAAGCTGCAGCTAAACACGAGAGGCTCTGAAGCTCAAATGATGGTGGCAACTCTACAAAGCCAGTAACTTGAAAGTGACCTATCAGGTTACTTTTATGCCACCTCGTGTTGTTTATATGCACAGTATATCCTAAACTATTAATGAATGTACATTATAAAAAGCTTAACAGTGCCAGCTCAGTGTCTTTTACATGCCAAGTCCTTCTTTGACCATAAATAGTAAATAAGATAAGATACACCTTTACCCTTCCCACAGTGGGGACATTTCTGATGATAGAAGGAGTTATTGAAGATAAAGGCTTTTGAAAGTTGTTTTCATGTTATTCATGGAAGGGCTCTGTTGAGCTGTGTGTTTTAATTTAATTTAACAAGACATAAGAAACAGTAGTCAAGAAAGGACAACAAAGACTAACATTAAAAAGCTATGGCCCTGAAATCATTCCTTGAGGAACCCCACTTGTTATTTCACATTGTTTTGAGAAATGATCATCTATTGAGGCAAACAACTCTCTGCTGGGAAAATCTAATAGAAGCAGTTCCAGACAGGCTAATGTGTTCCCTCTGTCCATACAGTAATGTGGTCATCAACTGTATTAAAGACCACTTTCTCTAAATTGTGACTTAAAAAAAAGAAGATTAGAGTCAATATATCAGCTGTGATGGATCTAAGCTACTTTTTTGAAGGGGCTTCACTATTGCAGTCTTAAATGTGTGGTGAAAACACCCAGCTGAGAGTGACTGGTACACTAACATTAAACCACATCTGCATGTTTGGAGAATCCGATGTTGGGATCAAACATGGCCTGGTGGACAATTCTAGTAAAGTTACCTCGTCAGTTCATGACATTCAGCCCTACTAGTTGACTCAATATTAGCAATGACTGGTGCGAAAACATGTGGGATAGTAGACTCTCTGACATCTTTGTTGCACTTTGAGGGCAACAGCATGTGGGAAGTTAAAGGATAGACCGTGTGTTTGGGTTGTCAGCATTTCTGCTCTTGTGGCTCTGATATTAAAGGTGAGTCATGAAGTCATCTGGAGAGGATTGACATCATAAACACCAGAGCCTTGTTCCGTGGTGTGGACTGGTGGTGAGGCAGTGTGGGGCATTAGTTTACATCTGTGGTGACAAATTTATCATCCCAGGGCTGTCAGCAGTATGTCACTGTCTTTACACCCCAAAGCCTGCAGCCACCACAGGGATTTGACAGATTTGTGTTTATGTGTGTGAGACAGAAACCGAGGGAGAAGGATGGGCCTCCCCAAGGCGCCCTCACCTTAAATAACCTTGTATGAAAGTGATGTAATGACACAAAAGATTGATGCTATAGAGTAACGATGCGAACTCTTTCTCTGTGTTTCCTTGTGCTTGCGCTATTGTCTACCGCATAGATCTCCATCTATAATGAGATGTATCTGTTTAATGGAAAGACGGACAAGGCTGCCAACTCTGCCACGTCACCAACTAAATGACAGACTACACTTTCAGCCTAAAGACCCACCACAGGAACAGGCAGGGCTGTTATTAATATAGAAATATATAATATATATAAATATAAATAATAAAGAAATATAAAAATGAATTCACTTTGCAAATGCCACATATTAAAAAAACAACAGCTTTTGAAGGTAGTGAAAGTCTTAAAGTTTACTTGACAAGTCAATGATAAAAAAACGGGCATGATACTTCACAGAAGAAAAAGCCTGGAGCAGAGGTTGCACAGTGGTGAATCCCCTCCTGGGGTTTGCTTCCTGGTAACTCTGCCTCCAGCCTGGTTGTGCATTCCAACAATACGATCAGCTGGGATTGTGGACAGGAAAATCAATGAGAATTCTTGGTTTTGGCTGTTCCCAAAATAACCCTTTCCTTCACTACTACTTATATAATAGTCAAATAATTACAGTAAGTAGTAAATTGAAATGTCAGACATTATAAATTGTTTGTTTTTTACTGACAGGTGATTTTTTTTCTCTATAAAATGTGATGCATTGCATTTAATTAGTAGCAGAAAATACTTTTACTATTTCTACTATTTTATGTTTTGATATTGTACTTTTTTATTATTACGTAGATCTTAGATCAGTCCGGTGTTACAGTGGGTTTGTGGTTTGGACCGACTGAGGCAGAAGCGGAAACAGATTAAGTGGTTTTGAAATGTCTTTAATGAAAAAACACTGCTGGCAAAAACACAGGTGGAGGTGACAGGAGGCGGGCTGGCTTGCGAGTGGAGGCGATGGCTCGATCTGGCGTGGATTGTGGCTGGAGTCGGGAAGCAAAGCAGGATACATGGAAGCACTTGGAACAAGGATCACACCAGGAAATGCACTGGAGAAGGAGATTAGATAGGTAAGTAAAACGAGTCAAAACTTTTTCCAAGGAAAAGTTATAGGAGGTATTTTAAGAGAGCAACGCTAAGGCTCTAGACTACCGAACAAGACAATGACAATGTTTTTTACATTCAATAACTATGTTAAGGTAAGAGAAAGATTGTTGTTATAGCAAAAAATATCTCAGATTAAGGTAGAGTTAGGCAGCTAAAACACTTGGTTAAGAGTAGAAATAGATCGTGGTTGTGGTTAATAGACAGATAAATGTTAATAGCACATAAATTGGATGTAAATTTTGAGGTGTGGAATCGTCCAAAGCTTTCGATTGTATCTCACGTCCAGCTGAGCAAAAATCCATTCACCGAAGAAAGCCATGGGATATGGTAAAAAGCATCTAAGTGAATCTTGAATTTACAATATTTTATTACAGATATGTTTAGGTTGTTAGACATAGTGTTGTAGTGGACTGCATCATATTGAAAGGTGTGTCTAATGTTTTGTTCTTATGTTCTTATGGTTGAGTTGTTGTATTGGAATGTTCATGTGTACCCAAAAAATATTATTAAAAGTATTAAATTTTTGTATATGCAAATATGCAACCAGTGTCAAGGGGTCACAGGTCTAAAAGCCCAAGAACCACTAATGTAAAGTACTATTTATATTGCATTTTTTTAAGGAGTAGGATGATGTAATCCTTCCTTGAGATTATAATTTGAGTCTCAATTGAATCTACCATGAAAGCAAATTTAGGTTTTTCTTGCATCCAACCAGCTAATTACAGCTTCCATACAATGCACATACACACTCCCATGTAAGCTGGACTTCACACTTTGAACTGACAACACTGAAGTTTTGTCTCGACACAGACAACCGTCCTGTCTCGACGAGAGCGCCTCTGCGGTGCCTGAGCTCAGCTGCACACCAGCACCAGCAGTTTTAACCACATGAAGAATTTGGGGTGATGAATCATCTTTATGTTTGTGCATGTGTTCACGTGTGTGTGTGTGTGTGTGCATGTCTATCCATTTGCTGCGTATCTCTCTCTCTGCCCGAGGTAGAACAGAGGGAATGACAGTTTGCTTTGAAAATTAAATCAGTTTACTGTAGCCGTCGACAGTTGAGCTTATTCTGCATAATGGTCTAGAAATAGTTCACTGTGAGTAATTTCAGCAGAGACAGAGAGCCTGGCAGGTCGACTCAATAAGCACTCCGTCTACAGTATAGTGACACATCTTGCGCAGTGAAAATAGGGAGTTAATGAAACCACTCACGCACAGACGGGGAGTGATTCACACGTTGCTGATAAATGTAATTGTAGGCAAGAGTTCAATTGCTGCCTCTAAAATATGAGATTTCGACAAAGGCCTTCAACACTAGCGGGCGTATTACACTTGACATCTTATTAACACCCACCCTTTCCTCTCTAACCGCCTCTCGGTCTCGCCGTCTCTATTTTAGCTACAACTCTGTGCTCATTTGTACTTTTTCTCTCCCTCTCTCTTTTTTTTTTAATCTGCCCTGCCCTTTCTTTCCCCTGTTCCCCAGACCTGCCATCACCCCATTAGATCAAATGTAAATGACTACAAAAACTGTTAATATAGTGTGCTTAGCTGCTGGTTTGTTCATTTTTAACAGAGGTGGTGGTGTAATGGGAGCACCACCATGCCCACACATGACAAACCAACACACACCTTCCAAGGTTGGTGTATTTTCAGCAGCACAGATGCTACTGAATGATGGTAGAAGATTATAGAAATATTACAGGAATACTTGAGGCATCAGTGTGCCTCTATGATCCTCTCGCTCTTCTGTGACTACATGTGGCTCCAGGTCATTAGTCAGGGCAATGTTTCAAAATGTGGTAACACCCAGTGATTGCAACCCCCTACCCCTTAAAGAACTGATGGCCCCATGTTTTTCCCATTGCATGATTCGCGAAACGTCCTCAAAGTTTGAAATGAAAAGTGAAAGTTAGTGTCAGATTATTTAAAACATAATGGTGATGAACACTGGCCCCTTTTTTTGCCTCGGGCCCCAACAGACCTGCTGGTAAGGTTACAAAAACTTACATAAAATGCTTGTTGGGTGCCATTTTACAAAAAACAGTCAGCGTGCAATGCATTCATAAAAAAACTAAATGTGTTGTATGTGAAAGACAGATGGATGGACCAACAGAAACTTTGACCTTGCCAATCAAGGCGCAGAACACAAAGAGCCAGCCTCTCTGTCCGTCGCTCTCTCCTCATCCCACCATGTTCACTCCTGTCTCCCTCGGTTGTCATGGTGATTAATAGAGACCTTAAGTCCACAGCAGGGTCCAAAAGCTGTGATTAGAGGAGATTGCACCTGTCACACACACACACACACAAAGCATCAAGGCAGACAGAGGTGACCCAAACATGGACCTGGCCATATGTCTTCTCAGACAAACACGGAGGCTGGGGTCGTCAATCGAGCATTGACGGCAGCCACACTGAGGGGTCACTGTCTCTGCAAAGTTTGCAGCAGGACTCTGTGGTCAGACCACAGTGTTTTGTACATTACACTGTAAACCCTGACACTGACGCAAGCAAAGTCAGAGGTTCTGCAAACCATCAACTTTTGAGCCTGGCTGCCGTGTATAAGGTCTTCAGGGGATTTCATAGTCCCATAGGTTGTTGAAATTTCAAAGATGAAGAACTTCCTGAGGAGTAGCCTCCTTCAGGTGCTTAAAATTAAAATGCCAACCAACTGATAAAAATTTATATTGTTATATATCATAAGAAAGCTGAAAATGAATGTAATCGTGAGAAATAAAGTTCAAACGATCAAAATCCATCCTGAGGTTCTGGGGTAGTAATCAATACATTGTCTATGCTCTATCTATACATAACTGTCGTGAATTTATGGCTGACTACAGCTGCTGTCCTCTCTCACTGAGAATGCTACAAACCTTTGTGAGCCACCTTTCAAGCCGACATTAGGAGTATTTCATACCCAAAACACAGATTTTCAATCGAGTTTTCCTATAAAAAGTTGCATTTCTTTCAATGTCTGGCTGGGAGTTAAATAGTTCAATCTGAAAGGCCAGGAAGCTACCAAGTGGAAACTATTGATTGAACTCAGGATGACTGTTGCCCAGTATAACTCAATTATTAATGTTCTATTAAGAGAGATTCAAAATGGATCAACGGACGACAAGCATTTTAACAACAATCGATCACTCTCAATAGACACATGTGTGACCATGCATCTGCTTCTGAACCCATGTTTTCTATTGTGGGTTTCCACGTGTAAACAAAGGCCTCTTCCTGTTTCTGCAGCCACGTGTGTGTCGCACGGTTTGCATGATTGAGTATGCATATATGACAGGTGCAGCGCCGCATGGAGAATTTCAGGATAAAACATCATAAATCTCAGCTCCTTCAAGGTTAATCTCCACGAGGTGCGGGATCCTATATATCCCCACCATAATGAGCCATCAGCTGTCACACTCCACAGACAAGAGCTGAGGCGTAGATTCGCTGTCGACGCGCGCGCGCGTGTGTGTGTGTGTGTGTGTGTGTTGTATTCCTACACTTGATTACGCTCAGAAAGTGCTTCATCAGTTAAGGTTATTTTTAGGCACGGACGTACAGAAAGCTAATTGAGTTTGCGTGCCGCTATACCGCTCCACCCTTTTCGCGAGAGACAAATTGGATGACAAAGGGAACATAAAAGATGAACCAAAAAAAGGAAAAGGGTGCATGTGTAATTGGAGTAGAAATGATTAAAAAAAAAAAAAAAAAGGTCTGATGTGCACAAAGTGGATAAAGAAAATGTTTTTAAAAAAGACAGAAGAAGAGAAAAAAAAGTAGCGGGTTCATGCTTTGGTTCTCTGAAAAAGAGGGAGAGGCGGAAACTCTAATTAAGGATAAGAGACTCTTTCTGTCTCTCTCCTTTCTTTTGTGTGCCTCAGCAACTTTAACAGCACTTCTTTTTTTTTTCTTTTTTTCCTCCCTCTTCCCTTTTTTTTTTCTCATTTACTGCAGTGGCAAGCACATTCCCCCACCCCCACCCCCGCTCTCTGTTCAGTGCCTGCAGCATGGGAGAGAGCTGTACAGCCTCCTCTCAGGGCACACACACACACACACACACACACACACATGCACGTACAGAAATGCATACAAGCCCTGCATTTGTAACTTCTGCATTTTTGGGCACGAATAAACATGAACTTGCTAAATCATGTGTTAAAAGGCACTAAAAAAATATTGCTCTGCGAAGTTCCCTGCTGGGCAACAGCGGGGGGGGTGCGGGGCTTAAAGATGACGTTCTCTCTCTCTGATCTCTGCTAATGTGTTTGTTTCTGAAGAGAGTTATGGAGGAGCGGCGGGACGAAGGAGGAAATGAAGTCGATGAGGAGAGATAGGAAAAGGGCGAGGGGGAGAGGGAAGGAGGGAGGAAGGAGCAAATCGGAGATGCTGGAGAGGAGGGATGGATTTGAGAAGGTGGTGTTAAAAAAAATAGGGAAAAAGGAAGGAGGAAAGGAGGGAGTCAGGCGAGGATAAGATATAGATGGGATGCCGTGGATGTCTTAGCGAGGAGACTATTAGCATTCACACCCTGATGCCTCCCCCTCATTCTCCCATCGCTCCCTCTATCTTGTCCATCAGCTTCCATCTCAGCCTTTGGGGTGAAAGATTCACTTACACACAAACACGTATAGTGCGCACTCATTTTGTTAAGGAAATTCTCTTCACGTAATTTCCTTTTTTTTACACTGTTCCTCTTCGTCGGCTGATCGTCAACAGTAGTGACTTCTCAGCTGATGTGAAAATGACCCTCACGGCTGACCCCTTTCCTGCTTCCTGTCCTTATGAGGACATTCATGTCGCGGGATCGTGAATCTGGCTGATGAGCTGTTATGAAGTACTCTGTGTCCTTCTTTCACATCCATTATTATATTTTTCTGTTGTCCCCCGAGACGAGGTCTCTCATCAGAGCTCAGAGGAATGGTTTTGAAGAGCTCAGGGTGCACACACACACACACACACACACACACACACACACACACAGACAATGTGAATGTATGGATTGAACACTTGCATTGCAACAATACATCAGATTGCTCTGAGCCATTTATTTCTTTAATAAAATGTTTTTTTGTTCAATAGAAGCACCGTCTGTGGTCGCGCGCACCCCCCCACCCCCCCCACCCCGACACCACTGTGTGCATTTGTTTTCTCTTTTGCTTCAGTGAACGATTAGCTCTGCCTGGATGGAAGTACACGCCACTCTTTCTAATTTGAGGCATAAAGAAACCCAGACGCTGCCTATTGTCTCTCTGTTGGTCTCGCTACTTCATAAATGTCTCAAAATGGAGGCGGTGATGGAAGATTGATGTACACAGATGTTACATAAAGTGTATGAGATGATTAATCATGCAAAGGCTCTCACTCAGGCAGTTTTAGAAGAAGATTCCTTTAGTTGAAGGTCCTGATGTTTAGTGGAGACGTGGAGCTGTCCCACTGTCCAAAGGTCCCCTTAAGCAAGACTTATACTGTAGCTGTAATGCAATGTTACGAGATTGTGGACTTGCAGACACACGCACGACCAAATGCATGATCCCTTCCAGGACCTGTTAATTTCCCATTTCCCACAAACTTGGTTTCTTATAACCATGACCACTGTCATTTCCTAATCGTAACCTGTTGGTTATTACACCCTAACAAAGCAGCATTTAGCAACACAAACCATGATCTTTCCCTAAACCAACCAAGCCTTAACCCTAACATTATCTCATCTTAAAACTGATCTATTTTACAACAGTGAGTTGTAACTGTGTTGCCATCAAATGCTTTAGGAATAGCTAATTAGGTGGACTTTATATAAGGTCAGAAACAAATCTCTGTGTTCACATTCATGATGCCTGCATGCTTCTCTGCATGACTCCAATGTACAATTATAGGCTATTGTAAAAAAAAAAAAAAAAAAAAAAGGTGGCCTCTGGGATTAATTAGAATCGTTCCATCGTTCGAAATACATCAAATTTTCTCGTCAGTAACAGTCTGAGCAAAGAATACTCTGTACCATTAAATTGATTTTTTATGGTGTTACATTTTTGACTGAACAACATAAATCTATGGGAACAGCTCTTTTTGGGCGAATATCTCTTTGAGGAGCCTTGATTAATTTTAATGATCTACAAAATGCGTCAACATGTTTTATGGTGTTATTCAGTATCAGTAATTTATTAAAGCAGCACTACACACACACACACACAGAGACACACACTGTTACGCAGGGCAGAGCAGGTGAACCGAGTGCAGACACTAACAGAGAGAAGACAGATATGATAGGAAAAGGGTATTTATTGTAAAAGGCCTGGCACATAGCAGGGAAGAGTTTCAGGGCTGACGAGACGAGGGGACAATGCGCACACACACACACACACACACACACACACACAAACACTAAATTTGACTCTAAATTTGACGATGATTTTAATTATTGGCACATTTACAGTCTGATTAACTTGTGAGCAGTTGATTCTACTCAGCGGTAAATTTGAGGATTTTTCTTACAGAGGTGGATGTTTGATAAGTTTTGTTTATGAAGGAGAGGAAAGGAGAGGAGAGGAGAGGCAAATATGAGCGATGGAGGCTAAACAGGCTGTAAGTGAGGTTAGAGAGAGAGCGAGCCTGAGGAGAAATCAATAGACAGAATGTTGACATAACCTTCTACTCATCCTATATTAACCACACCCTCGTGGCCTGTAGCTGGGACAACACACACACACACTCAGATGCGCACACACTCAGGGTTGAGTGCACTTTGTAATGTATCATCCGGGAGATCACAAGGGACTGTTAGAAGTTAAGAGGGAACATGTGTTGAAGCTGGGTGACCGCTGTGTGTGTGTGTGTGTGTGTGTGTGTGTGTGTGTGTGTGTGTGTGTGTGTGTGGCTGCTCCTTCCCCTCTGTGCAGTTACTGTAAAACATAAATACTGCTGTAATTACAGTTGCTCCTCTATGGCTCTTATCTCTCTGCCCTTTTTATTTCCCCTATACTTCCTACTTTTTCCGTCCGTCCTCTGTTTCTTTTCCTTCTTCCTTCCATCGGACTGTAGCCCTCTTTCCATCCATCACACGTGCCATCTTACAGTCCTTTATGTATTTTCTTCTCGCACTTCAGTGTCTGTGTGCAATCTGTCAGTCGTTCCTTCTTCATTCATGCTTTGCTTTTTCACTTTTTTCATGTCTTATTTGCTTCCTTCATTCAGTTTTCCATCCTTCTCAGTGGCGGCCCCAGAAATTTTTCATAGAGGCGTTCTGATGGGGCCACTGAAAATCTTGTGTGTGACGGTTGGCTGGCTTTGCATTTGTTGTTTTCCTTCACGTTAACTATTGTGCAAATATACATTATTGATTTTAATGGAAAGTACCTGATGTAAAATATCTGATGAAAGCATATTATGCATTCTTTCCTTTCCTTCATTACACGTCTTCACTAAATCACTTAAAAGCAGTTGTTGCATAAAAATCTGGTTAACTATTTACACGTGAACTTGCCATAACCTGAATCCCTAATGTCACATACATGATGTATTATTAAGCAGAAGCATCACTACAGCTCACTTCCATACAACAGTTTACACTGAGCTTGCATACATTAAAGCAGTGTTTGCTCCTACTCACAGGTGTGGTCACAACACACACACACACACACTCACACTGCTCCCAAAACGGTACAGTTATTGTCATCATGCCACATGCTCTCCTGATAGTAGATAAGTGTGTTAATCTCAGGGTGCAAGCTTAATGCATAAGTGTGTGTCCATCATATTGTATGTGTACTCATAAATTTAAGATGGGAGCGGAAGCTGAAATCATTGGTGACAAAAGAGCAAAATGTTTCCTTACGGCATGGGACCTTAGAAAATGTATACACACAACACTGGCTTCTGTGAATACACACACGAACGTGGAGCTGAAGTAGGTTAGTGCACGTATGAATTGACAGGAAGTATAAAATCAGATGCCAGCGAAGTGAGTTTTGACGTGTTACCAGAATTAGAACCTCTGAGATGAGAAATATAATAAATATGAAAAATGCTTTTAAAAATGTTTCTTCGCATGCAGTGTGATTTCGTGCTGCTTATAAAATGTCCACCAGTCTTGTTACAGATGCCGACAGGATCTTTTGGGCAATATTTGTTCCAAAATATCAGCATCAACATCCCAGCAGTGTGACTTCAGCAGCACTCCTACAGGCCCCGGGTTTTGCATCGCTTCAGGGGATTCAGGCCAAAATGTTGCATGTCTGTATACGTATGGTAAGAGCTGCTGTAGCAATTTGGAGACCGGGACCTCGCTATCTGCCAACTGCAATAAATACACAGGGATATGTGTTGGTGACATTGCTGCAGGAAAAAAATGACAAGTCACAGTGACATTACTGACACATTGTGCAGGAACAACAGCACCTAGTGTCCAATGGATGGAGACAGGAGGCTATAAATAAAATCCAACACATTACTTTTAAAATGCTGTCAATATGAGCAGATGTCACCCAGTTCTTTGTTCTATGGAGATAACATTTAATGAAAGCATCTGACAACAGTAAGAACAGAATGAAATGTTCATATTAATAAATGTATATGAGTGAGTCATCTCATATGTAGAAAGTGGTGTGTATCACGAGCAGCAAGAGATAATGGGTAGCATGAGTGAAAGCTCATACATAATTTATTCAAGTTGGTTCAAGTAACGATAAAAAATATTCAAAAATGATAAATCAGGAACACAAGTAAGACAAAAACCTGCAGTGCAACAAACACAACACTGACACTTTATTGTCACATTATAAAGTTATTTTAAAAAAAAGCCGACACCTACACATCCAGTAGACATGAAGCAACATTAACATTCAAGTCAAGTATCTGGCTAATGAAAGTCCAATATTCACTCCTTTACCTCCTGAGGGAAATATCTGGTTCTCTGTTAAATGCTCCACTATGTTTACTAACCACTTGCCGACTTTGGCCATGTCAGTTGTGGCTAGAAACACCACAACTACAGCTAAATAGCAAAGTTGTGGGCCGCAAAACCAAAACAAGCTCAAAGACACCAAAATGCTACAAAGAGCTGAGAAGAACTGCAGCCAGATGATATTTCTCTGGATGTTTGGCACCACAAACGATCCTTGTCACATTACCGATCACAGATCACCAATCACCAATCACCATATTCACCATTAATTTATATATGGTTTAATATAAATGATTGATTAGAGTAACTTTACAAACTTTTACAACAAAAGGTAACAAAAATGACGAAGTCTGACAAACAAGACAAGAGCTTTTTCTCAGCAGACATTCTGACTCGTCACAGTAGAAAAAGTGCAAAAATGGTGTGAAATTGATCAATATATGAAAATGATTTTACTTCAGATTGTTTGCTCTGGCCTCTTCCTTAAGTTTGTATTCAACACAATACCTTATAATCTCAATGAAATGTACTGAACCAATATATATCTGACACAAAAAAAATCCCAAAATATGCTTGACCGATTTTTTTCATCTACCAGTTTGCTGACGGGTCAAAAAGTTATATGTCCCTGAGCGTTAACCACGACTGTTCGAGTGTCCCAGTAAGTCATGACACTGTGACAATGAGCAAACCAGGACCCTGAAACTGAAGCAGCTAAATGGAACTCGACCATCATTAATTGTATTATTTACACCTGTGCTTTTCCCACTGTGACGTGTTGAAATGCTTTCTCAGAAAATCGGTGCTGTGGCGCCGCCCACACTGTTTGCAGGAGCAGAAACACTCGTGCAATTAGCTCCAAAGATGTCAGCGGACGCATTTTGCCATTCAAGTGTGTCTTTCATGGTGTTAAAATGGTGCCGGCGGTGCTGCGTGTGCGGTCTTAGGTGACAGTGATATTAGATGGCACTCTTTGAAAGAACAGGGATGCCGTCCCCTCGCCGCTCTGCGTCTGAACTTGACGCGCAGCGAGAGCCGGCGTTCGGTGACATTACCGTTGCGTGGCGCTTCGTGGAAGGCCGCTGCTTTTAATTAACAACAGCTGCGAGAGCTGTTTATAATGAGGGGGCTCTCTCAGACCTAATTACTCGGCTTTGCTGTTGCACATACAAGCCGGCGCACGCACACATGCAGCCACACATCTCCATACTTCAGACCAATTAGAGATTCAACATTTAGCCCCTCTTTCTATCTACCCTGGCTTTCTCATTTCCTGCTTTCTCTTCCTCTCTGGTGTTTTCCCCTAATTGGTCGTCTTGGGTTCTTGGTTCGTTCCCGTGAATACGATTTACTTTGGTTTCGGGTGTTCAATCTTTGCCTTTTATCACTTATTTGCTCAGCGTCTTGTCGGACCCCGCAGGCTCCGACACTAAGCGGCGTCTGACACTCATGACTCACCCAGTGTGTGTCGACTTTTTCTAAAAAGAAAAAACTCATTTTACATCCCGGGATTTTTCGAGGTTGGACAAGTTTGTTTTCCCTCTGTGTAATTTGGCTTCTAATCCAATGAGCAGGCCGGTTCAAGTCAATAAGATCGGCTGTCCCATTAGCCTATTGCTGCTCGGACCAATGGTCAAGTCCTAATGAATTGATGTTGTGGAGCTGAAGTGCTCAGGTGCAGAAGTGAAGGTGTGTATTCATATATTCTCTTTTCATGCAGGAGTCACTCATCTTGTTTTTGTCTCCTAAAATGTTGCCGCCCGCAACTCAATCTGGATTCTTCATTACAGAAAAGCGTACAATCGATGTGCATTACATAAACATAGGCCAAAGTGCTTTGCAAATATCGATATAAAGCCTTAACAGACTTAACATTTGTTCATTTGAGCTTTTTTTTTTTTCAAAGGCCGGATAGTTTTTGTGTCGCGTCCTCCGTGGCAGGTATCGACTCACTGATTTGTTTACACCCGCTGAAGGTCATTTCATTCATACTCGTGCATAAATGCGGCCCTCTAAATGTGAGCCGAGCCCTCTGATATTTAAGGCTCTAATGGACTGTTCGACTCAGGCATAGTTGGGAAGAGCGTCGGTTTTTTCTGCGCAGTAGTCTGCTGTGCTTGACCTTTTAACTCCCCCCTCTCACAATCATCCGAAATATAGATACATGCAGAGAGAGGGGGGGAAGTAATACACCAGAGCACTTGAGGAGTTCCTGCAAAACCTTATATTTATATTAATATCATCTTTAAACATCTGTTTTGTTGATGTATTTAATTAGCTGAATATTTATGATGCCAGCCAACAGGTGGGTGTTTTTTCACGCAAGCACCTTTTATGCGAATGATCCAGCTGGCTGTCGTAGAGAGAGAGAGAGAGAGAGAGAGATGTGGAGCTAATTGATCTACAGAACAGTATCCTTAGAAATGTGTTCATTGAAGTAGCATTCATCTGTATGTCCGCTGTCGAGATCATCACTAAATCCCATCATCTTCAACATCTGTGACATGTAGAGTCTTACTCAGGCCGATCTCCACCATAGTGAAATATGAATCAATATCGAAGAGCAAAAAAAAAAAGGTATCAAAATTATGCTTTATGTATTTGACATTTATCAAGAGAGAAAACAGACACTAACTTGGAAAATGTATATTTATAAATGGAAGCATCCTCAGACATACAGAATTTGGGGGTGTGTGTGTTTAAGGGCAACTTTTGTTGTACTGTCGTCACAAAGATGTGAGCAAAGCAGAATAATCCAGTCTTCATTTATAACTTTAAAATGATTTTGAATTATGCACCTATTTAGTGTGTTTTCTATTTCTAATTTCTAATCCGTGTAAATGGTTTATTGAGTACAAAGTTATTCTGAAAGCAATAAAAGGCAACATCTTAAAAGAAGGTGCATCATTTCTCATTTTGTTTGCTGCAGTAATGCTTTGTGCATCTGATGCTGTAATCTAACCTTGCAGGGCTAAAACTGCATAAATCGCTTTACATTTAAGTGTGAAAAATGTGCTCACTATTTCGTGGCACTTTGAAAAACTTTTCTTCTCACTTAAGTGAATCTGGATCTCTCCCAGCTCCACCCCCCCCACCACCGCCCTCTTTCCACTATTGATTGTCTTTCATCTGCTCAACATTGCATTTAAGCCACACTTAAGGCACCTAAACGGTTCAGAAAGCTCACTTCTCTGTGGGTTGTGGTTTTTAAAAAAAAAAAAAAATCTCTGACGCTGCATTCTGCCGTGGCCTCAGGAGTGGGATGAGAAATATCCCAATTAATCAGTAAAGCGAAAAAAAAAAAAAAGAGAGAAAAATAAACCCTTGAGTCAGGTCCACTCCACGTCCCCTTTAATGAAATCCACCCCAACTTCCCTTTAATCACAGCACTTTTCTCTAATGCTAAATACTAAATAAAGCCTGGAGGGCACGAGGGGCCGAGGGGGCGAGAAAATCCCCCGGAGATGGTCTGTCATCGGTTGAGCTTGTTACTGGAGTGGAAAATTAACCTCTTAGACACCTGACTCGGAGACGGAGCGAGGTAGAGACGCAGAGACGGTTCGTCCTGTCATTTGTATTCATTGCAGCACCAGCCCTAGTTTGAAAAAATGCGCATTTGTGCATTTCGTGTAACCTCGTTTTTTTTTAAGCCTCTCCTGCTAACATCACAGCCTCGCTCCTCTCTCTTCCTCTCTCTCTCTCTCCAGTGCAGTGAATGAAAAAAAAGAAAACGCTAAATGAACCATATTTGTTGATTAGCCGACATCTTGTTCTGTCTGTATACATTTGGTTTCCATCCCTGCAGGGTCTCTTCCTTCTAAGGATTTTGAAAGGCGAGACAGGATCTCTGCAAAAACCGATGTGTGTTAAGGCTTCACATGCTCAAGTCTCTGCTCCTCTGTTTGGCTTCACTCCATCTCAATGATGAAAGCTCTGGCAATTGGCCCTTCGTAGCAAAAATCCTCTCTCTCTGACACACACACACACACACATACGGACACACACTTGCCACCAGCATCCTCATTAGGGCTTCCTGCCACTTCAGCACTTTGTATCCTGTCTGGTTTTAGCAGAGCCAATTTAAATGACTTGCTTGTAGATTTGAATCATTTATGGGTGAAGTTTGGCATTTGTGAATCGTTCCAGGATTTTCCATTTAACACAATAAGTGTGTATAGTGTAAAATGCACCTAACATGCAGATCTGATGGGTTTAACTCTATTTCCTGTTTATTACTCCTGTAAGTAAGAGTGGTGTAACTGTTATGTTAGACCATGTTACATCTCAGCGTTCATGTCGCCAAGACACACGACGGTGATTACCAAGCTTAACGAGTGAGGCCTTTCTGTGGAAACTGTTGTGACTGGTGTGAATAGAGAGACGCTCAAGTGACAAAATCCTGAATGGATAGAGTTGAACCATTGCTCTCGTTAAAATAATCAATACATCATCATCAGGAGGACTGACACCAGAATTATTTTCACGTCTGTGGGAAACAGCTTTGTACAAACAAGCAAATATGACTCACTGTAGATTTACTTAATGTACTGTAACTTACTGTTGGGGAGCTGGTGAAAGGCAGACTGGTAAAGTAAATTATTGTCTTTTAAAATTAGGTTTTACGTCACAAATTTGTCATTCCTAGCGACCCATGTGATGTCACTGGGGTCTGACTTTGCTTCCCTTTTATTTTGTCTATGACCTAAAATTCCTCTTAAGAGTAACTTAAAAGCTCTTGATCCCCAGTGCTTTAATTTTTCACATTGCTGCAGTGATGTAGGATTGTACTCCAGGGTGTGCCAGTGCACCTTGACATCACTGCTGTATGTGGTTACAGGTGCAACAAAGCACACCTCTGACATCACCCAACCACACCCACCAGCGATGATGGGTAACCAGGTTTGAAACTTTTTTTTTTGCCCACTCCGGGGCAGCAAGATATGAACACTGGCAAATGATCATGTGATAAAGTTGATATGGGAAACTTTGGAGGAAGCATTAGCATTCATTTGTATTGGTGGCCACCGGATGAATATCTATATGAAAAATCTAATGCTCACTCTCTTTCATCTCTGTTTTAGGTCTCCACCGACCCCTGAGTGAAACATCTGGCTCAGCTCCACCAGCTCCACAACAGAGTTGACAGCCCTGCTCCTGCTGCGACAGCCCTCATCTGCGCCTTGAAAGTGAACTACAGCTTGTGAGTCAAACAATGAGCTGATTTATATTATAGCATATAAAGTGGGCATGTGATCCACTGCTGATGTACAAATATTGATTATGACAGTTTTAAAGAAGCTGTATGCAACATAAGTGGATAACAAATGAACATGTGTATTCTCAAGGATCAACACCTTAACAATGTTAAAAGACTAAAGGGCAGAGTCTTTGCAATACTAACTACCAAACAAATAATCGAATTATTGTCTCTCCGTCTCCCTGTTGATTTTTTTTCTTTGACTTTTTAACCTTCTCTGCATTGCATTTCAAACTCTGTACATTTTTTTTTCTCGCTTTTTCTCTGCTGGGACATGAATCACTGCCGATGTTTAAGACGCTATCTCGGAGCGTACTTAACCTCTGCCCCACCCATCCGCCACTGTTCTCTCTCTCACTTTCTTCTCTCCCTCATTCACACAGAAGAACTGAGTCATGCAGAGTGAACACAGAAAGCAATACGCGCATTTGCAGAAATATGCATAAACACAGACGCCCGACTGAAAACTCATCTCTGTCCTGGTTGTGATAGAAATTGTCTTCTGCACGTGTCTGCATGTATCCAAATCACTCCGTTAATGTGGGTTTGCATCTTTGTGCGGACGTGTGTGTGATACTGTAATTTACGGGGCCCCGGCTCTAATTTTGTCATCTCATTGTGGACGTGTCGCCTCGGTTTTTCCTGATGTTGTTTGCGGATGTGGGTGGGTCTCTGTCTGAGTGTGTGTGTGTGGGCCGGTTTAATCTGATGGTGCAAATGATGTTTGACGTTAATGAAATGTTTAATGAAGCCATGGCCAGAGGGCAGGTGCGGGGAGCCGCACGCACATAAACACACACACAAACGTTCACACCCACACACCTACGTGCACAAACACAAGTGTGGACACATTCATGCACGCATTCGCTCACACACGAGTACAGCTACGTGCACATTTTGCACACACTAGGCCATTATAAAAGGTCCCTGTCACACTAAGCAAAGGTGACAGAAAGCCACCGTCTCTGACATCTCCTCCACCATCTCTCCATCCCAAGACTGTCAGCACCAGGAAAGCAAAAGCACAGGTTCAAAAGCTTACAATGTCCAGTGTTTGTGGGTTTTCATTTTTCAATGTTTGGAGCTCTGCAAATTAAAGTCTTGTCACTCCTCCTTAAATTTAGAAGTACATCTCTGAAAACCTCCTTCACATGAAACCAAAACAATCTGCAAAGAAATACAGATGCAAGTGAGAATTTCTTGTGCTTTGGGTGAACTGATGCTTTAATTTGACTCACACTTCGAGCCATTCAAATGTGCTCTTTTAGCCCGCAGATGTATTTTGCATTGGTTTTAACCTTTCACACTGCCTGGGCTTGCAGGGTCAGAGTTCTGTGGTTTGCAAAGACCTGAGCAGCTGGACAGCAGCCAGGGGCTCCTCAGGCGTGGCACCTTTGGTTTGTCTGAGGCGTCGGCCCGCGAACAAGGTGCTCCAGGCCTCAGTGCTGCTGGGTTTTTATTCTGCTGAGCTGTTCTCATTTCGGCTGTCTCATCAGAGACCGGTTAGGCCTGGACGAAATGCAATTAGCCAACTCACAGAATTAAAAAAAAAACAGCAATACGCTGAACTCTAAGTGCTGCATTTGAGAACCTGTTGTCTATAAGGTCTGATGACTAAGGCTGATTGGGACTTGCTCTCAGGGAATTAGAAATTTGAAAAAAAAGCAATGTGGTTATCAAAATATAAAGCATGACGCAAAGACTAATCACCAGTTTTCTATGCCGAGCATTTGTTTTTCATAGTGGATCATCCTGCTTATGCTTGATCACTTGCCTGGTATCAAAATGTCAAAACTTTATTGTTCGGATGCATTTTTGATAAAATGCTCAAGTTTTTTGACACAGATATTATTCTTTTTCTCAAAACTTCACAAACTGTAGAATCATCAAAATCACATACTGGCATGTAAAAGGAAGCTGCAGTACCAAAAAGTTCTTGTCACAGTACATCGAATCAAAAGTTTACACCAGCACTACAGTTACACCAAAATGAGGGCGGATATGCAGGTTTTTTAATCACAGGTAAAACCATTATAAAAGGTGATTAACCTCTTTCCCATTGCCAGTAGGTGAGTTTGCCTTTCTGTTTTTTTGGGTTTTTTTCTGGTGTGTCACGTTGGCCGTAGAAAGCAGCATGGAAGCAAGTGACAATGTCATTGCAGTTGCTTTTTAAATATTTTACTTCAGCCTCTCTTTCATACTCAACACAAACTGAACAATGTGGCTGTTGCATTTTGTTCCTAGACTGTAAAAATAATAAATAATGTTCCTGGCCTTTTACGCACCAACATCCAGAACTTCAACCCGAGTCATAGCGTCACACCAGACAAGCTTTCCGTTGCAGCTGATCAAAGCCAATAGATATGTGTGATTACTGCAGAATCAGTTGGGATTGAATGCTGATTGAAGACACCGGCAGATGTTAGTGGATGTTTCTTGTCTAGTGTAAAAGGAGTAAAGGGCAGTTTGCTGCCTCACCTTCTATTCCACAACTGCATTCCTATATTGTCTGCTTTCATTTGTGCCTCTCTAGGTTTGTTTTAATACTTTCTGTGTTAAAAGTTTTGCACCTCTGCATATTCTCACACAGAGATTGAAGTGACACAGCAGAAACAGATTCCCCTTCATTAGGAGCAATACTGAAAACAAGCAGAAAATTCTCAGGTGAAATCTGAGCTTGTGTTTAATGTTTTGCACACTGTGTGAAGAGAGCCAGCAAATTATTGCATCACTTAGTATCGCTCATCCAGCCACAATGTGTAGAAGTACAATGGTTAGAGCGATCGGGTTTTGCGGTTTGAATGCAGCGTTCGAGTAAAACAGCTTCTGGCTGCTCGAGACGTCACCATTAGTTTCCAGATACAGTAACACCCAAAGGAGCTTTTCCTCGCTCTCAGCTGAGGGTCTGAGCTTGTATTCATGTATTATTTTCATAATGTGAGTCTGAGCGTAACAGAGAATAAAGGCTATATAAATAAAAATTGCTGGAGGATTGCCAGTTTGCACCCAATGTGTGTGCTTGTTGTGTGTGTGTGTGTGTGTGTGTGTGTGTGTGTGTGTGTGTGTGTGTGTGTGTGTGTGCGCGCATCCTCTCCCCTCTCCACTTGCCCCCATGTTGTTCAGGGGCCTTTGAGTGAAGCACTTAGCTCTGAATTGCTCCAGCTGAGCTACTTGTTATTAACAGTGAAGCGAAGCTCCCAGGTGTGAACGTGTCTGTCTATGAGTGTGAAAAACAGGCTACATGCTCAGCAAACCTCGCCCGAGTAAATCACATTTTTGAAGAAACAAAGAAAAAAATCCAGTGGGGAAATGTGTTGCGGAAGGTAGCGGAAGATTAACATCTTATTTGTCCTTGCAATCAGCATCAGCTGGCGCCATGGGTGCAACCTCGTGGAGAGGTAGAGGTAAAGAAGACACTGTAGAGAGGAGGCAAAATTGCCTATCACAGTGAATGCATTTACCATGAGACTATCCCATCACACACACACACACATAGAGATATGCACAAGGCAGTTAACACATGCAAAGACAATGGGAGATAGAGGCAGTGAGAGAGTGCTGGGAGAAAACACAAAAAGAGCGAGCTGGATAGAAAAGTGGAGCGGGTGGGAGGAAAGAGAGGAGATAAGACTGATAGAACAAAAAGTAGTAAAATGCATGTAGAGGGGAGTCATTAATCTTTGAGATGCCCCTTCCTCGCCGCTTCTAAATTGCCTGCTATTTATAGGCTGTCGTCAGGGATGCACCTGGGTGTCGAGGATGTTCTCATTGGTCCGGAGAGAGGTCAGAGGTCAAGTGATTTAACTCCAATCGCAGACTTTGTGTCTCCTATATATATGTGTGTGTGTGTGAGAGAGAGAGAGAGAGAGAGAGAAAAAAAGAGAGTGTGAAATGATTTAACTCCGCTCTGAATGTGTGTCTCCAGCGGCTTCATTATCCAAGCTGGAGAATCACACACTGAGGCAGCAGAATCACCTTTTAATGGGACTATTTTCAGCGAAATGGAAAGGAATGAGGTAACACACACAGGCGAAATAAGACGTCTACAATCAGCAATAACGCCACCTATTCTTCAGAGAGGCGTCGGGTAAACTTTGCAGCTAGTTGCGCTGTTGGTGAAGTAACTAGTGGGGCGTGCACAATTCAGTGGACACTTTTTTTGCCCTCCCCAAAAAAATCACAGACATTGTGTAATAAGGTCCAGTGGAAAGTCACCATGGATCTTTAGAAGCAACAGGTTGAAACAGGGCTTTTTCTCTGTTTAAAGCCTCAGATCATTGTTCTGTTCACACTGCACAGCTGTCCGTCTTGTAATCAGGAATCTTGAAGTCATTGTGACATGACTGGTCAGTGACAAGGGTGTCACACATCACAAGATCTTTGACCAGGGGGACGTTTTGTAACAGAAACATGTGAGAATTGATGCAAGACCACAGATTTTTTTTTTTTTCCTCCATAATGGATTTCTGCAAGAAATGAGCAGTCCGTACATAGCGATCAATCTGGGGGCTTTTGCCTGCAATCTCTAAAAACTCTCTGTCTCTGTCTGATGAAAACATCTCACAGAAATCATTAAAAAAAATCACACTCAGGGAGCTGCATTAGTGTATAATGTAATATTGGCATTTACATGTAAATGCACATAGGAAGAGATTATATTAAGGATATCTGTCTGCTGATGTTGTAATCAACAAGGCTTTGGGTTTTTGAAAGAAATAGTGTGTGAAATACATTACATTACATACATCTTTACACTTTACCGAAATGATATTCGACCATGTTACGACGCAAACAACAGATTAGAGGCTGCGCAACTCCTCGTAAGTGTCATAATTCATTCTGGATATTGAGTCTCGGCTCAGGTTAAAATTGAGCGAGCTATGATGGGAATTATGCAAGTTCACTAAACTCATAGCACCAATAAGAATCATAATCATGTTGTCTAACAGAAGCAACAGAGCTAAGGAGGGTGAGGGAGATGTCAATTATACACATCTGCTCACACCCACACAGCCTGGGGGGATTAACTTAATGACTCAGCAGCTCAGGGTTCATTAACCATTCTGAGAACAAACACCGTGATACCCAAATTAATGTTATATAGATAATGAGTCAGGAATATCTGTTTCTACTGGAAGAAATATCCCAATTATACTTCCAAAGTCGCGCACTTAGAGGAAAAGAGCACACTGTTTCTGGAAAGAGATCTTGGCATTTAAATTTTTAAATAGAATTGTTCAAGGTTGTCTTTCATATTTTAGAATAATGAAAACGCTGAATCCTCATCCCGCTCGATGTAAGTTTAAGGAGCCGACAGCTCGCGCAGTCACGTCCTTCAAGGAGAGGTTTCATATTTAATAACCGGCTGCTGCAATGAATTTCAGGGAGCGAAATTCACGTGGAGGCTTAAAAAAAAGTTTTTTTTTCGGCTCCCTCATCAGTGGCGCGGCTCGCTTCCATGCCAGGGCTCGGGCTGCCGGCGTCCTGAAGGGACAGCCGCTGTCACGACGAGCAGAGTGCATGTGAAGGCCAATCGGATGAAAACCCCCGGCCCACGTCAGGTCCCATGATGTCTGCGCTTTCGCTCGCAAGAAATTGTTTGTGTGAATATGTGCATGTGTGTGTGTGCTGGGCAACAACACGCCCGCTGGCTGTGGTGTCCATCTTGGCTGTGTCATCGTACGCTGACCTGTCTCTGGTGATGGTATGTGACACCCCCTCTCTCCTCTGCCTGTGTCTGCTCTTTGTTTTATGTGACATTAACACTTTTCTAGACTTCTCTGGTGCGTTAAATTGTCTCTCCACAGTTGAAAGGAATGTGCGATTTTGTGCGAAATCTTATGTTTATGCATTAGTATAGAGTGTGTGTGTGTGTGCGTGTGTGTGTGTGTATGTGTGTGTGTTCCAAGCCCGCAGGACCTGTGGAAACTGGCAGCCTGTTTGCGGTTTGTTTGTGGTTGTCATTGATTATATGGACGATGATGTTGCTTTAATTGCATCTATGAAAATGTATCCTGACAGCATGACTGTGTGTGTGTGTGTGTGTGTGTGTGTGTGTGTGTGTGTGAGTGTGCTTGTGTGCCTGTGGTTCTTATTCTTCTTTACACGATGTGGAAAGTTTGCTCCTTATTTGACCTCAAAGACTGCAAGGCAAAAACAAGGACACCACAGTACATACACACACACACACACACACACACACATACACACACACACTCAGCAGATTCATATCAACCTGGCTAAAGCACATTGAGATATGTGTTTGATTTGGTCCAAATGTAAAACTTTGGAAACAGGTTATGACAAAACCTCTTTTAAATAAGTGTCATTTTATCCCACATCAGCCACAGTAACAATCTAAGTGATACTATTTTATGCATAAATCCCAAACACTAACAAATATTTGATATTTTTTAAGATAGAGACCTCTATAGAGGATCCTCACATTCATCACACTAAGCCCATATTTTCTAAATGCGACTCCTACATACTAAAACCTGCCAAGATCCAATTGATGCAGTTCACTATTTGTAACCAGCTTTCGTTCACTGCAAAAGGTTGAAACACCACAATTTTGAGCCCTAATCAATGTTCAGTATCTGTAGCTAAATGCCAAACCGACTGGAACTGAACCAATTAACTCTGCTTTAGTAAGATAACAAACTAAGATAATAACTAAGATATAAGAATCATTTCACTCATTTCAAATATCCGCTGCACATTTGTACCCTCCTGGTGAAAATGACAAATCACCAGTCATATCAGAGTAAAAATATCCTCCCGACAGCTCTGAGCTGAAGCTGCTTGAGCTAACATTATCTCCACAGAGTGACAGCTTGTGCTCAGCTGAGGTCCTGTTCAGAGATCCTGACGGTTCAGTGTTCCTCCAGCTGTTCATCATTTCCACCTGAAGACCAGATACCCACAGTAACCAGCTGTTGATGGGCTGATCATTTAGAGTCAAGACTGTTTTCAAAAGTTACAGGGACTCTATTTCCATGTACATGATATGACCACATGTATGCTTATTCTATAATATAATCTCAGGAAAGTCAAGTTCTGTTGCACTAAATTTGTAAAAAAATAAATAAATAAATGAATAAATAAATCATGCACCACACTTTGTGCAAGGGGCAGCAGGACATCATGGTCTGAAATGTTGTCTAGATTAAGAACTAAGGGTGCTAGTCCAACCTATAAACAACAGCACTTAACCATTTACACTTTTCCACTTCATGCATCTTGGGAGGATCGGATAACTCTTCAACAGCAGGTGTAAATGCATCCAAGAATCATTAGAGAGGGACTGAAATCCGGCACATTGTAACCAGATGTTGCAAAGGTGCAAATGCATCCAGCTGCTGAATGATCTGAGTGGGTGAGGTGAGCGACGCTTTGGCCGTGGAAAGGCTTTCATTTTGTAGTTTGGCTGCGTTGCAGCAGATAATATCAGGAGCAGCTGTCATTTCAGCAGGTGAACATGACGGTCGCTGGCTGAGAATTAGAAACCTGCTTATCCCTCCATCTTACAATCCCTCCCCTCTTTGATTCCTCCAACCGTTCCCTCTCTCATCCTAAACTCTTCCATTACACTCATCAAGTCATTCTGGTCCACACTCCTGCAATCTAAACTCTGCATGGAGCTTATCTCCTTCAAGGACAATAAACCTATAAACCAACACGCGCACACACACACACACACACACACACACACACACACACACACACACACAGCAAACATTATCCTACAAGTAATATGACACATTGTGAATTCGTGCCATCTCTTGCACACGCAAACACAAATATGTACATGTAAACATCAAGCACACGTGCATGCGTGCACTCACACACATGCACACACACACACTGCTACAGAAGGTGCAGCACTGCCTCCTAATGCCTGTCTCGCTCCTTTCTCTACTATCCTCCTTTCATCTTTTATGTCAGTATCCAGTCTGTGTTCCTCTGCTTCTCTTACCTCACTCTTCCTCCATTTCCTGAGTGTGTGTGTCTACGATAACAGATACTCCTCTGGATCAGCAATGTGTTAGTGTTACTGTTTCTGACTCCAAGCTGGTGTCATTATGTTTTCTGGATAAAAGTGTCTGCTAAATGAAATTGTAGAACTGTTAGATTGTAGATTTTGGTGGTTAAAGGTCAAAGGTCACAAAGTCATTTGTGGCCATAAGTCAAGGATTCATACACTAATTATGCCAGAATTTCACACAGAAAGGATAAAATTATGAAGTGATGACATTTTATATTCAAAAGGTCAAAGGTCAGCCTGTGTGGTATCATAATTTTCTGCACAAACATGCTGGCTTGTTTTCAACACCATAACTCAGGAACAGATTGTTGACCATATTTCACATTTGATCAGATACAGAATTGGTGACATTAATCTTGGGTGTCCACCTTAAAAACCAGCTTCTGAGCTTCAGGGCTGAAGACTTGAGTGAAGCATCCATGTTGTAGAATTTGTAGCTTGTTTGCAGCAACATCCATATTTGAGGCATGTTCCACTGTCATGGCTTCAACTTTGTGTTCTATCAGAATCAGCTTTGTTGACCCATTTGACTGTTTTTTGTGTCACTCAGTGAACTCGCACACTAATACACATACAGCAGGAGTCCTCCACAAGCTCTTTGGTTTTGCTAATATTGAGCTTCAGGTGATTGTCGTTGCACCATGGGATGAAGCTCTCTATCAGTCCTCTGTGCTTGTCTGTAAAAATAGTCCGTAGGTGGAGACTCCCATGTTTCTCACTGGAATCACACACATCGATATAGTGATTGCGAAATTAACTTAATACCTTTAATTAAATTGCCTCAAAGTCTTCACTACACATATTATATGAGTGTGGATGTAAACTGCAACTCGACTGCTTGGTGGGGGCAAACAACGACGAATTCTAGTTTCACATTTCAAGATATATATGTGTCTTCCTCTGAGACACGTTTCTTTCAATAACTATTCTGCAAAACTTTTTCTGACATCCTCCTTCTCTCTCATGCCGGAGAGGCTGAGTGAAAAGGGGGGAAGCGATGGAGTTACCCGACACATCCGTACACACATCACCCTTGTCAGGCTATAGGTGACTGGCTGCATGCTCTCACTGCCGCTGTTGCTGCTCTTGTAGTTTGTTGTCGAAGCTGTTATTTTAGCTTTTATTTGGATGGAAACTTCTGGGGATGGTGAGCCCGAATCAAATATTCATGATAGCAAAGAAAAGGAAACATCAAACTCTACGAGCCTACTTGCAGCACCACGGTGTGTACGCGCACACACTCACTGCGTGGTGGGGAATAGAGGAAGAGAGGAATGTATTATTGTGTTTAATCCTCGATATTAACCCCTGAATGTGAGCTGGTTCGTTTTAGACCTTATAGTCATTCTGTGACTGCGGTTTTAGTTTTGGTTTTAGCTTTATGAAATAACCATTCTTCTTCCTGCATAGACAATAAACTGGAATAATTCCGATGCTGGTTTGGGTTTGCCGTGGACGTGTTCATTTTGCTCACCGTTGTGTCACAGACTTTGTTTTCTCAGTGAAACTACTGAACTTTTTTCCCCCCGCTGTGTATTATCTGTCGAGAAAACCCAGCCTGACCTTTTCATTTCCATGTCCATGTCTCTTTGCTCAGAGAGCCTGAAAAAATGCGGCTTTTAGATTTAACGCTTTGCTGTTGAAAGCTCGCCTCTTGAAATATTAACGCTGAATCTTGTCAAACAAGGATGTTGCATTAACATTCTTAGCAGTCATCTTCGGAGCCTCCTGCTGCTGCTGCTGCTGCTGCCCACTGCAGCTCTTTTTTTCCCCCATGCTTGTGTTTTATTTTTTTTATAGCAGGTAGGGTATGGCTGGAATTTATTCCCTGTGGCATCTGAAGGGCGACATTTCAAAAATAAGACACAGGAATAACACAGGAGAGGGGATGCACAGTAAAGTTAAAGGCCCGAGCTGGTTAACAGGCAAATCATGAAGTCAGATGTTTTTGGGCTTGTTTCTCACAATTCAGGTTTGAAACCAAAAAAACATTTTCTATTCTTATTCTATGACAGATTTCTAAGGCCTCTGCAACTGAATGAATATAGAATACATCTGCTGGTTTGTCACTCAGTATCATTAGTATCAGTAAGTCTGATCTGTGAACGTTATAAAGGCCGTAGTTTGTGGCTTTTATCATGTCACTTGAGCTTTTAATGTGCATTAAGGGTGTGAACAGCAAAACACAAGCCCAGGTTATATGTAAAAACACAATATATTAACATTTAATTCCATGTGAAACTGCTGTCAGTGTCAGAAAGGTGCTGATTCAACTGAGGTCATTTTTGAGGCTGTAGTTGGAAGACCCATAAATTCAAGACTCAAAGGAGTAGTTCAATAGTTTTTTGAGACGATCCATACCAGTCTACATAAAACTAACTATTCATGTTTACGTTTAGATTTTTCTAAGGATTAAACAAAGTATAACTTGTTAATTTGTGAGCTTTAGAGGTGCTGGCAAACTAAGTTACCTGAGTTTTCGGAGCTCACAAAGTTTATCTTGTCAATCAAAAAAAAAAGTGCCATTTTAAGAGTTACTTCTGTAAGTTGACCTAAAACATCTCGTACAGCTGCACCGATTTCATTCACACTATTTTTGTGGGCCTGCAGAGCTCTGATTGGCACAGTTGCTGCTGTCAGGGAGCATAACACCAGATCTATTTGAATTGCTGAAAATGTCAGAGTTTCGAGATCTGGAGCCCAGCTGAGACTCTGACTTTGCAGAAAATAAAGCAGACACATAATACCACGTCAAACAAATCGTGTCTGTGAGACAAAGGGTGTAAAATCTATTATTCCATTTGTTTCCTTTTGCAGCACAAGTTTATCCACTGAAATGATGATGTGATCCATTCCTATTGCAGCTGATGAGTGACTCTTTCTCTCCGCCTCTGCATGGATGTATAAAGTATAAATGTGTGTGAGTGACCTACCCTCATTTTCAATTATGAATACGGCCTATATTACAGCCTAATGCAGCAGCAATGGATTAACTGCAGCAGTGAAAATCATATTTGTAGTACCAGTGACTCATATGGCTCACTGGGTGGCTATAAAAATTTGTACTGGAGCCCGAAGCCTGATGCACGGTTATAAGAATCACCATTATCTGTTACACACACACACACATCCCTGTACATTAACATGCGCGCACAAAAACACATTAGTTATGTACACAACCTCTGCAAAACACGTACACATGTTTTTCCCCCAAACGAGCAAAGCTTTTGAAAAAATTACACTTTTCAAAATAATTGTCTCCGCCTGTGTTAAAGTGTTCCAGCTGAATGGAGGTGGCGCAATAACGATAGAACGAAAAAGAAATTTAAATGAAAATTAATTGGACAGGATGTACGCAGCAGCTAAATGATGTACGATGGCTGATACGTGAAAAGATGTGTCGGCAAAATATGTTGAAGTTCAAAGGGGAGGTGAGCAGAAGCAGGAGTGTGTATGTGTATGTCAGCATGTGTGTGTGGATCAGAGAAACATTGCATGCGTGCATGTGCAGGTAAAAGGTGAAATGAGACATGTAATACGGGATTTTCAGATGTCCGGACTTGTTTATCCGGTTGCTGCAAATGCTGCGTTGTCAATGGTCAGACTGTCACTCCATATTACTCGCTCTATAGCGCACAGGCACGTGAAAAAACACACACACACACACACATGTCCTACATTTCCTCACCTGCCTCTACAGTGCACACGACATGATTAAGTCATAAACACAAGAATAAATACAAACGCAATATATGCCCCATTAAAAAAACATGAGAGTCAACTGAAATACTTCCACAGCCCGCTGTACACAAACATAAATATACATTAACACACACACACAAAAGTAGTGTAGTGGCTATTTTAAGTTGGATTGAAGCACCTCCGAGCCAGAGCACTTGGATGTGAAACGAGAGGAAGAGATAATGACAGAGGGGGGAAGAGGAATATGTACTCTGTGTGTGTGTGTGTGTGTGTGTGTGTGTGTGTGTGTGTGGTGCCTGGGGACCGCATCGGAGAACCCTAAAAGACAGACAGACAGAGATAACAGCAACTTTAAAACAACAACCATAAAATATTGATGTGCTGCTAATTCAGTTGCCAGCATCTCCTCTGGCCATCAAACCCCCTCTGAAGCCATGTTTAACTGCACACTAAATAGACAATGGGTGCTCGCACACACACACACACACACACACAAACACAAACAATCAGATAGGACTCGAGACTTTCTTTTCAATTCCAGATTAAGAAGATAATAATGCGAACACTAAGGCTAAATGTGAAAATGTGAAAAGAACATTTCCGCAGCACACACATTGTTAGGTCATTTTCTTAAAGATTCATGTTCAAATTAAAACGAATTGTTTGACATTTGGGGAAATTTGCTTATCAGAGTGAGACGATCGATACCACTCAAATGTCTGTACAGTAAATTTGAAGCTGCAGCCAGCAGTCAGTCTGGCTCTATCAAGCACAGGAATACCAGCACATCCAAACCTCACAAATGATTCCTTAGATTGGCAACACTGCCTAGCATCTGTAAGTGCTAGTGGTTTTTAACACACTATACTATAGCTGTAAGCATTTATTAATGTCACTAATGTCACATTTATTAATGTTCCTTAATCTAACTCCTTCATAATTGGAGGCCTACAGTAAGATGCATGACAACATTGTAACACGTATATACATATAGAATATGTCTTCATATGAGAAGTTATAGTTGACTGATGCTGCACAAGTCCTAAATTGTCCTTGTAGAACTACATTATACTGTGTTATAAACCATTTGTTAAATGTTTCTATAGTTTTCATGAATGCTAAATGCAGATAAAATCTTATACCATTAGATCTCATTTGTTCAATCTGTACAAAAAGTGACGTGTGAAAACAACCGTGTCGCCACCAAACAGAGACTCCAGGAAGTTAGTGAACTGACAGTTTGCCGTAGTTTCATGTTGGACATAACGGTGATGTCGATCTCCTTATTTAACTGTCTGAAAGAAAACGTATATTTCTCAATATTGTTTTAACAATAGGAAAACAACTAAATATCTTGCTCTCTTGGTCAGCACAAAACTAAATTGTTGCCACAGCCAACATCTGGTAGGAAGAGGGACACACACACAGTCCAGTTACACTGCTGAGATTCAGACCATCAAACCTGTGTTCAGACCTGCGATCACCTGATCACCCATATTGTGTTTTGAAATCATCATTTACTTGTTCTAATTTACATATGTTTACTTAATGTTACCCCGAGGCAAACAGTCACTCCTGCTGCTGCATCGAGATGTCAATCAAATCACTATTTTATGATTACAAAGCGACAAGTAAACCTAAATCCATCTTAATGGCAACACCTGGATCGTGTGATTGGCTGTAATGGCTTTTCAAATGAGCAATCACAGAGAAACATAGAAGCAACAGGCCTTCTTCCCCCTCCTGCCGCACTGAGAGGAAACAGATTTGGGAGTAATTTTCCCATCTTACTCCTCTCACTTCCTTCAACACCTGGCGAATGCAGCAATCTGAAAGAAGTCGACTCCACTGTACCAGGCAGTAAGCAACAGTTGTAAATAAGCCATTACAGAGGGTTTCTCAAGCACCGCGGATCAGGAGGTGTTAATCGTATAAACAGCATAACCTGACCAGAAATGAGCGACTGTGCAGATGTTCAACCTCAGGCAGGTACGCATGGCTGTCTGGCAATGAAAGTAAATACCGTCAACAGAAGCTGAGGAGTGAAACAGCTGCAGTTTAACACTTGGCCACATGGTGCTGCGGCTGTATGAGCCGAACCTCTCGGAGCATCTAGTCATTTTTGAAACAATGGGTCCAAATAGAGGTAGACGAAAGCAGGAATCTCAGATGGGAACTGTTGATTTTGGCATCTAAAGGTGAATGTCTTTTTAATCTAACCCCATATGTTAATGTAGCATGAGGTGTGTTTTTGGTCACTACAGATCCGTGCACATGTGGATAAAGCCAAAGCTTGATAGGCCTGTTGCTGAAGCTATGATTGGACAATCACAACCTCTAGGGACATACACACCCCTCTGAAAATCTTAACGATGTTGGTGATCCCCTAACTTTTTTTAATCTTCTAAAACTACAACCTGACCTTTACAACATATGGACAAATCAAGATGAGGATATGAATTAATAATGTGCATAAAGAATCTCAAACAGAAGGTGACTCATGCGTGAAGGATTTGGTCCCGTCTCTTCTAAAAGGAGGCTTAACTCAGTTTATTATTTCCATGTTTCTACAGAGTGTGTGTGTGTGTGTGTGTGTGTGTGTGTGTGTGTGTCCATCTGCTTTCACCTATTCCAAGGTCGCTGTGTGCTTAAGATGTGGTTATTAACGAAGTAGGAAAATGCCCTTATAGTCCCTATAATTCATATGAAAAATTATATTCAAATCATTTTAATATTGTAAGACTTGACATTCAAATAAGCTGCGTTCTTTCAGAAAACTCATCAGCAGAAACATAGAGGCAACCCAGAACAGTCACGGGAGAATAGAAGTAAGGCATCGTGAGTGCGCATCATTCTTTATAATAAAGGTGCAAATATGTTGAGGAAATGCTGTTTATATAAACACACATGCACCAATGAACCAACCTTCCTGCACCATCGGCTCGTCATATCCTGTTAAGCACCCCCCTCTAGTGTTAAACCATTAGACTGCAGTGGAAGTGATGCACAGTGCAGCAGGGCCATGTGAGATCCATCAAACAAGACATATGACCAGTCGTTCATGTATAGGTTGATGCCTCTGTGTAGAAAGTGCAAAGCTTCTATATGTTGTGAAAAGAAGAATCAGAAGTCGTGTAAGTGAGAGTGTGTTACAACTTCTAATATTTATTTAGGTAAGAATCTGGGTTATAAGGAAAAATTACGATATTGGTGAATGTGCAATACTCCATATTTATTTCTAATAGATGGTTAGTTTCTTGAAGTAACTGACTAAGCAATGGTTCATTCCAGGACAAAGTCAAAGCAGTGCTCAGGTGGGTCAGTGCATCAGGAAAGATCTTTTAAAAAAAAAAGGACAAAGTACCTGATCACAAATCCAGACACACTCCTAGAAACTCCAGACAGGAACTGTTAAGAGTAAAGCTCCCGTTATCAAACCAAGACTTTTCATTTCCTCCCAGAGAAAATTCAGCTGAACAGTCTTTCACCCTGTCTCTCGCCACTCCAGCATCAGCTGAAACACACTCCGCCTCCAAGCGAGGACCAGTCAGTCCCTCTTCACACACACTCTTGCCCACAGTCAAATCTGTCTGGGTTATTAGGATATGTCTGCATCTCTATAACAAATGTCACTTTCTGTTTTTCTCTGTCAACATGAAATTCACGCCTGCTGTGTCGGGGTCCAGTGTCAGATCACAGGCGTCTGCAGTCAAGATGGCAATTAATTAGTGGAGTGCTATTGCCGTGTGTGAGTGTGGTTCTTAATTCCTGATCATCAAATTAGAGATGCGTCAAAAACCCCTCAGGATAATGTGAAAATGTTCTGTCATTAAACTTAAATAACGATTGTTTCGCTTCAAATTGTATTTGTGGACATTTGGTTGCTTTAGTCGGTCATTTCTATGGAGGTTGAGTCACGCTGAATGGAAAGAACTGAGTGTCACTTTTTATAAAGAGACCATGACCACAGAAACACTCATTCTTGACTGGTTGCTCAGGCGTCACATGCTGCGATACCAGATAATAACTTATGTTGAAACTGAAAAGTTAAACTGACTGAAAAACAAACACTGAAAAATTATTTGACTTCAAAACAGGCCGCCTTTCTTCCTGCGGCACAGTACATGTCCATCATCTGAACTTTATAGTCCTGATATAGACACTCAAAGCAGAGAGGCTTTGTCTCTGCATGTCCATGATTTTTGTATATCAGGACACCTTGTTGTTTATCATCACCAGGGATGGAACAAGTACTAGGATATCAAAGTCACTACTGTTTTAAGATATTTTACTCACTCCCACTACAACCAGTCCACTCAGCCTCTCCGTCCCACTATAACCAGTCCACTCAGCCTCTCCGTCCCACTATAACCAGTCCACTCAGCCTCTCTGTCCCACTATAACCAGTCCACTCAGCCTCTCCGTCCCACTACAACCAGTCCACTCAGCCTCTCTGTCCCACTACAACCAGTCCATTTAGCCTCTCCGTCCCACTATAACCAGTCCACTCAACTTCTCTGTCCCAGTACAACCAGTCCACTCAGCCTCTCCGTCCCACTATAACCAGTCCACTCAGCCTCTCCGTCCCACTACAACCAGTCCACTCAACTTCTCCGTCCCAGTACAACCAGTCCACTCAGCCTCTCTGTCCCACTACAACCAGTCCACTCAACTTCTCCGTCCCAGTACAACCAGTCCACTCAACTTCTCCGTCCCACTATAACCAGTCCACTCAACTTCTCCGTCCCAGTACAACCAGTCCACTCAACTTCTCCGTCCCACTATAACCAGTCCACTCAACTTCTCCGTCCCACTACAACCAGTCCACTCAGCCTCTCCGTCCCACTATAACCAGTCCACTCAACTTCTCTGTCCCAGTACAACCAGTCCACTCAACCTCTCCGTCTCGCTATAACCAGTCCACTCAGCCTCTGCGTCCCACTATAACCAGTCCACTCAACTTCTCTGTCCCAGTACAACCAGTCCACTCAACCTCTCTGTCCCACTATAACCAGTCCACTCAGCCTCTCCGTCCCACTATAACCAGTCCACTCAACCTCTCCGTCCCACTACACTTCAGTGAACACAGAGGTCACCACTGGAGGATCCACCATGAGCATGTTAGCCGCACCCAACAAGCACCTGCTGGTCATGCAACATCATGGGCGTGTTTGATTTGGGTCACTTAGTGCGCCCGCCGGGTGGTGCATTAAACCAGTGATTAATTATGGTAGTTTAATTAATATTTAATTAATAGTTTTTTAAACTATGCCGTGAGACATTAATGCTTATAACACAACCTTGACATATAATGAGGTCACCCTTAACTTTAGTGCATTGTTTTTCCAGCCCATTGCCATCCTTATATAATGCCATGCTGCCAACATGTGGTTTCAGGTCCTGCTGCACAGGATCATGGAGGGAAGTGTCTTTCAACTCGATCAGGCAGTGGATAAGGTTCAGACATCTTTCAGGTGAGCAGTTTTTCTTGTAGACTTGTCCTAATTTCCTAACGCCTGCAGACTGATGAATCAGTCCTTGGAGTCGTTCTTGTGTTGATAGTAGAGGCCTGCCAATAAGGAACCTGAGGAACATGTTCAGTTCTTCTGTCTTTCTCAGAGTTGAATTAACTAGAAGTTTTCATCAGCTCATTCAAAAGAAAATCCACTGGATCTGCATCCAAGACTTGAGTTCTTCCTCAGACCCTCCCCAGCAGGAAATCCTTAAGCCTTAGAGAGTCTGTTCTTTACTTGGAAAACTGTGCTTCACAAAGACACCAAAGAACTCCTGAACTGCCAGATGCACAAAGCAGAGTTTTCTTTTGTTGAACACATTTTTGAATATCCCTGTGCACAACCCACAGTAAACTCCAGCTCTGTGTATGATTTTGCTTTCTTTCAAATGCTCAAATGCCATCTGGCCCAATTTTCAAACTGAACTGTTCATTTGACCTGAGGATGTGCTTTGTGTCTGACTCATTCTTGTTTTTACTTGCTACCTGCATTTGAATGCAAATGACGTGTGTGTGTGTGTGTGTGTGTGTGTGTGTGTGTGTGTGTGTGTGTGTGTCAATCTCAGTAAGACTTGTGGGTATCCTTGTGTTTTCATATTGAGTCCATTTTTTGTCAGGCCAACAGAAGACAGGGGTATCCTTGTCCATTTTCATCCATTGAGTCCATTATCTGTACATTTTGGCAGGCCAACAGAAGACAGGTATGTGACACGTAATGTATAAGTTCCATTATATCATAATGTTGTTAATAATTATTTATCCTCAACTCTCTTCCTGAAGTACTGTATTTTGTGTGGATAATTAAATCCCTTGACTTCAGTCCACTGATAAACATACTGGCAAGTGATGGACTGAACTGATCCTTGTCTTGAGGATATCCAGACATGTGTCCACTGATGATTTCTTAGCGCCAAATCTTTTGGTTGTTTTGAACTTCAGAGAGCACTTTGTTCAAAACTGAACAAAACTTTGTGATTAGCAAATATTCATGCAGCTTTTAAGCTCTCAGTTTCTCAGGAGCGTCTCAAGCCTGAACTGATCATCTATGACCAGCTCTCTTATTGGTAGCACAAAAGTCCAAGTCCTGACTGGTTCTTCCGTCTTCCCAGTCAAGAAAGAACTTCTTCACAGATGCAGTTTATCCAATGCCAGCGAATCCCTTTGTCATCACAGTTCTGATAGTTCTCACTTCTTTTCTGTCTTGCCCAAATTAGATGCTATCATCTGGTGTACTTTTAAACCAGAGCTACTTTTTTAACCTCCCAGATCTCATGTTCATCATTGACACGATCACTCTCTCCCTTTGTAACGTGAAGTTCTGTCCAATTATTTTTTCATATCTAAACTTGCTCTGTGTTGTTTGATTATTTAATGATTTCCTGCTACAATGAAAGAGTTGAGGTCAAAACAGAATCAAAGCAGTTTCTTGAGGACCACAGGGATATTTTGAACTGTGTGGTGCATTTGATCTTGTTAATGTATTAAAATGTTTTATCACCAGTCCATGTCATTAAATTGAGTGGAAGTGACCCGGTCAATGTTTTGCAGCTGAATAGTATCTGAAACGTTTGCAGTGGGTGTATTACTACTAACTATACAAACCTCATATTATGATCATGTTTTAGACAAAGACTTCAACAGAGGTCAACTCATCTGAAAGACCTCACAGACTTTCACATATGTCCGACTGAACGTCCTGAATGATTCTGCAGATGGCAGATTTGGCTTCGGGCCCTGTCGAGCTCCCTCATCTGCTCCTGGCTGGTCCCAGCAGCCTTAATGTTGGCAAACATCTCATAATGGATTATCTTAATTTAGCCCTGTTCTTGTCCACTCAATCAGCTTCTTCTAAAAAGATAACACATCATCATATTTTGGACCCAGGTACCTGTTACATGTGCTTCAGAATGAACGGCCTCTAAAGCATGAACATACTTTTCGCTCTTCTCACTGCAGAGCAACAGTTTTTCAGAGGCGGTATCTTCTTCTTGCCGTGCTTCAGAGCAAGGAACTTACTGTATTTGTAGTGATAATCTTCTCGCCTCCTCTTCTTACATTGCTTTAAAGTCTCCTCCTCTGTGATCTCCTTTACAGCTCCCCCTGCTACTGCAGAGATGGCCTTCTATGGAGGAGAGACTTCCCTCCACAACACTGTGGTGGAAACCTCATCTTTGTTTTCATCAGGTTAGTTCTATTCATATTTCTTTACCCCTGAGTGTAGATGTTATTTCTTCAGTGTCAGCTCTGTGAATATGTCATTTGCAAAGTATTTAAATGTCCACTGCAAACTTGCTGAAACATTTGATTTAACCAAAACACACAAGATATTTTATTGGACTTTTAATCTGCTTTTTTTTGGGGGGTATGTTTAAATATCTATTGTTATGGAGGAGATTCCCTGTTCACCATTAATTGGTACAAAAGTCTATTTGGTTTGATCAAAATCAAACAGTGCACACTCTGGACACTCCAACCTCACTTTGAGAAAAAGACTTGACTCACAATACAGTATCACATCCATCTATAGAGTCAAATGGCATAGACAGATAAATGATGGCACTGCTCTATTAACAAAAGTAGGACACAGGAACATTACCCAACAAAACCTTTCCAATTATTAAGACATTTATTACCTGACTGACCTTACAATTAATTACAATTAAGTCTTGTTCAGACAGAGAGCTGTTCTTTGGTTTGGCCGTTTGGTTTTATTTTTGTTCCGTGGAGCAGATTTTTAATGGAGGCAGGTGGAAAAATGCCATCATCCTGGCCTGATCATGGATTTACAAGCGCCTATAAAAAGTATTTCAGCCCCTTTGGACTTTTTCTCGCTTTACAGTTTTACAACATTAAACTGCAATGGACATCAAATAAAACATCAAAGTATCAACGGCGCAGCCAACTGTTTTCAGAAGTTTCAAATTTTTCAGTACAGTAAAACTATTCAGTGTAGAACAATGTGTATTCAAGTCATTTATTGTATTTTGTGTCTCGTTTTTTATAAACGTATCACTGAATCATTTGAAAGTCATGTACACTTTTCCACCTCTAAAGTGTAAACAGTTCACCATTTATTAGAGTGCAACATATCATTTTCACTTTAACTTAACCTCTTATAAATGTCTGCATAGTGACATGTTGCACCTTGATTGACAGCACCTGGCTGTCAATCAAGTACGTTCTCTTCTGATCCTCCTTTTAAACAATGTGAGACTTTGAATAATTATGTAGCAGAAATTCATTTTCATAGATAATGGTTGAAAATGTAAATGTTAAAGTCATCATAAACTTGAAGAGCTTAAAGGTACGAGCTTAAATGTAAAAGCTCACAAAATGAAGATGACAAGTAGACCTGTCTTATCGAGCACACGTTTATGAAAGAGGTAATATTCCATATACATCATCCATTTTACAGGAGGGAAGGGACCGAAGAAGCAGGTCACCATTCTGCCAACACTTCACTTTAAAACTTTAAAGAACGCATTTGCTCCCTAATCACTCTCCCTGCTCCACCTCTGCTTTTTTTCTATCTGGCTTCTCTGCACCATCTCTTCTTCTTCCTCGCCCTCTTTTCATAAGCTCTCTCTCCTCTGCTGTCAGCTCTAATTAGGCCACCGCGTGTGCATGTGCCGCGTGCGTGTCAGTGCGAAAGTGGGTGTGTGTTTTTAAGTGGTCTTCCGAGGCCCATCGCTCCGCTGTGCTTCCCCGCCGGGTCCTGCTGGTCGAGGGGAGACACACACACACACACACACACATATATACATGCAGACTATTGCTGATGCAGTGAGCAGGCATTCAATGTGGGTCTAATGGCTCCCTTTACGGCTGCACTCCCACTCCTTCGTACGCAGCTTAATATCAAACTATGCCTGACCAACAGCACAACAGCAGACCTTCTTTGAAACCTAGAAGCCTAAATGGTTACAAATCTTGCTGTCTATTCATGCATTATACACATATTCTGGTTGGCGGGAGGGAAAGTAACTGCAGTCAAATACACCGAAGGGTAATGCAGGTAAGACAAATGAGGGAAACAATAGGGGAACAGAAACATTGCTGCACCACTTCTTCCCTTCACAAAATCACTCTCTTAAATATTCCCACTTCCCACACTCTGGACAATTTCCCTCCACGAATTGTTGCACATTTGATTGTCTGTAACTTCTTTTAAAGCTGAATTATACAGATGTGGGTGACAAACCTCTTCACAAAGCCTCTCAGTCGGCGCCTATGTAGAGTAGCAGAGCGCGGTCACAACAAAAAGGGTGATGAGATTTATGTCACGTGACCCTTGCCTACTCACAGACGTGTAAAGCAGAATTACAGCTTAATAATCGTAACAATTCCTATGTGCTGGAATTCCTATCAACCGATGTTGCACTGATCGAACCACAAAATCAGAATTCCATCGATTGAACACACTTTGAAAATTGTCAATTTTATTAGCTCAATAAAAAAAATAGCAACATTCTGCTCACATTGATACAATTGTGTAAAATCTAGTAAGTAAAGTAAAACGACAATAAAAAAAAATGTACGGCTTAACCGCCTCATGTTGACTTTAATACTGACATTAACAAAGTGCCATTAAAAATTCTCTGTAATAGTTAAAACTATTCTCTGTTTTAATGGCACTTGACTGTGTGTAGGTGTGTGCGTGCGTGTTTGCGTGTGTCCCTAAAAGCAGAATAAACACAATATAAATACTCAAACAGAGTGCCCTAAACATGGCTTCAATAAGCGACTTCCATTGCAATTATAATCAGTTCTGAAGATTCCAGAGGGCAATATGCACTCGGCAGTAGCTGTTTGCAGTGTCTCTCCCAAGAGCCCATATCCTCATCCCAACTACTCAGGTATGGCTGCAGTTGCTACTTCACTGTAGGGTCCGTAGCGGTTAAACTTGTCTTTGCCAACCACAGCGACACACACCTTGTGCCCAGGCTTGTACTTGGTGATCATCACACACATGGGCAAGTCAATGGCCTTCACCTCACCGAGGGTTCTCCAGTTTGGGAAGCTGCTGCTGCCCTTGTCTTTTTCCATGGTCATGAAGATGCTGCAGCAGGGAGAGAGAGCAGAACAGAATGTATAAAAAATGCAGAAAAGGCAAGGAGAGCTGGAGTTAAGACCAGTGAGTGGCTGAACTCTGCTTCCACCTGGTGGCCAGATGCTGACATGAGCACTACAGTGTAATATTCTTCACACAGAAGTGCAAAAACATCACTCCTGTCATCAACCTGGTTGAGAGTAGCTGCTTGTCTCAGAGGGGCAATGTGCCAGATGTTGCCTTGATGTCGCAGATGGCGACAGCATTTGTAGTTTTGATAATATTGCCATTAAAATCATGGAACTCTACTATAGTCAATAAGTCAACTGAAAGAAAAATAATGGATTAACTGTTTTAGTCTTTTTTTTATACTAAATTGGTGAAAGAGTGCTACACATTTACAGGTTGAAGCTTCTCAAATGATAGAATTAGCTGCTTTTGTTTGCAAAATTTATAATAATAAACCAAATTCGTTAGATGTATCTTTGAACCAACTAGTTTTGGGCTTTTGTTCAGACAAAACAAAGACATTTAAAGGTGCCACCACAGGCAAAGTTGTAGTTGGCGTTTTTTTCACTGTCATTCATTGATTAACGGTAGTGACCGTACACAAAACACACTAACATTTGCTAGAATGTTGCAACACATCTTGTGTTTCCCTCTCAAATTTGGATCCACAACCACTTCCTTATTACACCCAGTTTGAGCTAATGTATTGACGTCAGCCACTTTTTGTTGCCAGAGAAAAGCTTGTTTTGAAAACGCTCTGTTTTAAAATGACTTTAAAAGAAGCAGTCCCTTAAATGGTGAAGAAAAAAAAAAGATCTTATCACCTGTAGCTTTCCATAGGAGGTGCACGAGGATCTTTCTCCGGCACGTTCCAGAGCACCGAGAGGCTAGCAGGTTTCCTGATCAGAGCGAGTTGTACTTCCGGTCTCTGGGGGATGTTGTATGAGGCCACCTCCGTGTTGAGGACGGAGGTGCAGGGGGTGGGTGGAAGAGGAGGATACAAGGCCTTGTCCTTAGGGTTAGAAAAGGGGAGGCAGTGGAGGTTACTGTGAGCAGAAAACATGTGACATATGAATTACAACCCCGATTCCAAAAAAGTTGGGACGCTGTGTGAAACCAAAATAAAAACAGAATGCAATCGTTTTTACAGTGTTCCTGAGCCCATGTAGGAATCTCCATTATACAATTACGTGTTTGACAAAGTGTTGAACCTCATCAAATTCAGAATAAGTAGATATTTACAAAAATCAATGAAGTTGATGAGGTCAAACATTAAATATAGTGCATTTGTACTGTTTTCAGTTGAGAACATGTCAGAAAGGATTAGCAAATGATCAATTCTGTTTTATTTAGGTTTTACACAGTGTCTCAACTTTTTCAGAGCCAGGGTTGTACTGCTGTGTGTGTGTGTGTGTGTATTACCCATCCTGAGTGTGTGTGCTTGGGTCTGTCACTATCACCAGGAGAGAGAAGTTCTCCTTTCCTCCTCTTAACCTTTGGCTCCACAAAACGCTTGGGCTCCTTAACATTGTTGATTTCTTGACAATTTTCTGGCTCTTTCTCTTCGACCTTGGGGAGTCCCTAAATCACACATCATAACAGTGTGGGGAAATAAAGATGAGGGAATATAAGCAAGACACGAAATATAGAGAATGAGAAGAATGAGAATAACATCAAAAATGGTTGGTAATGTAGGATTTTATTGGAAACTAAATCATTTTTTCGCTTGCTTGAATAGCTTGTCATTAGCTACATATAACATTTTCTCGCATGGTATGTTTTAAAAATGATATACCAAATAGCCAAGCATCCTACCTTACACTCAGGAGAGCCATTAGGCATAAGAACTGGAGGAGGCCGCTCCTCACTTAAATCTGCTATGGCAGCCACCAAAGCTTAACATGGATTATGTACAACGACAAGTCACAGAGGAAGGGAGAGAGAAGAGAGAAAAAAAGGATGTTATTCATTCATGCACTCGCTGATTCATATGATTTAATTTGGGTCATTATAACGGCTTATCATGTCAGTTTTTCTCACCGCGTGGTAGCTATTCAAACATCTGCTTGTGCATATAAAATCATCTTACCTTTATTATCTGCTTGCATCTCCTTCAGTGCCTTTTTTGTAGTTGCCTGGACAGATAGGACAGATCAAACTTTAACCTCAACGTTTATCTTATGTTTATGAAAACTTTAATTCTGAACTTATATTTAAGTCATTACTCTGAGGCCTTTTACAGAAGCTGATAATGACAGTATTATGTCAAATCACACAAAACACAGAATGAATAACTACATTTACCATCATTTGAAATAGTTCTCTGTTCTTGTCCGTGCCCTCCGAGCTCTTTTTGCCTACAGAAAATTAAAACAGCATGGAATAAAAACGTATGTGACCCACAAATGTAGATACTCATTGGAGCACAGATGCTTGCTGGGCTCTTACTCTGTGACACAGTTTCCACGAGCTCATCCTCAGAGTCCGACCTGCAGAGTTGGACAGCAAATCAGGACATCTCAAAAACAAATTCACATCAGGGCCTTCATAGCTTTCACTGAGGACTAATCCTGCTGAACCTGGTTCTGCATACCTCGTGACGTTCACACTGACACCAGACGGCGGCGGGCTCTGAAAATCGAACATTCTTGTTTTTAAATTTGATATGAACATGAAATTCGTGTGTGTGTGTGTGTGTGTGTGTTTGTCTGCATCAAACCTTTTCCCTTTTCTTTGTCATGTGGGCGAGAGCCGCTTCTGCTCTCTTGGCTACTGTGTTAATTCGAGCCTGAGGAAAGAGAAAAAAAAGTTTTTATTTATCATTTTATTTATTTTTTATTCATTTATCAATTTTATTTATAACATTCTGTTTTTTTCTGGTTTTTTTTTTTTTATTTTAAGATTTATTGGGTTTAAGCTGTTCTCTGTCACCATTTTGTTGTTTAGGGGCACGCACCATACATTCATGTTGTGACCCTGAGGCTGTTTTGGTTTTAAGAGTAAGAAATGGCAGGATAACAAGAATATGGACAAAATGGTAAACATTAAGACAGTAAGCATCTGTCTACAATTTAATTTAGGGGAAAAGCTGAGACAGAATATTGAACAATGGATGAAGTTAGACAGCAGAATAAGGGATGCTTAAAAGATTTACCAGCAGCTGTCATATTCAGAAAGAAAAAAAACCCAAAAAGGCACGAAGCTGATTTTAAAACAGCTTGATTAAATTAAGGAATGAAGAAATTAAGAAAAGGAGGAAAGGAACAAAAGAACAAAGAGAGGCGGTGAGAATGTCAGTTCCTTTTGTTAGAGATGAACAGCACACCACAATCAGGATTAAAGATGTGTACTACTCCCACCAACCTCCAGTTTCTGGATGGAGCTTTCATAGTCGACTCCACAGTCCAGCTGTTGAATCGTTTCTATTAAGCCCTGCAGTTTGGTTTCGTTCTTTTCCACTGCCTTGGAAACCTCCACCTCGATCAGAGTCCGCATCTGTGGACACATACAAACAAAACACACATACATACATGTAGGTCTTTGGCGGAGCTGCATTCAGTAACTGCAGATAATATGAAAATACATTTAATAATGGTACAATATTGTCTCTTACTTCAGATTGGGAGAATTTTATCTTTCTATCACTGGCTCCAGAGGAAGTTAAACCAGAGGGAGACCTCTTCATTCTTCATATATACGTAAAGAAAAAAAACACACAGAGACAGAAAATCAAGATCCACTTAGTTTTCAGTTGATAATGTTTGTTACTCTATGTTTAGGAGTTTACAATATTCACCTCTGAAACATGCCCTAAAGAGCCTGTCTACCCCTCATGTCAAAGAAGTGTTATATTGTTTTGACTTTGGAAGAATACAGGGTCACTGGTGTGATAAAACTTAATACATCGAAGTAAAATTCTCCACATTACAAGTGTTGTTGATCACATTATGATCATAGTCCCATTAAAGCTAAAAACCAGCATCATATTTCACATCATTTCATTTTTGAATACGGAAATCTGAAGTATAAGTCTGCACAACACAGTATCACACTGGTTGTGTAATGGCTGGGTCAAATAAATGGAGACTTTCACTGCTTGCACTGTAGCTAGGAACACTAAGTGACAATACATAACAAATATGTCTTGAAACATCACATAAGTACCTGTAAATACACTTTGTGCCACCTGCCGTAAAGAGAAATGGCACAAAGTGACAACAAGATTAGCCACTGCTGTACAGCATGCAAAAGAATGCAGCTCAGCACCTGTCACAAAACGCAAAATGCTAGAAAGCAAAGTGTAGTAGGAGCATTTCAGTCTTGATAAATCACTTGCAGAAGCATCACATAACAAATTTCATTAAGTTGTACAAGCAGATGAGTGCCAAGAAGAAAAATGTACAGGAGTAGCAGTAAAGAAAAAAAGAGAAACTTCCTCAGGGTCAGCAATAAAGCAAAGCTGGTAATGGAGTAGATTTTGGATTCCATGTGCTGGATGGCAAACCCCTTTCCACACTTAACTGAGCATCAGTTTCATCTCTGACATCACTGTCAAGCAGGTTATTAAGTTACTCTCAAAATACTTTCACTCCATGCTACACAATTTTGTGTCATACAAAAAGGGGGATTTATTGTGGCGACAATGTAGAAGAGTTGACAATTCATGCATCAGGTTATCTTAAGCAAAATGCATATTCATTACTTATGGCTTATGGAGCACAAAGTATTCAGTGCTTTACTGAGACAGATAGCTGCACCAATAGCCTATAGGCAGCAGAACAATCCCCTCGATTGACGAGGGGAAGGTGTAGATGGAGACGTACACTGTCCTCTGAAACTTGAAATTAAGGTTGCCAACCACTTTTTTCCCCCTCCCCTGTCAGCAAAGATCCATCTTTCATGCAACATCGAAACCAAGGCATGCTGAAGCTGGGCAAACAAAAACAGCTCTATTGCTCAAACTGTTAGGCACTTTTAATAAATTAATTGGTTAACTCACACATCCAAAAGACACAGGGCCACTTCTGCATCAGATCTCAAACCATGTGCTGCTTTCAGTGCACGCCACCTTGCAAATGCCAATCCGATGTTCACTCGAGCTCTCCCTGATTTGTATGTGCACTTCTTAGACAAACGTTTCCTGGCTTTCTTTGGAGCTGGTCTTCTGAAGGCCGTGCAACCATGAGTTTGATCTTGAGCATCCCCCATATTTATCGAAACCTTTAGTGCACAGTCAAGACAGAGGAGGTATGCAACTGGTTATAGTATGATTTAGTAGCAGCAGCCACTGTTGTAAAAAATATATCTATCAAAATATATGCTGCTATTCTTATCTGTGTAAGAGGTAAAACTAACCTTTAAACTGGTTAAAAAGGTTATTTCACAGAAAGGAATCAATTGTGCACAAACTTATTCACTGCATTACAAGATGTTAATGACAGTTCAATCACAGTGCATCAACATGCATAATAAACTACTGTGGGTTGTAGAACATACAACATGCTTGCAATTATTCAAATGTAAAAAGGCCTAAAACCGACCAGAGGCTTTACTACCTGTGTGTAACAGTTTAGAGGCAAAATGTGTGAAGTAAAATTCAACAATTCACCTTCGTCCCTGCATCATATAAGAAGTGTTACAGTTGTGTCTGAGCATCAGTGAGTCCACAAGGCTTTCAAAGGTGTGATACGTGTTTCCATATAAGTTATTTGTCCCACCTCTGTTGTCCAATATCTCATCTCATCTTTAATTCAACTGTCCCGTTTATAGTGTATATATTGTTAAACTAGTTAAACTGTTAATATGTTATATTCATCTTTTCATGATCTTATCTGTTTATTTACTGCTACTTTACTGATGCTCCTTTCGATTCTGCTATCTTTGCTTCTGTACACTGGAAATTTGCCAGTTGTGGGACTAATAAAGGATAGAACAGTTTATCTTATCTTTTCTTATCTTATATGTTGTAAATCTATTTCTGTCTTGGCACCATGTAAAACAAACATCCTCAGTCATCAGACAACAATTATAGACTGTTTTCTTTACTTCAATATGAACCAATTCACTGAAATATTTAATGTATTAATGTTGACAGCACCATATGTTGGTTAGTGAATAACACCAATAAGGAGCACCAGTGTTTAAATAAGTTGTTTTATTTTAATAGAGCAACAAGCTGGTATGCAAACAAGCTCACTGCTAACAGTGTTAGCTAAACTTTAGCTAAAGCTATTAGCAAACTCTTCCTCCTCCTAGACAACAGATAACATAAATAATATAAACTAGCTGACGTCACTGCGAAAGACATGTCACGTTACAGCTACTACTTTCAAAAGACTTCAAATGCGTTTATAATGTAGTTAATACCTGGAGAAAAGAGAGATATGACCGTGATCCCGGTGCTCGAGATGTAAACTCTACCTAATTAGTACGCAGACGATCGCAATCTGATTGGTTCTTCACGCCTAGATACGTATTTCCGTTTCCTCTGACAATCGCGGAAGATTTAAGAAAAGGTCTTTATACTTTTTTCCATCCCCCCCAAAAATATAAATAAATATAATAAATAAATTTATAAATAAATATTTTAAATTAGTCTTCCTTGATACATTAAGATGAGTGAAATCCGTAGATGATCCTGACTCTATTGGTTTTCTAACAAACTGTCGAAAATTGGATTTTGAGAAAATTGAGAAAAAGTTGTAACATTTGACATTTTTAGGGCATTGGAGAAAAGTTGCAGATGAATTGAGATTAAGAAAAAAAATAATGGAATAATTTTGATTCTAAGCCAAGGTTTTTTTTTAAGATAATTGCACAAACATAAACTTGATTGTTTCAGCACCACTTTATAATATTAGTGTCATTTTATGTGCCTGACTTGTGGATGGAAATTGCAACCCACCTACCCATTTTGGTAAGTTGTGGTCCTGTGCTGCACAAACACTTTTAATAGAAAAATAATAAGAAAAAGAAGAATGAGAACAAAAAACAATAGGGTGAGCTTTGCTGCTTGGACCTATATGCAAACAGAACAAGGTCAACGATCAAGTATGGCATCATGGGTGACCTATAGATGGTGGCATGAATAGTAAAATTGCTCATTAGTTACAGCAAATTAGTCTCATTCCCAAAAAAATTTTAAAAGTATAATATTGCACTGCAGCATGGAAGATCTATTGATCTTTTCTGCAGGAAAGTGGATTTGAGGTGAGGCATTAACAATAACGAGAATAGATGAACACTTGAGTCAGTGATTTGGCACACACAAAGAAAATGTATTTATTGTAAAATGCATTTATTGAGATCTACATCTGATGGATGAAGGCAACAGGCAAAAAAAAAGCACCAATAAAGCCAATCTGTTGTTCTGAGATTAGAGGAGCAGGATTCACCAGACACAAACAAGTTCATTCCTTTCAGGTGTGTTTGACAGGAGCAGTCTACTCTGAATCCTGAAACCCTAAAACCATCGCCTACATATTGTGTAGTTTTCTATCAGTCCACTGGGTGTCAGTAGCAGACAAGCATTTTAATTTGATGGCATGTCAGTACATTAAAACACAGTAATATCTTATAGGTCACACAAACCGACACTGGATGTTGCAACAGAGGTCAAAATAAATAGCATGTTGGTATTTGCCTAAAATAGTAAAAGCTGTACGTGTAAAACGGGATGAATCTTATGCAGGGAAATAAACTATTGTCATTTTAAACATTGACCATTTCAACATGTCTCCATTAAGCAATGTGAGACTTTCAATGAATGTGGAATCAATACTTCATTAAACATTAGAAATTTCAACTGTAAAAAATGTTTAAAAAACAAACCCCCGTGAATACAATTTTGGCATCAAGAACTCATGTGACTATTTGTCACAGTGGTCCCGTGGTTACTTGTACAGATCTACATTGGCTAAGATACAGTACATCTACATTGACAGAAAACACACTACAGGAAAATGATCACAACCATAAACCAAAACATTTGCAATTCCAAATCAAGAGTCGCTCTAACTCAAGTTAGAAGTGATTGCTGTGGTTTCTGTTGAACATCTGCATCAGAGCTTGAACTTAAGGTCAAGTACTTGGTTTATTCTAAATTTAGATCTGTTTTGAAATCCTGAAACTTTACATAATCTATAATAAACAGTGTTTGGCAAAAAAAAATCATCTCAATATAAGTTAAAGGGATTTGCTGAAAGACAAAAACTTGCATGCAAACAGGAGGCTTATTATTTAAGATGACAACTTCACAACAACAAACATCACAATCTTGGCCTCGAGTACGTTGTTTTGATTATTTTCAAGTATCATCTTGAGATAGCAGAGCAACTTCTTCACGTCCATGTCTTTTCCCTGAATCTTCAGAATTGGTCAGCTCCGTGGTCCAAACATTGAACATATTAATCCTATAACAAAACAACCCAGTGCACCTCTGAGGGAGCCAACAAGTCCAAGCTGACCTGGACACTTTACATCTTTACATCACCCTCTTTACATCAAGTCCTAGCAGCTGCAAAGTTAATACCCAGCTGGTTTCCCTTAAAAGTTTCACCCCCCAAAACCAACTCCAAGAAAGTTTATACAGTGCTATGTGACAGTATCTCTACAAAGGGAATTGGTAACAGGTACAATACAGTAACAAATTTATTGTTAAATGCCAGAGCACAAGCGCATAACATGAGCACAGGGGCGTTAGAGATGTTTCAGCAATGGACCAAATAAACAGTAAAAACATGGCAAGACTTCATACATCCTCGGTCTCATGATGCTAAAATACACAACAGTGGTTTTAAACAATAAATAGCTTTTTTTTTCTCAGTGAAGCTGTGAACAAAAAAAAAAAAAAAGCATAACAACAACAAAGAAATGTTCATTCTTATTTCAAGTTTGCATGTTTCTATGTTTGTCATTTGAAATCCCAAGCGTCACAGCACATCGTTTGGTTCCTTTTTTTTTTCACCATTAAAACACAAGTCAGTAACATAATACAAACAATGGGGGTTAAAATCCTACATATTATACCTCAACTACTGATTCACTACACTTCCTATATGCTATGGGTAACATAAGATTTTTTTTTCTTTTTTATATATAATTTTATTATTTCAGTCTTAGAAATAAGTTTTGGCATTTACCTTAACTATACATACACAGCAAATATGTACACAATAAAAGACTATAGATTCACAAAAAAAAAAATGTATGGACCCAACTTGGTATCAAGCAGGAGACACTGAAACAAGAGGACACACTGCTCAGTAATGGCTAAGGGAGAAAGTGGGGAGGGGATAGTGAAGGTATATTCTCACTAAATGTAGCAAGGAGCCTCAGAGTTTCCAGAGACATATTAATATTTTAGTGGCTATAAACATAGTATATCAAATGAATACACTGGGAGTGTATTGTGCATCTTTGCCACATTCAGTGAGAACAATGTAACATCAGGAAGGAGAAGTGTGTGTGACTATTTGGGGTTTTGAGTGTGTGAGGGCAAAAATGTGTTGCTGCATGCTTTATTCGTGAATTGTCTAGTTCTAAACCTGAGACTTCAAATTTTGTGGATTTTGTGATGTGTGTCCATACCTTCAATGGTTTCATAAAATCTAAGGGTGAGACAGAGAATGCGTGTATGCATGTGTGTTGAGGGAAAGTGTATGTCTTTATGCATTTGAGTCCAAGTGTTCTTATTTCTATATCTGCGTGCCAGTGTGTCAAGTCTGTCACATCTATTTGCGCTTCCTGAGCACCAGGTACATGAGGCCGCTGATGAGGCTCATGGGGAAGCTGATCCAGGCCAGGACGTAGGAGGAGCCATAGGAGCCTTCCTGAAGACTGGCCACGTGAAAGCTCTGTTTCTGAGCCGTGTAGATGGACGCTGCGATCATCACGCATAGAGCTGCAAGGAGGAGAGGAGGAGGAGAATGGAAGTTACACTTGAAAGTTGAGTATACATTTATCTATCTATCTTCTGAAAATGTGCATCAAGTGTGAAAACAACTGAAGTACGCTGCATTTGAATCAACAGATGTCCCCATGTTTTGGGACTTTTGCTGATCTTGAAGTCAGATCTTGCATTGCGATTAGATCCTAAAAACAAGTCGCTAAAGGCTAGAACATCAAAAGAACAGTTACAAAAGCCGCATTGAAAAGTTAGGTGTGTGTGTATGTGTGTGTGTGTCACTCACAGGCCAGTAGCTGGATGATGGCGGTGAAAATGAACCTCTCTCCCTGCTGGAGCCTGAAGAGCTGAAGGATGAAGACGAAGAAGCTGACGCAACATAAAATGGTGGCCAGGATCATGGTGGCCTGGACGGCCTGCAGATAAGCTGAGGACAAAGAAGAAAACAGGTGTTAATACATACACAAACTTAGAGCGCACACACACACACACTGTAGGCCACATAGTTACACACTGTCTCACCTGCATCAGCAGTATGGCTGTTCTCCACAGGGTAGCAGGTGGCGTTGCAGGAGTACCACAGGTCAGTGTAGATCACATCACGTCCCAGCGGCGACACCACCCACCAGGCCTACATCAGGGAGGGAAACAGAGGTGCTTAGTATGACGATAATGTCCTGTACTGTCATGGTCGCTCTTGGTTTATACTCACATTGTGAATGGTGGCGACAAAGAGGAGGATGGCTCCGGCCAGGTGGAAGAGGATGATGAAGGCTAAGATGATCAACATGGCTGCCCTTCTGTGTGGTTAACTCGCCTGCTGCCCGTTGATCAGGCCGGTTACAGATCTCACAGTCAGTGTCTGCAGCTCTGGTTGGCTGACTGTAAATGCGCAGAATGTACGTTTCACTTTTAGCTGGATGACGGTCCTGCTGGATGTTTGCTTCTGCGTGTTAAAGCTGGGTATCACACAGGCTGGTCTGGATCAAGGTCCTTCACAAGAGAGGAATTTGCTGGGAGCAAAAAATATATAATACTTTAATAACACACACAAATACATGAAAGATTAATCCCTTGTGTCCAATCAGAATACATCAAACACACAGATAAAACTATTGCAGAGGTTTTACTTACTTGCAAAAGTTTGTAAGCATTTCTGTCACAACTCATGAGAAACTGCACAAAGCGTATTCATATTTACTATCAAAGTGTAGTGCAGTGAAGTGTAAGATGAATACAAATTACAGATACGTTGTTCTTTGTGCAGTTTGAATATTTTGCTGCACTATATGTCATAGTTAAAAAAAACTCTACATAAATATAAAGGATAAATATACGCAGACTTCAGACTTCTGCAACCAATCACTGAAATCCAACCTTTCCAAACAACTGTGAAAAATGCAGGGTTAATGAAACAGCCAGAGAAATATTTGCAGTCTCAACGCCTCCCCTCAAATTACACAAAACGCCACTGAGATGTGAGATGAAGTGCGTCTATATGTACGAGAGCGTGTGCGGCATGTGGGTGTGTGGTGTTTACTCTGCGGTGATTGAAGGCCTTAATCCCGACCGGGGCTTGTTGATAGAAGCGAGGAGTCGACTGTTTACATCTTCAGACGGGGCAGTCTGCGCTCTGTCTGTCGGCTCGGCACGCACCGGAACGTGACTTGCTATAGAAGGCGATTTCGTCCAATGGTGGCGAGAACGGAGGTCACCCCCACAAATAGGACATCAGCGAGATGATGTTTTATGCGTCCTCGAGCAATGTCATGGGTTCATTTTTATGAGGTTATTTATGACCTTGGCATCTGTCGCATTATAACACAAATGTGCAGAAGTGTGTGTTTTCAGGCGACGCTGTTGATACTCATAACAGGCGTGTGTGTGTGTTTGAGCCTCAGCGTAAGATATGATCGCCTGCCGAGGCCTCGATTTTGTTTTTGATCGTGTTGCATTGCTTCGTTTTTGTTTACATACATTAGTAGAATTCTCTCAAGGGGGAAAAAATCCATTCAAATCATCCAAAATAGTTAATACATCCAGACAGCCATTTGTTTGTTATTGAGGAAAGGGTTTTACTCAGCACATAAAATGCTCTGTTTAACATGTGACACTGTTTAACTGCTACAAATAATCACACAAGACAAAAATTGAAATCTAGACTATATTTCTTTCCAACACTTCAACAGCAGCCGTTTTACAAGTTAATATGAATGCAAAGTTAATCTTCATCAATGTTGATCCACATCAAACTCAAGCCTAAACACAGTGAGGGAGGGGGTAATGCACATAAAATCACATAGTCTACGTGCACACATATACACACACGTGAGTTTGATTTCAGTGACCACCTAAACTCCCACCAGCGAAGTTCAGAAGCAGAGACACAAACATGTTTAATAACACACATGAGTGCAGGCTCGCGCGCACACACACACACACACACACACACACACACACAGAGCCAGACAGCAGAGGAATTAGCCCTCTCCGCCAAAATGGAGTCACAGTAAAAACAGCCTCTCCCCGCCGACAGGAAGCAGGCCACCGTTTTTTGTGTGCGAGCATGTGGCCGTGGGGTGTGCCAGAGGATCGGCCCTCCCCGTCTGAGCTGGGGGAAGGGGACGACGAGGGGGGTAAATAGTAAAACGGAGGTGGGAGGAGGACGGGGGGGGGCATCAAAAGTGAGCTCTGCACTTTGATTCATGAGACATGGGGTTTAGATCGGGAATGTAAACAGCAACAGTTTTTCTCGCCAAATACTCCTGATCATAATGCAGCGAGAATGAAACTGAGGACGGACAATAACCTGGCAACAAACACTTTAATTTGCACGAGGAGCTTGTGAGGAAAAAACAGGGATGACATACAAGTGGAGCAGAAGCTGGCCTGAATATAATACGGCAAAAATATGTCCTGAACATAAACAGGCAGCACTCCATTATAACGACAAACATTATGTTATATGATTTGTACAGTTCTTTAATGCTCCATATGTTTCATACATGATACATGGCAGCTGACTATACTAGAATGAAAAACACACACGATCATTAAGACACAATACTGTATGAATCACATACAAAAAGAACAGCCACAGTACTTTTTACAACATGCACTACTTTTATAGGTTGTTATGCAAGAGATGTGTTTGAACATATAGCGGCGTGTGAGTGACAGGTCACACTGGGTGGAAATGTGAGACACAAACTTATTTTTAGGACTGGCATCAGCATTTGAGAGGTCTGGCTTTTATAGCTCCGCAGCTCGAGAAATTCCTGGAAAATCGGGCCATTTATAACATTTCATGATAAATGTGTCGTTAGGGTGGTCAATCAGACTTCAGGTATGACCTTGTAGAGGGATGAAGGTGGAGAAAGAAAAGAGGAGATTAATCCCACATTGACGGGAAGACAGGCAACAACTAAACTCGGCGAATCCATTACAAAGCATGTCTTGGGTATTTGAGTCTAATCTGACCTGCAGGAACATTCTTTAGAGCAGCAAATAATCCCCCAGACAAGTACACAGCCACACACACACACACACACGCACACACACGCGCACACACACAGCTGGATCTGATTCCGTCTGCAGCCGCCTCCTCGTCTCAGCGAAGAGAGGAGGAACGAGAGGAGAGAGGGAGGAGGCAGAGAGAAAGAGAAGGGAAGCCCATTGGAGAGAAATGGAGGGAAGAGAGAAAAACAAAAACACGAGCGTAAAGGCGCGCACACACACTGATGCACACACACATATAGTACATACGAACTGCACAAAACCACAAACATCCAGCCTGCCGAGAAAGTCACAAAAAACTCGCAGACACAGTGCGGATGATGAAGGTTACTCACTTACTTTCTATAATGATCATATAGAAGAGTAATTATCCAAAAACTGCAATTATGCTGATTTATTATATCATCTTTTGCTTTCAGGTGACAAAAATTCAACTTTTTTATGGGCGGATGAAGAACCATTCATTTGGTCACTGCTTTGATTTTACTGAGCAAACACAACATAAACCATAGTATAATAATAACAATCCTTTTCAAATGAATTTTAATAAACCTAAACATGGAGCATTGTATTTCCCAGGGAAACGCGCTGATACACACCTCTGACACCAGGCAACAGCTGCAGACACACACACACACACATCCACACGCAGGCTGTATACATTAACCCCTTAGTCTGGTATGCGTAACACTAATATTTCACTGATCTTCATGTCTTGTCTGTCATAATAGATAAAAGCACACAGCTGTGACGTGTCAATCAGCAGAACAAGGGACTAACAGTCCTCATTGGACGACTTAGTGACAATCTGATATCCACCATTCATCACATACAGAGGCTGCAAACCATTATTTTTCACTGTTTTCTAGAGCCATAAAACGTGGGTTTATACAAAAATGACAACAGGAAGTTTCTACTTTACTCAAATAAAAGAAAGATCTCAGTGGTGTTTTTTATCCATTACACACCATTACAAGCATCGTTTGAGGTTGATGTCACAGTTTTCCTTTACGTTGGCGTGGCTGGATGTGAAAAAGAAAAACAGCACTACAGTAGTTTTGTGCGTTCACATACAGTAGGTCGACAGAGTCTGACTCCAGCCACCTCGCCTGACACACACACACTGACAAACAGGCACAAACGCTGCCATTCCTCCGCTCCACTCAGCCTTATAATAGGAGGCTGGGGGACTCAGTGCAAGAGTGCAAGTGTGTGTGTGTGTGTGTGTGTGTGTGTGTGTGTGTGTGTGTGTGTGTGTGCATAGGCCGACTGATTCCCTTGCCTGGTGGAAAATGCTGACTTTAAATGTCCCTTTTTTTTACTCTTTTCATAAAACACAAAGCCACAGACTTAACTGGGCCTCTGAATCTCACTCCCCCGTCTCTCTCACTGTCCCACTCGCTCTTTCTCTGTATCTCTCTCTCTCTCTCTCTTTCTGTCTTTGGCCATGGAAAAACTGATCGAGGAAAGAGAGAAAGGGAAGAAGGCTTCCAGTGGAGCCCACTGGCCCCTTATGAGGTCGTACAGTTGAGACTGAATATGCAACATTTCCTCCTCCAAACCCTCAATCTGGAACAGTTCATGGGATTCACTAGCAGGGGATCCTTCATCTTCAGTGTCTCAATTTCTAATGTAGTTTAAGCTAAGACAACATTTTTAGCTGACGCCTGTCCAGTCTGTTCCTTGTCAAGATGGTTTCTTTTAGATTTTAGGTCAGCGAGAGCCACATGCATAAAACAGCTGAACAAACGCCATCCACTGATGATGACTGTGAGGTGAGGTTGAAAGCTCTGGAAAAATTCTAGCAAGTGCACCTTGAGTCAAGACTGAATTTCCATGCTCATCTTGTTCTTTCTGTTTACCCTCGGGCACGGCCTCGCAGTTTCTGACTCACATGAATTTGTGGTAAAAGGGAACGACCCAGCGAGTGTTTGCGTGTGCGAGTTTGTGTGTACACAAAAACAACAGCCGAGCTGAGGCTTATTTTTAGAGAAAACACAACAGGCGCATCTTCCCTGGAGCCGAGCCAGCGGCCAAACAAAGCTTTGTTTAGGAAGAGCACACAAAAAAACTCGTACACGGGCACAAATGTACACACACACAGTTTGGCTTTAGGATGTATGAATGTATGATGTCATCTCAATACAAGCACTGCGACGGCTATAATCCTTTACATCACAGATTGACATAATGTAACACGGTTATTTGCCGACTTGGCTGGCCTGTACAGATTGAAACAGGCTTGCAGCTTTCAGAAAGAGAAAGCAAAACTGGATGAAAGATGCTGAGACAACTTGGCTGTTTGCACATCTTCGCCATTAGAAAGGCAAATTATTTGACAGTTTGACCCAAGGGGCGTCACCAGATGATGAGGTGGAGCTGGATTCACCAAAGTCCACATTTCCAGACCAAATATTGGACAAACGTGACTGTCCCGATTCACTTTCCTCCTTCAAAGGCAGATAAGGAATGCAGCTTTTCTTTGAATGAACTTGGAGAAAGAAATTGTATCTGCAATACAGTGACATCTAAGACCATCTCGGTCTCGTCAGCTTTAGCTCTACATTGTCAAACATGGCTTCTCTTCTTCTGCCTTTTCACATTTTGCTCTACTCAAGCTAAGCTGTGCCACAAAGATAACGGTATCATGCTCTCATGCTTCCAATTAATGTGCCATGATACAACACTGTCATTGTATGTCTTGACTCTAAGAGAAGAGTGGACGTCCTTTCTGAAAGGGATGGTGTATATTTGCATAATAGATGGATTTTTGCATACAAATGATGCATTCAAAGCTCAAATTCACAACAGGGCTGTGCAAAATTTCACAAGGTCACATCATGTCCAGATTATGACATGTCACAATACAGCACATTTTTCTGTAAATTCCATAAATAATCATGATTCTTGTGTAGGTGGTCAGTGGTGTTTGAGTCTGTTGTTGGGATCAGTCTGTGGTATGATTTGCAAAGTACGGTTTTCTGGTTTGTGTCAAACTTCTCATACCCAAACTACAACCATGTGACAGAAATCAGCCCTCTTTCAATTCTTCTCCTGTTTGAAATGGCCCCGTTCTGTTTCACATTCACTGTCTCCGTGTTTGTTTCTGCTGCCTTCATGCAAATATCCTGCCTGCATCCCTGCCGTGAGGAAGAGCACACAGCGTCGTCCAAGTGAGTGTGAGATTTGCAACACAACTGAATAAATTAATATGAAACAATACAAGTTTCTATCATCACGTATATCATCAGATTGCACAGACAGACAACAACAGTGATGTTACAAACATCATTTTTTATAACAGTCTTAAGACAAGATAAGATTTTACTAGCTTTTATTGGTCTTGAGATTGTTTTATCACTGGCAACACAAGCTTTAATAACTTGACACTTCCTACAGCTTAAATAAAACATTTCAGCTATGTTGACTTTTGTTAAATTGAATGAAGAATCCACACAACATACATTGTCCTGCACAATGAAGCCTGCATTGTGTGAGTGTGTGTGTGTGTGTGTGTGTGTGTGTGTGTGTGTGTGTGTGTGTGTGTGCACTAAACGCCTCCTTCAGGAATCAAGATCTAAAAAACTGGTGCACGCACACACACACATGCACACAACTGTTTACCTGCTGGGTTTAAAGGCTTCCCTCTGACCCAAGAATTCTTTCATGTTGGACACTAACATGGTTTTTACGTGTGTGTGTGTGTGTGTGTGTGTGTGTGTGTGTGTGTTTCATGCAAATTCCTAAAGGTGACAGCGCTGAGTAATGACTCCCACATGGCGGGGAGAAGTTGGGGAACACCTGATAGAGAGGTAAGGAGACCTCCACTCATCCCTTCATTCTCTTTTCTCTTTTTCTATTCTTCCCTCATCACTTCACACTTGTTCCCTGATAGTTCTCATATGTCAGCACCTTATAAAACCTCACACCGATATAGAATATCACACACCTCTCTCCTCCTGCTGCATCAGAGTGACTGAAAATACTTTCAAATTAACGCTGGCACTCTGCTTCTAAAATCTCATGTCACATCGCATCCAAAGCAGTGAGCACAAGTGGAGCAGCACTGTCTAAATACTAAATACTGTGCTGCCTCTGCTTGGGGATAATTTGGCCATAGCACGGATCAAACAGCCAGAGGACCATTCCTTCTTTAAAGCTTGAATCAGGTGGTAAAACGCCTGCCTCTGTGGTTGCTGAACACATTACTTGACACATTTGTATGTCGGACGGCTGTTGGGCTCATAAAAGTTAATTAAAAGCTGGGACAGAAGAGAAGAGAAAATGGTCTGCAGCATTATTAAAACCAGCTTTCTAGTCATTCTCCAGTTACATTTTATAACATAACAGAGTTAATATAAAGTGATATAAAAAGGATTTAGAGGGGTTTCATTTCTGGTTTTCATAAAGTTTAAGCTGGACCACCGGTACACACACGAAGCTCGCAACATGTGTGAAATCATGTGGATTACAATTCAGTGTTCAGCACCAGTTTCAGGATAATCTCTTTTTCATGTATCTGCCATTTTCCATGCATTGTGTGCAACTGCATGTCAACAGAGGAAAAGCCTGTTGTGTATTTCTAACCTCCTCGATCCATGTGGCATTTAATCTCCAGCGTCCCTCAGGCTGTATTCTCCATCAGACTCCATGCAAACACTGTCTGATGAGGGTGAGTCTCCATTTCTGCAGCCCAGTCTGAAAAAATTTCCTCTAACCATGGAAAACCTGGACAAGGTTTTTTGTTTTCAACCACAAGAGGGCGCCCCAACATGAAGTGGAGATGCAACAATAATCAAAGTGCCTCAAAAGTAAGATGCAGCTCAGTCAACAATGCAAGAGAGGGGCAGTGGCATTCAGCATTATAGTTACATTACAGAGAATATGCTTATACAAAAAAACTGTTTAAAAAGTTTAAGAAAAGAAGCAACAGCAATGAGATACACTAATTTCAAGCCAATGCATAAAAAATGTCACTGCAAACTACAAAAGCCCATAAGAATAGCATTTAAATTTAATTTTAAATAAATAAAGTGTCACCATATGTGCAGGCCTATCGATACAAACTACCTTAAGTGAAAGAGCCGATGAGTACAGCACACACACACACACACACACACATTCCCTGTGTCCATTGAAAAAAAAGAGCAGTTTATCCTCCAACACACTAAACATTCATTCACTGCAGTCAGACAGATACATTTAACACACACACACACACACACTGGTGGCTGACAACGCCCCTTTCATTTCCAAGAGACTGAAACTTGAAGTCTCTCACAAACAGAAGTTATGATCTGTGTAAAAAGAAGTTATGATATGTGTAAAAAAAAGTACCCACAGGAGAAAAAAAAACACTTTATCTAATCCTTCAAAATAAAATTATCGAACAACATAAATAAACATGTCTGAATTTCTAAGGAGATAATATACAAATATCCAGACAGAGCTCCAATTATGTTTAGAAACATTTTAAGGACATTAAGGATAAAATCTCACCACAAACATATTAATCCAATGTGATAGTGTTATTGACATATTAAAGAGATATTTCACAGCCTCATTGGATTTGAATGAGACATGAGATCCCACATAGAAAGTTCAGTACAGCATTCAAACAACATGCAAACTCAAAATACAAAGTTCACTCACCGAGTTTGGACTGAAAACAGAGCTGATTTCCAGATGTGATGAGGGTAAGAAAATGGAAATGTGATGGGTGATAAATTGGGGGAGAAAAAAGTGCTGCAAGAAAACAGGCTCCAAACGAGCGCAAACGGCAGCTGGAGATCTTAGTGTTAGTCCAGAGAAGAAGAAAAAAAAGTTAGATACGCGCCTTCAGTGGACGGGGGAGGCGCTAGAGAGCTGGGTGTGGTTTGGGATTTAATGTGCTGGGAGGTGTGTATGTGTGTGTGTGTGTGTGAAGATTGGTGACATGAGTTTAGGGCTCAGCAGGAAAAGTGTCTATAAAAAAAAAAATCATTATAGGAGCGAGAGGGGAAGTTTAAAAAGTCTGCGTTTCCTCACATGGCAGACAGACAGAAAAGCAGAGAGGGAAACAGAGGAAGGCAGAGGTCAGGCAGAGAGGAAATTAAAGGGATAAAATGGGATGAGGAGGAAGGAATGAAGAATGGAAAGAATACTGAAAAGCACCAAAGCGGGGAATGTGGATATTACAGCTCCTGTTGTATCATTATTTTCATATTCTTCTCCGCCTCCTCATTTTCCATTTCTGCATTGGGATTTTCACAAAGCTTCTGTAGATGGCACTCTTTTCTTAGCTGGCTCGCTATAATTAAAACATTCCTCTTCTCAGCTGCTGCCTCCCAACGTAAAACACTTCTCAGAGTCCACGTGGTTCGCTTCAAAGAGCGTCCATGAAACATGGTCGGTGCCTCTGCTGCCTCCGTCCTCTCCCACCAGCTGCTGCACTTCATTTCATTTACCGTTTTCTGCTGTCATTCTCACACACAAGAGCACATCCAGACTTTTTGCACAATATGCATGAATGTTTTTAAGTTGTTGCAAGATTTGAGTTAAAGGAGTAGATTGATTTTTTTGGGAAATACAGTTATTGGTTCCAACAGCTAAAGAATAGTCCACAAAGTACATTTTTGACAAAGCTAGTTGTTTCCACCTGTTTCCATTGTTTATGCTAAGCTAATCTAACCTGCTGTTTGCTTTTAATTGAATGAAAATAGTTTCTCATCTAACTCGCAAACAGGAAGCAAATTAGCCTATTTAATAAAATGTCAAATTATTCCTTTAACCTAGGTTGATCATTGTATTAGGATCAACCAGCCCAATTAAAGGTCTGTCAGGAATCTGGTGAATACTCATCTCCGTCAATCCAGTGTTAGCATAAAGGAAATTTTGTTCCACCTGAATTATTCTCAGGTTTTCTTACTGGTCACATCATAACTGTTATGTATGCATTTACAGCTGACGGTGCACAAATCCTGTGTTTATACAATGCCGCACCTTTCTCTAAAGGCATATCAGCTTTGAGTCAACAAACTTTCCCATCGAGACTTTCCATTTGCAAATATCATATATCTGAAAAATCTACTCTGAAATCTCAACAATTAGCAGACATGCAAAAGTTTGCTGTGCTTTACACCTGATGAAGTTTATGTTATGACCTCAGCAGGACGTTTGGACCCGGTGGTTCGATGTTAGGAAGCCATTGTGATGTGATGGGATTCTTTTGTGGACTCATAAGGAGACAGGCACGAGGTAATGAAGAGGGCATTGTCGAGGCTCGTTATGTAGCACATAATTCTTTGCATTGCAAAACGTCGGACAGCCGTCACTGTGGAATGAGTGTGAATCCATCCATCAGGCCTTTAAAAGTTTGGAATATTTACATTGAAAATTAAAATATATTGAAAATAAATGGGAATAACAGAAAAATCCACTGACAGGGTTTGTAAAAGGAGGACATATTTAACATATTTTCTGCTTTATATTTGTGGGGACACATTGGTATTTTCTCAGTATTGGGGGGACACACCCACAGTACTTTACCAATGCTACATGAGCTTGTTAATAAGGTCTGTGACATGCTTCAGTCAGTAGTGCATCATGGAAGTTGACAGTGCAACCCCGAGGCTTGAGGCGTGGAAACTGTGTCCATAAATATACCAACAAAAGCTTTTATTCTATACAATAGCTGCAGTATCGTTTTTGTTTTTCAAGTATTTCAAATTTCAGTTGGACTTTAATTACAAAGAGTGGAACACTTCAACAATGCATCTAGTCAATGCAGTGGACACCGATCAGCACGTATTTTCAAGTTTTCACCGTTAAGCTCCAATGTTAGATCCAAACACACACATATTAACAACCAGATTCACATCAGACTTCTCGGCCGAGTGCATCATTTACTACTTGGCCCCTCTTTGTACACATGTTCTTGCAGCAGACAGCAGGCAGGAATGCTATTAGGACCCTTTTAAAAAGCCTCACTCACGTTGCTGTGTAAGTATGACAGGTTACCACGGACAAAAATTCTCGACCGCAAATTTCTCTCAGAAAGCTTGCTCACGTTTGTACACATGCACATAGTCCTGCACATGGCATAACATATGCACACTCATAGGAACACACACGCACACATAATGTGTTGTGGCGGCAGGAGAGGAATGGGTGGAATCTGTATCTCGAGCTGATGAGGTCTCATTGTGACACTTAATACAATGGATTTTCTCTCTCTCTCATTTTGTTTTTTTCTTTATGGGATTCTTTGCTTGTAGACAACAAGCATGCACACACATACACACACCCCCGCTTCTTGTATGCTATAGCCTTCTGCATGTTATACGTGTTTATTGGTGTTTGTAACAAGACAAATTTGTTTCTCTATTCTGGAGATTCATTGCTCAACATGTTGAAATAATTTAAATTAAAATTTGGAATTGTTTTGGGCAGAGAGATCAAAGAGAGGTATTTTTAGTGTCCATCACCTGTGTGTCATCCTGCTGTTGATCATTTCAACATCGCATCACTGCACATACAAACACACACATATATATGTTGGCCCACAGCTAGAGCCTGTTTAAACAACAAAGCAATCCCATCATCCCATGCTCCTCGGTCAACTTGTCCCTCCCTACCACTGCTCTCACCAAAACACACTGTTAAGCCCAAACACACACAGGAGCGGTGGGAACAGGTTAGGCCTCTCTGCCCGGTGTCAGGTGTCCACCAAACACTGCAAACGTTAGAGAGCCACTCACACTGTACGTCACTGTAGACACATATCAGCTACCTGCTTTTGTTAGAGACCTATAGGAGCAAACAATAAGGTGTACACACCCTGTAATAAGGCTTTTTAGTACAGTGTAGAACCTCACCTGGGGGAGAAACAGATCACTGCAGCCTTATACTCTTCTGTGTATAATTTTCATCCTTAGAGTCAAATATGTATTAAACCACACTTTCTTCTCTGCAGGCCTCCTTCAACACGAAGCTGTATGTTAAGAGGTATGACTTTGGAAATACTCTGCATCCTTTCACTCCTTGCTTTTATCTGTGTTTATTTCAAACAAGTTCTCTGCCTTTATCAAAAGAGGAATTCCAAAACTTTAAAAAAGTGTAATGACTCCATTTGAGTCACAAAACGTGCATACACAACTGTATTGCTCGCAACATATTATTTTAAATATAAAATATAGGCAAATGTGAAATGTGTAAATAAGGCCACAGGTCCTATGGTGGGAAGATATTCTTCACACTTGCATGTAAAATGTTGTCATTAAAAAAGACAATCTCAGTTTCAGAGGCGAGGCAGACCCAGCCCATGTTGTGAAACACAGTGTTTCAGATATGTTTTCCTCTTTCTGGACTGTATGACCCAGAAGCAAAGAGGATTGTGTAATAATAAAAGTGGAAGACGCCCAAGTGCTGCAAATCTACATGCACATATCAATTATTAGTGGTGGAGGAAGTATTGGAAGAATGTATTTGTTTAATACTCCATTACAAGTAAAAGTCCTGCAGTCACAATATTATTTAGGAGCAGCATTGAGCACGATAGAAAAGGGGCAAAATGGCCTCTTCCATGGTGTTGTCATTACATATTTATCATATTACAGAGAAATAATTCTAATATACTGTGTATATGAGCAATGTTTTAATGTTGTGGCTGGTTGGAGAGCTACTTTAAATAATTTTAGTTTAATCTAGAAAAGACCCTTCTAACAATCTGGATGAAAAAATATTCTATGTGTTACAAGATAAACAAAAGTTATTTACTTTGCAGAAAACCAGATGCAGAGGCCCGTGCCTGTAATGTAATGGGAATACATGAGAGGCACAAACTGGGACTACTTTTACCCTTCGTTCATGTCTCCTGAATTAACAGGACAGTTTTTACATTTGCTCCTGCAGCGACGTCCTGTGTCGAGCAGCAGTGCAGCTCTTAAATCTGACTCCTCTTGTAAATAATATGCGCAATTTAAAATATATGCTTAACATGTGCACGCTTGAGGCATTTAAGACGTTTTTCTTGCCTTTGATTGAGAACTCCTGCAGAGTCTCCAAAGTTTCAAAAAGATATATTCTCCTGAAGGTTCATACCAACATTAACTGGAGCCTGCTGGTACTTTCTGCTGTATGTTACCTTCTTTCATCCACAGTAGTTTATCGTCCTGTGTGACCATTAAAACGCCAATCTGCCCACCGTTTCTCCTTCCCCTGCACTTCCACCACCTGGATGCATGCCAGACACGCACACACACACACACACACACACACACACACAACAACACACACACAGGTCTACAGCCAGACAGGAAGCACCCCCACCTCCCCTGTTCCTGTTTCTCACAGCATGCATGCGTGTTGTGTGTGTGTGTGTGTGTGTGTGTGTGTGTGTGTGTGTGTGTGTCCATGTCCATGCTCGCTCTGCAGAGGCCAGCTACTGTAGACAATCAGCAGGAGGCAGATTGAACAGCACAGGAAAAAAAAAATACACAAAGACATGAGATAGAAGATAGCGGAGGATAGGAGCAATATTATTGGAGAGGAAAAAATACACAGAAAAATATACAGAGAGAAAGAAACAGAGATAGTGACCAAAGTTTTGAAAGATGTGATTGTGGAACAATGCTGGCGGTCAAACTGTTTTCTACACCTCTCTCCTCCCTCCCTTCCTCTCCTCTGTTAGAGGGAGGGAGAGGCTCAGGCCGCGTTCGCACTGGGGCAGATAAAATGTGAAAATTTACATTTTTTCCATTCACACCGTAAAGACTAAAACAAAAGGTTCAATCTCTTCCTCCAATTTCAGATTAATGAAATCTGTGTATTTATGCTGTGATCAGACCTTTTTGGCAAACACTGACGTACAAAACATGAAATAGAGGCATCATCATCGTCTCGGTTTTTTTGTTGATGTCAAACAGCTGCGTAAGTGTGAAACCCTGGTTTTATGGAGGGCCATAAATACTATAGTACGGTCACACATGACACAGCAAGACACTTTGAGATTTTGTTGGTCAAAACTATCATGTAGGTGTGTATTATTGGCTAAAATGAACAAAAGAAGACCTGCTTTAAAAATGATGTGTAATACAGTGGACCCTTTCTCCTTCTTCCCTCTCCACCCCCAACACCGGTCAGTTGTATGCGTGTAATCAGATCGGCCCGGCAAAGATAATAGATGGCACACACAAACACATCCTACTTTCCATTGCATTTGCATCCCCAGATTTTCATTTATTTGCTTAAGCCCCTGGCCACATGAGACAATGTTGGACAGAGAGGTCGAGAGCCGATAGAGGCACATTGGAATTGAAAATGGAGAAAGAAAAGAAACTGTAAGATTTCCTCAAGGTTTACCCTTTGAAAAAAAAACAGAGCCACCCAAACCCTTCAAGTCAACAAGGAAATGAGCACTGGCACAATTATTACACTGATAAGAAGGCTCATCGCGGTTTATCAGCACCTTCTCTTTCAGCTGATGAACAGACGCGCCCACAAAGAACACACACACACATGCACAGGTCCAGCCTTGTGAACACTCATTTATACACACACTGTTTAATCTAATCACCTGATCAGTCTAAAACAAATAGTTTGTGATCCGGCTAACTTTGGTAACTATGTGTATGTGTGGGTCACCGTATTATGGGAATTTCAGAACAACTCTATGGCAATACAGAAATAAATAACAGATATATTAACTCAGTGTCTGTAAATATAATGTTTATGATTTGAAAAACTGACAGAAAATTATCATATTTATTAGGTTTGTGAAAACATCTTTACACTGTCTTGAAGCTGAAATTAATTTGGTTGCAAAAAAATTAGTCGGCAGTCTGATTGACAGAACGTTTGTGTGCTTTGAATCTGGACAGCTAAAAATACAACAATACAATATTAATCCATTTTTAAAAGACATTTTGTAGCTTTTTCTCTCGTCCTCGAAGTTTAAACCCACTGCGTATGTGTGTGTATGTGCAGAGGAAAACACGTCTATCTAACACTGTGTGACCAGAAATAGGCTGCGAGCCCAGCTAATCTTCCTTCCTTTACATAAACACCCCGACACACGAGGACACACGTACAACTGGCTTCCCCTCCCTAGAACAAAGACATTGTCATTGTCATCTCGACTGCCCCTCCAACTGTCCAAGTCAGACTCACAAAGACGCAACAAACCCAGACAGAGAAATAACAATGGTTTTTCTGGGGTTATTCTGTTCAGGCAGCGAGTCGGGACAGCTGAGCAGGGGACACCACCCGGCTTCCCATCAGCCAACACACGACCTCTCCTCCTCTGAGTGACCTCTGACCTCTTCAGACTGTGTGTGTGTGTTTGTTCACATGTACAAAAGCTTCCAAGCCTTCAGTGTTGTAATAGAGGCTGTTTGAAATGTGAAGGTTTTGGCAGGTTAAAGGTCAAGTAAGGATACTATCTCCATATCAACACACAGCCATCTTGTATTCACACATATGAACGTTAAAATATCTTCTACTCTAAAACAACATCAAAGTGAGTGCTGCTCAAAAACATTCCACTTTTTTAGGACCTAATCTCTGGGATGATTTGATTATTGTCACTTATTACATGATGGTGTTGTCTTGCTTATGATCACATTCTGAGGCTGAGTTGTTTGAGAGTGTGTCGGGGGGCGCTGTTCAGTCTGGGTGTTGTATGGGGTCAGTGGTTGGGGTTGCAGGCTGGTGAGATGGAGGCTGAGGGATGGAGGCATGAAGACAGAGCTGATGTCTGGGATTCCTTTGGCTGCAGCCTGACCAGAATAACTACAAGAAGTATCTGAAATTCCTCTTCCTCTTGGACAGCATGTGTGTGTGTGTACACATGTTGTCTCTTGCTCAACTATATTGCACAATATCCTAAATATACCACTAGCTTTTTGACAGACATTATTTTCCATTTATTTACTCAGCACTTAAAGAAAAAAACAGAGTGACAGCTTCTTTTTGTCTTTGTATTGCACATTGAAATGTGTCTCAGCAGACTGGATTTTTGTGGGGATGCAGTAGGAAGACAGTGAGGGATCATATCTTTGTCAATGATTTATTGACTCTGGGTTGGTCTAGGGGGGCAGGAGGTGGAATCTCCTGAAATGTGCACGTTTGCTTTCTTTCCAAGAGTTACATGAGAAGATTGATACGTTACATCTATTTTTTTTTAATTCATGCAAAAAGCAAAGTGTAAAAAATGTAATTTATGTATTGCTTCTTGGCTGGTTGTGTATTGATTACACAAGCAAGACGGGACATGTTAATTAGTGATTTTCTTCATGTGCTGGTTGGCAGATTTTGTTACTGTTGGACAGAGTTTCTCCCTGTTTCCAGTCTTTATGCCAAACTAAGCTCACCAGCTTCTGGCTGTAGCTTCATATTTATCCTATAGACATGAGAGGGGTATCAGTCTTCTCACAGCATGCTTGGCAGGAAATCAAGCCAGTATATTTCCCAAAATGACAGTTCATATCAGAGGAAGCATGAAGCTGTCTCTGCACCCTCCAACAGAGGAGATTATGTGTTTTTTTATAGGAGTAAATTATTATTAATCTTATCAGCTTTCTTAGCATTTCATCATGTGTCATCATACTGCCAGGACTCCATGAGTGACCCAGGTTTTAGCCGATAGTAGCCTCATCTGATTGTCTGATATATGACATTTTTTCTAGCATATCCAAAAATGTCTCATTTCTTTTTCTGTGTGCATTTTCAATAGTCTGTTTCTGTAAAGCATAAAGCAAGTGTGATCTGGATGCAAACACACACACAACAGTATGAACACAACATGCTCCTTATGACGGCGAACAATGACTTTGCATAGTCCATGTTTAGTGTGTGCATTACTTTGCATTTTTGTTAGGTGTGGCCTGTGGGACATTCCTGTTTCTGGGGTGAGAAGGGAATTTTAAAAGTCTCTCTAACAGCAAGCGGAGCTGCTTTGAGTTTAACAAACTTTGATGTCAAACACAAATGTCAAAATCTTTGTCACCCCAACAAACACACATAGTATGTGGTCAGACACCGGAGTGTCAGCCAACAAGGTGCAGTTTAAACAGCTAAAAAAGCCTCAGAGGGGACGACCCCGTATAACTGCAGCAGCTGACAATTTCATAAGAGAGAGAGGAAGGAGGAGGACTGGAAGGAAGAGGGGAGGATCTGAGGCAGGAGAACGATTCGAGGAGGAGCCCAAACCACACAGAAGTGGTTGTTAAAAGGATGGGAACCTGTGACTTTCTGTCATTCTGCTCGTGCGGCAGCGTCTCTAACCACCAGGCCACCCTGGCTCTCTCATTCATTTCAATGAGACTGCTGTGGCGCTACCACAGGGCGCTGCCGCAGAGAGCTCCGGCCAAACGGCTCCTCCACATTAAATGAGAAAAAGATATTGTTTGTAATTACCCTCCAGAACGACATCCCTTTTCTGATCAGACGCCTTTATTGACGGGACAACACCGTTTGTCAGTTGTGAGCTCATAACGCCATGGTTAAGGTTCGGTTAGGTTTAAGCTCAAAAACAACTTTGTTATGGCTGATGTCACGATCGTGGTTTGGGTTAAATTATTGCTTCATTAAGATAAGTCATGTTTACAATAATAACCACTTGGTTAAGGTAAAAGAAGTTCTGATTGAGAACACTGATCAAAAGTAAACAGGGGTCTCTCATGTTGACGTCCAATGTTTTGTCGTCCCGTCCATAAATGCATGAGGCTTTCGTGCTGAGATTAGTTATGATGAGTTTTCTAAGGAGGACAGTCTCAATAGACACAGGTTTGGTCCACCAAAACAAGTGATTCTGTGTCAACGTTTCCTGCAGCACAAATATGTCTAACTACACATGCATTTTTTATCCAGAGGGTAAAGAGAGAGTGATGGTAGTGTTACTCTATGGACATGATCTCAGGCTGAAAACAATGGATGATATTGTGGATTCAGTGAATGAGCTAAAATATTCGATTCACAAGGTTCATTCTGTAAAAATAAATAATAAATAAAATAATTTCCTACTGTCCTTCATTATTTTTCACATGCAGTTTGTTAGTAGCAGCGTGTTCCGATCACATCCATTTTTTTTCCATAAATGACTTACTTCCTCTTTCCTCTTCAGCTATGTCACGTCTCTGCCCCGCCACACTTTTTCTCCCAAACAACACACACACACACACACACACACAACCCCCTCTGTTAATCCTTATAGAAAAAACTGTGAGTTATGTTAAGGCTGGTGGTGGTGGTGGTGGTGTGTGTGTGTGAGTGTGTGGGGACATGTATTACTCATATTGTGGGGACATAAATCTGTTTACACAGTCACATTGTGGAGACTCGCATTCCTTATGGGCACAAAATGATGTGAGTCACCATAACGTAAACCATTACATTTTAGGGTGGCGACTTGGGCTAAGGTTATCATAAGGGAAATGGAAATAAAGGTAATATCCAATAATGTGAAGAAACACGACTGTGTGTGTGCGTGTGTGTCTCTGTGTGTGTGGCATTGTTCCCAGTGTGATGACTGCTTGTGCAGCCAAGGCTTAACTTTTGTGCTGAGTAACTGTGTGACCAAAATCTGACCTGAGTCTATTAGTGTGTGTGTGTGTGTGTGTGTATGTAGACCACTTGCTGAATGGACAGAATGTGTCTGACTTCATGACGGACTATCTAGTCAACTGAACTTTGTGTGTTTGCGATTCTGAAATCTGACAGATGATGTCATTGCTCAAGTGAAATGCAATTTGAATTGTCAACATCAGTTAAAGCTAATAACGTGAGCACAACCTCTTGTTTTATTACAAAGGACAGACACTTAATAATTTATACACATACAGTCACATACTGTCAGGCAAAAATATCTTGACAGCTTCTGAATGTATTGCCATGAAATTATGTACAGACATTCTTGTTCCCTCTCAGAATGAATAGTAATCCCTTTGATGAGTCTTTAATTTTTCATCAGGTGCCATCATCAGGTCAAAATATCAGTTAGTCCACTACTTTGGCAAAACTGATTCATTTCCATCAGCCTCAGTTGACAGACAAATCGATACCACCATGGATCCTCTCATCTACTTCTGCACCAGAAAGTGACTAAGTATGTTTCCCACAATGTAAATTTTTGTTTTATGGTTTGTACATTGTCAACACTGATCTTCTCCTTTCAGTGTTTACATGTGTTTACAGGATCGGGACATTGCAAACGCCTGCAAAAGGAAATCCAGTTTCTTTAAATTCAGGGTCCTGTTTTCGATGTTTTGACTCTTTATTTGCTTCCATTTTTCCTGTGTACTACAAATATGCAGTACATACCTGATACATATACAATATATGTACAAATAGGTACTCAATAATAGTAGTTTGACTCCAGCTACGCTCGCCCAATCCAATAATCCATTATCTCATATGGATAAAAGTGATACATAGTTTGTTGTCTCTCCGTCTGGAGATTTATCGGAGCATTGTAAAGTGGATAATGTCAGCTTTGGCTGTATTTTCGCTCCATTCAAAGCCCTAATTCAATCTTTACAGCTCTTCCGTTAAAGGGCGTGGAGAAGCATGGGAGGAATAGTGAAGGGGGAAGAGGAAGGATATTACAGCCATTTCACAAAATACTCTTCCAAACTGAAGTCTCCAGCTGCGCCGTTGTTTTTGTCTGCTCAGACTTTCATCTCGCCTCGAGGGATGAATTACACACCTAATGACACCCCTGTCTCCGATCTCGCTCTCTCTCTTCAGTCTCTTTATGTCTGTGAGTGCGTCCTTCTCAGTGTCTGTCCCAAAGACTTTTCTCCAGTTTTTGTCTTTCTGCATCACTAACATCTCTTCCTTAATGTCCATTTATTTATGTGTATCTACAACACTAGGACAAGCTCATATAGTCATGACACATTTGATGTAATTTCACCTTGTATCTATTCCCTTTATCCTTGATATCATTTACAATTGCCGAAATCCCTTTTGATGATTTTTCCCCTTTCTTTATTGATGATATGCTTCTTCCACGACACAGTCTTGATTATTGTCTCTCCCAGATACACAATCTACATTTAATGCACTGTGTTGTGGCCAGCTTTTGATTGACAACTGACCGTGCATGTGAAGGCAGTGGTGAGTGGTGAATAAAGCTCGCTGATGGTTTGTGTGAATACGTTTGTCAGTTAGTGACGGATGTTCCAACACAAAGAAAATATCACGTTACACACTCTCGACAGGGCAAACAATGGGGGGAGGGGAGGCACATATACACACAAACACACACACTTGAATACACAAACCTGCCCATGTAAAAGAAACAGAAATGTGTAATTAAGGCACTTGCACGTGGTGGTAAAGGATCAAGGGATGTTTAACTCACACACATTACAGTGTACACAGGTGTTCACAGACACACACATGCACATACATGCACACCCAACACTTTTCCCTCTCACTTGTTCTCTGATTGCAAAGCCAGACAAATGATACTCTGTCAGCCAATCGCCTCTTCCTGTATTGCCAGCAAGCCAATAAAACTGCTCGGACGCAAAGTTTGAATGCGTTTGAACAGAAACGACAGACGACAAAGACCCACGTAATGATATTAGGACACACGCATACACACCTGTTGTCTGAGCTCCCAGAGTGAGTAAAGGTCAAAGAGGTGGAGAAAGATGTCGTGATTCAAAATTGTTATGTGTATTTTTTTAAAGCATCATTGTCAAATTAACTGTTACCATATGTTAAAGTATTTACACAACCACATGACGCCACTCAGATCAGCTGCATTGTTGATGCTTCCTGAGGATGTTAGTACTCAGTGAACTTTAAGGTCCCCCAGAGTCACTGAACTATTCACCTTTGCTATGTTCTGTGTACTCAAATGCCACATTAGCATGTCTGTATTACTGATGTTAAACCCACAAACAGAAGAGCTTCAATAGGCTACAGTATACTTTGTGTCACAGCTTGCCGTTAAAAGAAGGTGCATTGCATCAAACAATTCATATTCAGAAATCAATTTAGATGTATTTATTTCTGCAACTTTTATTTACAGCTGTATGAAACTTGAACACAAGGCCCTACTCCCTGTCTCTATCTGTCTCTCTGTGTCTCCTTTTCCTGTGTGTGTCTGTGTGACTAACATTTGCTGGCATAACTCAATCAACAGCACCCCCTAGTGGATTCACCTAGTCATCTGGCGCTCTTACGAATGCACTGGCTTGTGCAACCCATAGACTGTATAAAACAAGATTTGGTGCAACCCAGGTGCAACCGCAGTCTTGCAAGGACAGGAGGAGGTAGAGATTGAAATTAGTCAGCAAAAATGTTTTTCTAGCGTAGCACAGTTCAGTTGGAAAGAATTGAAATGTGAACTTAAAAAACGTGGTTTTTGAAGAAAGTTTGATTTTGTATTTGATTGATATTACCTGGAATACACACGATTTATGAAAACATGTTACAGTTAATAAAGATATTTATTGTTGCATATGAACTGTTTTGTTTTGTGTTTTAGGATCAGCTCAACTCTGTCCAGAAGTGTTGCGTTATCCGGAACCTTCGGAAGGGGAAGACTTTAACGGGAGGACACAAGCACAAAGATGTCGGACGTGCCAGATAACGCACCTGAACGTGAGTTTTTAAATCGAAAATTCTGTGACTTTTTTAACTTCTAAAACAATGTAGTTGATTTGCGGGTTGTCTTTTTATCATATTGTTTTTTACGGTAAAGATTTTGTGCATGTTAAACGAGCGTGTCACTGTTAATGTTGGCACCAGTAAAACTAATATTCCTGTTTGTTTTCATGGTTTTTACATCCAAACAGAGACTCAGTTAACTAAAATATGATGAAATATTCATCTAGACTGGTCCTGCTGGGGTCTTTAGAAAAATGAAACGCTCTTTGAATAATGAAGGTCTGTGTCGCAGTTACTGAAGTGTCTTCTTCACAGGCTTTAGTTAAACGACAGTGGATTAACGTCAGTGCTGCAGTTTCTCCTTTTTACCAGAACTACATATAATAAATACACAAGACTGCTTTAACAGTCCTGAATGTATTGATGAACCGTCACAATAATCCCTGAAATGTTGCTGAGTCATTGTGACACAGTTCATTATCAGTGTGGAAACCGCTACTGTCTGTTATTTCTTGATAACACACCACATTTACAGCAATATTATTCTGCCATGTAAAAAATTATAATTAACAGCAGAAATTCTGCTTTCTTCATTCCATTTAGTCCCCTAAGCATCCAGTTTTTTTCAATTCTTTATTTAATCATCTGTAATGTTGTTAAAATCATCATGTTCATCTCTTTATTGAAGCTCTGGGATATTTAAGCTGAGTGAAATATTTAAGATCTGGACTTCATGTTTTTTATTCTCCATCAAATGGAAATATTGCAGACACTTGTGTAACATTTTAAACTCATTCTCCCAAAATTCTGCTTGACATGTTCAGTATGTTTGGAAAGTCAAAGCGTCAAAGTTTGGGTGCGCAGTGTGAGTTTGAGCGTGAGTGGGTTTGAAGAGGTTTAAAACATTAAAGCTCACCCATAGGCTTGAGTTTAACTTCAGCCATTTTACCATCACACTCAAAATTAATTTCTGTTCAATCCTTTCAGACTGCCCTGGTACAAGAAGTGAGCTAGCCGGAAAGACGTCATCATGTCAGGGCTGTCCCAACCAGAAACTGTGTGCTTCTGGAGCCACCAAGACCCCTGACCCTGGTGAGACTGTAACTACTCCTTGATGTTATGTTAATGTGATATGTGTAGCAAGGCTGGTCAGTTTAATTACTAATGGTCAAGCTGATTTAAACTGAACAGGAAAAGACAGCAGCTTTAAATCAACCGATATTGCAGTGTTGTGCAGTCCGATTTGAGAGTCTTACGCTGCTGCCTCTCACAACAACACGTCTCCATCCTTCATCCTCCATGTCTCATCTACAGCTATAGCAGAGATAGGAGTGAAGCTGTCAACAGTCAAACACAAGATCCTTGTGCTGTCTGGGAAAGGAGGAGTAGGGAAGAGTACCTTCAGCGCTCACCTAGCTCACGCCCTGGCGAGTGACAGCACGAAGGAGGTAAAATAAAGCCGCAGAGCCACCTGTTATGGTTCAAAAATTAAAACAATTAAGGTGACCAAAATATTTGCTTAAACTCACACATACAACCCTGATTCCAAAAAAAAGTTGTGATGCTGTGTAAAACATAATATTAAACAGAATGTGAAATTTGCTATTGCTTTTTGACAAACACTCAATTGAAAACAATACAAAGGCAATATATTGAATATTTTACTTCATCAATCTCAAAGACCTCAAAAACCTCAGTGTTTTATTTTTCTTTGTAGTCAAAGAGAGCAGAGGTACAGTGTGACGTTTCATTTCCTCTTGAGGTTTAAAATGAGTTTACATCTGTGTTGTCTGGAACAAAATCCTGTGGTCTCTCAACCCCTTTAAAGCTGCGGTTTACACTGTACCTGAGGTATAGCGTAAACCCAGTTGAAACCCTGTGTGAAAATTGATTGAATGCCACTAGAGGTCACTACAGACAAGGTTCAACAGAAGCTTAAAATCAGATTCAGCATTAACGGCCAGGTATGTGTACACATACAAGGACTTTGACGCCAGTTTATCTTTGCTCTCAGTGTACATACACAGAAGTAGACCTACTTACAGAATAAAACAAGGATAACAAGCTTGACATGGTAAGCATAGACATTAGACTACAGGTATAAATGTATACATAAAAAAGTGTAGACAGTAAGATGGTAGTGATGCAATGGAGCAGAGTGCAAAGGATGCTGAAATAAGTATAAAATAAATATATTAAGGTCATACAGTTCAGACTTCTACAGCTCAAGTCATATGCCCAGTTTAGCTGCTGTTATGCTGCGATCCAGTTTGTCTTTGACACAGCAATCAGATCCAGCTGCATTTTAAACCCCCACAACTTCTAGTTTAGCTGAATCTGTTGTAAACCACAGCTAGTCGCTATTCTGCTCATTGTTTTGCTCATTTATAGCTTTTAACAGTGGTTAAAGCCACATGAAAACAGCTTACTGTAAACAATAGAGTTTGCTGGTCTTGGTTGTTTTTATGCATAAAAGACTTGATCTGGAATGGAAGGCCCGTAAGAGTATTTCTGATTGGTCTCCACTTATCAGCAGTGAACACACCACAATATCTCTGATAAAACCATTATCAGCTGCATATGTAGCTGCTGTAGTACAAAGAATGTGGATGCAGCCTTATCAGCCATCCTCCTCCTCTTTCTGGTGTCCAGTTTTATCTTCAGATCACATTGGTTTTGTCAGGAATCATCAAAAATCTCACATTGTAGCAAAAAGCCAAGAAATTCACAGTATAGCTCTTGAGAAATGCCAAGACCATGAATGCTTGTTGTAGACATTTGTACAAGATGAGTTCAGCCTCTCACAGACTTAACTACATTGGAGACTAAAGAGTCTTTGTTTTTCTGCTCTCTATCTCTGTTTTTAGGTTGCCCTGCTGGATGTAGATATCTGTGGTCCATCCATTCCTAGGATCATGGGCTTGGAGGGAGAACAGGTCAGTTGTGGGCAGAAATATTAACAATACAGTTTGTGAGATTGCTCATTACAACAATTATTCATAGTTAAAACGTATTCATTCTCTTCATTCAGACCTTATTTTTTAATAAATAAGAAACACAAGTAAACATTTAAAAAATATGTAAAATATATGTAATATGTAAAATATGTTAAGCTTTTACTTCAAAGCAAAGCAGGTCTGTAAATAAAGTACATCTATCTATCTGTTACTTTCTGGGTTTATATGTGTGTAGGTGTATATACAGTAGGGTCCAAAAGTCTAAGACCGCATTGAAAATCCCTAATATTTTCACACATACCTGTAAAGAATCAGTATGTTTGAGGTTTGACAACATTGTACAAACATTCTGATGCCATGTTTCCCACTATCACAATGCCTCTGAGTAAGCAATAATCTACTGGAAAGTTGAGGCACAGCCATATTTATAACAGATGAAGACTGGCTGCAGGTTGAGTTATTTAAACCAGCCTCTGATGCGTAGATCAAATTCAGAGTGTCATCTAAACACATGCTTCAATGGAAGAGATACAACTCAAGGAAATCTGACCTTTTGTACAAAGTTATGTTGAGTCAATGCCACAAGTTTGCTAAAATCTGATTGCTGACCTAGAAATAATACAGAATCTTAAATATGTCTTTATTTTACATGCCATGACTTCTTGTCTTTTTAAATGTTTGTGAATTCTCAAGCTTTCTAATTATTTCCAGGTTCATGTGAAAATATAAGAGATTTTCAGTGTGGTCTCAGACTTTTGGACCCAACTGTATGTTTATAAATAACTGTATATATTGTTTTGTATTCATTTTAATTGTATTTTATGCTATTCTAAATTAAATTATGTGTACATATCTTCCATGCGTGCAGCATGAAGGGGATTACAACTTACATTTCACTGGGCAGCCCTGTGTTGTAAAATGACAAATAAATGACATTGATTCCTTGATCTGTGCTCTTGTATGCAGGTTCACCAGAGTGGCTCTGGCTGGTCTCCTGTGGTCAGTCAGTTCAAGTTTTTCAAGCTTCAGTTTTAAATGATAAAGAAATTGCACATATCATAAGTGTGTGTATGTGTCTGTGTGTGCATGTTGCAGTATGTGGAAGAAAACTTGGCGGTCATGTCTATCGGCTTCCTGCTCAGTAGCCCTGATGATGCTGTGATCTGGAGAGGACCCAAGAAGAATGGTATGTGTGTGTGTGTAAAAATTTGTTGTGTCATGTCATACAACTCATCTAACCTTTGTGTTGTTCTTCTAAACCTTAAGGGATGATCAAGCAGTTTTTGAGGGATGTTGACTGGGGGGAACTGGATTACCTTGTCGTGGACACGCCCCCTGGCACCTCTGACGAACACCTGTCAATTGTCCAGTACCTAAGCTCCACCCACGTTGATGGAGCTGTCATCATCACAACACCACAGGTAACACACACACACAGACATGCTCAGACATGTAACCTGAGACAGTTTAGCATTTACTGTAATGGGAAATTCCACCTTTAAATATCATCTGTGTCTACTTTCATTCTGCCTAATTTGACTACTTGGACTTTTGGTGATTTCCTACATTTCCCAGAATGACTTTCAGCCATCTGGAGATGTTTGTTTTAACGTAACTCTAGACAGTATAGTAATGACTAATGATAGTGACACAAAAAAGCCACAACGATACTAACAGACAGAGCATAGGAGAGAGCTGCTAATGGGCTTAAACGCTAGAATCACAGCGCTGACTCAAAACGCGACATTGCTACAGCTGCCTCGCCTGATCTTAGCTCTGAGGACATTTGGTATCTCTGCCTGTTTCTGCCACAACGGTATTGACAGCACACTCACAATGCTGTTACATAGACAGAAATTGCTTCGTTGTAATGTCTTTAAAGATAGAAGTTCTGTCTATAATTTGCATCAGCAAATTTTTGCCACTCATAAAAGAAGAAAATGTCAATAAGAGAAGAACAATGACCTTCGTGATGAGTTGTCTATTGTGTTTTTAAGTGTTTTGGGCAAAGGGTGGGATCTCATTTTATCTCAAATGGAAAACCCCGGTGTCACCAGTCATCTCTCCACCTACATGTTTAACCCACGGCTCAGTTCAGTAAATTACCACCCATTGTTGGTGGAGTAGGGGAAAGTAATTCTGTTATGTGTAAGCACATGATGCAGATTTAGAGATTGACCTTAACCAAAGAGCTTCATCAGCCTAGACTTCACCACATTGCAATTTCCATGTGTCAATATAGTAGGGAGAACCAAAACACTATGAACAGTGAACATGTTGCAGATACAGTACACTTGTTCAAAACGTTCTGACTGATGCATGTGCAGTTAACATTATGCTCCCACTGAATTCATTTTGTTATTGGCAAAATAGTTGTACATTCACAAGAGAACAACTGGCAAAATGCAGCTACAATATGGCAACCAACAGAGGATGCTATTTTATCATAAACACATAAAAAGTCAATGCTACAGTGTGACTCCAGCCGTCATAGCACTTTTTATAAAGTTATAATCCACCATGTTTAATAGTTCTTGATTTACTGAGACACAATAAGAGCAGTAAAATGATAGCAACAGTGTATATACAACACAGAACAGTTGTGGAGAAGAAAAATGTAACCCTTATACAGGTACACATTCTATAAAATCCATAAATTGTATAAGTCATATGTATTAACACATAAACACAACATAATCCTGTCAGACTGTAGTTGCTGAGTGCTCATTCATTCACACCTGGTTTGGACATCTGGCTTTATTGTATGGCAAGGACATACCTTAGGCACCAAAAAGTAGCAAAAGTACCAACTTGAACCTTTAGACCCTCCAACAATATAAAGACAGTTCTCCAGTATCCCTGCTATGTGTCTCAGACCTAAAGTAAATTAAAACATTGAATGTGCACAGGAGCCTTTTCACCTGAATCCTGGGAGTTTGTAAACAGCAAGATTGTAAATGTACTACTCGGTTACAGTAGAGTCTGGACTAATGAGGTAGAGTTTTGAAACATATTGACTGTATATCACGATAGCTTGTAGTGTGTGTCCCTAAATCATTTTCTACTATACTTGGTGAAAGACTCAATCTGAGCAAACTCTTCCTCATGCTTAAATTAGACTGCAACCTGTGAGGTCAGACGGCAGTAGTCACTTCCTCATTCCTTCAGCTCTCACTTAACCAAAGCTAGCCACACACAAGGTGGGAATTACCCAGGCAAGGAGGGCAGTCTTTGTTTTCAAGTTCCTGATATGGAAGTTTTTTCCCAACACATTTCCATGTGGGAACTGTCAGTTTATCGGGCTAAATGCTTTTCTCAAGGGAACCATGATAGCAGTTGAGAGGGAAGGGGAAAAAATTTGAAGCTTATCCTTTTTCTTTTGCTTTCCCCAATGCTGCCCTCATTTCCTCCCTTCTCTTTTTTCTTTTTCCGTACCCTCTCTTTCTCCCTTGCTCTCTTTCCTACCTTTCTCTTTCTGTCTTTCTATTTCTGCTTCTCCCTCTCTAGGAGGTGTCATTGCAGGATGTGCGAAAGGAGATCCGGTTCTGTCAGAAGGTCAAGCTGCCGATCATCGGAGTGGTGGAGAACATGAGTGGCTTCGTTTGTCCTTCATGCAAGGTCACTGGCTGATGCATGTGCTCATACACAGTGATGCAAACAGACTTTCAGACATGACAACATGTATGAACTGGGAGTACAGATTTCATCTTAGTTAGCTGTGTGTCAGAAGTGCGATCATCTCTTTTTAAAGCAGCATGAAGCAACTGTGTAGAGAGTAGAGCTCAGGTGCATCTGTCACAGGAATTGGAAAGCTATCTAATCGTATAGGCAATGCAAGCATACGTCTTTACTGTTTTGCCAAACAACCACAGAGCACACACAACAAAGAGGAACAGGGCTTATGAGGTGAACTGCAGCAGGTTTGACAGACACTGTAGAACCAATATGACAACAACAGAGCGCTTCAGCTGTTACAGCCAAGCAAGCTGGGACTACTGAGAAGCATGAAAGTACTGCCTGCATTGTTTGTTTTAAAGCTGAGATATTTTTTACTCTTGGCACTTAGCCTTGTGTTAGGCGATAAGCGTTGTTTAAAGGTGTTTCCCTTTTTGTCTGAATTAGGTTCGATTTTTTTTTTTTTTAGGTTTTCCCACCTTTCCTGTGGGTCACTGAGCTGATTGTGATCACACCCACCTGCGACACGTTTTACACTGAAAGTCTGTTTCCCCATCCTACAGGAACAGAAACATTATCAGATCCTCAGCTTTCAAAGGGCCAAGTCTCTAAGTGCCTAACCTATGAGAACGGTTGTGTCCTCTGTGGCTCTGGAGTGTTTTTTATCAAGTATGAGAAAATAATCCTGATGATGTCATAGTGATTGCAAATTTAAAACAGAAAGCTTACATTACATGGGATGTGGTGATTGAATCAGACAGAAAATGTCCAACTAAAGATGAAACTTAGTTGACAATTGTATCAGGAAATGTTTTTGGAGCTTGACCCATACTAGTGACTAGAAAGATGATGCAGATGCATCAATTTCGACCAATTTTTTTTTAACCAGTTTCTCATGAGTTGCCCAACTTTTTCAGTGTGTGCTATGTTAAATCACCACTCTTAGCATATGCAGCTAAATCAACTTTTGAACAAGAGATATTCTGGTCTGGATTGTTACACTGATCAAGAGCTACAGTTCTTCTTCTGCAGAGACATGCAGCCTTACTTAAAAATTAATAATTATTATTAAAACAGATGGTGAGAAACGTTATACATTTCATCATAGTTCTTGTTTTCAAAGGTTACTTTTCATCAAGTTTCAGGCAAAAAGGGAAAAAGATCATCAATGAATATGTTCTGATCTTGAAGTAAGCCACCTATATATATATATATATATATATATATATATATATATATATATATATATATATATATATATATATATATATATATATATATATATAAAGGCCTTGAGATGAAAAGTTGCCTTTCAATGAAACAAACAGCTTCAGTGTGTTAATGAGAAGTAGTTGAAACATTATGCATTGTGCTTTCTTTCCCACAGTCTTGAATATAAACCAGATGTTGAAAAGTGAAAATTCTAAACTGCAGTGTTTGCTCAATGAATCCATCTATACACAAACATTTCATTTATTACTGACCTTGATGACTACAAAATTTTTTACAAAATAATTGCACAACAATCACACAAATTAGGATGAATTCAATAGCATAGTACACAGATTCGATGTAATTTAAGGTCCACAGAATCTGAAAAGCTTTTTCTTTGTCCTCTCTCTTGTAGAACACGTCACAGATCTTCCCTCCCACCAGCGGGGGCGCTGAGCGAATGTGTGCGGATCTAAATCTACCCCTCTTAGGAAAGGTGCCTCTAGATCCAAGGATAGCGCGGAGCTGTGACGAGGGCAGGTCTTTCCTCAATGAAGTACCTGACTCTCCTGCAGCTGAAGTCTATCAGAAAATTGTGCAGAGTGAGTGTTTCCAGGAATTCATACAGAAGCAGCTGCAGTGTCTGATTTGCTCACCACTTGCATCATATTGTCTGTTTTATCAAATTCTTGGGTAAGGATGTTTGACCCACGCACAAATTTAGGCCGGCTTCCAGCGAAGTCTATTGTTCTTTTTTGATGACTTGATGATTTACTTGATGTCCCAATTCCTGATTAAATCTTCTGAAAGAAGAAGTGATGGCTTCACAAATGGGAAGCAGTCGACTAAAGGGGAAGAGGGAGAAATCGAAATTCAATAACCGTATTTTCATTACGAGATTAAAGTTGAGGAATCAAATGTGGTTTGTGTAACACATGATTCACTCAGGGTGTTTTTGCCGGCAGTTATTTAAAAGCAAATACACACACACACAAATCAAACAACAGAGGTATATTTGTTTGTGACCCTGGAAGTCTTCATCGAGTCCATCAAATGATCATCGTCACACTCCTCTCTCTTCCACCAGGCATTCAGGACTACTGCTCCAACCGTGTGACAGAGGAGCAGAGCACCGCCTGAAACCACTCTAATGGAGGCCATGTTGGATCAGAAGACTGAGACAGATGACATGAAGAGATGGTGGTAGAAATTATTAACTTCTGAGCTAGAAACACACATAGGAAAGCCGTTAATATTACAACATTCACCAAGGCCTGTCAGAATTATCTCAACACCGTAAATGATCACTTAATTGGAATGTAACTTCCAACCACCGCTCTGGAAATACCTTGTATTTAACATTTTTGTACCTGAGCTGACATAAATACATTTTAAATCTCTGAGTGATAATTCATATAATTAACATAAGGCTGTTCTTCATTTATGTTTGTATATATATGTATGTTTCAGCTACAAATTCCATGAAAAACAATGTGTTACACTGTCTCGCAATGATGTCAGCATTACACAGCCTTTTGTGGCTCTAAGTGAGTTATTGTCTCTTTGTCCATGAATGAGTTGTGGATCATGTGACACATGCTAAGATACTGAATATATACTGGCAGTTCCTTTAGTTGATGAAAAGAGACTCTCCCTTCTGTGCTACAGTAGGCAATATGGTATTTAGGGAAGTTAAATCTCTGTTCATGTAGTACATGAAGCGGTTGTGTCAGACACTTATCCATTTCCAACGAGGACAAGTTGACCAGGTCCTCAAGATATAAAGCACAGGATCATCAGCATAGTATGAAACAAACTGTTACTCATTTGATTCTGTTTTTTTTTTTTCAGTGATTGTAATCATTCCACATTTGAAATGAGAGTAGTGTATGGAGCCATGTACTTGCTTTACTTTGTTTTTCAAAACGTCCAGCGAATGTAAAAATGTGAATTTTTTAAAAATCCATAAAATCTTCAGGCAAAAACTACCAACGTTTGGCTCATGGTGGTTTTAATTCTCTTCACTGACCAAATGTTCCAAGGTGCGTTACTCAGTTCATCCTGAATGACATTAAATATTATAGCAACAATATTATATCTAGAGGTTGATTCCCAAATACTGTTTTTAGTTATTTAATTGTTAATATGTTAGAAACAATTTTGCACATACATATTGTTTTTTTGTAATGTACTTCCTCAACTGATTTATAAACCAAACAAAATCACCTTCAGTGTCAGTTTTCTATCAAACTTTAAAGTTGGAGCCTTTCTGTTTTATCTGTTTAGGTGAGGGTTAGGGTAAGTGGCTAGTGAATGCATTATGCAAATCTAGTGTCCCCATGGGGATAGTGAAAATGTGTGTGTACAAGTCATGTGTACTTTGCCATACGCAGTCGTAGTTCCTCCGGGGTTCACTGAAAAACACATGTGAAACTGCATCTGCATCCTGCTAAGATAAAACAACAGCAGCCACAGCCACACAGGAAAAAGTTTTTGTCACATACTGTATGTGTCACATAGATCTACTGTTATTTTATGATAGTGTTTGGTACAGTCAGTCAGTCCAACACTGACTGACAAGCACTAAAATATTTTCCTCCCTTTTAGGCAATTCAGTCCATGTAGAAAAAGAAATACAAGCAAGAATACTATAATTGCATACAGTGAGTTTAATTTCCTAGAATACAAACAATCATAAGCAATGAAAAGAGTGTCCATGTAAATGTCCCCACTGTGGGATGAATAAAGGTACTGTATAGCTTATCTTATGACTCAGATATTACTGCTGTATAGCTGTAATGCCTAAAGGATTCAATACACTTTATGCTGAGGTTACAAAAATTGGTTTCTCACTAAATAAAAACTGAACTCTTTTAAAATAGGAAAATATTGAAAAAATATGTCAAATATGCTTCCTTAAGAGTTTTGACCAAGCAGCAGTGTCTTCAATTATTTTAAAACAAACTATTCTTATTCTATTCTTATTCTAACACCTATTAGCACCAGTCTTGATCCCCGATCACTTCAACAAGCTGCTTTTCCATCATTATTACCTTTACAGATCATTTCAACTGCAGGAGGTGTGGCTGAGGTGAAACTGTGCAAATGAAGCATGATGAATACCGGGCATGGCAGTCTGGCCTGCTTTGTTTAGCCAAACCAGCTCTGATCACTGAAATAGATAATACAGTTGACTCATTTAATAGTAGGTTATGTGTGAACAATGGTATGATTGCCATTGCGAACCATTAATATGTGAGAACGTTAAATCATGACTGACTCAACGTGGCATAGGGAGGGGTTTTAATGTGGGAAATGAATGTATTTCCTCCATTCTGATATTCTGTTACATAAAGAAAAAGTCCCTAAAACAGTGAAAGTGACTCATTAAACAATTCAGAATATCTGCTGATTTTTATTGTAGATGTTGCTCAGAAATGTGTGAAACATCAAGTTAAAGTATTAAAAGCAATAGAATAATAAAGTATCTATTTACAAGTGTGATATATAATTGTGTTGGAAAGTAATGTTTTTCATGGTTTGAGAAGTGTGTGTTTTAGACTGCATGAAAAATAGGAAACTATTATACCATTGTATACCATAATACTAATTAATACCAATTAATAATGCTGAAAGAATAACAAGAATGAGTTTCAGTCTGCGTAAGCACAATGCAAACTCACCTCCTATTGATAATTGGATCTCTACCTCCAGATCAAGTCTGTCACATACATTCCCACATGAAAAACTGAAACAATTCTTTAGTAACACCGCCCCTCCAACCACACAAACACCTCCCTCTTTTAATGAGAACTCCTCCTGAAAATCACTTTGTTCCTTTTAAAAAAATTAAACTCAAATCATCTCCACTAGTAGTTGTCTGGCATGCTGGACATCAGTGAGCGGGGAGCAGACGCCGACACCATGGCCCAGTTCGAGGAAGTTCTGGATGTAGTGCGGCTGGCTCTGACCTCGGCCTCTCCCGCTGAGATCCGGTCCCTGCTGGAGGCTTTGGTGGAGGAGCGGATCATCTCAGAGGCATACAGCAAGAGTTTGAGTCTGCGCCGACTCACCGAGGGGAACGCACCTGAGCAACGAGCGCGTGAACTAGGATTTGATCTGATGAATTCTTTGGGATCTGCTGCCCACTGGCACCTCAACCAAGGTCAACTCAGCCTGTCCTGCGGAGAATCTGCCATCACTGACCACAACCAGACAAGATCTGTATCAGCAATGGGTGAATGCAACAGCACAAGATTCAGGCCGGATCTCCACCCACAGGTGATGGACGACCTCTACCTCAATCACAGCCTCTTTTCTCCACCGACAGAGTACGACTTCCAATGCAGCCTTGGATTAGATGACGAAATGTCAGAACTGCTTAGGAGTGCAGAATCGATGCAGAAGCCAGCAAGTGATAATGAAAGAATGAATGAGGGGAATTCAGAGAACGAGAAGGAGTGGTTAGAGCAGGTAGAGGAGCTGTCTAGACGGATAGCTGTCCCACTGTGGCAGCACTGGGACAGAGGACAGAGGATGTTGCTGCCCCTGGTGCCTTCTCCAGCCACTGGCTGTGAAACAAGTGAAATCACAGCAACAGGCGGTGAAGCACAATTCCCTGTTTTGAATATGGAAGAGGAAACAGAGCTTGCACTTGCTTGCAGGACACTAGATTTGTACGCTGACAGCTTTAACTGTACAGAAGTAGAGATCACAGAGCCGGACTTCACTCTGGATACAGGACACGCTGACGCACCAAAAGGCCTTTATTTCTCTACATGCGACAGCGAGGTGACAACTGGATTCAACAGGGATCATTTTACGTGTGGAGCAGGAAGAAATTCCTCACCTGTTAACACCTGTGCAGCGACAGGCGCAAACATCACACGCAACCTGGATGTCTGCTGGACGACTGACAGGACGACAGAGGACCTGCCCTGTTTGACAGGAGACGTACAATGTGGATTTCCAGACGAAGTTGAGCATTTGTTTTCATCCTGCACAATGAAAGACACTCATACTAATGCACAAGATAACTCATTTTGCTCAAACACAGATCGCAGCATGGCATTAAGTGTTCTGGACAACTTAGAAAATGTGTTCAGGGCCGCTTGTGGTGCTAAAACGTGCAGCACTGACGGCCTAACAGACTTCCATGAGAATAAAGAGGATGAGGAGAGGAGGGAATCACACTGTGGTACGTTTGCACTCGGCCATCACATCATGTTATCTGTTCTTGTCTGCATATCTTTGTTGCTGTGTGCTCTCATTCACATGTTCTGTCTGCGGTTAAAGGGATACTGTCAAAGCCTCGATTTCATGGTCGTACAGGAAGCACCATAGCACCTTCCAGTTTCCCCTTCTCCTTTTACTTTCCACCAAAAATCACGAAATGAAGTCTGCTCCGTCTCCATGATAAGTCAAGTCTGTTGTTTTGGGGAAACGCCTGGACATAATTTGGTAGTTAGGGTGCGCCTTACTTTCAGTTTCATTATGAGTTGTGCCCAGGCAGGAAAAACGTGGGATTTGGCAGCGAAAAGCAAACATTGAGTTTCACTCTTACAATTGTTTGTGCTTGTTTTATCCCAAATTATTAAAATAGTTCTAAAATATAATCACAAGCAGCAATTGGACAGACTCATTGATTCATGGTGCAATTTGACCGTAATAATAATAATAATGAAAAACAAGTACAAAAATATGATTCATGAATAATTAGAAGGAAAAGCAAATCTTCACGTTTGAAAAACAATCAATTCAACAGTTGTCCATTAATATTCTGTCAATCAACAAATTGTACTGTGCTTTGTACGGTCAGGTAGTTTGATTTAGAACAAAACATATTTCATAAGCTTTTCACATGCTCTTAATTTCTAAAACTAGGAACTAAAGCTGTCAAATAAGTGTAGTGGAGTTGAAGTAAAGAGTAGTATGAGAAGAAAAGTACTCAAGTAAAGCACCTCAAATTTCCACTTAGCCCAGTATTCGAGTAAATGTACTTCCACTACTGCGAGAGGGTGGCACTGATTTTTGCAGCTCTATTACCTGCGTCAGTGATCCATTGGAACAATTGGACACAGGGTTTCAGGGTGAAACAGCTGATTTTTGTTATGCAAGTCAAGGTGAACTGGCACCAAACAGCCATGATGGACTTTTCTGCTGGGGGGGGGTCTGCTATCAGTGTAAATAACACAGTTTGGCAGAGGAGCAGGAATGTTTGGCTCAAATGATGTTTGCCCTGTGGAGATCACTGTAATAACACTCAATTACAAGGGCAGAGCTTGTGTTTCCTAATGGTGCAACCTTTTGAAATCTCTTATGTACCAAGTCAAGGGTCATTATTCGTCTACCAGCGTTTAGATTTGTTGCATTTAATCCCAGACTTCAGTTAATGTTGTCGTGGCTTCCAAACCACAGCAATTTTGTTCTAAAGCACCACAAGGATTTAATTCTCTGTCCCTCTCTTTGTCTTTGCTTCCATCCACTACCTGTCTTCTTACTCACCCTGGTTCAGAATTTCCCTTTCCTCACTCCCCCATATTTCCCACTATTGTTGGTGTGGGTGTCCACGCACACCTGTTGTTTCTGAAGACAATAATTCAGCAGCATTGTGTCAGTGGCGGAAGAAGCGGGTACTGTGGTATGGGCGTGTGTGGCAGCATGGCACGAAAGAATTTCTTGTGATTGGCACTGGCAAACAGGTAGAGCAGGTACTTCCCGTGTTTATAACCAAAACTCATCATGTTTCCGTGTTCAGGGCAAGTATGTGGTGTTGTTTTTCACATGCTGTGTAGGGGTCACACAGGGCAATAGGAGCATATATATGATTCTATAGAAACTATGCAATGTGGAACAAGTGGCACCTTACTGGGAAAATGAGCTCACAAAGCAACACATGCGTCTGTTACATAACATGGACTTAGGTGGGGCTTTATATAAAAGAAATAGGACACCAGACATAATTAATTGGTTTAATAATTTCTAATATATATATTTAGAATAGGGCTGCACGGTGGTGCAGTGGCCAGCACTGGCGCCTCACAGCTAGAAGATCCCTGGTTCGCGTCCCGGTTCGGACGCCTGGGATCTTTCTGTGTGGAGTTTGCATGTTGCCTGTGTTTTCACCGGGTACTCCGGCTTCCTCCCACAGTCCAAAATTGAATACTCCAGGTTAATTGAATACTCCAAATTGTCCGTAGGTAGGTGTGAGTGTGTGTGTTTGTTGTTTGTCCTGTGTGTGCCCTGTGATGGACTGGCGACCTGTCCAGGGTGTCCCCTGCCTTCGCCCTAAGTCGGCTGGGACAGGCTCCAGCCCCCCCCGTGACCCTGCAGAGGATTAGCGGATAATGGATGGATGGATATTTAGAATATCTAATAGATAGATAGAAATGAAGTGGACACAACACGGCGGGAGATGACGGGAGATGAAGAGCAGTCTAAATAATGTAAAATAAAATGTAACACAAGCTCTTATATTTATACTAGAAATAAGAGAATAACATAAAATAAAATACCACACTGTGCATTTATGGAGGGAAGTGATGGAACAGGACAGAATAACTATATAATAATAATAATAATGATTATTACTATAATAATGAGACTCATAACATAATAGTCAAATCAAAAATCTAATTATAGGAGGATATACTAATAATAACTCTCATCTGCCTGTATAAGAAGATGACTGCTGGTTGGAGAAAGTTAGGTATTTTCCATTTATTTTTGGAGGCGCAAACTAGATGTAACTTGCTGCAGCCCCCCCTTCACCACCACCGTAGTTTGGCAAAGTGAAAGCAAAAGCTTTTCTGTAGTTCGCACAGGATGCGCACACAGAAACCTGCAGGTCATCTGAGGACACATGCGGGAGTGGATGTGCTGTTATTCGGCCTGAATTTGATCGCACAGGGAACGAACACCAGGTGCTTCACTGGACCCGAGCATCCTCCGGGGAGGCCGGCCCGCCAGGTAAACCAGAGCCCGGCTGTGATGGAGCGCTTCGGGGGGGCGCTCATCTCAAAGTGCGCAGGCATGGAGAGGATGTTTGTTTGGGCTCTTTGTTTTCAGCTACATTTCTTTTAATGCATGTGAGCTGTCGTGTGAGGCTTTCAAGTTGATTTAAGCCTTTTTCTTTCATGACTTTCATCATTAGATAATCAGCATTATAATGTAAGAAGTTTCCAAAAATGCGCAATTTTGGAATCGGATATTTTCTGCATTTATATAAGCTTAATTATGCCCAAACTGTAAATATAGCTTTGATATATGTTTTTTTTTTTTTTTAGATTAGGCCTCTGGACTGTTGTGATTTTTTTTAATTTATCTTTACAAACCATCTTGAGGCGAGTGATCTCCATTACGCGCGTGCGCCTTTTACGCGCGGTGCCAAAATGGGGTGTCGGACAAAAGAGAGGAGAGGTTGTAAAAGCATGCGTAAGACAGTGAAAGTATGGTGTTTGAGGGGACTTCCAGGGAACGGCAGAAAGTAAAGAAAGAAAAAGTGATTGCATTGCTTGGAGTCGCTGCTTTGGAAACACCAAACAGACGCACGCACAGAGGGAGGATGTGTGCAGGAGTGTGTGCGCACATTCACTCATGCATGATCAAGATTTAGCTACGTTTCAGACCTTTTTGCATCTTTTCCTGCTTCCAAGCTGAACCACGTGTTGTGCTGCATATGTGTTTTGGAGCATGCAACATGGTGCTGTGTTGACGTTTGCATGCTCGTCGTGGCTCAGGCCTTTGTTTGTTGTCTTAAAATGTGCCAAAATACATCTTCAGCCTGAACCTATAGGACAAGTGGAGATGATGGGCTGGGTGTAACAGTGTCTACATTTTGACACACATTTCAAAGATTTATTGTTTCTGATCAGTTGCATTACCTAAGGGCGTGTGCCTGGCTTATCTAACACATAACAGGCTGCCGCAATGTTTTCTATCTACAACCTCTACCTGCGCGGCCAGATGGCTGTGGACAATTTTCCTTTTAGTTTTTCATCCAGCGGAGCCACAGAGTGGTCCGAGTTTGGTTGGTCCGAGCAGAGGGCGAGGGGGCTTCCTGGTGGAAAGTGAGGGTTTGTTATATATATATGCTCCTGTTCCATTTCCGCAGCACCTATCTGATGACTTCCTGCTGAGCTGCGACACCAGGTGGCTCGCTGCTTCTCAATCTTGACATAAAAATCCCCATGTTGTGTTTGTTTAACCCTTCAAACACAATCGTGTTCGCTGGGCCAGATCAGAAGCACCTTTTTCGGGGGTCAACTCGATGCGATTGCTCAGGTCCATAAACTGCCTATGTGCCAGTTGTAGGTACCTCCTGACTTCCTTTTCCGTCAGCTACTCACGGGGTCATCAGAAAAATTGGTATGTTATCATTCCTAATTTAATGAATCATCATGGCAAGCATTTCTTCTTTCGTCCAAGTTTCACTCCAGACAGTTTTTTGACACTTTGATCATACAAAAATACGTTTGTTTTTGTTGTGATTCTTTGTTAAAGCCATCACTGCCTTGGTTGCTCAGGGTCTGTCTGAGGAGTCTAAAACATTTTTTGACTAAACATTAGGGAAGGCTATGTGCGTCGTGTCAGCTTGGCCTTCATGTTCATTTCAATTGAAGGAGCGAAAGAAGGGTGAGGATACTTCCAGCAATAATTTTTTTTAAACTGTTAAGCTTACAGGATTTATCCAGGAGGGAGCAGAACCTGGATGATCTAAATCTGTGTGGCAAGTCGGGGCCGATCTATATGAGAATAATCCCACATCGAGACAAAAGTGACGGCCCACATTCACCAACCACCACACAGAGTCACACACTGTGTTCAATGTGAAGCAGCCTTAGATGATTATCTGTTGATAATATCATGAGAAATTCTTGTCAAATTCCTGTGAATTGCTTATTGCACGGTGCATGCATGGTTTGCTCACGTTCAGATATTGTAGCTTTACCTCTAGTGGATGCAGCAGATTTGCAGCGATCAAAACCACCAAATCAGCCAATCTGCCTTCTTTTCTTACTTTTGCAGTTTTCTGCGTCTGTGCCGAATCTGTACACCAAATTTAGCCACAGTTCCATGTCAGGCTTGACAGTTTCACCTTCAAACAGGACAGTGTTACGCCACATATATACGTGAATTATAAATGAGGATGAAGGGATATAAAAACATAACAATAGCAGTGGGGTTTGTAGCGACGTTGGCACAAGCTGTTGTACAACACTAAACAAAGAACTGTTTTTTCCACTCGTACTTCCTTATTCTTCCCCCCCATCAGTTCTGCTCCTGTCTCGATCCCTTCCTGCCCTTCTGCCTTTCTCTATACCTACTTGTATAATACTATTATTATTTCAATATGTCATGCCTTTATTAAATCACACCACTAACACAAATTAATTGAGCTGCAACCTGCTGCTGAGTGTCCCAGATAGGCCACATCGACCTCACATACATAAACCCCACACATAGTAACTAAAAATAAGCCAGAGAAAGTAAAAGTGTTCTTGGTTTGAGTGAGTACGAGTGAGTCACTTGAAAAAAGTCTTTTTTGCTTTGAGCTGATTTTTTTTTTTTTACTTTTGAGCCGGCTCTTTCAAAGACATCGTGAAACTTAAAATGTGAACATGCGCAGAGATTGGTAATCCAATATCATTGTGCAAGATGCCAACTGTCCTCATGGTCTGATGCTTTCAGTTCTCGTGCATCAATGTCTTCATTTCTTCACCGCATGTTTTTCATTTTGTGTGTGTGCCCTATCAGGTGCCAAGATGCAGGAGGATCAGGACCAGGACCTCTGTTCTGTCTTTGGAGATTTACCAGGTCAGTACTGCTTGAATTTGCAGTGCAGAATGGTTCTACGTGAATCAACACACTGATGACATGGGAGGGAGGGGAGTTTGCTTCATGAAACTACTGGAATGTCATTCATATGTTTACTTTGGAGTGAAACTGGAAAAATGTCTTTATTCATTAACCAGTTAAGCCCATTAAGAAATACACTTGTCCAGGTTGTGGTAAATCCTTGCTTCCGTTGTACCAACTCTCAGATGTATGATTTGGATAAAAGCGAAATGAAATTGTAGAATTGTAGATGTAGATAAAATATATATAATCTCACTAGAATCAGGTGAAATGTTCTGATCCTGCAGCCTTTGTCCCAATTTATCCAGAATATGAAGTAGTTAATCCCAAGGATCACCACCAATAATCATACCTAGCATGTCAGATCTCAATCTGGATTTGATGACCAAAGCTACTTTTGCATTAAACGAGGCAATAAAGATGTTAATTGGTGAGACGGTCAATTCAATGTCTGCGATCATTCAATGTCTGCAGCAGGCTACTAAAGTCCTTCTACCAGTCTGTAGTGGCCAGTGCACTGTTCTTCGCTGTGGTGTGCTGGAGGGGGGGCCTCAAGGTTGGCAAGGCCAGCATGAACTGGACAGTCTGGAGTTAGTGGCTGAGAGGAGGATGAAGGACAAAATCAAAGCCATCCTGGTTAACCCCTCTCATCCTCTCCGCAATGAGCTGTGGCAGATGGGCAGCTCTTTCAGTCAGTGCATCATTCCACCAAGATGCAGAACTGAGCGCTTCAGATGCTCCTTTGTGCCCACTGCCACCAGACTGTACAATGGCAGAGGGCTGTCCTCACGCTCAACAGCCCCCGATACATAATGACAGTGGCACACACACACACACACACACACACACACACAGTCTTTACTTGTGTCACTTTTGGGGAATTTACATAGACTTACATTCATTTCCTGGATACCTAACCCTAACCAAACCCTAACCCTGACCTTAACCTAACCCTGACCTTAACCTAACCCTGACCTTAACTGTTGACCTAAAAATCACAGTTTTCCAAATTGAGGACACCACTTTTTGTCCCCAATTGCACCGCTGTCCCGAATCAACTGCTCTTGAGTCTAGTGTATATCCCCAATTTGGACATAAGTGAACCCACACAGACACACACACACACAGTGTCTGTCGCGCTCAAGACTCTACTCACTCTCCTTAATAATTCTGCTGCGGGTTTGTCGTCATTATGCTGCATTATCTGTTATATTGTACTATTTACATTTGCTGCTATATTGAAATGTCACCTTATCCACTACGTCACTTTAGATTCCACTTTGTACTAGTTGTACATACCTTTTCTATGTACCTTTTTTCATATTTACTTTATACTTTTAGTATCTATTTGTATGCTTGTGCTGCTACAACGCCCGAATTTCCCCTATGGGGGATCAATAAAGAATTATCTTATCTTAAATCAGAGTTACCAACAAGAGGCACTGGAAAGACCTGTGTACCAGCTGGTTGATGGGGAACAGACAGTTAAACATTAATGGTATTTATACACTAGCTTTACTAGTGGAAAGTAATTGGGCTGAAGACATTTGTTGTTCAGAAAAACAAGGTTGTGTTCTCTCTACATCTTTGACCACATCTACCACCACCCACCACCAAGTGAGCAACTTTGGCCTTTTAACTACATGCATTTATACTTAAAGCTTTAGCTGCGTATCTGAGTCAGGTTCAGGGCAGCAAGGTAGCTCAGATCTCCTGTTACACTCCAGTTGACTTGTTGTGCTCCCTCTGGTCTCCTCTTGGCCATTCAGACCTGTTGCTCTTGTGGGAAGAGCTGCCCAAATCCTCTGTAGCCTCTTGTTATGGTTTGCGCTGATAAATCATTTTGACATTAAAAAATCTTACTCCAGTGCGACTCAGAAACATAATTTAGACTTGCTGAATTTAGAAAAGGGACAAACATGCATGCTCAACGAATTGAGAAATTTGAATGGTTCATTAGAAAACATGAATGAAAGATAGGAAAGCAATTTGTCTGATGATGCTCATTATTTGTGTTTTAGATGATTTGTCTGAATACTTCAGTGAGGAATGCCTGGGGAAGATAGGTATGTGTCAACCAAACTTCTGCACACATGTTCATTCATTCACAGTGTACAATATGTATTAAGACAAATGACTTATTCTCTCTGGTCACTTTCTTCCCCTAGACCCAGATGTGCTCTTTGGTGATCCGTGGTGGAACTGTGAGGATGAACTCAACTGTGGTAAGATCTCCTCTTTTCATTTTGCAACTGCTGACACATATCAGGCAATAAAAGGGAAAAAAAGGCCTTAAGATTTCAAAACAACAACAGACCTCATACATACATATTACAATGTTCATTGTGCACAGTCCGTGACTGACCCCAAGCATAAGTAACATCACTCTGCAGGATACCACACTGTGCGTTTCTTTCACTTTTTGGCAAATAAAAGGCAAAAAATCAATTTTAACGTAAATAATCAGAATGCTCGAGGGCAGAAGGTTTTAAGTTATGACATGTAAAAGGAAGAAGAAATATGTATTCTGCATTATTTCTAGGTCAGCAATCAAATTCAAGCATATTTGTGGTATTGACCAAGGAAAGATTTCCTTGAGTTATGTCCATCCATTGAAGCCTGCGTTCAGATGACACAGGTGGATTTGATCTTTTCATCAGAGGCTCGTTTGAGTAATAATAAATATGGCTGTGCCTCAAATTTCCAGCAGTTCGTTGCTGACTAAGTAGCATTGTGATGGTGTGAAACATGGCATCAGAATGAAGTGAAAGAGTCTGCTCCACTGTGTATTCATTCATGCATATTCATTATAACATATAAAACACAATACATTTGGTGTGATAACAGTGCGTTATTGCTGTTCCTGCCTTTTTGTCAGTGAATGTACAAAAGTGGCAGAGAGGAGGGTTATAAATTCAATACTTTTCTGCATGTTTGGTCAGTAGGAAAGAAAATAAATATTTGATGGGAATAATTTGAAACATTTTGCAATTATTATTATTTTTGCAAACAGAGCAGTGGGGTCTGTGAGACCCCAAACAACAAGGAAGTAAAGCCAATGCCAAAAAAACCCACAAGGGTTAAGAAATCATTTTCTTGACATTACAAGTGCCAGTTTCACCCGTGTACCACTTCCTTTTTCCATCTATCAAGAGGCTTGTAGAAATATGATCCAATGTCACAATTTTCAGTTCAGGACTGAAATTCAAGAGAACAATAATCGTTTCTGGTTACTGTGTGTGCTTGTTGCTTCACTGGTTCTTTTACTTCCTCTTTCAGGCACTTCAGGTGACATTCCTGCGCCAACAGAGCTGCCCGGCTCAGATGCGAACCGCCAGCAGGAGCAGACTGACAAACTAACAGGCAAAACAAGTAACAGGAGAAAAAGGCCCAGAGGTAGATAATCAGCCGAGTACAACCTGCTGAATGTAGCTCAACTTCTGCTCAGTGGTGTAAAAACTGCCATTTGTAATGTAAAACCTAATTTTCAGATCGTAGCTGCCTGAACCAATGCGTCAGTTTTAGTTGCTTGTGTAGCACGTTTACATGCTCTGTTACTTTTTGTTCTCTTCAGTTCCTCGATCAGAACGGTGCACTGATGAGAACACACCTACGAGGCCCAAAAGGCAAAGAGCAACAGGTGACTGTAAACTCTTTATGACATTTTGGCTTTAAACACTGGGACACTGTGAATTATGTGATCTGTTTAGGGTTTGATCATTGACCTGTTTACCATCATTCATTTTTTTTGTGGCATGAATACAGCAATATCTTATGTCTATAGTCAGTTATATTATTCCAGAGTTCAGATTGGTGAAACCAAATCCTCAAATCAGCCCTGAATAATTATAATAAAGAAAGTTTGAGACAGAGGCCAAGCTTGGAATAGTACAGATAATTTGGTGTGTTTTAGAAATCTGGATGTATTTGGTCTACTTTTTAATACAGCCATTGATTTTCATTCATATCAGTATGTGGAGCAGACTTTATGGACAATCCATTACAGTGAGCATGTGGTCATCAGTGTTTTAATTACATTATACAACACAGATTATGAGAAAGTTGAGAAGCTGTGTAAAAAATAAATAAAACGGAATGTAATCATTTTTTAATTTTTTGACATATACTAAATTGAAAACAGTCCAAAGACAATACATTTAATGTTTGACCTCATCAACTTGATTGATTTTTGTAAATATCTGCTTATTCTGAATTTGATGGCAGCAACATGTTTCAAACAAGTTGGGACAGGAGCAACAAAAGACTGTGAAAGTTGTGGACTGATCCAAAAACAGCTGTTTGGATCATTCCACAGGTAAACAGGTTCATTGGTAACAGGTGATAGTATCATGATTGAGTATGAAAGGTTCATCCTGGAAAGACTCAGTCGTTCACAAGCAAGGATGGAGAGAGGTTCACCACTTTATCAAAACATGATTAGATAAAGGAGATTACTACATGGACTCAGGGACACTGTGTTTCCTGTAAAACTGTTGTCAGGAAACAGTTTGTTTGCTAATGATTGCATTCTGTGTTTACACGCACATGTATTACACACCTTTGCAATTTAGGAATGGGGATTGTAGTTTTGAGGTGATGCAGTGCAGATTTAAAAAAATACACTGCACTTAAACTAGCAATGAAGCAATGAAAAAAATGATACAGACTTGATGTTCACTTTCATGAATTGTGGTTTTCATACTGTAGTGAAAAGAGTGGAAATCAATGGCTGGTTGACAATAGGAAAATTGCATGTAAAAAAAAAAATTTCAAAAGAATCTACACCTATACATTGTATATTTAAAGAGGGTCATCAAAAATAATTAGTAAACATGATTTGTAGTTAAAGTTGCTAAAACTTAAAGTTGCCAAAACTTGCTAGAACAATGGTTTTGTCCTTTAAACAGCACTTCCCTCATAATATATATAAAAAGCTCCATAGGAAGGCTGTTCCAGACCTGCTGGTCTAATGTATGAAGGTCAGACTGGGGTTTCTGGGCTTCTTTTCTGCCTGTCATCATTTGAGTTCAGCTAAGAACTGAGTTGTAATGTTGGTTCTTCAACTCATGCAGGTCGATCAAAAACCAAAGAGGCGCAGGCTGAGTCAACCATCATCCAAGGTGAGCTTCCAATGTTCCTGCTGTGAGTTGATTCTTGGGGGAACAGACACACACACTGTAGATTTTATAAGCATAAAAACATAAATTATTCTGTACAAGTCTATAATAATTCAAGTTACTATCATCAAGGAGCTGGGAGAAAAGAGAAAGGTATCAGCATTGCTGCAAATTGGGCAGGTTATTAAAATCATATATTAATCAATGACATACAAAATGTCAATAGAATAGCTACTGTAGTATGTAACCAAGATCATTTTGTTTGGTTCGGCTTTTTTTTAATTTATCTGAAATCTTTACTGCAGTGAGCTTCTTGAAAAAATTTGGTCCTACCTAAAAATAGCTTCCTTTCATATCAATGCCTTTGATGCCGTTTCTCATTTGACATCGCTCAGCTGGTGTGTACATGAATGTTTACAGCAGCATGAATGCCAATGTCAAAATGTCAGTTTCACTGACCATAATACAACGACAACATTAAACAGCATGGAGATGAGGAATATGAATATAAATAATAAAACTGTTTTTTGTTTCACTCGATGCAGAGCTGAGCAGAATTGACTTTGTTACAACACATATATTCAAATGATAATATAATATATTGCATGCAGCTGTGATGTTAAAGATATTTTGTTGATATATATATATTATTATATATTATTTCGTTATAACAGATCAAAACATGTGCGCCCCGTTCACATCAGAGTTTACTATATAAATAAATTGCCAATTTACAGACAAGACAATTCATGTGAGGCTACAGTAGTAACATTAGACTCATGGGTGAAAGGGATGTTGGCTGACTATGCCGACTTGGTTCCTTCATGGCACTGAAACGCAGATCAAGAAAGAGGAAGTTTCATTTCAGATAGATTTTAGTAGATAAGAGGTCACATTGATGAACCAAAAGAAGAACACAAACCTCGCCAACTTCCTCCAGATCAGTTTGGTGCATTTTTGATAAATTCCCAGTGCACTAAAAACCAAGTAAGCTGCTGATAGTTGAACCTAAGCTTCATTATGAAAGTCACAGTCATGATAGAAAATCCCCGGAAACTATACTATCAGCTTGTTTTCCTTGTTCGAGCTCCCTTTCTGATATGCTCAAGGTTAACAAAACCTGTTAACGGGAAACAGCAAAGATGTTGTTGCTGCTTGTTTTGCAGGCCCTGTCACAGGATCAGAGCCAAGTCTGGCAGAGGTGGCGGGCCTGCCCACCACTCCACCAAGAATCCTACATCTCCATCCCTCCATTCAGTTTATCACCATCCCAGACACTCAGGGATACCAGGTTGTTCAGACACTGAGGATCTCTCCTCCGGTTATTGGTCTTCCACTTCCCAATACACCTGCTACACCTACTTACATATTTGGTAAGTAAAGTATTTACACACCTGAGTTACTGCAATCAAGTGCAGTAGCCCTGTGAAAAATGTGAACGTTATAGTGTTCGGGTTTTGTTGACATTGTGTCCGAGAGGTGTCGACTGTATTGAGGAAATGAAGGCTCGGTAAAGTTAATATGCAGTTTTCATTGCCCTGAAAAGTAGATCTCCAAGCTTCTTCTAAGCTGTGTAGCCTGGATACAGCTGCCATTAGCAATCACAGACATATACCAAATCCTGTGTTTGAATGCTAAATAATTGATAAAGGTTGTCCACCAGAAACCTACTAGAACTACTTTTTTGGACTAAAATTTCAGTCCTAGTCCAGTTGAATCCAATGCTGCCTTTGACTCAATTAAGCATGTGCTGTAGTGCTACTAGATAGATGGGACTACTTTGTCTCTGTCTGTAATTATGTATGTGGTGGCATAACAACATGACATGTGGAATCACCCAGGGATTAGTAATTGATCCTCTTTTGTTTAAAGCTCCCACCCCTTCCCCCCGAAAGATTTGAACATTTCTGCCTTTGGCGGCTACTAGTGGTTGTCGCTGACAATCTGGATTTAGGTATTATGCAACTCAGCTTCCCAGAAGATCTGACATTTCTTGCAAATCCAATTCTACATCCTCAACTCCCTCTAACTATGTTCATGTTTTTATTTCCAGTTTTCTTTTGCATTTTGTTTCTGTTCATTTAATTTGTGTTTTATTGTGTTAAATGTATGTTAAACTAGCTTTTTATTATTTAATGTCCTCTGTGACTTTGTGCATGACATGTTTTTATATATATATATATGTTAACTTTCCTTGCCCCCTATGTGTGTCTGTTTATTGCACATAGTATATTTAACAGTCTATGCTCTAACCCCTTTTTCTAATACAGTTCCTACTGCTTCACCACCTTCCAAACACCAAATGCCACCCCTCTCCCCAGGTGAGTAAAACACCCTTTAATCTGGCATGTGCATGCATGTGTGTGTGTGCTGACTCTACATCATGTCCACGTATGCAGAGATCTCATACGCACGGTGTTATATAGTTTATAGTTCCACATTTGCAGTTTTAGTTCTGCCTTTTAAGCAACAACATGGTCACCACTCTTGACCGACTGCTGTATAAGCGAAAGCAGGCTTTTAATTTTCATTTTCTTGTGTCTGTAGTGGATGGTGCAGTAGTGCCAGTCCAAATGAGTTCATCTCCACCAGGATCTCTGTCAGACACCGCCAGCAAAGCCATGTCTCCCTCTTGTGTCTCACCTCTCTCCCCCAACAATGGTGAGTGTCAGTATATGTGTCATTTCTTTGTCTTTGTGCATAAATTACCCTGTGGAGTTATTGCCCTGTTAAAAATATCATGTCATGTTGGATTTCAGAGATATCTACATGTAAGGAATCGCCTGTTCCTCAGTCTCCCACCATACATGACATTCCTCGTAAGTTACCACATGCTTTTACTCCTCTCTTCTGCTTCATTCTAAAATCTCCTGGAAGTACAAATTATGCAATGTGCAGAAGCAGTTTGGTATTCAGTTGTGTTTGTTTTACAGAGGTTGTAAAGGACTACATTCAGGAAGCCAAAGCATGCATGAGTCAAACCTGCCAAAAAATGGACTCAGACCTTAGCCTGACCTCTCATTACGTGGAGGTGCAAGTGAATCAGAGAGAGATTTTTTGCTCTGGAAAAAACACCAACAAGTCCCTGGACAAAGAGCTAGTTATCATGGGAGATACAGATCGGCAAAAAAGCTTGTTGGAGAGGAGCCAGGTAAGAGTTTGACTTTTATTAGATAGAAAAACAGTTATCGTCTACCAATGTGCTTTTTGAACATAGCTAAATTTAATATTATAAAGGTGAATATTTTTGATTTCTTTATATGACTAGTGAAATCACTGGCTGCAACTAATTGGTACCTGTATGTTTATTTTTCTCCAATCAGATCTTCGAAGGCCTAAATGGAGACAAACCCAAACGCTACATATTGCTACTTGGCAATGCTAGCATGGGAAAAACTACGTTGATCAGGAAGCTGTGTTTTGACTGGTCCAAAGACTGCATCCCACAGTTTGACTTTGTCTTCTTACTAGACGGCAAAGCACTCACTTTAACGGAGTCGACCTTTAGCCTTCAGACCCTCCTACTAAACCTCTCCTCCTTTGCCCCTCCCTGCTTGGACCCAGAGGCAGTTTACGCTCAAATCCTTGCAGCTCCTAAGCGTGTGCTCATCATTTTTGATGGGTTTAATGAGTTGCGAGACTATGAAACTCTACTGCAGACTCAAGAAAAAGACTTGATAACATCATTTCGGAGGGAAAGCAAAGCGCAGACATACACAGTAAGACAGTTATACTCTGCCATCCTTCAGAGAGTTCTCCTTCCAGGCTGCACTCTCCTACTCTCTACCCGACCAAGAGGCACTGCCAGCCAGCTACTCCGGCGGACGGACAGTTTTTTGGAAGTGTGTGGCTTCAGCCCCACAGACGTGGAGACATATATGTCCCAGTACTTCACTGATCCTACCCTCAGAGCATCTGCTTTGGACTGCTTCAAAAACTGCAGCTACCTACATCTCCTTTGCTGGAACCCAGGACTATGTCGGTTGGCCTGCTTGGTTTTAGAACAGGCCAAAAGTTCAGAGGTCCTACCGAGAACTTTAACTGGGCTCTGCCATCAAGTGCTGCAACTGAAAATGGAAATGGACCATAAGACCACACAGTCACAGTCTGAACCTCAAACACAAATATCTGTGCAGTCTGTAGAAGAAACCACACAAATCTCAGGTAGCTCTCAAGTGAAGAGGTGTCACAAAAATGCTCGGGCGAAGAGCACCCAAAGATCAAGGAGGGCAAAGAAACACGAGAAAGAAGAAAAGGATGAGGAGGAGGAGAAGAGTGTTGGCGGGGAAGCAGATAGAAAAGAGGAGAGAGAGTTGCTGTCCCAGCTGAGTTCTTTGGCTTGGGAGGGGGTCAAAGCTAACTCCTCCATCCTCCCCACAGGACGGACCATATCTGCCAAACTCAGGGCATTTGGCCAAAGGACAGGGCTCCTCTACTCTTACCACCTGAGGACGCGGCAGGTTTTCTCAAGTGGTGAAAGAAAGGGGGATGGAAGAGAGGACAGAGAAAAAATGGGAAGAGACGAGGAAGGAGAAATAACTGGTCAGACGGACATTGAAAACACTGATGCCTGTGAGGACCAACTCCTGCTGTGGGCCAACCCTTTCCTTCAGAGTTACCTGGCAGGCATCCATTTGTCTCTTTCAAGGTAAAAGTCTCTTGATTTATCACAAGAAAATAGTCTTCTTCTGTGTTTCCATCAGAATAACATGGATTAAAAGATTGATAGAGTTAATTGAAGACCTTGTTAAAATTAAAGAGTGAATAAACATGTCCCTTTTCCACTCCTAGCCTCTTTTCTCTCTCACTGGATTTCCTTGACTCTTCTTCATTTTCTGTGTTCCCAGGACTGTATCAGACCGCACCTTCCTCCAGACCCTTCCTTTCCAGTCAGGCCCGAAGGGACGCCGGCGCCCTCAAAGGGAGGAGCTTGAGCTCACTCAGCGATTTGCAGTTGGGCTTCTGTTCCACAAGAGGACAGAGCTGCAGGGGCTTCACTCGTACACAGAGACCGCCTTTAGAGATATGGTGGCCGGCAAGCAGGCTTTAGTTGTAAAACACCTTGAAGGTCTTTCACATGGTGACCTGAGCCCTGCCCAGGTCCTGGAGGCTTCTCACTATGTTTATGAGGCATGTTCCACGAATGGTGATGGGAGCAGAAACAGTGGAAGCAACCAATTAGTTGCTCACCTGGCGGCGAATCTTCCAGAAGTCCTTACATTTCGTGGAGTTCCACTTAACCCGTCTGATGTGTTCACTGTCCAGAACGTTCTCAAAAGAGGTAGAACTGAAGGTAGAAGTTTCTGTTTGGATCTGGAGGATTCTGGGATACAGATCTCTGGACTAAGAGCTCTGGTGGGACTCAACAACATCAACACATACAGGTACAGGATACAATCCACATCTCAACAAGCTGTTTGGCGTGAATTGAATTTTTTAACCCCTTTGCCAAAATAGCTGTTGTCCAGTCATAGCCCAGCAACCCTAATAAGGGTAGAACAATAGAACACTGTGCTGTTGTTTCCTGAATAGATAAACTGTGTATTTATCTGCTTTAACATAATAAGATAAGATATACCTTTATTTGTCCCACAGTGGGGAAATTTACAAAATCATTTCTAGGTTCCGATAACTAGGTTACTGCAGTAGGAAACATATTACCTTTAAGACCAGAGAGCACATAAATAATCAACAACATTAGTTTGTGAGGTTATAGATAAAAGCACCATTCATGACTAGCACATATGGACTAATGGTAGCAGCTCTGTTCAGTTCTGTTTTTTGATTTGGGGAAGTCTACACTCCAGCAAGCCCAGCCAATGTTAGTGTTTCCAAACACGTTGGTTAGTCCTCACCCTAAAAGCCATTACTGTTGAATCATTGAAAGTGAAAACACACCTAATTTACATGTGTTAGCAGGGCACATTGTTTCGAAAATTAAGAATTTCAAGTGGTAATTCATCCACTGTTAGTAGTAACTTTGCACGTGCATACGTTGCCATGATTTGCTCAAAAAGAACTCTGCATTTTATGGATATTTTTCCTTCGTCGTGTCCGATGACATACCACTAATTAGAAATGTCAACCCTTGGGTGTCTTCTAGGGCATGCATTGCTGATGTCATCACCTTATGGGAGCAGCTGGAGCAGAGCGGTGAAGAAGAGCTCCGACAAGGTGCGGTGTCCAAATTCAAGATCCACCCCTTGAAAGCCACACAGGTGTGTCACATAGAGCACCTGGCAAAGCTGGTGAACATACATACGCACAAGAGGCTGTCGGACAGGTAATGCACCACGCAGATACACTCAGTTATACTATGCAACATACAGACTATATGTGCCTAGTTGCTGATGCGTCTGTTGTGTTTACTTGTAGTTCCAGCCAATCAGATTCCATCTTGGCAGAGGGAGTCCCAGCTGTCCAAGAGCTGCACAAGCTGGAGTTTGAGTGAGTGGCTCTGACATTTTACTTTCCGAATTGATGATGATGACGATGACAATGATGATGACCGTGATGACATTGCCTTTCCCTCTAGGCTCGGCCCAAAGAATGGTCCTCTGGCTCTTCCCAAGCTATGGGAGCTCCTGCCTGGTCTACATAACCTGCAGCACTTAGAGTAAATATACACATGGATACCTCTAGTTCTCTCTCTGTACATCAGTCTCTCTGTGTTTACGCTTTGTTTCTAGTGTTTGACAGTTGCTCTCTCTCTCCTTCAGTCTAGAGAACAGTAAGATCGGGGACAAAGGAGCAGAGAAACTGGCTGATGCTCTGGTCTCACTCTGCTCCCTGGAGGTGCTCAAGTGAGTATAACATGTTTCTTTCTCACCCTAACCTCTTCCCAGGCCGGGATGAGGTTTGAACTCACAATACAAAGTAAATCACATCATCTAGTTTTTAATATGATATATAAAGTCTTTGCTCTGTCCTTCTGGTTTCTAGTCTCTCACAGAATTGTATAGGAGACCAGGGGGTGAAGAGACTGGCAACCACAGTGAGGGATCTGCCCAAACTGCACTGTTTAAGGTACATAATGTACACATACACACACACACACACACACACACACATATATAGCTACACAATAACACCCACAACAACACCCAAAATGTCACATATTTTCACTTCCCCCTCGCTCTCTTTGGTTTTCCAGCCTTTACAGTAACGTGATTTCTGATGAAGGGGCAGAGAGTTTAGCAGCTGTCCTGCCACACATGGCCTCCCTCACCAACCTGGAGTAAGTCTCATATCTGACTCGATAAGTATCCCGGGCAGAAATATGTTGTAGAGGAACAGAGCAACTGTTTGTAATAACTGATATTTATTAATTAATAGACAATGTAACCAGTGAAATATGATCAGATACAAGTAAATATGATCAGATGATCTATTGGTGTGTTGTCACTAATATGTTCGATTTGTTACTATCAGTAAATATAGTACACATTGAGGACACGTCTAAAGTGTTTCGGTTGTGTTTGACAGCATCAAGTACAACAAGCTAACAGATGTCGGAGCACAGAGTCTGGGAGTCAGTCTGAGAAACTGTAAAAAAATGAGGACCTTGAGGTGAGAAAACCTTGTTTGCATCTTTGTGTGTGTGTGTGTGTGTGTGTGTGTGTGTGTGTGTGTGTACATGTGATCATCATCATATCCTGTCATCCTTTTTGTCAGGCAAAGTGTTAAATTTTCCCCCAGCCATAACTAAAGTAGTGTTACGTAACTTCCTCCCTCATTGTATCATATTTCTCACCTCACTTTTTTTTCATCTCATGTCATCACAGGATGTGGAACCAGTGTATTCCATACGGAGTGTTTGAGAGACTTCAGCAGCAGGACAGCCGGATCTTTTGGCATTAGAACAAACCTCTTAACTACAAGGCTGTGAGCTTTTTTTAAAAATCATGCATCTGATGCGTACGTGTTTACACTACATATTTTCTAAAGCATGTATGCTTGAGAAAACAGGTACAAAGTGAGTGAGTACACTAAAATGAAACAAGCAAAAAAAATTCTGCTGCTTTACTCAACAGTTCAACTTGCCAGATTCCACTCGGTGGATTAAGAAAACAATAAATCCATCACCAGCTCGCAGCACTGCATGTGTATGGGTGTGGGGTTATGCTTGGTACAGATCCAAGAAGCACATTTGCACTATGATATCTTTCATGATGTTGGCCATGTTTGTCACTATTTGCCATTTGGAGACTTTTCCCTCACATATGTTCATTTTTTTGTGTTGTGTTTTCTATTTTTCCTGTGGCTGTAAACTATAGATTGCGTAACAATCACCTGGCACTTTAATGTAAATAAAATGTTTCGTGTTTTCACCTGGTGCACGTTTGTTCCTGTCTTCATTTCACGTGTTTACTGAATTGAGTGGTTTATTAACAACTTCTTTTCACTTCCTTCGCAACAGGTTTCTGTTCTCTATTTCACTGCAAACTGACCTTTAACAGTGTCGTGTCTGTTCTCGGTGTCTGTAAGTCCGTATAGGTTTTTTTTATATTACTTTATTTGCTTAAGCTGTATTTTTTCAGTCAATATGTTGACTGAACAGAGCGAGGGCAGACTTCCTCTAATTTTGACGTCATGGTAAAATGGGGGGAGGTTGGGGGTCTGTTGTACTGATAACATAATTCTTTGAAATTTCCAAGTGGTGACTCTGATGTCTCTTGAGAGTTTTGTTACCCATGACGAGGTTGGAAACTACATTTTTAGCAGGAACCTTGTGTTACGAACTGGAGGGCATTGCATTATGGGAAAAATGAAGGAACCAATGTTTTGTGGGTTTGACTTAAAATCAGGATATCTGATGCTCTGATGCTCTGACTCTTTCTAATCTGTCTTGTGAAGCTTCTTCAGTTCTGACTGACTGACAGAATAACCATAGAATAACCACCAGACCTCCTGTCAGTGCAAAACGGAAATGGTTTCAGTTTGACCATCAGGCTCATTTGAGGCATGTTTGATTTCAATTTGATGCTGCTGAAAGTTTCATTTTTGCATTTTGTGCATCATGGATGGGAAACACTTGCTGATTCTAGATTTCTTTTTTTTCTTTTTTTTATCATGGCTGTGTAATTAATTTTAGAAGGAAGAAAACAAGCAGCAATTTCTTTGTAGACTTGTGCTAGAGGGGCTCAATCCAGTCTTCATTTTAAGCACTTCCCTTATTTGTATGAACGAAAGCAAATACAACCGCAGTGTTGGGTTGATGTGCAAATAGACCAAGCAGTGATTGAACCTCCATAAATAGAAAGGGAATTTTTTAATTCAAATTTTTCTGTGTTTTCCTACATGTGAAATAGTATCGTGTGTGTGTGTATTGTGGTATACTTCGTGGCTGTATCACAACAACCCCAAATATCACTGGTAATAGGGATTCATTTCTTAACCCTTTACCCAGTCAGAAACAGCACACATCAGGTGGTGCCAGTTGTCAATCATAGACATCTGACTGAGTATATTCCTGGCATACTCTGCAGATTCTAAATAAATCTGAAGACCGTGATGCTGCTGTCTAATCAGTTAAGGATTTTCTTATAGCACCAGCGGCATCAAAGCGTTCCAACAAACTGCTGCTGTTGTTGTCTGGTGCACTGACTCGCTCTTGTGGACAAAATGTAAAGTTACACCAAAAGAGCAAACGCTCACAAGTGAACAGTTTGAGATGAACATGTCCACTTTAAGGAACAACTTTTCTGTTGCTCCGATTCAGTTACTGCATGATCAATGAACAGCTAAAATAACAGTCGAAGTAAGAGACAAAAAAAGCTGGCATTCGCTCAAAGTTTATTAAATACACATTGGAAAATAAAACTCTGTTACGATCCATAGCTTATTAGAGCATGTGCATGTCTGCAAAGAAGTACTACATGTGGAGGGATTGACACAAGCGCTGGGTAAAGGCTGTATGTTGATGATGAGGAGACATCCAACAACCCGAGCAGAGGCTCTCATCCATCACAGTCCTCATGAAGTCACACGGGTTTCCACTTGACTAAGATGCTGTGGGCAGGGTTGATCAGAACCTGACCAGCACAGTGTGAAACTAGGATCCTCCCCATTTGACCGCTTCACTTGCCACTGATTTTTAGAATATGGAGAGCAACTTTAATATCCAATATAGAATTACCCAGCTCGTCACACTGACATTGACCTTCAGTTAAATATCAGCCTGTTAATGTTGTCCACCTTCAGCATGACGATTACATCCTTTCTTGAATACATATCAATGACTCACTGTTCTCCGACAGTAAGCCCTCGTCAGATATTGATTCTTTTTGATTGAATTCCATACAAACATGTCACACAATATTTAATGAACAGTAGCATCCTGAGCTTTAGTGCCACATGATCTGAATTTCAGGTGGATTTTTATCCTGCCAAAAATAGAATTCTTATGGACACACTGATCTTTACAAACACATAAACAATCCAATCAAAACATTGTAAATGCCACCACAAAATGTTGCTCACTGGCGGCCTTAATCCAAAAAAAGAGGAATTTGGTTATCAGACATCATTAAGTAATCCTGGTTGAACTCTTTGAAGAACAGTCATCAAAACAATAACAATAATTTCTTACATCCCTGTTCTTGAATTGCAGCACTGTTTTTTTTCATTACACAATGTGGCTGTGGAGACTTGTCTGGCTACATTTAATGTACCATTTGAGCTGAGTCGTCAAAGTGATGGTGAAATATCATCTAGGTGAAAGGTTGTCTAGCTGACTGTAATGTTCAACACACTGACAGTGAGGCAATGAAATTCTGGAAAGAAGCTTGTTTAGTGTATGAAACATGCATGTGCAAATATTTTGAAATGGTTCTTGTCTCGACTGCTTCAGTTATTTGGTGGACAACAACCACACTGTGATGATTATTATGCACAGTTTGCTTATTCTAGTAGACAGTTCTGGACTGCATCTATCAGAAAATATTGGTTCCTCTGTTTTGCTTCCAAAAATCAACTTCACACACAGTACATGTATGTACAGTACTTTCAAGGCTTACAAATAGAGTAAATAACATAAACTCTCCCTTAACAAACGTCACTGACATGATGCGGTTTTCATCCACAACCAAAGTCAACAGATGGACGGAACGATTACCTGATTCTGTGCATGATCTCATTCATATAAATACTGAATTGCTCCATTGCTTGAATCCAGTTTATTATTGCTGCCAAGAATAAACATTTTATGAACTGAATTCTAAATTCATAACAAAGTCAACTGAAGAAAGTGCGATAAAACAGGACCAGGACAACTAAACTGATTTCTTTTAAAAACACGCAACCAATATCATGCACTGAAATTTTTTTCGACGTGTCTAACACGTGTTTGTAACTTTATAAAAACAAACAAGTATGAAATGAAATGAAAAAGTCAAATATCTGAAGCACTTCTGAGGTTCTTTGATATGAGGTTTCAGCCTTTGACACAACTCATGACAGTTTGACACATTTGCTCAGCTGTGATCACAACTGTCATTACTAATCTATTACTGTGAACTTTAAGTGAAAAAAAATGTATTTGCATATGATCCAAATTACTAAAGCTATAGATGTATCAAAGTATAAAGGTATCTCCCTAGATACCTTAATACTTTTTGAATTACAGTGAAGAGTGTGACAGGTGTAGTAAGGTGTTCCTGATTCTAAGAGAGCTCGAAAAGATTAGGACTCCCCTGTATCTATGTAGTTTCACAGCCTGTGTCCAGTGTGAGTTCCTAACGGTGCTCCTGAGAGTGTGTACATCCCTGAAGCAGACATACAGTTTGGGTGACCTCACAAGACATGTCTTAAATTACTCCTCAAGGATGAGTGAGCCAGCAAACTAGCAATGCATTCTGAAAACTTGAAAGGACAAACAGTTGGAACAAGTTGTTCTGTGAGTGATTAAGTATGCAACAGACCTAGAATGAACACTGTTTTCCCACACTTTGCCAGTTCCTCTGAGATGTCACACTGTAAAAGACATCTCACTGTGACTGAGGTGGCAAGTTTTAATTCACTTCCTTCAGCAGACTGCTAACAGATCTCGTGCAGCCTTGGTAATTGTTCGGTTGTGTGGTAAGTGTATCTGAACTGCCTGCAATGCAGACGACTTGGATCAAGCTCCATTAGTAACATTCATTTTTCATCCCCAGGGAACAGCTGTCTCCTTCCACTTGCAGCACACTGTGCTTCCTTCTTATCATTTATTGTGTCCAGAGTGTGGGGCACGGATGCCAGCGCAAACCCCATGCTGTCCGCCCGCAGTCAATAGTTTTTAGAATGGCAACAGATCAACGGCTGATCCAGTGCAGAGTGCTCTTCCCTCGGGACAGTCGCTGATCATATGGCCAGTGGTGCTGAATCCCTTCCTCAGGCTACCTCCTTTTGAGCCGAGACAACCTAGAGACACGTGACATATGAGTGTTACAGCTAATTAATCATCACAACATGATAAAAAGGCGAAGCTTTGTGGATGTTGAATGTTAGAATCACAAGACTAAAACCTCCTGTTTGTATCAGTACCAGTTGCTCCCTCAAAATACAGATTTCAAAGTTTTCACTGTTTGATCTGTGAGGTAAACGTCGGGTCTAATGGTACACGGTTTTTGCTTAGTATCTTATTCTGAGCATGGAATGTAAAAAAGACCAAAACATTAAAAAAAAGTATGCCTTGTGTGCTCTCCTTACTTTTTCAGTGATATGTGTGTGTGAGAAAAAGGCAGCAACAGTATCCGCTCTGAGGCATTTCTTCCCCACATCACTGACCAGGGAGTGTACACACTGGCCCCATCTGCCCAGGACCTCTGCATCGTCATCAGCACCACTTGAAGGACCGCCCTGTCACTCGAGATACCCCTCAAACACGTCCAGCTCCGTGTCCGTGTCATACGGGACAGAGGCCGGGTCGGACAGCACCCCGAGGTCCACCAGCGCCTGGTCCATGTCCTCGGGCAGAAATACTATCCCCACATTCAGGACGATGTACTCCATCAGAAAGGCATAGTAGAGGATCAGGACGTTCACAAAGAACAGGCCCAGATAAAACATATATGGGAGCTCGTCCAACAGCGATTCTACCGAATCTAGCTGGGCATAAATTGGATGTGTCATAGAAAACAAAGAAAGCCACAAAGTGGGTCGTTGCGTTTTGGAGGATCCAGGATGTGGCGGACCGGAGCTGCTGGTGACACCGCTAGAAACCGATCTGGGGTGTCGGGGCTGGGGCGTCCATGTCGGCTCGTCCCGACCTGCAAACAGTGATTGAGAGGCAGCTATTTTAGTACTCTGGTGTTTTTTATTCGTGCTGTCCAGAAGAAAACGAACACACGCAGACTTTAAGGTCCATAGCTAATAATAACCGGTATCCAAATATCACGTAAGCTAGCTCGACGCATTCTTGACATTGGTTCTTTGCGGAATTCACGCCATGCCAGCTGGCTACGGCTAAAAACAGTAGCATGCAATGCTAGTGGAAACAAACGAGAACATTTTTTAGAAGCAAGACCATTCTTGTATACACATCCGTACCGAGAAATAAGAAAAACTCACGAATACACGATGTTTTCGCAGGTAATTGTTCCTTCTAACATTTTTGCCAACTGCATCAAAACAGTCCTGCCCACAAGCGACACCTGAAGCCTCGGCAGATGATTGGCTCGCCGCTTGGCAGGTTCTGCTGTGATTGGTCGTTGAGATGTCAATCGTCTTAACGTGCCCCTCGCGAGGATGTGTCGCGTGTTTTAAACGTCACTACCAATGCAAGAAGTGAATGTTGTAGTTTTCCTCCACTCGCTCTTGTATGCTGCGTGACGAGTCTATCGCAGGGAAAGAACAACAACTCCCATATAAACCCTCCTCCAAACCTGTTACGTAATGACCCCTCGGCGCTGCTATCACCTTATGTTTGCTAAGTAGCTTTCTACACAGGAAAGTGGGTGTAATGGACAGATGCGGACACTAACCTGAGCAAAAAAACACACGCCTGGCAAAATACACCCCCCTTGAAACCGCAACCATGTTTGGCCGCTCCCGGAGCTGGGTTGGAGGACAAGGGAGAACGAAAAACATCCACTCCTTGGACCATTTGAAGTGAGTAGCTAGCATTAGATATGCTAACGTTAGCCTATGTGGTAGCCGGTTGAGAACGACTGTTATCAGCGGTGTCATTAGCCGAGCTGTTAACAGCTAAAATAACACTAACGTTAGCTAACTAACTACAGCTGTCCAGATGTTCAGCCAGCTAGTAAAACCCATAGCTGCTGTCTCGTTTCTGTTCACTTCATGTGGACAGACGTGAGCTAGCTTGTAATTGTTAGCTTTTAAAGTGAAATTCACCTTTAAACAACATTTTTTTTTTGCTAGTCTAATGATCTTGGACTAAGCTAACATGGAGCATTAAGTGTCCATACAAGATGACATTTGCAGCATCAAGACTCAAAATGTCTGCACAGGTGTGTTCAGGTATTTTGGCTGGTCAGACCTCTGTCCAAGATGAAGCAAAGGGGAGCTATGCTGGGAGTTAATCATTATCACTAAAGTACATGTGACAGTCAGAATAGCAAAAAGTCAAAGTTGTCCCACCTCAACAGGTGCAACAAATGAACCAGAGAGTATTACTGCACACACCTGTGGAGTCCTGAGAAGACAGGCAATATAAGTGAACACACCTGTGTGGTTTGGTTGTTATTACTGTATATTACATTGTTTGGAGATGATCCATTGACTCTAAATTATAAATAACTGTGTTTTATATCCAGATGACTTTTATTTAACCATAGGGTTCACAGTTTCCTCATAGCCCAGTAAAATCCCCACTGATGCTGTCAGTGTCCTCTTAGTGTGGAGCAGATTCCACATATGTCTCTCAGTCACGTCAGTCTGTCTTTCTGATGTTAAGTTAAAAAATAGATTTGTACATCTTCACAAAATAAATGTGAGATGAGCACATCTTCCCTTCATCCCTGTCTCTCCATCAGGTATATGTACCACGTCCTTACCAAAAACACCACAGTGACAGACCACAACCGAAACCTTCTAGTGGAGACCATCCGCTCCATCACAGAGATCCTCATCTGGGGGGACCAGAATGACAGCTCTGTGTTTGAGTAAGTACCAGTCTGTGTCTTTGTACTAAATCCCTCACCTGTAGCTACTGATATGCAGATGTGACTCCTGCAAGGGAATCAAAGTGACAGCTTTGTGTTTGGATCTCTATTGATGTAGTCGAGGTTTGCAAACTGTGCACACTCACTTTATAATCTCACATTCAGGCATTTGAACACACTTGTAAATGAATGTGACTGTTCAAAGAGCCCCTTGATCAGTCAGAAGATTGCTCCTCCTCTTTGATCAACTGATCTGGAGATGTTTGAACTGGCAAACTTCAATTTGTAAACCCTTCTTTCCAATATTATAACTAACACAACCAATCACACTCCAACAGGACTCATACAGCCACCTTCTTTTTGTGGAGCACCATTGGTAACAACTGAGCCACCAGGCTGTTGTCTAAGTAAAACTACATCTGCGTAGGTTCCTGTTTTTCTTCCTGTTGATGCAGCACAAAGTAGTAACACTGTGACTTGAGAAAACTTTAACATACTTGTGTGGAAATTGCTTATTGTATAGTCATATAAAACCACTTGTTTATGTGTGCGTGTGAGAACACTTTTGAAGTGTTTTCATTCCAAACTGCTGAAGCATTTTGCTGTGTTTTGTTTTTAATCAGAAGCAACTCTGCAGTTGCACCACCTCTTGTCTGTAAATCTCACCACCTCTGACTTTATTATACAACACAGGAAATTACTTTGAAGAGCAGGAAAGTCGCAGAATATGCTGAAAGTGTTGTCGGTGCTATCAGGAATTCTCCTAATTTTCTAAGCTTTATCTTTATCTTTATCTTCTTATCTCAGGAGCTGTTCAATATTTTGTTGTCATTGACTGTAGAAATTTTTCAATAGCGTTTTTTCCAAGATTTTTTTTTGGCATTGCTTTTATTAGATGTGTGAGTATATATGTATAGATGCAGACAGAAAACATGGAGAGACAGAGAGAGAGGGGGGCTTATAAATGCAACAAAAGTCTATCGCCAGAATCAGGGATGTTGTGGGTATATGGTATGCCTCTCACCACTTACCCACCAGGTCTCCTTTTTATGATTATATTTGAAGATCCAGTCACCATGAATTTTGAAATGTCTTCACTCCTGTGTGTGTTCAGCTTCTTCTTGGAGAAGAACATGTTTGCCTTCTTCCTGAACATCCTGCGTCAGAAGTCGGGACGCTATGTGTGTGTGCAGCTCCTCCAGACCCTCAACATACTGTTTGAGAACATCAGCCACGAGACTTCCCTGTGTAAGTATTTGAATCACTGGCTGAAACAATAGAAACACATAAATGATTCAATAAAATAGCCCTGCAACAAAGACTGCATTTTTTAAAAATGCACTGTATTTTTTGAGACGATTGCTTTATTTGCTTGTGTGGTTACTTATACATATGCTGCTGCTGCATTTGTTGTTGCTACCAAAGACTCAGCAGATGATATACTGCCATTTATACAGTGGGCTGATATCTTACATAAAGTAAATGGTTTGCAAAAAAGATTTGCTTTACAGTAAGCTGTAGAGGTATGAAAAAATGACAGTTGTGGTGTTGTTTTCTCCTGTTCAGTGCACACAACAGTCACCGCAGTAGTCCAACCTCCCTGATCTGATGACAGTAGAGCAAAAAGTTAATGTAGTGCAGTGAGGCTCTCCAGTCTCAGCGTTAGACGCTCAGTGGTCACTGGGCTGCTAGAAAAAGCCATCTTCATAAAGCATTTGCTGAGTGAAGAAGTTAATCAAGTCTCTTCTCCTCTCTTCTTAGATTACCTCTTGTCGAACAACCACGTGAACTCCATCATCGTCCACAAGTTTGACTTCTCGGACGAAGAGATCATGGCCTACTACATCTCCTTCCTCAAGACCCTGTCCCTCAAACTCAACAACCACACCGTTCACTTCTTCTACAATGAGGTGAGGTCATAGACAGATGGGGGGGTTAGAAGGAAGACAGAGGAACTGAACGAAAGGAGAGACGGTTCTGTCATTGAATGTCAACAACTTTTATTTTGCACTCCTTATGACAGACAAAGAGGAAGGAAGAGATGAAAGATAATAGGTTTTCATTTGCATTTTGTGCAAGTCGACCTCTGTTTCTTCTTATCAGGAAACTTTCTATCCACCAACCACACTTCCCCTGTCAAAACATCAGCTTCCTGTGCAGATGGGTTGATCTTGCTGATCTTGTCCACAGGTCATCTTTCTCTTCACTAGCTAATGCAACTCATAAGTTGTAATGTTCCTTTGTTCTGTTAATGTTGTGTTCTCTGCAATTGAGTTTCAAAACAAGTATTCTTTATTTGAAATATTCATAGGATGTTATCATTCTGCGTGCGTGCGTGCGTGCGTGCGTGCGTGCGTGCGTGCGTGCGTGCGTGGTCATAGAGGGTAACGCCAAACAATGTTGACCACCTAAATAATCTCTGATGTTGTTGCCCTTCATCGTTTCAGCAGTGTCTGTAGTCCTTCCATTGGCCTGTGTGTGCTGGGGAAAGTTATTGGTGTACTGTTGATGGTAGCTTTACCCCTGAGGCCAAAACCAGACCCACTGTGAAGATCTGAGAGTATTTATGTATGTGCTTAAATAAGCCATAACAAATTTTGTTTTATTGTTTCGGTTCATTTTACTTTACTTGATTTATCAGTTAACAGTAAAAGTAAAACCTGCCTTTGTGGAATGCCACAATGGAAGATATTTTTCATTTATGGATGTAAAGTTTTGAGCAACCTAGCTCACTTTCAGTCAGTTTGAAGACAAATCATATTTAAAATGCTAAAGGACTTCATTTTAGCCTTTTTCCCCACAATGTACAATGGCCATATTCATAATTCATGTCTCACTTCATTTATTATATTTCGTTTATAATTTATTGAGTTATAGTCTATTCTCCACCAGATGGTGCTATTGGATAACTGATTACTTTAGCCTCTTCTGTTCCTGTCAGATCTACACAAGTTACATTTTCTCCTCTCTCCTGGTTTGGGTTTGGTGTCAGGGTCAGGTTTCTTCATTTGCTGTGACCTCTGGGTGACCGTTTGCTCTCTGACTGTCAACTGTGATTGGCTGGAGGTCGCAGTGACTGAGGAATGATTGGGTGGAGGGTCAGGCCCTGGCACAGAGAGAGATGACTGTAAGATGCAGAGTGGTCGCTTTGTCATACACGTATTTATAAGTGCAGCATGCTGGTACTCACTTATCCATCCAACATAGCATTCGGATTGATTGGATTTTAAGACCTTTGTCATGAATCTGTAGGATTTACTTTGGTCCAGAAAGTTGGAGAAGGTGAAGCTGAAGGTGGAGAAATTCTCCTCCTGTAGTATCATACTGTCATAGAGTAATCTGTAAATTACTTTTGTGTATATGCCCAGCCTGTATTTCTCTAAAAAAGGCTATGCTCCGACTTGCAGTTTATCATTTGTAGATCATTTTCTCAGTTAAATAGAGACTTAAATACCAGTTTACTCCTTTCATTAAGTCCTGTCTTATCACAATGTGATACTGCCCAGAATTCCTGTCTCCACTAGCTGCTTTCTCTGTCTCTCTCTCTCTGTGTGGTCGTCTGTGGCCTGAGTGCGACGGTGCAATACTGTGCCTTGCTCACCGGCGCCCCCCTCTCTGTCTCCCACACACAGCACACTAATGACTTTGCCCTGTACACCGAGGCCATTAAGTTTTTCAACCACCCTGAAAGCATGGTCCGCATCGCAGTCCGCACCATCACACTCAACGTCTACAAAGGTGAGTGCCAATAACACGCATGCGGACATGCTAACCATACTCACACATACGTGCATACACACACACACACACACAGGATGCTGGGACTGCCTACTGCCTTTCTTTGTACTACTTCACTCCTTCTTGCTGCTGCTTCTGGTGCATGAGCATGACTAACAGGTAACGCTGTAACAATCACACAAATACACAGAATCTTTGGCCGTAAATGTTTCGTTGCCTTCTACTGTATGTGATTTATCATCATTGTACTTTTAAAGAGTGGCTCTCTGGGCGTGCGATGTAGACCATATAATACCTTTTTAAGGCCTCAGTGAACACAGTCCTTTATTTTATGAAGTTTTTCAAAAGGTCTGGCAACTAAAGCACCACAAGAAACAGCTATATCTGATTCGTTACTTTGAGGACAATTGAAGGCATTTAGGAATATCACTATCACTTTTTTTCTTCGATACATATAGTTACCTCAGTAACATCTGCTGTTACTCAATCCAAACATTTTCCCTCAGTTTTGTTTCTATTGCATCAAACCAAATGTGATGTGCGCTAAACTGATATCTAGCAAATATCAATGAAGTCAAGTATTTTGAACTTTGTATGTGTGCCACACCCATGTAGCACTACCACAAGATTCAGCATCACCACCTCACTGATCTCACATGTACATATTTAGTAACTATAAGCAACTAGCTCTTCAGTAAGTCCTCTCTACCCAGCATACAAAGTCGCTAAAATCCACCCACCCAAAATCTCTTGCACATTAGAACTGCAGGTTTTTCAAAATACACGTCCTATGGGTGCAGGAGCAGCACAGCAGTGATACTGTGAGTCTGTACGTCTCCAAAGGCGGTGTTGCTTTCTGCACTGTGCTGCGCCAGCCTCTGCTTCTCCTTCCCACCATCTCTCCAGGCTCCTCAGGGCTCGGAGCTTGTCCTGCCACTCCAGGGGAGGCGGGTTTGGTTCTTCACCACATACCATGCTTCCCTTCACTATACATAACATACAGTCACTGCAACATATCTACTATGGCATCCTGTCTGTCTCCTTACTTGTTTGTCTACTCTTGCATGTCTGCTTTGCACTGTACAACTTTGCGTCTTACGTCGTCCATGAAGTCTTGATTCTGTGACTCCCAACAGTGACGTCATTACAGTTAGCACAACTGACTTTAACCACAGTAGAAATATATGTCATTTATGAAGTAACCTAGTGGTTTGGGGAATGTATCATTGAAGGGCTGGCAGTGTGCTATGCTATAGTAAGGAATCTGTCAAAGAGGGAAGCATCAGCTTAACACAGCAACTCCGACTGATGTTTTTTTTTTCCATCATCTGAGAACTGTCAGGGGACCACACAGAACATCTGTATCCTGATGTACATGCTGAGACACTGCTGTAATGCAAAATATTCATTGCATTGTGATGTTATGCAGTGAAAGTTATGGCTTATTGTGGCAAAACAAACCAAGAGAACTCAACAGGTTACAGCTTAAGAAAACATATGCAAATAGACAAAAAATAAGCAATTTAAGAAAACCTTTTCATCAATTTGACAATTCTCTGCATCCACACTAAACACTTCAAATCATTTGCTGATTTAATTACTGTTTAAATGAACCCATGACTTAAATACTTACAGTGTCACACGCTGAAAGTATGTCAGTATGTTGGAAATTAAACTTTTTTTTTTAGCAACATAATGTTGTTTGATGCTTCCTACTGATTCCTTGGGTCATGCCCTGCAACAAGTGATCACCTGGAAAAGGATTTTAACCAACATAAAGGCTAATTATGCTAGATAAGACATTTTAGTCCAATTATGTTACGTTTTCCCTGGTAATGTAGCTTGTTTTTGAGGAAGCTGATGGTTTCTTTTTTTCTCTTGTTGACATGTTACACGGTGAAAATGCAATGTGAAATCCTCAAAATACCTTTTAAGTGTTTTAGGTCACCTGTAAAGTCCTTTGCCAGATGTGTCATTGTTTGCAGTTTAATTGTTAAGATACCTGCGGGGCCCTTCCCAACCTCCACCCCTCCACAGCCGCCCCTTTACTCACATTAACCCTGTGTCTGTTTCCCCTTCTCCCTCCTCCTCTTCAACAACCACTCCTCCTCCTCCTCCTCTTCCTCTCCTTGTCTCTCTCCTCCTCTCCCTCCTCCCTCTACGCGCCCCATCTGCCTAACTCCAGTTTCATGTAAGTTGGTTCCATTCATTCAGTCTTTATCTTAGGGCTGGGTATTCTTAAAACATTCATTGTTATTTTTCCCTTATAGCAGTTGTTCATGCACTACATTGGCTGATTTTTATCAGTATAGTTGCTGTTGAAAGTGAGACTTGTCTTATATTGAATTTAATACCTCAAAATGTTTACAAAAGTTGGTTTAACATGAGTTATTAATATACATTACATGTCAGTGTTTGTTGATACCCAGCCCTATTTGTACCTAATGGTGTATTTGTTATAAATGTACCGGTATGAATACCCTTGCAAATCCTGTTCTTGTAAACCATTCTGTATCACCCACCTACATACATGCAGAAAAACCTGCATGCTTCTTTTTTTTTCTTTTTCCCCTTGGGTTACTTGTTCCACAGACTTAATTTAAGCTGAACCCCACATGTTGGTTGTTGTTGTTTTGGTGATGGGTTTGACAGTTTTGGTCACTGTTTAGTCAATATCTCCCCTTGATTTAACTCTCTGTTCATCCACTAATGGACTAAGCTGGAATGACATTGTGACTCTGAGTAGTGGCAGCTTGTGATTTGTCCATTTGTTTTCTGCTATTATATTCATTCATTTGATTTGGCTGCTCATTCGCTACCTGTCCCAGTTTGACCCATGTGGATTGGCTTTGTGAAATTACTATCAGCTTTTATTTGCGTTTGGATGACGACATGAGAAAGTGGAAATACACCAGGACTGTTCACATTTCAAGTCAGTTGTCATTCACAGAACAGAAGTATCTTCAATTGCCTCTCAGATATTTCCTGTGATTGTCTAAGCTCTCTGGCTTTCCCTGAAGTGCCCTGTGTGTTAAACTGAAGTAGGCTCTCTTTCCAGACTAATTCAAAGGGATTCATAGAAATATATATATATATGATATATATAATAATAACACAGGTGCCAGGATTTTTTGCCCTGTTGTTTCTCTATTGCCGATCTTGCAGTTTGAGGACACATAGTTTATTCTCTTTTATAGGCCAAGTCTGACCTTCACCTACCTTGCTGCTTTATAGTCTAATCTGACATTAGGGATTTCATGCTGTAGATTTTTGCCCAGTGTTAAAGAGTTCTCCACCGATTTACCATTAGCCATTTACCAAAATCGGTGGAGTTTCCCTTTAACCTTTGCTCATGAATGTATTCCATTTTTTTATGTTGCTCTATGACTAATCTTGTGAATTTCGTTATTGCTAATACAAACTTGGTCCAAATCTTGCTCATGTTTAAAGATAGCTCAGTTTAAGAAAGCATCAGTGAGTGTGACACACTGTTGAACACAGGCACTGATCACAGGCTTGGACTAAACAGCCAAACATTTGGAAAAGCAGTTTTTTCTTGTCTAATTGCAGGGAGGCCTTGTCACACTGTTGTTTCACTTTGAAACTGAACTGTCTTTCCTCTTAATCCCACTCCAGTAATATTCCCATCATATTGTATTAACAATGGATTGACTGGACTGATTCATGTACTTAATTTGATTTAACGTGGCTGGTTAATTTTCTTAATTTGTCTCTTAATTTCAGTGGTTTTGTTTGTTTTGTCAAATCATATTTGACTGTCACATTCTGGTAATTCTCCAGGCTCACAAAGCGTGTGTGCATATGAGTATGTCTGAGTGGGTGTGTGATACCTGTGGGCAGCCTCGGTAACAAACCTAACCCAGATCTTTATCCTGACCCTCCTCTCTCCAGTGGACAACCAGCACATGCTGCACTACATCCGAGATAAGACAGCGGTGCCATATTTCAGCAACTTGGTGTGGTTTATTGGCAGCCATGTCATTGAACTGGACAAGTGTGTGCAGACAGATGAAGAGTAAGCGCCATCTATTGCTCTTAGTGTAATTCTCACTGTGACCTCTATGTGTCAGGCTTGTTTTTCGTTTTTTGTAACTGTTGTCCTTGCGCTCATACATGCTATTTCTATTGAACGACATGATGCATTGTACACATTGCATTATAATCTATTTTAACTCACTCACTCACTGAATAGAGCCTTTAAATTTACTATACTTTCAAGATAAAAAAAAAATTTCACTGCACATCAGTGTCGTATTATATATTGTGAACCTTCACATACATCCAGAAGTCATTTTTGTTGAAGTCCCATGTCTCTGCCATAGTTTTGAAAATAGTGAAACTTAGCTTGCAGGTCTTTTGAAATCATGTACTATAAAGCATCATGGCCATAACTTTTTCATGCCTGGAGGTGTTTTTGATTCTTGGTGATCTTGCAGACCTGGCAGCAGAGAAGCTTGCCCACTTCCACTGCATAAGTAGCATCTAAGTCTCTCTCTCTCTCTCTCTCTCTCTCTCTCTCTCTCTCTCTCTCTTTGTTGTGTCCCAGGCATAAGAACAGAGGCAAGTTAAGTGACCTGGTAGCAGAGCACCTCGACCACCTCCACTACCTGAATGATATCCTCATCATTAACTGTGAATTCCTTAATGACGTTTTGACCGACCACCTCCTCAACCGTCTGTTCCTGCCCCTCTATGTCTACTCTTTGGTTAGCCCCGAAACGGTATGTTACCCTCACCAGCATGTCGGTTTGAAGTGGAGAGCTTTGTCATATAAAAGCTGCTTCCTCAATTCATTTCTAAAGCATGTTTGCATCAAATTGTTAGCACATGGTGTGTTATAACGCATTTGCACGTAGGTGTTGTTCCATAAGCTAATGGGTTAAAGAACATACACAAAAACAGACGAAAGTAGAGCAGTGAATTAACATGTGAGAAGGCGGAGCCAGTAATGTTTGGCATGATTAATGACTTAAACCACCAAAACAAAGCTTTTGCAAAATCAGCCCAGTAAATCCTATGTGTCTACAACTTACATTACTCATAGCTATTTCCAAATTCATGCGAGTGATGTCGTAATTTTTAAAAATGTTTTTCATTCCTTCTTGGTGGTGCATTCATGTGCTGAAGCAAAGGTCCGACGACAGAGCTTCACCATTCAGCCGCCACAGTTTTGCATTCACACGCTGTGTTACACAGTTACAAATGATTATTCATCATGGATGTTGTAAAAATCTGTCACAAATGTGACAGTTGTATTAAATGGTCTGTCGCATGCAAAATGATTAACAACAGACAGACATTAACAGATAAACATACAAAACAGCTGGCATGGTCCTTTAAATTTTTAAATGATTATCAGACTATTAAATCATTCCAGCTCTGTGCTTTTTCTCTCCTCACTCCAGTGTCATGTTATTATGCATTTTACTATTCCTTGTATCTTCTTATGGCCACCATTTCTGGAACTGCTATGTGTGACCGTGACTGACCTTTAATTTGTCTGTTTCTTTAGTCTGAAGAGCGAAAGATCAACCCTCAGGTGTCCCTCTACCTGCTGTCTCAAGTAAGCAACGCACACACATATCAGATGCAAACATCCGCAAAGCAATGGCATATTTTAGTTGTGTGGGTGGATGTTAACCTACCAATCATTCTGCCTAATTATTATAGTTTTATCCCTCAGGAAATGTGTTGAACATGGAATAAGACAATTAGTCCCAGAGTAAATTTTTTAATAAAAGAGTTTCAGCTGTGTTGTTTATACAATTCTTATTTTTAGTTTTTGATTTACTTCCTCATGTAAGGTAAACCTGTCCAATGAACTCCTTAAGCATGTTTCAAAGTTTGAGTGAAATTCAAAGTATGCTGTTCAGACTTCTATTTGACATGAAGTACAGTTAAAAAAGAAGTAACAACTAGGTCTTGTTACTCATTGGGAGGCAGCCATATCTTTGGAATATCTCAGGAGGATTATGGTTTGTCCATTTTATTTTCAGTGAAAGGTTCTTGTTTTTTAGGTGTATTTGTTACTCTGACTACTTTCTTAATCGCATATGTCTGTGTGTTTTACAGGTATTTCTGATCATCCACTATCAGCCCATGGTCAACGCCCTGGCCGATGTTATTCTCAATGGAGACCTGTCTGTCTTCACCCCTCAGACAGATGTGCACAGCACACACAAGAGCACGGTAACACACACACAGAAAAACATTCATAATGCACTCACAGCATGCAAACCAGAAACGCAGTAATCTTAGACATAAACACCACTCAGAGAATCAGGATTAAAAACTGCTCTAGTATACACACACAAGCACAAACAGCAGACTGCAAATTACGCTGGAGTCACACACACATACACACACACACACACACAGACACAAAGACTTGAGTTCCAGAAATGTGTGTAGGTGGTTATGAGATCGCGGGGTCATGGTTTTCTCCATGATTCACCCACATCAAGGCAGCAATATGCAAATGACCTACATTGTTTTTCTTCGTTCCCTTATTTCCATCTCTCTCCCGTCCAGGCCTCGGATTGAAACGCCCTGCCTGCTTTTTCTTCTATGTTTATATCGTCTTCCTCTCATCATCTCTTTGTGTTTATGTCTGTCTTTCTGTTATTTCCCTTTTCACTTTCTTTCTATCTCCCCTTGCCTCCCCCTTATCTTCCCCATCCCATTCCCTTCACCTCTCATTTTCTAATTTTCTCTTCCTCTCTTTCTATCTTTTAGCTTTCTTCTTTTTTTTTTTTAATCTCAATCTCCTCCTGTGATTCGGTTTCCCCACCCCCTACCTCTTCTTAATTTTTTGACCATCTGTTTATGAAGCCAGGTGGGTGTGCTGAGGTAGTGAGCGTTTCTGAGAACCCTTGTGGTTATTCTCTGTGCTGTCAGTGTGTGTGCGCACTAGACCTGTGGCTGTTGTAAGAAGCGGCCTACCTTTTCAGTGAATGTGTCTTGAGGCGTGATGTCTTAACAGTGTTGGTCTACCGCAACAGGAGGCAACCAGACCCAAACTAGGACCTGCCAGTTATTCATTCAGCAGTGTTTCTCTCGGTCTCTGCATTTTGCGGACTTTAAAAGTGCCACGTTTTGTTTTTTTGAAACACGTGGATAGATTAGAGAAGTGTCTTGTGTACATATACTGTAGAAGTCACTGAACCTGTCACTGTCATGTGATGCTTTAGGCAGATAATCCTGCTCATTATTTGTGTTTGTCCCTATGTTTTTCCCTTTATGTTTTCTACTGTTTTTCCACTCATCAGCACACAAAAGGAACTTTGATGGCTTGACTTCCTCAAAGGCACAACAGAATTCAACAGGGCCCATGACTTTAAAGAGTCAAACAAGAGTAACCAAAGACTGGTTACTAATTGGTTTCATTTACTTGCATTTAATCTGTTGTGATGTGTGTCTTTGTTTCCGTGTTCGTTGCTTGCCTGCGTTCAGATGGAGGCACATAGAACACATGCGTTTTTGCACAATGATTTCTTGTGTAAAAAAAAAAAAAAGGCCCACCACAATTCCCGATAATGCCTAAGAGATAGTAAAAAGTAGCACAGAGGTATTCTTTTACATGCATGTTGGATTAGTGGTGTTTCTTGTTCTCACCACATCACATATAACTGGTGTCGTGTTATTGTTTGATTTATGCAGATGAAACACTAGACAGATGAGGCATGGGCTCTGTTTCTTCGCAGGTGGTCAGATGGTACTTCCTGTTTGTCTGTGATGTGGCAGGAAATTAGATCACATGATGGAAAGCTGACAGAGCTGGCTCACCTAACCCAAATCTCTTTCCTGGAAGAACTGTTTTTTTTTCTCTCTTTTTTTTTTGTACACGTTTACTTGCAAGTGCACCAGTTAGATACATGATGTCAACATTTGCATATTGGTATCTTTTCTTCTCCAAAGCACATGCAGACCTGCAAATGGTGCCCTATTTTGATGTGCTCCTAGGTGTGTTTATGCCTCTGTGTATTTATGTATATATATGTGTAGGTTTGCCTTATATGCTCCCTGACCTCCATTAATTTCTCAGCATAGGCTCAGAGTGTGAGCGGTTTACCAGAACATAGTCAGCTAGCAGGTGCAACACACACACACACACACACACGCACACACACACACACACTCTGATACTAGTCTGTGGTTTATGTCTGACAGCATACACACTTTGTTTTTAACAGCAACTACAGTACAATCCTAGCTGAGATGTACCCAGTGTTACAGATCAATGATATATCAGTGTTTTTAAAAGTGTGCTTGGCTACAGGAAGGATTAAAAAGCCTTTTAAGTGTTCTGTGGAAATTAGTAGTGAATGTGTTTCACTTTTTTATGCTTCAGGGTAATAATCTAAAAATAGGACTGACTTCATCTGAAACACAAACTATTAAAACCGCATTTTGTTTTTCAAAAGCATGTTTCTGTATTAAATTGTATCATTAGTGTTTATCACGAGTTGGCAGTAGTAATAATTATTGTCATTATAATTACTCCGTTTTACTGTAAGTTAGTGTTGAGGTCTTTGCACAGCGTGTTATCATTTATCAGCTGTTTTCCTGTGTGCGTATAGCTTCACAGAAGTGGCATCAAAGCAGTCACTGTGTGTGTGTGTGTGTGTGTGTGTGTGTGTGTGTGTGTTTCTGCGTCTGCGTCTGCGTCTGCATGTGTCTGCTTGTCTGTCAACTGGTCATTTTCTCCGATAAAGTTTATCCGGGAGGAAGTGGCTTGTGTGTTTTCAACGGACTTCGATCAATGAGATTTACAGTTAGAGTCTCTGTTTGGGAGCACGTGTGAGAAGAGATAGCCATATATGTTATGCAAGTGTGTTCTCACACATGCTCGTGTGTTTTTTTGCGTGCACATATGCCAGTAAAGGGTTGCAGGTTTATTGCTTTCTGGAAACAGGACAGCTGGTTTCTTCTAAGTATCCTGCCTCTTACTGTGTTTTGTCCAGAATATCATTACTCAACTAAATACGCCCCTCCCATTTTTCTTTTCTCACTTGTTGTGAACCAGCCTTTTCTAGTCAGCAGAGACTGGGGAGTGTAGTGCTGTGTTAGCACTGTGGCACCATGGTAGACGTGAGATACCACGAAGCAAAGCCACCGAACAACCGCTGAATCATTTGAACCAAAAACATCTCTGAAAGTACATGATATCACAATACTTTGTGACCACCAGACAGGATTTCGACATAACATAGACTTGATTAAATAATTGCTCTGTGATCCTCCCTTTCAGACTTGTGATGTCTTCCTGCCTCACAGCTTTGCCCCTCTGATTCCTCTCTGTTCTTCTCTAACCCAGGCCAGCGCAGGAGGTGTACGTCGGTTCACCAAGCCCCCGGAGTCTCTGGAGCGCTCCCTGGAGCTGTCGCGCCACCGCGGCCGCAAGAGAACTCAGAAGAGGCCGAACTACAAGAACCTAGGCGAGGAGGAGGATGACGAAAGGGCTGGGGGAGGGGGAGGAGGCAGTGGAGGAGGAGGAGGAGGAGGAGGAGGAGAGGAGGGCTGGGACGACGACGGCAGAGGAGGCGAGAGGGAGGGAGGCCGAGAGAGGGAGAAGGGAAAAGGTACAGAGGGAGTAGGAGGAGGAGGAGGTGGGAGTTCTAAGGGAAGCAGAGCGAGTGGGGAGACGGCGGAAGGTGAGTGTGTGTCTCCTTGGACACAGCAGTGCAGGACTGTGTTTTGTGAGTGTTTCTTTACTCCCATCAATCGGACACAGTCTCCCATGATGCACCCTGGTTACCCAGCAGCAGCCCTCGTCTCCAAACAGACAAGAGAGAGACTAACTCTGCAAAAGACAGAATTACTAAAAAAACAAAATTATAGCAGCTTGGCATTTCCTGTAAATGTGCTCTGCTTTTTTTGCTTTTCATTTTGGGCGGTTAATTCAATGTGCACACAACTGCTGATGTCTCATCTCTGTGCATTCACTGTTTATTACCAAATTCAAATTAGCAACCTCCTTGAGCAGTAGTAAGACATTTCTCAAGTTAAGGACCTGCTTGATTCCTGATAAAGGAAGAGAGCTAGAAAAAACAAATGTCAAAGAATGAAAGGAGGTTAAAAGTTTTGGCTAAAAAAAATATGTGGAAGAAAAACCGCGAAAGCAGAAAGAAAGTCGGTTTCATCAAGAATTCCTCTTTGGCTAGTTTTGAGATGAGGCTTCCCTCTTTCTGCTGTGTCCCCTGTTTGGCACCTTTTAATTTCCCCACAGTACCACTGATCACATGTCCAACACAATCTCCATTGCAGCCGACTGTCCATTTCCACGGTGACACACCATCCATCTTGTGCTCCTCACCTCTCCGCCTGTCTCTCACTCCTGCTCTGTGTGCATGTGTGTGTTTGTTGGTATCTGAGTGCATTATGCACAAATGTGACCATTACACTCATCTGAAATGATTCCTTCTCTACTTTTTGCAGAAAGTCTTTGTGCGGGGCTTACACGAGCTTAATGCTTTTAAAGGCCCAAATGCACAGAATTGTTTTTGGCAGCATGGTTGTGAACACTAATGGCATCGTGGGCTGCAGAGGAACAGATAGTTTCAAAATGACACATGTGCCATTTGGGGTGGAAAAACAACACCTACCCTGTTTAACAGATTGATAAGAAAAGCGATAAAAGAAAATAAACTTGTGAAGGATAGAGGGTAACTGAAATGGCAGGTTGTACCTCATTGGCTAATGTCCTCCTGACATTTTACATTGAATGGTAAATTTTATGCATTGAAAATTTTGTTCCCTAATCAACCATGCCACGATTTGCCCATCTTTGCTTCTTTAACACATTTAATTATCTTTTCTGACTAGTAAAGGGTGAGAAGGAAGCACTTCAGACTGTACATCCATGATCACTGGTGACATTTTCTTCATAACTATAATGTGTGTTTTTGTTTAGGCTGTGTTATGTGAATACTACACATTTTAACCAAAAACATCACCTTTACAGACATTTATGTAAGTAAGTACAAAGTACGTGCGTGTGTGTGTGCACACAGAGATCGAGATGGTGGTGATGGAGAAGTGTAAGGTGTCCGAGCTGACGGAGCAGAACATCACTGATGAAGAGAAGACCGCTGCAGCCACCCGCACACACACACAGAGGAGCAGGTACACACACACACACACACACACACACACACACACACACACACATCTGAACACACTTGAGAGTGAGATTGGGCTGGAAGTGGAAAGAATGAATAAAAGGAAAGAGAGAGGTGACTATGGACTGGTGATATCTCCCCTGTCTTTCTACAGGCCCTTCTTAGACATGGTGTACAGCGCTCTCGACTGCACCAACGATGACTACCATGCCTTGTTTGTCCTCTGCCTGCTTTATGCCGTCTCACACAGCAAAGGTTGGTCTTTTTTTTTCATTCATTTGGTTGTTTATAGTGGCTCATTCTAGATACACCAGATAAATGAATTTAACTGGCATCCATACTGGAGGCTGAGGCTGTGTACAAGTCATTTCTGTAGTGTTTTGCCATATGTGCAGTTGCCAGTTTATGAAGTACATCTCCATCATCCATCAAAGCTAATACAGTATGATAACAGTCCTGCAATAAATCCAACCTTCACGAAGGTTATTATTTGCAGGTTTTTTTGAAATTGTATTGGGAGGTGTTGATTCAACTGTATGGTCAGTTTGTGGTGCTCTTGTATTCGACAGAGAGGTGTCCCTATTATTTTGTCCACTCTATCTGTATCAGTGAGAGTAGGCTAAATAACAGAAAAGCCTCTCTATATAATGCAATTGTGAGTACAAAGTTAACATGATCCATAGAGTCCCAATGGTCGCACTTGTGGGAGACGGATAACGGAATTTCAGAATCCAGGTTTATTGAAATGCTCCATTGAAGACAAGTCACTCTGTACTCTCACCACAGTATTCACGTTTATGCCACCAAATCTGCATGTAACTTTTCGCTCACCTAGTCCGCCTGCCTGTCCATCCGTTCGTCTGTAGGTATAAACCGAGATCTTCTGGAGCGTCTGCAGTTGCCAGTTCCTGAGCAAGAGAGGAGCTCCTACAGCCTGGTGTTGGTAGAAAGACTGATCAGAGTTATGAGCCAGGCAGCACAGCCAGGTAACACACACACACACACACACACACACACACACACACACACACAATCACCTGCCTTTGGGATCATAACATTTTTAATGTCTTTTGTTATCTCAGTTCGGTACATGCCAGGCTCTCAGTCAAATTCTAGTTTGAATTCCCATTACTGTAATATGAAATTAACAATTTAACCCATACTCTTTCATTCCACAAACAAGTACCAGTCTTTTCTTCCAAGCTGAACATACGAGCATGGACACAGTCTGCAGAAACACATGTATTACAACGCAGATTCCAAAAAAGTTGGGACACTGTGTAAAACATGAATAAAACAGAATGTGATAACTTTCTTATCCTTTTTGACATATACTCGATTACAAACAGCACAAAGACAATATATTTAATGTTTGATATCATCAACTTCATTGATTTTTGTAAATATCTTATCTATCAAGTCGGGACAGGAGCAATGAAAGACTGTGAAAGTTGTGGAATGATCCATGATCTGGAAGACACTCCTTCCGGCGCCGCGTGAGTGGCAGCCAGTTACAGCAGCTCCGTCCCACTTCTGTGGTTTTTAGTGTTTTTTAGTATGTACTTCGATTTGCCTGTTCTGCAAGCTGCTGTAACAAGGGAATTTCCCCTGAGGGGCGATCAATAAAATCTTATCTTAAAAACACCTGTTTGGAACAACAACAAACACATAATTCCGTGTAAACTTTGTTAAGTCAATATGGAGCTGCAGTAAGCTATCATCATCACTTATTCATGTTTATTTTGTGTGTGTGTGTGTTTGTGTGTGTGTGTGTGTGTGTGTGTGTGTGTGTGTGTGTGTGTGTGTGTGTGTGTGTGTAGATGGTAAAGTGCGTCTCGCTACCCTGGAGCTGAGCTGCCTTTTGTTAAAGCAGTCTGTGCTATCTGGAAACCACTGTATAATCAAAGATGTTCATCTGGCCTGTCTGGAGGTACAGCACACACAAACATTTATACATGCTTCTGTCATGAATACAGTCCTGTCAACATACCACTCACACACAATCAGTATCCCACAAACATATATCAAGAATTTCAGGGATCAGAGTGTCAGAGCAGTGCAGTAAAACAACCCCTTTGTATTTGACTTCCTCAGAATCTGTAGCTGCAGAGTTTCTCAACAAGTGCTCACATCACATCACACTTCCTTTACTGTCTCCTTCTCCTCATTTCCTCCATTTGACTCCTCTTTCTTTCTCTCCTGCCATCCAACACTCAACAATTTCCTCCTCATCCTTCTGAGAAACTTTGATTTCCTCTTCACTTCAGGGTAATCCTCCCCACCCACTCTTTTCCTTTCTTCTTTTCTTTCCTCACAGGAATTACAGGAAGTTGGGTTTTTTTTTTTTTTTTGTTTTTTTTTTTTTTTGCAGGATTTAATTTTTGAAAAAATTCACCCTCTGATCTGACTGAATTTAAATAGTGAATTGAAACCTGAGCATGGTGATCATTTTACTGAGCTGTTCCGGCCAGGTTCCCTTATTATTGACATCAGTCAGTTGAACATCACTGGGGGTTTCTGCTTGAAAAATTTCCCACCTCTGACACAGTTTAACATTAGGGAAGAGCCCTTTCAATCGGGCCAGTGCATCTTTGGCTGAAATGGTAATCTTGAGGGTTTTGTCAGGTATTATTATTTTCAGTTCCCTTTGCTTGATATTTTTTTGTCAGCTTATCTTTTCTGTTACCTCTGGCTTTCCACTGTGTGCATATTAAACAAAGGCAAAAAGTTTTAAAAAACAGGAAATTAATACTTCTGTTAATATTATGTTAAGATAACCCTGACCCGGCTAATTCTCTTTCCACCCTTCTCTGGAGAAATAGCTGACTATTCATGTTACTAATCCCTGTCAGGAAAACAGGCTGACGTTTCAATACAGTTAAGTTTAATCACGTACGGCTTCACATTGTTGCAGGATTACCGTATCTCAAACTTCTTTCATTCTAATGTCACAGCAGGAAGAACACTGGCTCCATACAATAATCCTGTTCCATCTCTCTGATGTGAATGAGTAAACCAGGAAAGCATTGATCTCTTAAAAGAAATGGTCTTACGTAACGCAGAACCGGACTGACAGCATTACAGTATTTCACAGTTGCAGCACATCATATCTGATTCCTACTAAGTGAGGGTTTCACTAGTGGTTACTCACATTGGCTTTGGTCCCTTTCTCAGGAACAGCTGGGAGGAAGAAAATATACTTAGTACTAAGTATCTTGTCAAATAATCATAATGTGTAATTAGTTCCAGTAAAACTTTCTAAATCGTCTTTAGCTCGCAGTCTTAAAAGGACCACAAAAACAAAGACTAAGTATGGACAAGTTTATGAATAAGGTTGAAGATGGTTTGCAAAGATTTGACTTAGTGAAATTTGTTGGAGGCCTGGAAAGATGACTTAAGTAATAAAATGTTACTTCATCATCACCAAGATTGATTTTGACATGGGGTCATAACAGTGGTTGTAGGTTTCTTATTTTGTGTGGAGAAGTGCAACAAACAACAAAAAACACATCATTCTTCTGCTTTGTCCATTTTCTTCTAGGAAAAGTCAAGGGACTATAAACAAGCTACTAAAACAATGCAGGGATTTGTTGATTTTGTATTTTTATAACCAGCTCAATTTGTGCAGTTTGTTTCTTACCTGTTCTTTGCTTAAAAAATATGTACGTTTAATGAAGATGAGTTTGTTAATATTTCACATGAACGATGGTTCAGACTTTTATTTCAGACTGTATATACTTGTTTGTACATGTTAACACATGTTTGTGTTTGCAGGGTGCCCGAGAAGAAAGTCTGCACTTACTACGGAGATTCTACAAAGTGAGTGTACACCTTAACACACACCAACACACTCTCTTTACGATAAGTGGGCATTTTTCTACCCAATGCACCCTCACATGCACCGCTAACCTTTAAAAATATGTGCTTCTCTCCTATCTACCCACACAGAGGCACTATATGAGGTATAGAGGACAAGTTAAGGGACAACTGACAGCTAAAAGCACACACACAGACAAGCAGAATAACATTGTTTAACAAATGATATTAATGCAAAATATTTTGCATCCAGCTGACTGCAGCAGCACAATAGGATTTTACTCATACCATGAAAAACTTTTCCTCTTCCAGCTGGTCAGACAGAGTCAGCTAGTTGGGCGGGAAAATGGACAGAAACACAATCATTTATGGGGAATAACAACAGAGCATTGATGCAGACAGGCAAACAGTTGATCTGCTGTTACAATCAGTTCTTCTTGAGTTCTGTGTTGCAACAAGTGACTCCACTGATAATAACTGAAACCATTTCCCTGAAGGTGTAATAGTAACATAGGCAAAATACTTTCTGTTTCTCTTTGAGTATCTTCAGTTTTGGAATCTCAGGCATTCGGTTTGGCTGACCTCGTTTCACAATTTAACCACGTGGACCGTCAAGGTCCACAGACACAACACAATTGTATTTTAGCATTAAGAGAAAACTCACAGCGATCAGTGCACTGCCTCCAAACACTGAACTGAACACTGCTTAGATTGTACTCAAAAATATTCTTTAGGATGACAGTGACACAGTCGAACCGTATCACTGCTTTTTTTAGGAAGTGGAAACAAAGTTTGAATGATAAATCTTCATAAATGAAGTGTTTGTTTGATTGAAGTATATTTGGATTAAACAATAAATGATGAATCTGCTTCAGCTTAAATTACCCAGACGTGAAACAGGAGAAAACACTGGCTGTTTTGGGGCATTACTTAAGTGCTTCAGATTGTAGATAATGTTGCTCTCTACTCATTTAATTAGTTTTTCTCTTATCAGACGATATGAGTGCAGTTCCGTTTACCACAACATCCATCAGTTGAACACTTAGATAACGTGAGCTGTCTTGAGTTCTCTCACTCAACATGAAAACATTCTTGATAAAAAGTAGCCTCTGTATATCAGGGTGGTTACATGAACTGATAATGCGTATCTTCATCACCATCACTGTCCTGTACGCTTAGACGCTCAACTGTTCGTGTCTTATCTGTCCTATCTTGGTTTATTTTGTTGATGGGACGTCATTTAAGAATTCCATTCCATCATTTTATACGGTTGACGTGCTTGCAGATTTTTGCACAGCGCTCACAGTATCACGTCTGTAAGAAGTGGGCAACAGTTTCGTATCCCCAGAAAAGGAAACTGTCCTTGTTTAATAAGTCACTGATCTGTTGCAACAGCAGAAAAATGTGGTCATACTGGAAAGCTGCCACAGGTCCAGAAATCTGACCATAACAAAGCACGTATGATATTAACCCCACAGATATTTTGCATAACAAAGTGTCGTGCGAGTGTGTCTGCATCTGTACACTGTTTTTGAGCTCTGCACGCGCAGACCTGCACAATCAGATGAGTCAGCTGAGTATAAGACCTCAATATGATATGACCATGTGGTAAAGAGAAGGAAAACATGAAAGAAGCACTCTGGGCAAGTCGTAACCTTTTCAGGACACAACTGTAGCATCAGAGTTTTAGTTCATATTGAGACTTTTTTTTTATTTACTATTGAGACATTTACATTGCCAGATAAAAATAGGGCATTAATGTGAAACACTGTAATATAGAATTATAACTATGAGCACAAATCAGATTTTGAAATGGACTCTTCTTAAACATTAAGGGAGTTCTACTTTGTCATTTTTTCAATTTCCATGTTTTCATGGCTGCCAGTGTTCCAGGAAGTGTGGTTTACAACATATTGCGGTGTTTAATGAGTTCTACTGTGTTTTAATAGTGGCTGCCTGTTCCAGGAAGACAATAAAACGAGTGCACACTCTACATGTCTGATTAGGGATGAAAGATGCTTGTTTCTGTTTTTATGCCCACTGGCCTTCATGCAAAAATGGCAGAAAGCTCAGCATGAAAGTCCAAATCCATATTTACTGCAGCCGCTCTGTCCAATCAATTTTTCACACATTCTCTGGCTTATTTTTAACTGGCTTCCACTTTTATTATGATGCCGTCACAGGGCGAGGAGATCTTTCTGGACATGTTTGAAGATGAATACAGGAGCATGACGGTTAGTTGGCCCTCATTTGATTTCACATTTTAGTTTTTTTCCTTACTCCATAATTTACCCAAGCTTACAAATATATTCATGGTGTTGCTAATGTGTGTGTGGGTGCTCTACATGGGCTTGTCTGAATGTGTGTATGTTACAGAGTAAACCGCTAAATGTGGAGTATCTCATGATGGACGCCTCAGTGCTGCTGCCACCCACCGGCACCCCTCTGACTGGCATCGACTTCGTCAAGAGACTGCCCTGCGGAGACGTGGAGAAGACACGCAGGGTGCGTCCAGACACACTTAAGCTCACTTCACATTGCTTAAATCTGAAAATCAGTGGCTCTCAAATACCACAGGTTGTTGGAGTCCTGGGACGTCAGGTCTTGGAGTTGTAATACGAGTTTCCCCTTGAGGCTATGTTGCACCTGAAATCAACCAAGTGGAATTCTCTTTACTTAAACACAGCTGACATTTTAAAACACCCCTGTCATACTAAAAAGCAAGAGGACCTCATGTTACATTGTTGTGGTTTCAACAACCTTTGCTACGAACACATGATGCCAGAATGGCAGCACTCCAAAGCTCAGCTCAAAGATGAAATGCAACAGCCTGATCAAAACTTTGGATGAGTAATGTCTTGTGTTTTCTAATAGCATTTTATTTTGTTGTTTTTTCCATTGCTTTGTTGTTTCAGACAGTAAGGTCAGGTGAGCATAACATCTCTAACCCTTAGTGTTGGACCTCTCCACTCTGTCCACAGGCGATCCGTGTGTTCTTCATGTTGCGGTCCTTATCGCTTCAGCTTCAGGGAGAACCTGAGACGCAGCTGCCTCTGACCAGACCTGAAGACCTTATCAAGACAGACGACGTCTTAGACCTCAGTAAGACCCACACAGAGGCATACTGTACAGAGCAGACCCACAGGCTATAGGACAGCTATTGCGCTTATTTATTTATCATTTTAACACTTATAGTCACACAAGCAGGGCCATCAATCTATTTAGTATCATGAAAGTATAACCTAAGACAATAAAGGAGAGAAAATTATAGAGCAAGAACAGGAGTGTATAGTTTCCCCAAAAGGCCTTCCATCATCTACTGCGACACACGTCAGTAATTCTCTCTCTCTCTCTCTCTCTGTTTCAAACACACTCACAGTCTCCCACTCGACCTACAACACAGATTTCTAAGTACATTCTTAACAGTAACCAAACACATGCACATGCAAAACAAGCACAACCACAACGCTGCAGAGTCGAGCGTACAGATACATTCACCAGTATCTACATACACACCTTCCCACACACACAGATAACCTGAGCAGTCCTCTCTTGCTGTTCACAGGTATGTTGCTGATGCTATGGAAACTCGCACGTGGTTAGCCTTGCGGGATATCACAAATACGTTTGCAGGCACAGTAATGTGAGGGTGATGATGCTGTCACACACACATGCAATGCGCAAATTTTTGCAAATTTTTACATCTTATTTTTTTTTTAAGCTTTGCATGCATTTGTGACTCCTTGGTGTTGAATTACAATACAGATGTCGATATGCTACCTTCTACCATCACAACCTCACAGCACTCTACTTCTCAGTTACTAAAGCTGGACTGCAACTCAGCTACCTACCAAGAGTAAGGTTTTGCTGAAATGTGCGTATAAGGTGATTTCAGAGTTTTTCACACACTTGCCCGACTGTATTGAAGGATAAGCCTGGTTTTCTTGTCTATGTGTATGTAGAAAATGCTTCAGTGCCAACGAACTTAACAAACCTTTGACAAACAAAAGAGCCGAACTTTTGCTTTGACAGACATATGGAAGCAGGTTGGGATAGAAAGGATGCTTTGAGAAGTGAAAACCAACACGATCACAACAGTAGGATTTAAAGACTAAACACTTCTGAAATATATGAATAAGAGTAGAGATACTCCAAAAAAGCTCATATTTGCTCTGTTTAAACTAAACCATCACTAGGAGCTGTTGTGTCCTAACATCTCTCCCTGCTTCTTTAGCATAACATGACATGGCAGTATCAATGTCACTGAAAGTCCAACAACACCATTTATACACAGTTTTTTGTGCAGTGTAATGCAATCCAGTACAGAAGCCCTGGTTTACAACTGCAGAAATAGCAGGAATGTAGCATTTGCAAAAATGAAATTACATCGTAATTACATCATGTGTTCGTGCAGCCTGCGGTCCTACCCTTTTTATCTTCGAATCATCAGGAGACCAAATGGGAGGTTTTCTGTCAGCAAAATATTTACTGGATGGAAAATATAATCAGAACTAGACTGATTACTGGGAATGTTGTGCCACAGTTCTCTCGAAATATCAAATTATCGAATATCGAGATAGCCTTGTCTTGGAACAGATGCAGGACGTACAACCTACTTCCTAGCACTAATTGTGTTGCAGTCAAAACTTAGTTATTCAATTCCACTGAATTCTTGTGTCACTCAGATGAACACTTTTGACCACCCGAGAGCAAATGGAATAAGCAGCCTCACTGTTTTCTGGATTGGTGACTCTAAATTGCTTGTTGTTTTAAATGTGAGTGTGAATCTGTGTGTGTGTGTGTGTGTGTGTGTGTGTGTGTGTGTGTGTGTGTGTGTGTGTGTGTGTGTGTGTGTGTGTGTGTGTGTGTGTGCCAGTCTGGTGACCTGTGGATGGGTGGACCCGCCTCTCCTGTGCAATGTCGTCTAGTGACACTGCATTGGATGAGTAGATCAAGGATAAGGATAAAGGATATCCAGGGCTAGAGGGCATGTTTTTCACATTTATGTTACTGTTATAGTTTGTTTATTACTCCCCTGTACGCCTTAATAATTTCAGTGTATCTGAAAGTTTATACCACTTCACTTTATGGCTTTGGCTCTGAGAATAGAGAGTTGAAGAGTAGACAGTAAGTCTCTTATTTGAAATGAGCCTTTTCCCTCATATTTAATTTGTCTTTTTTATTAAGCTGTACATCTCAGAAAGAAAGTACACTTGGTCACAAATTCCCAATATAGCAAAGAAACCCCTCTTTTCCCCTGTTTTCTTTTCCTCTTTCACACTTTCTTTGCACCATCTCTATTCTTTCTGTTTCTATTCTGATCAGTAACATAAGGTTGTCAGAGTAATTTAAGAAAAACTTGTACAAGTGAAATGTTCTGTTTTCTTTTGATCTCACATGTGATTTCAAATACGATTTGAAATGGCAGTAGGTCTACCATTAAATTCACTTCTTAGAATGAAGTGTTCATTGTAAATTCCACCATGGTTGTTTGCTTAGCAGGGATGACTGTACCGCCTGTGGCAAATTCAGGTAGTCATAGCCTTTAAGAGTTATCATGTCATCTGTGATGACTGAGCTGATGTTTCGGTGCTTTTTGGAAACACATTTGCTGAATGATTAATGCTGTGACACAGCAATGCGCCTTCAGATACTGAAATGCCTCTTCTTTAAATATGTCACTGCTATTTCTTCATTACAATATTGACAGTTTCATTTATTTACTCATTTTTATTTTCAGACTGTATGGAACAGCACAACAGGCCTAATTTATTGTTGGAAGTCTCTCCACTTTTGTGATGGATGTGTTTCGTAGTGAAAGTTCTACTTTCATTTTTTCCCCCAAACCCTGGTGATGGAAACAACAAGTGTTTTCTTCATTTGCCTCATTCAGGATGGGGGGTGAGTGGTCTCAAAAGTCACTTGACAGATGGATGGAAAAACTCCTATTGAAACTAAATGTCTCCCTGCAGCTTTACTTTCAAATTAAGTTCAGTGGTTGAAACTGTGACTGCGTTCACGAATCCAGATGCCTGTCAGAAGAGCGTGTGATAAATGTAGGTACTGATAACCTATTTCTGACACTTGAAAAGATAATTTTACACAATCTCTGTTATGTGTTTATGATGGTCTATCTTGCATTTAACTCAATGTATGGTTAAAGCAAACAATTCCCTTGTAAGTCACTGTCACTTTCATTTAAGCAATGTGGTTGACTAAGAACACACTCTTGCAGAGTAATTGCGGGGAGCGGGAGGGTTTTTCCTCATGGGTTGGGGGATTTAAACCTGTAACCTTCCACCCACAGACTCCTTTTTCTGACCATCAGGCTGCCACCGCCTCCGTTTCACCACATCCTCCGGTAACTGTCGAACCACGTTTGTGGTTGCAGACAGAGTAGAAGGCCACGTTCAATTCCCATCAACAGGAACTTTGCCTAAAGTGTGCTGCAGGAAGTGCACCTAGTGTGTGACTCAAAGGCAGCATGTGAAAAAAAGCTGATACTGTTCTCTTTGTGTGCTGATTTTACTTGTGCTATTTTTCTACCGCACATGCTCAAGTGTCGCCAGTTACCTCTTGGATGAAAGAGACACCAGGCTTGAAACTTGACTCGCTTGTTTTCGTTAGCACAAGTGAACACAGTCTCTCCCATTGTGTCTCTTCAGTCATTTTTGTGCAACCTGGCAGGTTTGTCAGGGACACTTGACGGCTCAAGGGAACGCTCGCGGGGACAGGAAGCGTTGAGCACAAATGGCATTGTTGGTGCTTTTTACTGAACATCTCATTCGGATCATGCTCAGTGGTACTTTGGTTACAGCTAAAACAGGAAGAAGAGAGGGTGTCTCACTTTAGTTAGGATGAATGGAATACAATAATCACATTTCTGAAGAAGTTAGGCAATCGAGTAAACAGCTGTATTCCTTTTGTTCTTAACTTCCTTTTTCTGGGAGATCACTTGAGTGATGCCTGAAAACACTCTCGAAACCAAATCTTTCATAGAGAGGTGCTTCCCTGCAATTTGCTTGTTTTGGATGAAAAAAAAAAAGCTACTGGGTAGAGTCAACTTGTCATCTATTGAATGTCCCACAGTTTCGAGCCTTTTTGACCTCGACACACCTTCATGCTTCTGTAGTCAGAGGTTGGGTAGAAGTTGGGGGTGGGAGGGTTCTTTCCCAGCTGTTTTGGGGATTCAGACTAGACTTCCCCTAATTTCTCTGACCACTTGTCTGTTGACGTCCTTTCACTGCCACAGTGAACTGGGGACTACCTCTCCAGCTGCAGGTGCTTTTTGAAACTCACAGTTTCACTGGGTAAAGTCAAAGTCCTGGCAACCCCCATTGATCTGTTAATGTTGGCAAAACAGAAAGTCATAAAAGCAGAAGCCCACCGTCTGAGCATCAGCAGTTCAAACGCCAAAAATAGTCTTAAAAATAGTTTTCCAATCATACAACTACACTGAAGGGGAACTACTTATATAAACAAAAAAAAACATTCGAAAGGTGTAGCCAGTTTCTCCCGTATACCATTAGTCACACCAGTTTAAAGATGGATTGCTCAAGATTCTTGAGAACAGAAATCAAGGAACGAGAGAGCATCAGTATTATACAGTGGAAGGAACATGAGTAAGGCTGTACAAGAGAAAGAGAAGTAAATCCAGGTTGTTCATCAGTGTGTTACTAGTTTGCATTTAGAGCCAGTGAGGATGGGTGATACCAAAAGCAGCAGTGTCAAATCAGCTCATTATTAGTTCCACATGTCAGGTTCTCTTTGCAGTAGGTTTTGTGGTATATTGAAGCGAAGCTGCTTAGATGTGGGCACAGCGTTTCTTCGCTGTCCTCTCATACATGTGGGAGAGAAGCAATTTCTCTGTCCTTTAAAGTGTGTGGAGCAGTTTTGGTTGACTGCTGTCTGTCTGTCTGTCTGTCTGTCTGTCTGTGAGTGAGTCTGTCTGTGAGTCTGTTTTTTCCAGTGTTTCAGAGGAAACTGGACACTCTGAAGAAGCAAGTTGTTTTTTTCCAAGTGGCTTTATTGAGTCTTTATAAGATTTTTCTAAAGAAGATGAATCATTATATTCATTAGTAGCATAAAAAAGTGGGCTGGTAAAACCGCTGTGTTCTCATTCTATGTGGTTTTTCATTAGTAATCAAGTATTTTCCAAACAACCATCTTTCACTCTGTGTGTTAGAACCAGTAGCTATAGGAGAGGCCTGGGCATAAAGAAACTAATTTTACATTTCTTACATTATCAGTTATTTTAACTCTCAATGGATCATCCCTGTCCTGGCTGTTGACTCTTTGTCTTGTCGTCTTATGCATATTTCATATGTTTCAAATGCAGAACATCGGTCCTAACGTGTTATAGTGTGTTTGGTAAAGATCACAAACAGACCTGTGGTACCTATTCTTCCATAGCAGTACATTTACGGTCACGTCCGTTTGTCTTTTTCAGATAACAGCGACCTCATAGCCTGTATGGTGGTCAGTAAAGATGGCGGCCAGGCCCAGAGGTTCCTCGCTGTCGACGTGTACCAGATGAGCCTGGTCGAGCCGGAAACCAAACGCCTCGGATGGGGTGTAGTCAAGTTCGCCGGCCTTCTGCAAGTAAGAGAAGAGTGGTGTGTTCATGTCTGTGTGGATGCGCCTTTGTGCTAAAGAGTGAATGAAATGTTCATATTTTTATTTTGTTTTATTTTTCAATTATTCTGCTTCCCTCTACATTTCTACCTTATACATACAGCATGCTTTTTTTGCTTTTCCTGTTTTTTTCTTTCTTTTTTAATTTCCTGTTTTCATTTTCCATTTGACCCAGTCTCCACTGTTATTCACCCAACATTTATTTACAGCGTTCTTTTTTCGTCCCATTCCTTTTTCTTTTTTTTCTTTTTTTTTGTTTTTGCTTTTCTTAGTTGCCACCAATTCTCCTCGTTTTCCTTCCTGTTTCTCTTCTTTTCTTCTTTTCCCTTCTTCATTCACCAGGTTGTTGCCTGAGCTTTTCGTATCATTTTTCAATGGAAATTTGCTAAAAAAAAATATCATGGGAGAGCATACAGTAACATACTTCACACGTCACGGTTGTCACTAGTATAGTAAATGTGTTATTACAATGTGTTCCTTGCTTACTTTGAATTCATGGAATGTTTCTCTCCTTTTTCTGCTTCATTAATGTCGTGTTAACTACTGTTCGGGTGTGTGAACTTGTGAATGCAACCAAGGTCATTTAAGTCTCATTTATCTGTCTCTCAACTCAGCTGTCCATCCATTTGATTGTCTCATTCTGTTCTCCTCAAATTATTTTACAAAAATGTTTCACATTTGTATTTTCTTGTTCATTCCTTCATTCCCACTGTGTTTCCTCTCTCTACCTCTGTCCATCTCTCTCTCTTGCTGTTTAATCTCTTTAACATTCTCCCCCACAATTTGCTCTCTCTCCTCCTCCCTGGCCTCCTCCACTCTCTCAACAGGACATGCAGGTGTCTGGCGTTGAGGACGACAGCAGAGCGTTGAACATCATCATCCATAAGCCCAGCTCCAACCCCCACGCCAAGCCCTTGCCCATCCTGCAGGCCAACTTCATCTTCGCCGACCACATCCGCTGCATCATCGCCAAGCAGAGGCTGGCCAAGGGTCGCATCCAGGCCCGACGCATGAAGATGCAGAGGATTGCAGGTGAGTAAACAGAAAGCCTTTAAAGACGTCAGCCCTCGCTTTAATGGTCAAAATGACCATGTTCTATTTTGCACAGGACAACAGTGGCTGACCTTTGTCTCACAGAGGCTGAAAGTGGTGCAGAAGCTACTTTGAAAGTACAGAGTTTTGTTTTTTTTTTACAAGAAATCACATGGGATGTGAAATACAACACTTACAAAACAGAAGTACACAACACAGAAAATATAACAAGAAAAAAGATCAAGTCATCAGTAATGCACAACCTCTACTTAACAGCTTTAGCAAGGTTTCAACATCCTGAACAAAATGAATTATTAGTCACTTAACTAAATTTAGATATGAAACTACTCTCCAACAGATGTGAAAGCTAATCTCTTTATTAGAAGTCAGTCATTTCCCTCAATCAGTCTTTCTTCTCTTGTCTTTTAATTCTAATTTTTAATAGATAACTTTTAAAAAATTATTTCCTCCATTTTTCCTAGTTATCATTTTCACGTTCTGTTCCAGTTCTGTCATCCATGATAATTCCCCTTTTTTCGACCACAACTGAATATGTATCCATTCATATGTCCTTCACTAGACAAAGTGGCTGCTCCTTCTTTGTGTGCATTCACACAAAAAAATCAAGAAACCTTTTGTGCTGTGAACACTGATGAATTTACACATCAGTCACTTGTACTTCCCCTCCCACTCGTCTCATTCTTTAGAACTGCACAGTAAGTAATGACATGATAGTAAAGAGTTCAACAATTTCAGAATAATGTTCCTCATTGTAAAATTGCAAAAAAAATGTGGGATTTCACCATCTACAGTCCATAATATCATTAAAAGATTCAGAGAAACTGAGAGATTTCTCATCTCTCTACAAAAGAGACAAGGCCAAAAAACCAATAGTGCATGGCCGTGATTTTCAGGCCCTCAGTCAGCACTGCATTAAAAACAGACATGACTCATGATGGCAGAAATCACGGCTCAAAATCACTTCTAGTTTCTGTGAATATAGTTTGTTGCTGCCTCCACAAATGCAGGTTAAAACTGTACCATGCAAAGAGGAAACCATATATAAACATGATCCAGAAACCCTGGCTTCTTCTCTGTCCTGTGGTCTGACTAATCAATATTTGACATTCTTTTTGGAGAGGGACCGCCTGGCTTGTTATCAGCACACAGTTCCAAGCATCCATGATGGTATGAGGAGGCATAAGTGCCCAATGGCATGGGTAGCTTACAGTCTTGGAAGGCACCATTATTGCTGAACAATATATACAGGTTTTGGGGCAACATATGCTGCCAAGTAGACATCATCTTTTTCAGGGAAGACCTTACTTATTTCAGCAAGACAATGCCAAACCACATTCTGTGCTTATAACAACAACATGGCTTCATAGTAGAAGAGTCTGGGTGCTAAACTGGTCTGTCTGGAGTCCCAACTTGTCACCCATTGAAAACCTTTGGCCCATCATGAAATGAAAAATACAGCAAAGGAGAACCCGAACGGTTGTGCAGCTGAAATCCTATATCAGACAAGAATGGTACAACATTTCACTTTCAAAACTACAAGAAACTGGTCTCCTCGGTTCCCAAACGTTGCCAGAATGTTGTTTAAAGAAGAGGTGATGTAACACAATGGTGAACTTGCCCCGATCCCAACTTTTTTGAAACGTGTTGCTGGCATCAAATTTAAAATGAGCACATGTTATGCATATGAGAAAATGAGCATACGAGCACATTTTACACAGCTCCCATGTTTTTTGGAATTGGGGTTATACAAACACATTTCTTCGTCACATTGAATCCAATCAAAATGAAAACAACCCCATTTTTTCCTTAGTTAGACATGCTTTCTTAAAGATTGAATTTAGCCCTTTTCTGTCAAAAAGACAGACAGACCATCTCTTTAATTTCACACGAAGTCCCGAAGCTTGATGCTATAATGGTGCTGTGGTGATATCCCTCTTACGCTCTCCTCTTCCTCTATTTGCAGCTCTGCTGGATCTGCCTGTGCAGCCCAGCGCGACGGAGGTGTTGGGTTTTGGCCAGACAGCCAACGCTTCACCCAGCGCCCTGCCTTTCCGATTCTACGAGCAGTCGAGACGGGCGCCCAACGACCCCACAGCAAATAGATCAGTCTTTGCCTCCGTCGATAAAGTGCCAGGTGACCAGGGTCCTCTGCCTACACATACGGCTTTAGCCTGTACGATACTTCAGAGATCAGATCCAAAAACTCATATGTTTATGCTTCTTTCCCTGCTTCAAATCTAGATGCTAAAAGGATTATACGGATATCATAAAACAATGACAGACACTCTGGTTGACACACGCTGGAAGCTCTATGAGAAATATAATAATCAGCAATAGAACATCATATCATTTTATGAAGACCTTTTTTTTGAGTATTAGAGAAAATTTTCTCAGAAACCAAATTGTGATAATGGGTTTGTGATTTGATCTTTAATGTAGAAGTGTAACAGTGAGTTCATTTTTGTCTATTGCCTCATCTGTTGCTGTTAAATCCTTGATCACAGGTTTATATTACCTGCTGAAGTTCCTAATAGGACATTGTTTGTCTCAAGGGATCCTGCTTCTATGGAAATGACTTTCAAATGTGAAGGTCCTGAAATCCTCACTGTGAGAATGATAGCAAGCTTCTATCTGAGTCAACATTGATTAAAATGTATTTATAGCCACTTTAAAGGTCAACAAAAGTCATCGCTTTTACACATATAGGGCTGTCTTTCCTGATTAGTATTCATGTGCAAAAAAAACACACCCGTCACATACAGGAAGTCTCTCAGGTCCATGACACACAGTAATTCAGATTCAGTGAAACAATTGAAGGGCAACATTCATCATCTGAAGTACAGGGCTAGATGTGGGTCAGGTGAAATAACCTCCCAGCCATGGTAACACATGCGTGTGTGTGTCTGTGCATGTGTGTCTATGTCCATGTGCGCCATCTCTAGGTTTTGCAGTGGCTCACTGTGCGTCGCAGCACAGTCCGTCGCCCCTCTCCTCCCCCTCACCTCCCTCCAGCGGGAGCGGGAGCACAGGAAGATGTGACTCTGTTACCGCGAGCACTATATCAGCTCAGAGCCCCACAGGTAGCCACACACAGCACATTCGCTACATGCACAAACACACACATAAAGAACATTATAATACGCAGATTTTAACAGAAAACAGAATAAGCATATAATGCAGCCGGACTCTTTATGAAACTGAGGTGTGGTTAACACAGTATATCTGCACTATACAGCGCACACATACCTCCTTTGCACACACAGTATTACTCTGCAGTGGTGTAATTTGAGCTGCTGGTATATAAGAGCACAGGCACCCAAAGGGCATACAAGGCATCCCTGTGGTTCCTCAATCACAGGATCTTAGAGAGTAGGCGTCTATGTGCCGTGTTTCGTTGGGAATGTAAATAATCAGCTGCCTGTTGGAAAACCTGTCCAACCGTTTTCAGACTAGTGCATCATACTTCAGTACATAGCTGCTATAGGTGACTCAGGGCATAGGTACACAGCTTTGTTTAAAGTACACCTTGAATGGAATGAGAATTTGGGAACACTGAGTATCTGATAAGATCTAAAAAATGAAAAGGGCTTCCTTTCAGACATTTAATCATTTTTTTTTTTTACATAATGACACAGATATATTAACTTTTGCATATAAACTGTCCTAATTTGGTTAGACAAACTTAGAGTGTTTTATCTGTTCATGCTCTGTTCTTTGGTACTGAGTGTCTGTGTCTAGACCATGAGTGGCTTCATAACAGCACATTACAAAAACAGCTTTATTTTTGACACAAAACATTTTCACTTTGAGGAGACGTTTTTGTCATCAAAGCAGCATTTCCAGATCTTGTCTATCGTACAAGTAAACTGGTCTGGATTACGTTATTCAATTTCGTCAGTTTCCATATCGTCAACCTCAAAATGTGTTGACCTCCGGACTTACGGGCCTCAGCAGACTGTGACCTCTCATGCAGTGGTTTGGTCTAAATTTGTAGATCTCACTTTGGTTATTGTAAACCAGTTTTGTTGTGTTTTTCATACTGCACCATTATACTGTTACAATGTAAGTATGCTCACATCGTAGTTATAGTTATTGTAGTACATAGTTTCTTTTGTAGTTCTGCCCATACAAATTATGTACTTACTGTTGAACCACTTGCTGCTGCTGCTGCTTATATCACCTTCTTGTGCTGTGTGTTCACCCCTTACCTCTTTTTTTCCCCTGCTTCTCTGCACTAATGATATCCTTGACACCAACCTTATGAGAAGGGATTTGCTTATTCTTTACACAACAAACAATGAAAACAAAAGCAGGTGCTTCTCAGTCGTCAGTCTGCCTGTGTCTGTCCAAATGCGTTTTACCTGCATAGATCTCTGTGCACTAACTGCATACAGTTCTCCTGTGTGTGTCTATGTTATGTGCAAATCCCCAGAGTTGTAGGATCCACACTGGTTATAGGTTTTATTGTGAAATTTTGTGAGTTAGGTTTTAGGCAAAGGATTTTTTATATAAAGGACATATTATATAAATATAATAAAGCTGCACTTTTTGTCCTTTTAGAACATCTCCGTGCAGAAAATCAACATTAACAAAGCTCGACAAACATTTTTTGAAGGCTTTATTAAATATCATCTAACACCAGAATCCTTAATAATCTGTTGTCTTTTGATCTCACCTGCCTCACTCTCTCCTCTCCTCTAGATGACGGTGCATTCTTGGAGCACACCCCGCCCTCCTCCTCAGGTGGAGAAGGGGAAGGAGGAGGTGGAGAAGTAACGTTGGTTTCCTCTACTCCCTTGGCCCCAGTCGCTTCTCCGGCCCTGGCCCCGAGCCTCACCCCAGCGTCCCAGCCCACCATCTCCCTCCTCACCGACAACAACGCCGACACCCTCAGCGTGGAGTCGCTGACCTTGCTGCCCCCCGCCGACTCACCGCACCTGCACCCCTGCGCCAGCCACATTCCCGTGGCGCACTCCCTCCAGAGACCGGGCGCCTCCATTGCGGAGGAGGAGGAGGAGGAAGATGGGGAAGAAGAGAAAGAGGGCGATAGGAAAGAAGAGGAGGAGCTGCAAGAGGAAGAGGGGTCACCGATGGACGAGACGGAGACAGATGCAACGGTAAAGGAGGAGACCACAACGACGGAGCTGGTCACGCCCACTGATGAGGCACCAGAGGAGACGGAGGGAGGAGATGAGCCAGAATGCGTGGACACACCTCTTGAGGTGAACAGAGACCAAGAGCAAGAAAGAGACGAGTCGATGGCCGCAGAGTGCGCAGAGAAAACAGGAGATGCAGAGATACGCAGTGAAACACCAGACTCACCTGAATTGGATTAATCAACACACACGCACACACACACACATACATTCATGTTCATGCACTTAAACTCACCTCTCACACACACAAACAGAGAACAGTGAGGTGTGATAGTTTAACTATCCAGCTTGGCTGCAGTGTATTTTCATGTTGCGACCTGCAGGTAGTGTGTGACGTGAATAGTTTAAGAGGCTTTTGGAGGCATCTCAGCATTTGTGTTTGCACATGAAGAAAGACTCTGTTTATTCACAGAGAGAGAGAGAGAGAGAGAGAGAGACAGAGCAGAGGACGAGACCGACACCGGTCCCAACTCAAGGAAGGCTTTAAAGCACATCTGGGTTTCTGTGCACTTGAGTGTGTCCGGTCGTGTTTTTAGCAAGCGTGTGTAAAGGCGCGCAAACCAGCAACGTTTTTTACTCATTCTGATCGATTGTTTGTCAGCTCGCACACACACACACATAGGTCACATCCTGCTGCCGCGAGCTGTTTATCCACTTGTGAGGTTTTAAAGGACCTGCTCTGAAAACAGTGATGTTTTGTGGCAGTGGTCACGTCTATGCTAACAGACACACACACACAAACTTGAGTCAGCTGCACTTGCCTTTTAACCACTTGCATGTCAGACCTGTTAGCAGTTACTGCCATTGGGTAGGTGTGTGTGTGTGTATGGTTGGGCTTGGATGATTCAGCCACCCTGGTTCTGTATGTGTGTGTTTTTGTTTAGTCCTCATTGTTCCACGTGTAAAGAGATGATCCATTCTTTCATTTCCCCTTTACCAATTAGTCTACAATAGAAAATGTATTAAATAATCTGCAGCATCTGGAGCGAGAGGGAGCAGCTCTCATGCTGTAAACATTCATTTGTAGCTCACACCTAATCTTTTAATGATTAAACATTTGGATGAATTCATCTTGGCTGACGAAACATGAGGTGTGTAAAAGCAGCTTTTTGATTGTCAGCACAACCAACCACACTGTTTACTCACAGAGTTGATTCACCAATCAGCAACCAGGATCTGAATGGAGCAAAGGCTACTGAATAAGTGGGTGAGTACTTAAACATAATGGATAGCAATTCACTGAGTTATTAGTAAATTATTTATTGAGTATCTCGGTCCATGAAAGCGTTCATTCATTCTCTCCACTTCAGCCTGTGGCCGCACAGGTGTACTGCTGTTTTACTGACTGAAAAGCTAAGTGTTCTTTGATATATTTAGAAAACTAGATCAAAAGTTTGCTCGATTAATTGAAACTCTTAACAGCCTCACAGAGTGATGCAGTGTGATCGATACGAGTGATGTTAGACAACTGGATTAACACCTGTGTCTTCAGGTCCGCACAACAGCAACAACACTGGGTTGAATGTATCTGCTGCTTGTCCCTCAGGCGCTGACCTGAGCTCAGCTTTTATTCTCCGTGTATCTGGGAATGGCTTTAAATTGATAAATGCTTTCAACGCTGCAATGGCTATTGGGAGAATCCTCTCTTTAATTTTATAAACCATCTGTCAGGATGCTAAGGCCATTTTTCCACCCATCTACTGGTGAACCACAAAATACCTGTTCTCCAGGAAAAGTATAACATGATTGACAAAAAAAAAACAACACAAAACATGGCGTAGCATAGCTGTGTAAAACCTGGAAAAATTGCAAACCATAACCCCAAGAAAGTCTGGGAAAAGCAACATTTTGTTTTCATTAGCCGCTGCTCTGAGGTCAGTGTTTAGGGGCAAACCTTTCCTCCCTCCTCCTTTAATCAGCTGAATAAAGCTTTACTACTGCAATAACCTTAAGAGCTCAGAGATGAATGTAACAGACAACTTATCTCTCCAAGCAGTGCTGTTATTTGATCAATTTGAATCCGTGTATTTTATCCTTAATTCATGACTTGATTTGTAACTAACAAAGCACAGTCCTGGATTCATCAGAGCGTATTTCCTCCTTGTCCTTTTTAATCCTTTTATTCACCTTCACTCCATCTTTTCTCCTCCACCTTTGCTTTCCAGCTCACACCCTTCTTTTCTGTGCCATTGCTATACAGCTATGGTCTTAATGCTCCATCATTCTTTGTTTTTTAATTCTGTACAGTTATCGACAAGTTTATAAAGGCGAAATCCAGAGCAATACCCTTTTTTCGAGTCCCTCTCTTAGTATTTCCATCTTGCTACTGTAAAATAGGGCTGCAACTAACAATTATTTTCATTATCAGTTAATCTGCCCTTTATTTTTATGATCAATCAATTAATCGTTTCTTGTGAAAAATGCTCATCACAATTTCCCAGAGCTCAAAGTGACATCTTTTGTCCAACCAACGGTCCAAAACCTTCATTCACTCTCCAAATGACAAGCCGCAAATCCTCACGTTGAAGAAGCTGGAACCAGCAAATGTTTGCATGAAAAATGACGGAAACGATTAATCGATTATCGAAATATTTGGCAATTAATTTTCTTTCAACCGACTGATCAACTAATCGTTGCAGCCCTAACTGTAAATAGCAGAAGAATGTTAGTGATGATGATGATCGCTGACGCGCTGAAGAGGCTTGGCACGATTAGTAGAGCGGCCACCAATGGTCTGAAAGGAACGTGCCGTCATGGGGTGAAGACAACAACATGCCATGACAAGCTTCCATTACTTCGTCTCTGATTGTAGTGTGTGTGTATGTAATATGTTTGTATGCTCTGTAAATGCTTTCGGCTTTTAAACCTGTAATTATTGTTAATGAACTGAAACAGAGGAATAAATAAAGAACCGCAATAAATTATTCTACTTAACAACATTGAGACAGCTGCGTGAGTCTTGTAGCCGACATAAGAGGGTTTGTTTTCTGGGAGGTGCTTTTCTCATTCTCTTACTCTGCTCGTGATTTTTTTTTTCCCCCCTCCTTCCTTCCTTGCAGAACAACACTCTGATAGTAACAGTGGAGGAGGTTCTCCGTTGCTTGAGCAAGAAAACCACAGGAAATATTAGAAAAGAACTGCCAGCCCCAGGAAAATACACACACACACACTTGTATACTACACAACTGAGTGTGTGAAGGCTTCCACTTACTGTGTTTCATGGCCAAAGTAGATGAGCACAGTTCAACACGTTAGTATGCAGAAGAGTTCAAAGACAATGGGTTTCAAACACTCATTTCTACAAAGGACTAGTCATAATATTTTCAAATGGCATTTTTGAACATTTAAAGTCTTAATTTTGAGAAAAAAAAGTTGTAATTTAATGAGAATAAAATCAATGTTTCAAGTAATATTACAAGAATAAAGTTGTAATTTAACAAAAGCCATTTAAAAAAAAGTCAGAATTCTGTGACAAACATATTTGAATACTGATGTAGTGAACGGATGAGAACGGCGTCTTATGTGTCAAATGAGTGTTGCGGAAGACTTCGAGTTACAGGTTTCACCGAGAAGCACCTGATCTTATTTACAGAGAAAATGAAAGTAGTTCCATGAAGTATGAGTCAACAACCAGATGTGCTTTGAGGCAGAGTTCAATGGTGGCCTCAGAAAGTGATTGAAACCTGGTGGGATTTATGTAAATGATGTGAAAGGCAGTCAGAATCTCCCTGGTTTACGGGTCTCCTGTACGTTATCGCTCTGTGCTCGTTCAGACCGGTGGAGGATTCAGGCTGTCTGAACATGGGTCGCTAGGATTGACCCTAATACTCTGTCAGACATTTCTGTATAATCAGCCTCTCAAATTTCTGTCGTCCATAACATTTTGAGAATCTTAAACATGGGTCATAAAAGCCGTAAAATCCTGATCGAGCATTTCTGTGTGTGTTCGACAACCAGGTGTGAACTATGTGTTTAAAAAGCATGACTTGAATAGACATTTGTGTGCGTGAGACGGTCGGAGGGCGAAGATCATGACGTCGCCTTCACACGTTGTGTTTCTGCTGCGGCTCCCGCAGGAGCTCTCACCAGTCACCTTGTGGTTTGTACGTGTTGCTTTTATCTCGGTTCCTCTCTTCAGGGAAGTCTGGTTGTGTGTGCGTAAACATGTGAATGGGTTCCTGGTACTGTGATCATGCTAACATGTTATTGTTGTGTGTGTGTGTGTGTTTTCTCTGTATTAAACCACAGTCAAAGCAAGTTTTACTGTAGAGATCTTATTTGACGGTTTGTCTGTGCAGTTGTGCTGTGAGTGTTACCATCACTGGTATCACATATGTCAGTCTGAAATATAAGCCCTGGCCTGGTTAGAGATGCTTTCCACATTTAGGGGCGCTGTGAACTTAACATGACTATGAACAGTTTTGCACCAGAAGGCACTATTATTGAATTCTTTCCTTCCACATAAACCTTTTGTGAGGCTGATTTTTGTGTATATTTTGTGACTTGCATTGTTTATATCCATGTTCATGTCTGCTAGATGGTTTTTGGGGAAGTGAGTGATCTCCAACTAACAAGAATTGTTTGGGAAGGGAACTTGGTGGAGAAGAATGAAACTGGTGTTTCTAATTAACGTCGCTCTTCTGGGAACTCTTCCACAGCGCTTCTGAATGAGAGTTGATTTTCAAGGAATTGGTGCTTGGTCACAGGAACTCCTTGTCCAAGAACACACCATCAACCAGTGAGGCTGCCAGATAGGCGGACAGTCTATGTAAGAGCTTTACCGCAGGAGAGTGAGAAGGAAGGATCGAATTCAAGATTATCTTCCTGTTATTCTCATCCCCTTGTTTGCCTTTCTGTGGCTGTCCCTCAATTTCAATAAATTTTCTGTGGAAGGACGAGTTAGCATTTAAAGGACAGAAAACTCCCAGCGGAGGGTTCCACAGAAATCAGCTGATAAGCGCACGATCGCAGAACACCTCACTTCACTTTTCACTTGTCTAAATAGTCGGGAATGTCCTGAAAACAGAGGAGTTCTGCATGAAACCGCTACCTATGTATGATTCACTCATCACCCTCCCCCAGCTCCACCAGAAAAAACACACACACACACACACACACACATTATGCTTAAATCTCTGACCTCTTTTTCTAGGTAAAGCTTTAAAAGGTGAGGATTTCTAATATCTGCACTATTAGAATTAAGAATCATGGTGTTAACATCTCTGACTCATGTTCCACTGTGGTGTGTGTGTGTGTGTGTGTGTGTGTGTGTGTGTGTGTGTGTGTGTGTTTTCCACCCCTGCTCAACCTCTTCCTCAAGCTGAGATAATTATATCCTCCAACTACTCAAGCTTTACTTGAATCAAGTTGTGAGTATTATATTCAGTATGACTCAACATTGTGTGTTTATTTGTGTGTGTGGCTACATTTGTCTAGACCCAAGAGAATAAAATAGAAAAAAATCCCCATGAAAGATCACAAAGCCTGATGGTTAGCGTTGGAGTTCTGGTTAGATATGAGGAAGGGGTTGGAGGTTAGCTAAGGTTAAAACCTCAAGTGAGACATGACACCATCTGAGAAACTGACACATACTCTCACAAATGTCATGAAACTGCGAAATCAGACAAAAATATTCTGCTTTCTAAAGATAACGCCGATAATGATAAAACCAACGCAAATATGAGTATTTCAAAATTGTTGGACTCTTTAATTAAAAAAGAAAAAAAACTTCCTTCTGTCTTCCTTTGACAAGTATTGTCAGAGTGTTCAGCAACAATGACAACATAGTGAAATATGTTCTAGCTGTCCACACCGTGTGAAGAAACCAGAGAGGGGAGGGAAACCTGGCAGGAAAAAAAAATGCTGAAAGGCCTTTTCATTGTGTAAGTGGACTTCCACAAGCTTCATACTCCACATTTCAGACGCATTAAACCTTGAATGTCACCTTGATTTATAGTAGTAGCTGAACTCTTCAGCTGTGGCACGGATGTAGTTTCATCAGTCTCTGATGAAACTCTACAACAGTTTGGATGAATGCAACAGCTCTGTGTAAGAATGTGTAAAAAGTGTGTGAGGTTCCTGTTAAATCACCCTCCTCTGTGTGTCGCATGTTGCTGCCGCCCCTTTAAACCACTAATCTACAGAGAAGCTGCTTTAGCCCAATGTAACAACAAAGAAAATATAGTGTGTTTGAATTATGTTTGTCAGACACACACTCCCGTGAGTCATGAGCTCAGACCAGGTATACTCACCTGGTTCGGCGTTGCCACGCCCATTACAGAAAGGAGATAATTGAGAGTGTGTGCTGAACAAAGGCAGTGCTGTTTAAAAAAAGAAAGCTTTAATCTCTTCTTCTTGCACCGCCTCACATTTACGCACCGGCTTTTGTGTAAAGTCCTTGGACCTCCCCCGTGTGATTTTTCTCCACAGAGTCTTCAGTCTTTTTTATAAATGTGTTGCACACACGCACACACACACACAGAGTTGATCATAACTCTAAAAATGAAACGCAGACTGTAACTCTAACCCTGACCTTGATCTAACATGTCTCTGTACAAACCACTAACCCAAAAAATTTCCCACTTCCTCCTGAGGAAATTTTAATCTGCTCTGGGCCCTCATTAGGTTAAAAGTGCGACACACACACACACACACACACACATACACACACACACACAATCACACGCTTCATTATGTGTCACCTCTGCCCCTGTTTCTGGTAAGTGTGTGTGTGTTTCTAAGCATAATAGTCCATTTACTACCAAAGTAACCCCACCCACCTGTCACTTTACCCTACACGGATGAATCACTGTGGTGATGATACTGTATGCTCGTGGTTCCTGTCTGTCTGTCTGTCAATTGTCTGACGAAGTGTTTGATTGTGAGGGTGTGTGTCGGTCCCTCCTTCTCTCTCCACCCCCACAAACTCCTACCACTCCTGTGCATGGCATGATTTGTGGGGAAACAAGACATGCAGTCAGAAAATAACTAAAACCCAGCGAGGTCAGTTTAAATACTTTTTTATTTCAAATATAATAGTAAAAAATAAAAATATATAAACGACTCAGTAAAAGAAAACTTATTATCTGCCTGGCAGAGATGGCTGAACAAGAGGCGGGATGCCTCTAACATACAGTACAACTGAACACCAGACCTCACGGCTCCAATACCTGATGTCAACATTTCATGTGGGTTACACACTCGAGCCAGGACAAAAGCTGTCAAGTGCTATTTGAGCCGTCGGTGCTGGCAGACATTCATGTGTCATGTAAACATTCAACATTAGAGTATTAAAATCTGCTACGAAAATAACTGCTCCCAACAGTTGCGTTGGTTTCAACCGTACCCTCCAACATGGATCCACATTTCTGAATGTCCTTCTACGACCCACTTTTGAACCTTTCTGGGCCTCGAAAAGAGAGCCCGCAGTTTCTAACAGAACAGTCACAGTTGACCCCAGCAGTTCTATCATCTTTGTAAAAGCTCCACCGTGTCTGTAGTTTTCTCTTAATGCAGCGTTTTCCGACTTTTCAGGCTTCCTCAGCACCGAACGGCGCTCCGTCCACGTGCAGGCCGAGTCTCTGGAGGTAATGTATGTTGAAATGTCATGCATGGACCTGGTCCGCCCGGACACCGCCTGCTCTCGACTGTGGCCGTAATGTCTCCTGTGAAACATTTTGAAGCTCGGCTCAAACCAGGGAGCTGCTTCTATCTGTGACCCCAGTGGTGCGGTCTTAACATCCAACAGGTGACGGGCAGATGTGGCCAAACACTCCTTTTTACCACCACTTGGTAAAAGCTGCCATCTTGAAATCAAAAATAATATTATCAGAACTTTATAAGGTAAGTTTGTCACAGTTTGTAAGGAAATTCCAGCAGGAAGTTTTGGGCAACATGGGTGAGAGGCAGCTCTGACACCCGGCTTCCTCCGCCACACAGCTCCATGATGCGCTTCCTGCACAGCTCCTGCAGCGTCGGACGCCATTTCCTGTAGGGGAAGCTCAGGCTCTTCTTGGGAGAACTGATGTAATACTCCAAGAGGGCAAAGAGACTCGGGAAGGAGCGCTCGTTGCCCGCCAGTGAGAACTTCTGCCGACTGTAGGTGATGCGCACGCTGACCGGTCCGCTCTTGGCGTGGTAGGACAGCGTGAAGAAGACGTCCTTCTGCCGGCTGTCTCGGATGAGGAAGCTTCCCAGCGGGGCGTCCCTCAGCATCCGATGGGCGTCCTCCACTCCCAGAGGGCCCCAGTAGAAGCTGCTGCGCTCGAGCTTGGACGCTGTGTCCGTAATGACGTTGCAGTCCTCCTGGGAGGAGAAGGTGGGGAAGTGGGTCAGGTACACGGAGGGAACGGACCTCGGGCTCTGATCCGGAGCGGCGTCCCGGTGCTGAAGCTGCTCCCACTCTGTGCGGTGAGGGCTGAGAGCGAGCTCGCGCCCGGCCAGCGATGAGGACAGCGAGGACGATGAGGACAGGGAAGACGACGAGGAGAGGGAAGATGATGAGGACAAGGATGAGGATGAGGAGAGGGAAGATGCTGAGGACAAGGACGAGGATGAGGACAAGGATGAGGATGAAGAGAGGGAAGATGCTGAGGACAAGGACGAGGATGAGGACAAGGATGAGGATGAAGAGAGGGAAGATGCTGAGGACAAGGACGAGGATGAGGACAAGGATGAGGACGATGATGAGGATGATGACGACGACAAGCTTGACAAGTGGGTCTTGTCATGGCCTTCCACTGTGCTGTCGGCTACCATCCTACAGGGGAGAGCGGCCCCAGACCCTCTCCCATCTCTAACCACCACACTGTCATCCTGAGAGAGACAAGGAAGAAAAGAGTTATTATCTGAACGTTCATCTATTACTATGAAAGCAAATGACATTTTATCAGCAGCCTCGCGAAACTCAGGTCAGTTAAGTTCACAGTTAACAGCTTTCTGACCAACGATAAAGGCAGCGTGACAGTGAAAGCAAACAACCTTCTGAATCAGGTTTAAAGCAATGACCATGAAAGGCCCTAAAAGAAGAAAGACTTCTGTGTGTGTGTGTGTGTGTGTGTGTGTGTGTGTGTGTGTATGTGTGTGTTTGCCTGCAATTCAGTGACTTTCTCTAAGTGTAGGTCAGAAATTCATTCTAGTTTCCATTGATGGGTACTGTGTTTGATATGAGTGGAATCTGCGGTTTGGCTCGAATACAGGCAGCCACAGACAGATTACTGTACAGTGTCTGCACACAACTACACACACACCCACACACACACACCCAGACACACACACACACAGAGTTTAGTTTGCTCTTAGTGTACTTTTTTCTTTCTCTTTTTTCTTTCGGCCTTAATGGCTGAAATTATCAGGTTGAAACCAAACTTTTTCAAGCCGATGACAAATAAAAAATAGGAACAAAACACAGTGAAAAAGTGTTTTACATTCAGTTTTTCAGGACATAAATTGTCATTACTTTTATTATAGTTAAGCGTTAATACTTCCACTCTAGTTAAATTGTTGATACTTTTTATTTTAGTTAAATTGTTTTTTAGTTGAATTACTGACACTTTTTTATACTTCTTGTAAATTGACCCGTTATTACTTTACCTATCTTTGCAGCTGTAACATTGCAAATTTCCCATCGTGGGACAAATAAAGGAATATCTTATTTTAAAAGACCAGACACTGTTGCCTGATCTGAACCTGTTGAACTGAATGAAGTAATGTGTAGTGACTCATCAGCTGATAACAATTTCCACAAGTAGTTACCACTTATCAACAGTTCTATCCTGTGTTCAAGCGTCAGCTATCTAAACTGAGTTAATCAAAAGCTGCTTTCAATTCCTGGAAAAGGTCATGATAACCAGACCATTTACAATCACATGTTAAAGGCATGAAGATTAAAAATTATAAATTATACCTCTAATTTTTTTTTTTCAGGTTTGGCTGATGTCAACAGGTGGAACCAAACGTTACATCAATAAATCAATATATCATAAATAAATCAAACAGGAGTTGGAGTCAAACCTCTTTATATCCATTAAAGCTGTTTGATCCAAACAAGCTCATGCACTTACACACACACACAAATTTATCACATTTAAAGCTGCCACGACTGTTGCAAAAACACCCCAGCTTGAAGATGCATGACTCCGGCTTGTGTCTCACCGTTTTGTCCAAACAGCTGCGTAAAGATCCGCGTGGAGCTCAGCGGTAAATATCCTGCGGGTTAATCCGGGCCGCGGCTGCAGGCGCGCGGGCAGCTCGCGTCTGACAGCTCGGAGGCAACTCTGAGTCCCAGACCTCCAGGCGAGTCAGATTATCCCCGTGGTGTGTTTAAGTGTGAGAGAGAGACAGTGTGTGAAGGGTAGATAAACACCGCGGCGTCTTTATAAGCGGCGCTCCGCCTTCTTGTAATAGGCCGGATGGTTTTCCTCTAAAACAGAACCGAAAGTGAAACCAAAGTGAGCTCACCAGCAAAACCCCTGTTTGCCTCTTTTTGTCTGAACCGACCTGCGTTTATGGAAGGAAAACCACGTGATGCCGGGACGTTTTCAAAAAAAAAAAAAAAACAGGTGACAGATTCAAGTAATGGCACCTTTTCATTGAATTTAATGAGAACTACTTTCTCTCTCTTTCTTTCTCCGCGCATGTTTATTTAAAAAAAAAAAAACTTTTATCACACATGTGGTTTTAATCCTCACATTCATTATTGATGCATGTGAGTTAACGCAGTTTGCTTAAATAATAAATAACTGTCTTTCAGCCCTGTTTAGATATTTGTCTCGGTTGCATGCAGATAAAAATCAAGCTCAGCACACTTTTTTTTTTTTAACCTTTGCAGCTGAATCCCAGTTTAGATTTGGAATTTGGATCCTTCTTCTCCTTTACAGTAATTATTCAAAAGCAGTAGTGACAAATCAGTGTCTCTGCTGCACTTCTTCTTCTGCATTTGCTGTCGATGCAGGCTCTCAAAATGTTTCCTCCACTTTCGGGGTGATTCATCTCTGAAAAGCTCCTGTCACGACGTCCATGCAGTCATTAGGCCATTTTGACTTTCAAAACCTTTACCCTTGTGAGTTCGTTTTTTAAAATATACTCTACTATATTAATAGAATGCAGATGACATACATGTCCTGTTTATGGCGGCTTATTCATGTCATTTCTCAGTAAGAGTCAACCGTTTCACGTGAAGTCAGACTCCTGCCTAATTTGATGATTTCTAATTATGTCACCTAGAACCAGTTGAGATAGACTTGGCTCGACACCCGTTGCGGCTGCAGCGTTTGGATGTTGTCTGCACACATACCCTGTGTCTGCATGCAGGGAAAGGCTGCACCGTGGTTTGGCAGACGGTCCTAGTTTACACAATCACAGTTTGGTGCCAGCTGATTTATGTATTTGGCAAGTGGCTGCACAACAGGTAGACTGCATGACATTACAAGTTTATTCTAAATATATCTGCACAAGAAAACTTGCTTGTTGATGTATCGTAGCAGCCAGGTCTACACCCATGGGAAATTTTTTTTTGAACCCAAATGTGGCTTGTGGTGCAGAGATTTCCCTGCTTTAAAACTTTACTTTATGGTATCTTTTTTTAAACTGCATCATCAATCTTGTCAAGTACAACTTTATCAGATAAAGGGAAATGAAAGTTATGAAGAATCTGCTGCTGGCAAATGTGGGCATCACGAGGGAAGTGTGTGCAAACATGGTTTTGTAAGTGTCAGATGAGGCGAACCCCAGGTGGTCATGGTGTAAGGTTACAAAGGAGCAAGTAGCACAAACAGAAAGTTAAGGAAGGACTCGGATAAGCTGGCATTATTGTCCGTCTGTGTCTTGGTTAGTTTCATTTTTATCAGGAACTTGTCTGACTCAACCCCTACTCAGATGAGTCTGCTGGTTACATTCTGAATACCTGATGGTGCTAGTCATGTCCACTCTGGAGTGTTGAGATAAAACTCCTCGTGGAGATCCAGAGGTAAACAGGCCTGCAATCCATTTTCATGAGTTGGTTGCTTTAGTTGCAAAACAAAATCATGAAGTGTATCCGTAAGGAATAAAACATGCACAATCCAGACTGTCGGTAACATAAAGGGGAACTCAAATCAAAGTGTTTACAGGTCTCGCTGTACGTTTGCATATGTGGAAAAGGTTGTATGAAAGCTTTTGTGGCTGCAGAGGGAGTGAAGATTTGGCTTTGGGGCTGAAGACGGCAAGTTAGAAAATAAAATCAATCCGAAGGTGCGGACCTCATCTCGACTCGAGGCTCATGGCTCGAGGCTACGTCGGCTGCTAGTTGCTGATCTGAACCTTCAACCCAACTGTTGGCGATGGAGATGCATTGTGGGTAGTGAAGGCTCCAGTTTTTAACAAGGAAAACTGTGTGGAATTAAATCGTGCTGCATCGAGGTTGATGGGTGCAATGTGAACTTCCAAAATGATCGCATTAAAAAAAATAATAATTATAAGTTACGTGTAGGACGTGGTCTCATATCTCAATGTGGAAGTGTGTGTTTGTTTCTTTTTTTTAAACCATAATCAGAGGCTGACATTTTATTGAGGAATCCTGTGAGTCATCTGGATCCTGTGAGATTCCCGTGCGATGGGAGTCAGACAGGAAAAAGGTCAAATGACCTAAATGATGTGTTGTTTTTCATGTTAGTCATTTTGTAGGTCTTATCTTAAGGTTTAAGCTGTTACATTATACATTAGGCTGGTGCTTTCATTTTGAAAGTGATACCCGGAAAAAGGTAAACACAGTGAAACAGCAGAGGGCTGTTGAGTTCAGGAGTAACTTCATGACATCGGGTGCGTCTCTAGAAGTGAAGTTATTGTTAACAGCAGCTTTACATTCATACAGGTCGGTCTACAGCCGAGCAGCTTTAGGAGCAGATCTTCATTCATTAGCACAGAGGAACGGCTCAGTTTCACAGATGGAGCCATGTGGAGGCTGGAACTGAATTATCCTCATTGGTTTCACATATTCAGATTATTTAGAGTTAGACTATTTTACGTGTCCTTACATCTCAATCATATTATAAATAAAATAAGAGTCCCATAAGACAAACAGACACAAGAACACTGAACTAATGAATTTACTGTGTCTGCAGTCAACAAGCCTCCCTGACTGTTTCTTTACCTTTAAACTCATATCCTGACATAATCAACATGTATTCTTCTGGTGAAAATCACAGAGCACGAATCATCACTCAGAAACTGTCTGCGCTGCCGAACAGGCCTCTTTTACAAGAACACGCACAGACTCCGATTAAGGTAACACAGACTCAACAAACCAACATCTTAACCACCGTCATAGTCCTGATTAACTCCGACTGAGACAACCAGAGTTTGTCAACCCCGACTTGCCTTGGTAACCCCGAGTTGAATCGGAGTAGGTTAAACTCGCGTTGTAGTGCAGCCCTCAGGTGTGCCTTGTGAAATGAAGGACAGCGTTTTGTACTTTTTGTTTGTTTAGTGCCTGGTTGATAAGGTGAGGGACAAGGTCAGTTAATAAATTATTTCTTGTTGTCATTGGAGGGTGAGTGACTATAATGCCCTTTTGTAGTGTTGCTTAGCTGGAGGGTGTGTGTATGTGTATGTGTGGGTGTGTGTGTAATGTCTGATTGGCTAGTACCTGTTGCTTTCTTTGGTTGGGTTGGTTAGGTTTAGGCGTGAGGAGAGAGAATGATTGGGATTGGAGTGAGAATATCAAGATAAGCCAATCAGAGGGAGAGTAGGGCGGGCTATACGTCTGCCGCTCTTGGAAAAAAATATTGTATACTTAAATTCCTGTATGTATTGCAGTATTTGCAGTATATGGGACGCAGCACGGTTAAACTGAGATGATTAAAGATGTGTTTTCTGTATCAGTTTTTTTTGTTATGTTTTCTGTTTGTTTTATAGTTTGTGCATTTTAAGTTAAACGTGCACCCCGTCAGAGCTTGTTACGGTGGAGTTTCATGATTGTATAAATAGTCACATCAGGTCCTTTTTAATCTAAGTTTTATAATACACAATCTTAAAGTTGTGGTTGAATGTTATTATCTTATATTTTTGTTTTTTTGTGGCCCATAGGTCGGAGAGTCAGGACATCATTCAGCCGGGGATGCTCCACTGTTTTCTTTATTTTGAACATAATGCATGCCGTTCTGTTGTCTTTTTCTTGCAGACCCCTGACCAGACGCCTGTGGACTGTGGATTGACGACGCGCGGTGCAGCCACCAAAAGGATGGCAAGAAAATCAAAATCATTGCAAAGGGATGAGGGGAAAGAGGGAGGACTGGGTATACTGCTCTCTGGTTGGCTCTGCTCAGTGTTGTTGGAGAAGAAGTGGGTTAAAGAATTGAGCTTAATCAGAAGCACACTCAAATCGTAACACTGGATGTGTGCCACTGCTGCCGCTGCATGTGTTGCAGGTCTGTCCTGGATTTCCTGCATGCATGGCTAAATTATTACATTCAATCGCAACCCATACTGCGTAATGAGGTTTGTAACAGTGCGCCGATGTGTGCATGTGTCTTGCGTACATGTTGTTCTGCCCTCCGTGTCTCCCTATTTGCACATGTGTGTACACTCCATGAGTTTCAATTCTGTGAAACAGGGAGAGAAGCAAGAGACTGAAACATTACCATCACAACAGAGCAGTTGTTGTGTCTAATCACAGATCCTTGCAGACCATTTACAATGTGTTTGCGGGTATGAATGCAGTTTGTCACAGTGTGCATGTCTCTTGCGTGCATATTTTTATACGCCCAGTGTTTATTTGCATGTGTGCTCCAAGAGTTTCATTTCAGTGAAACCAGCAGAGAACTGAGAGGCTGAAACAATGACAGCTTGAGAGAGAGCGTGCTGTGTCTAATTGCACATCTTTGCAGACAATCGAGAATGTGTTTGCACGTATGAATGCAGCCGTTCATTTGTCAAACGCGACAGAAAATACGTCCAACACGTGCATTAATATGGAAAAGTGAGTGTATATAAAAACACCAAGTTGCAGTTCTGATCTAGGATCAGTTTAAGTTTGGTAACTAAAGCCTGTTGTTTTTTAGTTCTGCTTGTCTTTTTCTGCTTTCGAATGAGAGCATGTAGGGTGAGCGGGTTCAATCGTGGATGACAGATGGATGAAAAATGCAGAGCAAGGGAAATCTATTTTTGTTGTTTCCAGTCCTGCAGGAGCTCTTTGTATCAAACTGCACGAGCTTAACCAGAGTCTGTCTGTACTTTTAACAGCTGAACATCCTGAGACATGACTGCTGATTATCAGAAGTAATTCCTCAGTATTAGCAGATGGAACAACATAAACGTGTCACGGCAGATCCACTCTGGAAGTTTCTGCAGGAGCTTCGACGCTGCTAGTTTTCACTTTTAACTTCTGAGTTCTGCAGAGATACTGGTTAACTGTGTGTGTGTGTGTGTGTGTGTGTGTGTGTGTGTGTGTGTGTGTGGGTGGGTGTGTCCACGTATGGGGCTTTGTGTCCAGTAAATTGAAACCTTATGCATCCCTAAGGTGTCGTGGTTATACTGGTTCCCTGTCTCACTCCACCTGCCCACAAAGAAAGAGCTGTACTTCCTTATCTGGGAAACCAGAACACAGGCTTCATCATTCATGTTTAACACCTGTGATTATTGAATAACATTCCTCATTATACTGCTTTTTTTATCTATTAAGATCTTGATTTTTGTGGTTTTCTAATCTCGGAGTTTCAAAGTTTTTGCAGATGGTCACTTGCATTACAGTAAGCCACCACTACACACACACACACACACACACACACACACACACAGTCACAGTCTTTACTTATGTCACTTTTGGGGAATTTACATAGACTTACATTCATTTCCTGGAGACTAACCTGAAGGACTACCTGACCTTAACCTAACAACCTTAACCTAAAAACAGTTTTCCAAATTGAGGACACCACTTTTTGTCCCCAATTGCTCTGCTGTCCCGAATCAACTGGTCGTGAGTCTAGTGTGTATCACACACACACACACACACACACACACACACAAACACAGTCATCAGGGCCTGCTCTTGCTCCATAAGAGAATGTACTTTCAATATGATGACTGTCTGAAAATGCTGAAAAATGTACTTGATTTTACTGTACACTGACTTCTGGTCTAAGCTTGCTTTCAGTTTCATGTACTGCGTATGCAGGCCACCTCAGTTAGCTTTTACGGTCCAGTTAAGATAAGATAAGATTAGATATTGATCTCCCATGGGGGAAATTCGGGCATTTGCAGCAGCACAAGACAGTGGCACACAAAAGAATACAATAGATAAAAGTATAAAAGTGTATATATATAAAAAGTATTCACAACTAAAGTGGCTGCTGTAAACCTGCTGTGAGCCTTTAGTGCCGTACATGTTATTGCAGTATGTCCTGGGGTGACCTGGTGCGGGAAACCAACAACTAAATCATATCATAAAAGGCTGTATAACTTTTATTGTTGTGTGCTACAGTTTCATTTTGTATAATTAATTTATGATGAGCTTCACGTCAAGGCGCAAAACAAAGGCGGTATAGGAAGAAAACGGAAGCACAAAGAAACCAAAAACAATAAATACATCAATGAGATTTTGTTTCATAATGAGATCACGTGTGATGCTACAACCCTGATTCCAAAAAAGTTGGAACGTGTTTGAACGTGTGAACAGCTGAGCCTTTGCAGGATGAACCTTTCATACCCAATCATGATACTATCACCTGTTACCAATGAACCTGTTTACCTGTTGACTGATCCAAACAGTTGTTTTTGGATCTTGGAACTTTCACAGTCTTTTGTTGCTCCTGTCCCAACTTGTTTGAAACGTGTAGCTGCCATCAAATTCAGAATGAGCAGATATTTGCAAAAGTCAGTGAAGTTGATGAGGTCAAACATTAGATATAGTGTCTTTGCACTGTTTTCAATGTATATGTCAAAAAGGATGAGCAAATGATCACATTCTGTTTTATTTCTGTTTTACACAGCTTTCCAACTTTTTTGGAATCTGGGTTAGATATTAAAACCAAGACTATGACAGTTTGTTGAAAGGTACATGTTTGCTGGCATTCTGGGAGATTATCGTGTTTGGATGCTTGTTAATGTAAAAAAGAACATTTACCACAGTTGGGAAAAGGCAACACTATTGTTTATCTTGCCTGTAAGTACCAACCACCATGGCAGCAAACCTCATGAAATAATTAATAATTATTCTTTTGGCATTTCCCAGAAGCCTCTTTGCCAAGCAGAATAAAAAGCTGACCTGCAGCCAAAACACCTCAGTATCAAACTCGCACACATTGTAACCGCGGCAGTTTCTTTTATATCTTTACTGAGCGTCAATGTGTACAAGAATTGTTAACAGGCAAGACAAGACCTGGTAGTCCTTTACAGCACCTGACTAAGTTCCAAATCCTGTAAATATGATCCAGTAGTTCCTGCATTCATCTGTCAAAACATAATTAATGAAAGTGGAAGTAGAAGCTGCCGTGAAATGCTGCATTTCAGCAAGTCTTCGCTAATTACTGTAAAGAGGTTCTTGAAATTCAAGGGGGCATTTATTACTTTCTAATTCACAAAGTGGAAAACACAATTAAACTCCCTATATCTATTGTGCAACCTAGATGGTGCGACGTGATAACAAGTGACCTATGTACAATAGTTCAGCTGAATGCGAAAGTACAAACGTCTTCCACAAATTCCTGATGCTTATGAGAAGCACTGCAGCATTTCGCAGCAAGGCAGTAAAATCCCTTGGGCCTCAATAGTTTCCAGCCCTGCCTGATGTTCAACAAGCTCAAGTCATCAGGCCACAAAAATGCATATTAAAACGTTAACAGGAAAATTTCTGCTCTGATCATTTTGCTCTTTAAAATCATCTCAATCTGTGATTTTCATTCCCGTCTCAGACGTGTTATGTGACACGCTCCTCGTGCCCTTCATTCATCCTGCTGCTTATCTCATATTTATATAACTGAAGGGTTTGTGTTCCCTCTGTACTCTGACAGAACAATGCCATGTTATTGTTTGCCCCATCCAAAGAAGTGGGTGGCAAAGAGTGCAGACAGAGCTCTGTAGCCAATCCATTGTCCTGCTCATGGACACATCTTCAGGGCTCTCACTGAAATCATCTACCCAAAGCATTAATTCACTCCGGCATTTTTAAACAATAAAGTCTGAGTTGTGGGGCGTGGCCTTTCTGCGAAGACACAAAGGTCATTGAGTAAGTGAAACAATTTACAGTGAAGTGAATCAGCAGGTTTTTACTTGAGAAGCCAGAGTGGCTCCAAGAAACCAGCCTGACAGCTCTACTGATGAAAGTCTAATTGGAGCTCTATCATCATGGCCTGAAGCTTCTGATGAAATCTGAGCGAGGAAGGGGAGGAAGAGGTTAGTTTCCTGCTAATGTGGTGCCCGCACTGTGCCAGAAAAAAAACGGTGCATCGCTTTGCAGCCGAGGTCCAAGATCGAGGTCCAACATATACGTAGACAAGACTAGGTGAACATAGGCATCTTCCTAAACCCTGAGACAATAGTGCAAAATATATACAGTATATATGTATATAGCCGAGTGCAAAGTATGCAGAAATATATGCAGAGTATTCAGAAATATGTGCAGAAATATACAATATACAGTATATACAAGACAAGAGGTAGATGGATGTGGAAGTATATGCAGTATACATAGTGTGCATGGTTTGTGCCGGCAGGTGATATTTGCATTGTAACCATGGTGTGTATGTAAACAATGAGGATATGTGATAATATAGAACACATTATTACAGGTGAATGTTTTTAATTAGCGGATATTGAAATCTCATGATGTGCTGCTGATCATATTTGCTGACCGCAGACACGTGAAACAGGCTGCACAACTGGAAAAGAAAAAGCCAATATTGACGAGTGGAACATTATTAAGAACTCTGGGCCTGACAGTATGTTTGGAGGATTGTTTTCAGTCACGTGGCTGAAAGCATGTGAGAGAGAAATCACACAGTGGGCCTTCAGAGGAAAGATGTGGCCTATATAAGCAAAGGCATTTATTAGAATTGATAGTTAAATTTGCCTTTTGTCTTGTAAAACTAGTAGTGGAAGGAGCATTCAGATCTTTACTTATGTAAAAGTACAAAGACATTACTGTGAAAATAGTTCTACATTCAAACTCCTACTTAAGTACGAGTTAAGTTTCAGCAAATATGCTTCCCAAGTATTAAAAGTAAAAACACTCATTATTCATGGAAATTGTCCCAGATTTATTATTATATATGACGTTACTAGATGAGGTGGAGCCAGTTTTATCTATTAGGTTCCCAAACTAGGGGTCAGACCCCCTCCAGAAGGTCACGAGATAAATCTGAGAGCCCTGAGAAAAAAATTTTTTCAACTCAAATCTTTTGTGGGAAAATATTTAAAAAAAAATTTTTAATCTCCCCGAGTCTCAAACTAATCTTTAAATGAAAGCATGCGAGAAGTTTAGCAGGAAATCCTCCTTTTTTGGAACTGCCAACAACTCATAAAAAAAAAAGCTACTGGATAACATTTCCCTTTGAAATACTGAGATACTCGAGTAAAAATGCACAAAATTTACTTTCCAAGTTCAGAGACACATGATAAGTTACTGTCTCTTTGTTGATGAGCCTGAACATCATCAGCTCATATCTGCTTTGACTTGCAAAAGCTATATCTTCATGAGAAGTGGATCTGCATGTTATGGTAAATGACGCCCACAGGTTATCTTGACAACCTCAACACTGTTCTGCTTATCGGACTGTGTTGAAAGTAAAAATAGCAGTACTGCTTGTAAAAACCACATAGTCTGGCTTGAAGAGGAAAACAGGGCAGGTGAAATTTAGAAGGAAGGATCTGAAGGCAAAAAACACCCAAGCAGGCAACAAGCCCTTTAAGAGGAGATGATTATATGATTATACAGATGTGGTTCTTGGCTTTAGTGGAGATTTTTAAAAAAAACTTGCAAGGTTCAAGATTCAAGGTGTTGTAGAAGACGAGAGGAGAGTTTAAGATTGCAGGGAAAAGTCAGCCGGTTCCTCTGGATGATGAGGAAACATTTACTCTGGATCTCAGCCCAGTTATTGAGGAAGAATGGAGATCTTCGCTGGAAGAGCCAGTAGTCATTTCCACAGATGCTCAGATTCAAAGAAGATGATGATGTTGCCTATAAGTCACCTGTTAAATGAGAAACCGAAAGAGCAGAAGCACAGATTCTTCTGGTGATAGCTCTTATCCAGTTATCCTCAAAATAATGATATGACGTTATCCTCTCAGTCTTTATTTTCTTAACTATTGCCCTTTTCCTGCATTTGGGGCTATTCCAATAAACAAAGGTCCTTTAAGTACAGTGGATGTAATTTGTTATGTGGATCCGTCGTTTCCTGGATGTGGAAAGAGAGGTTTCCCATGGTTACACAACAATGCATTGCTAAATGCTCTGCGATAAGGAAGTTGACTCTATAGGCATCAATCCAGAGATCTCCCGGACACGTTTCTACCACACTGTTTGCACTTCTTGTGAAAAGCAAAGGCCTGTCAGCTGCACTGCATTCAAAATTAATCCCGGCTCAGTTGGCTTAACAGTGCAGCAGTGAATCACGTGTTGACTTTGACCTTTAATGTCAACAATCCATACTTCTGTGTATCTGCTCCCACCAAGCTTCTGTTGTTGGGTTTGTTCAAACTTTGGCTTCCTGCCCCGCTTCTATAAACCTGACTCTCAATCCGACAGAGCCAGCAGATATTTCATAGATGATAGTGTGCAAAACAGAAACTTCTCCTCAATAGAAAACATGATAGTTTGCACACTGCTGCATGCGGATACTACTGTGCACACAGCTGCCTCTTTGTTGTTAATCTGCTCAGCGTCAAGATGTCTGCTTACGTGCTGCCAAGATTCACATTTGGTTTGAGACTTTAGAGAGGTTCCAAAACTCAACCACAAAAACACAATGTGAAGGACATGACAATTTAGATGCAGTGGCTGTGTGTCAGGTAAAAGAATTGTCAGAATGAAACTGAAATCACAATTATACATTTGATCCAGAGAGCAAAGTTCTTGAATTTGTTGAGATAAGGGTTTGAGTGATTTTGAGTTGCAGTTTCCTGCTCTCCCTTCTAGGAAAATAACTGGCTGCACTGACAGTGGGGAAGAGTGCAGAGAACATCTTCTTGTCATCAGTAATCTGATTTATAATCAGTGTAAACACACAAACACATATATTAACTGGAAAGATTAAGATCAAATGCTTACTGTGGCACACATAAGAAGAGCACACACATATATCCTTGCAAAAACCTGTCAAACAAATCTGACAATTTGCAAATATGCACAGAGAATGCTATTTTTTTTTTTACCACAAATGCTTTTTGTTACTGTGCAACTGCATGCCACAAGCGTGTGTGTATGTCTCTGTGTGTGTGTGTGTGTGTGGTCTGTATCCATATCAGCTCCAGCACTGGCATAGAAATGCTCCGTTTTCTAGGAACCCGAAAGTGAAAGTAAACTCTTCTGCGCTGGTCTCATCTCTGACCGTATGGCAACAGATGACGCATCAAATCCTGATTGGCTCTCCATGCTGCCTTCAGGGACTATCGGAAGAATGAAAATCAATAGATTTTATACATAAAAGGTATGCAAAACTCAATTTTTGGAATTTCTTCAAAGCATGCACAGAAGACCTACTTGATACTAAATTATTTAAAGCAACTATCAAGAGTTGATCATTTCTGCCACTGCAGCCAGGTTGATTTTGCTTCTTCAAACAGACTCTAAAAAAGTTGGGATGCAGTCGAAACTAACTGTGTGTATCAACAGTTTTACAAAGTGTTCCCAAGCCGATGTAGTAATCTGCTTTATACAACTGTGTGTTTGACAAAGTTTTGAACCTCTCTCCATCCTTGCTTGTGAACGACTGAGTCTTTCCAGGATGAACCTTTCATACCCAATCATGATACTATCACCTGTTACCAATGAACCTGTTTACCTGTGGAATGATCCAAACAGGTGTTTTTGGATCAGTCCACAACTTTCACAGTCTTTTGTTGCTCCTGTCTCAACTTGTTTGAAACATGTTGCTGCCATCAAATTCAGAATAAGCTGATATTTGCAAAAGTCAATGAAGTTGATGAGGTCAAACATTAAATATATTGTTTTCAATTGAGTATATGGATTAGCAAATGATCACATTCTGTTTTTTTATGTTTCAAATTGCTCCCAACTTTTTTGGAATCTGGGTTGTAGATTTGCTTCTTGATGTGTATAGTGTCTTGTTTCTAGAATCGTGAACTTGCAAACCAAAGTTTATTCACACGTTGAAAAATAAGGCCATGACTCAAAGGGAAATATTGCTGGGCAGGTTCATTTGAAAAGACAATTTCACATACTTCCCTGGAACAGTGAGTTGACGTTGGGGTAGTTTTGGGGGATTTATCATCAATGATCATATGAGTGCAAAGTGAAAGATCAAATGACAAAGAAGGATCTCAACTTGCTTGGAAAAGTTTCGTTTGAAAAACACATTCAGCAGAAAACACTAAAAACTGTTATCTGATTAAACAGCTGATTTAACATGCTGACAGAAAGGTCACAATCTATTTGGTAACATCTTGTTTATGAGCCTCAGACTCCTTTAAGAATAACAATGTTCCTAAGTCTAAAACTACATTTGTGTCAATGTAAAGTCCTGCTCAGTCAAAACAGTGACCTCAACATCTTGATTCTTCTGCTTCTGTATTGCTTTGTTTGAACGAGGAACTTGCTGGATGAGCGTCAGCACATGCAAAGACACGAGCACTACAGTCCAGCCTTTTTTCAGTGTCTCCCCCCTCTCCCAGGATTTAATCTGGAATTCCTCCATGGGCTATCAAGTTTAATGAGGCCACGTAAATACATGAAACCGAGCACAAGTGCTTCTGCTGTGCGAGGGAGGGATCACGCCCACAGTTAGTTGTCCTCATTCCAAACCATAGAAAAAAATGTTGGACTTTTTTGTTTTGTTTTATTTCAGTCAGTTTTATTTCTCACGGAAACAAAAGTGACTCAGGTTTGCATGCAGCTTACTTACTGGTTTGAAAACTCTTCATCCTGCAGGGGTGGAAATCTAAACAGCTCGGAGGTCAAACCAAATCTGACCTCAGATCCTGTGAATTAGGCTGCATGACACATATTTGGTCCACGCTTCAGTTTGTTTTAGGGTCAATTTCTCATGTGTAATCGTCCGAGATATCTGCTGGCTATCTGATGTCAACATCTGTTTCCTCGCACCTATCCAGCTTTTGTTTGGGGATTTTATGAAATGGTGGCCTGGGAGTGGACAGATGTATTTGCAGGCATCACAGTGATTTAGTGCAGCCTTTTGTCCTGACTTAAATGGAGGCAGGGCAAAGACGTTTATTTGTGCTTGTTCTATGTAACTTCTCAAAGGGTTCTATGTCACAAAAACAATGACCACTATTCTTCACTTTCTCTCTCCCACTGTTTTCCTCCAGAGGTGTTGTCACATTTGATTGCAGGTCAGTGCTAAAACAACTGCCCTGATGCAACAAATACTACTGTACAATAATATATGTTGCTCTATGTGTACTATGTATATAGTTCAGCTGCAGACAATAACAAATTCTTATTCAATCATCTTGAAGAAATCATTTTGCTTGGTATCAGAAAAGGAACCAACCCTTTTTTTTGACGAGCAGTACAGCAGTACTACTATGCCACAGCTATTATTACTACTGCCATTTCTATGAGGCTCATACTACTACCATCACTGTTATTACTACTAACCTACTACAAGTGCTACTCAGTGACTGAGTGACCCTGGATAAGCCAATGTTTCATTATGTCACTCAGATTTGAAGTATAACTACCACAACTTGAAATACAAGCACACAGGGAACTATTACTGTGACAATAGTATACTGTAGTCCAACATATCAGTAGGCTTATGTTACTCAGTGATTGTTGGCCAGTGTTACAATAATGTCATATTGAAAACAGGAAGTTCCTTTCGCTTACTGTAACCAGTCGATCATATTTCTGGATCTTCTGCAGAAGTGAGAGATGACCAGGCCTTGGTGACTGTTCATGCCAAAACAGGAGACTGCTATTGTGAATATGGTGATGGCAAACAATACCATTACAGGAAATACAGAACTACAGGGTTAGAGCTGGATGCAGCTTCAAGTTAGCATTTTTTTTTTTTTTTTTTTTTTTTTTTATAAGACTGGCTTTAACCTAGCCAAAAGAATGGGATGGAAATTATTGTCCACATTGTCATTGTGAATGTCCCTTGCACAGCGTGGTTACAGCCACCACTAGACCTCCGTCACCACGCCAGCCTTGGTCCCTACAACACCACCCTTTCCATCACATTCCTTGACACATCACACACCATCTGCGGACACCACAAACTGTTGACAGTTTTAAATAGGGACTTAAAACCCATCTCTTTTTGAAGGCATATGCTTGATCCAATCTGTGTCTTTCTGCTTTTTTATCTATTGTGTGTTTGTTTTCTTTGGTATTTCTTGAATCTGTAGCACTTTGAGATTTTGTTTCGAAATGTAAAGTGCTTTACAAATACAATTTATTATTATTAACATGACATCCTATCTCCACCAGGCCGCAACTGGTTCATCCACCACCCACAATTTATTCTTCTGTATCTCCTTTTTACAGCATGGCCGTGGAAGGCACATGAGCTCCATCATCACCTCGCAACGCAGGCCTCTTCTCCAGGAAGTGGAGGATGCACACGGTGAAGCTGATGTTGAAGCTTTTGGCAGCTGGATCCAGAAGACTCTTTCCCCTCCGTTTAGCCAGGGAGAACGTCGCTCATGATGTAGATGAGACACTGTGGCCGGACCGACACAGGAGGTAGTGTGCAGCCTCATGTCTTTTGTCTTATATTTTTTAAATTTTTAAAAATGTTTTTGTCTTTTAGTGTTTAGAGTTTTGAAAAAAAGAGCCACTTTATTTTTATCTTATTTTAGAAAACCCTTCTTATGACATCTTGCATTTGTGTGTTTATTTACAGTAAATGTTTGATGAGATATACAGTACTGTAACGATCTTTGCGTTGAGCACATCAGTGTGTTATTGGTTCGTATTGTCTGTCTTTCTGAAACATTTTGGAAAAGTTTTGAATGCAGTTTTTGCCTTTGCTAAATATTTATAGAGGTTCGTGGTTTTGTGTTTGGAGTTTTGAGAAAATGAGCCAAAGATTCAGAAATCGTATGTAAGCAATTGTGAAAAACTGTATTACTAATACTCCTTCAGATTTATGCCTTTATTAGTAGTACTAGAGTTGCTGCCTTACTGCCAGTACTGTTTCATAAACTTCAGTTCTTCTACTAATCCTACTGCTACATTTGTTTATTTCTATATAATGAGTTATCTCTCTTGCAGCATCAATATCTTGGCCTTTGCTCATGGCCATCAAAACGATTGACTTACAGGAATACACACGCAACACACTTATTCAGATCTTTCCACTAAACGCAGTCTCATCCCATCCTTCAATGAAGACACCCACACACTCAGACACACACACCAACACACCACAGCTCTGTGGTCACCCCTCTTTCACACTGACTGGGTTTTATGAAGTCATGTGACCTCCTGTCAACATGGTAGTATTTTTTTTTTTTTTTACTACTGGTAACACGCATTTCTCAATACTGAATTTACATTTTTGAAACTGTTCAGGACTTACCGTCATGCAGCTTGACACAATAGTTCATCTCCAGTACAAAAAATACAAATGCGACCAAGACACTTCATCTCAGGATTAACTCATACACCACAGCACTGATGACATTTGTCTGCCGATAGTCAAACTTTGCCACTTCTTACAAAGTAACCTAAAAACCCCCACTTACATCAGGTAACTATTTAATATGCACTACATAATCATTTGCAAACGAACTGCGCTGTGCTTCCACAACTTTCACAGTCTTTTATTACTCCTGTCCCAACTTCTTTGAAACGTGTTGCTGCCATCAAATTCAGAATAAGCAGCTATTGAGGTCAAACATAAAATATATTGTGTTTGTACTGTTTTCAATTGACTATATGTCAAAAAATGTAATATAAAAAAAGGAAATTGTAACATTCTGTTTTATTCATGTTCTAAATGGCGTCTTAACTTTTTAAGAATCAGAGTTGTAATCCACCTGATATATGGTATATTCTTTCTGCATGCCTGATCCAGCCATGGCAATCGTCGCAGTTATGTCCCCATATCCAGCATTCACTGTGTCCAAGAGGGATGACTGATCGTGTGGCAGGTGGTCATAAACTTTTCACCTCCATGAGGAAAAGAATTAGTCTGTGGGGTTGAAGAATGGGGAGTGAGGTGGGAGGAAAAGTGACGCCATCCTGGGATGTGCTCTGAACCACTCTGTGACTGGAAGAGAATGATGAAATTTGATTGTGCTAAATTACAATAACAAAATGTTCTGGATTCTGTCTTCCTTCCCCCCTTTCTTCACCTGGTGCCAGTCTTTCATAGATGTCAGCAAGTAATAAAAATAGACGCTCAGTCACCCAGTTTAGAGTTTTTTCTTATTTTTTATTTCATTTGGATGTAGGTGTAACAGAATGTAGCAAACTGTTGTCTAATTCATAGTATGGATTATAGATTTTTTACAATAGTATGTAAACTTGTGCAAAATGGACCGTAAATACACAGATACTTAGTGGTGGTTGAGTTTGGCTGACAGTCATGAATTTTGAAGGGTGTGAGTGATGCAGTGAAGCAAATGAAAAGTGAGCCGCAGTTTATTCCACACTGGCTTCTGTTGTGCTGACTGTGTGAAGAGTTTTGAAAAAAGTGAACTCAGCATTGAGAAATTCGTGTTACCAATTAAAAAAAAAAAAACTGTATTCATCCAATAATCCAGACTGTGTCAGTGTTTGTGTGCGATTTCATCTCATCTCATCTCTACAGTGACAATGATTAGAGGAAAAATACACACGCCTGCATGTTTGAATCATGATTTTTTTTTTTTCTTCATCCACTTATTAATGTTCATCTCATTCTTTCAAGCATCATTACTAACTGTCGGGTGGATCTATTTTAAAAACAGTGTCAGACCTGACACCCACTTCAAGTTTTATCATGTTGGCCTAATTGATGTCATGTGGTAAAAACCACGTCTGCGTAGAAAAGTAGGTTTTGATGGTTTGATGCTCCTGGAATTATGCAGCCTTTTTTTTTTTTTTTTTTTTTAACACCTTTCACTTTCAAAGAAATGAAATGATGAAATGAAAGTGATGTCATTGAAGACAAAGGAATAGGCTGATGCTATTACTGAAACAGTGAATGTTTATGGTTGTTGGATGTTTGCTGCCATGTTTGTCCATGTAGTCTACTGTCTGTGTGTGTTATGGAAAGAGGGAAATGGCACTTCTCTATAATAATTCTGTATTTCAGAAGAAGAGGATCTAGGTAAACCATTTACAGTAAGTGCGCACAGACACACACACACACACAAACCGAAACTTTGATTTCACATTGAAATGTTACAGCATTTAATAAGGTGAGTTTCACTTGTGTTCTGACATCAAATTTGGCATTTGCGTCAGTAAAGATGTTATTTAAAGCTATTTCCATTATTTCCAAGCAAAGACAATGTGGCGACAGAAAGGTCATGGATCATGTTGTGGATTTAGGGCTCACGGTGTGTTTGTCTGAGATTAGACTTTAGGCTAATAGTGCACAGTCAGCTGTATTGCTCAAGGCTAAGTTATGATGAGGGGGGTTACAATAATAATAATAATAATAATAATGAATCTTTGAAAGATTAACAAATAGACCCACGTCAGAGAAGGAAAAGCACAAGTGTCAATAATTAAATGAATGATGGCTGAAATCCATTTAGTTGCATCAGTTTCCTGCTATTGTTCGTGCTGGTTCGCTGTCACGGTTTACTGGTACACTTGTTATTACATGTAACACCTGTGCTTTTCTTACTGTAACAAGTCCAAATGTCTTGCTGTGACAAAAAGGCCCGACAATGTAGTTCAAAGGTGGAAAACCTGCCAGAAAAACTTGGACTCCTGAATTTCTTGCTGCACTGAACAATAGTTAGTTACAATAGTTGGGCGTTGTTGGGAAATGTATTCATTTTCTTGCTGAGCGTCAGATGAGAAGATGGATACCACTCTCATGTCTGTGTGGTTATATGAAGCTGGAGCCAACAGACTGTTAGCTTAGTACAAAGGCTGGAAACGGGAAACAGCTAATCTGGCTCTGTTCACAAGTCCAAGGGTACTAACAGCTATTTCTTGGTCAGGACCATTTGCCAGCAGAGATACCTAGAATTCACTGGTCAAGGCCAAGTAACAGTCTTTTTTTCAAGTCATGAGTCATTTGAAGACTCTTTCCAAAAAAAAAAAAAAAAAAAAAAAATTGAACTATTCCTTTCATTCTTACACTGTGTGTCTGATTACAGTGAAACTGACCATAACTCTAATGTCTGCTGACAGGAAATCCAACTCAAGCTTTTTTTTCATATTGATACACTTGCGAAAGAACAGAGGACTTTTTTTGGAGGGGATTTTAAAATATGGCACGAAACCAGTCATGAAAACACGAGCAAGTCATGCACCACTGTATGACACTACACGTGTTGTTAAAATGTGGAAAGAGGAGATCCAGGTTCACCTTTTTTGACATCTAATATAATTTGCATGTCTCAATTTAACTGTGATGACCTTGGCAAGTGTTGCTGATTAATCTTGCTTGAGTATGGGGGATGTTTGAAAACTTGCTGTCTGAATTGGACATTAATATATAATTGCATGTGTTTTCTCATTTTGTGGTTCTCTTCCCTCTTTTCCAGATGAATTGAGTGTCAACATTAACCATGTTTTATAAATTCATCCATCCATCCATCCATTATCTGTACATCTGTACGATGTACGCCGCTTAATCCTCTGCAGGGTCGCGGGGGGGCTGGAGCCTATCCCAGCCGACTTAGGGCGAAGGCAGGGGACACCCTGGACAGGTCGCCAGTCCATCGCAGGGCTGTTTTATAAATCATTATTTCATATTAATAATTCCAGTCAGTTGCACACTGATGTCATTATAATCAGTGTCAGGCGTCCATGTATTGTCATGTTACTGTTGTTCAGTCTCTACCTTTGTGGAACTGGCCTTTTTTCACAAACGTCAGCAAAGTCCAATACTCAGAAAACAGGGAAACATGTGTTTGTGTGCTTTCAGTTTACACAGTTTGTCATATAGTGATATCATTGTGTGGTTTTTCAAGTGTACTCCACAGGAAGAAAGAACGAAGGGGTTTGCCTGTTCACTCATGGAAAAGCTGCATTCGATTAATAGATAAGATTAACAGAAAATACTGAGATTTGTACTCAGCTAAAGGCATTCTGAGAAATCCAGGGAATCCCAAATGTAAACAGACAAACGGGTTGTGTAAAAGACGGTAAATTACAGCCCGATGCAGCAAAAAAACAAGTTCTGGAATATTTTGAACATCACAGATGAAGGACGTGTAACAAATAGTTGGGTTTGGGTGTTTCCTCAAGCCACACTCATACAGTGGGAATGGAGCCCACTCACAGCAGTGGAGACTGGGTGGAAGAACATAAATTATCACAATGAATAACTGCAGTACTTACTGGGGATGTGCACTTAAAATGAGCAACAAATCCCACCGGTTTGGGTGGAACTACTATCAAAGTATCAGACTGATTTTGCTGGTGTTGGTGCTACAAAACATCTCCTTTGTAGGCTGAAATCCCAATTCAAGCAGCCATTAATCACATGGACTGGGGCCAAGGAATAAAACTACTCTTTGTTTCATTTTCATGGTTTGATGCATTGGTGCATTGTATTGCACACTCTTGCTAAAAGTTCATCCTGCCTTCAGTGTTGGGCTTTGCTTTAGTTTTCATTAAGGTCCTGAACTTTTCACTGTGCTGCAACCTTAGTGAGCCGTCATCATCATCATCAGTGTGCCAGTGTAACAGATGTTCTGTGGTGCAGTCTGCTTATTAAGTGAAACCATGTGTGGCTCCAACTTCAAGGATAAATTCAACTTTTCACACTACAGTTTTTAGCTGTCAAGTCAATGGTTCAGCACCAAGAATGCAACAAATATGGAAGTCTGTCTCCCTCTAGTGGTAAATAGGAAATTAGACACAGGTCCAAAAACCATGTGCAACAACATCTATCTATCTATCTCCATATGTGAGGCATTTCTGAAATGATGTGCACATTCTATCACTGATAAATTTATTTCATTTATTATTTATTTCATTCTATTTTATTTCCCTGACAATATGACATTTTGCAACCATGTTTTTTTTTTTTGTCTGTAGCACTTCAAAGGTCTCGTTTTGGAGCAGCTAGATTGGTGTGTGGTGCTGACCACTGTGGAGGAATGCAATAACCCACAGGATAAGATGAGATTAAATCAAATGGTAGCTGCACAGTGAAGTTTGAAACAAAGGAAAAGGACAGGAAAGCCAGTTGGCTCAAGGCGAAAAATGGAAAAATGCAAAAAGATAAAGACAGGAGAAGAGAAGATTACAGCACATTAGCTCAAAACTATAACTTGTGGCCACTAGAGTGCACCGTTTTGTCATTTTGGATCAATCACTGTGCTTCAGAGAGAGAGAGAGAGAGAGAGAGAGAGAGAGGTCATATTAAGGTGCTGTGTGGGTGTGTTTTGCTAGATGAGAGATGGAGATCACCACCAGGCTGGAGGTAGAAAGTCTCTCACTATTTTCTCCCTCTCTGTATTTTCCTCCATCCACATCTCTCTCTCTCTCTCTCAAGATCCAGTCTTTCATATATATAAATAGCAGTACTGTACACAGTGCAATGAGTCTTTTTCCTCATTTCTTCAGCGCCGCAATTACTGCGAGTGCACATACGTATATTCTTGAGTGGGCCGAGGATTTACTTTCTGCCACATTCACCTTCTGAGGCTGCTGCAAAATAAGCAGCTCATGTGTAACTATTACACAATTTGATAATGTGAAAGCTTAGGAAAACTCAAATCTGTTCTGAAAATCCCACTCGATCAGTAGGAGTCATTAGTGTAGTAACAGCGAGATCCCTCACCGGCTTCCCACCGAACATTACGAATGGGCATACAAATGCTTCTGAACTGATCAGCTTTTGTTTGTGACAGATAAATATCACTGCTTCCTGCTACCAGTGAAACAATTGAGACCTACAGGCTGTTCGGTGCTTAGGTGAACCATCATATGCCTCCTACTGTGAAAAGGTCAGCACGTCTCCCATCGAACACCACCAGAAGTGATCGCCTGTGGGAAGCCGGCGAGGGACTGCGTTCTTGGTGAGTCCCACAGGTTGGTTAAGGTGCCTGTACCGAGGGCGGCTGGATGCGAAGAGGTCAGTCTGAACCTCCGTGCCTGTTATTTTCTCTTCTCCGACAGGTAAAAGGAAGCAGCTGGCACAAGTCCACGTGCATCAGAAGAGAAATGTTGTTTACACCCTCCCCGGGCCAACAGTGGGAGGTAGCAGCAACAAGAACCGCAGTGTGATGGGAATCGCTGCTGCTCCGATGTGGGAGAAAAAGGGAAAAATACAATAATAAATGTGAAATGTCCTCCAGCAAATCGCTGTCTTGTGAGCTTCTAGCCTCAGCAGGTTTGCCAACACAGGTGTGCTGAGACAGGAAGGTGCACACAGATTCACAAGCAAACAACCTTTCAGTTATCGCTGTTTTCATTTCATGGTTTTATGTTGCATTTTAAATCGTTTTGGTTCCTTGTAAGAATATGATTTCAATGTCTGCATATGTATTTATCTCATGTGTAAGCTGTTGTTATATAAGGGAAGAAGATTGTGAGTTCACCAACCATTGCACAACATTGTAACAATTGGCGTTCAATGGTGAGAGTTCAAAGGTCAAAGTTCCTAAAGGGCCAACGTGGTGCTCAAGACAACCTGATTCTGGAAGATGTTTTGCTGGCCAGTCTGACAGGAGGTGAGTACTATATGTAGAATAAAAAAGCCAGACAAGGTGACTTCTAACAATATAATTTCAGACAGAATTTCCTGAAATGGGTAAATCTAAAATAAAGCTGTATACTGACCCCACACCTCCGTCATGTGCGGTTTGTCTTTAGCAACATTCGATGGTTTCAAAACACTATACAGTCGGTCCGGTTTGGAAAAGAAGTGACCCACCTGAGATTCATCAGCCAGTGTCTGAAACACACGAAGTCTACCCTCATAAAGAACCTGTTATGTAAGCAAAGGTCTTATGATGACTCATGACTTCAACAACCAGCCAAATGTGCTCAACTGTAATTTACAGCAGTCGTCTTGTAATAGACGACTCCAGATATGTTTGTTGTTCTCTAAACGTTGTTTGTTTGTTCGTTTGTCTTTAGTTTGACTAAAATGTGAACAGTGAACTTTGCAAAGTTTCTTCTCATTAGGTAATCCAGCATTAACACTTTCTCTACAATACTCTGCATACTAAATTGGCTAAACCCTGTCATGCCTTTCAGCTCTGGGACACACCTCTTGGGTGTGTACAGCATGCATGTGTGTGTATGTTTGTGTGTGTCCAGCCCTTGTGTTGCACCTTGCTTGACAAGAAACAGTGGGAGTTTTTTTGGTCACGTGCACAGATCCAGAGCTGACCTGTTTGTGCTGCTCAGCAGGGATAAACAAGATTTCTGGCAGTTCCTTTGACCTCGTTAGTGATGAAGCCATCACCCTTTGCCAATTATCTGGAAAGTAGTGTGTTATTAGGAACCACAACTGTCATTCTTGTAAGTCTGAAACATGAATGCAACATGAGTGTAACAAATATTACCTCGACCTGATGTTGGCATGACAAAGGTGACAGAAGGGGCTGGCACAGAGGTTTTTAAAAATGGGAGTTGGGTCTCCCCAGAGAAACGGTTTCAAAGTAGGTTCGGTGAATAGAAGTGATACACACATATAGATATTTGTTATCAAATGGTGATCACATTGAATGGCCTAAATGTGTGTGATTTGGTTAAAGAGATAAAGTAGTTTCGGAGAATTTTACTGTTTTTCCCACTTTTTCAGAGTAAGAAACTAATAAATGCCTCAAGATAGACTTTTTAAAAAATGTATTCGATCTAGTCTAAAGTTATGTCAAACAGCACTATTAGGCTATCTCTACTCAACTGTTGAGTGTCTATGGGATCAAATAATATAATCATCCCATTGGCAACCAGGAATTGAGCGAACTTTGAAAACCCTTGAGATGACATATTGATTATCATCATGGAGATATTTTATGAGAACATGAATTCAGCCCTGCTTATCCAGTATTTAAATCTGAGGGTATATGTACTCTTCCTACTGCCCAACAGAAGCACACACACTGTACTGCAAGAGTCACAGTGCAGCCTTTACACTGTTTACTGAAACACACACCATCCACCCCTATGCTGCCTGTGCTGCTGGAGGTGTCAAACAGCAACACATGCCGACACGGTCGCACAGCTTCAAAACATGCCTGCAGTTAAGCGCAACAAACACACTCATGCGAACGCGCACGGACACGCGCCGATGCACGCGGCCAAAGAGGGAGAGAAGTGCTGAAATGCAAATGCAGTGTGAAAGCAGAAGAATGAGCTCTCTCTCTCTGGTTTCAGATCAATGATGTTTGAGCTGTATTTAACAAGTCCTAAAATGAGAGAGAGAGAGCGAGAGAGAAAGGAATAGTGGAACTCGTTAAGTCATTAGAGATGAAAGTTACATAAGTGAGGTAATTGGGCTTGTAAGAGTGGATTTGCCACATACTTACCTTTGGCTAAATATTCCTGTGTGTGTGTGTGTGTGTGTGTGTGTGTGGACTTACAGTATCCCTCCACATATTGACTGGCTGGTATAGGCCATAAAGACTGTGGAGTGTGTGGGAGTAGGTAGACAAAGTGTATTGTGTGTGTGTAAGGGTTACAGCTTCAAAGCGCTGTAGTTGTGTTAATGGCTGGCCACAGATATGAATGTGTGTGTTTGTGCGTTTAACCAGATGAAAGCAATATGTATTATATGAAGGTAAAAAAAAATATCAAAGAACTGATTCAAGACAAGTGATTAAAACTCAATGTAACAATACGCCTAAAGCAGCATAGTCAGTGTGTGTGTGTGTGTGTGTGTGACCGTATTTGTGCGTCAGAGTGTGTTCTGTGCTGTAGTCAGAGGATGACGAAGGAAACAACAGGTTTATATAACGACTCCCTCCCTTTGTGGAAGGAAAAGATGAGAGGAAAGGACCACGGGATTGGAGAGGAAAGATGCCCAGAGACAGAGGCGCAAGATGGAGCATTGAGAGACCGAAAATTAGGAGCTGTTTGAGAGACAGAAAGGAACAATGAAAAAAAATGGAAAGTCAAAGAAACTGGGAGTCGTAAATCAGATACTTTCTTCTTTGTAACTGCTGTCCCCATCAACATCGACCCGTATATTTCCCAGAATGCTTTTCAACAAACGGCAAGAAACAAGGTATAAAGGGTTGTTGCATGGAGTTTTCAAGCTCTACCATAAACACAGAGAGGGTGAGAGTGAAAGTGATGTCGCACGAATAGCAAGAAAGTTATAATGATGAAATCTGTGATCCGCACCCTTTACTCACCATATCCTGAATTGCATTCTGGTCAATGAAGGCTATGCTGTCGGCGATCTTTCTCAAACCAGCAATTTCATAGCAAGCAAATCACAGCTGTAACATAAACTAAATGATAGCTTATATTTAGCTTGTATCTCTACCTCTTCTACGATGGACTTCTTGGTGTAATATTGCTGAAAGTCGCATAATGGTGAGTGTAATTTAGCATTTAGCATTCTAGAAATTAATTGACTGTCACATCCTTACTTGCTCCTGGGTTATGTTTGTCTCTGTTTCACGTCATTCAGTGATTGTTTCCTGTTTTATTTTGATACTCCCTTCTCCTCTTGTTACAATTACTTTACTTCCTGCCCTTGTGTTTCTCCTCTTTGTGATTGCTGATTACTTTCTCCTGTCCCTTGTTAGCGTTCCCTCACTCGTCTTTGTACCATGTGTCAAGTTTTTCAGCTCATTTCCCAGTGTTTAGTCCCAGAGTTCTTGGATCTTTGCTTTGTTGCCCCGACCTTGCATTTTTTAAGGGAGGAACATTTGATTCTTGCCTGCTCCCTGTAGGATTAGCTTGCCAGTTTGGACTGCCTTCTCTGGTTTAGACTTTTGCCTGCCTCACCATCCTGTAAGCTTTTCATGCATTGCCTTTTCTTGTTAAATCATTGAACTGCTGCAGCCTGTAGGGTCTGCATTTGGGTCCAATCCCTTGTGTTCCTGCTGTCCTGCTTGCACAATTGTGACATTGGTAGCAGGTTGTCTAAATGTGTCCAATGAAAAAAATAGAAGTCGTAGTTGCAACTCCAACAGATTTATAGCTATGCTAGCATCATGACTGTTGGTTGGATGGTTCACCGCTTTGGTTCATGCCCACATACTTGCAAAACTGTTATTCACATTAGCCATAGCCATACTTTGTCTTAATTACCAAATGTTAATATGCTAACATGCTAAACTAAGACTATGAACATGGTAAACATTACACCTGCTAGATAGCAACAGGTGAGCATTGTCATTATGAGCACGTTAGCATGCTGACTTTAGCATTGCAAGTGCAGCCTCACAGAGCTGCTAGCATTGCTGTAGACATTTAGGGCTGCCAAAAGAAAGAAGATGTCTCTGTGTTTTGATTTTTAAAAGAAAGGGAAGATTTTTGAGTGTGATTTGATGTGATTTTGGTCTCACACAGTGACACACCTGCTGTCATCCGCATCTTATCGGACATCCAAGCTGGCTCGCCGGCACAGACACTCGCCCTAGTTTGGCAGCCTGGGGGGAATAGTTACATCAGACCCTGTGTATTGATGGAATTGAAAGAGATCAGCGGCTTATGTGCGAAACCACGGGTCACCCTCTCACAGTCTATACATACACAGTGTGCCCGTTCAGGTGCTCGCAGGGTGTGCTTACGTCACTGCCGGCATCTCCTGATGCCTGTCACCATTGCAAATGAAGCCGTTCTTGTCACTTCACAGTCGGCAGGCCATCGAGACAGACACTTATGTAACGATGCAGGTATGTGTACCTGTAATGCTGCGAGGTAATGGGGACCAGAAAGGTTAAATAACTGAGATCTGAGCAAACCAATGAGACCGAGGTGGACTGCACACGCTGTTATCTGTCCTGCAGCTAAATCAATCTCATCTAGGTCATTACTGCCAGCTGACTGCCATGATGTGTGTGTGTGTGTGTGTGTACAGCATGGACCAGTTGGGATGAAGGTTGTCGCTGTCCTGAAATGAGACTCTGCGGCCTTAAAACAGGCGGGAGACCAACACTACTGTACTTTGCTGTATGCATATGAAGGACATGCAACCATTGAGCACGTTAGCTTGCTTGCAGCGATGTCGTGCTTCACACTTTTCACAGTTAACAATCATGCACCTCTGTCCCGGCATCACCGTCATCACGCCTCACATATTCATCGCCTGCATTTACTACACCGACAGATGCAGGTGGTTAAATAGGTTTCTTGGCTCCTTCTACGAAGCGTCACATTCACCGAGCGAATGACTCAGGAAGTCATATAATTTGATGCCTTAAATGCATCCTGGGAAAAACTTGGCGACGTGAAATTCATCCAACAATCGCAGATGATGATCCTTCAAAATCCCTTTGAAAGCAAAAGTCTTAAGATGAGTCAGAACTCAGCAACTGTGCTTGCTTTCAATGCCAGCACTCAAGACTTTAAGGGGAGGACAGCCTGTGTTTTTCCTTCCCCAAACGGGAGAGAGAAAATGAACATTCCCGTTTCAAATATTGAAAGGCATTCTTTGTGTGTACTGTCGGCTGTATGCATTGCTAATTTGAGAAATGATGTTTATTCTTCTGTTCCATATACCGTCCTCGCGTAACTTGCTCCACATAAAAGTGAATCTCAAAATGGAGTGACATGTATCATTTTACATCAACAACAGACATTTCAACAATTTTTAATATGTTTTCAGACCGAAGATCTTGACAAACTCTACAGATGGAATCTTGTAATGTAGCTGCGTTTGGAGGTCTGTCGCAAGGACTTACTTGTCACGACTTTTACCACTTGAATGCCAACCAGGTCTCGACCTCCAGCGTTGAAAAGGTACAACAATATTTTTTTTTTCCTACAGCACCTTTCAAAACCAGATTCACAAGGTGCTTCACGAAATATAATACCATTTACGATATATGTGCAAAGATAATCATGAGCTCACATTTGAAGGTTTATTTTCAAGTGTATCTTCAGACAAAACTGACATTATGTACACTGAAAAGGTTGCTGTAATTGTTCCTCCTGCTCATACTGGCTGCAAAAAGATCCCATGGGGGAGGAATGGAGGACAAAATCCACACTCCTCGCTTCATGCATAACTGATTTTTAGAGCTCAGTTAAAGCGAATCTGTGCAGTCTCAGTTTGACAAATCAAGCGATTTACACTCCTTCGAGTATGAAATTCTCTCTTTGCATCGTTGTCCCTCAAGAAGTGAGAAAGCAAGACACTGACTCACATTGGTTTTGCCAGAACTTTGGAAAGTATTTTTGCACAGACCAAGGTTGTGGATTTCGTGCTTACATTGAAATCACTTTCTTTGCGGCCAGTGTGGACAACAGGGACAATAACAGCAGCCATTTTAATGTAGGTCTACATGCACATGCTAGTATTGTTTTAAGGTAAAAAAAAATTGTGAACCTAGCCTTTAATTTCTAGGAGAGTTGCGATGTGATGTAAGCCACTTGATTTGTCACGTATTTAATTTTTCAGGATTATCCAAAAACGGTCTGGTTATTTAATCCGTTAACAATTTCTCACTTGATTTGTTTTTTCCCATCAGATTGAATCTGCACCCACGTGTGGCCTTTCAGTATCGCAGTATAAAATCATATATAGGCTAAACACCCTCCACAAACAAAACATTAGCACAGGCTTCATTATGGTCTTTAACACTTTAAATGTTAACATTACCTTTAATGTGACACAGGAAATCATCAGAAATTGAAAATATTCCTATTTCACGAAACAGATCCTGTTTAAATACATGACAGGCAGAACCCCAGTACACTCTGTGAATGTTTGGTATTTGGAAATTGTATTTTTAGTCCTATTTAAAGAAGTAATTAAACTGCACTTTTAGGTAGAAAGTGTCAGAGCGTTGAGAGCTTTTACAGTTCAGACTCTGCAAATAACACTTACCTTAAATGTCAAGGAGAAGTAAGCAAGTTAAAGCTCCTCTCAGTCTCAGTCTCTCTCTTTCTACCAGTGTCTCTCTCTTCCTCTATCAGTCTCTCTCTCTTCTAGCCTCTCTCTCTCTCTCTGTCAGTCTCTCTCCTCTCCTCTCTCTTACTCAGTCTTTCTCTCTCACCCTCTCCCAGCCTCTCTCTCTCTCACTCCCTCCCTCAGCCCCCCTCTCTGACTCTCCCTCTCTCTCTCCCAGTCTCTCCCTCTCTGACTCTCTCTCTCTTTCCCTCACTCACTCACTCTCTCCCTCTCTGACTCTCTCTCTCTCTCTCCCTCTCTCTCTCCCAGTCTCTCCCTCTCTCTCCCTCCCTCTCTGACTCTCCCTCCCTCTCTCTCTCCCAGTCTCTCCCTCTCTGACTCTCTCTCTCTTTCCCTCACTCACTCACTCTCTCCCTCTCTGACTCTCTCTCTCTCTCTCTCACTCACTCTCTCTCTCCCCCTCTCTCTGTCAGTCAGTCTCAGTCAGAGCAGAAGGAGGAAGCGGACAGACGGAGCAGCTCAGCGGACGCTCGCTGTCTATCAACCGGAGGACAAGATAACAAACCCCCCAAACAAACTCCTGAAAGAAGCCGAACCGCACATTTGAACCCACTCTACTGGGAACAACGCACTTTTGCGCTTTTGGGCACCGACAACTTGCTTTGGCCGCTCAGTTAAAAGTAACTCCAGACGCCGACAGACCGACGGGAGAATGGCGGACTCGGCGGCGGCCAACAGCGACGGGGAGGACGGACCCCGCGAGCCCATGCGGGGCTTCGCGCGCCAGGGAGCCCTGCGTCAGAAGAACGTGCACGAGGTGAAGGACCACAAATTCATCGCGCGCTTCTTCAAGCAGCCCACCTTCTGCAGCCACTGCACCGACTTCATCTGGTGAGGACGGGGGGTCAGAGGTCCGCACAGAGGAGGGGGCTTCACTCAGTGCATCTGTAGAGTGAGACCAGGAGAGATGGAGCTGACTTTTAGTGGGTGCAACATGAGATGGGATAGAAAGAAGGGAGGCAAGTTTAGGTCATAATTGCATGAGTGTTTTAATGAGAAAAGTATCGAGATTGCAGCTATTGATGTGAAATACACAAAATGGCTGTAGATCTATTGTTTGATATTGTTACAGCGGGATTTCATGTAAAAAAGTAGGGAGATGATCAAGGATGTGGAATGAAGTGATGAACAAAAAAAAATGGTTGTTGGATTTCCATATGAATTGAGCCATTAAAGATCAGTTTGAAAAAAGTCTCATCAATCACATCCACAAGAAGCAAGCCTGGATGTTGGTGCTTGATTCATACTGGAACATACTGTAGGTGCAGATTTAGTTATGGATAGTAGGAAGATGAGGATGTGCAAGGAAGTGAATCAGCATGACACACTCCCAGATGCACAATCAAAACTCTAAAAGGGTAAATGCAACTGTTTGATTTAGCTTTTCATATGAATAGAATCGAACGCATGCAGTGCAGCAGAGGCAGGTCTGGGATTCGCTGTCTGATTCACAGAGGAACATGCTGTAGGGAACATGCTGTAGGTGTAGATTTAGGTGTGGATAGCAGGAAGATGACCGAGGATGTGGAAGGAAGTGATTCAGCGTGAAACACCAACATCGGCTCAGTTCTGTTCAGGTATAAGAGTTGATGGTGAGCCAGCATGCACAAGACCTGGAACTGAAAAAGCAGCATCATTAATTTTATCATTTGTGCTTTTTCTACTGTGACAAAATGTCTTCTTACTTTAAGAGATAAGTTGTGCAGCTCAAAACTCTGCTAAGGTCAGAGGTCAAAGGTTGTGTTGTACTGCGGATTATAAAAGAGGGAGGCATGTTTGGTTTATGATTTAATGACAAGAAAAGCAGCGAGATAGGGAGAGACTGCAACTATTGATATGAAAAAGACAAAATGGCTGTAGACTCCAGTGTTTGATATTATTACATCATTAGGTTACAGCAGGAATAAAAAAAGCGAGAGGGCCGCTCGCAGGGTTTTCTCAAAACACACATCGATTTCAGCCTTATTCATGTACTTGATGCTGTAGATAGGGCAGAAGGGAAGACGGAAAGATATGTGGGCTGCACCGGTTAAAAAAAAAAAAAAAAAGGACTCGCTGCAGACCATTGTTTGATGGTATTAAGTAGGCAGAGGAACTGAGAGGCTGAGGAAAAAAACATGAAACAAGTTCTCTAAAAGCAGCGAACCGCGGCCGTCAGGAATAACCTGAGAGGTAACAACAAGTGTTTCACATGGGTCAAACACTGACACCACTTCAGGCTCTTCCTCCTCCTCCACCTCCTCCTCCCTTCCTTCTCTCCTCTCAGTCACCTGAGCAGACGTGTCACCGTGCAGCCCACCAGGGTTTACTAGACAGTGACAGCGCTCGGGTTATTAAATGAGTTTCCGGCTCTGTGTTGGCCTAATTTGTCCTTATTATTATCTGCGCTGTGCACTATTCCCAAAACGGCCATTATTTAAGTCCTGTGATGGGCTTTTTAATTTGTGAATGGCTAAATGATCTGACCTAGAAGTGTGTGTGTGTGTGTGTGTGTGTGTGTGTGTGTGTGTGTGTGTGTGTGTTCATGGGAATCAAATGGGATGGTCTCACTGGTTGTAAATATCCCTAAATAGAGGAACACTGTGCACCCTGTGTAATTGCTTGACCTGTTTAGATTATCAAATGGTCTATCTATCTATCTATCTATCTATCTATCTGTCTATCTATCTATCTATCTGTCTATCTATCTATCTATCTATCTGTCTATCTATCTATCTATCTATCTGTCTATCTATCTATCTATTTGGGTCAATAAGCATAATGAAAAAGAACAATGAGAGCACTGAGCGATTTCACACCCCAAGAGATTATCTATTTGTAGCCACAATATGAAAATGAGCAGGGCTGAATGTAAGTTTGTGCATGTGTGTGTCTGCGTGTGCGTTTGTGAGTGCGTGCACCTGCAGGCATCCCAGCATTCTCCAAACCATTGACTGGGTGTGGTTGACCATTTTTTGCCCTGGGGCAGCCGCGGCCCTGCCCAACAGAACAGTGCGCGCGAGTGCACGTGTGAGTGCGTTTGTGGACTCGAGCTGACCTCAGTGCATGCACTGTACTGCTCGCACGATAATCGAATGTCCCGGCTGCCCACATACTTCAGTGTGTGTGTATGTGTGTGTGCGTGTGTTTAATTTGCGCTGTTTTGGATGGAAAGCTTTAGCGCCTCACACAAATGGCAGACAGTATTTGACCTTTTTCTCTACACAAAAGTCTTGAGGCGATGAGAGAAGGTTTCAGAACTCCTTTTTCAAGTTCTTTCTTTGTGTACTGTATGTGTGTGTGCGTGTGAGAGAGAGAGAGAGAGAGAGAGAGATACACACGTCTGTGCCTGTACAATGTTCAACCTGTTTTCTGTGTATGTTCTCTTCACAGGGGTTTTGGCAAGCAAGGGTTTCAGTGTCAAGGTATGTAGATTAAACACTCACACATACACACTCACACTTTTAGGTGGTGCTCCATTGCTAATTGACTGGATGTTAACTTTGTCAACCTCACTTTCTGCCTTTGTTTTCTGTTCTGTTTTTTCCACTCACTTATCTTTCTTTCTCTTTTAGTGAGACCAATCTCATATTTGATCCTCCTGTTTTTATCTTTTTACTCTCCTCTCTTCCTCACCTTTGTCATTTCCTGTCACTACCTGCTTCTTTTTCTTTTCTCCACCTCTTTATTCCTCTATCCCTTTTACTTCCTTCCCTTTATCCTCTCTTAGCAACTCATTTCATCTCTTATTCCTCTTAAGTGAACACTACGTTTCCGAGCTCTCGTTCCTGATTCAAACATCTCAAAGACATGACGAACATTATGCTCTAAACCCTTTTTCAACAATGACTGCAATTTATAAAAAATGAGGGCATGCCATTGTTTATTCACTGATATTATTGTAAAGTGGGTTTTAATGAACACCGTTTCCAAAGCTCAAATCTTGACTCAGAACGTCACCAGCTTGACAGGCCAATCAGCCTCCCCGGTGTGCAATTCATCCAAAGCATAGCAGTTTTAAAATAGTCTTGCAACTCCTTGGGATTTGATGGGAACAAAGGACGAAATCATGAAAATCACACTCCAGTTCTTGAGTAAAGTGATTTCCTGCATATGAAAATACATGTTAGAGGTGTTATATTGGAAAAAAAGATTCTGGACCTTGGGTAAATGCAGCTGTTGGATTTAGCTTTCTATATGAATAGAGCCATTAAAGATCATTAAAAGAAGTCTCTGTGGGAAAACGCATAGCGCAACAGAGGCAAATGTGGAAGTGAAGGCAGAACTTCGGTGCTTGATTCATAGTGGAACATACTGTAGGAGTAGATTTAGGTATGGATAGTAGGAAGATGACCGAGGATATGGAAGGAAGTGATTCAGCATGAAACACTTCCAGTTGTACAATCAAAACTATTGACTTTTCATAGCAGTAAAAGCACAATACCAGGACTCTGAAACTGAAAAAGCACCATCATTCATCTTATTATTTACATCTGTGCTTTTGCTACTGTGACATGTTGAAATGTCTTCTTACTTTAAGAGATAAGCAAGAAACGCTCATAATTCTTGGAGGATTTAGTCAGAGGTTTACGTTGATTTCGCATCAGTTCATCAACTGCGATGCAGCGTTTGTTTACTTCCTGCGACAATAAACGACATGTGATTCTTGCTGGTTTCATCTTTGCAGAAAAGACTGATGACACCCGTAGGCACTGTACTTTGTGTTATCTGATTTGCAACACTGATGAAGAAAACTCGATCTTGTTTTTCTTCGCTCTCTTCTCCCTCCCCGTTGTTCATCCACCATCTCCACACTGTACATCAGAGACAGACCCAGCATTGGTTTTGTGGGAGTTGCCACAGGAAATGACATATTAAGCTATCAGAGAAAAAAATCCAGCTGACAAAAACGTCGTGGAGCTTTGGGCTTTTGTGTGATTTTTTTTTTTTTTTAAATCAATTTGCTTCAAGTCCATGTTTTTTCCACTTGTGTTATCAGCCAACTGGATGTGTTCAAGGATTTTCATGTCTCCTAGCAACAGTGAAATATTCAGACATAGCCGTCTGTATGCTGCAGGATGGAAGAGGTGCTGTTCAACACAGCAGTGGGTTAGCTGGTAATTAGCCCATGTGCATATGTAATGGGTCAGTGGTGTCCTTTAGGGGAAGCATCCGCTGCACTGTGGGGACCCTCGGTGCCTCTGCAGAGGAAAGAGGGGGGAGGTGGCTGTAAGTGTTGAGGCACCTGTGTGCTCTGATGGAAGAGGGCGCTGGTAGATGGATAGATGCAGAGGGGAAGGAGAAGTGATTTCACATCTAAAATTTCAGATCTCCCTTCAGTTACTGCCCAAAATAACGTATGTGTGTGTGTGTGAGAGTGAGCACTTAGCAACAGTTTGCACTTTCATCAGTGTGTGTGTGTGTGTGTGTGTGTGTGTGTGTGTGTTCCGAGTTGCTCTCCGATCCATTTGCCCGTCTGGGGCAGAGTATCTCTTCCCTGGAGCTCAGGGAGAAAGGGAATTCCTCCGCAAGGTCACACACTCTCACACACACACTTACTTGTGTCATTTTGGGGGGATTTACATAGACTTACTTTCGTTTTCTGGAGACTTACCCTGATCCTAATGACTACTTCTCTAACCCTGACCCTGACCTTGACCTAACCCTGACCTTAACAACTAACCCAAAAATCAGCGTTTTCCATATTGGGGACACAGCTTTTGTCCCCAGTTACACCAGCTGTCCCAAATTAACTGGTCTTGAGTCTGGTGTGTGTCTCCAAAAAGAAGCATAAGTCAGACCCACACACACACACACAGTGTTTGGGTATGCTTTGCCTCTTGGATTTACATGGTTGTGCTTGTTTGACAGCCACATAGTTTTCACAGAACTAATGGAGGATGTTTGTATATGTGAGTAGAGAAGCACGATGTGGTTAAAAAAAAATCATATTGCGACAGATATTACAAGTGTGATATGATTCATGTTTAGTGGGAATGACCATTTTTTGCATCACAATTTTTATTGTCGCTTAAAAAAACTCAAAATCAATGTGATGTGACATCTGCTCGGGTTTGTACTACAGTACTTCATTATAATGCTGTTTTGTCAAACATGCAGCTTCTGCTATTTGGGTATTACTGTTACCACATTGTTCAGCCCTAATATGCAGTGTGATACATCGTTGTGCGTAATTACATGAATTTATAAGTGAGCAAAGATAATAAAGGAGAGTTTTTATTTTCCATTATTGTATGAATAATGAATGATCCAAACAGAATGAGAGAGAATCTGTGTTTACGGCCTGCATGTTTGCATGTCTTTCAATGAAAGGTCAAATGATCAGTTAGACCTGGCAGGCTGTGTGTACTACAGCTCATCTGTCTGTTGTGAGTCTATCAGTAGTATCAGTGCCATTGCTGTCTTACATGGTGTTTATGGATTGTTTGTACACACGCTACGTGAATCAGATCTTGGCTCCTTGTGTTCTGTTCCGTCGATCATGCCGAAATGATCTTCTCTTCCTGTCTCTCTTACCCGATAATTGCTCTGACCTTTGACCCCCCTCACGTTTGGTTGCTTTAAGTGTTGATGATCCAGAAGAGGAAGATTGTTTTAGCATCTGTTACACTTGCTATACCGCAACTCACTTACTGTGCCAACTATATGCCTTCACTGTGAACGTGTTGCAGCTATTCTCATGCAAAATCCCAACATGATGCTTGAGGTCATAATCATCATAATGTTTCCTAATGATGTGCAAAAAAAGGGGCATAATTTCATGTCCGTTGCTGTTGGTGACCTATTATGTTATTGTTGTTAACAAAGCCAAATGTCATTAGTAGCACTTGGCATTGTGACATTTGTTCCTCTTCATTCTGCTTCATCATGGGTGAAAAAAAGGAAGTTAGATTTGCCTCTGCTGCATCAATTACATATATTTTGCAGCTGCTTTTTGTTAACACAGTAAGCTGGATAATTTTAAATGAAAAGAAAATAGTTTACATACTACAGGATGTACAGGTCCTGCGCTGTGCCGTTGTGCCGTCCAAGCAGCTGCTGCAGGTTCAGCGGGGAGCAGGAGGAGGGTGGGAGGCTGGGCGGAGGACTCGGCACCCCTATCAGCAGAGTTGAAAAGGTTTCAGAAAGCAGCAGCAGTAGCAGCTTGCGGTAGTGTGTATGCCAAAGAATGATGTGGCGTAGATAGAGGTTGTGTTAGCGTTTCAGATGCTATTTAGTTTATGTTATCTACTGAGTGTGATGCATGTCACTTATATTTCCTTCCTGAGCTCACATAAGTTGAGCTGCATTGTTCGATTTCAGCAGTATTTTAAATTTCCGTTACACACCGATCAGTATCTTCTGTTAAGAGAACTTGCTGGAGAGTTAGCAGTTCAAAAATACATTTAAAGCTGACCACATCACTGATTATTTGTGAAGGACAAAACTGAAACCCTTATTCTAAAAAGCTGGGACCCTGTGTAAAACATAAATAAAAACAGATTATGATCATTCTTTTTTGTCATGTGCGCAATTGAAAACAGTACAAAGGCAATACATTTAATGTTTGACTATTAACTTCATTGATTTTTGTAAATATCTGCTTATTCTGAATTTGATGGCAGCAACATGTTTCAAACAAGTTGGGACAGGAGCAACAAAAGACTGTGAAAGTTGTGGACTGATCCAAAAACACCTGCTTGGATCATTCCACAGGTAAACAGGTTCATTGGTAACAGGTGATAGTATCATGATTGGATATGAAAGGTTCATCCTGGAAGGACTCAGTCGTTCACAAGCAAGGATGGAGAGAGGTTCACCACTTTGTCAAACACATGGTTGTATAAAGGAGATTAATACATGGGCTCAGGAAGACTGTAAAAATGATTGCATTCTGTTTTCATTTACATTTTACACAGCTTCCCCACTTTTTTGGAATCTGCTTGTAAATTCTAAGCAGCCATATCTTAAACTATAGGAATTGAGTTTTAGATACTGAAAATTGAGTTTTTATTGATCAGAAAACCAATATTTGAAAATGACACTTTCACTCACAGTAACTTACCTCACATTCATTTTTATCTTAGCTTTTTCATTGGTTGGAATAAATGATCGAAGGCTGCACATGGAGAATTAAAAACAGACAACCCCAGCTGTTTGAATGGTGGTTTGTATTGCCTGTTTCGGTGAGGCAGGCTGGGTTTCTCGTATTGTGTAACTCTGTGTACAGCATCGCTGACTGCCTCAGTGTTGTTGTAGCCGTAATCAGTAAACTGTAATGCCTCGGTGGAACTCGGCTGTTTAGTTTTCCATACACTAGAAAGAGTGTAGGACTCAAAGGGCGGCAAGCAGCTTGTATTATGTAATGTCGTCTTTCTAAGTGGTGTGTGCGTGTGAGTTTTGAGAATATTTTATATTTCTTTGTGTTCGTGTGCACGTGCTTCATGTTCTATTTAATGAGCTGGTGAGCGCTTATTTCCTTAATGGGTGTTTGTGCAGAACTGTGCGTGCTCTAATGCTTCCACGTGATTGGTTTTTGTGTGTGTGTGTGTTTGTGTGCGCGCGTTTACGCACGCAAGCCTAAACGAGTGCGTTTATATTGAGTTGGGTTGCCTTGTGTGGCGGGCGGGTGTCGAGTGTCCTCCGCTGTCTCCGCACAGACTTAATGGACAAATTATCCCTTTAGAGGGCTTGAGAGGGATGGAGGGGGGACTGAGAGCAAATAAAGAAGAATCAGGAAGGAAAGAAGGAAAATCAAGATGGATGATAAAAACGCATGAAAAGGTGGAAAAGAAGGATGGCGAGATGAGAGATGAGGAGGGAGAGGCGAAGGAAGATAGAAAGGAAAAGTGGGGGTGGAATTCATAGAGGAAGAGACAAAGGGGGGAGAAAGTGAGTGGGAAGGGCGTAGGAAGGAGAGGAGGGTTACATGTGATTTCCTTGAAAGTTCCTGCAAAAGTACCTCACAGCAAGTGCAGGGAAAAACAGAAGGATGAAAGATATGATGCACGTCCTTTGAGAGCAATAACAGAAAAGTGCTGCTTTTCTCTGTGGTCTTGTAATGTAGCATGATGTAATATGAATGTATTGAGAACACATGGTGCATTATGTAGCCAAAGAATATAGGGAAGACAGAGAAGGCTGGGTTTGAAAGAAAGAGGAATTGATGGAGGGAGAGATTGAGGAAGTTCTCCATCATGCATTCATTCTGTTCAGCATCCTAAATATAATCCCTTTAAAGTGTATATGAGGGCTCGTCGCGCATACTGCAACACGCTGCGCCGTCGGTGGCGATGCCGTCAAGACGAACCGTGGCACGATTAAAAAGAGCTGGTTCTTGATCTAGAGGGCTGCACAAAACTCAAGCGGTTTGTTCCTGCAGGCAGAGGACAATTGCATATATTCTAAAAAAACAAAACAAAAAAAAACACCTAGAATAAATTGAACAAGGCAGATGGTTGAAAATGAATGGGAAAGGTATGCTGGAATGACACTCGAGCAGAGAGGTGGTGGGTGAGAAAATGGACATGGGAGAAGAGGTAGAAAAGAGGCGAGAGGGAGAGATAAAATGGTGTAGGCACGGGGTGTAGATTGCACCTAAAACAAGCCCATAAAGGTGTTGTTTGCTGCAGCTATTAGCACTCTCCAAGAGGAAAAAAAATGTATGTACAGTATTTATAAAAAGCACTACTCAAGAGCTCTATTCAAGCCTCTCTTTGACTGATGGCGTCTTTTGTGTTCGGGTTTAATCGGATGTCTCTTGCGCTCGCCGGCAACCATCAAGCCGCTGTTGGGCACCGTGCCCGCAGTTCCTCTGGATCCACGTCTTATGTTTCCTGCCTTTTCATGAGCCTATTCAGGTTCAAATGAGTTAGCGAACATTTGCAAACATCCGCGTCTGTTGGCGGTGCCGAACGCAAGCTCAGGTGCTTCTGCAACTCCGACCCGCGTGGGCGAGGAGGTCTCCGGATCCAAAAACCCGCCTCCTCCCACACACACACACGTGTGCATGTGCGCGTGCGTGCGTGCACATACACAGATCACATGCATGAAAACAAAACGCTTGTTCACACATGAGCACATGTAGAGAGCTGATGTTGAGGTGATCACTGAGATCCTGAAGCAAAGGGAAATGGATAAAAAAACATATCTGACTGTGTCATCCACTCTTTTGTTTCTCCACCTCCTTTGTGATCTTTGTTTCTCCGATTTGTTTTGACCTACCGCTCCCTCTTTTCAGTTGTTCTCTCTCTTCTTCACCTTCTCCCTTCCTCTCCAGCTTTCTTTCCCTATCACTGCCCATTATTCCCTCATTTTACTCTTCATCAGTCCATCTTCCTCAATGTTTGTCCTTCCATCTTTCTCCCTCCTCAGTTCCCCCTCTCGCCTCCTTCCACCATTCCTCCAGCTCCCCACTTCTCCCTCCACCTCTCTCTCCATCTCCCCTTCTTTTTCTCTCTCTCTCTAGTGGCTGTGTGTTGGAAGCTGTGGGCTTTGATGCTTTTATAAATAGCCCAAGTGTTCCACTGAGAGTACCACCAAATGGGATGGATGGATGGATGGATGGGGAGTGGAGAGGGGAATGGAAGAGGAGGGAGGGCTGAGCGTGTAGGTGTGAAGGGAGAACATTGAAAAGCGCCAGGAAAAAAAAGGAAAGGATTAAAAAGCGACAGAGGCAGACAGAGGTGTTTATTGAGATAACAGAAAGCATTGATCGGAGAATAAAGATGTGAAACTGTGGGCTTCTCAGTCCTGCGGCCCTCAGAAATGCCTGGGGTTCAAGAGGCAAGGTTCACATACTGTATTTTTAAATATTATTAAATATGTATCTTTCTCTTCTTCTGTGGAATAAATGCATGCTCAGTTGACCTTAATTAAAAAACATTTTCAAGATTGTAATTCAAATGATCAAATTCAGTTGCTTGAAATTCATAATGTGGCATCTCCACTATAATAAGTCGGCGAGTACTTACCAGATACTCATACATATCTGTGTCTGAATTTGGTTGGTGTATGTGAGTAATCTGTCGCCCTGTTAAGTCGTTTTGTGGTTTAAAAAAAAAAAAATTGATAGTCATTTTCTTGTTAATCAGACATCTATTGTCATGTCTGTATAAGACATCTGGCACTCGTCATCATTTTTTCTTCAGTATAATTCTGGTTTATCACAGCTATTTGAAATGAAAACTTATACTTATGTTTAATGAGAATAAAGCTTTTGAAAAATAAAGACGTCGATTGCTGCACACCACAAAAACAAGGCAAGTGATGGACTGGGCTGTGCATTTTGCATCTGCTGTATCTTGTCGATACAGAGAACACATCATCGAAGTGAAATACAGCACTGTTTTTGTGCAGTTAACATTGTGGCGTGTGAGGCTCTGAGTTGCGATTTTCACTGCCAGGACAGGTTTTTTTTAATTGTCACATGGTCTTACTGCTGCTTTAGAGGCTTCTCCACCTTCGCAAACATAACAAAAACTTTGAACGCTTATGATATTTTCACTGTAAAAAAAAAGTAGGTAGGTTGAACAAGTGTACAGCCGTGCTCGAGGCTCCGTGGCTTAACTGATGCATGGCAGTGCTTTGAGCTAAATGCTCACATCAGCATGACAACATGCTCACAGTGTTCACACTAACACATTGACCATGTTCACCATCTTAGATCAGCGTGATAGCGGATGTTCTGTTCTCATTACTTTTGCAGTTATGTGGTCATAAAACAAATTGTCGGACAAATTGAAAGTTTGACCTGATGGTGTCTCAAGAGGAAAGGTCAGGGGATGAATGAAGTGATTACATATCATCCTGAGGGGATCACGAATATCAGACGTGGCAACCCATCCAGTAGTTGTTGAGACATTTCACTCAAACCACAAATGTCAACCTCTTGTTTGTGCCAGAGGCCAGAGGAAAAGTTGGGTGATTACCAAAGTCAGTAGGATTCATCATCTGGGTACCATGAATGTCCCTTCAAACATTTCATGGCAATCCAGGCAATAGCTGTTGAGATATTTCTATGTGGACCAAAGCGGTGGACCGACTGTCAACTGTGCTGCTAACATGACTAAAAATACCACTACTGACTTTCAAAAACTTGCGTCTTGCAGATCCTCATTGATGCATTATGTGAGTTTTTACAGTCTGTCTGTCTCCTGATTATAGTCGGCGAAGCGCTGACCTCTTCCAAACAGTTTGTCAAGGACATTATTTCCAGCGTTTTCAAGAGTTCGCGTTATATAACACCACTGTGCCTTCTTTCATGCTTACTGTAGTGCATATAACAACTCTGACAGTGAGCCCCAGCCGGCTTATTGATAGGGCCAAAAATATTGCAGCATTATATTGTATTGATTTTTCCTACATTCCCCTGGTGCTTTTCAGACACAACAAACTTGCATCCTAAACAGCTCGCGCTCAAGGCACACACGGCAACATAATATGAATCATATGTTTTAGGTGGGAAGGCTCGCTCTGATTATTACTAGCGGAGGAGACGCTGCTGTGTAGGTTTTTATTGAAATGAATTTCGAATGCTGTTGTAGTGCTGCACTCATCTGAAGCTCCAGATTAGAACAAGAGTGTGCGCAGCGTAAATGTGATGCAAGACATGCCGTAATTTGAAAAGAGAAATTCAAGAAGTGGTTTAAGGTTAAAACAAATTTATGGAGGTAATGCACAAATGTTAAGGAATGCAAAGAATGTGGCTGCAGGATTAAATAAGTTTTGTTTAAATTTTTTAGCTGATTTTCAGTTTTAGCTCAACACACATGTAACCTGAGACTCAACTGTGGCTTTGCTGTACTGTATAGTAATAGTTTTTCTGACAGTCATTCTTCAGTAACACCCAGTGTGTTTCCTCCCTTGACTGCTTCCTCCTCTCACTTTAACATGCAGGGTGTTAAAGAGCTGTCTTGTGTGTATCTGTCAGTGCGTGAGCATGTTTGAGAGTAGGTCTAATGTGAGAGACTGTGCATATGTGTGCATGCCTTGCTTGGTACACTGATGCAGGAAAGTGAGTGAAGGAGTGAAGCGGCTGACGTTATAACAAGACTTCTCACTGTTTCTGTTTATCAGGCATCAGTGGTGGCTATCTGATGTGTCTGCCTGCGTGTGTGTGTGCGCGTTATTCCACAGGTGGGTGTGTGTGTGACAAAGTCTAATTTTACATGTCAGCGAGGGCCAGCTCCTTTTGCTCTGATCTACTTTCACACATCTGAAGACTCTGATCACCGCCGGAGTGTGTTTGTTTGCGTGTGTGTGTGCTTGTACTCACTTTCAGTTACACATTGACAGACTATCTCCTTCAGGGCCCGGTCGTCCTTGCTGCTGACATTTGCGGCAATCGTACACCCGTTGCCACAGTGACACCTTGGAGACATATCGGGACGGATAGGACAGCCAATGTGGGTCAAGCTTGCTTGACATCACAGCCAGACACACACACACACTCACAGACACAAAAAAGAGTGGACACCAGCTCTGGTAGCTAATTTTTTCCTCCTCAGATTGACAAGACAAATTTAATTTATTACAACTATGTCACATGTTCTGTCATATATGATGAACTTGAAAACATGATCCAGTGCTTACCATGGCCACCATCTTTTTTTTTTTCATGCCAATATCGGCTATTTATTCTCACTGAACACAAAGTTTTGCAGGTATTTGTGCAAGAAGTATCGGAGAGATTAAAGTTTTGACCCAACCTGACAACCAAATTAGCCTGTTAAGTAAATGAAAGTGAATTATGCTCAATATTAAATTGTGATGTCCCTGATAACCAATGCAAAACAGTTAACAGACGGAAATGATATCAGTTAACCTTTCACACATGCAATAAAATATGTGGCATGACAGCTTGGAGGAAATTACTGTTTGTCCCTCTGCAGTGTAGACATGCAAACCATATCTCTCTCTCATATGAGGCGAATGAATTAATTTTACTTTGAGCGTGTTTACACTCAATTTCTTAATTTGGCCAGTAAAAAGTATGTTTGACTGGTAGATATTTTTCATCCACCAGTCGCCTTGACAGGTGAGTCACAAAGTTCATTTTGGACATGGTTTTGACCCAATGATAGTGAAGGGATCACCAAAGTGATTACAGTTCATCTTGAGGTGATCGTGAATGTCTGTACCACATTTCATGAAAAATCTATGGAATAGTCGATGAGGGATTTCACAAAAAACACAGACTGTGAACCTTGATGATGGCACCTGGACCCGCTGATGGACTCACCGTGACCTGGCCGTCCTCAGACCCATGCTGCTAGTATGACTTAAAAAGTAAGGATCTTGAAAGTTGAGACTTAATTCTCTGCCATTAACAACGAATAGTTTGAATTTTTCCTTAATTCTGCTGTAGGAAAGCTTAAAGGAAACCAGGAAGAACACACTCAATTAGTTTATGACAAACTCAGCTCATAGGATCTCCTCACCAGAAAAAAAACCTTGCAATTAGGCAATTAGTTTATTCTGACCTCCTGCTTTATAGTTCACATTAGAAAGAGGTGACAACTCTTTAGTATTCCAAAGATTGCAGTGTTACAAAACGTCACCTCATTAAACCAGTGTCTTGTTGGCTGTTGACATTTTTCCATGGTTGTGCCACATGAATAGGTGCTAACTCATTGTGAATCTGTGTCAGTCCCGGAGAGGACCACCGTCTATACTTAACTCTGTCAATAGCTGCCTCTCTGCAGCACAGACAGGAAATGGTTGCCAGAAACGGTCATTCTGCCTGTGGCTGCTGGATTGGTGGCCACCACCAGCCGCTCTGACCGGTCACCAGGCGTCATTAAAACCCTCGATGAGCAGGATGTCACAGTTAGTGACCTCGTGACTCCTGTCGATAGGGTTAGTGGCAGCAGTATAGAAGCTGCCGTGCTGTTTTGTTGCTTTGGGTCAATATATCATAGTTTATAGTTGTTTGAATACTGCAAGATAGATAAAGTCACTCTGGATATAATGCATAGCCTGCTAAAATAGCTTGGACTGGACTCAGTAAGCCACAAAATATGTGCATAAACCTTTTACTGTAAATGATCATTGTGTGAGACGTAATGCAAATATAGGTGCTGGTAAATTTCCACTTCCTCAAATATGGTCTTGTGTCGTTTCCTTTATCATCTTTAAGCTCAGAAAAGTGATTGTGGTGTAATCACCGTGGCATGACTCGGCCCTTTTTTTTTGGCACAAGGCCTTGAAGAAAAACTGGACTGATGCTGCACTGTCAATGTTTACACAAAAATCAATTTAAAATAAAGTATGTGAGGTCAGGTTTGTCCGTCTAAGTAAAGAAGTCAAAGGTGTTGCCAACTCCACCCACATTACTCTCACCTCTATGGCGTCACATGCCCCTTCTGCTTGTCCTTTCTTTAATTATTCACTTTCCCACCACTTGTCTCCCACGTGATCACTGCCACAGGACCTCTGCACCGCTCTGTGTTTGTTGTTCGCAGCGTTGGTCATCTACAAACTGAACCCGATCGGTCGCGATTTTGACTCGATGACAAAGATGAGCTCAGTTGTTTAAAATGTGAATCACAGCGTGTAGGTGGGATGGCCCACCTGGATTACTAACTGCTGGGGGAGAGATGCTGCTGTTGTGGGTTTGAAAATGTACTATGATATAATTTCTAGGACACAAGGTCGTTCAGTCTCTCGGTGGACGGAATATGACAGACTGAGTACTGAACTCTTTATACGGTGGTTGTGGAGGTGCTGCTCTGTCTTCACACAGGCATCTGTAGTTTGTGTTTCTTAGTACAAAGCGTCATAAAACATACATGTAGCACTGTGGTATTGTCTTTGTCTTAATCATTATAATACATGTTAAAGTTGCTGCTGTACACAGGCAGAGCAATCAGATTTTTGAAATTGACAAATGTTGAAGTTTTGTCAACGTTGTGATCACATCCTGTTCATGACATGAGATTTCACAGTGTTTTGCAGTATGACGTGTTCAAGATACAAATGTTCCTGATGCTAAAAAAACAAAACAAAACAAAAAAAAACCCCACTCTGAACATGTGTGTCCCGGTCACAAGACTCACTCCAAGTCACAGCTTTCGTCCCGTGGTGCGTTTATGTGTCTGTCTGTGTGCACATCTTATGTTAATGGCGAATTCTAAATCGGGCGAAATGCAGTTTTTCAGTGTTGCTCCATTTCTGTGAGTGTGTGTCAAAGTTGTGTGTGTTGTTAACTATGTCACAGTCGCTCCTGAGATGCTTTAACCCGTTCGTCCATGGACGGTAACTTAGCAACAGGGCCACGAGCCGACAGGAGTGCATTGATCCCAGACCTCTTTTTTCGGTCTCTCCCTCCATCTTTCTTTATTTGACTTTCTGCTTTTCTGTCGCTCTCCCCTCCACGTCTCTGGTGTTTTCTCTCTCATCTGTCATCTGTCCCTTCCTCCTCTCTTCCTCTCTCGCCAACTCCGGCAGTCTGTTGTTCTTTCCCGTCCATCTCTCTGTCACTTTGCGAATATAATCTTGTTGAGTTTGAGACTTTGTGCGTTAAAGCTAGTGGGAGTGAGCGTATTGTTTAAATATCACACACCCACTGTATTTTCAATTTGACATCATCATTATCTTTCCTCTCTTCTTCTAGATGAACCTCTATAACCATAATGGTGTTTTTTCCTGTCACGCCATTAAAACCTGTTTAAAGACGTGAGACAGGGCAAGAGTTTTTTTTGTGTCTTGTGTGTGTGTATATATATTGTGTGTATTTGTTTGTGTGTCTGCACATGTAAAGACGATAACTGGCAGCCAGGCAGCACTGGTCTGTTGCCAAGCATTGAGTGAGATATTGTAGACTATGTCCTGCCTTGCCCTCACACACACACACACACACACACACACACAAACATAAGCTCTTGCGGCCTTTGTTAATGCTCTTCCACTCCTAACTTGATCTCAGATTCAGAATCTCAACACACACACACACACACACACACACAAAGTAAAACTAATGCTGTTTTTTAGCTGCGGTCAGTTATTATGCTTTTGCTGCTCTTGTTTTTTCGCCTTTCTCTCACAGTAATACTGATAACTACACCAGGTCAAACGCTGCACTGTGCGTCCTGTTTTGTACCTTTATTAAAAAAACGATTAAGAGTGGAGAACAGCGTGGTACATTTTCTTCACCAGGCAGCGTTAAGACATGACTTCACACATGGACTCTGGAATTAGTGTCTGGCCTCATTACCCGACAGCTTTCCCACACTCATGTTATGTGTGCATAGGATTGAAATAGCATAAAGAAGAAGAGCTTTTATGAGCTTTTTTGGTATAATTTTCATTTACATTGTTTTCATGAGGGTTGTCATTACAGAGCAAATTACTGAGAAGTACTCAAATTACTCAAAAGATAATGGTTGGCAGTGGCAGGTAGAAGCAGGTTGTTCCCTAATTCCTCCTCTTGTTCATGTGTTGACCTGACCTAATGCTTAGGTTAGTGTCTTGTATGGCGGCCATTGGCATGAATGGGCGAATGAGAGGCGAATGAGAGGTGCATTTGCTGTCTTGAATGCATCATTCTCGTGATTTACCACACACTCTCATAGATGAGCACATATATAGCAGACACTCTCACAAAGTGGACTATTGTTTGCATCATTATGTTGTTTGTGAAAGATCATGTTGCAGCAGAAAGCCACAGTAGGCTGTTGACCACTGGTGTTTGAGAGTATAGAGTGGGTCCTCCATACATTTGTATCTCATTCAAACCCTCAGGTCGGTGCCGTCCAGTACTGTAACATAAAAGTGACCCTAGGCTTGAATGCTATGGCACATAAACAGAATGTACTGCAGGGTTATTATACTGGGTTGCATTTGATTGTGCATGTCCATTCTGAGTATCTTTCCACAAGATAAAAGTCACATTATCAAATCAGAGTGTGGCAACATTTATTTTTTTTATTTCCATGCACTGGACGTTAGCGTCTTTACAACCTGTATTTAGTTCATTATTTGGTATTCAAACCCGTTAGTCTCATCGGCTCTCTTGTTAATATCTGCAGCTCTTCACTCTCACCCCTCTGTCCTCTCTCTCCCACTCGCTCGCTCTCATCCTCTTCATACCACACCTCTCTCTCTATGAGTAAATCAGGCAGATTAGATAAAACTGCGTTCTGAGGATGATGACTCTTCTCTTCAGCAGCTTAAATACAGAGAACAGTCATATATACATAATTTATGCGCCCAGGCGTTCTATTTCTCGAACTTATTCTTCCCTACCCTCAGTTTGTTTTTCTTGCAGTCTGGACCAAAACAGCAGGTATTGTTTGCGGGGGAGTTAAGAGAGAGAGGGGAGAGAGAGAGAGAGAGAGAGAGTGGCAGTGAAGGGTGGAGGGAGTGAAGAGAAAAGTTGATGTACAGTACAGGAGATTACAGGGCTGTGTGTGCGTGTGTGTGTGTGTGTGTGTGTAGTGGCTGGACATGTTCACAAGTTGCCTGTTCAGGTCATATTGTGGAGGCAGATGTACTTCTGTTATGAGAGGAAACTAAGTGCCCTCCACACACAAACAGAGACCGAGAGACCGTGAAGAGACAGCTGTTGTTGGTGCAGATATTAACGATGCAAATGCCATTATTTTTTACAATTAGTGCTGCTTTTCAGCCTCCTCCCTTCATCCTCATCTAAATTATGAGCTCTCCTTATATGTAGGACTGGATATTGAACCTCACTAGTCAAAGAATTGAAAATTGTCAAGTACCAAAACCTGCTATCCGAAATGATTATAGTCCATCAACGGCAACAGATCAGCAACAATTTTGATAATCTATTAATTTCCCGAAGTTACATTTGCTGTGCTATGATTGATTTGAATATCTTTGGATTAAGATTATTGGTTGGACAAAGCAATCACAATTGTGACATGAGCCATTTTTTCAAAAAAATCAATATGTCAATCAATACTGAAAATAATTGCTTGTCCTAGTCCTATTGACATGATGTCTGGTCACATTTGAAGGCTTTAAATCATAATAGCCAATTTAAATGTGTGGCTCTATGGACGCTATTTTTGATCTGTCGATTGGTTCCCTGCTTTGGTGAAACTGAAATATCTCTCCAAATGTTGGATGGTTTGTCAGGATACTTTATGCAAACATTCATTGTTCCCATATGATGAACCCTTATCACTTTCCTTAAATTTTCATCTAACATCATCATCATCATGTCAAAATTTTAATTTGTCCAAAACTTTGATTTATGACCAAATGGTTGCAAAGCTAATGCCATTTCCATCAGCATCAGCTTTTAATTTGCAAATGCTAGCATGCTAACACACCTAACTAAGAGAGTGAACATTATACCTGCGAAACATCAGCATGTTGGACATTTAAAACACTGCTATGGTGAACTACTGTCTCACTGAGCCACTACATGACTGTAGACTCCCCTTTTACTGCTTTATCATAATTTATAGAGTAAACAATATTTAGATTATTCAAAAGAGTAATCACATGTTAATCAGTAATGATAATAATAATAATTAACTGCAGCTGAGCCGGGCATCACATTTCTGTCAGATTCAATGCTTTAAATGATAATTTGGATCATTTTTCCTGCACAGCTGTTAGTATGTAAGACCACATTTTAGTGTTAAATTAATAAAAGCTTTTAGTTTTATTTCTCAAAGTAAGATACATTTTCTCTATATCCTACATGCAGTTTATCTAACTGAAGCATTGTATTGACACTGTATCAAACTAATACAGACAATACCCATTCCACAAGCACATTTGAAAGAAACTAATACAGACTTACAATCGCCACAGGTTCTATCAAGGTGCTCATAGGCGCAAGGAGCTGAACACCCACACTGCAGTGGAGCGGCTCACTTGCAGACTGCACTCATTTACATCAGGCCGTCTGGATGTTTGCAATGGGATGAGTGTGAATAAAGACAACACCGACAAAAAGCACGAGCGCAATAAAATTAAGCATGAGAGACAGAACGCGAGTACGACGGAGACAGAAAGTGATAAAGAGAGAAGCGAAATGGAATCAAAAGTGACAGCAGAATACAGAATAAGAGACAGATGAATGAATCAGACGGAGAGAGTGGGATGGAAGCAGAAAGTCAAAGAGACAGCCGGACGGGTCCTGACGGACAGAAATCGAGAGAAGGGAGATGGCGTGAATGGAAGACAGCGGGAGGGATGCGGTGAATGGGAGAGAGAGAGAGAGAGAGATGGAGTGAATGAGAGAGAGGAGATAAGGGTGGAGGTGTAAGCTGGACCACGAAAAATCGTCTGGTGCCAGAATTCTTTCACAGCGCTGGCACAGTACTGAAACTGAAATCGAACGGAGCTTGAAGCCAGCCAGACTGTAGTGTCTCCCTTTTTTTTTTTCTAATTGTATGTAAGATAGTACACTATTGGGAGGGATAACCCACTGTACTGACTGATGATCACAGGTGGCACAGACGAACAGGTCCATGTAACACTAGAAGGTATCCATAATCACTACAGTAGTAGTTACATGTCAGTCAGCTACTAGGTTAACTAGCCAGTAGGAGAAGAGACACTCTTTAATCAATGTGTGAACAAGTTGTGAAATTGTCTCCTTGAGTTGAATAATGGACTTGAGTGATGATGTTAATTTCCTGACACTAAACGGGTCCTTACTTATAGTTTACAAAAGTCAGGTCCCCATTTATTGACAATTTTTAAAATTCATTTATGACCATTTGTGCCCTTGCAATTTTCTTCTCTCGCCAAACTTTTGTTATTTGTAAATTTGCCTAATTTCATCATTCCTCCCTCTGAGTTTGTACGTTTCTGTTTCTGTTTTTATAAATGCAAAACTACTTAAAGAAAATATATAGATACCTGACAGAAATGATTGATAGGGATCCTATACATTTCTATAGGAAATGGACACAAGTCATTTTTGACCCATTCATGGATCATTTGCATCATTAGTTAATGATACAAAAACCGTATCCTATGAAACTATAAAATGTATATATTTAAAAAGATTTTTGGGGGAATATCTAGAATATGTCACAAAAGCACTGAAAGAAAACAGACGAGGTCCAGGCGTCGTCCTGGCTTGGACAACTCCAAAAATGAACATGCTGTGTTTGAGCTGTCAGTCTCAGCTAACAGTCACTTCGACAGTGTGTCCTGACAGGAGCGAAATGAAATGACCAAGCGTCTCTCGCTCTGCGCTCTGAGCGATTCTGAAATTAAAAACACAGCAAAGCCACTTAAAGAACCGTCACGAAAATAAATAAAAAAAGAGAAAAGAATAGGAAAATGAATAGAATTGCAGTTCTCGACTTGAGCCCGCACGATAATTCAGCGTGACAGATCTTTTGAAAATCCTCGACATCAAAGAACCGCAATTAAAACGGCTCCTTTTGTGAGAGCGTAATTGATTTTTTGTTGTGTTTACACTGGTTGTTACTTGTCTCACGATCGACGCCAACCGGAGGTCATAGCTCGCCTGCCAAGTGAAATCCTCTGTGCTTTTCCCGTGAAGAGACGCACGGCAACGGCATGAAAAATTATAGATGTAGAGCTGGAGGAGGAGAACAGAGAAGATGGAGAAGAAGAAGAAGAAGAAGAGAGGATGGATAGATGGAAGGGAGAGAGAGAAAGAGGAGGAGTGATATGGGTGTGCTGACTCACTCTGACCCTTCTCCCTGCTTCACCAGCAGCATCGTGGGTATTTATACATTGGCGTAGGCTGTTCAGCCCCCTTATATAAGCCCTTACACACACACACACATGCGCGCACACACACACACAAGGGGAGGTGCCCAAGGTGAATGGCATGTTTTGTTCACATTATTGACTTTCTTCCTCTTGCTTTCTCTTCTCTTATCATATTGCTCTTCTTCTCGTCTTCCTCCTGTTGCATCAGCTCCTTCTTTGAGTCTTTCACCCCCACTCGCCAGGATGTTTCCTCTTCGCTGAGATCGTAGGAAGAGCAAGAAACAGAAACAGGAGCGGCAGTCTGGCTCTCCACGCTGTTTAAACACCGTGCCAGGTCTGCCAGGCCGCGGTCACGGAGAAGATGCGATGGAGATGTTTTGTAGTCAAGTCAGCGAGCGCAGTCAGTCAATCAATACGGCAGTCAATGTGAAAAATCTAATTGTCATCTGTTGTCTCAATTAGAAAGGAAGCGGCTTATCATGTCAGTCAGAAAGTAACTATCATGTGCAATAGTGTGCAGAGCAAGGCCATTATTCTCGATGGAGAGCGTGGCACAGCGGCGTGCACTGTCCTGATTTGCCAGCATACTGTGCCATTACGTAGGAAACAAATGATAAGCTGGAAGAGCCTCCCACATCATTTAGATCTCATTTGGGAGCATTATGGTTTCTCAGTAAATGATAGAAATGTTCAGACTCCAGTTTTGTGTGTAAAGCCAAGCTATTAGATCGAGCATGTTAAGTCACATGCGACTGTTTAATACTGAAATGAAGCTGAAGCTGACCTCTTCTCACAGTCATTTCCATTGACCTGTTTTTATGCACATCGTCAATTTTTAGAAAATTAGAAAATAAAATATCGCGATGGGTATTGATTTAAACATAATGCAAAGAAAATAGGAGCAGATGAAACATCAGATCTGTGTGGAGCAATAAGGAGACTGTAACCTCCCTCTAATTAATACATAAAACAAACATACATGCAATTTCCCTCACATGATTTTCCACCATTTTAATTACATCATTTTATTGCATCCTCTTCTTCTGCGATTGTTTAATTGCATCCAACTGGCCAATTAGTTGGCTGTTTCCTTCAATGCGCTCAACTCTGAACTTCGGTGAGAGTTCATGCAGACTTTGGCTTTAACAAATGCTCGGTTAATTGCTGTGATATGTGCAGCAATTTGTGACAGAAGAGAACATTTCATTTTAATGCTATGTGAGAAATATAGATCTAGATGTGGACACTTGAGTGTTGAGATCTGATACGTCCAATCACAGGTTGTGTTCAACAGATGAGGGTAAGCCTTGCCTGAGGTAGTCATGATTCTAATAAACTGATAGTCCATCAGTGAGTGTCAATCACTGATCAAACAGTTTGATGCTCAGTCAGTTACATCCAGGCAGGGAACACTGTGTGATATACTGTAAGCCATGTACTACTACAGCTATAGATTAATAAACCTGACTAACCGCAGAGCTGCGTCACTCCCTGTGTCGTACCGTTGAACCTGGCCGCCGAATCCGACAGCATCTAAATCTGGGACATCACTGTACAGCGTGTCACTGTGTCTCGCGCACACACACACACACACACACACACACAGCAACACACACACACACATACACATACACACACATTGGCAGCTCATTAGAGGAAGCGGCTATGTACAACAGCAGTGTTCTGCCAGCATTTCATAAACAGAATATACTGGAACGGAAAGGAGAGGAGAGGAAGTGGAGATGGTAGAAGAGAATAGAAAGGAAAGGGAAGGAGCTAAAGAAAGGACTTTCAGTATAGCTGCCGGCCTTCACTATTAAAACTAGGTCATTAATCTAAAACCCTGAAGCCCCAGTCTGTTCAGGAGTTAGTATTTGGTAAACCAATGACATTTTGTAAGTTGCGTCCAGTTTAACTAGTTTGACTCTAATAGGGTGAAAGGAAACCATTAACTCTTCAAGAGTAAACACAAGATTCATTCTCATCTTACTGACTGTAAGATGATGCACTCCTCCTGTAATGTAAGAGGAAGGTACTGTCTGTCTGAGCGTCCCTCTTCACACTGTGTTGGTACACAGAAAGCTTGATGGGAGGACGATATTGATTGACAACCAGACGTTACATAATGAAGTCATGTGACCGTTGGGGAGGGATCGGGGCAACTTGGGACACTTCAAAGAGCCGAAGCTGACGAACGGAGGTTTCAAGTGGGATTGTGTGTGTGCGTGTTTTTGTGTGTGTGTGTGTGTGTGTGTGTGAGAAGTTGTACTACTAGAGAAATGTGGTGGATATAAGATACATATAAGATACATATAAGCCACATACGTGGATGATGATTTGACTTTAGTTTCATATTGAAGTGACGCCATATGATGCTCTTTTTCTTCCTGCATCGGTTAATTTTAAGCACAAGGATTAGACAACTGAATATCAAGTGAATCAAATTACCAGGGCTGCAACTGACACTTGTTTTCATTATAGATTAATCTGCTCATTATTTCCCTGATGAATCAATTGTTTGAGAAAATAGGGAAAAATGCTCAGTATCATTTCCCAAAGCCTGAGGTGGTGCATTCAAATCCCCCTGTTTTATCCGTCAATCAGTCCAAAACCGAAAATAGTCAGTTCACTATCAGATGTTACAAAGAAATGCAGCACTCACATTCGAGAAGCTAGAACCAGGAATTTATGCTTGAAAATGAGAAATTATTAATGGTTTGTCAAAGTAGTTGCCAATTAATTTTCTGTCGTTTGGCTAATAGATAAATTGACGAATCATTTCAGCTCTTTCCATAAATGTGATTTTGCCCTGCAGTTTCACGGACCTAGAATGCGAAGCAGAGGATCATGTGGACCCCTGAGTGACTGTTCATGCGGTGACATGCTCTTTCCTGGGAAGAAGGCTTGTGAAAATCATTGCTTTGGGGACAGTGCAAGAACATGTCAGCGCTTGCATAGAAGTAACGCAAGTCACAAACTTCCAGAGAAGGACAAGGTAGCGGGAGAGTTTCAGGTTTTATCTGCAGAAGCAACATGAACACAAAGGCACAGATTGTTGTGTAAAACTTTGATTGCACAGCAGCCTAATTGATCCTCATCGGCCTGACGGAGCTGACAGCGAAAAGAGTCGCTCCCCGTTGGCTGAGGAAGGTCTCCTGAGGTGCCAACTGCGGCCTGTAGTGTAACTTAATGCCCAGCCGGTGTTACAGGTGGACTCTACAGGTACACTACATAATTGCTTACCTCTGCAGTAACCTGAGCCCGGGTCACAGCCGCAATGATGCAACACGCCGACGAGAGAGGGAAGGAACGGGAACAGAGAAACGGGTGGACAGAAACAGAAATGACAAAGAGAGAAAGCTGTGGAGAAACTGTGCTGTTTGTGTGTGCGTGTGTGCGTTTTCCATGGATATTTAATGTATACGATAAATAATGAAGGCACGCAGGCAGGGTGCCAGCTACACCAGAGTCAGACTGAGACCAGCACATGGAGGGCACCAAGAGGGCAGCCGAAGAGGAGGAGGAGGAGGAGGAGGAGGTTTCGTGAGGGATACAAGCAGGAAACTTCTACATTCAGAACGGAGACACCAGAACCAGACTTGTGGAGCGCCGGCTGTTGTTAACAGAGTGATTGGTGCTGTTGGCAACAACCACACCGTCAACTGAGATAAAAAACAAAACAACTATTTGTTGAATAGGAAATGTATTAGTGGCAGATGAGGCTGCGATATGGGGAAAGCTTCGAGAAGGATGGATTCCAAGCTCAGCAGACGCCTTGGGAACTTTGTGAGATAAGATATAGGAGAGAGAAAAAAGGGAGAGAGGGTGGGACATGTGACAGGAAGTAGACTGTTTCAGGTGTGGTCCTCCTTCCGAACTCTAAAAATGATCTCCTTTTAAATGATGTGGTGCTCAAACTTTGCCAGGACACCGTATTAGATAAAATTTCACAAAGCATCCTTAAAGGATTGTTAGGTGGAACAGAACCTGAATGTTGCCTCTCTATACATCTATACGTAGATCATACGGTGGCCCTGAGTGCTCAAAACAAAAGAAAACATAAATACAGAGACATGCTGCAAACTGAACTACCTTATACTGTAGTATGTAAAGCCTTTGCATTATCTTGACCAGCACCAACACTCACAGGCGCCATTCAGCATAATGAGTATATTCAATTCTGTTACTTAACATGTATTTTACTGATAATACTCACTGTTAATTGCCAAGTAGCATTTTTGAATCCTGAAGACTTTTAATGGAGCATGATTAAACTGGATTGAAGTAAAGGGTCTGAATACTTCTTCCATCACTGTTCCTGGCCACAGCAAATACATCAAATGCATCTTATATCTGGGCTAATAATTAGATATTGTAGCTGTGCAACATGTCATATCTTAAATAACTTCACTTGGTCTAACAGTGTAAGAAACCCTTCTCGTCTTCACTGGAGAAATTCAAGCTGAAAAACTGTTTCGAAAGCGGCCGAGACAGCCCTTCCCTGCTCAGACAGAAAGCTAATCCGGGCGTTTCAAACCCACAGCCAGTCAAACGTGCGCCTTAGGTACTCCACGAGTACTCTGATCTCTGTTTTCAGACATCTTCCCTCAGCTGTCTTAAGACTTGACAAGTTGGCCCGGCTTTGTGAGATTAGGTTATGCCACCTGCCTTTTTGAATTCCCACCATTGTGAATAGGCACGTAGTGTCAATGGATGTGTCGACGGAGCAGCGAGGTAATTATTAGGGTGGACGGAGTCAGAGTGGATGGAAAAGTTGGGAGTTTAGTGAAAGGGAGAAATAGAGGGCACACTTCATTTCTGGCACGGTATATGTTTGTAAAGAGGTATTATTTTGTTGTGGCCCAAGGGTCATTTCGTTGGATGGCGTACAGGTCTATTTTAGTGACAGATACGTGTGTGTGTGTGTGTGTGTGTGTGTGTGTGTGTGTGTGTGTTTTGGTTAGGGATTTGGCAGTTGCAATACTCCAAAAGAGCAGTTGCCTTGAAGCAATATGTGCGCACAGCTCTCACCATTTCTATCGCTACCTCTATCCCTCCACCCTCACTCCGTGTATTCAATCTGCAGTATCACTGCAAATGAGTGGGTGGTGTGTGTGTGTGTGTGTGTGTGTGTGGTATCATCTCAGTGAGTGGGTGGTGTGACCAAAAAGAGGATATTGCGTGGGAGTGAAGCACCATTGAGGTGCACATGATTTGTGTGTGTGCGTGTGTGTTGGAGAGAGAGTCTTTGTATTAATTATAACATCTCTGATCAGTGCAAGTTTGACAATAGAATAGAATTAGATATGATAGAATAGCTGGTCTCCAAACAGGTAAGCGACACACTGACAGTGAACGTATTCGATCACTGATGAACAGTGTAACAGACAGAGAGAAAATCAGTGTGTTGTTATGCAAAACTGTGGGTGTCAAATTCCTTCGTGTGTATGTGACCTTACTTCCCCTGCCATGAGTGAAGTTATGCAAATACTTGAAAGTGTTAATATTAGCATTAGTAAGTAAGAGGCAGTCTCGATTGTGCTTCCTGTATGTAGAATACATGATGCCAAGTAGAGCTGCAACAATTACTCGATTAATCATTTAGTCATTCAAAAGAAAATGAATCGCCAAATATTTTGATAATTAATAGTCATTTTTCAAGCAAAAATCTCAAACACTTACTGGTTCCAGCTTCTACATGTAAGGATTTTCTTCTTTGTCGTTTATGATAGAAAACAAAGGTTTTGGACTCTTGGTTGGACAAAAGAAAACAATTTGAAGACGTCACTTTGGGCTCTGGGAAAATGTGATGAGCATGTTTCACTAACAATTCATCTATAATGTAAATAATTGCAGCCCTAATGCAAAGAAGATTTGGTAAATATCTTTACACACAAATATCTTTCCTCCGTCTCTCCTGGCTCCTTGTTGGCTTGGTGCAGGTGTGGATTACCACATAACGGTTGGTTGGCACTTTGACGTGAACGTTGTGTAATTAAATATTGGCTTGTGTTTTTCCTCTTTTCCTGTCAGTAGCTCTATGTCCAGTTATCACTCCTCTGCAAATTATGGTTATCATTATTTTTGATTTCATAATTAGTGAATGTGCTGATTAAGTTCTTTATTAATGGATTATTTGTTTGGCCTATAAAATGCATGTTCCTAAAGCCTAAGATGACGTCTTCAGCTTGTTTTGTCAGTTCAAAATCCAAAGATGTTCAGTCTGCTATCACATTAAATCAGAGAAAAACAGCAAGTCTTCACAAATGAGAAGCTGCAAACAGAGAATATGATTTTTCTGTCAATCATGTAATTGATTAATTGACTCATCATCCCAGCTCTCCTTCTTCTTCGAGTTACAATATATACAAGCTGAGTTTTACAAGACTTTACAAACCAGTAGTTGCTCTATAACCTGTTTTGGCTGCTTCTATCATCAAAATCTGCATCGTTCAGCGCATTTACGGCGCTCGTCTGCATCTCTCATTCAGACATACAGTACACACTGCGTAAATATACTCTGGGGCACAATCATACGAACTGTGTATGTGTGTGTGATTGTGAGATATTTTTAGCCTTCCTGTTCGTCTTGCCTGTCAGTGGAGCTGACATTGATCAGGGTGGAGATGACAGGCTCGCTGCGCGTCGCAGACTTCACATGTTTCCTGCACCGCTTATTGTTACCAACCTGAAAAATGGAGCCATGTCCCCCTTTTTGTCTCATTTCGATTCTGATTACACGAGCTTCCTTTGTGCGGTCGTGTGCGTGCTCATTTTCAACAAAGTCAACCTCACATTTGTTGTAAATGCAGATTTATCACTTCTGTTGATGGCAAACTTTGTAAACACAGTAAATTCTGTTAATAAGAAGATACACTGTAAATGTGAGGTTACATTTTTACTTTGCATTGTAGACATTTAGAAGGTCCTCTCATCAGGAGTAGGTGACAATGAGTCAACAGTGCGGGAGCGACAATAAGAGTGTGTGGGTGTTAAGACAGAAGCACAGCATCCCTCTGTACATTTATCACCACTAAAGCTTTTCATAGGTTAAGTGAGCGCCGCTTCTAACAGCTCGGAGACAGCAAAATAACCGAGCTTTCATCAAACCTCCTGCTCAAAATCTTATCTAATTTTTGCTCGAGCTTAACTTACACAATTACGTCAAATTAAGATTCTGCTTAATGACTGTGACCACGAGGAGGTTCAACTCTCATTTTGTGCGACTCGCTCACATCAGATACAAACTTATTCACTCCTTTCATCCCGATGAATACAGTGGGATTCCCTTTAATGTTGTAAAACTGTTTTTCAAGCATATCATTCATCATGATCGTGGTCATGATTATTATAACCAGACCACGATTTTGGCCACTTCACAGCCAAATCATTCAGGCTACCTTGGAAGTGCTCATTTTCAAATTAATGAATAAATGCCTGAAATACTTTGAATACATGTGCTCACTGGGCAAACATAAAGAGATTTTCTTACTTTCCTAGATTACAGAAAAACATTAGATTTTGTGAGCAGTCTTGTGTGTGTCTGGATTTTAACGAAGGTCAAGGTTCAAATATTCACCTTCTTTGTCTTTCTCTCCACAGTGTGTTGTTTCGTGGTTCACAAACGTTGCCATGAGTTCGTCACCTTCTCCTGTCCAGGCGCTGATAAAGGACCTGCATCAGATGTGAGTACAGTAAATTGATCATTTAAAATCATACGCCTGCGTACAGTGTGAGTAGTGAAAGACAGATAGAGAGAGAGAGGCCGCACAGACGTGTCCAGCTCACGAGCCTCCGTCACCTGTCAACGCACGTGTTACGGTTCGGCTGCCTCCATCTTTTTCCTCTCTTCTCGTTTTCCTTTTTCCTGCCTTGACGCTTCTACTGTACCGTCACACGCGCTCACACAGGAATTTCTCCAGTGTTTACATTTGATGGACTCAATACTGCGGAAGTTAAATATAGACGCGCAACACCCGAGGCTGCCCAGCACAACAGATATTGGCCGCTGAGCAGCTCTGGCATGATGGGAAATGTCAATTTCGGATGTTAGATCCCTTCAGCTGTGAGAGGGATGAACAGTATGTTGATGGGAAATAGGAGGAGATTTATAGAAGTCTTTTGCACTTTGATCCTCAATTGAGTTTCTTGAGCATTGCATGTAGTGTTTTTTTGTCAAATTAAATAAAATTGGCAGAATTGGCAAAAAGATTGGCACGCAACAAGACTGTGGCTAAGATAGGCGATAATATAGAGCAGAGGTTTGGCCTGTATAGTATCAGAAGCAAAAACATAAGACCTATAAATTCAAAGACATGAATATGTTAAAGCAGCTGTGATCAATATTTAGTCGTAATCACCCACAGTGAATTATCACCTGACTCTGCCGTTCCTCCCAGCCATTTTGGAGCATTTATCTTTTGTCTTTCAACTCATTGTTGGATTTTACGGCCCACAACTTTACTGTTTTGGTTCACTTGCACCACTCTCATCAGAGAGAGAGTGAAGATTGGACTTACACTCATCAGGTCACGAGAAACACAACTCCAAATGAATGATGATCAGCTGCAAATGTAAATAGAAAAAAACAAATCTCTACAATGAAATAAACTGAGTGCGTCTCTCTTGAAGCAGTGGGATCGGTCTCTCAAAAATGTGCATCTGTCTGAAACATCATTTTCATGTTTTCTCTCCATGAAGAAAACTATTAAAATTCAACCTTATATTGACCCACCCATGGTTCCTGAAGCAGCGCCCATCTGTCTCTAGCTGCTGTCTAAAGTCGCTCTTGTTAATCCTGTTTGCGCTCTCATGACTTGAACTCTGACGTTCCCCTTATCGCTTCTTAAGTATCTTGAAAGTTAGAGAATAAAAACTCGACAACAACCTGATACCTAGACTCTTCCTTCCTATAAGCCATATCACAGTTCACATCAGTTGAAATTAAACAAGCATGTTTGCACTGTGTTACCCACACACACACACACACACAGTATTGTTGGAGGTTCAAAGCGGCGCCTGTCTTTATATCATGAATTGTCTTCTAACATTGTCTCATCTGCTGTAATTGGAAACGCCTTTAGGTGGCACCTCCATCATAATCTCATCCACTCTCTCAAGGAGCTGAGAAGTCTTTCCTCTGATTTCTATTATTGCAATCCAAACCCATTCTCTAATCTCTCCTATCGAGTGGACAAAATTAGTCGCCTTCTCTTCTCTCAAGAGCGCTCTCAGGATGCCGACTTCATCCTCTCAGGTCTTTAAGTTCCTCAGCCGTGTCCTTACCTCCCTCTGGAGTGCCCTTTCAGTCTGACAAGTACACTTAGTGAGCCGCCTCCAGAGGAAACGCTGCTGTCGGCTGTTTGGCTTCCTGTGGTGTGTTCTGTATAACTGATAAGTCTCCACAGTCTTTCCTCTCATCTTATTATACGCCTATCTGTCTAACAACCACCTCACTTCCTTTTTTTTTTCTGTCCTCTCTTACCTGGCTGCTTCTTCCTATATTTCTCAGCGCCATTTGAATAGCGCCTGGAAAAATAGCTTCTGTTTTAGTCAGGGCCGTCAGTCGCCCGAGCCAGGTCTGTAAAAACATGCTAAAGCTCCTCTAAAACCATTTTTACATGTTTTCCATCCTCCAATATCTGCAGGTTCTTTGAAAGAAGTTCTTCAGAAAAATTCTTTAAATTACGTATTGAAATGCATTATGTTCCATTTTGATCTTTAAAACCGTCGAAGTTGAACAAATGGAGCGTAACGTTTGTTCCGTCTCATTTGTGTGAACCCATTGGCAGCTGTTTCACAATGACTGGCTCATCCACAGCTTCGTGGTTAGTAACATCTAATCATATTCATGTAGGTGTGCTGAGCATTACAACCTGTCACTTCTCACCATTACTCTTCTCATACACTTGCCGTTTTCCGCTCACTTCAACCTCCTCCTTATGTAATTACTTTCTCATTCTATATGATGACTTTTATGATTTAATTCCCGCATCAGCGATTAGTACAGTTTTTTAATGTTTGCGTATGCTTCTCAATGTTGAGTTAAATTCCATGCTTGCGGTGGCCACTGCTACGGGAAACACAACAGGTTGAAAGACGCTTGAATTTTCCTTTAAATTATTCCTTTATAAAGCGTCTTCAGAGGTCTTTTACTTGACTTTTTGAACCAGCAGACAACCTGTTTCTTCTTTTAGTCTCTTCAGATCTCCATGTACTGCATCTCCTTTCATCTACATTTTTCTGGCTCTACATTTTTATTTTTGGCATGCATTCAACTCTCCTCTCCCTGACTCCCATTGTCTCTCTCTCTCTCTCTCCCCGCCCTCCCTCTTTATCTAACTCTATTCTGTACATCCTCTATTTAAATGCCACTCCACCCAGGGGGCCCCTGCTCTTAATTACGGGGCCTCGCCACCCCCAACATGTCATTTCCTTAATGAGTTCATGGTCTTATGACCTCGGTTGCTGCACAGTGGGAACGTTGGGTATCTACGCTCCAGACTAGCTGCACATTTAAATATAGGAGACAGGAAGAAAGGTAGCCTGCTCTCAGATTGTGGATGGAGAGGATGAGGCTCACAATGCTCCGTTTTTTTAACACCAGGGTTTTGCACTGGTCATGTAATTCTTTGAATATCAGGTTTCGTAATATAGGAAAAAAGAGGGATTTGATCAGTTCACATTTTTGCCATGTTATTATTTGATCATGTAAGAGCTCGGACATTGAACACTATGGAACAGCTGGGTGAAGATTTTCTAATAATGGCGTCAGATTCGAACTGCTTGACACAATGTTTTCACCCACGCACACCTGCACAGAAAATGGCTTTATGGACTTAAAAACACCGAGAGCATTTTCAGCAGTTATATCTCAGTCATTTTCATCTCGATCATGCAGCACATTTGGGGCATCCTCGACGGTTTTATCTGTCAAATAGTTAATTACAACAATGAATGGGTAGGCCGAGTCATACTGTTTAACATTCAGCTTTGCTGCGCTGCCAAAGGAAAATAAAGCTGTGTTCTTCTCCCCCTCTGCCGTGCTTTTTTTCCTCAAGATTATGGAAATCGGTCCTCGGTTTCTATTTTCCTGTATTTCTAAGAGAAGATGATCGTGAATATTCAAATCATCACGGAGGCAGATTCTTGGTTTGTAGAACATTTTCAGAACACTGAGGTGCCACCGTTTAATGAACAAATTCAGGAGTGATGCTCTGCTTATATAATAGTCAAATATTTACAAGCTCGGAAGATTCTTGAGCCAATGGTGTCAGTACTGAGCTCAAATGATCAACGAAAATTAATCAATTAATTGATTGAATTGGCAGCAATTTTCGTCTTTTTGAGGCATAAATGCCAAAAAATCTCTTTTTTTTCAGCTTCTCAAATCTGAACATTTGTTGTTTTTATTTGTCTTAAATTGAAATAAATGGAATCATTTTTAGTTTTGGACAATTTGTCTGAAAAATCAAGGGGTTCTGAGAACTTGTGATTGGAAATTTTATTATTTTCTGAACTTTTTATTATCGATCAATAGGACAATAATCGGCAGATAAGTCAATAGTTGAAATAATCATTAGTTGCAGGTCTATGTCAGTGCTATAATAGGATTCATCTACTTCAGAATAAAATGACTCCTCAGGCATCGAGCATTTCTCCGAGTCCTTGAAGCTGATAATGTTGAGTGAGTTCTTTGTGGGTCACACACGAGATGGAACAGCAGCGCTGGAGAGGTTGTTAAAGGACATATAGAGGAAACCACATATGGCACAAAGAGGATGTATGGTATGTGGTGTTATGTAATGTCTCACAGTCTGCAGCAATCAGCCCACCACTCCCGTTTTACCTCACGCCGGTCCCTCTCTCCGTCTCTCTGTCAGCTACGTATGTTTAAAAGAAGAAGTCAATTATAGATCTGGGTTAATAGAATGGGTTCCCTGTGGGAGAGGTCGAGGGATGAGATCCTCTAATGAAACCTACATTTCATGCCCACAGCTCACTAATGGTATAGAACTCAGTGTGTGTGTGTGTGTGTGTGTGTGTACAGTGTGTTTGTGTGTGAGAGGCTGAGATATGAAGATATATGCACAAGGAGAGCACTGATGCAGCTTCATGATTAAATGCAGAAGACAGAGATACAGTTAGCTCAGGTCTATGATTATGGATATTTTTATTTCCCACCGGTCATGGGCCTCCTGGAATGTCATAAATGTCAAGTCAAGCCAAGTTTTATTAATATCATCCAAAATCAGAAGTTTACCTCAAGGGGCTTTAGTGTGAAATCTGCACAGTGTGTGACACCGTGTATCCCTAGATCCTCGATTCAGATAAGGAAAATCTGCCCCCAAACAAAATCCTTTACTGAGGAGAACATGGAAGAAGCCTCAGGAAGAGGACAGACAGTCCACCAGGTGTTGTTTGCACTGAATAGAGAGACTGCAAAACAAATATAAAGAATATTGATGTGGGAGGATGTTGAGCATTTTAATAGAAGACATTACAAACTGGAAGTAAATGATGCTTTTTCACTCTGGGTGTCAAAAATAACAATATGATTTAGTCATAGTATCATCAAGCACCTTTGAAGATTGCCATTTTAGAAAATGTGCATATTCACTTTCATGTCCAATGTTGAAGAATGAATGAAATCAACACCTGTCATGTCTGTACTTTGAACATGTAGCATGTGTAAAGACTGGAAACGGGTCACAGCTTGCTAACTGGCACATGAAAGGATGAAATGTCATTTTCACAATTCAGTTTCTGCCACAAAGGCCAAACAAGATATTTTTTTGGTTTAGCTTCAGACGTGCTGCTGGGTGGGTTTTGTCCCCCTCGGACCGAGTCGTGCTGTTTCCCCCCTGTTTCTAGTGTTTGTGCGGATCTTTTTGTCTGCATGTGTTTTTTGGGGTTTTTTTTTTTTTTTTTACAAGAAAATGTCACAGCACGTACCTGATTAGATTAACTTCCTCCTCTCCCTTTAAATTTCTCTGCTTCACACACACGCCCACACACATACACTCATAGCATACATTTTGTATATTCTCCCACATGCCTGCACTGGCACAAACGCTGAATGACAATTCGTATGGAGAAATAATGCACGAACACGAGGCATGTTCTCATTTGCAGACATTGATTTTCTTTGTGTTCGGGTTATTGCAGAGAGCTGAAGCAGGATGGTAATGACTTCTCCCCCCACAGAGTCTGTCTCAGCGTGTGAGAGGCAGGTTTCTCCCTGGACAATGTGTCGCAGGGCTGACACCCATAAACAGACTCCACAGCTACGGGCGATTCATAATGTTCAACTCACCTAATCTGCATGTCTCACCCAGAGGAAACACACACACACACACAGATACGAGGAGAATAAAAGCACTGAAAGGTTTCAGCCCAGCGATGGTGTGAACCGCTGATCCACTCTCATAGCCAAGTGTGAAATATTCACCTTCATATTGACTCTTTGGCAGAAAATATTTTACACCGTGTTTCATGCCTTCATCATTTTTTGAGAACAGTCTGAATGCACCTTCGTTTCAGAGCTGATCTCAGTTTACATGTCATGCGAGGATGTGACAGCCCAGGTCCTTTTCACACATGTTAATGGGATTTTTGGAGTGCAGGGTGTTTTCTTTTTTTTATTTGTATTTTGGAGCATAACCAGGTCTGTGCCGCTAATTAAGACATTTGATTGCAGTGCCTGTGATTTCAGAGAAAGCAGGAGAACATTTTACATCTTTTTAAATCACAGAGTAATTGTGGAACGCAGGGTTTTTAACTTTTGGCCTCTAAAATACAATCAGTAAAATAGCTAAGTCTTAATTTCCTTTGTTTTCATCTCTTATGAAATTGTAGAGCAGATTGAGTGATATTTTTTAAGCAAAGTCAAAACACTGATGTTAAAATGGTTTAAGTCAACACTGACAGTTGTGGAAATCTTTATGAAAATCTTTCTCCCTGTCTTTTACTGCAAAGAAAAAATTCGTCAAAAGTCTTGTTTGCTGATTTAGACTGAAGTTGCACAGCAATTTTTAGGATTCTTTCATAAAAAGAGGTGTATTAATATAACTTATTCTTAGACATGCTTTACGACAGGCGTGTCTCTTTTTTCCCCCTATGTGAAGTTTCTTTGCATGCCAAGCAAAACTGAAAATGTGATTTCTTATACATCATAATTATGAGCAAAAACTTGCAAAATACGACGATGTTTTTAACAGTTTGTGCGACCAGATGGTTAAAAAGCGCGCTGGTAACCACGAGTTAACCTTTGAGGGAGGAGGAGGGCTGACAAAGTGATGGAGAGATTGCGATTAGCATACGGAGGGAAGGAAGGAGGAGAGGAATTCCTCACTCAGGGTGTGAAGATGAAACCACCACCCTCGGCCCTCTCGGAGGGAAGGAAGGCTCCCAGGGTGTGAAGATGAAACCACCACCCTCTGCCCTTTTTACCACTCTGTTTTTCATTCTTCGCCGCTCTCATGATGCCGTTAGTCCTCTTTTTCCAGGGATGATTGCTTTGCGTATCTTCCCCAATCAACAAGAAATCCTTTGAATAGTCTGTCACGCAGAAACACTTAAAGTTTCTCAGAGGAGGAATTACAAACCTACAGGGGATCAACACAATGGTAGTGGATTTGATGTATTGATCAGGACAGAAGAGACAGCGACTGCAATGTTACATTCGACTTTGTTCTGTCTGTGGAGAGTGTGCAGTCTGTTAATGAATCACAGCTGGATGAAAGACTCTCAAATACAGTTTCTCTGCTCAGCTTGTGGTATCCATACTTGTGAAGGGACTGCATTGGCTTTTTAACAAAGCAACACTTTGATTCTCTTTTTTTTTGCATCTATTATTCAGGCTGCTGAAGTGATTTTTAGCAAAGGTATCAAAGGCACTGAGGCAATCAATTCGTTTCAAAAGTGATCAATGTTATTTTATTTTTTATTATCTTTGATGAATTGATTAATCGTTTGTTCTATAAAATGTCAGAGAACAGTAAAAGATGACGTCTTTAGATAAGATTGGATGTTCCATAAATAATGGAGAAAATGAAACTCTAAACAACTAAACATTTAATCAGTTCTTTTTTTCAGCTCTCAAGTAAGTTAAAGAAGTTACATACCAACATGCTGGTGTCCTGCTTTAAGGATTTACAACCATCTCTAATCTTGATAACTGTAGGGAAGAAGGACAAAACCAATTGCTGTTTCACATTAGACACACAAAGCAGAGTTTATAATAACTGTGCTGAATGTTTTCATCTCTACTCTGATTAACCTTTTCTTTTTCATAAAGCTGCTTATTATAGAGAACAAAGGGTCACATACAGGCAGAGATGGCTACTTAACCTTTCTGCTGAAGTTCAAAAGTCATGAGAGACCTGAGGAAAGTTGTTTGTGTTGAAACTGCAGTGCAGATGCTTAACTTGATACAATGCTGCACATTTATCTTTCTCTTTTGTCAGGTTTTCTGATAAGTATTTTTACAGCTTGTTTATGAGCCTTTTAATAGACTAGTGGAAAGATTGCACTCCTACATAAGATGAGATATGATGCATGTGATGAAAGAAACAAATGTCTTAAGATAAGATAAAGATAAACCTTTATTCGTCCCTCAGTGGGAAAATTTGCAAATAGGCAAATAAGGATAAAGTGAAACACAAAAAGGAATAATGCAAATTGTGTTATGTGCACATTACATGAAATCATTTGCTTAACTCCATTTAGAATACAACCCACAAATAGCATGTGGTTGTTTGACACTCAGCAGCTTTATGATCAGATCACTCTATACAGAAGATGACGGCTGCCACTGTAGAAATGTCAGAAAGTCAGCGAGCCTCGGCTCGAGAGGAGCGAGTGGACTGAAGACAAAATCAATAAGGGAAAAAAAAAAAACCAGTCAAAACAGTGGCTGCGAGCCAGGACTCCGTGTTGTCTGCTGTCAACCTGCCTGTCACACAGCATCACGGACGACATGACAGGATGTGTGCCTGTGTCTGTCTTTGTGTGTTGACTGATGTTGTTGGCGGGGGATAATAATGGACCGCAGCGTGTTACGCTAAAACAAAAGAAAAGCAGGGAGTGAGCGAAAGCACAATGACAAAAAAAAAAAGAGAACAGTCACAACAGTGTGTGTGTTAGCACTGACTAATGGGTAGTCACTGCTCTGGCATCGTGTGCTGATGTTATGAGCGGGCTTTCAGTCGAGACACCCAGTAACACAACATATGCCACGCAATACGCTCGTTTGTCCGGGAGCACCGCACCGAGCCATCTGCTTTTAATTAGTGGGGTCTCGGTGAGTAAAATCAAGTGAAACAAGAGGATGAAACTGTTTGAAAAAGTTGGCATCACGCGGGCAGGAAAAGGAAAATGTCAAGTGTGCACAATGAGTAGTGTGAAATAATACAAAAAAAATCGACTTTGTGAGTGTTATTTATGTGCCACCTTTCAGACATCACGTCGCGTTAGATTAAAAAGAAAGAAGCAGTCGTGGAGTTTGCAGTTAAATTATACAGAGGAGTCAGAGTTCGTTCGGGCCACGTGGGCCTCGTCTATGTCCTTATTGATTGTGTTGTGTAAAAGAGCTGATTCATACTCAATGTTTTGGCTTCAAAGATGTTACTTCACTGAGAGTTAAAGTTTTATCTTCGAAATATCTCAGTAACTATTGGATGGATGTCAAATACTTTCTCTTCCCGTGCCGATCCTTCGACAAGGAAAAACGTGTAACAAAGTGTAAATACTTTTTCTAGTTTTTCAAAGTACTACTGTTATTATTTATACTGGCACTTTATTTTGAGTACTGTATTTCAATTTGCCTGTTCTGCGAACTGCTGTAACAAGTGAATTTCCCCTGAGGGGGATCAATAAAATCTTATCTTATTGGATACATTGCCCTCAAATTTTGTACAGACATTCATGTTCCCCAGAGGATGAATCCTGCTGACTTTGGTGATCCCCTGACTCTACCTCTAACGCCGCCATGAGGTTGACATTCTTGGTAATTCATGTGATGTCTCAACAACTATTGGGCATATAGACATTCATGTTCCTCTCAGAATAGACTGTAGTAACTCTGGGGATCCTGAGATTTTGATTCTAGTGCCATCATCAGATCAACTTTAATTTGTCAATACGAATACCTGCAAAACTGATGACATTCCCAGCAGCCTCAACTGTGTTGGTAAAGCATGTTAGCGTTCTAATTGTGAGCATGTTGCCACTATAGCACGGCTGTAAAGTCTTGTTTCCAAAGATGTTAATGAATTGCTTTCAGTTTTAGTGTTTGCGAGTCTGACCTCAGCTGATCCACACCACCTGCTTTGTTACAATCACACTGTTCCTATTTGGAAACTCATTTCACTTTTCTCTTAACTGCAGTGAAATTGGTTGCATTCGTTGCAAAGGATCCTCAGGATAAATCTGAGGGGTCTTTTTTTGTTTGTTCAATCTGTCTTCTCCTTTCTTGTTTCGAGACACAGACACTCATGTTTAGAAAACTCTTAAGCTGATTGAAATTCCCCCTGCAAGCAGCACATTTGTTCACTTGTTTCTTATGAGAAATTTAGGTTTTTAGCATTTAAACAGACAGACAGAAATGGCTTGATTGGATAGGGACTTTTTTTAACAGTAATAGAAAAGGGATAAGAGAGACATTTTCAAATTCTGCTTTTGTCAGATACGAGAAAAGTCTTCAAATGAAACAGTCTGAGGAGAAAAACCCATGTCCACACTAAGGGGGGTCAAGGGGGTCAAACATAGACATCTTAGAAACAAAGAAAATTTGTTCACTCCTTAACACGTGCCTGATTCAAGGTTTTTTTTAATTTGTACCACTTGTACAGTACAATTGAATGACAGATGTACTGGCATCACACCATCTTTGTTCTGATTGAACAAAAGATCACATGTTTCAGTTTGTAGAAGAGGGACATCTTTTTGTCCCTCTTTGCTATTTCCTTTCTTCAATTTTTCTGCTTTTCTGATGAATCCCTGGATTTTCAAGGTGGATGTATTTAATCGTGAGCGTTTGCAGAGAAGCTGGCAGCCTCTCTTCATCGGCCCTCGTATCACTCCCTGTCTGCTGTTGCTCATCGCCGGAGCTTCGGCTGCACAATGTTCCCTTGTTTTTTTTAGGAGGGACGAAAACAAGCAGGAGCTGGTCTTGTCCTTGAGAAAGAGGAGAAGCAAACGCGCGCAGGCGCACGCGCACGGATGCAAACACGTACACAGTTGTGCAAAGAAACCCACACACCTCCATGCAGGCAGGCGGCCGCACAATCATTCAGACTTAACAACACACACACACACACACACACACACTTCTGAAGACACCTTTGGGAAGCTGGGTATAATTCAGGCAACCTAAATTAAAACATTATTTTCCAGGACAGGTGTGGAGGAGAGGAAGAAATCAATCAGCTCCTTTTTTTGGCTCATGAGGTGAAAAGACATGTCAAAGAAAAACTGTCTGCACACATCAAACACTTGCGGTCGTTCACCAATTTGGTTTATAAGAAGAAAAAAAAATGTTTGGCTGGAAGCGCTCGTGTATTCGGTGCCATTAAAGCACTCGAGGAGATCATTTGGAAATGGTTGTTAAATACTGTAGCTCCATGTTTGGTATGATGGATCCCCTTGGCAGAAATAATCAAACTCCTACATTACATTACAAGTGTCCCCGCTTCACCACACAGCCTGGATCCATCTCAAGTGGTGGATTGGATGTTCTCACCGTCCGTGGGTTCATGTTGCTGCGTTTGTGTGTGCGAACAAGCAGTCCATCAGTTATGTGTCTACAGTTGTGTAGTGTGTGTGTGTGTGTGTGTGTGTGTGTGTGTGTGTGTGTGTGTGTGTGTGTGTGTGCGTCAGCCAGCCAGCCAGCCAGCCAGTGAAACCACAGTGCTCAGGGGCAGGTGTGTATGCCCACTGAGCCATGGGTTGCAGGTGTCACTCTCTCTCTCACACACACACACACACACACACACACACACACACACACACTAGGCAGAAATAGCCTGCCTTTCTGGCCTAGTTACAGTTTCTTTATAAATGCTCACATAAGAGGAATTAGCACCTGAGTGTCCTTTTCTCTTTTAGCATCAAAATGAAAAATTTATTCACCAAATGATGAAAATTTTCTTCCTTGTTTTGCTTTTAGTTTATCTGCGAAATGTTATTAATGAATATTTACAATAAGCAGAACTTGTGACCTTGAACCTTTAAAGAACAATCTACAAGGCCACACTACATGTGTGTGTGTGTGTGTGTGTGTGTGTGTGTGTGTGTGTGTGTGTGTGTGTGTGTGGTAGATTGACGTGACCCCTTGCCTACCTCCTGTATCACTGCTGCTGTTTAAATTCAATGGGGCTTTAACAAACTTCATGGAAGGTTGATTCCATACAGAGTTTTCATCTCGCTACACACACACACACACACACACACACACACACACACACAGTTGTAGCTGCCTTTGTAGTCTTTCTAAACTGACGTGAACAAAGACATTTGGATGAAACTTATCAGGATCAGATTACAGTGCACATGGCCATGTAAATAAATGCTACATTGGCTGTATACAGAATGTGCACAGAGGTGGAAGGTGGAGAATAAAAGAGAGAGAGAGATGTGAACATATGTGGTGATAAAAGATGAATTAAAACCCAGTGATGGAAAAGCATAAAAACCTATATTGATGTCTGACGGACATTCATTCATTCATTATTTTTATTTCTAGATGAACATGGCAAACATGCATGTAAACAGTTACACCTCATGAACAAATGTTTGTTTATGATGCTTCCTCCTGTCTAATGTGTTGTGGCAAAGACGACTGAAATGAAATGTGACTGAATATGCATTTGAATGATTGCTTCTTTCGTCCTTCCTTCCAGGACCCAAGGGCAAAGCATAAGTTTAAGATCCACACCTACTCCAGCCCGACCTTCTGCGACCACTGTGGCTCTCTGCTCTACGGCCTCTTACACCAGGGCATGAGATGTGACCGTATGTACTCATGTCCAACTCTTTTTGGATGGATCATGTTGCCATTAGCACGCACTTCCTGTATTAGTTTAGAATCCACTTAGCTGATAGTCTCACTCACTGTGATGTACAAAAAATATGTTTAACAGAATATGTGGCTTTGAGACAGTCAGCATTGACACTTACACATATCCTTATATCTGTTGCACCACATATCATTACATCAATACATAGTACATATTAATAATTCATTCATTTCATTTCATAATTCTTATTATTATCAGTAAACATCTTCTGTCAGTACTGGTACATGTCCATGTTCTCCTTTTCCTTAAATTAGTCACAAGATTTTGATACATATCCTTACAAACTATTTATACCTTATGTTGACATTGGCATATTTTTATTTGTATTACAATCCCAATTCCAAAAAAGTTGTGACGCTGTGTAAAACAACATATGTTTGACCTCATCAACATCGTTGATTTTTGTAAATATCTGCTTATTCTGAATTTGATGGCAGCAACATGTTTCAAACAAGTCGGGACAAGAGCAACAAAAGACTGTGAAAGTTGTGGACTGATCCAAAAACAGCTGTTTGGATCATTCCACAGGTAAACAGGTTCATTGGTAACAGGTGATAGTATCATGATTGGGTATGAAAGGTTCATCCTGGAAAGACTCAGTCATTCACAAGCAAGGATGGAGAGAGGTTCAACACTTTGTCAAACACATGATTGGATAACGGAGATTAATACATGGGGTCAGGAACACTTTGTAAAACCGTTAAACAAAATTGGTAAACACAGTTTTACACAACATCCCAACTTTTTGGGAATTGAGGTGGTATTATATTCAAGTGTTGCCATTTTCTGAAAGTAATATGATAGAGTGTACCATCTATGCAAGCACACATATCCAAGTAAAATAAATAATCTATGTTCACTCTTAAACAACATTACATAATACATGTGTGTGAATATGTGTGTGTGTGTGTGTGTGTTTTCCAGACTGTATGATGAACATCCATAAGCGCTGTGTGGCCAACGTGCCGAGCCTGTGTGGGACAGACCACACTGAGAGGAGAGGTCGCCTCCAGATCACTGCTGAGGTCAAGACTAATGTTCTCACTGTCACCAGTAAGTACATCTCAGAAACACACACACACACACACACACTCATACAGTCATCAGTTACAAAGACGTTTGCCCAGACTGTTTGAGAAAACCAGTCATTGGTCTCCCTCTGCTGGTCGACCTACAGAGGTGCAAGATGGATGCAACCAAACTTAAATATGAGACCAGACACTGAAATAATTAGTTTATTGTTTATTGTTTCATTTTGTAAGAAGTGTCTAGTGATGTGTGTGTTAAGATGTCATTTTTATATTTTGTATGACTGATGCTTTAGCCTCACCTTAGAAAATCTTGTTTAAGTAATATAAGATACAAATATATTTCTGGCCTTCTTTTGTCTATTATTTGACTGTTCGTCCTCAGAATTGAAACAAATATGAATATATTTTAGTGCAAATGAGATTATTTCCATGACTTCCCTAGACTGAATGAGGTGTTATTTCACTATGTGTCCAACTAGTGAGAGAAAAAAAAACAGGAGTCAGATCCATTTACACAGTGTGTCACACACATTCACCCACTGAAGCGTTTGTATTTTGCTGCTGGGGTGATGACTGAGAAGAGGCATCACTGAGCAAAACAAACAGCCATTACTCTCATTGTCACGAACACACCAGTTACCGTATGACTGGCTTTACTTACAGTACAGTATTACTGCTGGAAGGTTTTGTTACAAAGGCAGCACATCAGGGTTTGTCCTCTTTTCACTCTTTTTCAGAATCCTATATTTAGTATTTTCCACAAATGGAGTTCACTTTTTAAGCATTGCAAAAAGTGTTTGGACTTCACGCTAAATAAGCAAATAAATAATTTTTTTAACTCCAATGCCGTCATTATGATATTATGTGCCACTTTTAAGCTATCACGTGTGGTAAGTGATAGCAAAGTGATCAGCTGCTGTCACGATCCTTTTTGCACTGATTGATATCTTCAACTTCAACTTCAACTTGCAGCCAGATAAAACAAACACTCATACACACATTGACTTAAGCCATGTAAAGGATCACATTAAGCAAAGGTTTTCTATCATGTTCAGTGAGTATGAATATATTAAATAACTGTCAGATTTTATTCAGTTATATTTTTGCAAACTTACACATAAACCATATGTGTTTGTTCAGTTATTACTTATAAAGTTAAGGGGAACTTCTACATGAACATAATGTGTTTATCCAAGCATTGTACATAAAAGTAATGTATTTTAGTTATTCTGTCTCCAACACAGTTCTGATCCATTCAAATGTAAATATGCACTGAAAACCCTTCATAATCTTCCTGCACTTCATAGTTATCACGTGTTTAATTTTAAGTTTTAGTTCTTGCTAATGTGTCCCTTGGTCTTTTGAATTGCTGATGGAACAAATACATTTAAAGTTTCAACTATTTTCTTATGTCTGTAATACTGCATGGACCAGTCCGGTCACACCATATTGGAGGTACATGGACGTCCACAGGGGACCTACATGTACACCCTCCGATGATAAAATGTAGTTTACATGGACCCTCGTGCTGAAAAATGAAGAGGGCACTGTAGATGATCTCTTATGCTCTCTTCCAGAAAATGTGACAGCAATTTGGGTTGTCTGAATAGTTGTCTGATAGAATTGTATGTATTTTAATTTTACTCTCTTCCCCTAAATCTACTGCATTTACTTGTAGCTCATGAGGTGATTTCTAGCAGCCTGGTTTCAAATCACACTGTTCAGTTAACCCCCAGAGCGAGACTTGTTGACTCGCTGCTCTCAGCCAAAAGCAGTGGGCATCTGTGGCTTATAAATTGAGAGCATAAGTGATTCTGATAATATAGTCAGAATTGGTGAGTGAGCGTTTCTGCTGTTGACCTTGTGCATTGTGTATCGAGGATATTGTGGGTGTGCATAAGCAGCTTGTCTGTTTCTCCTGTGATCCTTTGCGTGTGGCTGTGGTTGATTTTAACATTTATTGTTGATGTGTTAGAGAGTTTAAAATGTTTCTGGAAGAGTATTCATCTGCGTTTGTCCAGCCATCTGCAGAAAATACATCAAACTTATCTAAGAAAAACACATATAGCATATATTATGAGTACTAATGCTGGATTCATTCTTTACGCCTGCACAGTTTCTTTCTCTGGCAGCTTCCTAGGATTGAATATTGCAGCTGTATGAATATGAAACAGTGTGTTGCTTAGAGTGAGCCCCAACTGCCAAGCCTCAGTAGAAAAACTAAATACTAATCATTAGCACACTCATACGTTCGAGCCCAAGGCCAGGAAGTCTTGTTACATTTAAAACTAGTAGCAAAATAACAAAAAACATGAAGACATTGAGCCATTTCTTTTGCGTCATCAGATAGCAAAAGTATTTTGTTTTGTATACTCACCTAATTTCTTGCCAGAACAAGTCTCATGGGACAGGCAAAATGAGGCTCACCTTTTTCCTGCCTCATGTTTTAATTAACTGAGAAATTGAAAATATTAGAGAAAAGTTTACTTGTAGTGCCTTATCTGACCTGCAGGTGGCAGCAGAGGTTTGCATTAACTTTACTTTGCCTCTCAACTGAATTACAGCTGTACAGCCTCAAGCTGAAAACACCAGACTTTCTTGATGTAGAATTAGCTTTTGGTTGAGATGAAACTTTGCTCCCAACCTGTTGGGAATGAAACCGATTTGTGCTAAATGTTAAATTCACATAAATACCCGTGTTCTTGTAGAATCACCCACGCCATCTAATGTCAAAAGCATGTTATCAAATGTGCATCCACAATTAATCTCACATCCCAAATCGATCTACATTTTACTGTGAATAGGTGGATTACCCAGCCACAGCCTACATACGTCTGCTCCAACTTCAGCTGTGCCACATTTCATCCAAAATTAGATGATATATGTTGACCAGGAAATGGAGGGGTGGATAAGCACTGAATGTGCCATAAATCTTAAACTTACAAACTTGTGGTGCGAGTTTTCAATGAGCAAATGAAGGCATCAATACATAAAGCAAAATTTTCTTTCATTATTTTTTCCCATGCTACTTAGGGGCTGAAAAGTAATCACTAAATGTTGATTTCGCATCTAAGAAAGCAAAAAAGAAAAAAGGGTTTTCACTTCTGCTGTGAAAGAAAGAAATGATTGATTACTCAGCACATATAATCAACATACAGTATCTGTTCATCAGTGAAGAAGTCTCCATTAAATACTACTAAAAGAGCTTTTTGAATATCCCCAAAAGAGACGATACATTTATTGAATGTGCCCATTTCTGCATGTAAAAGCATTTTTTTTCCCTTCATGGTCTTTGGCTGAGTTTCAGCTTTCTTTTTCTACTCTCTCCTCCTGGTTCCCACGCTCGTAGACTGATCATTAGCTGGGATTTACTGTGGGAAATGATAAGCAAGCAGACTTATCACACGGAGACTGCTACGACAGCAATAAAGACTAAACCTCACAAGTGCTACATCATAGAACAGAATAATATAAAACAGAGCCGAACAGTAGAAGCTTCTGTTTTGTCTGCCAGTCTCAAAATGAATTGACATTATTGTTCATCATGCAAAGTGCACACTCACATTTTTTTGTGCTGAAAATACACTAATGGTGTGTTACACTCCTGCTGCGCAGGCTATAATATGAAGCAGTAGCAGATGTAGGACTCATTTCTGACCATAGGGGTCAGTGTGGAGCTACTAGTATCTTGCTTCCTCATTGCAGTGAGGTGGAAAAAACACCACCACAGAGAATGAATTGTAGAAGCACTAGGAATTATTCTACAGCTTAACGTGGCAGCAGCTGGTGGAAATGGCTGCTGCGCCGAGAAATGCATCTGTGCCGCAGACCAGTTGTGGATCTCATCAAAGCAATTGACATGTGTGTAAAGTGACACTTTATTGATCATTGTAAAGTGGCCTCCCTCCCCCCCTTCTCTGGAAGATCAGAGCTCAGGGTCAGTGGCAGAACAGCACCAGTGGAGATGGAGGATCAGCATCCAGCTTAAGGGTGCTTCAGCAGGGAAAATGCACTGGGATGTGGGATCAGGGGCCTGAAATTGCCCCCTTCCTCTGGTGTTGCACGGGCTGCCTGATGGCACATTTATGATATTACTTCAATTATATAAATATACTGTATATTTTCAGGACATGCACTAAGCAGGCAATCTGTTAATGAAAATGCTAACAGCAAAAGCAGTAATGTTAATGATTCTGAATGTGTCACAAAAAACAGCTGAGACTGAATATGTTTGTTGTATTTGTTAATTTATTTCAAGACAGTATAACATCACAAACTGTGGGATGCAGCCCCCCCAAAGTCTGATGTGGGAAATGTTGGGGGCATGATCATCCGACAAGCACTTCTGGAGTATACTGAAGCCTTAATACTCTAATACTCTGGCTGTCTTTGCCTTAAAAGCAACATTTAAAACATATCAAGCATCCAAAAGAATATTAAGAATATTAGAAATAATCATTTCATACATCAGTGAAACATTTGCATGTGACTTGATTTTCTGGATGACCTCATTGTGAATTTGAACACTTAACCCTGACATTCAGGTCAACACCACAGACACTTTTATACAATAAGTGTCCTTTTGTGTGAAGGACACTCACACCAGAGCTCTTTCATACAAGGTGAAGAAGGAATGTTTCTAACGTCAGGCTCACAGAAGTATGTTTAACCAATTAGTCGAGATAAAGTGTTTTATCCAAATAGGGGTTTGATTTTTGACTTGTCATCGCTCAAATTAAATAATGCAATGATTCAAAATGAGCTAGTAGCTCATAACCACTACACCATCATCTACAGTGTGGTGGCATCAGGTTAGCAGAACCAGGATTTAGTTGTGTTGTGATAGCTACAGATTGTCTCTAGGTGTGTCTACAGTAACACTCCCTGAAGTAATAGTCCCGATGGACCGTGCACCTAAATTAGCCTCTCTGACAAGACATGTAGGATAAAGTTGCTGAAATGAAGTGAACATCTCTCTATTTAGACCTGTTAAACTAATTTTATTTCCTATCATTGGTGCAACATAGAGATCCAGACTATGAGGACTCTTCGTGCCAATTTTCAGTGCCACTTATTCTTAGTTGTCCAGTAGAGTCAAACTGAACATATAAATGTGTTCTACAAGGCTGTCAGCAGCGTTTCTCCATCCTCAAGATGATATTATCTTTTTAAAAAAAAACTGCAGCACATTTACAAGCAAGTAGCAGTCGGACAGAACATGAATCCTACCAAGACTCCGACGAGGCTGTTTCACAAGGGAAAAGGTGCGCTGCCAACACCCACGCTGCTGTGCACATACAGTATTCTGCTGCTACTGCACTCTTATCTCCGCTCGCCCTCCCTGTAGACTCAAATTCACGCGTTATCTCTCTCCCTCTCTCTCACACACACACACGCACACACACATCTATACCCAGACCCGTACATGCTCTTTGCAATTAGCACATACTGTATGCAAGCAAGAATTTCACACATGCATATGCACCTTACACACCTGCGCATGCACAAGCAGGTCCACACACTCCCTCACACACAAAAACACACACTCGCCCTCCTCTATTTACTGTAAGCGTCCTGTGAGACTATTTGGCATGCTACCCTCTTTATAGCTCCCCTCAACCAGCATTTGATGGTCACTTTAACAGGCATCATCTAATATTTATTGACCCTGCTCCTCTGAGGGTTTAACGCTGGCCGTTGGGTCTGTGCTGTGGTTAACCTCTCGCAGCTTAGCGTAGCGCGGCGCTTTAACAGCATGAAAACCTCATTTCTCTGACTTCTCGAGGTTTCCTCATGCTGCGAGCTCGCTGGGAAGCTCTCCTTTCAGTCATGGTTTGAAAGGATGCCGCACGCTCCCCGCAGCCCCGCGAGCCTCGCATCTCAGTTGTTAATTGTGTTTCAGCTTCACGTTCAGGCTGAAATGTCATGCTTTCAGGTGGACTCATTGATGCAAGAGGGGCATTTCTGATTTTCAAAAATTCATCATTGCACTGAATCCTTAATTTCAAGCAGCCCCTCTTCATCATCTGACATCATCTAACACACAAACATGTTTATTCATTTGCCCTTTGCCCGTCAGACTGCCAGAGAAGACACATCACACGTATCAGTGCAGTAAAGTGCAGCATAATTTGCCATCAGCCACAGTAATTACCTTTATTTTGCTTGACACACACCACACCACGCCATGTCTGTGTTGTGCTGAAGATGCAGGGTGAGGAGTAGAGATCTGATCTGAAATTAAACGAAAGGGATCCTAGAAAAGACAAACTTCCATCAAAATAGAAATGAAAGAGACTGAAGGAGGTTAGGATTATAGTTAGGGCGTCATCTGATGCAGAGTCTGCTCGGATTATTAAACCTAGCACAACCCGATTAGAGTGATTAGACTGAAAATATGTGGACACAGTCAAACTTGGATTCTTGGTCAGGTCTCAGTGAGGACGTCTAGTCACAAGTATTCAAAATGGTCCAATGAATGAGTAACATCTCAGTCCATGAGGCTTCATGTTTTAGTTTGTAGTGAAAATCCTAAACCAGCTAAAAAAAGGAAACTGAAGTGTGACCATATTCTGTGTGTTACTGACCCAGTAAATTGAGATATCAAGAGACATATTTTTAGGTTTCTACATTTGTAGATGGATCTTTGCGCAGTGGGTCAGATCAGATTTTAAGTGTTCCTAAAAGGTAATAAATAAGTAATGTCACCTCTCTGGTGGGGGGAGAAGCCTGAGCTGGTGTCTGAAGCTGAGAGACGCCGACTTTAACCAGTGAGTTGGCTCGTGAATCAAACTCAAACTCAGGACTTGTCCAGGGTTGCCCTCTCGTTTGAGTATTCAAGGAAGAAAGATTGGAAACTAAGATGTCTCACAATCTATTTTTACATGATGTGACTGTTTGCCCCGACCCAGAAATACACACTCTGCAAGTCCGACCTCTATCATAGATTTCTCTGCCGTTCTTCAGCTTGTCATCTTCCACAGAACACAATTATTGAGCTACATCAGCCGAGTACTTTGTGTTGCTGTGTGTGTGTGTGTGTGTGTGTGTGTGTGTGTGTGTGTGCGTGTGCGTGCGTGCGTGCATGCGTGTGTGTATGGGGGTGGGAAAGGTTCTTGTGTGTGTGTTTATGTGTGTTCTTGAGTGCTTCCCCAGTGAGCTGCCTAAGACACAGCAGCACCAGCCCTGCTTCTGGTAATTGAATGTGACCTCACAATCTGACCAGCAACAATAATTGTACACACACACACACATTCACACACACTCCAATCGCAGGGGATTTTACGCCACTGGAATACAATTACAGCCCAATAACAGACAGCCACAAAAGAAGGATTAGTGTTGGAACTGGCAACCTTCATCTGTCTACATGGTCATTACAGACAGATCTGGCAACCTGAAGGCTTTAACCCCCCCGATACAAGGTTGTGCTACGTGTGTGTGTGAATTTAATTTGTTGGTGTCGGGGGAGAGTTTTGTTCTTTGTTTACTTGTTAATTACTGACTGGAAGTTCTCTCCATATTCAGGCCACACACACCCACACAAGACTTGAAATGAACACCTGTCAACCTGCTAAATATGGGTTGATATAATAAAATGAAATATATAATAATTATGATGCTGGTTTCTGAATAAAATTCTAAAACCCTCAGGCCAGTAGGTAGAAGTACATACCAGCTTTTCCAGTACTGTTGTCTATGAGGTTCAGGAAGGGATTACATAAAAAATATTTTCATTACTTTAACAGCTGCTTTTAGATTGTTGTACTTAAATGATTAGTAAAGTTGCATTTTAGTTGGTCACTTTAATATGTAATAATACCATAATATTTCCAGGTAAATTAATTCATGATTCTCTCTCTTGTGTTTCTGTTTGTCTCACAATATGGATACCAGTTAAATGTTACAGTGAAAGTCATATTTCACCCATAAATTTCCCATAAAATGTCATTGTTCTTGATGCTTACTTGAAATCATATTGACATATTGATCTCTCTTTCCCCCCCAGTCAAAGAGGGCAGGAATCTGGTTCCTATGGACCCCAACGGTCTGTCAGACCCCTATGTGAAGCTCAAACTGATCCCAGATCCCCGCAGCGAGAGTAAACAAAAGACCAAGACCATAAAGTGCTGCCTCAACCCCACCTGGAATGAGACCTTTAAATTGTAAGGCTTTATTACACAGTGTTTGCTGTGTGTCTTTCCCTTTTCCTCTCTTCTCCTTCGTTAAGCCTTTTCCCATTTTATCTCCATTTCTTCATCTCTCTCACTCAGGGCAGTGTTTTTATTATGCTCGGCTTTCCAAGCATGTGTAACCGCTGGCGCTCAGATAAAAACATCTGGCTCCTTCTATTCATAAAACCTTGCTTTTGGGGTCGTTTCCTGCAGTTGCCTCCAATTACATTCTTAATAAGCTACATCACAGTTTGCACGGAGGAAGACTGAGATTTGCATTTTCAGGCGCAGATGTTCAGTTTGAATGTTGTTGTTTTTTTTAGCACCTACCCAACAAATGGAAAAAAGAGATGAGAGAGGCATTTTAAACTGACTCAAACATGAATGTAACACACTGGTTATATGGGAGATTTATTGACAGCTGCTACTATATTTCTTGTTTTTGGAAAATGAGGTGAATCTGATTACTGGTGGAATTAAACTGGGCCACAAAATGTGTCATGTGGTTTTCAAAATCGTTTCAAAAACGTCTACAGATATCTTCCCCTGCCACCATCCAACTGTTGATTGTCCCTGTTTCTCTCCCAGCCACCTGAAGGAGTACGATAAGGACCGCCGTCTGTCGGTGGAGGTGTGGGACTGGGACCTGACCAGCCGCAACGACTTCATGGGGTCGCTGTCCTTCGGCATCTCGGAGCTCCAGAAGCAAGGAGTGGATGGATGGTGAGATGAAAGGAGGGATGGATGGATGAACGGTGGGAGGGAGAGGGGACGGAGAGACGTGAGGCACAGGTAGAGGAGGAGGGAGAGCGAAGGTGACCTTGATCATTACTGCACCGTTGGAGAAACGCTTTAGCTGGAGCTCCTCTTTTCATTCTGGTGATGCTCATTGCCAAAGCATCTCTACCCTGTCTCTCTTTATCTCTTCTTCTTTATCTCTCCACCTCCCTCCCCTCTCTCTCTCTCGAGTTCAGACTTTATCTTCCTCTCTCCCCCTCTTTTCGCTGACACTGCTCTGTCAGGGTTTTTAATGAGATGCCAGCGTTTGAGGTGGGATGGTGGAGGTGCGAGAGAGGCGGCCATTAAAAAGCTGATACTCAGAGCAGAGGCGAGCTGTGTAAGTGTGTGTTTTCTATGTGTGGCTCCTGAGCCTCACACCTGCTGGCACCAGCAGCCAGGAGGAGGAACAGAGTGAGAGTGACATCAACATGGCAGCTGAGCTTTCAAATCCTGTGTGTTTCTATATGTTATTGTACCCATTTGAAATTATGCTCAAAAGAGTTGAGCTTGTGACATAGTCTTATTTTGCTGATGTGTGACTTTAACAAAAATGCCCTTGACTAAAGAACTGACCACCTACTTTAGTTCTGGCATTAATTTCATGTGATTTTAATTATTATCAGACGAGGTGAAATAGCACAAACTACATCACTGTTCAAACACAATATGGCTTGTAGTTGTCAGTTGTTGGTCTTTCGTCTTAACAGTCAGCAGCAGATGAATAGATAATTGTTGCAGAAAAATACGTCACCTGTCTAAAAGAAGAACCTGTTTGCAGTGTTTGATTACAAAGCGTTTGATTACCAAAACTGGATCAGCAGCCATCTTTAAAGTAGCTATAATTGATAGTTTTACATTAACAATGGATGCTATATTCATGTTTGCTACTCTGCACTTCCTGGACAGCACTAAGTTTCCTTTGAGGGAAAACTTGGAGAGCCCTGTGTTTAAATGAGATGAGGGAAGCGAATGTGATTGGCTCCTTATACACCTACCTATAATGTGTGTTAATGTATACTTCCCCATCCCACCCCATATCCAAGTGCAACAGGCAAGCCTGGCAAAGAAATGACTGAAAGTGCATTTGGCACACCGTACAGGGCACACTCAAAAAAAACTGAGCCTGAAGACTGAAAAATGATGCAGAGAATGTTTTATTGTCTAACAACACTCCACCATTGTAAAAAGTATGTGTTTGGTATAATAATATTTGAACTAAAGAAGTTTAGGATATCAGCTGAAGCGCAGATTCTGATCTGTCAGAAGGGAGGAAAAGTCTTTCATAATAATGCAACAAATAATATTAAAGGGAAACATATCATGTAACACATTAATGAAATATTTAAGGTTAAGGTTGTTAAGCTCCATCTCAGGTTGGTGGATTGTCAACAGCAGCCACGTAGAACTATTCCAGACTGTTTGTTCAAGGCACAGCCCGCACACTTTTATTGGCTATTTAGCACCAAACAAGTCAATAAACCCAAGAGAATAAAACAGCATGTTGCCGATATAAATGGCCACAACCGACAGGAGCCACGTTTTGTGAGGAGATGAAACCTGAATTAAAAAGGATCAACAGTGTTAAAGTAGAAAGTTTGGGTCTGTGTCACTGAAGCATAAACATCCATCACAATGTTATTTGCTATGAATATGACGCTGATGCAGGAGCTATGGCATCAGTTCTAATGAGGCCGATGTGAAAAATTATATTCTATTGATTTTGTTAAACGATGAGCCTCTCGACTGTGTTTTTGGCTCGTCTCCGTCGAGCTTTGCTGGATCACCATGAAGGAGAGTGAATTACCAAATAATCAGCCGATTCTTCTTTCGGACTTTAAATCGGCACACTAACTGTCAGCAGCTTCGGTTAATGGCGGCAGTTAAATGCCTAAATTGTATAAACTAATTGGGAATTGATTTGACTGGAAATATTCTCTCTCCTCAGGTTTAAGCTGCTCTCCCAGGAAGAAGGCGAGTACTTCAATGTCCCCGTCGCTCCGGAGGGGGAGGAGGGCAATGAGGAGCTACGGCAGAAATTTGAGGTGTGCATTTGTGCATTTTATGATTTTTTATGAGTTCGCAAACGTGGGGCCTGCGTGTGGTTCGAATGTGTCGGTATGGTATGCTTACGAATGTGTGTGTGTGTGTGTGTGTGCACTGTGCATCTGTGTGTGTCTGAGTGAGAGCCTCTCTGGGAGAGCTGTTAGCAGTTGGCAGGCACACTTATAGTACCATCCGGTCTGGCACACTGCAGGTCCAGACGTGTGTGTGTGTGTGTGTGTGTGTGTGTGTGTGTGTGTGTGTGTGGTGCTGACCAGTAGGCCCACTCATTAACACATTTGGCAGTGGAGAGGATAACCCTGCTCTGTGCCTTTCCTCTTTTTTTTTTTGCTTCTCCTTTCCACTTCTCCTTCTGTCTCGCTGACATTAAGCCACAGAACATCAGAGTCGTTCTGAAATGTGTTGATCGCAGAGTTAAGTGGAGCTGTTTGGGGCCACTTTTGCTTTGGTTGTCTCACCCTGTCCAGCAGACGGTTAGTTTAGGTTAGACAGAAAACAGGGGAAACAGTTATCCTGGTCTGTCCACAGGTAACAAAATCAGCTCCTCTAAAACTCAAATTAAATGTTATATCTCATTTCTTGAATCTTAGCATATTAATCCATAAAACTCACATTCATTAAATCATCGTCATGCACAGTTTCACTTCTGCATGTTGGGCAACCCCGGGGGAAGCAGGTGTTTCTAAATGACCTTTGGACCAAAATCTCAGACCTTAACTATTTCTTCTTCAGTGGGTGTTGCAGTAGGTCTCTTGGTCCCTTTTGATCCAATTTTCTAGAAATGATCTTTTGTTGAGGAGATTTTGATTAAAGAGTTTTCCTTTATGACCATAACTACAGACCCATGTGATGATTTAGGCTCATAAAACAGGCATAATTTAATCTTTGCAAAATCTTTCCTATAAGCTTTTATGTGATGGTTTCTTTGTATTTCTTCCTGTTTTCTCCTACTGGTTAATTTCACTGGGTCTCCTAAAGTACTCTTTTTTTTTTTATTATTCCATCCATTATGTTGTGAACCAGCTAGTTTTAAGTGCTGGGAAATAAGTTTCATTGTTAACAACATGTTTAGTTAAGAGTGTGGATGTTGGCTTTATTGGGAGGTATTGTAGCCTCCTCCCCTCCTTTTCTCTCCTCTCTTGCTGCTCCCCGGCTTCATTTTGCTTCACTTTCTCTCCTTCACTTATCTGTTTTGTCCTCTGTCACCTTCAGTACCCCCTTGTGTGTTTCACTCTCTTTATCTGTTTTCTCTTTCCCTCCATCTCCTCAAGGTCACGATCCTCAGACGTACACTGAGACACAGTCTCGGGGGGCTGGCTATCTCACACACACACACACACACACACACACACACACACACACACACACACACACACACACACACACACTCAAGCATGTAGGCAACTTCTAGGGTGAAGCTCTCAGAGAGATGGCAGAGAGAAAGAAAGACACAGAGGGAGTTTGAGCTTTTGGTAACATGACCCTCATGCCTCCATTCACCCCATTCTGAATCACACAATCGCACATACAAGACAGTCACAGTAATAGATAATGCACGTTGTATGTTTGCACACACAGATACAGAGTCAAACTCAACACATTATTCAGATGAAGTTAAGGAGCAGAGTTTTATATTAACATTTTCCTCATTTGGAGCTGGGACATGTTTCTATATCTGAATTCAGTTGATTGAAGTTTTATTGATATGAACTCTTGAAGCACCTTCACCTTTGGTTTATTTTTCAGTCTTACTCTTTTTGTTTCTCTGCTTCCTTTGTCTCTCCCGCTTTTGTTTCTCCCTCTTTATAAGTCCTTTCTCTCTCTTATACTGGGAGCTAAATCACAGGAGGGGGGTAAATGGGAATAAAATGAAGGTGAATTGTGGCATTAAGAGAGAGAGAGAGGGAGAAGTACAGACAGATGCGAAGGCAGTGGGAGATTTATTGACATTTAAAGAGACACAACATGTTTGCATCTACTGCAATTATTGAAGAAAATCCGACCTAACTTCTCTTATTCTGAAAAACTGAAGTATACACAATAGCTGATTTTCTATGTGTGGAAGTAGATGAAATATATGATTCATCGTGTGTCATGGAGGCGGTGATAGTGCACTGATATCTTGGATGATAGTCAGAAGAAGAAGTAGCTGTGTCAGTAAAAAAGAACAAGGCATTTTTACATTACTTGTAAAGGTTTTTAAGAATGGATTTAAAATCAGTGAGGCAGGCAATTGTTTATGATTTCGTAATGACTGCACAGATGCATTTCCGCCACCAATTAAATGCAGAAATCCTCTTTATCCACAAATGCAAAAACCACCTCAAGTTGGTGTTGATGCATCAGATTTTGCTGCTTCCGTTCGTCCTTTTTCTAGCGTTTATAATGTGAATACATAGTTGGACACATGGCTGCAGACAGAGACAGACAGAGAGAGCAGCATTAATCTCTGAAGGCTTTTGAGAGTGTTGCCTTCAGTATGCTCCGCTGCTCACAAATACCTCGACTGCTCCTCTGTGTGTGTGTGTGGTGTGTGTCAGAACAGATGGAGACAGATAGAGCCTTTTATCCATTGATGAGTCGAGAAGCGTATGGGTTGCACCGCTTGCACACAACGCGCACAACAAACCGTTGCAGGGAGCAGCAGAGTGCTCGCAGGCTTCGCTCTGACAATTTCCAAATCAAGGCAGTGGAGAAATTACTGCACAGAACAGAGGAAGTGCAGAGAGTGTGGTCAGCAATTTGAGATAAGATAGGATAAGATGTACCTGTACCTCTGCCTCTGAGAGTGCAGGCATTTTGCTAATGTCTTAAGAGCATTTTTTTTAAATTAAAGCATGGCTTAACAAAGTGGAGATTTTAATTAGATTAGATTTTAAGATTATAATAGTTTCTTAAGACAGAGACAGGACGAGGGAGCGAGACAAGGTCGAGGCATGAGACAAATGAAGCGAGAGAGAGAGCTGGAAATGAAACAAGGTGAATAGAGGAGAGCAGCGGTGACAGACAGACATGAATAAATGGAGAGTCAGAGACATAGGCCAAATTCATACAGATGAAGTAGACATGAATTTTAGAGAAGAGAGAGATGGCACAAAAACTTTGAGAGTGAGTGGGAGAGAGCGGTTGAAGGACAGAAACAAGAGAAGCGGTGACAGTCATCATTGAATGGAGTGGCAGACTCTCAGGGAGGCCATATTTGTTATGGAAAGTGTGAAGTGGAGTGCAAAGTGCCTGCGAGGAATAAATGAAATGAAATGAACCAAAAGGCTAAAAACTTTTCCCTTTTTAACATATTTATCAATTCCACTCCTGCGTCTCGAAAAAGATGTTCTCTGTGTGATATTAAAATGCCCCCACTTCTGAAAAAGAGACTGAATGTTTAGGGGACACTTTAAAGTTTGAAGGCCTTTATGTAATTTTATTAGAACTTTGACTTGTGAAATATGTGTTTGTGTGCAAAGTCGAGCTTCTCATATTTTTGTTCATTGTAGTGTTGGCAGTGGTCTTGAATGACCTCGAGCCCTGGTGGGAAAATTCTCCCACCGTCTTTAACCATTTGTTAAGGAGCGTTATATGATATGATATGAGCACATTTACCATAAGTAATGAGACTTGTCCACATAATTAGTTGAATGTGTGTTGATGAACATTTCACAGAAATGTTGATGCTTCCTTTTCTTGGCATGCTGAAAAGATGAATGTTTGTCTGATTTTTTTTTTCCTTCTAGGCCTTTTCCTCACATCTGTCAATATGCAAATCTATGAAAACTTGAGCTGTTTTAATACTGAGACAACAAGCACAACCCCTGTTGCGTGCCCAAAACTGATTAAGTGCCACGTGAAGTAAAGCACAGAGTTCTTTACCAAGTCTGCTTCTATGATACAAATTGGTGAAATTATTTAGTTTCATTGGCATAAATGCAGCGCCTTGGTTGCAGGTTCTGATCCCAGAATCAATGGGATACATGTGGTTGGGTAACGTGAATAACTAAATCTCAACAACTGTGCCTAATATAGTCCACTATTTTCTCTTTCTCTCATCTAGAGGGCTAAGATTGGTCCAGGCAAGAACACAGAGGGCAAGTCGGCCAATGCTGCGTCCCGGTTCGACTCCAATGGCAACCAGGATCGCATGAAGCTGTCCGACTTTAACTTCCTGATGGTGCTGGGAAAGGGCAGCTTCGGCAAGGTGAGGACATGCTGCTGATGTGTGTCTTGTAAATATCTGCTGATTCTGAATTTGATGGCAGTGACATGTTTCAAACAAGTTGGGACAGGAGCAACAAAAGACTGTGAAAGTTGTGGACTGATCCAAAAACACCTGTTTGGATCATTCCACAGGTAAACAGGTTCATTGGTAACAGGTGATAGTATCATGATTGGGTACGAAAGGTTCATCCTGGAAAGGCTCAGTCGTTCACAAGCAAGGATGGAGAGAGGTTCAACACTTTGCCAAACACATGATTGTATAAAGGAGATTAATACATGGACTCAACAAGTAAACACAGTTTGTTACTTCTTTGGAATCAGGGTTGTATTTTATGTGTTGTGGCTATTATACATATGCAAAGGCATAGTTAAAACAAGTATATCTGTGCTCTAATTGTGTGCTATGATGAATACGTCTGTGAGCATTTGTGTGTGTTTGACTGAGCGTCACAGCTCTGAATCCACACACACAGCTTAGAGGGAAGAAAAGATGGACAGAAAGAGAAGATAGAGGCAGAAGGAGTGAAAGGAGACGAAGCCCAGGTAGACAGAGATGGATGAAGGCGCAGAGAGACGGAAGAGGATGACGTGACAAGTGGAGAGAGTGATGAAAGGAGAGGGAGACAGAGATGTGAGAGCATGGCGGCAAGGTTGACATGAATGAATTGAGAGCGAGGTGAAGACGTCAGACTGAATGAAAAGAGGGAGAGCGAGAAAGGAAAGGGGGGGGCCTTGGAGAGGGAAGACTGACGTGAATGAATGAAAATCAAGGCGAGAAAGTGGAAAGAACGGGAAGGTGGCGAGAGAGAAAGAGGGGGAGCGAGGGAGGAAATTGGGTAAACGATGGGTAGAGCAGCAGGGGTGGAGGGAGAGAGAGAGAGAGAGAGAGAGAGACTATTGTCTGTGTACCAGACCTGTATGCCCGGAGCCTGTTTCCATGGTAACAGGCATTTAAAGCAACAGTGATGCGTCAATATGGAGAGACTGAGTCGAGGGTCGATCATTACTGGAATACCCGACACACACACACACACACAGGGCACACACACACGCACACACACACAGGCACACACACACACACACACACACACAGATTGCTGAAACATGCAGAGATACGCATGAGTACACACCTTCTGCAGAGACACCAGATGTGGACACACACATGTGCAGCCTATGTTTGTGCATACAGAGACACACACACACAGGCAAACAGAACATGCATGTACACACACTCCTCATTTAAGCCTATTCCATGCGCACAGAGACACACACACACATTAACACATGCACAAACAGGCGTTCACGTGATGTGCGTGTTGCTTTAATGGTCCCTGAGTTTGTGTGGGAGGCTGCTACCTTCAGTGTCTGAGGACATCTGCATCACAATACTGCTGCTCACATTTCTGTGTGGACACGCTTACAATGATAATGACACACACACAAACACACACAGGCAAGAGCATGTTTTGACCTCATCTGTAACAAGCATGCAGGCAGAAACACACACATAAACACACATGTATAAAGTTGCATTTATTCCATACACTCGTTTTCATACAACAGGATGTGAGCATTTTGGTCTGTGTTGCGTCTATTGCAGCCAAGTGTCTTTTATTGACCGTGTGCTTTTAAGCAACAAGGAAGTGCTACGCCACCGTTGTTTGGTCATTTCACTTCCTGTCTACACTGGAAGTACAGCATGAAGGACGGTGAGAGCATGTTAGTCCTTTCATGTCCTGCACGACGTCAGGATCAGCTGGTAATGTTACAGAAGTCATGGTGTCTGCTCACAATGTGTTGTTATGTAATGTGTATCTATGCATAAATCAATATGGTGGTGATATGGGTGTGTATCACAAAGTTGTATAATCACACGGTCACTGTGCAGTTTAGCAACATTTAAATCAAAATGTGATGACTGTTGTGAGGGTTTGTTTGCTTACATGGTCATTTGAATGTCTGTCAATCAAATCTGATCAAACCACACCCACAGAGTCCTAATTTAAAGAGATTAAATGAGTCTCTGACCATTGAGCACTTAATATTAAATTAAACTAAATGTGTTTTTTCAGAACTTTAACTTGATTTTCGTTTATTTATTCATAAATATTTAATGTTAGATAAATACCTCAGATTATAACCAACTTTTCAAGGCCTTTAATCCACATCATGACAGCACAGCCTGTTGTGGTTTGCTGTCAGCTGGCACAAAGGAACACAATGTGGACCTATGAAAGTTTGATAAAAGCCAAAAATATTCGTCAAAAGCCTGTTTTCATTTAGGAGTGAAAATGTCGAGTGTGTTAACGTGAGCACACTATCAGCCTGAATAATTCCTGCTGTGTGCTACAATGACTGTCTGTGTGGGGCCAGACAAGAAATACACACTGTCTCGGTGGATATGATCCATTGGACTATAGATTCTGTGATATATGACAGGTAAGAATAATACAACGCAGCCCTCTGTAATACAACACAGCGCTGTATCATGCAGTGCAGTGGAGTGTGGTTTCATTGGTTTTCCCTGGGTAAATTCACTCTGCAAGGTCAGCAGAGAAAACACAGTGGCATCATTTACGACATATGACAGTTAATATCCCGAGGACCGCTTTTCTGTCAAGTGACCCTGAACAACTTTCTTGGATAAAAGGGCGTCGCAGTTCATTGTAGGGTAGCCAGTTTATGAACGACCAGAATGACCTTGAGTGAGACGCTGATCCTCGCTGAGGTCGCGAAATGCGACTCGGAAGCTGAACGCAGCAGATAACTGCCGAAAATTACATGCAAAACATAAAAGCTATAATGACTCAAACGTGTCACAGACGTGTGTAATGGTGCCAAAAAGCTCTGGTTGTTACTGTGCGTCCTCTTTTGTGTGCAGAGGCGTTTCAGTTTCGGATGAAACCCCGTGGTTTTATGTCTTCTCTCTCTCTCTCTTGTGCCGGTCTTGTCCTCGTCCTTGTGGTTGCATAAAATGAGCTTTGGGCCAGATGGTGTCCTTCCTCTCTGTTTCAACTTTATAGAGTTTGTATTTACATAGAGTCACACTGCCACCATATGTGACGAGTCCAAACACACAAACAAACACACACTCTCTCTCTCTCTCACACATCTGTCAAATGATACCACCAGCTTCCAACTTCAGCAGATATCTAAACTTTGCTGAAGACTATAATGCACATTCTTGAACTGTGGATGCCCTCAATGCATACACACATTTACACCCTCGCACACACACACACACACACTGTATACCTGTATCTCCCTCTACATTATCATACCTGAATATTAATAAGGCATAAATAGCAAAGCTGCTATGTTTCCGATCTCTTAGGGGGAAAAAAATTATGAAGTGGACAAAAGGTCAGTCTAATTGCTCTATTCTTGGCGGTCTTCGAAAGAATAATAAGTGTGATATGTTTTCCATTTACATCATTAAGCTGACGTTCATCTACTGCAACTTATTAGGAGTGAGCAGGTGGTGGTTGTGCTCGCCGTGCGTTTGACAGCCCATGTTTCTGTTTGCAGACGTAGAATATGTCGGCCCACTGTGGAGATTGAGCCTTAACGTACACACTGGTCTCTGTAAGATCTGCTCTATCTTGCGTCCCCAGAGGAACAGCTTTTAAACACATCAATAAATCAATCAAACTCACTTTAACTTGAGCATTTGAGCAATTGCAAAATTTTCGAGTCGCTAGGTGCCCCCAGCAAATTAGCATAAGAAACATGATAAAATGTTTTAATATGAAACGCGATTGGATGAAAGATCCTTTGTTGAGGTCTGAAAACTCAATTAGTCTTGTGGGAACTACAAACACGCCGTGCTGGCAATGCAATGTAAAGCTTTTCCACGTTCTTCTGGCCTGTTCACTGCCTTGTTTTAAGATAAAGCGTGAAAGTACTTTTAGTAGTTTTAGAATGACAGGAAGAGGAAGTTTGTGTTTCAGCGGAGGAGTCTCACATGTGGACTACTATTAACATACCGTCACAGCAACAGTTCAAAAACTGTAAGTTGAGAGAAGTGATGAGTTTAAAATTGTTGACTCTGACTTTTTAAAATCAATATGAAGTTGCCTAAATATTCACTGTTGCTTTAAACTCATGTGATGTTCTGATGCATCTACAGACAGTGTACATGCAATTTATGGAAGAGCTTTGCCTCTTCTTACACAATTATAAAGAAATAGTTCTTGTTAAAACTTTTTTATTTCATCAAAAAAACAAAAAAAACAAATTGCAATGTTTCTCCCTGTTTCCAGCCTTGTAGTGGACATTAAGATATAAGGTCTATTTTCTTATCTAACCCTCTGCAAGAAAGCAAATAAATCTATTTTCCAAAATGTCGAAGTATTACTTTAAAGCTCCTTGTTGTTGAGGTTTGCTTTACAGGCAGCACAGACTCCTTCAACAGTTGCACTCATATAATCCCCCATACAGATTTCACTCTAGAGAGTCGAACTTTTATAACCTGGTCACAAGCCCGCTTCAACTTTTATGAGATGACCTGCGAGCTGAGACTCGACCTACATTCTGCCTGCTATTTGCGGCAGCCATTCTTCAGGAAAGAAGATACGGGGACAGGAGAGGAGAAAAGGAAGGAGGAAAATGGGAAAGAGCGAACAAATGGTGATGAAAAAGGAGAGAATGGGATCGGGTAAACGAGAGTCCTGAGAGAGGAAGACGAGACAGAAACGTTTACTCCCCTGTTTGAGAGACTGTGAGCAGTGTGAGTCTGACCTTGGCTGCAAGACATTTAAACTGCTGAGTACACACACACACACACACACACACAGAATCCACACACATGTGCTCTATGAGGCATCTCACAGTGGTTTCATTTTTTAGCACTTGTCTGGTCGACCTCCACACGAATCAGCAGTCACAGATTATATATGAAACTACAACCCATGGTGTGTGTGTGTGTGTGTGTGTGTGTGTGTGTGTGTGTCTGTCTGTCTGTCTGTCTGTGTGTGTGTGTGTGTGTGTGTGTGTGTGTGTGTGTGTGTGTGTGTGTGCGTGCGCCTCACAGGTGTAATTATGAGCAGACATGCTTCCAGACTTCACAATTAAAACAAATAGGATTTCTGGATTGCTTGACTGCTGCCAATCTCTTCCTCCATCATTCCCTCCGTCCTTCCCATCCTCCTGCCCTTCGCCTCCTCCTCCAATCTGCCTCCCTCCTTTTTAAATCCCACTCTCACTCACTCACTCACTCATTCACCTTCCTTTATCGCCATCCGCCCCCACACTGTGTGCCCTAAAGAAAAGAAACGTGAAATAATCCCCTTTCTTTTCGACTTTTTCTCCTCCCTGATGTTGGCGAAGGGCAAAGAGAAGCCGAACAGTATGAAAATCTCACAGAAGAGCTAGAGAAATCTTTCGATCCGGCCGCTGCCCTTCCTCTTTTCTTCCTCTTTGGTGAAGTAACAGAGCTGCATGACATTAAGATCATGTAGAGTGGTTAATTAAAGCCTCTGTACACTGCATGATCCTGGCCTGAGATCTTCGGTTTTAAATACAAATTGGCAACTGTGAGACATTTGCACCGATTTCCTATTTCTATGCCGGTCAAGCTTCCCATTCTCACACAACACACTCACTGTTTACAATGACAACAGTGGCAGATTTACTACACAAAATTCCTACTAATTTTTGAAACCATGGCTCCTTGATTTTAGACCATCGACCATCACTTTTGCAGGTCGTAATGATGACGATGGCTGACTGATTTTATCAACTATAGTCAGTTCCTGATGAAGCCAAAGTTAGATCCATCCACTATATTTAAGTCCTCCAAACGCAATTATGGCTTTAGAGACAAGAAAACAGTGCACATTCAAAAACACATGTCAAACAGTAGTATTAGTAACAGTGGGGTAATGGGGTGGCACTTGGGTTGGCCAATCAGATTCCAAGGATGGTGCAACCCCAGGCTGCCTCCTGAACAAGGCTTTGCCTATATTTATTTTGCTGCATTTTCAAAACCAGAGTTTGCAAGTTGATGGCGCGTGTGCATTTTTTATTAGCATTTTAGTGCTGCAATTCAGCGGACATTTCTGACAAGCCTCCGAATTGATATTGCCCAGTCTGAAACAAATTGCGAATACGATTTTATTACTTCTGTCTCACACAGAGTAACATGCAATGAAACTATGTAGGAGCCTGTTATCACCTCCGTTCCTGTTCGTCCTGCCTTTCTTTTTATTGCCGTTTCTCCTGTCTTGAAAGATGATGAATCAGTTTTTCTCTCTCCTTCCCTCCTGTCCTTACTCTCTTCATTTCTACTTTGACTGTCTAACCCAAAACAGTCAGAGACACTTTCCTTTATCCCTGCCCTTTACAGCACCTCCTCTGTCTCTCCCACTTTCTCTGCCTCCCACATCTCTCTGCCTCCCTCCCTTCATTGCCCTCTTTCTCCCTCTTCCCTTCTTTCTTCCAAGGTGATGTTGGTATAAAGGCATGACGGTAACTTTGTGCCATTAAGATTTTGAATATTGATGAATTTGCCTTTATTTTCCATCTATCCTCTCTGCTCCTCTCTCTAGGTGATGCTGGCAGAGCGTAAAGGGACGGAGGATCTGTACGCCGTAAAGGTCCTGAAGAAGGACGTCGTGATCCAGGATGATGACGTCGAATGCACCATGGTGGAGAAGAGGGTGTTAGCGTTGTCTGGAAAGCCCCCGTTTTTAACGCAGCTGCACTCCACCTTCCAGACTATGGTAGGTGGGCCGACATATGTACACATCACTTGTGTGATATCACATAAAATACATGATACTGCACTGCTACTAATTGCCTTGACATCTTCTTTGTTAAAGCAATAGTTCGACAGGGAAATACACTAATGCACCTTCTTGCCAAGAGTAAGTTCACATCCATTTTCTGTGCATTACATATAAGGCTACTACTATCATACCACTAATTCAGTTTAGCATAAAGACTGGAAACAGGGAGAAATGACTAGCCTGACGTCCAAAGGTAAATCCACCGACTAGCACCTCTGAAGCTTTAATCCATCATGTTGCTTCAACATCATGTGTAATGCAAAATACATATAACGTATAACCTTCATAAAGGTAGGATTTGTTGCAGGACTGTTCCATTAGGCTGCATTAGTTTATAGGTGTACATAATAACTGGCAACACACATAGTATAATTGTGTAGGACTACTGAGAACTTGTCAACATGCCTACATGTCAATCACACGGCCACCGGAAACCAAAAGAAACTTTACATTTTACGTTCTTCTTTCGCTGTGTTTGATATGAAGGGAGCTATGGCGCGGCATCCCGCTGAAGGGCAGATCCGCGCCGCTGGTGAGCGCTGTGGTCTTAACAGCAGCCACCCTGCCTGCTGTCACCGGCTCACAGCTGGAACACGCAGGCTGGATTCATACTTGATTCACGCTCATCTTCTGACGTATAATCCATATTACACTGAAGATGAGTCAACAGAGGAGTAAATATAGCTCTCTGGTCCCGTACTTAACACTGAGCACACGTCATTTACATGCACAACATAAACACGCTCGTTTGTGCATGTATTTTTTATTGATTGATGAACATAATGTGTTTGAGGTTGTGGTTAAAGGCTGGACTAATAAAGCTGACCTGGCCACACACACACACACACACACACACACACACACACACACACAAAGTAGAAGTTAGTGTGTTAATCCTCCTCAGCACTAATTCTCTGACCAGAGGATTCGTACATATGGGACTTAGCAGGCAGTTATGACACACACACACACGCACATAAAGGCAATTATAACATGCATGCATGCACACATACATACTGTATATGTTGTGTAGTGCACACACACAAATGCATGTTAATCACACTTCACGTCATGTTGCACACAAACAACTGCTCAGGCTGTGCAGGAAATCACGCACGCACGCACGCCTGACACAACACAGTGCCACTATATTTTCTCCAAACACACACGTGACAATTTCCCAAATCCCTCCTCACTCCCTCATATACTGTACCTTATTGGCAATTTCTGGAGATAATGGAGGAGAATTAGCTCTTAAATTGAAGTTTCTGTGTTCCCTCAGTTGAAGACTGATTGGACAACCCCAGTCACCTCTTTCTCTGTCTTTTTCCTCTTTCTCTATCTTTTCTCCCTTTTCGACATCTCCCCTTTTATTCCCTCTGATGTTACTCATCACTGTCAATCTCTTTTTGCTCGGCACTATCTTATTCTCTTTTCTCACTCGCCCTCCATTTTTCCGTGACCTCTGACCTGCTTTTATGAACGTGGGCTTTTTTTGACCTGTCTCTTTCTCTATCTCTCTGTCTACCTACCCCCCATTTCTCCACAGGACCGCTTGTATTTTGTCATGGAGTACATAAACGGAGGAGATCTCATGTATCAGATCCAGCAGGTCGGCAAGTTCAAAGAGCCCCACGCTGTGTGAGTACAGACACACACACACACAAAGCAGCTTTTGTCGATACGTTCTTACGCCATCATAGCACAAAATCTTAATCCTGCACTTATGGGTGTTTGGTAACGCTTTTTTGAAAAAAAATCACGCTGAATAAGCCATCAGCAGTTTGACGGGGCTCAGGTGACGGATGAGCAATGCCAGCAGAGCCCGGGGGTGAAATATGTTGTTCGCCCCGATGCACGTTGCTGCTCTGAAGAACTTCAAAGAAATCAGAGTAATCCAGCAGCGAGTTTTCAGTGTGTGGTAGAATACCTCCAAAACTGCAGAATATAATTAAGGTGGCTGGCGAGATCACTGGTGTCAAGTCAAACCAGCGGGCTGACATATTTGACAAGCGGGCTGTCGGGGGGGGGGGGAGCGAGAGCAGTGGAGGAGTTTGCCCTTCATCTGCTTTATAGGGAATTAGAGTTTCTTTCCCTCTGGCAGCAGGTTTAGACTGCTGAAGGGCAAGTCGAACAGGGCGAGGAACTTGTTTATCTAAGGCCATCAGCGTGCTCTACTTTCTTTAATTTATTTATCAGGCAGTAGTCAAGATATTCTGATCTGTGCATGATGATGATGACACCTTGAACTTTTGTCTCAGTGTCTTTTTTGTACTCCTGTGTATTTATGTCTTGCATCTAACACCGCGTTCCCGCTGCAGCGACGCCCCTCTGGTCGCTACTCTGATCACAGATGAAACATCCAACAAGCTCTACATGCTCTGCATATTCTACATTTAAAATACCTCTCAACATCTTCTGGGCGCACTTTACAAACAGACTGATAGCGCTCGCCCACGCAAACACACACACACACGCGAGCGATAGTTGACTGCGTGGTCAGTGTGTCCAGACTCAGCCTGTTGATCTTATCAGCTGCTCCCTGGCCTTGAAGAGACAGCGCTGACCTTTCTGTCGACACACACACACACACGCGCACACACACAAATGATCCCTCTGTTTTCCTCCTGTCCTTTCTCCCAGCCGCTTTCTAATTACTGTTTTTGTTTCTCCTTGTGTTTGAGTAGATTCTACGCCGCAGAGATAGCCATCGGTCTATTCTTCCTACATCTAAAGGGCATCATCTACAGGTAACCTCCACTCCACAACATACAAAACACCCAAACATGTGTATCATCACATATGAGATCATCTGGACCGAGATCAAATTTATGATCCACCACTCCGTGTAAAACCTCCAGTCATATATCATAATAAAAGTGAGATATTCTGATGATGTTATTACTGACTATATTAATGCAACAACCATCTTTCTCACATTTTTTTCTGTCACAGAGATGGCTGAAAAAGAAACAACATACACACTTGATTGACATGATTTAAATGAATGAATTCTCAGTTTAGTAAAGGATGTATTTTCTTCATAATAGTGTTGTTAGACGATCTGTTTTGGTTCAAAATGAATTATTGCGACAACCCAAACACATTCTGCACTTTTTATGATACAACTTTGAAAAGCAGGTACTTTTTAGCAAATCTGCTCCTGAATCACAGAAGTACTGCAGTTGTGCGATGTACAATGTTTTGACTTAACAAGTTTTATTTCAGCAGAATCTGAATGGAGAGATTTTAAGGCTGAAGATAAATTAGCAAGTAGCTAAGAAGCAAGTTGTTTCATTACTGTTCATTAAAGGTGCCCTGTGGAGTTTTTGACACATAGTCACACTGTCAAGAAATGTCCCCTCCCTCTTGCAGTGCATCATTCCCTATCAAACTTCCACCAAAATGAATAAAGTGCAGAGGAGGGGAAATCTCTAGAGTAAAAAAAAAAAAAAAAAAACAATCACTGAGATGAAGAGCCTTCATGGTCCACATTGGGTCGTGAATTGAGCGTCATTCCCCGTTAACACTGTTTTTCCCTCCTGTAGAGATCTGAAGCTGGACAATGTGATGCTGGACTGTGAGGGTCACATTAAGATAGCAGATTTTGGCATGTGTAAAGAAAATATGCTCGACGGAGTCACCACCAAGACCTTCTGTGGAACACCAGACTACATAGCTCCTGAGGTGTGTGTGTGTGTGTGTGTGTGTGTGTGTGTGTGTGTGTGTGTGTGAATGATGGTGGGTGCAGGTGCTCTGGTCGTTGTTTCTGGCCGACTGTAGGTTTACAGTTGCTATAGATCTGCTTAATGTAGCGCGTGATCAACACTACACAAATACTCCCTATGCCTTAAATCATTAGTTTGGCATTTTGGGAAATACACTCATTTGCTGTCATGCCAAGAGTTCAAGGAGAAGATTGATGCCACTCTCATGTCTGAATGGTAAATATGTAGCTGGAACCTGCAGCTGGTTGATATCCCGAGATGATAAAATCAGCATCTATAGTTCTGTCATTGTTAGTTACAGTATCCTTTAAGCATGTGGAGAATTCAGTCTCCTAAATCAGTTCAGTCTCATCGTAGCTGCATTTTAATTGGACCCTGTATTAGTCTAGTTTAGGAGCTTCAGAGCTGCTTGTCAGGATTAAATAGCTTCAAAAACCTTCACAATTTTCCAGCGTCGGTTTAGGGAGGTCTGTGTCTGACCATTTCTGGAACTTCACGAAAACCAGTTATCTCATATTTATACCCACCTTGCACAGTGGTTGTCCAGCTGTGTGGAGACAAGAAAGGGTTCGAACTCTCTTGAATTCTTTTTCTTCACGCATAACTGTTTGTGGCAATTCACATCTGGAACAACACTCTCCTGCCTCCCCGGAAATGTGCATCATTATCCCCATATTTAATGATATTGTGTCTCTCCCCTCTTTAAAACTAATTGTTTAATACATACTGATCTATTTTAGTTTGCGTTTTAACAAGTATTCTTATACACTGCCTTCCTCAGTGCGTTGAAGTGATGATGGCAACTTTCCTAAACAAACTCTCTCATATTCCAGATCATCGCCTACCAACCTTATGGAAAATCCGTGGACTGGTGGGCCTTTGGAGTATTGCTCTATGAGATGCTGGCTGGACAGGTTAGTCTTTGTGTGTCTGTGTTAGTTTTATTAATAAAATCATTAAACCTCGTTTAAAAAAAAAAAGCGTGAATCTGCTCATAAAACTCGTCCCTCAGCAGCTTTTGTATTCATGACTGAATGTGAAAGAAACAAACACTCGTGACGGTAGCCTTTAAAATTTGACATTGTGTAATGAAAGGTCAGCTATTAAATTATACCCCTTAATGAATTTTTCTCTCATGGTATTAATAATTGTTAGAGTAGATGTGACATTTTCAAATCCTGCATATCTCATTTGGAGTGGATATTGTGAATGTGTGAGCCTCGCAGGCCTGTAGTGTTTTGATCGTGAGGAGTCCAGACAAAAAGGCTTTTAATGATTCAATTAAATCTCCTCCATTCGTCCTGTCCTTCCCTCTGTTTCTCCTGCCTCCTCTCTCCTCTCCTCTCCTCCCTCCTCCCTCCTCTCTCCTCTCCTCTCCTCTCCTTCTGTCCTCGCCAGCCTCCATTTGACGGTGAAGATGAAGATGAGTTATTTCAGTCCATCATGGAGCATCACGTCTCCTATCCCAAGTCAATGTCCAAGGAGGCTGTCGCTATCTGTAAAGGGGTGAGTGTACACAGACACACACTCGCACACACACACACGCACACACACACAGACACACACACACACACAAGTCCTTGTCTGTCTCACAAGCTCAACCTTGCTCCCTCCTCACAAAATCTCCCTCTTCCTCTCTGTCTTGCTCCCTCTCTCCTCTCGACGCTCTTTCTCTCTTTCACACGCTCACACACAGACGCAGAAGAGGGGATTGGGAGGGTATTAAATTTGTTTGAGGAAAGGATGCGAGAACAGGGAGGAGAAGAGGGAGGAGGTGAACGGGCAAAGGAGGAATAGAAGGAGGCAGAGAGGGACATCAAAATTATCTGCATAATTAAAACCATTGTGGGAGAACATTTATTTGGAGTGAAACAACATTGTCCGCTCTCGCTATCAGTCCTGCTTCCATCTCTCTCTCTCTCTCTCTCTCTCTCTCTCTCTCTCTCTCTCTCTCTCTCTGTCTCTGTCATAACGCTCCACTTTTTCGTCCTTCTCTCTCTGCAGTGTTCATTGTTAAGCCGCTGTTTTGCTTTTTTCATTGTACATCCTCTCTATCTCTCTCACACACACAGACATGCACACACACAATTTCTCCCTCTCTCTTTCTATCTCTCTCTCTTTCAGATGCGTGTGCACGCACACACACACATTGCACTGCTCTAATAGCCTAAGCTTGTGCAGTGTGCTCAGTTGACTGTGGAAACTCCTCTTCAGAAAAGACCGGCCAGTACCAAATGATGCTCTGACACTTCCCAACTGGACTGGATTGTGTGTGTGTGTGTGTGTGTGTGTGTGTGTGTGTGTGTGTGTGAGTGAGTGAGCTGATTACTTCTATGAACAGAGTGAGTCCACTCTATCAAACCACCACCTCTCTGTCTCATCTCCTAACTCCCCGCTTCACTGACCATGACGACAAACTGCGCACAAACACACACACACACACACACTGGAGGATGTATATAATGTTTAGATACGCATTCAATCCTTTTGTGCAAAGCATGTCACCTCTCTCTAGTGATTTCATCAAGCAAAATGTTTTCATAAATTAATCAAAGTGTAAACATGAAAACAAAGATTTTAATTCATTACCAAGGTATTCAGAAAGAAAGAAAGAAATATATCTCTCTCCTATTTGTTTTTAAAGCTGCATCCTTACACAAGATCTGCAATAACCTATACACACATGCACTCACACACACACACACACACACACACACATAAACATAAACACACAGTGCAAGCTTGAATTAAGACATCTATGCCAGCATGACTTTAGTTATATGTCCTCCCACTAATTTTAAAGGCAAAGGCAGTCATAGGCAAATTGATGACAAATATGTTCACTGAGACACACACACACACACACACACACACACACACACAAGCTGTGTTATGTATTAGTGATGATTACTGGGTTGTAGAGCTACAACAGTGCATCTTCATTGGAGCATGAAAGCTCGCCTCCGTCCACCCCCACAGCTCCCACTGCGCCCTGCCAGCACTGCCTGGGTTAACTCAATGCATGCATGCGTGTGTGCTTGTGTGTGTGTGTGTGTGTGTGTGTGTGTGTGCATGTGAAGACTACATGAAGCATTCCTCTTTAAATGCTACAAGATATCTCCATTTTGAGAAAGAAAAAAAATCCTCCTGTAAAGTTCATTTTGAGTCATGTGCAGTGAATACAGTGCAGTCTGAACATGATGGCGTCGTGTTCAACTTTAGCTTTGATAGCCTGTTGTCATATGGAAAAATGACAGCAGTTGCACTAATTATTGCGATAAATATTCATTTTGTAAGAGAAAGTGTCTTTTTTTCAAAATAACAAACTGAAATCAGGTTTATCCTGACAGTTTTCCATTGATGTTTTTTGCTGTTGTAACTGCTGCAAAAACTTAAATCCTTTCACCAATTATCTGTTTTAAGATAAGAACTAGAAAAAGTTTAATTTCTGCCGACATACTGTACAGTACTGACATACCTTGGGCAGGTTTGTGTGTGTGTGTGTGTGTGTGTGTGTGTGTGTGTGTGCGTGTGCGTGCATGTGTGGAAAGGGAGTGATCAGAGACATTTCTACTCCCCTGCTTCCATCCTGACCAGCATCCATATTTCATAGCCAGCAATGGGCCACACATTACACACACACACACGCGCTTAAGCTGCTACTACAGTATATTCTGTAGTCCTGCTGTAGTGTTAGATACATGATGTCTTCAATGTCACATGATTCTACAGCAAGGAGTAATTGTACAACTGTGTCCTTACACATGCAAAAGCACACACACACAGCCTCCAGTGCTGTCTCCTATTGTGATTTGCAATGCATCGCAACACAACTTACTGTTAGTGAAAGTATTCCTGCTCTACTTTAAAGGGCACAGTTATTTGAACTTGAAGGGAAGGGCCTTATACATTCTATAGTCAGATGACATTATTGGTAATAATGCAAGCCACAAAAAAATTCTCTCTTTCCATAACAAGTTGTCCACACATGTGGAAATGCAATTGTGATTTTATGCCAAAATGTGATGTAAAATTGCACTGCACCACCTGATCTGCATAAACACACACACTCAGCTTCATCACTCCACCTACCAAGCAGCTTCCTTTGGAGCCACACATTTAATGCATAGCATAACCATTTTTATGTCCTGGCACCTGTGCGGCAATTTTGAAAATGATGAAATTATCCATCATTGAAATGATGACATTATACTGTGTTTGCTCTACTGCCCGCCTGCATGAAAATCAAGCCCAGAAAGTGAAAAAAGAAATACCGTGATTGCAAAGGAACAAGGTAAAGGAACATTTTGCAAGATGGCAAATGCTGAGTGACCAGAACGAATAAGCCACGCCGTTTCCACATAGGCCTTTATTTCCTGCAATCAGTGGCCTGTTTCAGTCTGGCTGCCTCGTGGTCTACTGAACGTGCTGTTCTCCCTCACTGACGACAGCCACAGTGAGGGAGACTCTCTTCAAAGAAAAGTAGCTGCTGTAACTGTACTGTCTGCTCAAAAAAACCACCCGATTTGTTGCACGGCATTCGTGAAATAGTTGCTAAAGGGTTCTTGAAAGACGGCGAATCCACTGTAGCGGCACAGGTGTGGTTTTAAGTGTGCCCCACTGGGTCGCCTTGAAACCGTCCTGCATGCACATTTCGACAATGTGTGTCAGACAGTCGGTCGGTACAGAACATCGACTCTCTCATAGTCCCGCAAAACAAGGAGAAAGACATCAACGTAGACGGCAAGAGAGGAAGAGTGAGGAGGAGGAATGGATACAGAGAGAGATTATTGTTGCCACTGTGGGAAACATTTCAACAATTACATTTTTGATATCAAATATTTTTAACTCAACTGCTGACTTTTTGCATGCCTGTTAATTAAGCCGTGTGTTAATGGATGAGTAAGCGCGCGTGTGTGCGCCCATGGATGCGTGTGTTTATGTGCACACATACGCGCGTGTGTTCGTGTGTGTGTGTGTGTGCGCGGTGTAAGGTTGACTGACCCGTGGAAAATATTATTTTAGTTCTAATGTAATGAGTTATGACTGCTGCTCCCGAGGGAGGCACACCCCACCTACACACACACACACACACACACACACTGACGTCACCGGCCTCGATGCCGTTCTTAAGGTTTTGTGCAGACAGACGTCGTAAACGCTCCTTAATTGTGCCTGTGGAAAAACTGCTGTGGTAAAAGAGGGAAAAAAACAACAGCAGCTATTCATTTATCTGCAGGCGGTGGTCTGGTGGCTTGCATTTGGTCCCCGGGGAGAAGCATCTGAGATGATAGATAGTAGAATTGATAGATGGTTAAAAGGAAGGAAAGGTGAAGAAATAATAATAGTAAAGACATAAGACATACATATATATATAAACAGAGATGAATGAAGGAAGGAGTCATAGACAGAAAGAGTGAGGAAATGAGACAGGAATAAATGAGATGAAAGTTTAATGACGCCAGAGGGGAAATTTGGGGCATGGCAGCAGCTCACCGTTGAGTGTAGGTCAGTTACAGACCTGTCTTTCAGTTTAGGATTATGCCTTTAGTTTATCTGTTAATCTGACAACCACACTTCATTAAAATGTGATCATTAAAGCCTGCCGTCTGCTAACAAACCATTATTACTCTGTGATAATAAATAAGCTAATAAATCATGCAACTTTGTCCATTACTGGCGCTGATTTTGTTTTAGTGGAGCAAAGCTTATCCGAGGTCAGTGGTTGAGACTTGTAATGAAGACAAGGAAGCAGCTCATTTCACTTTTTAGCCACACTAGCGACATAATATTATAAAGAATGTGGTCTAGATCTGCTCTGTATGTAAAGTGCCTTGAGATGTCTTGTGTTGTGATTTGGCTCTGTTGAATTAAATTGAATGGCACTTTTGATGGTGAGTCTACCGCTTTGGTCTAGACTGAAAAATCTTAACTATTGGATTGGATTACAAAGATAAAAAAATATATATATGGCTCACATTTTGTGGTTTTTGAGTGAGACGTCTCAACAACTGTTGGATTGATTGCCATTACAATTAGTTGGCCACTTCAAGTCTGCCTGCAATAACTTTGATGATCCCTTAACTTTTCATGTACCATCATCAACACTCCAAAATTGTAATTTGTCCAATACTTTAATTTATGACTAAATACTTGAAAAAAGAATGACATTTTCTTCAGTCTCAGCTGTACTTTATGTTTAGTGCTATTTAGGAAATCTTACCAAGCTAAGATGCTAAACTTTGTACCTGCAAAATAGCCACATGGGAGTCAACCCTATGTTCCCCAGGTTTAATTGGCACCTGATGGGAACATGACAAAGGGTCAGCTGCACACTCTTGGTCTTGTAACAGTATTGACAATGTTGGAAAGATAGACAGATGGGCAGATATTAGTTTCCAGATCTGCAAGGAAAGAGGAGACAGTCAAGGAAAGATGGAGGTGGCGCAGACATGGAGGAGGCAGGAAGAAAAGAGATGATGAAAATGAATGTTAAAAATTGTATGACGTAATCGACAATGAAGACATGAGAATATAGGTGAAAAGGGACAAAGGCCTCGTGCCATGAGACAGGGAAGGAAAGGACAGAGGGACATAAAGTAATTCTCTTCCTTCTTTCTGTCCGTCCAGCTGATGACGAAGCATCCAGCGAAACGACTGGGCTGCGGTCCGGAGGGGGAGAGAGACATCAGGGAGCACAGCTTCTTCCGCTACATGGACTGGGAGAAACTGGAGAACAAGGAGGTGCAGCCGCCGTTCAAACCGAGAGCTGTAAGTCTGACCCCGCTGAGCCCGACTTGACCCCAAATGAGAAAACACAATTCACACGAGGGGCTAATTAGCTCCCAGCACAGCAGAGACCAGGAGTTTAATTCCCGTCAGTGGTTTAAACTCCTGGTAAAGACGCTGCTTCGAACGACATTTCGTCATGGTTGCAGATTGTTCTCCCTTCTTTCAGCCTAACTTTCCCTCGACACCTATCTCTCTCCTGTGTCTGTTATCTTACTCATCTTTTCAATGTGATGTTTCTGTCTCCTCCCCTCCTCTGTATGGGACAATGCACAACAGGTAAGTGGGGAAATGATGATGATTGTTGGCGATGGTGATGAATGTGTGGTGCTGATAATAACACCAGAAATGATGATGGTGGAGATTGTGAAGATGATGATTAGAAGAATGTGGGTCGGGTGAAGAAGACGGCGACGAACAGAGAAAGACTCTGACGCTGATGAAGATGACATTGGTGACAGCGATAACGACTGTGGTGGTGATGATTTTTAGATTTTGGAAGACAGCTTTGAATTCGTTCGATCGGCTTTGGCTGTTGAATTAAACACAAAATCGGCGTCCCCAGTTTGGTGCAGTCGTATTCTTCATGAGTCGGGGTCAGATTGAGTTTAGAGTGAACCTCGTGGGAGTACGTCCGCACGGCGACCTGGAACAACTGTGTGTTTGTGTTTTTCCTCGCTGTGCTTTTTTTTTTCCTACGACAAAATTAGTTTGATCATAACTAGAGTCAGAATGATGTCATCTCGTACTAAGAGTCACACACACGCACACACACACACACACTATATGTGCACACACTCACACAGCCTTAGGCCAGACTGCTGCTAAAGAGTTTTTCTGAGTTGAGCTTTTTATGCAGCTGTCTCGGCCCGCTGGGGTTTTGTGTGTGTGTGTGTGTGTGTGTGTGTGTGTGTGTGTGTGCGTGCGTGCGTCTGTTTGTATGATCTACATTTCTGCATGTGTGGATGTTGGAGGTCACCATCAGGACCTGGCTGTGTTTTTAACGCTCAGGTGTGTTTCTGCAGAGTCCTCTGATGCGACTACTAACATATGTTGTCTGATCTCTCCTCCTCTCTTCTCTCCCTCTGTATCGCTCTCTCCTTTTCCGTTTGATCTCGTCTTTCCGGAGCCTCTTGTCTTTCACCTCTCCGCGCCGTCGCTCGCTATCTCTCTCTCCATCCGTCTTTCTTCTTCTTCCTTCTGAGAACAAATAAAGGTTTGGTTTTTTTTTTTTTTTTGAAGAGCCATTGTGTTTCTCCTGCATAAAAGTTTAGGGTTTAGTTTGGCGTCTGAAGGTGGTGCTTTGATCTTTTTTGGTGCTGCGCTATCAGACTCATTCGAGCTGTGTGTGTGTATTGTTTTGAAGTGGGCCTCTTCTATATTTCAGACTCTAAACCACCTCAAACCATTTTTCTTCAGAGTGGGTATGTGGTGCTGTTTTTGTACAGATGATATGTTATGAAGGATGTTTGATGCTTTGAAAACCCATATCTGTGATTGCAGTGGCAGCCTCACTTGGGTCAGAAGTTAGTTCCCTAACTGCTTGTGATTATGGTCTGTTTGTGGCGCCTTTGAAGAGTCTGTTTGATGGTTGATCAGATGAGCTTCCGAATGTGTGTTTGACTGACTGGCCACAGACTGATTCATCTGACAGATAAAGAATGGTCATGCCATTACCTTGGACGTTCATTTACAGCTATCTTAATTTATTATTGTTCATCCGTCTGTCCATCAAGCAATCTGTTGTCAATCCATCCATCCACCTGAAGACTCCATCCATTCATCCTTCCACCCATCCATCCATCTGTTCACTGCTGCCACGCATCCACCCATCTGTCCTTACACATTTTTATTTGTCCTTCTCTGTGTGTTCACGGTTTTCTCATGTTCGTTTCTGTTTATTTGCATGCTCTGGGGCTCAGTCTCAAATGAAACCTGTCCTGGAGTGCACTACCGTTAACAGAAACCCAACAGCATTTATTTTAAACGATATAAAAGTTTTAAATCGTACATAAACATCTCGCCTTTTCTTGCATCCTGGAATCTGTAAGACACATAGTTTGTCTCAAATCAAATACAATAAAAGCACATTTTTTTCTTTAAAGGGGCATTTCATGAAAACTAAATCCATTTAAATCCCTTTCTATTAAAAACAGTATTTAACCTTAGATTTAAATATGATAAAGAAGATGCTTAACCAAAATTTGGCTAAGGTGTTGTGTGCTGAACTGGCGCTTCGAAACTTTGTGCCACTTATTTCATTTCCCTGTATGGCAAATTCTTTCCATCTGGTTCCCCAAACAGGTTAAAACAAACGCAAGTAATTAGCTGCAAATATTATTTGACCCTGGTGTATTTCTCATTTCACATATTTCCCCAAACTATAAACAGCCTGGCTTAATTTCATTTGGTTTTTCCGAGTTACGGAGATTTAATGAGTTTGTAGTTTTCCTCTGGGTGATGTTGTCAGAGGACACTGAATCCTTGTTGTGTTAATTAAAGCTCAGTGCAGTGATAGAGACGGGGGAAAAAAAGAGGAATAGCTCGGCCCCAAAATCCCCGCGAGGCACACTGTCGGGAAAATATAGTTTTCAAGTTAATAACTTGTTTTATGTACTTAGATGGACGCACATCTCACGGGTATCCGAGCTCTTTTTGGGGTTCCCACTGGTCAGAACCAGGATATGAAATGGACTGAAATGAACAGTGACTTCTTTTTTTTTTCTTTTCAAATTACGTCTTGAGAAAACAAATTTCACCTCCTGTGTGATTTGCACAAAACTCTTTGAGATGATTTCATTCCGTCATCTGTAACTTCTCAGTGAGCGCTCACACTTTTGATTGGATGGTGATAGTTAGATCTTCTTGGAGAGTAGGTGTCAACATTATCAATTAGTCCGTGTGATTTCAATATGATGTTTAATCGTCATGTACACAATATCTCATATATCTAATTGTACAACTTCTGAGCAAACATCTAAAGAGATTTTAACTTCTTCCCACTGCTCTTTTGCATATTAGCTGGTTGTCTGATTTGGTTTATCATATCTCAGCAGGTCTCCACAGCTGCAGCATATAATTAACCCACAATTAACCCACAATTACACCATAATCATCTCATGGCTTTGAGCCGTTCCTCATATGACGATTTTAAAATTCCAATTAAATATTAAGTATTACAACCAAAAAATCTAAACGAAATTAAATGTTTTTGGTTTTACTTACAGCCACAGTGGGATCATTTTGAGTGAAATGCTCATCGCCAAAAACGTATACCTGCACGTTTTACACTAGCTCGCCCGTCAGTCTGATGTAGTGCACTGCCACAGGACGTTTGAGACTTCAGCAACCTTGTTCTGTTTGAAACTGGAGTTGAATATGTTTCATATATTTGAAAAAGGAATGCACATACCTGAGGCGCGCTTGATTCATCCTCTCCTGAGAGTGGTGTTTTTGTATCGCTTAATGCTCGCGGAGAGTTGAATCAAGCGCACCCCAAGTACCGGCACCTTGTTCTGATATTTGAAACCATGTTCAAGTAATGTCATCTCACACCCTGGTTCAACCCACCATTCCCCTTCTTTTGTTTTCCTCTCCTCTTCCCCCAACCCCACCCCGATCCATCCATTCCTCTCCATCCCCGCTCCTCCCTATCCCCGATCCACCCCCCTCCCCTGTACTCCATCCCTCCCCACCCTCCTCAACAGTGTGGACGGGATGCGGAGAACTTTGACCGTTTTTTCACGCGCCACCCGCCGGTGCTGACCCCTCCCGATGAGGAAGTGATTCAGAACCTGGACCAGGACGAGTTCCAGGGATTCTCCTTTATCAACCCAGAGTTCCCAGGAACTGCTGCTACCACCACTGCCGCCGAGCAGGCTTGATTTCAGCTCATGCATGGACACATGGAGTCACACACACAAACATATACAGAATCATTTTCCCCCAGTATCAACCCTAGTAACCAGGAATATACACATACACACACATATCAACTCCAAGTATCCTGAAAACGATTTGTGCTGTCACAGGAATCAAGAAGCCATGACTTCAATTGATACACATGCCATACACACAATAACACATATACACATATTTGTTGTTCACACTGATGCAACCTGGATAATGTGTTGGCCTCCTCTTCCGTGTTCAGGATGAAATGGCTTCAGAAATACGATTAAACTGAGATAATTCGATTGAATTTAAACAGATCCTGTATTTTTTCATGCTTCCAGCAAGAAATTAGCCATTGACTTTCTCCAAGCTTTGATTTTGAAAAACAAGGAGCTTGGAAGTATCTGACTCATTTCCCATTTGTTCAACGTGTGTTGCACACAGTGTGAGCAAAGTCAACATCCGAATAGGATTCAAAATTAATGGCGACTCTTACTCAAGTTTCAAATCCAAAATTGAAAACGATTCGATGCAGTCACTGACACAAATGCAACCCAACTACAGAATATTGACAAGTCCTCATTCCTCTAACACACACAAATACACAACTGTATCATTCACAGATAACAACTCTTCAGCAGTCCATGTTATGACTCTTTTTTTTTTTTTTTTTTTTTTGGTGGAAATTGTGATTTAACTTTTCTTTTAGTCATTCCTCGGCTACTCCGGCGCATTCTGAGTTTCGGCCTGTAATTCTGGTGTAATAGTGTCTGTATGTTTATCCTTATCTTAGCTAAAACTGGAATGCTTCACATACTTGTGCATGAGTTTCTTATATCAATAATAGGCCTTGGACTTTGTCTCCCAGCAACATTTTAGCATCTTCTCTCTGCGCCCGTCTGCTGCCGTTGTGTGGCTGTTTTTCTTGGTTTTCAAAATATGCATTTTTAAAAAAAATGGATTTTACTCAATTGAGACAGTGGAAAGTCAGATTTGACAACAACTATTAGATTTTCTATGTCTTATTTGCTGTTCAGCACTTGGATCATGATGGTAAAATGCTGTTGGGAAACGTAGTCTTAATGTAGGCTGTGAGTCAGTTAACTAGATAGATAAATACTACTTCTTATACTCTGATTTTCTGTTATCTAGTATTTAAGCAATGAAAGAGACTAGCAGTTAGTTTCTTTGTGTTTTACAAAAGCATGATTCCGATACCTGGGCGTTTGTTTACAGTGTACGTGTGTATGCACTTGTATGTTTTATATGTGTGCGAGCGAGTACTGTGTATGAAAAGGCACGTTTGCATTTTGGTACGTGTGTCCACACCTGCCCAGCTCCTTGCCTGGCCTTGTGTTAGCATTTGTGTGTATGGTGGTTGTTTGCACCTTCCTTTCATATTACTGTTGGTATGATCCACTTATTACTTTACTCTGGAAAAGAGAAGATGGAAGTAGAGGAGGAAAAAAAGCTGCTTTTCCTGTAGGAATGCGTGATATTGAAATCGAGACAATTAGCAAATAATGTGAAGTTTCAGTAAATGTCAGAACAAGGAGGTGCAGTGTAAATTCAGTAAATGTCAAAACACTGATACAAGAGACAATTAGTGTTTACTTGGAGTCTTAATGAAAGCTGAGCATGAGTTAATCAAACCTTCCACCTGGGTAGCTCCCAGAAAGCATGACCTCAGCACTAGGGATGTTTTGCAGGTTTGGGTCTATGGCAAACTTACAATTGAAAAGGTTCTTCACAGGCCTGGGGAAAGTTTCTGGGGTAGAAAAAATGGTTAAGCAGACCAATATATCGTGCAGCTCAACTCTTATGGTCTAGTTTTTGGAGAAAGGATTTGAGGCTCAACTCACTGTGATTGGTGCTTTTCAAGTAGCCATCTGCATTTGCAATAAGAATCTCCATCCGAACGACGGCAGCAGCAAATGTGGACACAGGTTAAAGCTGGACCCTCCGAAGCAGGAAGATGTGTGTGTGTGCTTTGTCTTCTGTTTCCCTAGCTAGCAATAATGTTGTTGACAGGAAGGCAGAACTGGTGGTGAACCGACCTTCAAAAGGCTCAGGGTGGGACTGTAATTCATTTACATACATAAGGCTATGAGGCTTATTAGCAGGCATGTTTATCTCAGCTAGAGAGAAAGATGCACCTAATACATGTGAGTGTAGCTACCGTTGTGTGAGAGTGGATGAAGTGCTTCCTCATATCACACTCCTCTTCATCACAGAGGGACATCAGGGGAGTTTTTCTGCAAAGTGGGCACATTGAGTTTCACTGTTGTTGAAGTTGTCTATTCAGAATCTGTAGGCGGAGAAGAAGATCATACAGTTAATTGACTTGAACTTGAACACATCCGTCATGCTGCCAGGTCTGGGAGCCACTGTAGTCTCTGAAAGCCTGACCACTGACGGGACATTATCATGAACACAGTGGCTCGGAAAGTTAAAGAGGGGTCAGTGTATCGATGATGATCAATATTGAATCAGCATATAATGATTGTTTGAATTTAAGATTCCTAAAATATTTGCAGCAACCTTAATGCAAAAGTTATATATACACATGTGTTGCTGCCCTCTAGACTAGAATTTGGCATCTTGGCAGCTTTAAACATCAGAAACATGGTTGGAAAAATGTCACCTGCACTTAAAATGTAGAAACATTTGCAAGATACATTTTTTGCACGACACTAGCAATTTGTCAGTCTTGACCAGTGTGGGACAGATGGCAAAGGCTTAGCAGAAAGCTGAGGGAGCGAAGGCCTGATCCCAATGGGAACAGCAAGAATTCAGACCAGAAAGGATTTTCAAGTTCCCCTTTAGTCGCCTCATCGCTGAACTGAATGTTTTCACATATGCACTTCAAGGGAACGTGTGATAGATGCTTTTGAGCGGCATTAACACCTGTTAAGTGAAGTCATTTGATATTTTGATCGCGTTAATGAAAAAAAAAAAAAAAAACATCTGGATGCAGCTGTTCCTGCCTGTCATCTCTTACCTTTAAACTGCTGATGAGTTCAGCACAGAAGAGCAGCTTTAGAGCTTTCTCATTTTGTCCATGATTGTGAGTATGGAAGTAAACTCTCGTCGTCAACGTAAAGCTGAATCTGTGTCCATTATCTGTGTCGTATCTCCATTGTCGGTATTTATTACAGTCGGTGTCTCCTGTATTATAACAACAACAAATATACATAAACATATATATATAGCTGTGTCAAATGTTGATATATCCATATAGTTATACACCATGTGGTCAGTATTGCAAAGGACGATTGGAGAAGTCTTATTCCAGCGTTTTGTGTTTTTGTTTCTATGATTCCTTCCTGCTGAAGGAGAAGCGAAATGAACTCTGCATGAAAAATGCTTTTGTTTTACCTTTTTATTAGTTAGGATTTATATACATTTAACATATTAGGGGTGATTCATGTTTCCCGTGTCGGCAGTGCTTCAAATGTGTGATCCAAGCTACTGTTGTGTGCGCTCCGTGTGAAAATAATCAAATATATCTGAAGAAAAAAAGAGAGAAAAAAAAATGCTTTTCACAATGCTTTCCGTGTGCCAAATTTTTTTGTTTTCCAGGAAAAACAGGCATACCTAAAATAAAGGATTTAAAAGATGTGTTAGGGGATGTTTGTTGTGCTTATATGACACTCGTGTACAATTTTCATGTGCCTCAAAAAAAAAGTGGTGAAAGAGGAGGTAAGAAGAAAGAGAGATTAGAGTGATGGAGGGTGACAGACGGGGGGGGAAAGAAGACAGAAGCAATTCCACAATGAAGGGAGGCGAGGAGGAGAGAGGTAGTAAGGAGGGACAGTGGAGAGGAGGAAGGGAGGGGACGAGGGAGCAAAGCGAGGCTCTGTGAAGCGAGGCAGGCGGCTACGACAGGCTGTGCATATTTCATGGCTGCCACTTATCATAAGAGCCTTTCCCTGATGGGGGAGCATAGGTCTGATGACTTCAAGGAAATAACATGCAGAACATGGCCTACATACACACAGCCCTGCTGAGCCACTCAACCGCTTCACGCCTCCTCTAAAGCAGCTCCCAATCCACTGTAGTCAAGCCGCCGCTGCTGCTGCTGCTGCTGCTGCTGCTGCTGCTTTTAGTAGCTGCGCATTTACTTTTAACAGGGGTTACTGTATCTTGCACCATGTACTATCCCTAGTACAGTGTGATGTTTACAAGTATGTGCACAGACTAGATGTAGTCTTTCTGAACCGTGGCATTCACGGTCTGAGCTGTGGCACAGTGTGATGGTAGACACACCAGTTATCCAGTGGGAATGTGAATGTAGGAATGTGATCATAGAAGTGGTTATGGTTCAAAATCCAAAAACTTTGCCAGTGAGGTCAAACTTTAATGAAGTTAGTCAAACGTGTTGAGATGACCTTTCAAGTTCTTTACACTTGAGGGGGAAGTTGAGGCTTATGACCATAAGAGTGTGACATCGGGCTCAGATGGTTTTTAAAAAATGATTTAGCATTTTCAGATACACGGCCGTGACTGTCCACAACTTACACAGCATTTATTATTGGTCAAACCTCCATTAATATACACAGTGGGTCAAAATGGAAATATCTGATTTACAGTCATCAAAAACTTGTACTTTTGAATCAAATAAAAAAGTAGTGGCATTAGTGGATTAGTCAGCAGTTTTTAGTGCTATGATTTTTGGTTCTTTTGGTTGGTTTAATCTGTATTCTGTTATTGTGTCTACATAAACAGTAATAGTGTAATGTTTTTTTCCTGATCAAGACCTCACACTTTTTCATCAAAAACCAAGAGAAATGTCAAATGATGTTTTTCATGTTTAAAGGAAAATGTGTGTCTTCACTTTCTTGCTGAGAGTTTGATGACAATTTGAGCAGGTACGTAGCTGTTCCTGTTGACGAGGTTGATGCACTTTCATTTACAAAAAACATTACCTAATTAGCCAACTGATTGACGGAGAGCCAAAAGAACATCCTGTCCAGTCAGGTGATGTAGAAATGACGACTCAAATCTCTGTAATTGTCTCAAGAATTAGTTACTGAATCGAACTTCAACTTGTAGCTGCTGTATTTCACATACTGTTCTTCATGTTTTAGGGTTGGAAAAAGAGCATCGTCCTGTTGCCCATAACCTGTGCAGTTCTTCATCATAGACACAGCCCACATTCCTCTTTGTATAACTGTACGCCAACATTGTAGTGCAGCTGTATTTGATGCAAATGCATCATGCCAGCAATACAAACTCCTGTGTAACAGTAAGTTCCAGCACATAAGCTGTATAAAGTTTGTATTGGAGTGGATGTAATAGCCATGTACACAGTAAGCCGCAGCAGTGCTGGAGTGTGTGTGATAATTAATTCCAAATGTTGCGGCCCCCAAATTAAAGCCAGTGGCTTCAGCACAAAGCAGCCTGCGCTTATCAGCCCAAAACAGGTCAGCGTTCGATACCGCCTTTCATTCACCCTCCTCTCCTCTTCACCTCCCCTTTCCTCTGTGCCTCCCACTCTCCCCCGCATCCTCAGCTGACATCGGCTCGTCTCCCGCTAATCCTCTCGTTACTGAAAAGAGATGGGGTGAGAGAGAGAGAGAGAGAGAGGGAGAGGGGTGGAGGGGAGCGAGGCAGGAAGGCAGAAGAGGAGAGGGAGAGAGAGAGGGAAGGGAGGTGTGAAGAGGCAAAGTCTAAATTAAAGACTCAGAGTCATGTTTCTCCATTAAAACCAGCGCCTCTGGAAGACAGTCGCTTGAGAAACTATTGTGAACGTTTGCCCCCGACGCTACTGTATATTCTAAGCTTTCTATCTATACATCGACACCAAGGGCCACTGATATTTATCTCTCTCCCCGTCCTTTGCTGCATCTCTTTCTATCTTTTTTCCCTCTCCATATCTCTGTCTCTCTGCCTCACAGCATTGACTGCAATTGAAGCGTGTTGAGATGGAACACATTATGAGCTGGCCTACATGGCTGGCAGCTGTGTGTGTGTGTGCGTGAGTTGATATGTGTATTTTTGGTAAATAACTGCATGCACGGTCTTCTGCAGTGTACACAGTGGATTTACAAGGGGTTTTGGAAACACAAACATACATAGGCCTCCATATCTGTGTGCGTCTGTTTAAGCTGTATATCCAGTCAGATAAAGAGTCTTAACGCAAGTCAGAGGTTTGTACTGAAAATTGCATAGAATATTTCTGCAGGGTGCGATAATGAAAGCACGTGTTGGCATGTTGTATTGAAACTACATTGATAGATACCACCCATCAGAATTCACACTCTATGACAGTGGGTCCTTGATTGCAGATAAAAGCTGGTTTCTCATGTCTAGCCACTGTCGATATTGTCAGCTGAAATGATTACATTCACTTATTTTATCAGCTGTAGCCATGGATGTATTATAAGAGCTTGGACACCGTGCCACCACTCAGCCTTGCTTCCAATGTTCCCCAGTGGCCACTCGCGGTATTGCAACAACAAAAAAAATCCCTTGCTGCCCTGAAAGTATTTACCTCATAGATCATCATCATCCATGGCTGTAGCTCAGTTAGTAATTAAGCTAATGTTAGCTTCATGAGTTGGTTGAGTCTCCAGCTGATGTTTTGATGATTCCAACAAGAATGTTGTGTGGCAAGGCAAGTGTATCTATACAGCACCAAGGCAATTCAAAGTGATTTACAAGGGCATGGTGCCAAGACGTTAAGAAAACATTAAACTTGCATTTATAGGGCAAATTGTAAAAACAAGGTAATACATAGTTAAATATAGAAAGGAATATTTTTTACATCTTGTGCATCATTTTATACACATCTCAAAAATGACATATTTGATATCTTTGGGTTCTTCACTACAATTCAAAATGAAGCTACACACGGTTGAATCAAACAAAATCTTTACTAAATGTCTGATACATAGTTTGGGAGGTAAATCACCCCCACGTCCACACGAGTGTTGCCTCTCTTGATGCAAGGCACTCTGGTGGACGTCATGCCCGGGAAGGTGAGGTGGAGCCGGGCCAGCTGTGGCAGGTGGGTCCCTGTGGATGGAGAGAGCTCCTCTCGGGCGATGGGAGAGCTGGCAGATGAAGGTAGGACACAACGTTGGTTTGTGGTTCCTTGTGATCTTGAGAGCTCTCCTGTCCCTCTCTGTCTCTCTCTCTCTCTCTCTCTCTCTCTCGTTGTTTCCGACCCCGCCTTCTTCCTTTGCCTCGCTCTTGTCAAATGGTGGAAACGGGCTTCGATGTGATGTACAAGCTTGTACTGACTTTCAGAAGTGTTGGAGCAACATTACAATCAACTGAGCTTTCCTCTTCTGTAGTCCTGTCGCTTTCCCTCTTAACCTTCCTCTTCCTCATGCTGTGATTTGGACTGTCTATTTGTGTTTTCAAATGGTGTTAGATGCTCAGACTCTTGACTTTGTGGATGTATTTGGATGTGTTTTGGTTGTGGATTTTCTGAGATCGTCCCTTGTGTGGTTTTTCTCTGTGACCACTTAGTGATGTGAATACTTACTGTATGTGGCTTTTATTCGACCCATTTCCTTCTCTCCTTGTCTGATGCTATGTATCTATATGTATATCTATCTTATCTATTTGTGGGTCAAGGCCTTAGCAGAAGGACCAAAAAACCAAGTACAGTAATAATTGAGATAATACAGATATACATGGTGAGTATGGTTGTGTATTGTTGAATGTACAGCTTTTATTTTTAAGGACTACTCACAATCATATTTCATTGAAGTTCTTTAGTATCTTTCTGCAAGAGGTAAGCAAAAGTCAGAATGTACTTCCTGGAATAAAAACAAAAATAGAGAGGAGATGCAAAAGCACACCTGGTCATAGAGCTCAGACACAGTCCTTCAAAGTAATGAAGATATGAATAAAAGCTGAAAGTGCAGAATATTTTTGCTCCAAATTACACTTTTAAAATTCAAATTTTAACCATTTTTTAACCATTTTGTCAATTGAATCTACTGTAATTCATAGTGCATTTATTCATAGTACTTATTTAACACAGTGCCTGTTTTTGGTGCATCTTCATAATTCAACAATTCTGACTGTGATCAAAAATTACATTTACTTCTTATACTTGCTGCCTCTGATGAAATCCACCCACGGCACCGTGTGTGTTATACACATATAGATGCCTCTAATCAATCGTGCTCCACGGGTTTTAGCAAAATTACGTCAACACACGCTCACTATCACTCATCCTACAGGCCATATATGACTCCCTATACCCTCTTTCCTTTGGCGATTGCTCTTATACGCAGAGCCCTCTAGCACCACGAGTGCATATAGCATGGGCAGGCCCAGCAAGAATTAAATCCCCAACCGTGTGAGTGTGTCAGTGAATCAAATGGCAGCCACTCTCTCTCTCTCTCTCTCTCGCCCTCTCTTTTTACCGCATCTAACGTGCCCCTCCTCCTCTCACTAACGTACACTCCTCCATTTTTAACACCCCACTCGCTCTTTTCTTTCTTCCTTCCGTACACCAACTGAGCCAAGCAGTGCATTAACAATGCCCTGCCCCAGAGAAACCCTCCGCTAACACACACACACACACACACACACACACACACACACACACAGATTTCCCTCACCTCCTACACAAAGTCACAGTTGCTGTTGCCTGTACTCAGTCTCTCTCCTTTTTCCCGTCACTTAGCATCTGTCTCTCATCCTTCTGTCCTAGTGTCTCCTCCTTCACTTCCCACCTTATGCTTAAATATATTTTACACCCATGTCTTTTTGTTTTTCCTCTGTTTTGACATCTTTCTATTATGAGTCACCGGCCTCCACTTGATCTTTTGATACTTTGCTTGTGCTTTATTCCATCTGTGGGAACAAGGTCTGACTATTTTTTGTTTCAGCATATCCGTGTATCTTTTTTTTCTCTCCATCTTTTATCTTCCTTTCTTCTGCCATCACTCAAACAGGTGCAACTTGTAGCATCTTAACATTAGAAAATCATTATCGCATAAAGTTTGAGATCAGACTGAAAATAGCATAGGCAAAAGGGACCATTGGCTGGTGAGACCTAGTTTGAGAGATTGGATATTCAGGTGAGAAATAAATGCAAGTAAGATAAAAATCTTCTGAATTGAGGACAACGCTTCAGTTTTACTCTATGCTGTATATTACACGCACCTTATGCTGGATGATAGTGTTGTCAGCACACGGCCTCCCGCGCTCTCAGATGCTGCAAACACCATCACCACAAGGAGATGGTGATGTTCATTAAAATGAAAATGAACAGATGCATACAATGATTGCCTTTTCATCGAATGAAATAATGACTATAATTATTTTTGGAGAGGTCCTTATTTATTTATTTATTTATTTATTATGTTCTTATTACAAGTTTGCTGATATTTGCTGGATTCTGCACTTATTATATGACTTCTGGATATAAAGTTTTTCACAGTATTATTGCATTTGTTTTTTAATGAAAAACATTCTTTAATCAGAAAAGGAAAATCCAAGGGATGTCAGCACTTCAAAAGGAAGTCGGTATTTTTTGAAATTTCTTGTAGAGAGTTAGAGAAGATCAATCATGCCCACAAGCCAAAGGTCTTTATATGGAAACTGTAACTAAACACTCTGGCTTTTATGCAGCTGATTTTGTACTAAAAGGTATAACAGTAATCCTTTCTCTTCTTCTCCTTTCCAATCCATCCCATTCTCCTCCGATCATTTTTATCTTCACTCCTTCTCTTCACTTCTCCTTCCCATCGTACCCTCTCTCCTTCACAATCTCACACACTCCACCTGCAGAGGAGCCGTCGTGACACCTGCAACTTTGACAAGGAGTTCACCAAGATGCCGGTGGACTTGACGCCGACGGACAAGCTCGTCATCATGAACCTGGACCAGGACGAGTTCCTCGGCTTCTCCTACACCAACCCCGAATACGTGGCTCCTGCAAATTAACGCACACCTGATCGCGCTGATGGACTGGTAGAAAATGAGGCTTCAGAGCAGATAGGAAGGCAAATTAGCACTAAAATTTATTTTGTGTCTGTTCAGTCGACGTCTGCGTTCTTTAAGGCCACACTTGGGTTTGTCCAATACTTCAGCATAGGAAGGGTATCACAACACCAGACTTGCACAATAAACTGGATGCCAAAGATTCTGAAGTATTGTATTAAGAATATCAATTCCCAAAGATTACAATTGACCAATTATACACACGATGCATTACAATGATATAGGTCATACACACCACATCACCCCAGTCTTGCTTGTCAGCTGAACAAGTACAAGTACAATTATGATAATAATAGAACTGGGGTTTGCCCGAGAGCCTCAGTAGCCAAATGGTTACAATGCAGGCCACATGGTTGCAACTTTGATTCCAGCCGGCAACCTTTTTCTCTCTCTCCCCATTTCTTGTCTGCCTCTTCGTCTGTCACTAAGAATTTGTTTTGCTGCTCTGTTTATGGCATAAGTTTGTTCAAATGCTACAACAAATCAATCCAATTTTCATTTTTCTTAATTAAACTCTTATGATACCTTCTATAGTGTTGACATCTCAAAACCAAGGCATGTAAGGAGAGTAACTAATCACTGAGATGAGACATGACATAAACCCATGTTAAACAAAGACTTCATGGATTCAAGCAGCCGTCTCAGTCCCTGGTGTGATTTCCCTGGTGCTGGTTAAAATGACGTTCACAAGTAATGTTGAAAGCGCTGTCTTAATTTTGTCCCCTGTCCATACATGGATAAATGTTTTTGGGTTGTTGTTTTTTTTTGCCATGATAATGTTTTGACAAGGGGACATGGAGAGATGGGACCAGCTCAGTTTTCAGCTCACGGACCAAACTGACATGATGTTAGCAGTTTTATACATTTTAATCTTGTTACTTAAATCACTATAAAAGTAGTGAAAAAAACTAACTGCATGAAGTGAACTAACTGCATTCACATCTGCATCCGTGGTGTCCTCTGTAGCCGTTTAAGCTATTTGAGTGTGCAGGCTTTTGCCATCTTAACATGCACCATGAGAAGTGCTGTTCAATCTGCCTGTCTTCACCATAGACTGTGTAAAAGAAGTGGACGTATCCTCCGGGTCTGAAAAGTGAAGCCAAGTGCCTTAAACCTGCATTCTTTCTCATGGCCAGCAGGGGTTGACTCCACTGGTTGCAAATATGAAGTCTGATTGTATGGAAGCTTATGAGAAAGTGACCCTACTTCTCACTTGATTTATTCCCTCGATAAACAGATTCCTAATGAGGTTAATTTCTCAGATGCTAATTTCAAGTCTTCTTCGATACAGCATGATGTCCATTTTGTAAATTATGGTTACATTTAGAGTAAAATAGACAATAAAACAGGGTATGATTTAGCATGTGGCTACCTTGTGATTGACAGGCCGTTACCACAGTGACCTGTCAATCAGGATAGAGGCATAGTGTATATGTGTCCATGCCACTATGTGCATTTAAATAGTCATCAACTTGTTTATTGTTGTTGTTTTCAGTTTATGAAAGTTAACTAACATTTTGGTCACCTAAATATGTCTAGTTTGGTTGTAGAAAAACACACTCTTAAGGAGTCAGCTATCCATTTTGTTTTAAGCCTGCTTTTCACTTACCAAAATTAGCATCCCAAAATAATATCACAGTTACGTGAATTGCATTTGATAACTTAGATCAACCCTATCGGCGATGGCCATGCTGTCACCTCGAGGCTTCGAATTGGTCATCCACAAATAAATGGGTGATGTCAAGGTGCCTATGTCAACTTCTTTTAAACAGTCTCTGTTGTTGACCATTGTTGCCTGTTTCAACATTGTTCCAACAGCCTGTTATTCTGATTCCCTGCATTATGTTTTTCACACCTGTATCCCACTAAGGCCCGCCCCTAATTCTGCCTCTGATTGGCTCTGACCTTGACATTTCTTTCTAACCCTAACCAACCAACAAACACTAGCCAATCAAAGGAACGCTGGACGGATCTTTTTGGACATTTTGCCGACTCTTGGGGTTTTGGAATAATGGGCCATCGGAACAATGTTCAGTCCCCGTTTCACCCCCAGCCTGCACACTGTCATGAGTGGCATCGTGAAAGTGCTGACACACACTCAGACTGAGCGTCACACACAGGGCCATCACAGAGGAATACGCCTAATGACCAAACTTCACAGCCTGTCAAACCTTTTCGTCCTCCCCTTCCTTCTTTTTCCTCCTTCGGCTCTCGCCTTCTTCTTCTCTCTCCCCTCCCTCCCATCCCCTGTTGTCTCCTCCTTTTATTTATTTTTTGTTTTGGCTCTAATCCGTGCTTCTGACAAGGCCTCACTGGGAGCCTGGTATGACGTGGTGTCACAGGGTTGGCAATGCGGCAGTCACCAGTGGAGCATGCACACACACACACACACACACACACACATGCAGATGCGCACACAGTGAATGAGGAGCTGCTTTGACAACCCCCAAGTGAGCGATTTCACAAACAGCAATAATAACAAGAGCAATGCTGCTTTTCTCAATTATTTATTTTGCACTTCCTCTTCCTCACCCATTAGTGTATCTGTGTGTGTTAGTGCTGTGCTTGTGTGCATATTTTGGCAATTGTCCATATGCTAGAATTCATGTATGAATGTGTGTGTGTGTGTGTGTGTGTGTGTGTGTGTGGTTCACAAGGCTTTATTGGATGAAGCCAATTATTTCAAATTCAGCTCAAATTCAGCAAATCTGCCTTCCAGCTTCAAACCACATTACATTGGCTATAATGCCAACTAGTTCTGCATACTGTACACACACACACACACACACAGCCATACAGTCCAATCCATGACTGAGGGTTGGAATTATTAGGTGAAGCGTAACAAGGCGGACAATGACTGTGAAATGTTCGCTCCTGGAGGCACACAAGACATATACTGTAGGTCCATTACACAGGCCGAGATAGTTTTTCCCTTCTTTAATCAGAACACACAGTACTCTCATGTATACTATGTACAGTACATATGCATATATTGTACATAGTTATATATAAAAGCATTACACATACACACAGCGTCCTTCCGAACTCATTCACCTTCGGGAAGTTTCACTGGATCCGACAGTCCTTTATTTAGATGGTGTAAAATATGAAGTGTAATGTGTGTGTTTCTCGAGCGTAGAGCTGTGTACCGCTCAGGTCAAGGGTGTAAATATCTCCTCATGTTAATCACGCCTACTCTTAACATCTGCTGTTGGGAACCGTAGACCCTGAAGCATTCAATAGCACTTGACAGCTGTGTCTACCTGTGTGTGTGTGTGTGTGTGTGTGTGTGTGTGTGTGTGTGAACGAGTGAATGAATGAGTGTGTTACTTGCATGTAACTCAGATATGTTAAGTACTTTACAATTTAATATAAGTCTTTCTTTAAATCTTAGAAGAATTCTCTCTCTCTTTTTTTTTTTTTGGCAAAGACAGAAGCCTCTATCTGCGCCCGACCAAACACTTCAGAGACGTGAAACGATGAACTGCCGCACATCTACAGAGACACATAAACACTTTTTTTTTTAAACTCGTGAAGATCCACTCTCAGTGTTTTTTAGAGCCGGTGACATAATCATTAGCCGGCTATGGTTATGTTTGGTGTTAAAAATTCCAGATCAGGACTGTAAGGAATTATACTACGCATGCATGTGGTGATCTCTCTCTTTCTCTTTCATATCTTGCTCCATGTGATATGGATTTATCCTATATTAAGTGTCGATTGATGGACTGGTGTGTGATAATTACTTTATTAGACATTAATAGGGTTTACGTTGCTTAATTTATTAGAAGAGTTTGTCTCATGTCATTGTTACCTAGTTATGAAATATTATACAATATTATACATGTTCTGCTTCATTTGTACATATATAAATATTTTTCAAGTCTCTAGAGGTAAGAGTCTTCCATTTCCATAATTGTGTTTATACACAGTTTATGTGTTTAGGGGTATAATTATAGACTGTACATGCATTGCAATAGATAACCTTTCACCCACCGCCTCATACAGTTTTATAGGTTCTGCAGGGTGGAACGTTGTTGCCCTAAAAGTGGACCAACTCTTAAATACCGTCCTCCTTCCTTCACTCCTCTCTTCCTTTACGACCTTTTCTTTGATCACGCCTTTCCGTCCGTCATTTTATTTTCATCTGACCTTTCCCCATCCTCCTTCTCCTTCTTCCTCATTGTCTTTTTCTTACCTCATTTTCCTTTCTCTTGACCTTTACCCCTCTTTATAGTTTTTTTCTTTGCTCACCCTCTCCTCCATTTTTATCTCTTCTCTTTTGTGAGATCCATTTCCCTTCCACTTGTTTTTCATTCTCTTGCTTCCTCATGTCTCTACCACTGTCCTCTCATCCGTCCCAAGCTGCTTCCGTTTACATTTCGCCCCTTTTCTCTTGCAATCCGTAGCCTTGCCGAGGCTACTTGACATTAAACTTGAAATCTGATGCGCTGTTAGTACAATTTAAAAATCTGACGCTTGTTTCTTGAACTTATTCCTGCTTCGACTTCAGCCGGGCTTACGTGCTAAACAACAAATAGTTTGCCGATAACCTGCAGATAATTTACAGTTTTTACATGCAGAGAACAGCAAAGATGCCGCAAAAGAAGAGTAAGAATATGTTTTGTGACATAGTTTACTATTAAGAAATTGTGTATTGTGATGTTTTTGATTGTAGAATAATAAATCATGTTGAAAGATCAATATTGTCACGTTTCCATTCACATGTGCTTTTCAGCTGACTGATGTGGATGTTGGTGCGTCTTGTGTCGTTACAGTTTATATCAATATTTAGTTACTTCTACAATTTTAAAATACTTCTGGATCAGCTTTTTGTTAAGTGCTTCTGTAAAGTCCTTCCTGCATACTTAGTAACTATTTGCTAGTTTTAAACAAGTGATTTGTTGCAGCATTAAATATAAGAAACGTCTTAGTAGACTTCAGTAATGTGTAGATCAGTTGGTAGCATTTCCAAAAATAATTTGGAGGCCAAACAATATTAAACTGTCACTTGAAGCTTCAATGCTTTGTAAATGCAGTTATGACTTTATTTACATGCATGTATTCATAAATGGAGAAAATATATCCTTCAGATTTTGTCAGAATAAGCAGGAAACCTCACAAACACAATTGAGTCATCTAGTCTTATGCTACTGTTATTAGCATTTACATTTTAACATTTGAGGTTTATTGTGGTATTTTTGTCAGTGTGTAATGTTGTTAAACAGCATTTTAATCTGGTGTCATGTCAGATGAGTCAACCATGTTATTAGTTCTTACTCAGGTAATATATTAGGAAACAAACATCAGCTTTTCCAGATAGCTGCACAGCTGTTACACAGTTAGTTAGTAGATGTATTTAGTAACAACTAGTCTCTACAGAAGGACTAGTTTGTGTGGTGCAGCTGGTTTTAATTTAGTGAAATCTCCATTTACTTTAAGATAAGTTTGTGGTGGTGCATGTTTCATCATTCGGTCGTTTTCAGGCCAAAGTTAATAGAGAGCAAACTGTTTAAATCTTCCAATTTTCAGTGCTAGAAAAATAACATGATCAACCTCCGACAATTAAAAAGTCATGGTATTTTCCCTCAGGACCTTGATAGGTAGCCTGTTTATTAGACACAGAGATTAATGGGGCACCTGTTAATGATGTGTTGCACATTATGCAGGTTTGACAGCGAATGTAGTATAAATCTTTATTATTATGTAGACTATTCAATTGGCAGGCAGCCATCACTGTTACGGTTCACACACTCACACACTCACACATACACCTCTATACGTACAGTCCATATGGCCATGCTTGGCTTCATCTGCCTCTGAGATAATAATAATAATAATCAGACTTCTCATAATGACAGTATATAATCTTCCGCCACGGAGAGCATGAGGTAAGTTGGAGGGACAAACGGAGTGAGTTGAAATTTAAAACAAATACGAGGATGGAAAATGTGGAACGAGACATGTGACAGGAAAAAGACAAGGGAGAAAAACAGGAGATGGAGAACATACAGGAACACAGTGGGATGCCCAGGCCTACACAGTTGGCATATACACGTGGTACTGTAGTATAAACTGCTGACACACATTCGTTCCATATGAGGATACACACACACACACACACACACACACACACAGAAAACTGTACACATACAAACAAATAAGGTCTCTCCTGACAAACACTTACCCTCCCTGAAGACCATATTTTCCAGATAAACCACAAAGTCACACATGTAAGCACACAAACACACACACTCAATTTATGCCTGTCGAGATTTCTTCTCACCTTGCACATATGCAGTTTGCAGCGATAACTGTGGCAGATTTACTGCTCCAGATTTTTGGTCATTTTCGAAAGAGTGGGTCCTTGATTTCAGACAGACAAAGGCAGACACAGTCAGCGACCATCCTTTCTTTGATCAGCTGTAACTTCATGGGTTGGTTGAAAACATCTCTGAGTAACTTTGCTGAGTCTTAAAAACAAAAACCTTGTTAAAGAGTATTGAATATTGACTTGATGACTACATACATGATATCATTAGATTGCATGATGAACAAAAGTAAGACTATAATGGTTGCATCTTATGTTTAATCCATTATTTTTGGCTCTTTGGCTTTTTGAAAGACTAATTAAAAAAGACCTCAACCTCCAGAATTTTAAGATACAGAGTATTGCTCCTACAGTCCTGTGCATGTCGCTTCAAAATACGTAGAAATGGAAAACTTGATCGGCCTTGTTACGGTTTCTTAAGCTATGATTGAACAATCAATGAGATGTGTTATCAATGGTTGCAACATTTACGGGGTTTCTTCAATGATTCTGTGGTTAACTTGCTAACAAAGAAGCTCGCTGCTGTTGTTGATGGAAGAGAAAAGGATGAAGGGAACATGGTGGCTGAAGTGGACGACAGCAGGGCACTGCAGCACAGTGGAGAGAGAGACAGAGAGATGAAAAAGGGAAACTGACAAAAGCAAAAGAATCTCTTATTTATTTCATTCAGTGGATCTTAAAAACGCTCAAGAGGGGAGCATGACGGAGGAGCTTATTGGATTTATTTCACACTATCTTTCTTTCTCGCTCACTTCCACTCCCTCTCTCTCTCTCTCTCTCTCTCTCTCTCTCATGCAGCCCTACACACATTTTCATTAGGCAAACATATTAGACACACTTTCACACCAGCAGACATGTGCCTTCACAATTAAGATACATTTCTTTCTCTCCGTGTCGCCTGTTCATTCACTTCCTCTCTTTTAATCAATCAATCAGTCCTTCGCCCGATCAGTGTCCAACTCGTAGACACACAAACACCCTTACACACATTTTCATTATGCATGCACATTAGAAATGCTTCCACATGATCACTGACCTTATATCAAGGAGCTAAAAGGGCTGCTGCCAGTTATCTGCTCTACACAACCAAGAAACAGGAAGATCTAGGATGAACTGTTAAACAACAAAAAGCACAGACATCATCACTCAGGTGTCTATCAGAAATGAGACAGACCTTGTGCTGCTTCTTTAACCATACACGGTCTTTGACATGGTCAAACACATCGTAGCTACCACAGACCATCTGATACCTCTCTTAGTAATCTTCATTTTGTCAGTGTTCAGTCTCCTCTCTGTCGCAGACTGCCTACAGTTGAAATTAGCTTCTTTTAATGTCAGATCATTGGCTGAAAGGTTCTAACAGATCTGTGTGTTAAACTAGCTCAAAACATGCATCAAACCTTTACATCAGTCTTTGGAGACCACGTGTCTGAGGAACACGCCATCTGTTTTGGGGTTGCACAAGGGAGCTGCCTTGGTCCACTATTATTCTCACTATACATGCTGCCACTTGGTGAATATATTATAATTATTATTATTATTATTATTGTTGTTGTTGTTGTTGTTGTTCAGTCGGTTTTCCATCTGATGTCACACATTTTCTGTATTCTATTTCCATTCTTATTCTTACTATTATTATCAAGTGGCTTTTATATTCCATCTTCTTTTCTGTTAACTTTCTATCCTTATTTTTTTGTTCTTTCTATGCCATATTTTATGTGAAGCACTGGATGAAAGCCATTTCATGTCTGCAAAGCATTTTGAGCAGCATTTCTTGTTCTTTCTTTAGTACAATTAATATTATTATTAGTAGTAGTAGTAGTAGTTGTAGTATGTCTTCCTAAAAGTATCTTCTTACACATAAACAATCCCATACAATCCCATAAACACACTCCATTACTTCTCTCTACAAAATTTATTTTTAAAAAAAAGTGGAGATGAAATTTTGGAATTGAAATCTGGCCAGAAATCATGTTTCTTTTGCTGCCAAATGAGGCAAAACACATCTGAAAATGTCTCAGTTTCAATAGCCACACTCTCTTTCATCGAGAATTTCCCGGGGCTGTGTCTGTGGACGTCTCAGTCATAAATCACAGTTTTGACATGTTAGCATCACGCCAGAATCATGCCACATCACCATATGTCCTCTCTCTGCCCCGGAGTCATTCCCATCTGCTCAAACACACACAAACACAGAAACAAATACAAACACAGATGCACACAAATACACATACTGTGCATAGGCAGAGATATGCAGTGTAATATATACATAGATACTGTGACCCTCACAAGTACATACATATATAAAGACATGAATACGCTGGCGAAGTTTTTGGGATTCATGGAAGCTCTTTCTGTAACATGTGTCTCTCTGACTGTGAATGTATCCAGCTCACTCACATTGCAGTATATTTGTGTTGTCAGTCGTCATGCACTTCCTCCTCCTCTCTCTTTCTCCAAACAGTTTATCTTTCACTCTATAATTTCTCTGTGGTTTTCGGCTTCCCCCTAACTTCCTCCTCTTGTCTTGCCTGTCCTCCTCCTCCTCCTCCTCTTCATCCTCCTCCTCCTCCTTCTCTTCCTCCCAGTCTCTGAGCACTGGCCAGAGGCGTGAGAAGGTTCCAGCTCACTGAGCAGAAACCCTGCAGTCCTCCTCCTCCTCTCTTCAAGAACCACCCCATCTTCCTCTCCTCATTCTCCTGCTGTACAGCCAATAACTGAGGACAGAGGAGGGGAGGAAAGTAAGAACTGAGCAAAGAGGATTATACAAAGACAGAAAGAGAAAGGGCGGACACAAGACAGTGTAACGATTTCTAACTGCATTTCCCATGATGCTTTTCTGCACAGGGGTCTGTGATCCCCCCTGCTGCCCAGCAACACCCACAGTCATTGGGTTAGGAAGGTAATGGAAGAGATCAAGGACTTGGTTGAAACCAAAACCACCAACCGCAGTCTCCTCTCCACATTCAACAATGTATAACTTCTTTTATTGGAAAAAACATTGAACAGAATACAGGCAGCATATAGATTTTACTAATCATCATTTGACAACACATATTAGTACTTTATAAACGTGTTTTCTAGGAAGCAGGGTTGTCCTGATGTGCCTTGCCTTTTCTCTCCCTCCTGCCCTCTTTTCCTCTCCTCCCTCCTTCCCTCTGTTTTCTCCTTCCTCTCTTCTCCCTCTCCACCATCTCCTTCAATCATCCTCACTCCGTCTTCTAATTTGTCGCCTCCATCAATGCCTCCTTCTCCTCTCTGTCTTCCCCACTCCTCATCCTTCCCTTCCTTATCTCTCCCCTCTTCTTCTCTCCCTCCTACCACAGTCTGTCTCTTCCTCTCTTTTTCCTCCCTCCTCCCTCCTTGCTCCAGCCTCCCTCCCTCCCTCCTGTCTCTCACCAGAGGTGAAATGCTGTACTTCTCTTCCTGAAGTCATTTCTATGTTAATGAGTCTCCTTGTGAGATAACGCAGGCAGCAAAGGCCTCGGACACACACACACACACACACACACACACACACACACTGGCAGAGCAAGTGAGAAGGATGATAGGACCTGTCACTGCTTTCTCTGTTGATCTGTTCATGCAATTATTTAATTATTAATTGTAATCCTTCTGTCTCCCTCTCTCTCTTCACTTCTCTCCCTCTCTGTTTGTTTTTGATCGCGTTAATTCCTCTGTTTCCTCTTCTGTTTATTTAGTAGTCTGTCCGACAACCACCAATTCCATCAGCTAAACAGCCCGTCGCTCTGTCACTCACTCCGCCGTTAAGCCTGACAGTCAGTCAGTAAATCAGTCACTCAGTTAGCTATGGCACTTAAACACTGAACCAGATTGACACCAACATACATTCAACTAAGCATCATTGTTCAATCATCCGCCTTTTGTCACCTTGACAAACACAAACCAATGAAGGACAGACAGAAATAGAGAAAGGAATGTCTGCTCCTTGTATATGTGCCTGGGTGTGTTCATTTACACGCAAGCACTCACACTGGATATCACAGAGCCATGTACTCACTGATCCTCATTCATTCTTGAATAGTGAGTCTGCATGCTCAGAGAGAAAGAAAGAAAAAAAGCTACCAGTAAATAAGAACCTCCAAATAACAAGTAACCAAAAAACATAAATGAAACAGAATGTGATCATATCCTTTTGACAAATACTCAATTGAAAACAGTACAAAGACAATATTTTGAATCTTTGACCTCATCAACTTCTTTGATTTTTGCAGATATCTGCTTATTCTGAATTTGATGGCAGCTACACGTTTCAAACAAGTTGGGACAGGAGCAACAAAAGACTGTGAAAGTTGTGGACTGATCCAAAAACACCTGTTTGGATCATTCCACAGGTAAACAGGTTCATTGGTAACAGGTGATAGTATCATGATTGGGTATGAAAGGTTCATCCTGGAAAGACTCAGTCGTTCACAAGTGAGGATGGAGAGAGGTTCAACACTTTGTGAAATACATGATTGTATAAAGCAGATTACTACATGGGCTCAGGATGACTTTATTGTCAGTAAACACAGTTTGATATGATTGCATTCTGTTTTTACTTTGCAAACTTCTTTGGAATCAGGGTTGTAGAGACGGAGGATACACACATTTATTCATCCCTCCAGTCTTGTCATCATATCATTTGTATTGGTCTCCAGTGTTGACAGGCTTCCATTCATTGGTATTTAAACTAGCAATACAATGTGCTTGTAACAGTCAGATCTGTTCAGCCGCCTGCGGCGCACACACACACACACACACACATACTCACACATATAAGACACTTACACATGTTCATATGTGCACGCTCAACAGAGTCACGTGAACGCAGACATGAACAAGCACACGCCCACAACACATGTACACACACTCGTGCACACACACACACACATGCACCCCCGTGTGTTAAGTGAACTGTGAAGTTCAGACCGCCGTGTGTGTGTGTGTGTGTGTGTGTGTGTGTAAACCTCGCTGGAGTGGAATCATTAAAACGCTCCGTGGCTCTTTAAGTGGCGTCTCTGCTTCTCTTGCGGGCGCGATTCTTCATGCACCGCTTGCCAATCTCTCTCTCTCTCTCTCTCTCTCTCTCTCTCTCTCCTTTCTCTTCATATATGTCTCCCTCTATTACTCTCTCTTCTAACTAATCAGTGCGGTGCAGGCGGGAGGAGAGCAGAGGGGTAGGACAGTCAGCACCGCGGACAGCTCCAGAGACGCGGCAGACGCTCCTGACGCTACAGCGGCATGCGGTGCGGCAACGCGCTGAAAGCAGCATTGAAGCCTTAAAAGCTGGTTGTTTTTGATCAAATTGGATCAGTATTGCCGTTTTCATAATAATCATAATGAGTTTGAGCAGTTGTTTGCCTCTTTTATCTTCACTGCTCAGTGCAAAAATATAGACACTATTCCACCTTTGACTAAAGATGTATCTATAAGAAGTAGTCCTAAAAGTGTCCTCTCCTCTCTGGACTGGAGACCCTCTCATGCTTCTGCGGCGGTGGGCGGGACACACAGCGGGTTCGGGTGCGTGATTGGCTGCCGGAGGGTGTCAGTCTCTCGGGAGGCCAATCCGAGGCGAGTGGCGCCGCGTCGGGCGGAGTTTGAGGAGACGCGCGGTTAGTTTTAGTTTGTGTTGGTTGGACCAAGAGGAGGAGGAGGAAGAGGAGGAGGAGGAGGAGGCGACGGCTGTCATTTTTTTTTCCATTTGTACCATCGGGCACGTTTCTCGGGAGCAAACCCAGGCGGGTGTAGCTGTCCTACAGGCTCCATCAGCTTGAACTTGGAAATTCTGATCAATCAATCAATCACTCAGTCAATTAAAGACTCCTCTGCAGATCAGCTATTTAAAAAACCCTGTTCATCCGTGATCTCTTCTGTGGACATGGAGGAGGAGGAGGAGGGATAAAAACATGCCAGTGAGTCAACAGCTGGAGAGGAAAACACACCTCGGATCTCGGTCAGCAGCCACTCTCTCCTCATAGCTGACGCATGGGCTTTATCCAGCCGCCCATTCATTCAGTCGTTGAGCAGGAAGGCGAGCCAGAGGTGAACAAATCCAGCGCTCCGACTCATATTGTGTGTGTCTCTGCTGGAAGGAGGAGATCCACCATCAGCGGCGGGATCCAGTGATGCTTTAGTGGGAGTCATTCCTCCTGTGACTGATGCTGCATCAGTGAGGAAAACAAACCTCCTGTTTTAAAGATGGAGGCAGAGTATTAATGAGAAGGGGGGGCTGATTTTTTTTTTTTGGCGGGGGGGAAAAAAGAAGTTGAGAAGGAAGGGAGGAAGAAGGACGCCCTGCCTCAACCCCCAGGATCGGTGCGCGGAAGGCGGGGAGGGAGAGGCGGAATGTGCCGTCACCCTCCGCTCTGAGTCGGGGACAACCGGTGGTCGTTCAACCCCCCCGGTGTGTGTGTGTGTGTGTGTGTGTTTGTATGTGCGCGCGCGCGCGTGTGTGTGTGTGCGCAAACTGTTTTTTGATAAGTGACCCAACTCGATCCACAAGGCAGCCAAGTATTTCCTCCCCACACTTCTAAAATCGTTTGTACGCATTTTTATTCTCATTTTTATTGAGTGCCTCCAAATCTCGCGGGATATAAAGGAAACAACTCTAAAAGAGAGGAAGACGAAGACAAAACATAAAGGACCACCAGGAGCCGCCTATATGAAGATGCTGATGTGTGACCGCGGCGTCCAGATGCTGGTGACCACGGTGGGCGCGTTCGCCGCCTTCAGCCTCATGACCATCGCCGTCGGTACCGACTACTGGCTCTACTCCCGCGGGGTCTGCCGCGTCAAGAGCAGCGGCGACAACGACACCAGCCGCAAGAACGAGGAGGTGATGACGCACTCCGGCCTCTGGCGAACCTGCTGTCTGGAAGGTACGTGATCAGTCTGACTGACTCTCTCTCTCTCTCTCTCTCTCTCTCTCTCTCTCTCTCTCTCTGTGTGTGTGTGTGTGTGCATCAACATGTCTCTCAGTCTATGTCTTGTATCTTTCTCTGTCCCCATCTCCATCTAACACCAGAGAGGCATTAGTGTACCCAGTGTGTGTGTGTGTGTCCATGAACATGTCTCTTTGCATCTGTTTGTCTTTTCCTAGTGTTTTTGTGTCTCTCTCTGTCCCCATCCCTATCTAACACCAAAGAAGCATTGGTGTACCCAGTGTGTGTGTGTGGGGGGGGTGAGAGAGAACATGTCTCTCTGTCTCTGCCTGTCTTTTCCTAGTGTGTGTGTTAGCCCTGTCCCCATCCCCATCTAACACCCGAGCACCAGATGAACATTGGTGTACCCAAAGTGTGTGTGTGTCTCTGTCTTTTCCCAGTGTGTGTTAGTCTTTCTCTGTCCCCATCTCCTCCTGTCTGCCTCTGTCTATCTAATACCAGTGTGTGTGTGTGTGTGTGTGTGCATGAACATGTCTTTCTGTCTTTGTTTGTGCAGCTGTCTGTTTGTCTGTGTCTGTCTTTTCCCAGTGTGTATTAGTCTTTGTCCCTATCCCCATCTAACACCAGAGGAGCATTGGTGTACCCAGTGTGTGTGTGTGTGTGTTGTGTGTGTTGTGTGTGTGCATAACCACGTCTCTCTGTCTCTTGTGTAGCTTCTGTCTTTTCCTAGCACATGATGGTCCTTTCTCTGTGCCCTTCTCCATCCAACACCAGAGGAACATTGGTGTACCCAGTGTGTGTGTGTTTATGAGTGTGTGTAACAGCATCCCATAATAATCCCTAAAACTCAGCTCTCCAGAAACTCTCCTTCCCTGAGTTCATCTCTCCTCTGCCATATAATAAAGAAGAATATTTACTGATCACGCCTGTCATGTGATTTGCGCCCTTGTTGTCATCACACTGCACAGCTGAAGGTACAAATAAAGCACTAACAAGCACAAACGCAGACAGCTGGCGGTGTTATTAGCCAGTCAGATGAACCACTAACAAGTACCTGGATGTGCACACTGTTGCCGGGGCTCTTGCACACAGCATTGTTAGGAATTTGTTCTCTTGAAGCCATCTTGTTGTCTTGTTGCTGGGAGCCAGAAAATGCTCATTTGGCCTGGGTTGGTGTCCGGGTCTGCCACTACAGTCGAGAGAGACCTGTCGATTTATGCGGTCATGAATCTCAATGTAAGAAATAGTGACCATTGAGAATATAGAGAATAATGTGTGACTTTGTATTTCTGGAAAAAAGTTGGGGTTTTTTGGAACGAGTAGCTAGTGGCCATAACAAAGACTGCATCGTCAGGCACCTCCACATTTATCACACAGATGTCACAATGACACAGTCAGCTCCACCAGTCAGAAGTAATGGTGTCACCTGTTCAGTATTACAACCTTCATTGTTTGAGTTTGCATACAGTTTTTGTTTGCCCTTTATTTTGCATAATTTACCTCTTTGAGTGAGCTGATAAAACACAAAAACTGAAAAAACCCCAGGCTGACTGCCCCATTAAAACAGACTCACATCCTTTCACTACAGTATTGGATCAGCTCTCTGGTTCATGAAGCCATCTGATTTCCAATCCCCAAGTCTTGTGGCTATCTGGTGAAACCCAAAAATCGAAACCTGAGCACAGACCAAGATAAAAGTACAAGGAGGCAGGGATAATTGGGGCAGATGGATAAACAAGATAGATAGATAAGATAGCTTTAAAGAGCCAAAGTGGCCCTTTTTCATTTGAGTTCACTTTAATTGGAAAGCAAGGCAGCAAGAAGTTTAAGGTTGCGACGTTGGATGTGTGTGTGTGTGTGTGTGTGTGTGTGTGTGTGTGTGTGTGTGGAGCATAGATTTGAGCCTGGGCTTTGACCTTGGCTGCACGTCGTCCTCCTTCTCTTTCCACCTTTCCTCTTACCTTCCCTGTGGAATCTCGAATGAAGCAGAGACGCTGTAATACCATTTTTAAAATGTGGCTTTTGATGTCAGAGATCCAGCCAAATCCACAGAAACCTACGCAAAATTAAATGGCTCTTAACAAGGGTTTGAGCTGTTATTTATTGATACCTGACCATCTTTGTACTGTCAGAGCACCAAGCTCAACCCAGGTAGGTCCTGGGTGTGTTGGTGGACAGCCTGCTGACTAACTTTGGAGCTGTTTGAGGGCTGTGCTAAGCTCGGCTGAGCGTGTCTTGGACCAGTCTTGCTACTGAACACACTGATAAAACTGATATCAATCTATTGTCTAGCTCCTTTTAAGACATCAAAATAAATATCTGATTACTTCTGTAAGTTTGAGGGTGAGTTGCCAAAAGTCATAGTGAATGTGGATTTTGTCCTTTTGGATGTTTGACACATAATTCGCTTTAAATGATTTGACTTTGATCTTTTGAAAATTCTCTGCACAGGGGCAAGCAAACTTTGGTTTCAATTATCATTAAAAAGATGCATTGCCTCTGGTAGGGGTATGTGTGTGTCTTTTGTGCATATGAGTGTGTGTTAGTGTGGGTGTGTGTGTGATGCAGCCAGACATAACCATCTCATTCTGGGGGGCATAGAAGGCTATTACAGGGCCAGATGGCGCAGGTATAAGGCTTTATTGAACACACTCTCATTTACATACACACACATACACACACATACACACACGCTTGTAATTGAATGAATAAATAGACAAATTCTAGGATATTCCCAAGCCACCAAATAAGCACAGCTGTGGGAGCAGTACGCCAAGTTAACACAATGTCAGCACAATGTCAGCGCATGCATGCACACACACAAACACACACGGGCTCACATGCAACAGACACAAAAACATGCAGACACACATATACTCACTCATGCACACTCACATCCACCATAACACAACTAAAGTGAATAAGTTATCTTATCTCTTCTCTCGTTCTGCCCATCTTATCCCCCCTTTCGCTCATTCCGGGTCCCTGGTTGTCACGGTTTTATAATTCATAAACGCCTCATAAACTGACAGGAAATGGATGTCTCTGACTCGTGTACATGTGGCTTGTGCTCTGCCAGACATCGGAGAGTGAGTGAATGAGAGATGAGGAGCGAGAGAGGGGGGTAGAAAAACATCATGTATGCAGTGTTCTTGCTGTAAATGTATAGAGCAGTCATGCATATGTACTGTGCAGCATATAGCATGCAGCACATTTTACAGTGGCACAGGTTGTTTTTTTTCACGGACAATATGGGGTCAGAGGAAGAAAGCCTTAAGGATCATCCTATTTTATCAAAGAAAATAGAAACATGGATGAGCTAAAGGAGGCTGAAGTATAGTTTGTACTGTACAGTTTGTACAGTGATAACTTATGACCCCATTTACATCTTAACATGTGACCTGTATCAGGATTTCTTCTGGATAAACACAAATACATTAAAAATGGAAGATCAGGTTTGAATTGTGATACAATCTCAGCCAGGTGTGAATGCAATCTGTACAGTTTGATCATGTTTTCTTTTTTTTTTTCAAAATACATTTGTCTCCAGAAAAACATTATAGCAAGTCCTATCTATACATAAAGCCACAAACCTGCAACTGTAGAGAAAAAATAAATATTGTCCCTGAACAATCCAACATGGTGTCAACAGGACTAGTGCTGCACGCTACACGGCAGCCTTGACAAACTCATCTTCTAATGAATAGATTTATGCATGAAAACAAATAATTATTTAGCTCCAAAATGTAAGGAAAGAAAATGCATACCTTAAGAGATCACAGCCAAAACAGGAAGTAAAAGTAGCCTAGGTGCCAACGCATACAGTAAAATATATTTCAATTTATTTCCTCTAAAAAGAAAATTTGAATTCAGGTATTCATGGTAGTACCTGATAGTACATGGTTGCCATCAACAGTTTGTGTGTGGTCAGGCTGGGATTTCTGGCATGCAGTCAATGTATTGTTGTGTGTCTCTGCAGGTGCACTGAGGTGTTAAGTTCCCTCTGTGATAAATGAGCATGAGAAAGGCAGGAAATGAGGAGAGAAGGGGGTGGGGGGGTAGAGGATGGAGACAAAACATGAATGAAGAGAGACCAGAATGTGCATGAATGAAGCTGGGGAGAGGGGTGGTGCGTGGAAAGTGATGGATGAGCTGTGCATGGCCTCCGTTTCAGAGGAATCTCTGGGGAGCGTTTGACCACGCCGGGGATCTAAATGATCACCTGGTAATAGAGAGAGGGAGCAGGGTTTTAAACTGAGAGAAGGGGACAGAAATGACCGCCCAGGTGGACGGGAAGGAGGGGAGGAGAGAGATGGAGAGCAAAAAAAGGGGGGGCATTATTTGGACGAGCTTGAAAAGAAAGGGCACACTATACGGCCAAAAGCATGTGGACGCCCTTCTCCACATGTGTGCATGCTTTTATTCTGGTGCTGTTTTTCATAGTTTGGGCTAATTCCAATTATTGGAAATCTTGAAAAATACAATGACATTTTAGACTGTACTGTCCTTCCTGATTTAAGGAAAGCGAAGTCCATAAAGAAATGTTTTGCATCAGGGCCTGACTTCACTAATGCTCTTGTGGCTGAATGGGAGCACACATTGCTGTGGACAACATCCAATGCTGCATGTTAATGTCCATTGTTTTGGAATGAGATGTCCACATACTTTTGGCAGCGTAGTGTGGCTGGATGCTAGATAGAAGCATGTACAAAAGTGGGAACAGATGAGAGAAGATGACGGGGGGATTGGAAAGTGGTGAATGGACGTATTTTGGTAATGAGAGGAGAGAAAAGGGGGTAAAGGAGGGATGATGGGAAGGTTTGAAACAGGAACAGAGAAATGTTTTGGAGAATGAGAGCATGGGCGTTTGAGGAAGAACAGACTGAGAGAAGAGAGAGGAAGAGGAGAGGTGTGCAACCAAGCAGAACCTGTCTCGTTCTCTTTCATCAGCCATCACTGTGGAAACTAGCCTCTTCCTTTCCCTCTTCTCCCGTCTTCTCTCTCCTTCGCCTGGAAAGAGGTAATCAGAGAGAGTGAGAGAGGTAAGGACAGAGAGAGAGAGAGAAAGAGAGGAAGAGGCACAGTCACCCACACTGAGCTGTCAGAGGCGCTCTGAGGAAACAAGCAGTCCAATTTGCTCTGCTTTTCAACTTCCTTTCCTCGCTCCTGCTCACTCCCCTCCTCTTCTTCTCCTCCGTTTTCTAGTTGACAAAATGCTTTATATGCCGAGTGCATGTGTTTGTGTGCGCATGTGGCTGGGTTCACTCGCATGCAGCTTTCGGACCGCTCATCAACTGATTGGGGTCGGGTCCCGTGGGAATGAGGCTGTCCTCGCCACAATTACAGCATTGGTCAATTGTTGAAAGGGCTAAAACAAGCTACTGTTTGCTTACGTTTTACTGATGCAGACCTATTTTCACTCTGGAGCATGAAGAAGACCAGTGTTGTTATAACACCAGGGATGTTGGGAGGGGAAGTTGAGAATGCAAAAAGTCCTCTGGTTTTCCATGTAGCACCATCATCAGACCAAAATTTCTACAATTCTACAATTTCATTTAGCAGACGCTTTTATCCAAAGCGACGTACATCTGAGAGCAAATACAACACAAGCGAGGAGTCAGGACAAAACAACCTGGATAAGTGCCATAAAACAAAGTTCAAGTTAGATAGGGCCTATACCTACAGGCAGTGAGGAGGGAATACATTAAGCATAACAATACCATTTTTTTGTCTTTTTTTTTTAGCGTTTTTTTTTTGTTTTTCTTTATTGGCGTTTGTCAAGTGCCAAGTGACAAATTTCAATTTGTCCAACACTTTGGTTAATAACCAAATTCCTTGCAAACTAATGACATTACTCGTATTTGATTCGTTTTCGTCATGCCCTTGTTCTCTTCTCTCTGAATATGCAAGTTAAGGTTTTACACAGAAATGACACTATGGTCTCACACTACATTTAGAGTAAACCTGTCAGCAAAATAAGCTCGCTCTCATGTCGGTCAAATATTGCAGATTTGACATATTTGCTTTCAGACACGGCAGGATTTTTCCCCTACCTGTCAAAATGTGTCCATCTCGTACTGTACATGTTGCTCTGATCTCTGAATACATTTTATTGACCTGAATCTTTGCTTACATCAAATCACTCTTGGTTGGTTAATGTTGCTTCATTTGTCTTATTTGTATTTCTCGTAATTCATTGATTTATGGTGTTTCTGTTTTTAACTTGCAACCCTGTTGTACATTCAGTGCTTGTGTGTGTGTGTGTGTGTGTGTGTTGTGTGTGAGTGCGGGACAGAGTTAGATCAAGGACAAACAGCTGGCACCTCATGGCCAGCCCGTCACAATCGTGGGGGCATCTGGACACACAGTGCTGTTTGTGTTTGTCTCCTTTTTAACCTTGATTTGAGGCGCTGTATTTTTCCGGTGGAATGTTTTCACTGTTTAGTATTCATGCTGCATTTCCTGCATGTAATTTCACCAGCAGACCTAGACTGATACAGCGGGCAGATATTTATGTTTCATTTGAAATCATATGGCATGTTACCTGTTCAGACCTTTGACATGACGATATCGTTTGATTTTATTGTGTATCCCGATAATGAGCAGATAGGTTGGTGAAAGCTGAGAGAGCAGGCTGTGGGTATAGAGGTGCACAAAGAGAAAGTAAGATGTGAGGTAAAACTAATAAAAGTGTGCTGGTAGCTCGGCACTCTTAAAAACAGCCGGCAGTTAATCAGGAGTCAGTGAAATGGAAAGTGTTTCTCCTCGACCTCTTGTCTTTTAGCCCTTGGATTTGCTGTACTACTGTTTTCATACATAATTTTAAAATGTGTGTGTATGTGTGTGTCCATCTCAAGAGCCCTTTCAGACATGGAAGCTGTAGCATTGCTCGTCTGTCTATTAAAGTACGACATTCAAACAAAGGTCTTCATCACATAAATGTTGTGATACTTGTATTCACACATGAGTAGTAGTAGTAGTACAAGTATAATGACATCATAAGTTTACGCCCTACTCACTAAGGATAGCACACGAGCAAGAGAGCACATGTGTCGGTCCATGTTCATATGTGCATGTGTTTACACATGCAGTATGTAAGTGACAGCAGCAGAGACATGACTCAGAATAAACACACTAAGACACACACACACACACACACAGGTCTCCCATCCCCATTCGCTGTGTCCCATAATGCCTTGCTGCGGCTGTGGTTGCAGCTGCCCTCAGGCCACGTTGACCTTTGTTAGGCAAATGTTTCCTGATAGATGCTCCCACTGTGTGTGTGTGTTTGCTATCTTAGTATGTATGTTTCCCTGTTGGTGTGTTCATTAGTTTGCTGTTAATAGGGTGAATTCGTCACACACACACACACACACACACACACACACACAAACAAACGTGAATGCCCCTGTGCACACATGCTTACATGACCTTCGAGGTGCACTGAATCAGAGAAACAAACCAGCAGTATGACATAATCAGTCCACCACCATATTGCCACATATTGATTTGGTTAAAATATTCTATTCTATTCCAGAGTTATTTAAATGTATTTTGATACAGCTGAAAAGACATCAGTCTAAGAGGCGTTAGTCTAAGTGTGTTTCCCTGTGAGTTTTCCTTATAGCCTAAAAAAATGCTAAGGAGTAGTTTAAGATCTTTGGCAGAGGACATAGGTTCTTATAAAGAAGGACATTATCTACATAATGCAACACTTTATGGTCTGTACCACCTTGTTAGTCCTTTCATATGCAGGCTGCTATGAAGTGTTAGGGCTGATCACAATGACATGTAATCATGATAAGAATGGTCAACAATGTCTAGTTTCACACTGTCAATCAAAGTGTTGAGTTTTATCATTATTTGCAGAACACAATAAAATCTTAATCCAGTGTCCAAATCCAAACTTTTCAAGTACCCCAAACAAGTATTCTCGTTATTTTATGAACCCCATCTGACTGGCCGAAATAATATTGGGAAGGACTATATCAAAACGCCCACTGATATAATTTCCCTACAATTTTGCCGTGCACAGTTAATAATGAAAGTGGCCATTAGGAACTTCACTGTAATCGTCCTTCAATATGAGTGAGATGGTCGCTTGGTGAGGTCTTGGGGAGAGGGCCTTAATCGTTGCAATAACCTCTGCAACAGATTTGGTACAAGTTTGAGTAAAATTTCAAGAACTCTTAAAGTGAAATGCGAATGACAAATAATTGTTTATTGATTAATGGTGTCCTCCCTTATCTGGAAACAAAGCAAACTTTATTGGTCTTGTTAGGAATCTGTTTTTATCTCTCTTTCAGAGTAAATGTGTTCAGTTCTAATTACGTAATAGCTTTGTTATTACTGCAAAATGTGTAAAACCCATACGTATTGATGGCTCTTTATTTTTACTATCCACTTGAGTGTCTTTCAGTGGATTCTGCTGTATAAGCCACATCCTCCCCGCGCTGCATTTCTCATAAAAGTGTTTGATGCTGATTAGGTATTAGCATTTGTTTTATATGGAGTGGGAGTGTTGACCCCATTTAATATATATTGTATTGTTTGGTTGTAGCTTCTGTGTAATGGTGGTATCGAATTAAAGACCTTCCACTAAAATAATTTGTTCACTTTTTCTGAAAGGCTCTAGGTGTATTTTCTCTGCCTTCCTCTGTCTCCTCTGGAGGTTTTTTTGTCCTGAGCCAAAAAGCTTAATTCAAATAAGCCATTGCAACCTGGAGGACAAATATTATTGAAGTTGAGGTTTTACAGCATAATCAATCTGAATTAACATTTGTTCGCACAATACGCTGGCTGGGAGATGGAGAGAGAGGGAGGAAAGCAGATTGAGAAGGTGAAAGTGACAGAAGCAAGGGGAACGGGGATGTTGATGTCAAAGAGAGAAGACAAAACTGTACAGGAAAGAACAAATGTTAGTGGCTTTTTAAGTCATACAGCAGAATTTACACACCTTTTCAAGCCAGTCTGTGTGATGCATTTATTCTTGAACTGCTCATTTACAATACATTGTTTGGCCCTGTGTGTGTGTGTGTGTGTGTGTGTGTGTGTGTGTGTGTGTGTGTGTGTGTGTGTGTGTGTGTGTGTTGCACCGGTTTCTCTTTGATGAGATCATAGACTAGTTGTGACACTTGACATAAGCCTGTGTGACAGCTACTGACTCACTCACTGATACAGCATTTGGAGGTAGCTCTCCAAAACCTCGGTGTTGGCTGAGAAATATGTGACACATGTACACCCACCTACACACACACACACACACACATTTGGTTGCAGGAGCCACTATGTATTTGCGCACTGGCACCGTTTCCTGGATCTATTCTGTTGATTCAGGTCTTATCCAGATTGTTACTCTGCTACATTTTCTTTGACCATTTTTAAACATTTTCAGATTGATCTCTGGTCTATATTCATCCTACGATTGATTGGCAACCTGTTTTTTTTCCTACTAACCCAGTCCATACTGGGATACACTGCAGCCCACCTATAAAACTGAGCAGGATGAGTACGAGGATGTATGAATGAATGCAGACTACAAAGTTTAATATCTAAAACCAATCCAATAAAGCTGTTATTTGAATCATTTGTACATATGACTCTGCATCTGGATCCTAATCTGCATCAAAATACACAATAGAATTTGAAAGTCCAATATTTCATGAGTGAAGTTTTATGCAGCAATAAAGCCATTCATCAGATTCATTTCGCTTTTTTGGTCACTCCAGTTACAAAAAAAAAAATCTCAGTTCTTCTGCTTTATAATAATCACACCGTCACGCACACCATTATTTCTCACTGTGCAACATCCATTTCCCCCCATATTGCTTCCATTTTTCCTGCACTTCTGTTGAATAAGGTCTTTTTTTTAGTGCATTCATGGCACAGAATAGATGTATACTCAGTAATTAGAGGTGTCTCTTTCAGCCTTCTCATTTGCTCACTCTCTAAATCTGAACAACAACCTGTATTTTATGTTAGCCAACAACAAACACAGCATCGGTGTTCCGTCGTGTGTGGATGTCAGCACATTGTAAGGATGATGTGAACACAATGCGGGCCAGATGTGGTCAGAGATCTAATCACATTCAGATCACGATGCATTTGCACCTTATCCAGATAATGTGTGGATTACGTTCTCTAGTCTTTTTGCAATAATTGAGGCGTGTAATTTATTATTGATATTTAGTATTGATGTCTTTTTGTATGAGCTGTTTTTTTTTCCTGATACTTACTTGGCACTGTCTGTCTCCTCTTTTGTCATCTCTTGTGTCATTATGAAATAATGGCACGTTGAAATTTGTCCAAATGAAGGAAAATGTATTGTTTCTAAAGGTCCAGTGCCTTTGAGCTGGGTTTCCAAATCCTTGTAGTATTTTTCGAATGAATGCTCTATTTCTTCCAATTCATGATCCATCTTGCCAGGCTTTAATTTCATGAATGGACCTTTCAGCTTGTTGTTTGTGTATTCTCCATGCCAGTAATTTTTCTGGCTGTTGGTCCGGTTTCATTCTCATCCTTTGTTTAATGAATTTTGCTTTCATCTCCACTTGGCTGTCGTATATATTTTATTGAACTTTAGTTTTATTGTATTTATTTAACAAGTGGGGCTTGTTCAGTTCCATGTGTTTGTTTTCTGAGTACTTAAATTCATTCAGTAAATCCTTTAATTGTTTCTGTTTTTCCTTTTTCTTCCCAAAATATATTTAACTCTTGCAATGGAATTGGATTAGTTCATATAAAGAAACAGAAAACAAACTGAATTTCAACAGGATGCTCTGCCTGAAAAGGAGCTGCAATATAGTTGTTTTCCTAAAACAAATTCACGTTTGTTTTTGAGGATGAATGAGCAGTGAGAGCTGAAAATACCAAAATGATCGAGACATGAGGTGGTTTGTTTGTTTTCATGTCATGTCTTTCACTTTTCATTTTCAAGCTTTTCATACAGTGCTCTAATGTGCTGTTTTTAAAGTATACTGTGGATGACATGTCTCCATATGTCATCCCTTCCCTGTGTGTGTGTGTACTGTGTGTGTGTTGGTGTCTTATTGTTTTTAAAGATTCCCAGTGTGCTGTTTGTTACTCACACATTATCATGATGAACATGCTGACCTCAAGGTCCAACACAACAGCCTTAATGACTCTCCCTGTGTGTGTGCAACCGTGTGTGTGTGTGTGTGTGTGTGTGTGTGTGTGTGTGTGTGTGTGTGTGTGCAACCATGGGTGTGTGTGTCTGCTTGCCTGTGTCTGATTTTAACTGTATTTAGTGTTTAACAGCCATCTATCTCTCTGTTCCCTCCATACCATCCTCTATGTTCATGAGTGTGTGTGTTTGTGTGTGTGCTTCACTGGCATTTCATTGCACGAGGCCGTTTGGTGCTCTATACATCAGAATGGTTCGATACATTCAAAGGCAGGAGGTATAATAAATTTCTCGGCAGACAGGCACGAGGCTGAACTCTAACTGATGATGCTTTACACCTTAATGTGTCCAACAGGAACTCCAACAGCTACAGTTACCTCATGTGACTCCAGTCAAACTGGATCATGTTAAAGAATCACAAGAGCAGTACAGTGTTTTTTATTATCAGTAAATCCCACGAAAAGGCCAAAACCAACAATGAGTGTTGTCCGTGTAGCCAATGCGTGATATATCTCCTTGAACTTCAAGGTGATGTCTTCAATTGCCTTGTTTTGTCCATCACTCTCAAATATGTTGTACCATCATAGACGATTAAGGAAACCAAAAATACTCAGATTTGACAAGCTGGAACCAGTTTGCTCAAAATGATTAGTCAATTATCAAAATATCCCCATTAAGTTTCTCTTGTGTGGTTTCTATGTGGTCTGGAGACACAGAAACTCACACCGTATGGATCAATGTGTACAGGACAGAACATGGGGAGGGAGGAAAAGTGAATGCAGACACAGAGTTAAATAAATGCAGCCATAGCATCCATTTTGAAATCACGTGTCCTTTACGATCCAGCATTTTCAAGGGAAACAAGCAGAGACCCGTTAATAAAAGTATGAAAAGATGAGGATTACAGCGTTAGGAGCGTGTGCAAAGACGATACTGTTCGTATACTTGTGTGTGTTTGTTGAACGTAAGCGTGTAGCCAAACAGACTGTGATTCATGTGAAAATGTTACAGATTATTACTTTATTAAATCTAGATATCAAACACTCTGTAAACGTCTTTTTTTTTTTGTCAATCAGAGTCTCAGTAAGAGGTTAGTTACTATCCCTGACTGCATGAGCTGGATGAATCAATTTATGAATGATTTTCGGAGTGTGGGTACTGGAAAGAGCCTCTTCATATGCAAATAAGCAATTAGGTTGAGTCGTTGGTTGTTCGGCGCCAGCCTCTATCCTCCCATTTCTCTCTAATTCTGCCGTGTCGCTTCGCCACCAAACCTCTTTCAACCACCACTTCCTCTCTCTTCATCCTCCTTCATCTCGCTTTCTCTCCTCTTCCCCTTCATCCCTCCTCGGTCACCCTCCACCCCCATCTCTCTCTCTCTCACACATCCCCTGTGGTGTTGACCATGTGTGAATGGGACTGAATGATGGGTGGGAATTAAGCTACATGCAGGGTACACACACACACACACACACACACATAAATACACTTCTACATGCACACGCATAAGGGATGCTGTGTGTGTGTGTGTGTGTGTGTGTGTGTGTTTGAGGAGGACTTGTACGAAGGAGGATGAGTCACTCTCTGCCTGACACACGGCACGCTCGTAGGAGACTGCATCCTAGTCAATACTACACAAACACACACACACACACGTCAACAGACACACACTGATATAAAGACTTACATGCATGATTGATAGTGTTCATGTATCAGTTTAATGAGCTTGGTTGACGTGTGTGCACACTTGATGTCTGTATTTAAGTGTGTGTTTTTGTATTCAGAGTGGTAATTGCGTGTGCATGTGCGTGCGTGTGTGTATGTGAGTGCTGGGTGTGATAAGGCTTTTCATTGGTGTTTCCCACACACACCCTGAAGGCCACAGCTCTGTCCTGCATCATCTGTCATCTCTCTCTCTCTCTCTATCTATCTATCTATCTAACTCTCCTCTGCTGGTTTTACTGCTCTTGAGGTATATGAATGTACATGGATGTATACATTATGCGTACATTCATGTTGCTGTTGAGATACTGCTACCTGATAGACAACACCTGGTGGCTGCTGTTATAATATTGGATCAATTTAGCATTTTAGTCATTTAACTGATGTTTTTTTTATTATTTGAACAAGCACAACAGTAAAATACGTTTTTAGTCCATACTTTGCAGTTATGATGCAAATCATGCCTGTGACCATCAAGGAATGTAATGTGGGTTATTGCTCAGAAAGTAACTACTGTTGAGATGCTGTGGAAAGAACAAAAACCTTAAAACCAGCATCTTATAAGTTAGGAAATATTCTGGTATAAAGTGATCTAGACTTCCACTGAGAATTTATCAAACATAAGACTTCACCTGTCTTCATTGTTTATGATATTCCATATTAGCATGACCAGTAGAAATTCAGTGTGTGTCTGTGTGTATGTGTGTGTTATTAAAATGATTCATATTTAATTTTCTCTTGTTGAACAATAAAGATCTGAGCTGATCTGTGTTTCTCCTCTGCAGGAACATTCAGAGGTGTGTGTAAGAAGATTGATCACTTCCCAGAGGACGCTGACTATGAGGCAGATGCTGCTGAATACCTCCTCCGTAAGTTTGATACGAACACAAGCACAAGGCGCGTGCATCAGTGCATGTGCACACACACACACACACACACACATACACACACACACTGTTATATTCACATCCAGTTTCAGCTTTTTCTGGCCTCTGACTGCGTTTTTAGGTCCCAAAACTTGTAAAACCCAAGCAAAGGATGCAAGGAGTATGAGCCATGTGGACATGACATCATATTTCTGACCCATGTTTAAATGTTTATACCTCACAGTCGAGTGTCACTGATAGGCCAAGATTGCTGCGAACTTTTCTGGACATGTTCATGCCTTTTTTTCCCCGGGGTGTTTTTCTTAGTGACTTTGGAACCTTATGCTCAGGGAAACCATTTATTTACCTTAACCAGCTGAAAAAAACACATCAAATTCACTTTCAGGTTGTTGCAACATTCTTAACATTGGCCAGGTTTCCATCCACATGTAGCGTAAATTTTTGAATTTACAGAAACTTGGCAAAGGAAATGCAAAGTCATGTGCATTTCCATCTATTATGCAAATATTAGAAGTTAAGCACCTCGAGATAAACAGTTGGTGGTGCTAATTCTGCACTCAGGTGCCAACAAGGTGACGTCTTTAAAAAAGCAGTGGTCAAACCTCAAACGGGGGAAAACGATGTGAAATGGTGATGGAAATATGGCATTTCTGTTTTATCCAGCTGTTTTTATACAGGTGGATAAAAATGATTCTTACAATTATGCAAAATGATTGCAGTCAGCTTATGAGCTTATGCAATTGTGACAGGCCTATCTGTGGCCCCACAAACTAATGTAGTTAGTTATTATAACTACACTAAGTAGTAAGATAGCCGGCCAGACAATTGCAGCTTACGTTAGAGCAGACAGTCAAATGAATAAGATCTTTTATGGAGAGAAACATTGAGTTGTGTACAACCAGCAGAGAGGAAATTACCACCGAGGTGATAGAACTGTTTCACGTAACATTGGCTGGGAAGAATAAATAGGAGCTACAAAAAACAAGAGAGAGGAAGTAGATGAATAGAAAGAGTATAATAGAGACAACAAGAGGGTTTTTATCAGCAAACAAATGAAAAAAATGAGAAACAAAAACAATGGCGTGATGAGAAAATGACGGAGGAGAAAGGAGGGAGCACCTTGTTATTTCCAGAAAGAGTAATAGGATGGAGGTAAACAGGATGCAGCCGCACAGATAGAGAGAGAGAGGATGGAAAACAGGAAGGAGGGGGCTCTGTCTGTTCTTTCTCCCACAGTAAACACAGAGTAAAGATGGACGGAGCGAGAAAACGGCAGCAAAAAACAAAGAGAAAATGGATTCAGCCTGTGCTTCTTCTTCTTCTTCTTCTTCATTGCTCCACTGAACACAGAGCAACATCCCCAGAGGCAGCCAATTAGATCACAGGCCTCAGAGCTGGCCAGCCAATGCGGAGCGGGGACCTAGTGACCGGCATTTCATACAGCCCAGGGGTGTGGGCCACAGGGGCGGGGCTTAGGCGATGGGCCGCGCGACCCCACTGGTCGCCTCAGACGTCAGTCACGCTGGGAATGTTTTGGAACACGAGAAGAAAACAGATTCACATCCAAGAACACAAATGCAAATACGTCACGCGCAATTATTTTTCGCAGAGGCACACCTGCGATGTACGAGCACGCATCAGCTGCTATCGAAAAAACGCCACGCGGCTCGGTTCTGCATGACAAGCTGTTTGCAGAAATCCTTCAATATGGTGTCACAACATGTACACATATGGGCTTCTGACAAATATGTCACTCCTACTGCAGCCACGCTTTCGTTTTCATCGTCTCCGCTCTTCATTATTTTTGCCTTGCATATGTGTCAGCGCGACTCTCCATCTGTCTTGGGTTTTGTCCATCTCTTCCCTCTACATCCGTCTCCCTCGCTCTCTCAAGCAAGGACTGTGTGTGCTTTAACATGTTCTGGATTCAGACTCAGTCAAGCATGTAGCAGCACATTGGCCTGTGTGTGTGTGTGTGTGTGTGTGTGTGTGTGCAAAGTGACACATTTTTTCATTGTTTTAGCTCAGTCCTCCAGCACAGTGGATTTGAAACGAAACAGTGACGATGACATTTAAGTACTGACAGTACTTGAACACAGTTTTTGAACACAGTCTCACCCGTTTATGTTCAGAGTTTATGTTAATCTGTTCATTTATTTTTGGTCCTCTTAAATAGGGAGCGTGGAGGCCACAAAACCGACACTGTTCACCATCATATATTCATTATATGTTGCTGTGTTTTCATCTTTTTTTACTCTCTATAAATATTGCAAATCTGATTGTATACCATCTGCTATTTTGAGATATGTGTTCCTCCTGAATGGTGAAATAAAGGAAACCGGCATATTTACTCAAATCGAACTTAGTGGCTTAGTGATGAGGCTGGCAGTATTTTCTTTACATTAATCACAGTATAGTAATGTCCCAAAATGAATCTATTAATATAGATATAAATATAAGATAATATAATATAAATGAAAACAAATAAGATCCAGTCAACAGTAAAAGGAAAGTTTCACATTCACATAAGGGTTCTTACCTGTGATTGAAATTGAAAAAGTCACTTTGTCCATTTTGAATTGAAAATAAAGACTAAATAATAGACTCATAGGATTATCTTCTATCTTCTATCTAAGCTATTTTCCAACATCTTAAAATACTTCTGGAGGCTGTATTCATACACACCATAGTAACTCAAAATGCACAATTTAAGATCTGTTTCCAAACAAACATAAATCAGAGTCAGATTACTGAAACAAACCATCCAACCAGGAAACCCATATCTTTGACCCAGAGTGTGTGAGGTACCTCCAACACAAATTAACCTTCATCAGTTTAATTCTGCAGAGTCTTAAAGGCACTTTTACACAGCATCAAATGTTTGTACCCTTCACTTATAAATGTGTTTCTACTCTTTCCTGTCTGTGTGTGTGTACAGGTGCTGTGCGTGCCTCCAGTATCTTCCCCATCATGAGTGTGGGGCTGCTGTTCCTGGGGGGGCTGTGTGTGGCCGCCAGTGAGTTTTACCGGAGCCGACACAACGTCATCCTCAGCGCAGGAATCTTCTTCGTCTCTGCAGGTTGGTCTGCACTCTCTGTATTAGATATGGAGTGTCTTAACCTTTTTATCTTTTTAAAATGGATCTACAGTGGTAATCAGTCATCAGTACATAAAGTAGGCCCCGTGTTTAGAGCAGGTAGGTGTCGTTCTGAGCTAAAGGACACATCTTTTACCTACTGTAGAGCAGTGATCAGGTCTTCCACATATTGTTTGTTCCAATAGGTGAATTCATACCTCAGGTCAGATGCCATAGATACTTCATCCAGGCTGATCTGTTTCATTTTCTCCCTGATGTTTTCTATTTCTTTTGCCACTGCAATGACCTGATTTCCCCACAGAAAGCATGAACGTAAAAGTGTTCTTAATTAAGAGCATCGAGAGATTAAATGCGAAGACCATCACACGGTTGACAGATCATGTTGTGTTGTGGTTTTGTGTTTTGTTGTTGCAATGTTTTTATTTATTTATAGACTAATTTTGTCTATAGTGATTTACCCCCGACATTGTTTGTTCCCACACACCATAAAGTTGATGCGTTTCTTGTTGCCCCTGGTGGTGAAACAGCTCAGAATATGCATCTATTAATGGAAAGGGCTAAGAAAACACAAGAGTCCTTCGAAGCCATGAAACAGACTTGAATCTTGTAATCAGTGTGATTTTTATGTTTTACAATTAAACTACTGATAAATTCACACACATAAAATAAAATAAAAACCAGTAATGAGAATAGAGAATTGGTTCGTTTTTACATGAGGTGCAGCACGCTGTAGGTATAGTGATGTTCATCTTCATGACACTGTTAAACACAACATAGCAGCCATCTTAGCTGCAGTTCCAACCAAATGGCTCAAAATCCCCTGCTCTGATAGGAGGAGCTGAGCAGGTTCGAAAATGTCCAACCTGGATAAACACAAGGACGCCCGCTGCATTTATGTGTCTATGAGAGTGTGTAGTTACTGCGGAGCCGCTTTACACAGGCGAGATGCAGCGCTCAAATATTTGTCAAAGAATCCCGTCAGGCGTCTAAAGCCCACAGAAGTGCCTGTGCGAGGAGCCCGAGTGTGGAAATTGGGCACAGCAGCTGATTAATCAATCAGCAAGAATACCATGATGCCGCTGTGATGCACTGCGAGGGTGTGAGAGTGCAAACACACACATACATACTCACACACATCATCTATCACACGGAGGCTGACATTTAGTCTCTCATAAACACACACGCACACACTTAGGCTCTTGCCCCTGACACACACACACACAAAGGGTTGTAATTGCTGTTTAGTGGGATGTGTAGGGTCCCATTGGGTTTTGTCATAAATTCATGGAGCCAAATTGGTAATTATTTACCACAATAGTGTGGGGCTGATTCTGGTTAATTACAGCTGGCTAATTGTCCCCATTCTGTGCGTTCCACCACACTGCATGAGCACTGTATTCTGGACTAATGATATGGAATAAGAGAGCCCAGCTGTGTGCAATGACTCTCTCCAACGTTCCCATCAAGCTCCACTCCCTCTCTCTGATGCTCTCCTCCCGTTACTTCACTTTATTTCCCTTGGCTGCCTCCCCGTCACTCCCCCTCTCTGCCCGCTTCTCTCAACACTTTTTCAAATTTTCTTTCGCTCTTACTCTCGTGAACTGCCACTTTACCGTATCTTGATTTTTAGCCAGTGTGTGCAAGCGGGGTAGCACACAGGGAGCAGGACCCAAAATGCAGAAACCAAGGGCAGATGTGGTGCAGAGCAATGGTATTTATTAACAAAAATCAATTACTAGATGGTCGGGCAGTCAAGGGTCAAAAACAGATAAGGCAGCCCAAACAGGCAAACAAATCCAAATAGGAGCAGGTAAAAAAATCAGAAGTCCCAAAAACAGTCGAGGTGCAGAAAAACAAACACTAGGAAGAGCTGGAACGCTTGACACAAGATACAAGGACAAACTGGCCAAGAGACGGGGACACACGGATTTAATACACAAGTGGGGGGGCAGAGATGGGAATTCTGTAGGGCAGGAAAAACACAAAGACAGGAAGTAAAGCAACTAAACTAAACACCTGAGGACACACCCTCTATCAAAATAAAATAGGAAATAACTAAACCAAAGCCATGTTTTCTTTTAATTGATTCTTGTGAATCTACTGTATATTTGTCTGTGCTTTGTTTACATTAACTGATCAATCTCTGTCTCTTATCATTTTTAACTTTGGGTCCTGTTCTTGCGTTGAGTTTGTGAGGATGAGTAGGTCATACTCACACCCTTTCCCACTCCCATCTCTTCTGACTTTTCTCTTTCTTTCCCTCCCGTCCAGGGCTCAGTAACATTATAGGAATTATTGTCTATATCTCAGCCAACTCTGGTGACCCGGGCCAGAGCGACAGCAAAAAGTCCTACTCCTACGGCTGGTCCTTCTACTTTGGCGCCCTCTCCTTCATTATGGCAGAAATGGTGGGCGTGCTGGCCGTGCACATGTTCATCGAGAAGCACCGCAAGCTACGGGCCAAGTCCCGCACCGAGCTCATCAAAAAGTCCGCCTTCAGCCGAATCCCCTCCTACCGCTACCGCTTCCGGCGCCGCTCCAGCGTGCGTTCTTCCGAGGCCCCCAGCCGCGACGCCTCACCGCTGGGGAAGGGCGGCTACACGGGGCCCGCTGCCTCCGAGATGCCCATGTACACGCTGAACCCGCGCGAGCCGGGCAACGCCGGCACCAAATCCGGCGGCATGGGCGGGCTGCTCAACTCGGAGAGGGAGTTCCTCCAGAGCAGCACGCTCACTAAAGACTACAGCAAGGACCCCAACCGCAGGACCACGCCCGTGTGAGAGGTGCAGGCCGCAGATATCGCCAATCAGAGTATCGAAGAGAAGGAAGGATGATGAGAAATAGAAGAGGGAGCGCAGGCATAAGCAGGGGGACACACAGGGTTTACGGGGTGGGAACAAGGGGTTTGATAAACTTTGACTGTGAACTGTGAACTTTTAGCCTTTGAACTGTGAATCCTGAGCCCTGTGAGAGTTTCAGTGTGTGTAGCAGGCTCGGTTCGGACGGAGAAGTTGTTCCCAAATCCACTCTACCACATATCACTGTAGTTATATACCTGTAACTCCTTACATACGAAGGCACATTCAATTTATGTTCATAAATTGACTTTCTGGCTCTTTCAAGGGGGAAGAAATGGGATTGACCCCAGTTTAAAAGCATATATATGTAAGTGGTTTGCTGTTTGGGGCAACTTCTCCTTAAAAAATGAAAATAATGTGAACTAAAGGAGAGGAGGGAAGAGGTGAGAGACTCTGCGTGATCTTTGACCTTTTGACCTCTGTCCTCCTGATAGCAGCAGAGTTGGATCAGTGCAGGGAACAGCCTCAGAGCTCCAGCTGTCTCTCTGATCACGACATTAAAAGCGCAGAAGTGAACACCTCAGGATCGGGACTGATTCATTTTCAGTTCAGCTGGATTCAAAAATATACGTTGAAGATGCAGTTTTGTCCGTTTAATGGCAGCACATTTGTGGCACTGGTTATTATTTTCTTTTATACATATTGTATATATCCTCTCTTTCATATTGATTGATTGGTTAAATCATGGAAAAAAAAAACTCACTTCATAACCGTCTGAACTGAAACTGAATTGAGCTCATTCCTGCTCATGTTTACCCCCCAGCTCTCTGAGCCAGCTGTTAAACCTGCATAGTGGTTTTTGATCAAGTGCACTGACTACAGATCAGCTCTTAGGGGGAAAGGTGTGAATCAACAAAAGTAATTTTCTTTTCAATGGTAACGTTAGATCATTGGTGCTTCCTTTAACCCCTGTTTCCAGCCACACTAGTCATCTCTTGATTTATTTTTTCACCGAAAACTTGAAGAGATGATCGAATATTTGTCCGTCTGTCCGCCTTCACTTACCGCCTTTCACCTCCCACATTTTTTTCTGTGTAGCCCCATAACTCACCTCACCGCCACCCTCTGCACACCTCCTCTCGCCCTCTCTATCTCTTTTCGGCCTCGTCTTCCGTTGGTGTCGCTCGCGTAGACTAGTTAGGTTTCCTGGAGGTTGTTGGTTCAGGGTACTGTGGAGAGGAGACCACCGAAGCTGTGCTATACGGCTTTAAGGCAGAGCCAAAAAGACATTAAACAAACAGAAGCACTTTTTTTTTTTTTTTTTTGCCCACTACCTCTTGGCAAATATCTTTCAGATGAATTTAACATAAAGTTGTATTTTCTTTTGCCGGAACAATTGTTTCAGCTGCAGAAATAAACACAGAATAAGCTCACTTCAGTCTAAAGTACACATCTCTCTTCTCTAGCAGAGGATCTGTTGAGAATGAACTTAAAGATAAATAGATGGAATCGGAGGAAGCCCTGTAAATTATTCAGAGGATTTGTGCTTCATCCGTCCAGCTGTCACTCACAGCCTCTCCACCTCTTTATCTCCCTTACATGTGCACGGGCTGTACCCATCTACACTAACACACACAAGCCTGTCCACGTCTCTCACACGTCTCCGTCATGTAGACACACGCACACACAGTCATAGTCATGTTTCAAACACCTGTGCAGTTTTTTACTGTGATGGATTCTAGAGACACATCAGTGCTTTTCCATCTCTCTCTCTCCTGCTCTCTCTCTCTCTCAGACATACAAACATAAAAATAGTAAATGGTTTTAACTTACATTCGGCAGGTGTCAGCTTAGATTTGGTCAAGATTATATCAAAGTCGATGCGCTCTCTGACACTCTCTGTGTTGGCACCATTTTGTATTAACAGCCAGGTCTTGGCCACGTTCTTTGCCACACGTGAAATTGAGATGCACATGATTTATTGTGATAAGCTTTTTAGCAAGACGACGCGAAAAACAGGAAGAGCGATCGAGGGCTTCAGTCCAATCGGTGATGTTTTAGGCATCAGTGGCCATGACATAACTATGTTTCAAAAAATATAATAAATCCAAATGAATAGACATGTTAAACACTTCATCTGTGCTGTTTCTGACTAAGAATTTATCTTAATCATTCCCCACTGAAACATACTGCAACACTTGTTTCAGTAAACCAAACCTACACGTTATCAGACTTTATTTTTGAAATTATTTTTTCTTTGCACACAGTCAGTTCTCCACTTTATCTCCCAACAGTTAAAGTAATCTTTAACTCCCTCTGTCCAATGTAAATGTTGGAAAGACCCTAAAAAGACACACTTTTCAACAGCTCATCACAGATAGCGTCATCGGAACACAGGAGATCACATTAAACCATTTATCACATCAGTGGACCATGATCACGCATCCATGCAAGGGGAGGGGTTGTGACAGAGTGAGGAGGCAAAATAGCCATAAAACAGAGAGAGAAGAAAAGTTGCGTAGAGAGAACATGAGTAGCCAGTGTAAAGTCAAACAGCATTTTTCTGAAACCTTTTCTGTGACTAAAAAAAAAAAACACATTTGTGTCTTCTTAACCTCCCTGAGCCACCATTGCACTGTTTTGTACAAGCCAAACATGAAACAGCACCGAGCTGACTCCACCACTTTGAGAGTTATTACCCTGATAATAAAAGATGTTTCCAACCTCAGTCATAGTGTTTAATTTATGGCGCCGCTGTTTTATCCGCTGTCTTTTTACGCCATAAATGGAGCTCAAAGGGACGAACGTGCATCGCCGCGGACTTGCTCTTGCGCTGTCCTCCACATGTAAATATTAATTTTGCAAGCTGACTACAATATCAGCAGTTGTCATGGGCTGTGAAAGGGAAGGGAAAAAAAATGCTTTTCTCCAAGCAAGGGCTTTTAATTTTTAAAGGACAGGAGCACACAAGGGCTTTTTATGCTCGGCGCTGCAGCAACATCGTTTTAAGGGTGTTACGTTGGAAGGAGAGGCAAAGTACATTTGCACAGGAGCGACCGTTTTTGAAACCAGCTGAATAGCTAACTAAGGATATAACACGCATCTCGCAAAAAGAGAAGCCGGGGTCGAGAAAAGACTCTTCTACTCGTGTTAACTACAGGTTAACCTTTAGCTGCTTTTTCTGCTCACTTTAGGTTAGATGGGTGACTTTCTGAAGTAATTAGAGGTGACGAATATTGCCTTAAGCAGAGGTAGGATAATTTCAATTAAGAAGTATTTGAGTTAGCTTAAGGATCAAACATATATTAGCGAAATATTGTTAATCATACTTGGTGCCAAATATTACTCAAAATGTTTCCTGTGTATCATGGCCTCCAGGTTAGCTTTAGATCATAGGTTCACCGCTCGAACTAGGTACTCTCGTTTGCATAGGATGTCCTGCAGTATACTGACTCAGCAGTAGTAGCGATGTAGCTCAGCACATCAGAGGCCCCCTCGGATCCTGAGGGTCCGTCCGGGGGGTCAGGGTTCAGAACCGCATCCATGAGCCATGTCAGCATTGACCTTTCAAAACCATGCATGCCATATCCATCCGCTTCCAGTGCTTACATTCGCTGTGTCTCTAATCGAGTCTCAAATGGCACCCTAATCTCTATCCTCTGTAGGGATACTGGACTGCTACATTTAAGACGCCTTACAAGGGTGTGAGGGCCCGTAAGCCTGTGCTGTGTTCAATGATGTTTACTCCAATAGAGCACAGGGTGCTTTTTGAGACTAGACCTCTGTCTATCTCTTCTTACGCCATACAGCTTTGATACTCTGATATCAACAACAAATAATTGTATTATTAGTAAAAAAAATTATTCTACTCTGAAGGTGCCACTGTGCAGAGGATGACAAACTCTGTCACATATTGTAGTTATTAATCTATTAATGGGGGGTTTGATGGAAGGGAGCAGAGTTGGGAAGCAGGGGTCGTAGTCTTTGTAATATTATATTATCCTAGTTTCATTTTCTACTTTGATGTGGTTTGTGAGATTGTGTTGTTTTTGATCACATCTGAAGCCTCTGACAGGAGGAGGATAAGAGACAGTGGAGCGCTGTGGACGATCTCTCGTGGACTTTAACTTCACCTCGCTGGTGCCAGAGGTCACTTTACAGTTCGTCAGCGGGACACTCGACGCTGAAAGTGCAATACACACACATATAGCACATGCATTCATTGTAAGGTTGCTACACTTTTGAGGACTTATTGACCCAATGCACTACAGGCAAAAGTTCTGGTACCCGATGCAGCAGCTTAATGCAGAACATAATGCAGTCCAGTACAGTAGTCTCTCAAAAAAAATACTTTTAAGAAGCTTAAAATTATCCATTTTTGTTAAGACTAACGGGCAACATAATAGGAACAGTTTACAAAGTAAGGCACTATAGTTCAATTTTGCCATAGCCTCAAAAATACCATAGATTTGAACAACAGCCTCTACAGCTGTGTTGCCAAAAGATTAACTTTTTTTGAGACTTCATAGAAGTAATATTTTTTTGCAAGACTGCCATAATGGATTGTATTACATTGCACTCCTGTGTATTCTTTAACACACAGAGCGAGGCAACTTCATTAACTGCCAATTTGTCCTGATCAAGGAAATCAAATAATGCAGGATAACTGCAAATTGGAAAAGTATTGAAAATAATGCACCTTAACAGGGACACACATGGTTAAATATGCTATTACATCTTTCTTCCTTTTCACTGTGCCACAAGAAACAACTCATCTTTCCTGGTCTTCTGTGTTCAAGTCAAAACTAATTTACCTAAGTAGCACATCAAGGCAATTTGATGCTCCAAAGGAGGCCTTGAGCACACATTCATCTTGTGATGAAGTAATGATATCGCAACCAAAACTAATTTCAAATCCAGCAAGATATTAACTTCAAATGAAGATTTTAATCATTTTGTACGAATGAATTGCTCTGAAAAATGTGAATCTTCACCAAATTTTAACCATGAACTTAAATCTCACACTGACCCTAAAAATTGAAAACGTCTTTATTTGAGAGGATTTTATAGCAAGAATTGTGTTGGATTTAGGTCCTCATAAGTATAGAAACAAGAAAACACAACACATAGCAATACACACGCTGGTCATGAACACATACACAAGCATTTATTTCCACACAAACATGCACAGAAACACACACTCGTGCAGCACACACTCACAGCTTCAGTTTTGCCCGGCGCGGTGTGGGGGATAAGTGTGTCCTGTTGAACGAAAAATCACTGTGTCATGTTTGGAAAAAAAAAAATCATTCTAAGTGTTTCTTTGGGAGAAAAACCACAAACTGTTTCTGTCGCTGATGTGTCGCTCCTCACTGGAACTTCAAGTACACTGAGCCAGCCGATTGAACACGGAGGACCAGAAGAACTGTTTGTGAGAAATGTGAATTTAATATGGAATAGTTGTGAGACAAACACACACACACGCTATAAACACTTTGCACTTCGCTATCAACACACACACACACACAACACACACACACACACACACATCCACTGACACGTACAAGGTTACTGTGTGAGGAGGGCTTACGGGTGGAGTTATGTGCCTGCATGTTTGTGTGTGTTAATATTCATGTGTGTGTTTTGTGTGTGTGTGTGTGTGTGTGCATGTGCTGTTAGCCTCTCCTCACCCATGCACCCAGTGCCTGCCTGTCCTGCCTTCAGACAGCTCCCAGATCAGCCATGGGGCTTCCAGTATAACCTCCTCTGCATTCCCACGACCTTTAAGGGTTGCGCTGGGATCAGTTTTAGAGCTAACTGCCCCGATCATTCCTCAGCAGACGCAGCCATACAAGATACTAGGACTGTTTTGAATCAGAGGTTTCTGGTGGATATTGTGTTTCACTGACATAATGTAATAAGAAGTTTATGTTACAAGGCAAAGAGGGAACTTTTTTATTTAAGGTCTGACTGGACTGTCGGACTGACTTTTATTTTGACGCACCTGCTGCTCAGATCTGTCTTCTCTGCCTGTGAGACTGATTTGGGATCAGCAGAGGGGGCTCAGCAGGATAGACAATAATCTATCGAATCCCTAATGACAGCTGATCTCGAATCAGTATGACCTCGTAGAGCCTGCTGTTTTTTGTGTTCTCAAGCTTCCCAAAACCAGACAAAAAAGGTTCAGTCTGCAAGATGATCGTGTTGTTGAGGTTTTTGTTCAACATGACAGCGTTTCCTCTTTCAGATGACGGGAGAGATCCTCCCACTTGTACTGCCAGTTAGAATTAAAGCGTCTCTTGTTAGTGTGGGACAATATACAGAGAGACTCTGGACAGGTAAATTGTTGGTTTCAAACACAAGCCTCCCTAAACAGAATCTATAATTAAAACAGCAGGCATGATTTCAAGAATCATCGTGGCCTCGCTGTTTTCCAGACTGCCATCTTCCTCAACAATTTCCCTGTTTTTTTGTGCCAACCTTCAGCCCTGTAGCTCGAGAGATTTCCTACCTGTCTCGCATTTTACATATATTATTTTGACAGGAAGTACAGAGCGATTAAAATCTGCTTTTTACGGTTTCGCCTCAAGCCCCACGTTCAGGCAGTGTTGTTTACATGCAGAACATATCCGAGGCTGGCATGGTTGACTGACCAAGGATGAAAGGCCCAAAATGGCAGGATGTTTTAGCAGGCGTTCAGAGTTTCGCCCTGCATCAGGTGTATTCAGGCTCCCTCCTGTATAAATTACTTACGAGCAGGAGCAACAGTACATGTTAAAGGTTTCTTCCTCTTGAAAAAGTTGTTTCAGAGTTGAAATCACGACTTGGTCTTGGACGAAAAGATCATCTGATTCTTGTTGAGATCAGTTTTTATTGATATTCCAAAAAGAGTTGCATTTGATTTTCAGACCAATTCCTACAATGTTCATGTGATGTACTGCTATTGGATTACTGCTCAGATTTTATGTGAGTCTAACTCTCATTTGAGAAAGCCATGCCCCAAAGAGACTAAATTGCCCATCACTTTCTACTGAGCCATGTTGTAATGGGTAGAGTCAGGCTACAAGGCATAAAGACCAGTGAAGGCAACACAGAATAATCACAATGTTGGTGCACAAACAGTCAGCAGTGTCGGTCAGTCGACCACTTTGGTGCAGGTTGAAATATCTGGACAACTATTGGACTGGTTGCCATAAAATGAGACATTCACATCTTCCTCTCAATGAATTGTAATAACTTTGGTCATCCCTTAACTTTTCCTCTGGGGCCACCATGAGGTCAAAGTTTTTATTTGTCCAATACTTGGATCCATGACCAAATACCTGCAAATCTAATTCCCATCAGCCTGAGCTGTATGTGTGATTAATGGTAATTAGCATGTCTATAGTGACAGCGTTCATCACTGTGCAGCCTCACACAGCTGCTAAAGTAGAATACAAAAAAACAGTTAAAGTGGTAAATGAGTGTAACCTGACTTTGCCCATTTCAAACTGACCTGAGGACTGTTAGAAAACAAACGCCAGAACACAAACTCAGGAGAACAGATGGAGAAGTTAGTGACATTTTAACTTTTTCTGTATCTTAGTTGATTCAAGTTTGCATTGATGCAGCGTACAGTGACAAAGATGGAGCAGAGTCCATTCAGAGAAACACCACAAAAACAGAGCAAAAGATCCAGAATATGAGTGAAAACAAAGTTCGATATTTTGTTATTATTGTCTTTATTATATGTGTAGCAATGAGCTGGCAAAAAAGCAAAATGTTATGTTTTCAGGGACGGTATCTCGCAGGCATTGTAGCAGTGTGCTCTGAGGTGAGACGAGGAGAGAAAATAGCAACCAGCCGTTACTCTGTGATGAAAGTGAAAAACGAAAGCCTAAAGACGAATGTGCAGCTGGAACCTGAAGTAGCATTCACAAATAAAATCTCCCCAAAATGTGGGTCATAATTCAACAACACCTGAAAAAGAGTGACGATGGGTGATGTGTTTAAAGGTTGATCAACTGTTTTGAAATCTGTGTCAATGGGCAGCTTTTTATCCTGCTCCATACCTCTGAGCCCTATCATGAGATACTTAGTCCTCAACAAACACACACACACACACACACACACACACACACACATACATGCATGCATGCAGAAACATGCTGGCACTCACACATTTGTCTTTCTACACACAGGCACACTGACTGTACACAGCTCACACACACACACACACACACACACACACACACACACACACATACATACATACAGACACACACACACAGAGCTGCCAGCCAGTTTCACTGTATACTTTATAATGTAAACCTCCAATGAACAGCGGTCTGACACGGACACATGCTGTGAATAAAAGCACACTTTTACTTACATGATATAAATATGATTACCTATATCTAGAGAGAAAGAGTATTATTATACAGTATAATAATTAGAAAATAAAGAGTCACCTTTTCAAAGTGCCTGGGGTGAGTTCATTTTGTGTTTGAATGTGTATACGTGAATGTATGATGTGTCTTACACCCACACACACACACACACACACACAGAAAATCCCATAGTTTGGTGGTCTTTCCTAACTAATTACCACTATCTAATCTCCATCACAAACCTCACCACACGCCAACATCAACCTGCACAACATTGATGGGAAAACGTACACACTCCTCTCTAAACCTGCACAAACACCCACACACAGATGCACTAGATGTGTATCAGCTGTGCTGTGTCGACCGTTCTGATGTAGCTGTCCGATAGATAACTCCTCTGCTTATCTCCACAGCCACCACACAGATGTCTGAATGACGGAGAGGAGGAGGGCGGGAGGAAGATGAGAGGGGAAATGGGAAGGAGAGAGGAAAAAGTTAATGAGGAGACTGGAGGATGTGCCAGATTTGAGGTGTTTGAAGGAGATAAAGAGGGAAGCATGTAGAGGAGGGTGTGTGTGTGTGACGGTGTGTGTGTGTGTGTTTGGGGTGTGTGCGTGTACATACAAATTAGTATGTGAGTGGTTTGCTATCCATCTGTTTATTTGTCACTGGTTCTGATCAGATCGTGATTGAAAATGATGCATCTGATAGTGTTCCTGCATCCTGCTGCATCATTCATGTACAGTATTTATCCGTGTGTCGCATCAGGCATCAGGTGGTCTCCATCTGTTCACAGAGAGTGTTGCAGGAGCCACCGATCAAATTATTTTGAGGAATTATGGTTGACTGGTGCAGCTCACGACTGGCTTACAGAAACTTCAGCGGGCGTCATCTAAAGCAGTGCTTACCAACCTGGGAACCTTCACAAGGGGCTGCAAGACCCGCCCATCGTGTTAGAAGAACTGCTGTGATGTCTGCTTGGATGTCTCCCAGCCAACATCAGGAGGATTCACTCTTTCCTATCCAGACCTCTACAGTTCAACACTCTGGTGCTGGTCTACAGGGCAGTGATGGGTCATGTTCCTTCATAACTCCAAGCCATGGTAAAATCCTGCACACTGATGTTGTTATTGCTCTTCTCTGCCTCTGTCAGGACAGCTGAGTCCATCTTCCACTACAGACTGAGATCTCTCCTCTCCAGACTACACTTCGATATCCCATCCTAAAGGTGTCAGTATGCTTCAACCTCAGTGCTTGCTGGGAGGTCGAACAGCGTTGGAATTCCCCATCCCCTACACCTTTTCAACATCAGAAGTGGGTGTGGCTGCATCTCACAAATTTCATAACCTTCTGAAACCAACAATCTGACAAGCAGGCAAGCCACTTTATACAGCGATTTGCCCTGTGTGCAGAGGTGAGAAAGAAGGCAGTCTGCTCTCCTTTTTCATTCTTCGCACAATTACTTTTGTCACTTTTTGAATGCACAAACAACCCAATGCCACCCATCGGATTGGCTGAAAGTGTGTGTCATTGATGAAGAAAACTTTAGTCTTCACACAGCACGTCATACAAACTAGTTCTTTTGTAGCAGGACCCAGCTCTAAACCTCTACACCCAATACTAAAGGCGTCAGTATGCTACAAATGAAGTGCTTGCCAGATAGTTGAATAGTATCTACATCTCTCTATGTCTTTTCAATGTCAGGGGCGTTCGACAATTTCTGACGGACCACCTCACACGAAGGCCCACTTCACACAGTGACTGGTGGAGAGGTGAGAAATTTGTTTGAGTTAAGTTTGAACTTCTCTGTGACGTTCTCTGTCCCTTTTCATATTTCAACAACCTCCCAGGAAAGATAAAAGATCAGAAATCTCTATCTCTATTAAGGCCGGCTTTCCACCCTCCCTTTGAGTGTGGCCCTTTTAACCATACCATAGCCTTAACATTTACTAATGCCTGATTTCATCCCTGACTTCAGATGAAAAGGACAACGTGACACTACTGTTTTGATGTTTGCTGCATTTCTGAATTTGGAGTGTAGCCTATTTTGTTTAAGATTTGCTAATGTATAGTATCAGAATGTAACGAAACATCAAGACCACATGAGTGTGTAATGCGAGGAGGAAGGATCCGGTGAAGAGCTCAGATTCACCTGATGAATATTCATAACTGTGACGTCACCGATGGAGCTCCGCGTCGTCGTCAGAGAGATTAGAGTGGATGACGGGATTATGGGAGACTCTCCGCCACACTGGGATTGGCTGCCACTCTGCTTTTTGTTCCTCTTAACTGCCTTTATGTGTGCCGTTTTTGTCGCTCAATCTCTCCCGCCGCTCATCTCCTCTGTTGCGCAGAGATATTGTGACCATCGCCCACGTTTCGTTTTTTCCCATTTGCCTTTTTCCCCTTTTCACCCTGGTTCTCTCTGTGATCCTCTTAGCCATTTTCCCCTCCGCCACATTTCTCTGTTTTGAAACCCCACCCTGCCATCGAGCAGTATGGTACTGTAGTAATTGCTTTCTTCAGCTCCATTGGCCCAATAAGAGAAAATGGCCCCTTATGCTAATAGCCCATAAAAGACAGTGAGCATTTCACAGCAGGAATCCCACATCAGATTATTTTACAGTGCTGTACCAGACTGTAATGTCTTACCTCTGTGTGCTCTAAAAATAAAACAGGAATTTGTGCAGAAGAACGTTTGTGCTGAAAACTGAAGGTCGTTGCAGTGAGGTAATAGTTTATGTGGGACGAAATATCAAAAAAGCTTTTGATTTTCAGCTCAAAAGACACACACACACACACACACACCTGGCAATGTGACATACAGTTGTGATATTATACCAGGCAAGCTCCTAATGTTACACACAAATACAAGTGTCAGTGTGTGTCTGTGTTTGTGTGTGTTTGTGTCCCAGTTGGGTGTTGCTATAACAGCTGTTTGTGACAGAATGAGGCTCTGAGGGAGAGTTGCTGCCAGCTTTGATGTCCTAATTATCTATCTATCTATCTATCTATCTATCTATCTATCCTACATGAGTAAGTGTCACTCTTAGTTTAGCTTGTGTTAGCTTGTGCAGCTGGCATTGGGTTTTTTTGTTTTTGCAGGTTTTATAGTGTGTGTATTCACCAGAGACACGCAGCAAACACCCAGATGTCTGTGTGCATGCATTTTCTTTTGTTGCACAGCAATGATGAAAGCATGTGTGCATGTGCATTTCCTTGTCTGTGTATGTGCATGTGCGTGTGTGTGTGTGTGTGTGTGTGCATGTGTGCCTGAACATAAAACTCTGTGCATAGTTCATTATCTGCACAAACTGATGTTTGAGATCAAATTTACCATTCTACATTTTATTCAGCACACACATTCAATTATATTTTACAAAACATTATAGAACTTAAGTTTTAAAAAGGTGGTTTTAATGTGAAAGTTGCTCAGGCAGTCTGCCTTTTTATCACCTCTCTTTCTCTCTCTTTGACCTCTCTATAACTCTGCCTACATGGCTCATAGCATGCATATTATATTATATTATATTATATTATATTATATTATATTACATTACATCACATTACATGAATGTCTGTACTAGTTGTAGATGACCAACTGGATGTGACATCTGTAGAGGTGGTGGTTAGAAATCCATAAAACACTTTTCCTTCATCAATGTTCTAGTCTATTGTTGATGCCACACAGTCTGAACTTGAAGACTCAAAGCATCAGATCAGTGCCAGACTGGGTTGACAAATCTGCAGCAAGTTGAGTTTTTGAGGACAAGAGATACTTCTCCTCTCTGAGAAGGGCAAACTGAGTGAAGAGCACTCTGAACCATTGTCACTGACAAAGAGAGCAATGTTGTCTGCATTTGTGTGTGTGTGTGCACCTTGAGTGGAGTAACACTATGGCCATCTGCAGTGTGAAAAAAAAAAGCCTTGGAGCTGTGAACGCTGCTCAAGCAGAAAGACAAGAAGGAGGGAGTGTAAGGTGGAGGAGAGGATGAGAAAATGAAATCAAATATTTGGAAGGCGTGTCCTGACACCATTTTTCCACTGGTTTGGCATTTCAACATGAACTAAACCTCGAGAAAATTTATTATTATCTTTACATGTCATCAAAGTGGCCTGCACTACTGTGGAAACGGCCAACAGACCGAACAGTAGGCACTTGGCCAGTCAGTTGCATATCAGCCAGCACTGTTGAAAGTCACAACACTTCCATACATGTCTGTTGTGAAGTAATTATGTCATGGGGCAACCAATAGTCCCAAGACTGAGTAGTTCCACCATTGAATCCCACTCATTTTCAGTGTTTTCCAAGCATTTTTTTTTCACATTCTGACACATTTGCTGACCTCTTATGAATTTAGTCGTATTTTACGTCGGTAACTTTAATTAATGTTTACATGAGAAAAAAAAAGCTCATTAGATTCTACAGTCAGTTAAAGTAAGCAACACTTTGCTGGGTACTACAGCCAGATATCAGTTGGGCCAAATTTACCTCTGATTAATTACAGTCATTGGCATACACAGGTTATTTTGGTTATTTAAGTTAAAGTTTATTGTTAAAATTAGTTGCAACTGTATTAAAAAAAACAGTGATGGGTATTGATATTCACTTGTTGTGCACGTTTACGTGAATGTCTTAACATAAGATAACATTAGGATGTGAGTAATTATGACCATAGACGCATGAGAAAAACATTAATGCATACATACTTTAATGTATTCTGTGTTATATGTGTCTGTCTTATATATTGAATGTCAGTGTAGTCGGTGTCGTAATCAACGCACATTTTGCGTCAATGTTCAAAGATCGCTGCAAATATAGTCACTGCTGATGTCTGTTCTGCTGGAAGCCGCTCAAACAGGTTGACAGCACGAATTTGTTTGGAACAGCTGAGAGACACATGAATCATGTAGCACAGGCGAGGTCAAGAAAAACTAGCAGAAATCAAAAATAGAAAAAACACAGAAAAAAACACTAGGAAAGCTGGAACAATGACGCTGGGTACAAAGATGATCTGACAGTGAAAGAGGGGAACACACAGATTAAATACAGTAGAAAGGGATGGCTAATAAGGAACAGGCGAAACTAATCAGGATAAGGTGGACAATAAAACAGTTGGGAAACACACAAGGGCAGGAAGTGAAGTATGGAATGATAGGAGCGGTGAGTATATCAAAATAAAACAGAAAGTAATGACTGAATGAATCAGTCAATAAAAAAGCTTGGGAACAGGGTGGGACGCCATAACTTCAGCATGTAAACACACACAGCATAGTTATTGCAGATTATATGTATTATGATGGACTACATGTGCTATATCTATAGCCAATTCACAATATTAGAAAAAAAGTACTCAGTACTCAGTCAGTCATTGGCTCTCATAGTCCAAATTTGTAGATAAAACTTTGCACAGATAAACACGGCAAACTTATAATATAGTATAATAAGCACATCATATTCGATCCAGAATTTACACATGCACACCCACACACACACACAAAGCTGAGGATATAATTGTTTCCAAGCAGCTCTTTGATGGCTGAGTCACTGAACATGTCCTGTATCATATCACGATAAGAAGAACATCAGTTTAAAGACAGCAGCTGTTTCCCTTTCATCCTCTCTCCCTCTCTCTCTCCTTCTGCATCCCTCCATCCTCCCACTGCTTTCACAATGGTGCGCTAAGCCAGGGAAGATAGGGCAAATCCCTCCTCTGAGCAGAGCAGGCAGGAGAGAGAGAGAGAGAGAGAGTGAGGAGCCGAGTGAGGAGCCGAGAGAGGAGAGAGAAGACTGAGTGCAAAACACTTCCTCAAACACTCCTCTCTCATCTCTCCTTTCTCCGACTCCATTTATCTGAATCCAACCAATCAGCTTGCCTGAGTCCGTGTGTGTGTGTGTGTGTGTGTGTGTCATCACAAACCAACCTGTGGTGATGATGTCAGAGACGATTCCTGCCTCCTAAGCTACTTTCTTGCTCGTCGTGTTTCCTCTCTTCTTGCCTCCCTTTAGTGCCAAGACAGTTATATTTTTCTTTTAATGTGACAAACTTTTAATTCATTAAAATATGTTCAAAAGTATGTTCTTATTTGGTTTTTGGCAGCTTTAGATGATAAGATCCAAACCACTCTTGTGTCTGTAAACCAGCACATTTAAAACTCATTACTGAACATGTTATATCTCTTTTTTTATCTGTACAAAAACCAATGGGTAAAAATGGCAATTTGGACTATGACTGTGTCCTAAACTGCTCCCTAGTTCACTTTTTAACTACCTGTATAATAGACACTAAATACTGAGCAGGAAATTGAGATTTCAGACACTTACTCCTCATCATTTTGAGTCATTACTGCCAGATGAAGAGACCATTGCATTGACTGTTAGCAGAAAGTAGTGCAGGCTACATGCCAAGTCTTTGAAGGCCCTATATAGTGGATAGCCTACTTTTACATACTCAGAATTTGGACACTCAAATAAATTGGCAGACAGTAAATGAAGTGCACTATCCAGTAAATAGGGAGTGATTTTGGACACAGTCTGTCTCTTGGTTGCGAGCAGTAACTTTCTGGATTTTCCACTCTTCATCTGAAAACTGTTCCCAGCAAATTCATGAACTTTAGAGGTTTCCCCGTTTCCAGTCTTTATGCTAATCTAACTAACTGCTGCCTGTAGCTTCATATTTCCCCAAATGTTCAAAATTCCCAGTTATTGCTTTAAGGACATTTCTAGCAATCAAAAATTAATTTACCAATAGTGAAAGAAATGTAGGCCTAATTGCTATTTCTTAATTTCTTTTCTGATGCCGAGCATTCAGCTGCAATTATCAAGATCGTAATTGCTGATATGATTAAAAAAGGCATTTCAGGCGGTCCAAACTCAATTACATGCAACTATAATGAGTTTTCATAATGGATTTGGAACATGTGTTTATGGTTGTACTGTGCTCTCTTAAAAGCAAATTCTCAACAGCATCCTCAGTCTCTAGAAAGGAACCTGCTGGAGTGGAGAGGTTTGCATGTAGTCTGTCCTGTACAATCAGCTTTATTTCAATTTAGGACAATTTATTTTTTCATGGTTATGAGAGCAAACATGTCAAAATATGAGACACACTGCAGTGCACACGTCAGCATTATAAATAGTACTTTGTCTCCCTCTAGTGGATTTGTAGGCTACGCAAACAACAGAACTGCAGTCAACAATTCAGTTTAATTCCAAATTGTAAATTATGCTTTTTGTAGCTTTTGTGATTTAAAAAAAAATCTGTGTATGTTCCTTTTGTGGTCCTGAATCACAGATAGCTTGTTCGAGCTTGTTCGTTCCACTGGGACTACAGTGCAATTAAAAAATAAATAAATAAATAAATAAATAATATACATAATTAGATCTCTAAGAGAAGACCTGGACAAGTGAAAAGTGATTACTGAATCTTTATCGGGTGTAAATCCGGTTTCATGGATCCAGTCTGTCTGCTGTCTCCTGAGTCTGAACAGGTGCACTGTGGAGGCAGCATGGTGCCTTCACGGGCAGGGGGGAAAACTTGTAAAATCTAAACGCTACAGTCAGACTCATGCATTAATATAGACATATGGATTTTGAGGCACTATCACACATTTCTATTTTTCTTTCTCTGTCCGCTTTGACAGCAGAACAGTCAAACTATGTCACTATCTTAATCACTTTAACATAAGAGTTGTTTACAGCGCTTTAATTAACATATTTTTGCCCATATGCACTCGCAAAATTACCACTTCAGTAAACCGTTTCTTAACCGTTTCTTAAACATAAAACAATGTGGCTTTTTCAATACATCTACATTCAAAAACTATGTGGAATATTATGAGGGTTAGATGAGTTTGCGTTAACAGCCTGGAAGCTGGAGTGTACGGGGATCGCTTGAACGCAGCATGAGACGGTGCGTTCACAGTGCTGACGAGCCGTTGCTTGCGGAAACAGCTGGTGGTTTCTGTCACTTCGGGTTGAGAGCAGGATTAAAAGTTCAATTTCGGCTCTAAACGGACTGAGTGCGTTTTGATTCGAGTCTCTGCCGCTTGTCCACCACGCGCCGGGACATGTCATCCAGTGAACGCCACTTTCTCGGTTAATTAGCGAGCTAGCTTGGTGTTGCTAACGCCGGCTAACTTTGTAACGTTCGTCCCAGAGCAACAACTAGCGGGATTCAGAGCGTCTGTCAGCAGCAGGAGCGAGTGTCAGCTGTCGGTTTTCTGGGAGTACAACACGAGGTTTTTGTCTAATTTCATTATGACTCATGTTCACTATAAATTCTCCTCCAAACTCAGCTACGACACGGTGCTTTTTGACGGCCCGCGCATCACGTTGAGGGACCTGAAGCGGCAGATCATGGGCAGGGAGAAGCTCCTGTCTGGAGACAGCGACCTCCAGATCACAAACGCTCAGACCAAGGAAGGTAAGAAGACGTGTGTGTGATAAGATAAGAGTGTGTGTTTGTCTGGGTCTGTTTGAACTTTGGATGAAAACACGTGGTCCAGGTTTGACAGGGGTTGTGTCACCTCTTCGGAGGGGGGGGGTCCAGAAAAGTCAAACCCTGACAAAAGGCTCTAATGAATGGGGACACATTCCTGCTGCGTTCACGGTTCAGGCCCTTCATTAAACAGCTCTGATGTCGCTGGAACAGTGGCATGTAGAAAGTCCCAACATGAGATGTGGGATAAAAATAGCAAAGGTAGGGTGAGGAGCACAGGCCGGACATGACCATAAGAATAAAGGCCAGACACAGAGACATGAAAATCAGCAATATTGAGATCGTGAGTGATTAGTATTGCAGGCAAAGAAGGCAAAAAAGAAGAATGACATGCAGATCAAATATGATAATCACACATGAATTTTAAGACTTACCCAGAATGAGTTCATATCCTGCAGATAAGCTCTGAAAACATGTTTTTCCACTGCAAGCAACAACCAGCCCTTTGTGTGACAAAAAAAGATGTGTGTAGTGTTAGAGTTTACAGAAAGAAGAAAAAGACAATATAAAAAGCAGTAAGCAAAAATGAATATGTTGCCATATGTTATATGGGGGTTAAGGGTGTCACACTTTTCAGGCACATTTTTCAGGTTTCTTTCATCAGATGTCTGAAAGCAAAGCTGTGTCATGCAGCCTCTGGTTTTCTGAAGACCAGACTGCAAGATCCAAAGGGTGTCAGTATGTTCCTGAACTTTGGTTTGATTCACAATTCAGAACTTGTCATGAGTCATGTTAAGTGTGTTGACAGGCTGTAAAACTTATATTAAGTCTTTATTGCCTTGTTTGAAGCAGTGTGAATAATCACACTCAAAACATTCTGTATCACTTCAGGACTTAGCTATTTATCCATTCAACAATTAGACTGATCTATTTAATATATATAGTGTAATAGATTCTGAATCCATCTAGACCTGAAACAATTAGTTGATTAATCAATTAGTCAATCAACAAAATCTTATGTAGCAACTATTTTAATGATCTTTCAATTGTTTTAAGTAATTTTATAAGCAAATTATTGACTCCAGTCTCATGTGTGATATTTACTGGCTTTCTGAGCCTTCTAGTGTTTGATAGTAAACTGATTACCTTTGGATTCATTGGTGAATCAAGAAAATAATCAGCAGATAAAGAAAATAATCATTAATTGCAGCCATTATCAAGCCAAGACTAAAGACCTGAAATAAAATGATTCCTGTTCCAGTACCAGACCAAAGAGTCAGTCTAACATTAACTGAGTGTCACTGAAGGGTGCACGATTTCTCAATACCCCTGAAGATGGGGTTTATTCTTCTGACGGTAAATATTTGCCAGGATCTCTAAAATCCTAACTGAGCTCATTTTGTGTGAGCTGATCCCTCCACTTTAAACCCTCACCTTCTCCATCTGTCCCCCTCAGAGTACACAGATGATGAAGGTCTGATCCCCAAAGGCTCCTCCGTCATCGTCAGGAGAATCCCCATCATCGGAGTCAAATCCAGCTCAAACAGCAAGACCCGCCACACGTAAGTGTATTTTTTTGGTCTGTAGCCTCCACCCTGTCTACAAGAACCACCACCTGGCACCTACAAGTCTGCCTTTAGTGTTGACTCACTCTTACAGGATTGCACCAAGAAATAATGCTCTGAGTATTGGCTCATAGAACTTTTCACAATAAGCCTCCTATGGCAATGAATGTTAGCTCAAACTTTAATTGAGTTTAGATCATTTTGATATAAACATTAGACAAAGTATTGGCCCAAAATGTTCTATTTTAATTTTGTCAGCTTCTGCAAAGTTATGTTATAGTAAATCAAAACATGAGCTAACAGCATAATCAATAAGAATATTTAGAAATAAAGAATTTATAGAATAGAATTATGAATTAAAAATTTGAACACTGCTCAGCAATGAATGTAGCTCTTATTAGTATGAATGTGCAGGTTGATATGATACAGGAGTATTGTTTTTGCTTATTGGGATGTGGCATGTGTTTGCTGGTAGAGGACCACAATGGTGAAGAAAACAATGCTCTCAACAACATCATGATGAATCCATTCAGATGCCTGTTGCAGATTCTTGCAGCTGATGATCAACAGCTGATTAAACAGGGTTTTTTTGAGTATCATTTCCATGATAAAATATGCCAGCAGGACAAGAGGAGAGAGTAGAAGTGTAACTCCATGGCGACGTTCACAGGGATTACCCAGATATCAGTCAGGCTTAGACAGGAGAGCCAGCAGTGGTGTGGGTTTTATGCATGGAAAGCAGGAAAAGACCTCACTGGAACAGACTGGTGGTCATGTGATTAGCCCCGTCAGCAGCATGCAGACGAGTGGAGAGGAATGAGGGCTAAAGGGTGGTGTAACACTGCACACAAGATTGACAATATCAAAGTAAGAGTTAACTGTGAGTCATTTCAACATTCACATTTTACATTCAACTTGAAATTTCATTTTAAACTCAAAGGAAGAATTCACTGTAAATACATTTCGCTAGCAAAAATAGTTGTTGGTCAATGTAAGTGGCATTTCTGGGTCCAACAAGAGTTCAGTGGAGTGTTTGTCATACTAGTCAGTTAACTAGGCCAGATGTTGAGATTTTGATGCTGCACAAATCACAATTTTCCCATCAACACTGAGCAGACAGTGTGAGAAATCTATCACAGACATAGATCAAAATTTCAAGACAAGGACAAGAAAAAAAGTAAATGTTTTATATGCTTTTACAAATTGCAACAATAGCCACTGTCATGACTTTACAATACCTTACTTAAATACACACTGACTTGATGCACAGCTGAACGAAACAAGTTCATATATTCTTTAGTGGCATTCTGAGTAATTTAGGAACTCGTACAGAGTCTGATATTGAAAAAATAGGTGGGTGTTGACATCCAGAGCCAGGGTTACAGTGTGGTGCCCACCCTGAGGAGCCAAGGACCTTCCCACTGACTACTTTTAAAACATCATTACATGTGTGATTGACTGTTAAGATTGTCTTGACATTTATATTTTATTCTGTCTTTCGTTGATGTCAAATAGTGCCAATAACATGCTGTAAAAATTATTTCCTTTTGTGTTTCAGTGAGCGGTCGGACGTCCAGCTTCACCACACCTTTGGAGCCGTCAAAGCAGTACGTAACCAAACCCAATCCCACTGCACCTCCTCTCCCGCAGCTCCACTAAACACACACATTGTTAGCGTAGCCTAATAGCAGTGTTTGAACATTAGTTGAATGTTTGCTTTGGTACGATTAGTTTAAACAAATGAGACCACAATCTAAATCATTGAAAACCTCCATTTCCTCTATTGCAGTTTAAGTTCCTGTCGCAAAGAGGAAGTGGTACTCAGTATTTGATTTACAGGGAGCTGCTCTCAAATACATCAAATTGTGCAATGGCAATAAATAAAAATAAATTAAAAAGCATTATTTTAGACCATGTACAAGAAAGAGAAGTGAAGTTTACGATTTAACCAGTGCTACATACTTCGCCATAATGGTAAACCTGTATATTTGATGTCTAATAAAGGCTCTCAGCTGGTAATTTAACAAGATGCTGTATCACCAGTCAGTGTTTATAGCTGAAAATCATTCAGTATCTGTGGGTGGTGGGAGCTGCTCGGGCGGGTCAGACATTATCATGCACGCCAGCTATTCATAGCTGATAAACCCAACTGTTGCTTTATGATGCTGCCACTGCAGACAGTTGTTCTCCAGCAGTCTGTTCTCCACGAGCTGCTGCAGCACTGGCTCACTTCCTCTCAGGCATCATGTAGCATTTGGAGATGTATATATTATTAGCTTCTTTTAATAGCTGTGCAGTCTGTGCTGTTACATTAAAGGCTTTTAATTAAAGGTTTTTATTTTAGTGTTCCCAGATGGGAGTGGAGTCCACTGCCCACAAAAGAAATGAATGTGTCAGAATGAATAATTTAGCATCAGGATAATTGAAATCTACAGAGTGAAGTGAACGGATGCTGGGAAGGTTTATCAGTAACACGAGCTAAACTCTTCAAATTCAGTCAGGAAACCGATATCTGTGAATGTCCTGAATTGGAATTAAAGACGACAAAACAATATAATATCACCAGAACCTCTCTTACTATAACGAAAGAGTCATTATCAGTTATATTATTCAGGCTGGATTTATAGTATCTTAGCTTTATTGTAGGAACAAAAAAGCAAACATTACCTGTCTTAAACCGTCTTCTCAGAAACCAACTGGTGCACCTTTGTTCTTTTATGCAAAATTCTTGCAGTGCGGATTTGTTTATGATCCTGTCGACTAACTCAAACACATCTCAAAAGCTTTTACTCGCTACAGTCTGAATTAGTGTGCACTGACCTGACCTGATTTTTGTCTCTGGTTTCTCAGTAGGAGAAGTGTCTGCCACTCTTCTTAGTACTATGAGTCTGTCGGACTTCGCATACTTTTTCTTTTGTGTTTTTTTCACCAATAAAGTCGTTTGTATGAAGCTGTCTTATGTATTGATTATGTGTTTGACTTCACTGGAGAGAAAGACGCTGAGGGACAACCACAGCCAACATTTTGAAGACATCAGTATCTGTCATCATTGGACATTTCTGATCGATGGTTAAAATCTTGTGTCAACATTTTTCCTTTTGTGGGAAAGACAATTTGATCTTAAAAATAAGAGTCCACATACTGGAGTCATACTGGATATTGGACAAGCTTAAAGGAGAACTTAGTATTGCTCATTCGCTCATTCAAGAGGTCTCAAAAATCCATATTTAAAAAAAGAAAATCAACGCAGAGTAGGCAGAGATATCCTGAATTATAGTCATTTTAGTCCCCAGTATGGGTTTATTTTAAATGAAACAATGAGGTTTTAAGTGGCAACTTTAAACTTTGAAGTGTGTTGTGGTTATGATTTATGAATACACGTTAATGTGTGAATATTTGGCTTCATGTTGTTTTTCAAATCTTATTTTGTTATAAATCCATTTATTGAGTTAATATAAGGATGGGTAGTCACAATATTTGATTCTGACTGGCTCACAACAACATGTGTAAAATAATATAACTTTCTGAATAAAAATCTGTAAATCAAGCAAATCTTGTCAACAGACAGAAAGGAAGTAAAAAAAAAAAATAGAAATTAAAAAAAAAAGAATCTACAGCCACTGCAGCTGTGGTCAGACCAGAGTAATGTCAGCATGTTAACATGTTCTCAATGACAATGCTAACATGCTGATGTTTTTACTGTGTTCACCATGTTAATGTAGCATGGAAGCATGCTAGTATTTGATAATTGGCACTAAACAAAACCAAACAAATTTTTGAACTCGAGCTGATGGTGGTGTTACATGAAGAGTCATGATTGTGATCCTGATTCATCCTGTGGGAAACGCAAATGTTTGTGTTAAATTTCAACCCATCCAGTACTTGAGATATTTCATTCAGAAATGCAAACGCTAACTTCATGGTTGTGCTACATGAAAAGTGAGAGGATCACCAAAGTCATTAGGATTCATCATCTGGGAACCATGAATGTACAGAATTTCATCTCAATCTAACGAGTAGTTGTTGAGATATTTCTGGACCAAATTAGTAGACCAACAAAATGACAGGCAGACTGACCTAGCTGGCTGTATGCTTGCAAAAGTTTCCTCATCTGTCACACATATTGATTTTGCTTTCCTGGTTGGCTTATCTCAGGGGTTCTCAAGGTTTTGATGACTGTGTGCCAATGTAGGGAGCCAGCATATGCTTGAGGGCCAAACTGGAAAACTCATCAACTTGTCATAGGATTTGTGATTGGTCTCAGAATGGCCTTTAAAATTAAATTCCTTGAGCACCAAATTCGATGTGACTTTTCCACCTCACTTCCACATTAAACTGCTGAAGGGGTCGCATATAATGTTTCTGAGGGCCACCATTTGCCCGCAGACCACACTTTGAGAACCCCTGCCTTATCTATTCAAGCACAGTGGTGCCAAGAACGGGTGCTCAGAAACAAGAGAGAACCGAGGTGATAGGAGGCACTGAGGGAGACGTTAGATGATGGTAGCAAAGATGTTTTTTATCCCAAAAAATGCTGACCTGACAGGTGATTTTCTCAGGGAGCATTATGTTGTTGGCTTCTTCATTTTTGAGAAGTGAGTTGGCAGGAGGTGCTGTGGCAGTAATCCTGCTGGATGCTGCTGTAAATTTTATCTCAGCTCTAAAGGTTATGAAAGTGAAAATTTGACACACAGCAGTTATTCTCATGTTACCCAGAAAATCACCAGTGGTACCAGGTTTAAAGCATCAAGTTTCACAGGACAAATTGTCTTGTTTTGGAGGAGAACTTGCATTTTTTTCAGTGAAGGGTGTGTCTTTGCTGGTGAGACTTGAAAGTGTTTCTTTTCCAATATACAGTATATAAACACTGAGCTCTCAATCTTCTCCCAAGACATGTAACCTGGAGACTCTCACCACTTCATCTGAGAAACTGATTTTGTGTTTAATTCTAACAGATGGATCACCAGAGTTCTTCTGGAGCCTTGCCCCTTTTCTCCAAGGTATCCTCTCTCTTTTCTTTATTATTCAGCTTGTGCATATTTATCCTGGAGTCACAAGAATCACTAATCATATTAGATCATGTTAGACCTGCCATTTCTGTGTCTGTTGCTCACAAACATTCATGTGTGTACACTCAGATGGTCAACCTGGCTGCTGCTGATTTGTCAGAGGACGATAAGATCAGAGCTTTAATACATCAGTCCACCTATGACTCCATGAAGTGAGTTCTCTCTTGGCTTTCATTACTTAGGTCCATCTGAATTCACATGCCATACTCCTCCCTTATTTCCCATCATGCTGTCCCTCTTCGGATACTGTGTATGTTACTTTTTCATTCACTTTCAGTCTCCCTTCTTTTCTTTAACTTTCTTTCTTCATCTTTTTCTTTCTCTAGTTACAACAAGAAGTTTGATGCTGTTCTACCAGCAAACTACACCTGTTATCGCTGTGGAAATAGTGGACACCACATCAGGAACTGTCCCACCAGTGGACTAAGAGCAGAACATGTGAGGCAGTTTCTGTTGCACTCTTGCACAAGAAATGTATTTGATTAGTGTGCGTCTTTATATTTCTGCCATCCTTGTGTGTGTGTTGACTCTGTGTCTGGCATTAAATTTCGCAATGCATGTGTGTTTGACAGCAAGAGAAAAACTTGGAGGCCCCTCTGAGATTGAAGAAAAGCACAGGCATCCCTCGTTCCTTCATGGTGGAGGTGGACGATCCCAACATAAAGGGAGCCATGCTGACCAACTGTGGACATTATGCCATTCCTGCCATACACGCGTGAGACAAAAGAGTCTATGTTTAAGTGTCTTGTTTTGAAGGAATGGTTTGACAATTTGGGAAATACACTTATTTGCTTTCTTGCTGAGAGTTACATAAGATTGATACCATGCTTGTATCTGCCTGTTAAATGTATGGCTATGGTTAGCAAGCTGTTAGCTTAGCTTAGCACAAAGACTGGAAATGGTGCTACAGCTAGCCAGGCTATGTCCGGAGGTCACAAATTCTCCTCTAAAGATCCTCTAAATGAGCACCTCTAAAGCTCATTAATTAACATCTCGTTTCTGGTCTGTATGGAAGCAGCCAGTATAGTTAATGTACAAATTTATGAGACGTCTTCATCTGTCTATCTGTAGTAAGGCATACGCCATCGGCAAGAAGGAGAAGCCTCCGTTCCTTCCTCAGGAGCAGCCCAAGCCAGAAGAAAAGGAGGATCCTGTACCTAACGAACTCCTCTGTCTCATCTGTCATGACCTGCTGAGTGACGCTGTGGTCATTCCCTGCTGTGGAAACAGCTACTGTGATGACTGTGAGTGTCTGCTACACACACACACACACACACACACACACACACACACACACACACCCACCCAGATCAACTTATATATGTTATCATTCTGACCCTGATGTACTGTATCAATATTTGAAGTGCAGGAATCCACTGTGTTACTTGGTAACTCCCAAAATTAGAATAACCACTAAACCAGCAGAACCAGTAAATTTTATCACTGCACTTGGAACAACAACAGATAATTACTTTAACATTAATATAGAACAATAGTTGTTAAAACATTCCCAGTGTTAATATTAGCACATGTGCACTATATATTGTTTGTCATCATAACTCATCAAAGGTGTTGTGACCATTCTTCAATCTAATATTTACATCCCTTCTTCTTTTGCTCAGGCATTCGCAGCGCCTTGCTGGATTCAGAGGATCACACCTGCCCCACTTGTAGCCAACCAGATGTCTCCCCTGATACCCTGATAGCCAACAAATTTCTCCGACAGGTGAACTGACAAACAAATGGAAAATATGTATTGGTGTTGGAGTTGGAGGGGAATGGAGAGACTTAAATAAATGTTTTTTTGAAAGGGGATTTGTTTGATCGGAAGCTTTTTCGTTGTTTCTCCCACCGCAGGCTGTGAACACTTTTAAAAAAGAGCAAGGCAACACTAAAAGTCTGCGACAAACGTGTGATGCATCCCAATCCCAAAATCCAACCCCAACGCCGAGCCCTGTTCCCACTCCGCCACCTCTCATCATGCAGAGCCAACCTCAGAAGCCTCACCACTCAACCCACAGCCAGCAGGTGAGCCTCATAATGATGTGTCTCATCTGGGAGGGAGGCACAAAGAAAGAATAGCACAGTCCCTGTGTGACTCAGGAGCAAACAGAATAATTATTGTTTTCTTTTCCCAATCAGATGTTTGTCAGGTCTCAGAGTGGTTACCATTAAAGCAATTGTTAGAAAACACAATATACTGCAATTTAAAGTAACAAGAAATGTGCATGTAATTGTCATTGATATTTTCTTTTGTAGATGTTCTTTGTTATTGTTAATTATTATGTCTGCTGGACGTTTGTCTTAAGATTGACCTTTTTCTCATGCTTGTTCTGTTATATTCTGATCCCTGCTATGTTCTCTTGTTGCCTCCCTTTTTAGGATCCTCAGTCAGAGTCACAGTCACCAACTGCAGACACACCGTCATTGTCTCAGGTGTGTGAGGCTTCTCCCACAGCAACAGGTCCTGCCCCTGCTGCCAACATGCTGAGCACATCTCTCCAGCCTGTGCAAAGCCACCTGGAGATACCTGACAAGTAACGTCACATATTTCGTTTTTACACTGAAATTAGCCTGTATATGCAGGGTTTTTATACATGCAGGTAAACCCAATAATAAATAGGTGATAGACTCCTTTCCTGTTGTCAGTAGACAACCTTATCTTTTTGGGGTTTTTTCTGGTGTCACGTTCAACATCAGGAATGTGCCAGAAAACAGGGAACAGTAAAAAGCAGCATGGAGGCCACACAATTACAATTTTACAATGCTTTTTAATGTCTTTTACTTTAGTCTCTCTTTCAATCTCAACACCATCTAAATGATGTCACTGTTGACCGTCGTTCCCAGACTGTAAAAAATTGTACATAATGTTCATGACTATTCACATGCCAGTATCTGGAATTTCAGCATGCATTGTGCCATCATGCCGGGAAAGAGGTAAAAAGTAGCATGCCCACCAGGGTGTCATGTTTCCATTATTACTGGAGCCGATAAATCCCTCTGACTACTGCAGAGTCATTTGACCTGGGAATAAATGCCGATTGCACCCTTTCCCATTGAAGGCAAAGCCAGATGTTAGTGGTTAGTTAGTGTAAGTGTGTTTTTTGTCCAGTGTAAAAGTTTTTTTTAGGGATGCGGTGTGTCTAAGTGGTGTTGGTGACATTGGTTCACTCATTTGCGGTGCATCTGCTGCCTCATCTGGTTGTTAACTCATGACTGGTCAGATTTATTGTAGCTGTACCTTAAAGTTACGATTTTGAACTTGTAATCCTCTTCTGTTTTATGTCTGACAAAGTAGATCCTTAAGCAGAGTTTGCATCAGTGGGTACAGCCTTCAAGTACCCAGAGAAGTTGAACATTTGGTGCAATCACTGATCACTGACATGATGCAGCTTCATGGATTTGAGTTTGAAGAACTTGCAAACAGTCTTGCAAACTGATGTGGTATCATCATGTATCTACTGTTTATTCAGAGAGGCTGAAGAGAAGCCATATGATGACTCAGCGGCTGCTGCCCCTTCTGTACTGGTTTTGCACAAAGACCCCACTGCTGCTCTGTCGCAGCTGATACCACTGGTGAGGACACAAACACACACACTGACACAGACACCCTAACTCCATGTGATAAAGTGTCTCTGTATGAAATCTGTGATGTCTGTTCAGGTTAACCAGACTCCATCAGTACAGCTGCCCCAGACAGTCAGTGTGAATCTACAGCAGTCCTCCTCAGGTGAGTGATGAAGAACAGTCTCATTCTGTCTGTTCATTATATTCTCATTATACTGTAAACATTACATTTTTACAGTACATTTTTCCCTAAATCCACAGCTCCAGCCCCAAGATACTCTGGCCCATCAACATGCTGGGATAGGTCAGTGAAGTGTGTGTGTGTGTGTGTGTGTGTGTATGTGTGTGTGTGTGTGTGTGTGTCTGATCATCAAGACTGATGTCATTTCCTCTCTCCCCCGAAGCTCCTCCTCCTTCTTAGGTTGTCCCCCCGGAGGCTGGAATGAAGCGAACACCCAGCAGCTTCCTCCGTCTTCCTCTTCCTCTATATATCCAGCAACTCCTCCACCTCTCTTTCCCTCCCCCATTTCCACGCTTTCCTTGCCGCTCAGCAGCCGCTCAACAGTTACCCCCCTGGATACCCACCTGCCAAGCCCGTCTGGACTTTTCCAACCCCCCAGAGTGTCCCCATCCCTTCCCTCTGCTCCTCTGCCTCCACCTCCTCCATCTCCCCCCTCATCCCCAAGGAGATGTACAGGCATCAGAGAAAAAATGAAAGGTAAATGAAGCACTCGACTGATCTACATTTTTCCAAGCAGTCATGTCCATGACAGGCTGTTTGTAAGTTGCTAAAAGTATCCAAATGTCTTGAAATGTTACTGTAGGGAGACTTAATTTGCCAGCTGATTTATCCTTTAAAAAACAGTCTCTACTTCAGTTCCAGGCAACAAAAGACACTTTAAATTGGCCTTATTGAAACTTGAAGATTCTGTTCTTTAAGTTGTGGATTTTGTAAGATATTGTAGTATGAGTACAATATACTTTTAATTACATGAAATGTGGACCTCCCCTAATTGCTGTTCTCTCTCTCTGTCACTCAGGTCACCTCACAGAGGATCTACCTACAGATGCTCCTCCTCTCGCTCTAATTCAAAGTCTTTGAAGTCCAAGTCTTCTCGCTCCTACTCTCGCTCTTCAAGCAGGTCCACATCCCGTTCCCGGTCCAGGTCCCAAGGCAGATCAAGGTATTTTGTGCCCTTTTTCTAAATTTTCTTTTTGTTGTAGCAGAAACAAATCACGTCATCAAGAAGCATACAGCATCATGGCTGTGTCACAAAAGTGAACCACTGGTACTCACCTGCAAAGTACATATATATAATAGACCAACCGATTTTTAAAAATGTTGGACGATAGTAATTTTTTTTTTTTCATGAAAACAATCTTGATACAAATCCCTTCAGATACATACATCGCTGGCCATTTTACAGTTGAATAATTAACAAGTTAGTGCTCTCTGGTGGACAAACTGTAATGGTGACACTGTTTCTAAATTAACCCAAACCTAGCGCCAGCATACGTGGTCTAACCAATATACAATTTTTTTCTTCAGGTTTTTATTAAGACTGATGTTTAGGAAACCTTTTAGACATTAGACAAAATGTGGTTTCCTTTATCTCGTTCTTTCATAGACAAGGTGAACAGAGAAATAGAAATAGAGACAAGTCAAGCCATGACAAGACAATGGTGTCTTAAAAATGCATTACATATATGACACGTCTTTTTTTTTTTTTTTTCCAGACCCCACTCACCATACTCCTGCCACAGACAACCCCACACCCGCTCTCATTCCTCCCACTCCTATAGCTATGGTTACAAACGCTCCCCTACACCATCCTCGTCATCTTCACCTCGAGTGGCTTACCGATCCAGGTCCAAGTCTCCGTTGGATCACCGCAGAAACAGTCATCACAGTCGGCATCACAGTAAGAAAGCCACTTCAAGCAGGCACAGCTCCAGGAGGCGAGGAGAACACTCCCAGAGGGAAGAGGGAGGCTCAGGGAGGAGTTTAGCCAGTTACGTGTATGCTCAGCAAACTAGCAGCCAGGAGCTGAGCCACGAACGCTACCTGCAGTGGAAAAGGGATTACAAAGAGTGGTGTGAGAAATATTTCAACAGCTATGTCGGCCACTTCCAACACCTGCCTCCTCCCCTCCTCAGTCTTCCTCCATCTCCTTTTCCTCCGTGGGGGGACGGACAAGGAAACAGTGATCGCTCAAACTCAAACTCTGAATCTCGCCACCAACTCCAAGGTAGACACAATGCCCAGATGGACGGGCACTCCCCTCCATCGCAGTCATCCAGTGACAGTCGCTCTCCTCCATCTCAATCTTCAAGTGACAGCCGCTCCACGGCATCTCAGTCATCTAGTGACAGTCGCTCCTCTCCGTCTCATTCGTCCAATGACAGCCGTTCTCCTCCCTCTCAGTCATCCAGTGACAGTCGCTCAACTCCATCCGAAGACGGCGGTCAGTCGAGGTGCGCTGAGAAGTACTGCCACCTTCCAATCACACTTACAATGGGCAGTAAAGAAGCAGAGCAGCAGGCAAACAGAAAAGACCACAAGCAGGTAATCACGAAAAAATTGGAGAACCTTGGCAACTTAAAACATGAGCAAAAGAGCCTGAAGAAACACGAGGAAGGAAGAGGAGAGGAGTCTTCATCGTCTGATGCTGCAGACTCAACAGAAAGCTGCAGAAAGGACAAGAGGAGGCAAGACGCAACACAAAACACTCAACCAAATGCCTGCAAGGACGGCAGCCCAGTACAGGACAAAGCCACTGCCAGCGAGGCCTCACAATCAATCCAACCACTCCTGAAACCAGATAAACGTTTGGATAAAGACTACGAAAGAAAAAGCAGAGAACAAAGGAATTTGGGAATAGAGAAAGAACGGAGAAGAGGCAAATATTCAGACTCCAGGCAGAATGTGGAGAGACGGCACAAAGAAAAACCCAGCAAAGGGGCAAGTAGGGTGGATACAGATAGATACAGAAACCCTGAAGGCAGCAAAGCTTCTGACTCAAGATCAGAGAAGAATAGAAAAAGAAAAGGAGAGGACACAGAGAGAAGTTCTGTTAAGCCTCAAAGCAGCAAATGCTCGAAAACAAAAATTGCAGAGGTCCCTGAAACCCACAAGAGTGAATCCCCGAATCCATCTGACAGAAAGAAACCAAAAACAGAGAAGAAAAAGGAGAAGAAAACATGGCCTCTGACAGAGAGAGACATCTGGGAGGAAGGGATGAAGGTGAAGCCGCAGAAGAAAATAAGCATCAACATTAACTTGGATAGAAAAAAGAAGGAAGAGAAAGCTGAAAAACCGGAAGCTTCTTATTTAGAGAGTATCACAGGAAAAACAAAGGAAGAAACTGAGAAGACTGGTCATGGAGAGGAGGAGAGGTTCAGCAAAGGAGAGGGTCAAGTAAATGAAAATACGGAAGTCAGCGAAGACCAGAAAGGTGCATCTGAAGAAAAAATAAATCCAGATGAAGGAGAGGCAAGACTAGCATGGGATAAAGTTATAGTCCGAGATGATAGGAGAGATATATGGGAGAAAGTTGCAGGAGGTAAGAAAGAGGACAGAGATGAGGAGGACTTTGACTTATGGCATTGCGCACTCAGGGGAATGGAGGAAGGGAAGAAGGAGGATAAAAAAAAGTGGGAGGAACAGGACTGGATGGAGGCCAGCAAAGGAGAAGAGGTGGCAAATGACGAGAGGAAGAGCGTGAGGGGAAGAATAGAAGAAGAGACAAGGGTGAGGAATGACAGTGGAGAACAAGAGATGGGAGATCTAGATGCTGGTACCCATGAGGGGGTGGAGGGAGAATGGATATGCAAGGAAAAAAGAGAAAACAATCAGCTGAAGGAGGAGCTGATGGAGGGAGGAAAGGGGAGGATGAGGAAAGAAGAAGACACGACAAGGACCAGGTCACAAAGGAGCAGAAATGAGAGCCACCATGATGGACCAAACACCACGGTGGTTGATGACAGGTCAGAATATTACTGCTTTCTTCTTTAGTTCTTCTTGTTCCAATAGCAAATAATCTCCTGGCAAAACAGCACAAAAAGAGTTGCCTTATCAGTTCTTTCAAAACAGGTTTCCACGTGTAAAACCACCAGTGTGTTTAACGAAAGCAAGTATAGATAAGTACTGATTTCAAATTTGTGTGTGTATGTGTGTATGTACAATAATGCAGCAGCTTTGAGGATTGTAAGGAGAGGAAGACAGTGGTGAAAAGTCTGGAGGAATACACCCAGGACAGAGCAGCAGACGGAGAGGATGAGCTTGTTCTCATACAGGTGCGTTTGTGAGACCATGCGTGATGCCACCAGAGCATTTTAAATGTGTGCAGGGAGTTGCATCATGACTTGATAAATGGAAATGAAGCAGTTCTATAAAATATATTAACAATCATTTGTGTTTTGTATGATTTCTCTGAACTCTTGATTTTTGTCTTGTCTTGTATTTATACTTTCGTTGAATTGAAAGGATGCTTTGCTTTGTTTTAGAGGTTCATGACTCCAAAGATTAGTAACTACAGCATTCATACATAGATGCTTGCAAAATCAAAAGTGCATGTTATCTCAGTCATACCTTCATGTCTCAGGTCCCTCGCTCCAAATGGGAGAAGGAAGAGTCTGAGGAAGAAGAGCAGCATGAAGAAGAGATCAAAGTTCAGGATGCTCTTGCAGTGTTTCTGCCGTCATCATCTGTGTCTGTGACAGCTGAGACGCCAACTGACAGAGACACAGAGGGAATGATTGAACAACAGAGATATAGAGAAATAGAGAGAGACAGGGCCAAAGAAATGGAGAAAGGAAGGGACAGGGAGCGAGAGAAACACTCTACTTTGTCCAGTTCACACAGAAGTGTGGCTCCCTCTAGTGGTAAAGACAGGCCTGACCGCACCTTGTCTACAGAGAGAGGTGATGAGAGGGAGAGAAGGATGGAGACAGAGAGACCGAGGGACAGAGAAAGAGGGAGGGAGAATGAGAGACCAAGGGATAGGGAGAAAGAGAGCAAAAGAAGAAGGGAGGAAGAGAAGGGGAGAGACAGGGAGAGAGAGAGGGGACACTGCAGCAACATCCAAAAAAGGACTCCTACTCCCTCTTCTCATTACCACTCTTATTCGACATCACATGACACAGAGAGGAGAGACAGACAGCAAGCGGGCGACCAGGGCAGCAACAAGAGTTCCTCCTGTCCTGGGAAATCCTCCAGTGCCAGAAACTCAGAAAGCAGCACAATGAGCAGAGCTACTGAACTGCCTGATCAAAGTTCACACAAGACATATAGAGACGCGTTCCTGGATTCGAAATTTGAAGACCAAGACCATCCCCACCACTACTACCACAATCCCCGAGATCCATCAGGGTACTACAGACACCAAGACAGGCCTGCGGGGACCCACTACTCCCCACCATCCTTCTCCCACAGCCAGGGTAAGGAGAGAGACCCGCTCCCCTCCGAATCCTCAGGAGGGTCAGAGCTCACTAAGCACAGAATGAGCAGCCCTGGTCAGAACAGAAGTAGAAAAGGGAGCAAAGTAGAAAAGGGGGAGTGGAAGTATAACAAGGTGAATGAAGTAATAAAAGAAGGCAAAGGGGATAAACTGGACAGAGAGACGGAGGGAGGGAGGGAGCTGGAGGAAGGGGAGAGGCCCAGCAGCAACAGCGTCAGTTCATCAGCGAGCCAGGAGAGCAGCAGTGGCGACGACAGGAGACAAGAGTGGAAGAAGAAACAAAAGAAGCACAAAAAGGAGAAGAGACGAGCTGCCCCAGAGCTGCTGGGAGAAGAGGAGCTGGAGAAACACAAACACAAGAGGTCAAAGAAAAACAAAGAGGAAGAGGAGGAGGAGGGTAGTGGAGAGGTGGATGGCAGGTGGAAAGAGGAGGAAGATCACGCTAAGTTCTGCTCAGTTATGTTATTTTGACTGTCATGGAAAAAAGAGTGAAATGTTCTTCCTTTCTCTGTCCAAAAAGTGCCTGGATTTATTTTCCGACTTTATTTTTTTTTCCCCAGGATGCTTTGTTTATCAATATGTGCATCATCCAAAAAGAAAGTGATAAGGAAAAGCACTTTATATATATTAAAAAAAATGAATGTGAATGAAAACAAATGTGAAATCTTTGACCTCTTGAATTACTTAAGGTCAAGAAACTTGCACATGCTCCCGACTTGCTCAGGACTGCCTCCAACTATGGTTCATGTACTGAACTGAAATGTCACAGCTTGCATGAAGGAAATCATTTTGGCAACAGTTTCGGTCAGTAATTTGATTTGCCTCACTCAGGAGCACAGGAGTGTATACAGAGGATTATTGAAAAGAGTTTATGATTAAATTAAAACATATACTGTGAATATTTATGATTTGAACCTCTGTGTTGTAATTTATTTTTTCTTTTTAATTTTGTAAATGTTTGATTTAAAAACAGCTGCTGGATGGATGAAGAATTTACCAGAGGAAAGTTTTAGTTTTTCCTGTTTTGAAGGAAATAAAAGGAAGCATCCATAAAATGTGTTATTCTGTGTAGTGTCATGTCTTTTGCTGCTATTATATATTAGCATGTAAGAGTAACATCTTTGACTTATGAAAGAAAAAAGTCAAAATAACATTACAAGACAAACAACAGTACATGGAGCATTAGGGGAAAAAAACACCTTAGCATTAAAAATACTAAAACTAATGAAAATGCTAACATGTTAACAAGCTGATGTGCGCCAGAGCTCCCAGTCAGGGGCGGGGCCAGATGGGTGATCTGCCCCTCCCTCCAAAAATCTGATTGGCTAAACCTGGTGCACCACATGCTGAGTCACCCCATGTTAAAATGTCCAACTTTACGACAGAAGAAAACATGTTTACAGCCTGGTACAAAAAAATGACCTTTATCTCTTTCGTTGATTTTCTACTTCATGACAACTGATTTTTTTTTATAACACTCGTTTAAAATCTGAAACTGTGCATAATGAAGAGCGACGTCACTTTGATTGACAGCTACCTGCCGGCTCCAAACATGGAGCTCATTCAGTCACTGAACTTCAGCTGTGTTTGTGGTGTTTTTGCCTTTCGGATAACTTTTCATGTGGATACTGGATAAATAACACGGCTTGCCGAGCTGATAATCATACTAACAGACTGTCCAAAAGTCGGCGCTCCCGTTTTTTCTTTTTCTAGTAAGAAGCCAGCTAATGAATTATCGGGCTCCAGCTAGCTGCCGCCGGCTGTACGGTGACTTTGTCCGGGATGTCTGCGCTGTTTTCTCGGTGTGTTTGTTCTGGTGTTTGTGGAGCTGCTTGTTGGCTGCCGTGTTGACTGGGTTTCTCTCGGGTGTCCAGGACGAGTTTCTCCAGGGGGAGACGGCGGAGGTAAGCTAAGCTAACAATGCTAACGACATACCCTAGCAACAACTAGCGGGATTCAAACTGTCTGTCAATAACAGGAAGGAGTTTAAGCTGTCGGCTTTCTGGTGCAAAACAAGTACAAGACGAGGTTTTAGTCAAATTTCATTATGGCTCATGTCCATTATAAGTTCTCTTCCAAACTCAGCTCCAACACGGTGCTTTTTGACGACGCGCGCATCACGTTGAGGGACCTGAAGACGCAGATCAAGCGCAAGGAGAAGCTCCTGTCTGGAGACAGCGACCTCCTGATCTTCAACGCTCAGACCAAGGAAGGTAAGAAGACGTGTGTGTGTGATAAGAAAAGAGTGTGTTTGTGTGGAAACAGTTTGGACTTTGGATGACAACATGTGGTCCAGTCTGTGAAGGTTTTCAGTCATCCAGGTCACGGTATTCAACTACAAGTTGACTCAAAGGCAGCTGGACTTGGTTGTAGGTTCTTGAAGACATTTCACTTCTCATCCGAGAAGCTTCTTCAGTTCCGACCGACTGGCACAGAAACTCAGGTATTTATCCTGTGTGATGTCATCAACCAAGTCATTGATACCACTTAGTATGCAGATAGGAGACAGGTGATGTCTGAGGCCTTCTCCTCTGTTGAGTGATGGCTTCTCTACTTTGACATAGAGGGCCTCTGTCACTCCTCTTTCAAACCACCGATCCTCCCTGTCCAAAATATGTAGGTTGTGGTTGTCAAAAGAGTGTCCTTTTTCCTGGAGGTGGAGGTAAACTGCTGAATCTTGGCCTGAGGAGTTGGCCCTCGTGTGTTGAGCCATCTATTTGTTGAGCGGTTGTTTCGTTTCTCCAATGTATAAATCTGTGCAGTGCTCGCTGCATTGGACTGCATACACCAGGTTGCTTTTCCTGTGTTTTGGTGTAGGGTCTTTGGGGTGGACCAGTTTCTATCTGAGTGTGTGGCTCTTTTTGAAGAACACCAGGATGCGGTGTTTATAGAAAATCCTCTAGAGTTTCTCAGATACTCCAGCCACGTATGGGATAACAATGTTGTTATGCCTGTCCTTCTTCTCCTCATCACTCATGATGTTGGTATTCTTTGTGGATTTTGTGGCTGTTTTTTCCAGTTGGGGTATCCACAAGCTTTGAGAGCATTCCGCCACACTTGAAGAATGCTCTCAAACTTGTGGATGACTTGGTTAATGACCTCACAGAGGATAAGTACCTGGGTTTCCGTGCCAGTCAGTCAGAACTGAAGAAGCTTCGCAGATGAGAAGGGAAACGTCTTCAAGAACCTACGACCAAGTCTAGTTGCCTTTGATTCAACTCGTACTTGACCACATAGTCCAGGTTTCTGTATTACTTCAGAAATTAGCCATTTATCCATTTAACAGTTAGACTGATCTGTTTAATATATAGTATAATGGATTAATCTAGACCTGAAACAATTAGTTGATGAATCAATTAGTCAATCAACAAATCTGTAAGTAGCAACTATTTTAATGATGTTTTAATTGTTTTAAATAATTTTTAAACCAAATTATTCACTGACTCCAGCCTTTCAGATGTGATGTTTGCTGGCTTTCTGTGCCTTCTAGTGTTTGATAGTAAACCATTAAAGCCATTATCAAGCCAAGACTAAAGACCTGAAATAAAACGATTCCTGTTCCAGTACCAGACCAAAGAGTCAGTCTAACATTAACTGAGTGTCACTGAAGGGTGCACGATTTCTCTGAAGATGGGCTTTATTCTTCTGACGGTAAATATTTGCCAGGATCTCTAAAATCCTAACTGAGATCATTTTGTGTGAGCTGATCCCTCCACTTTAAACCCTCACTTTCTCCATCTGTCCCCCTCAGAGTACAAAGATGATCAAAGTCTGATCCCCCATGGCTCCTTTGCCATCGTCAAGAGAATCCCTGTCTTCGGAGTCCAACCCAGCTTTGTAAACAAGACCTGCACCACGTAAGTGTATGGACGCTGCGGCAATGAATGTAGCTCTTATTAGTATGAATGTGCAGATTAATAAAATATAGGAATATTGTTTTTGCTTATTGGGATGGTTGTCAGCAACAGCATGTGTTTGCTGGTAGAGGACCACAATGGTAAAGAAAACAATGCTCTCAACAACATCATGATGAATCCATATAGATGCCTGTTGCAGATTCTTGCAGCTGATGATCAACAGCTGATTAAACAGGGTTTTTTTGAGTATCATTTCCATGATAAAATATGCCAGCAGGACAAGAGGAGAGACTAGAAGTGTAACTCCATGGCGACGTTCGCAGGGATTACCCAGATATCAATCAGACTTAGACAGGAGAGCCAGCAGTGGTGTGGGTTTTATGCATGGAAAGCAGGAAAAGACCTCACTGGAACAGACTGGTGGTCATGTGATTAGCCCCGTCAGCAGCATGCAGACGAGTGGAGAGGAATGAGGGCTAAAGGGTGGTGTAACACTGCACACAAGATTTGATTAATTAACTAGATTAACTACAAGTCATTTCAACATTCACATTTTAAGTTAAATTTGAAATTTCATTTTAAACTCAAAGGAGAAATTCACTGTAAATACATTTCGCTAGCAAAAATAGTTGTTGGTGAATGTAAGTGGCATTTCTGGGTCCATTTAATTGTTCAGTGGAGTGTTTGTCATACTAGTAACTAGGCCAGATGTTGAGGTTTTGATGCTGCAATGACGCAGGATCAAACACAGCAACAGCAAAGCAAAGCAACAGTAATTTCTATAGCACCTTTCACAGACAGCAGCCACAAAGTGCTGCACAGTCACATGAATAAAATCAAGCCAAATCAAATGGAACAAATAAACAAAACAAAGACAAAACAACATATCTAATACACAAGGAGAACGGAGATAAGACACAAGATAAAATACCACATGCTACCTAAATACCTGTCTGGACAGGTAAAAAATGTCCAAGGTACACTTAGAAAATCCTGGGGAGAGGACCTAAGAGCTCGGCTCGTGGTGTGGGGGTGCAAGAGGTCCATGATGTACTGTGGAGCCTGGCCGTGTAGAGCTCTACAAGTGTGCGCCAACATTTTAAAATGAATTCTTAAATCACAGTAGGCTAACCATCTGTTAGCATGTATTAGCATCTTCATCAGGTTTTAGTGTCCGTCAGAATCACAGTAAGATGTTCTTGCTAGTGCTACAATTTTCCCATCAACACTGAGCAGAGTGTGAGAAATCTATCACAGAAAAAACAAGTTTCTTCAGGCAAAGTTAGATCATATACCTTATCTTAGTTTCCAGTGTTAAATTATTCTGGATGACTGTTGTAAAAATGTTTTCCTTTTGTGTTTCAGTGAGCGGTCAGACCTCCCGATTCACCACACCTTTGGAGCCATCAAAGCAGTACGTAACCAAACCAAATCCCACTGCACCTCCTCTCCTGCAGCGCCACTAAACTGCCATTGCCTGCAGAACACACTTTGAGATCGAGGTGCTGTGGCAGTAATCCTGCTGGATGCTGCTGTAAATTTTATCTAAGCTGTAAAGGTTATGAAAGTGAAAATTTGACACACAGCAGTTATTCTCAGGTTACCCAGAAAATCACCAGTGGTACCAGGTTTAAAGCAAGAACTTGGTGAAGGGTGTGTCTTTGCTGGTGAGACTTGAAAGTGTTTCTTTTCCAATATACAGTATATAAACACTGAGCTCTCAATCTTCTCCCAAGACATGTAACCTGGAGACTCTCACCACTTCATCTGTGAAACTGATTTTGTGTTTAATTCTAACAGATGGATCACCAGAGTTCTTCAGGAGTCTCGCACCTTGTCTCCAAGGTATCTTCTCTTTTTTTTTTTTTTATTATTCAACTTTGCATACTAATCCTGGAGTCACGAGAGTCACTGATCCTTATATTAGACCTGCCATTTCTGTGTCTGTTGCTCACAAACATTCATGTGTGTACACTCAGATGGTCAACCTGGCTGCTGCTGATTTGTCAGAGGACGATAAGATCAGAGCTTTAATACATCAGTCCACCTATGACTCCATGAAGTGAGTTCTCTCTTGGCTTTCATTACTTAGGTCCATCTGAATTCACATGCCATACTCCTCCCTTATTTCCCATCATGCTGTCCCTCTTCTAATACTGTGTATGTTATTTTTTCATTTATTTTTAGTCGCCTTTCTTTTCTTTAATTTTCTTTCTTCATCTGTCTTTTTCTTTCATTTCATTTAGCAGACACTTTTGTCCAAGGCGACGTACATCTGAGAGTAGATACAACACAAGCAAGGATGTAGTCATTAGAAAACAACCGGGATAAGTGCCATAAAACAAAGTACATAGTGTGATAGGAACTTGGTGCCTACGGGCAGTGCGGGAGGGAATAGGATGCATCATTTTATATATATTTTTTAATATCATTTTAAATTTTTTTCTTCTTTTTTTTGCGCAGTCTGTCAAACACCTGTTATCACTGTGGAAAAAGTGGACACCACATCAGGAACTGTCCCACCAGTGGACTAAGAGCAGAACATGTGAGGCAGTTTCTGTTGCACTCTGCACAAGAAATGTATTTGATTAGTGTGCGTCTTTATATTTCTGCTATCCTTGTGTGTGTGTTGACTGTATGCCCGGCATTAAATTTCGCAATGCATGTGTGTTTGACAGCAAGAGAAAAACTTGGAGGCCCCTCTGAGATTGAAGAAAAGCACAGGCATCCCTCGTTCCTTCATGGTGGAGGTGGACGATCCCAACATAAAGGGAGCCATGCTGACCAACTGTGGACATTACGCCATTCCTGCCATACACGCGTGAGACAAAAGAGTCTATGTTTGTGTGTCTTGTTTTGAAGGAATGGTTTGACAATTTGGGAAATACACTTATTTGCTTTCTTGCTGAGAGTTACATAAGATTGTTACCATGCTTGTATCTGTCTGTATGGCTACGGTTAGCAAGCTCTTAGCTTAGCTTAGCACAAAGACTGGAAATGGTGCTACAGCTAGCCAGGCTATGTCTGGAGGTAACAAATTCTCCTCCAAAGATCCTCTACATGAGCACCTCTAAAGCTCATTAATTAACATCTTGTTTCCGGTCTGTATGGAAGTAGCCAGTATAGTTAATGTGCAGACTTGAGAGACATCTTCATCTTCTCATCTAACTGAAAAACTAAAGCGTGGAACAATTCCTTTAAAGATTATAATAAGATACCCCCTGCCTGTTTAACTGTTCTGGTTACTTGACAGTTAATTATTGCACTAAACCTAAATTATTGCTTTTAATGATGTCAGTTTATCAAATATGAGGCAGAAGCAAAAGTCAGTATTTAGCAGGAACATCTAAATATGCTGAATCAAAGGCACCTGGATTTTCTGCTTTATTCTCTTCAGGAGACCTGCAGAGGCCTCTTGGATGAGTGGCGAAATCCTTGTCGATATCCTGTGGCCTGGTTAACTGAATCATCATAGGCCCGATTAGCAAGACATTTCTTCATATGAAATGTCACAAGTTCAATTCCAAAAGCCAGTGTGTGCTCATCAGCTGACACCTGCAAGTCAAACTGTCAAGAACACCAACCTTTACCCTTTATAAAGCCACTCAAGTTAAAGGCGTCCTCTAGACACATAAAAAGCACACGTGAATTTGCAGTGTGTGAGCTGTTGTGTGTCTGTAGTGAGGCATACACCAGGGAGAAGGAGAAGCCTCCGTTCCTTCCTCAGGAGCAGCCCAAGCCAGAAGAAAAGGAGGATCCTGTACCTAACGAACTCCTCTGTCTCATCTGTCATGACCTGCTGAGTGACGCCGCGATCATTCCCTGCTGTGGAAACAGCTACTGTGATGACTGTGAGTGTCTGCTACACACACACACACACACACCCACCCAGATCAATTTATATGTTATCATTCTGACCCTGATGTACTGTATCAATATTTGAAGTGCAGGAATCCACTGTGTTACTTGGTAACTCCCAAAATTAGAATAACCACTAAACCAGCAGAACCAGTAAATTTTATCACTGTACTTGGAACAACAACAGATAATTACTTTAACATTAATATAGAACAATAGCTGTTAAAACATTCCCAGTGTTAATATTAGCTCATGTGCATTATATATTTGTCATCATAACTCATCAAAAGTGTTGTGGCCGTTCTTCAATCTAATATTTACATCCCTTCTTCTTTTGCTCAGGCATTCGCAGCGCCTTGCTGGATTCAGAGGATCACACCTGCCCCACTTGTAGCCAACCAGATGTCTCCCCTGATACCCTGATAGCCAACAAATTTCTCCGACAGGTGAACTGACAAACAAATGGAAAATATGTATTGGTGTTAGAGTTGGAGGGGGGAGACATTTTTTTTTGAAGGGGTATCTTTTTGATCACAAGCTTTTTGTTGTTTCTCCCACCACAGACTGTGAACACTTTTGACAAAAAGCGAGGCAATGCTTTTTAGGATCCTCTCCTGCACCGGTCCCTGACTGCAAACACACTGTCATTGTCTCAGGTGTATGAGGCCTCTCCCACAGCAACAGGCCCTGCCCCTGCTGCCAACATGCTGAGCGTGTCTCTCCAGCCTGTACAAAACCACCTGGAGATACCTGACAACTAATAAATACTCCTTTCTAGTTGCCAGTAGATGACCGTGCCTTTTTAGGTTTTTTTTCTGGTGTCACGTTCAACATCAGGAACGTGCTGAAAAACAGGGAGCAGTAGAAAGCAGCATGGAGGCCAGTTACAATTTTACAACGCTGTCTTTTACTTTAGTCTCTCTTTAAAACTCAGTGCCATCTAAACAATGTCAATGTTGACTGTGGTTCCCAAACTGTAAAAATTGTACATAATGTTCATAACTATTCACATGCAATATCTGGAACATGCATCATGCCATCATGCCAGGTGAAAATTAGCATGCCAGGGTGTCATGCTTCCTGGAGCCGATAAATCCCTCTGACTACTGCAGAGTCGTTTGACCTGGGTATAAATGCCACCTTTACCCTTTCCTATTGAAGGCAAAAGCCAGATGTTAGTGGATGTAAGTGTGTTTTTTGTCCAGTGTAAACGGTGTTTGAGGGATGCAGTGTGTCTAAATTGGTGTTCATCCCCTTCTTATATAAAGGTTCAGTGTTTGTCTTCTAGTCCAGCTTATTGTTAATGTGGACGCCAAGGTACTTGTAGTCCACCATATCCACCTCCTCTCCCAGGATACACAGGGGCTGTGTCTGCGTCCTCCTCCTCCTGAAATCAATCACCATCTCCTTGGTCTCGGCCATATTCAGGTGCAGGTGATTTCTCCCGGACCACTCCACAAAATAATCCACCAGCAATCTGTACTCCCCCTCCTGAACGTCCTTTATACACCCAACCACTGCAGAGTCATCAGAGAACTTCTGCAAGTGGCACAACCCAGTGTTGTACTGGAAGTCGGAGGTGTACAAGGTGAACAGAAATGGAGACAGAACAGTCCCCTGTGGAGCTCCTGTGCTACTCACCAGCATATCAGACAGAGTGCTGCCCAATCAGACAAACTGTTGTCTGTCTGTCAGGTTTTCAGTAATCCAGGAGACGGATTGCATTGCATGCAGTTTCTCACTGAGAAGCAGTGGCTGGATGGTGTTGAATGCACTAGAAAAGTCAAAAAATGCTTCCATCCAGATGAGAGTGAACTTTCTGCAGCAGGTAGATGATGGCATCGTATACTCCCACATGAGGTTGGTAAGCAAACTGCAGTGGGTCCAGTGATGATTTCACCTGCGGTCTGAGGTGGGCTAGGACCAGCGTCTCCAGCACCTTCATCACATGGGATGTCAGGGCAACTGGTCGGTAATCATTAAGTCACTCTCCCCATTACAATCGCTGGGACACAGGGTGTCAGCCTGTTTGGCCCTGGCCTGACAGCCCCGGCGTCTACTCCACAGCTCCTCCAGGATTGGGGGGCTCTCACTGGGCAGCACCCCATGTTTACTCAGGGCGATCAGCTGTTCCCGAGTGTAAACAATGGGCTCATTCCGATCCACGTGGCTCTCAGTTACAGATGGTGTAGAAAGTAACATGAAAAGCCGCCAGAAAGTTACAAACAGAAGCAACCACTGCCTCTCCAAACACTAACACTTTCACTAAAGTTTAAAAAGAAAATAAAGTGGCAAAGTGACGAAAAGTAAACAAATACAAAGCAGCCACTCGGCACAGCCTGACAGGCATCACCTGCTCAGCCCTCAGATTCCTGATCAGCTCCTCGTCCTCAGCCTTTCAACATTTGTTGCTGATGGGCGTCTCTCTCTCCGTGCAGCTGATCATTAAACTTGAGTTTCTCTCTTTGTGGAGCTCGTTTGTTAAATACTCCACTTGTTTGCACAGAGACTTGTTCTCATTTGTCTACTTTCTTCCTCCTGACAGAAAATTTGCTGCTCTGCACTTTGGAGATGAGCTTTCACCACCTTTAGTTGATTACTTACAGCCTTCTTTTCTGCCTCACAGTTGCTCAGCCTCCTGGCCCACTCGTCAGGGTCCAGGTCTGATGGATTCTTTCTTGAAATCATGTTATTGACAAGTTGCAGTTCTGTGGTGGTTTATGTGCCAGACTATTTCCCAACTAGCTGGCTGTTGACTCTTCGTCTTGTTCTTTTTTCATTCACACACATTCATTCACATTCGTTAGTATCTGGAACTCAACATAAACTCAAAAAGTTGCAGCATTTTAATAGGAAACCACATAAAGTGATATTAACATTGTTGTGCATAAACCTCCTGATTTCAAACATCCCCTCCGTATGAAAATCTCATATGTGTCTCTAAACATTTCTCTTCTCAGGGTCAATAAGAAAATCAGCTTTATCTTGAGGCTGATCATACTGCATTTTCAAACATTTATCTGCACTTGATAATGGACTATCAAAGATAATTGAATCTTGCAGCTGGAGTTAAAACATAAAAATCACCAGGTGTCAAGGTTTTCATAAAGGACAGGGAAGTGTTTCTCATTGGTGCTACCTAACCTGTGAATCTTTTTAAAGCCACCTTGAGAAATGTAAACACATCTTACTGAAGCGGAGGACAAAACCTGAAAGAATGGCCAAACTCATTCAGATAAATGAAGGAATAAAATATATGTTTCCAGCAATAAAACAAGGAAGAGGTCTCTTTGGCGTCTAAAGTACATTCCTTTAAGTCTTTTTTGTCTCTGTGGTTGAGGATTAATGTGAGATCATCTGTCATGATTGTTAATCTGCTTTTACAGATGAAGTGTAGAATGATTGATCCCTGAAGTGTAACATGCTCTTTACCACTATCTCCATGCTCTTCCTCATATTTGTTCCACTGCTTGTTTTCATCTCACCATTTCCTCTTTTTCCTGTGTGCTCACCCAGCTGTTATCCTCCCATCCACAGACTGAACACAACACCTCCCCCCACCCCGACTCATCCAGTCTGCTCGCCTACATGCCAGGTAAGGATGTCCATGCTGAATGCAACAAATATATCTTTGAGGGGCATTTCTTTATTCCCTTTACCACAAAAAGCACTTCAACATGTATCAAGACATCGAACCTACATGATTCAACCGTGAACAAAGATGCAGTTTTCAGACGGGTTGGTGGCTGTTTGCCTGGTTGGGCTTTTTGTCAGTGCAGGAGGTGGGAAGATGTTGAAATAAATCTGACAGACGTGTTCAATATGCCTGCTGTCTGTGCTGGCTCGGCTTATTGTGCCCACTGTGTGCGTGTGTGAGAATGTTGATGCTTGAAGTGTGTCCAAGCTTTTCTTGCTTCATTAACTCACTACAAGGAAGACATGGCACAGATCCAGCCTCTCTGTCTCCCTTTCTGTGTCTTCTCTGGTTTGCCGTTGTGACTGCAACCGCTCGTCGTCGTGCCAAGTCATGCTGGGATTTGGACAGAGGAAATCTGGTGGGTGTGGGATGCCCGACTTGGCTCGTGACCAAACCTTGGACAGTTGGGTGCCCGGGCATCTCAGCGCTTTGTCCACTGGCTTGTTGTGGACTGCTGCGTGTCCTCCAAGATGGCCGCTAAACTTCGTGGGCTCCCAGCATCCCACCTCGCCCCAGCTTCGTGCCTCTGCACTTTTTTTGCTCTGATGCTGTTTTTGTGCTGTTGAGTTTGACATGGTTGTCTGTGCAACTGTGATTCAGAGTGTGTGTGTGTGTGGGGGGGAACACTGCAGACAGACAGACAATAGCAGATATATGACAGACTGGCTAATAGATGACAAAAGGTGCAGAGAATGTGAGGGACAAAACAGGGATACATGCACAGACAGACAAACAAACACAGAGACACGTCCAGGCACAGACGGACAGAAAGGTAGTCACACAGACAGAACAATAAAGTAAACTGCAGATTAAAACACCGGGACAGTGACCCTGCATAGCACAAAGACACATTAGAAAATATGAGACATCAGACAGACATATCCAGATGGCAGACAGATGCTCAGACAAAGATCCAGGCAGGCAGAAGGACAGACAGACAGACAGGACCCAGTAGCAATCAAGAGCAACATCCCTCCTGCTCTGCCTGTGTGGTGAGGATCAGAAACGAGGTACGCTTTGTCAGATTTATCTTTCAGCCCTCTTTATTTCTCTGCCGTCCTGCTGTCCGCTGCGCTTTGTTTCTTCCTCTGTGCTTATTTTAGCCTCTTTTTTTTTTTTTCCTGTTTTGTCTTTGTTTTCCGTTTCTTTTTTTGTCTGGGTTTCCTTCTCTCCTTTGTGCCCGTGATGTGTGCCGACGTCTCAGGGCGCTGTGCCAACGCTGCCTGATGAAGACTAAGCTGTGCGTTCTCTTGTTTGTGTGTGTTAGTGCATGCGTATGCAGATTGGCTTGTTTGGGGCCGGCAGCAGCTGCAAACACTTGTTTGTAGCGTTACATCCATGTGGTGATTGATGAAAGGACCTGCTGCCAGTCTGCCCTTTGAGATCACTAAGTCTGACTTTATCATTTGATGTTGTGAGAAAAGAAATTCAATACATTAAAAGTGTTGTAGAGGAAAAATAAAAAGTGTATTGAACATAAAGCTGCAAAAAGGGGGAAACGTGCAATGTCCGATCAGCAAATAGGAAAGCAGAGTTAGATGGAAACAGTATGCAATTCATCACAATGCACAGTTCTGCAGTTTGCACGCGTGAACTGTTTTAGAAACTATCCATGTTGGTGCATTCAAGGTCACTTCAACCAAACTTCAGTTTATAGTTTTCGCAACTTGCATGCTTGTTTTTTGTTTTCCTCCTCGATTTGATTTTGTCATAAAGTTCATCAAGTCTGGATGTCGCTGCATCATTAAATGAACCAACAAAAATAATTTTAGAAACAGTTCATGCTCTCTCTGCATTATCGCACAATAGTGTGTAATGTATCTAACAATCTAATAAATCTCACAAATGAAAGTGAGATAAATAGAAACCAGAAACAAAATCAGTTTGAAAATATATTGTATGTTTTATCAAAGCGGTTGAAGGTAGTGTAATATATGCAAACTGTAGTCAGTGGGTATAAACATGCAAAATCACTACTATGATATTTTGATCATATCAGTGGTCAAAGACATTTAATCCTTGACTTAAGTAAAAGCAGCAATACTGCAAAATGCTACATTACAAGTAAAAGATCTGCAATGAAATGCCAGTTAAGTAAAAGTACACAAGTATTAATGGCAAATTGCACTTAAGTGTAGTATTCATAAGTATTCATAATTCTGAAAAAAGCCCCCGGTGAGTGTTATATTATTGGAATAAAATGACTGAGAAATGCTGCTTACACATTAATGCATAAAGTACAAGCAGCATTTCACTGTTGTAGTTGGTCGAAGTGGAGCTAACTGTATGTATTTCATATAGCTATTGTTGGTTAGTTAAATCTATAACAATACATCATATTTTATAAACCAATCATGTGTTATATATAAAATCCTAATCTGTAAAGGAGCTATTAACTACTAAAAGTGCAACATTTACCTCTAAAATGTTGTGGAGTAGAGGTATAAAGGTGCGTGAAATGGAAATTATATAAAGTACAAATACCTCAAATTGGTACAGTCCTTGAGTAAATGTATGTAGTTTTGCTCAAGTCACACTTAAGATGGCGCCAGTTTACAAAGGTCAGAGCTGTCTGAGCATGTTCACATTTTGTTTGTAAAACTCACCACAAGAATTGTTCAGTTCTTTGTCAGCATTTAAAGTTTTTTTTCATGCTTTATATCAAGCCAAAACCTGTGTTTTGAAATGTGAAGAGCAAGGACTTTTTGTCCGTATAATGGCTTCAGAAAGCATCTTAAGACTGTACATTGGCATTGCAATGATGAACAGGGCGATACAAACCAAGAAGAAAGACATTCTGAGGTGGAACTTTGAAGTGATCAGCCAACAACATGTGCATCCATGATGCAGGCGCCCCCTGTTGTCACACAGAGCTCCCCTGATGGAATGTGTGGATCAGTTGTTGTCCACTTACAAGCTTGTGGTCTTCCTGGAAGAACTGTCCCAACAATAGTTTGTTCAGTGGAGGAAGCTGTCAATGACTTTCATGCATACAGTAGAGAGCAACAGAGTAATGAACTTGCTGTGATTTGTACTGATCAGCTCACTTGCTTTAGACCTTTTGAGAAGCAATATTCAGATGAGAGGAGTGAGAGGGCATACATTGTCCCATATTGTTATATGTTTTAAAAAGTGTTTTATAGGTTTTCTATGTGGTGCATGTTTAAAAATAAATGTTTTAACCAAACATTGCCAACAAACTTTATTTTCAAGTAATTTTCTCTAAGAGCTATAGTTACACCTTGCAGTGTTAATATTTATGAACAGTTGGAGAGTTAATAAATGCTGGGTGAGAGTCCTCATGAGGGAGGAAGCTGAACCTCTGAGCAGCTCACAGGTCCTATTTATTTTATCAACTTTTCAGTGAGAATATTCGGCGTTTTTATGACATCATCAAATACAAAACCTGTGACCTCATCGTCAACTCACAGGTGATGTCATCAGAGTGAGAATTGGTGACATCGTGGTTACCATGGAGATGATGTTGACCAAAAATCGGACTTTTTGTAAAGTTTCAGTCACATTTCATGCTCGTCTATCATCACTGATATAGATCAAATAAGCAACAATAATAATTATTACTGAGAATTAATTATAATAATAATTAAATATCACTTCCTGTTGTTTTCACCTGTCCTGGTTGAATGTCTAGCTTTTTATTTTAATACTAAAAAAAAGTCATATGTAAGATAATTTAATAATTTTATTTTAATAATAATAACGGTATTTAGATATTGTTAAATGAACTGAAACTATGACACTCTGACATTTGTAGTAGGTGTAGTGTGTGTAGTTACTGTTGTGTACTGTGTTGAGGTTTTTGTAGCAGATTTGAAAATTAATTTTAAAAAATGACTGCAAATTGCTTTATTGCAGTTTTTGCATAAGACAGGATTAGACATAGTTGGCCCTCTATTTTCAAATATGAGAGCTGTATTTTATAGTTCATTTTTTTCTATTTATTGAGTAGTGATTGAAACTCCCGAGTTTGACTGACCTGGTTGTTCCGGTCCACTTCAGCACCGGATACGGTACATCACACGTTTCCTACTAATGTGCCAGTGTAACGTTATGTCAACATTTTCAGCCTCCGGCCGATCACAATCAGTCGGTTTCTGGAGTGTAATTAACTTAAAACTTCTGTGTTAGTAATAACATTAATAACAATGATAAAGTTTGAGTTTGTGGACCATCAAGTTTTATGTAACTGTTTAGCTTCAACAACCAACTTCAGTAACCACATCTGGGTTAATGTTATTTCTGGAAACATGCTGAGATGAGATGTTAATATTTTGAAGTTACAAAAACTTTATTGTTTTTACACACAGTGCAGTTTAAGATTACATAACGTTAGTCAACTAACGTGGTGGACCTTTCTTTTCCAACCTCACACAGATGCCTTTTATTCAAGAGTATTATCATCTAAATTATAACACTCGTTATTATGTTTTGACTTCGGTGCAGCTGGTTCCATCTATTTGTGTGACAGCATTGCATCCACACAAAACAAGGTGCAGCATGTGGCACTAATGCTGGAAGGAGCTGCATTGGAGCTCACACAACAATATAAGGTGCTTTGGGTTAAAACCCCTACCACGTGACAGGTTTCACATGAACTTAGTGGTTGACTGCAGTTCATTGAAGTCTTTTGTGGTTACACACGTTAGAGAGAGAAAGAAATGAGCACCTCATAGTGAAACATTGACTAATGTCTACATGAAGGTCAGAGGTCAGCTGCAGCTTAAGTCTCCTGAGCTGCCCGAGATCATGTGCCTTGCTCAAGGACTCCAGCCCATCAAGCTACAGGAGACATTTATTTAGCTGTCACATGACTTTCCTGTCAGAACCAGTGAGGAAAAGGAAAAGCTTTATCCTCTGTCAGCCACTGGTACCAAGTTTAACACCCTCTAGTGGAGAGTTGTGGTAAAGCAGACCGCAGCAGTTTCAACATCAGGTTCAAAGTCACATTTAAAGGACATTCTTGACCTTTAAGTGGGTTTTAATTCTGTTGACAGGTTGAACTACACTACAAAACAAATAATAACAGACACAGGTTATCATGCTGAAGCACCTCAAAGAGTGATTTGTAAAGTTAAACGTGTTGTCACATACTCTCATGTTTCTATACTTTGAATTTTTGCTGTTTGCCTCCTTCAGGCTCACTCTGTTTCATGATGTGCCAGGAGGACGCTTGCTTTGAAAGGAAGAGGTCTGTTGGTGGCAGATGTTACTCTGGCACTGATGGAATGTGTGTGTGTGTGTAATTGTGTGCATGCAAATTAGTTCTGCTTTTGTATTTCTTAATCTTGTATGGTATTTAGTATAGTGTGTGTGTGTGAAGTTGCTCATGTTGTGGGGACATAAATCTGTTTACACAATCATAATGTGGGGACTCTCCTTCCTTATGAGGACAAAACTCAAGTTTGTGTGTGTGTGTGTGTGTGTGTATGGCTGGTCCTCACTTTTGGACAGACATTCAAAGGGCTGTCTGAGGGTTCAAGCTTGGTTTTAAGGGTCAGGTTAGAATTAAGTTTAGGTCAGGGTTGTGGTTAGGCATGTAGTTGTGATGGGGAATTCATTATGTAAAGGGCGAGAGTCCTCACAAGTACAGCATTACAAACATTTGTGTGTGGGTGTGTGTGTATGTCTGCACTCCTGCCTGGCCCTGTCTGTGACCACGACTGTGTGCAGAATAACAATGAGCATCTCAGGCTACCCAGACTCCTCTGTGTGTGTGTGTGTGTGTGTGTGTGTGTGTGTGTGTGTGTGTGTGTGTGTGTTTGCCAAGGGCTAGTGTTGCCCTACTGAGTTTAAGAACAGATTTAAATCCCATGTCTCCTCTCCTCTCCTCTCCAGTATGCAGGTGGTTTTGCAAGTTTCCATCCCATTAACAACACATTACTGTTGACCATTTCCAAAAGCCATGAGCTTCTCTACCTTGACTGCAGCTCACTGTTATGCATGCCAACAAAACCATGATTTACAGTTGTCCCTGCTTACAAATGTTTGACTGTACGATGATGATCGACAGACCGACTAGTGATAACTCTAGTAGATTAGCTACCTCATATTATTTTTACGAATAATACAATAAAATGAACTAAAACCAATGGCTGCTCAGAAAAAAGAAAAGCAGTCTGCAATGACTCAGCTAATTGTTAGCAGACATGTGTGTAAATTGTTTATAGCAGCTGACAGAACAGTTTCACCCCCAGGTCCATTTATTAGCTGTTCTGGAGCTTTCGATCATATGACATTGACTTCGTCAGCGAGTTTTTCATGACATTGCAGATTTTTAAATTTTCATTTGTTTCTGAGCACTTTTCATTAATGTTGGCTTAAATGTTGAGCGTCACAGACCCGACGTCAACATGTAAAAATGTAGACATGGTCTGAGAACTTTTACCATTTTTAAAGACAATCTAGTGTTTGGAAAGAAGAGAGGGGAGACAGAGAGGAGGAAAGACGGATGAAAATAGAAGCAGAAAGTGGGACGTTGTGTGTACATAAGGGAACGATGAAATCAGAGGTGGATCAACAGAAGGATGAAGGTGGAAAAAATGATGGATTAAAAGGGTTCCTGTTATGGTGTGAAGGTAAAAACGTGTGTCTGTGTGTGCGTGTGTGTACATGGTTGTGAGCCAAGGCATTGGGATGAATCAGTCTTTCCTCAAGAAGGACACAGATCATGCATATTTATTAAAACCTCTCTCTCTCTCTCTCTCTCTCTCTCTCTCTTGCTCTCAATTTGTATGTTCAACACACACCAGAGGGCAGACTGACGGCTGTGCTGTCTAGACACCTTATTTACGTGTGTGTGTGTGTGTGTGTGTGTGTGTGTGTGGGGTGGTCACTGTGTGTGAAACGCAGTGACCACCACACACACACACACAACTTACAGGCTTTACCCACTGTGTATGAAAGTGTGTGTGTGTGTGTGTGTGTGTGTGTGTGTGTGTGTGTGTGTGAGATAGCTACATTCCTCTGTCCTTCTGATTGGGTGAGTGTGCAGCATTCTGTTTAATTAGCGTGTCCAAGGCGAGGGCTCATTAACATGTGGAGGGGAGGGAGAAGAGGGGCGGTTGTGGGAATTATGCAGATTGGCGTGCTGTCTTGTCATCAAAATAAAGCAGGATCACACACACACATTTCTGTACAGATATTAATTGCACGCTGAGCTGCTTTGACACTGATTTTATTTTCTGTATTTACATTCCTTTATTTGCCTTTGTCTCTTGTTTTGTGCACAATAATCCTGCTGCAAATAATTCTATTTTCTACTAACAAGTTTCCCTTTTTCCAAAATGTTTTAACGGCAGCTAAACAGGTGCACACTTCTGCTGAATGACAAACCTCTATGAGACATGAGCTAATGAGGCCTTCTGAAAGTCATTTACTTCATTTAGCACCAGACAGTCCTGACTGTTGACATTTTCAGGGGAATACAAGCCTTCAGTCAGCAGCTCTGGTTTTGCAATATTCTGTTTTTCCTGCTAATAAGAGCACTGGGCTCTATATCGTACTGTTTAGTTGGATGAAACCGTTTTGGTCCTATATGTTATTGTATTTAACGCTCCTCTGTTCATTTCTTGTTGAAAATCTAAACATTCTTTCCAACATGTATGAAAGTTTTAAATTACCTACATTATGTGTTTGTTTCAGTTGAAATGCATGTTACCTAGCAGTGTTTTATAATTCAGTACATACAGAAAACAATAGTTTGTCTGAAGGACAGTGGTTCCATAAAAAAGTAACTTTCTTAACAAACGTTATTTGTTGCCTTGTTCCTTCATGTAGAACCAGTTGAGACCTTTTATTTCCACTATGAGTTTCTGAGGTGATACACAATAATATTCACCACTTATTACCTTATTGGAAGTCCATGTGTTGTTTACTGTTTGATGGTAAACTGCTGTGGATAAAAGTGTCAGCCTAGTAGCTAAAACATGAATAAGTGCGTGGTGATATGTTTGATTTTTTTTGTTTGTTTTTTTTTTGTTTAATGTGTCCTACCACTATATGTGAATGAGAAACACAAACGAAAGAGTCGGGCTGCCAAAGAAGGAGAAAGAAAATGAGAGAGAAACAGGTTGAGTGTGTGTGTGTGTGTGGCTACCAGGCTGCTGGTGTGAACCAGCTAGTCGATTGTCCTGCAGCCATTGATATGGAGATGGAGAGGGAAGAAAGGAACTCTGTGTGTGTGTGTGTGTGTGTGTCCTTCCGTAGTAGAATTGAATCATAAAAATCAAGAGTGTTGTCAAAGACACCAGTTAATTTTATTCAGGATTAAATTAGCACAGCAACAACAAATGTGGGATGCAATAAACAGCACAATAAAAGCATATAAATAAATTTTATCTCATGTCTCTGGAACCAAAACAACATACGGATGAATTTAATGATCAGTGTGCAGAAACTTACAGTAGCAAGATGAGCAAGGACAAGACAGAGGATGGAGCATAAGATGATTCAGTAACAAAGAAAAAGAACAGTATGTATTTTGTAACTGCTACCATGTCTAGACTATAATGGGACACTCAACTCTCCATTAAAACTTCAGTCAAGTGAGGTCGTACTATACTGCAGCTAATATCAGATTCTTCGTTACCGTAACATTAAACTAAGAAAACTCAAATGGTTTTGGAGATCCACGAGTTGGAATTGTTGGAATAACCTCTATACTTTTGTTATAGAAAGCCCTTTTAACCAGAAGGATTACACTGTTTTTGATCTGAGCAGAACTGTGGACGCAAACAGAAATGGGCAGAAAGAGAAAACCTGCAACATTGCTGGGTCACCTCTCTGTTGTAGTAATGGAGTAATGACCTTTCACATATACGGTATAGGAGATCTCTGTAATGGAAACGGTCTGTGTTCCTTTTCAAACATGATGCAAAAATGTAAAATGGGCCAGTCATTGATTACAGTGCGTGTCTGAAAGTGGAACAGCTCAGGGTTCAGTCGCTCTTTTAGCACCACAGCTTTTCTCTGCTTTTCTGAATGTGAATGAATGTCTCCCTCTTCTTGCCATAATTGTAAACTTAACAAACTTTAAAGCTCTCACCTTCATCTCACCCTCCCTCCCCCCCACATCTTTATTTCTCTCTCCATTACACTCTCCATTTCTAATCTCCAGTCATTTCTCACTCTGTCCTCTGTGCTCACTGAGATGTGAAGTCTTCCCCGTCTCTCTCTCTCTCTCTCTCTCTCTCTCTCTCTCTCTCTCTCGCTCTCTCTCTCTCCCTCGCTTACTCACACTCTCTCACTCTGACTGTCATTGCTGGTCTTTTGTTTCTGGTAGAATGAGAACCAATTGCTGTTTGGCACCAGACCAGAACCCAGCAGAGATGGGGAAGGGGAGCACACAAACACACACTCTACTACTACTATACTGTTGAGGTATATACGCACATTTAAAGATTCTGATTAATTTTATGAGAATATATATATAACCTATGTTGATATTTATCATTTTATTTAAATATTATTCCTCTAATTTACTGATTTGCCCAGCAGTCTCGTAGAGACCTGCCCCCCCCCTGCCCGTCATTGTCTCCTGGAGCTTTCTGTGGACATTCTCATTTCCACAGGACAATATCTATGCGATAGAAACCCATATATAACCCATGAACAGCCCATACATCTGTGAGGCCACTGGATTGTTTAACACATATAAACACACTAAAGTTGAATCCACTGGTTGTGGTTTCTACTGTTTCTAAGCAACTACGGTGAAAATGTTTGAAGCAAGTCGTTTATTTGCAGACGTTTTTTTCTGACTGAAAGTGTTATTCTCCAGGCAACAGCAACCGCATTTAGTAACACCTTCCGTTAAAACGAGTATTGATGACTTGTAGTGATGAATATGAACCTTTTCTAACGTCTGTTTTCAGGACTAAAGTTAGTAGAAATGTAAAATGTTATGTGTAAGGTTCTGTGAGCTTACAGGCCAAAAAATGGAACATAGACAAAACATTAAAATCAGTAGTAGTTAGTTTTTCCCCAAATTGGCTGAAAGCTTTTTCTCAACCTCCAAAGACACAAGATTGGAAACTTAGACTTTTCTCAACCCCTGATTCCAAAAAGACAATAAAAATAAAAACATACAGGATACAATACAAAGACAAGATTATTTTTATACACACCTCTCTTCACAGAGTCTTCACTGTTGTGGCTTAATAGTGAGAGTAACCAGGGTTTATTAGAGTCGCTGTGAGTCGTTGTGGAGAACATGATAAGAAGATGTGAGGGATGGTGACTTGAGGATGGTGGAAAGAGATAAATCAAGAGAAATGAGTGAGAAAAAGTTGGAACTGCAGCAAGAATGAAAGGGGAAGGAAGAGAGAAGAGGTGATGAATGAAGGGAGGTGGAGACTGGGAGGAAATGTTCGTGTATTTTTAGGATGTCACCTACGTAGGTAAAAAGAGCAAAAATAGAAATAAGAAAACACACTGGTTTCAAATTGATATTGAGGTGAAACAGTGTTAAAATGAGTAAGAATTTCAAAAATGGAGGGAAAGGAAGAAAACACAACTCTATATAGATGCTGAATGTCCTGATTTTTTCCAAAGTCCAATAATGTTATAAATTCAAATTGCTGAATAAGTTCAGTAGAACCAAATCTCTACATCTGACCCCCATTAGCAAGAGGTCAAATTTAGATGTTTCTCATAGCTGAATAATAGCCTGAAGTTGTTATCGACACAGGGTTGTACCTTCATGTTTTTTGTTTTTTTTTAATGAATCACAACCATTATAGAGCAGTTTCTCATTGTACGGAAGAATCATTCATGTATGTGTGTGTGAGTGTGTTAGAAGGAAGCACAAAAAGCCCACACAACCCTGCTCGATAAAGGTGATATAAAAACAATCCCCTACAAAATTAAAGAAATATTTCAACAGTTTTGGCTGGAACCAACAGTGGGTTAACTTATAAAAACTGAAAACACAAATTCTAACTACCAGCACTGCTACAGCCACACGAATACGTTTTTTATTTAAAAGGGTGTTTGGGACAATATGATTTCTGTCCAGATGAGCATTTAAGGACGATATCAGCAATAATCTTCAGACACACACACACCTCACAAATGCATCACATGACCGGTAACAGGCATGCATGTGGCAGTGTTCGGCATGTGCCTCCTGTGCATGTCGGCAGCAGTAGATAAGTGATCAAATGCAGAATTTCAATGCACACAATGTGGACTTGTGTAAATATAGCAAAAGTTATGTGTTTTAAAAGAAAAAAGAATTTGTGTGGATATAGCCTGAAGTTCACTAATTAACACTTCATGTCCAAGTGTTCTAGTTTCACTCTTTATGCTAAGCTAAGATAACTGACTGATGGCTCCAGCCTCATATTTAGCAGACAGATAGGACTCTCAGCAAGACAGGGACTAGTATACTACTATACTATATGTGCGTGGCCATGACTCTGTGTGTGTGTGTGTGTGTGTCCAGGATGATTGCTGGATCCAGACAGCCAATCATCCATCTAAGAACAGAGGAGAATAAAAGGAAGAATGAATATTTAAATGAGAGGTGGTCCATCATGATAAAACTAATCTGCATGGCTAACCAAAGGTCTACTGCCCATTTAATGTGAGTGTGTGTGCGCTTGTGCACCTTCCTGTAGAAATATGATGCATTGCATCTGGAACCTGCTCTGGCGTTGCCTTGGTGACGCCCGTCACGCTGGCAGGCCCCTGCCGCCACACACACACACACACACACACACACACACACACACACACACACACATACGCACACACATACACACACAGTGGTAATGAGAGACCGAGAGACTGGCAGCATGCCAGGACAATCTACACACACCCCTTCCCCCCATGCACGAGAACATTCTGAGCACACACACACACCGACACACGCACTTCGTTTTGGGCTGCTCGGACTGGCATGGGGGTTGGGACAGTGTGTGTGTGTGTATTGGAGGAAGGTAGAGAGAAAGAGACAAGAGAAAATAAGCTGAATTCCCTTGAATGTAAAAAATTATAATTGCATCTTCTCTTTTTCAGCCTGTTAACTAGATTGAGAATGAACTTCAGCGTAATTACACTTAATTGACCTCTGTGCCACAGAAACAGGCAGCAGGAGAATAGTGAAGGACAGTCAGAGACATTTCATGTGATGAAACCTTCAGTGTCGGCTCGAGCTCTCAGTCATTCCTCTCAGCTCCTCACAGGCTTTCTTTCCCCCCTCTCATCTCCTGCGTCTGCCACTCTTTCCCTCCCATCACATCATTCTCCTCTTTGTCATTCACACTTTGAACTGCAGTTACACACACACTCTCTCTCTCTCTTCACAAGAGGTCTGCCGGCCCATCCAGCATTAACAAAAGGCAGCAGCGGCTCTGTCCATGACAATGGCCCTCAGGTCAGCCTGCGTGCCACACATCAGCCCGGCAGAGAAACCCAACTCTGCTTTACGTTACAAGCTCAACCAAAGACGGTTGATATTTACAGGCTGACACACACAAACAATGAAATCCATCTAATTATTTTTGATCTCAAAATGTCCCTCGTTCTTCTTCTGCACAAACCAAAGTTCTTCCAGTTCAAAATCTCACAAAGGTTAGGAGTTGTAATTACATTTGGCTTGGAGACCTTTTCCTTTTGTTGAATGATAAACTGAAGGTTATGCAGTACACCTACAGCAACTCAAACTTCAGAAAGTTAAAGCAGAATAAACAACAGCAATCAGCGTATTGCAAAAAAAGAACTCAACGTGTGTATTTCGCCATTTTAATACTCCAAATACCTCATAGTTTGGAGTACATTAGCAGCTCTTTTTGTCAGTTATAAATTAGTTAAGAATTATTAGTTAGTAGTAATCTCAAAAACAACACAAATACGAATGTACATGCCAGTAGCTATTCTATATGTATATAGTCTGTTATATAATAACCGCATAATAACCGTTTATCAAACTCAAAGTACAGCTGAGACTAATGGGAATGTCATTAGTTTTGCAGGTATTTGGTCATAAACCAAAATATTAGACAAATGACATTTTTGCACTGATGATGGTTGATGATGGACCGTTCATCTTGAGGGCAACATGTGTGCCTATACCAAATTTAATAGCAGTATATACAATGGTTGTCAGGACATTTCACTGAAATCCAGCCTGCTAGTTGTGCTAAAGGAAAAGTCAGAGCATCGCTGAAGTCATCAGGGTATAATCATGAGTATCTGTGCACATTTTGTACCAGTTCATTTAGTAGATGTCGAGATATTCCAGTGGATACATGAAAACTTTGGCCTGATGGTGGCACTACAGGAAGAGTCAGAGGATCATGCTGCTTCATTCTTTAATATAAAATTGCTTTAATTATACACTTGAAATTGTATTGGTTTGTTCCTGGTGTCGACATTTGCACTTTGAACTTCATTTGTTATATGAAAGGTGAAAGCTGTTCTGCACTATGTTGATCCTCTGACTTGACTTCACACAGACTTGACACATTATGCTGTTTAACATGAATTTTCGATGCTGAATATATATCAGATGTAATATTAGTAATGAACCTCCCTGTGATTCAGCACAGCTGTGTTGTTTCACTCCAGTCGTGGTTAAATCTGAGCTCATTTCCTCTCTACTTCCTCCGTCCATATTTACTTAGCGAGGCAGGAGTTTGGTCTCGAGGCTCGCTCTGATTGATTTTTTTTCTGCTCTGTGTTTAAAATACGCCTTCTATTCTGAGATAAACTTGGTCGGAGACGCACAATTTTGCGTTCCAAAGAAAAGAGTGGATTTGAGTAGTTGAGCTATGTGGAGAAAAGCAGCCAAATCATATCTGGAGACAAGACAGATTCTCAGTCATTTACAGACTCTGCCTGCAAGTTTCTTTGTGATTAGAGACCCGTGTGCTTTATGTGGTTTCTTCAAAACCTGTTTCTCACCAATTTTGCTTGATCAGTTTTCATGTCAGGTAATTTCCACTCATTCAAGTAAAGTCAGACAGTTGCTCCATGTGTGGAGGACTTGGATGGACAGACTGACTGGCAGCAATGATTTGTATTCATAGCAAAAAAGACGTAAGACGTTTAGTATGTTACCGTTAGGGTTTAAAGTAACAATCTAAAACCAGGGAAACAGCTCTGTTCTACAACCACAATCCCAGAAAAGTTTGGACGCTGTGTAAAAAAGAACAGTTTTACAAAGTGTCCATGTAGTAATCTCCTTTATCCAATCATGTATTTCACAAAGTGTTGAACCTCTCTCCATCCTTGCTTGTGAACGACTGAGTCTTTCCAGGATGAACCTTTCATACCCAATCATGATACTATCACCTGTTACCAATGAACCTGTTTACCTGTGGAATGATCCAAACAGGTGTTTTTGGATCAGTCCACAACTTTCACAGTCTTTTGTTGCTGCTGTCCCAACTTGTTTGAAACATGTTGCTGCCATGAAATTCAAAATAAGCAGATATTTACAAAAATCAATGACGTTGATGAGGTCAAACATTAAATATATTGTTTTCAATTGAGTATATGTCATATAAGGATTAGCAAATGATCACATTCTGTTTTATTTATATATTACACAGGGTCCCAACTTTTTTGGAATCAGGGTTGTAAGATTAAAAAAAAAATCCTCCGTTCACTAATTAACTAACATGTTATATCTTGTTTGTTTCATTGATACAGAATCTGAAATGTATTTGCTGTGCTTGGTCAAGAAATAGTCTGGCACAAAATCTCAGACAGAGTCATATTTGCTGTTTTTGTGCTAAGCTAAGCTAAGTGACTGCTGGCTGTAGCTTCATATTTTTGAGAGTGATATCAATCTTCTCATCCAACTCTCACCGAGAAAGCAAACAAGCACATTTCCCAAAGCCTTGAACTTTTCTTTTAATATTAGCCAAGTGTTCTCCATGATAGCAGAAAGCAGTGTTTTCCAACCGTTTCTTTCAGAGTGAAATTTTGTGTTGGTGTGACTGGTCTTTCAATGCAAACGACTGAGCCAAAGAGACGGTCTTCTTTTACATCATCTTTGCCTCCCTCCCCCTACATCTTCCCCCACGCCTCCACACACACATGCACTCCAACACAAGGGTGCCAGGGCTGTCTTTGCCACTTTCATGGACTGACGTTATCACGCTGTGGGCTGCACAGTGTTCGACTAATGTGTGAGATTGAATGCTCTACTATGTGTTTGTTTCTGTGGCACCTTTCTCTGAGCAGTAAAATAAGTACAACAGAGATGAATGACAATAAGACCGGCCAATCACTGCACCCTCTGACCACCGATGTGCATGAGTTCCCGTGTTAATCGAGGAGCAAGGCCGGCATTGGATCGGTGATATGAATATAAATGAGCCTGAATTTAAATAAAGGAGGTACATTTGAATATGTTATACTGTCACCCAGCACACTTATCAAGACTATCTGCATATTCAAAGCCTGGTGATGAATTATAGGGACAGAAATGGAAAGATCATCCTCGAAATAACATAGTAGTTCCTGTTTATATTGTAGAATAACCTGTATATGTGTGGGTGTGTGCATGCAAAATAAAGTCTGCAAGGATGAGTGAAAGTCATCTGTGTGTTAAAAAAAAAAAAAAAAAAGCACAAGAAAAATCAGTTGATGGATTAGGTCGGTATTTGGCTTGTTGTGTGTGAATGCACCGAGAGCTGAAGGGGGATGAATGTTCAGGTAATTGGTTGAAGACCAGCTGTAATTTTGGCCACAACAAATCCATTTCAAAGCTTGTCAGAGAGAGAGGCAGAGAGGTGAAGAAAGACAGACCTCCATGTAGAATAAAGAATATATCAAATTGCTGCAGCAGCAAAAACATAAGATTTAAAAGTGATACAGTATAATATTGTAATACTTTTGGGGCACATTTTTATGTCTTTATTATTATTCGAGTGTCTGGCAGGACTTGAAAGGGGTTGCACTCTAAACCCCTACAGTATCAAAGTGCTCCAATATTGTAATACTTTGAATGTAACCTCAATTATTAAAAACACAATGCTGTTTTTTTTTTCATATCTGACTTTACCTTAAAATGAGAAAATTCTAACCACTGTGATATCTCTGAAATGTCAAGGTTGTTCCCCTGTTTCTTTTAGATTGTAGCTCATTTGAACTTGTTGCGTACTTGCAAGTGGAGACACTATTGCCAATATGTTTTCAAGTTTGGGGAGTTAATAAATGTGTCAGAATATTGCAAGTTTTCCTTTTTGCAGGCTTTCAAATTATGAGATACTTTGTGTGAGACACCTGGTGCATTCAGAGCAGTGATGTGATGGATGAACTGGTGTCAATAAGAACTCCCTGGCCTTTTATGGACAGAACTTTTATGGACCGGCCTTTTGAAAATGTGGGTTCCATGCTAGTAGATATGTTTGTGTTTTGTTTTCATTCATGAGGCAGCAAATGCCCTTTACATCATGGATGAATTGCACCTGACAAGCTCAAGGAAACATTGATGAAAAAGATAGAAATAAATAGAGAAAAGGAATAAGAGCAAGGCAGCTTGTGAGTCTGTGTGTGTGTGTGTGTGTGTGTGTGTGTGTTGGTGCACCCTGGCTGCTGTTGTGTATCTGTGTGTTTGTGCTGATAGAAAGCGAGGGAGGAGGGTGGAGGCAGGGAGCAGATAATGAGGCTGAAGAGGGAGAACGTGAAAAATGAAGGGGTTGCGGTGATAAGTGTGGACTGGATGGGGGGAGGCAGTTCGAAAGGATGATGAATGATTTCAATCAGACTCAGAGGAACGATGAAGAAGTTCACCAGCATCAAAGTCACAAACAAAATAAATACATTATAAGTGTTTTACAGGCTTTAGAAACACAGTAGTCCAACTGATAGGTGCAGTGGCAGCTAGTTGAGGCCGGCGGCCCACAGGAGAAATAATGCACTGCACGCACACACACACACACACACACACACTGCAACACTATGAACACTACAGCTTAGTTGTGTGCGTGTCTTTACTCAGGACAAGCCTGTTACTACTTGACATGCAAATCTCTTTTCTGACCTTCTTCTGTCTGTCAGTCTCTGTCTCTCTCTCGCACTCTCACCCCCTCCACATAATCTCTCTCTCTCATTCTGTCTCTCTCTGTCTCGCTGTCTCTCCTCTTACTTTCTGTGCCCTGCTCCTGTCCACTCTCTTTCCCTTGGCCTCCTGTACATTCACATTTCAGCCCAATTTTCTATGCCCCTTTCTCTCACTCTCCAGTACAATGGTCTTCCCATTTTTACACGCTCCCTAACTCCTGCAGCTGCGACTGATCACTGTGACCTGTGTGTGTGTGTGTGTGTGTGTGTGTGTGTGCGTGTGTGTGTGTGTGCTTGTGTAGTTCAGCCAAATGCACAAAACCAGGAAAATGAAACATAAAATCGCATTTAATCACAAAAAATTAAAACAACAAAAAACTGTGTGTGTGCATGTTAGGTTTTGGGGTGGTTGTCGGGGTGTGTACACATGTATTTAATTGCATAACTTTGTAACAGCCAGTGCTGTGTGAGTAAATGTGGGCACATGTGTAACCTGTATGCGTCTGTTTGCCCAAGTTACCTGGGTTTATTTCCTGCATTTGAACCTCTCGTGTGTGTGTGTGTGTGTGTGTGTGTGTGAATGATTAAACCTTGGCCTGCTCTGTATACACAGCTCTGCCTGTCAAGGTGACTGCTTTGTCACAGACTATTGCTTAACTCTTTGACTGCGCTGCCCTGCTCTTCTCCTAGTAAACCTATTCATTCACTCACACACTCAGCAGTTTCAAAAATGTAGATTTAACATTTGTTGTGACAAGCGGACAAAAAGTAGTTTCTGCCCCTTAAAACACACACACACAGGTTACTATGGGTTATTGGTTTCTGGGCCATTTAGAATAAAAAGCAGAAGCTTAAAATATAGTTTTTGTACTGTTGATGTTACTACAGATGTAAAAATGCATCATTTCACTCGTGGTGATCTGACTCTGTGGCAAAGCTGCTGTGCTCTATTCTGTACTGTGCCATTCTTCTCTGTCTTGCTTTGTTCAGGTTTTTTACGCTGGCTGTCTCTGGACTTTTCTGTTTTGTTACGGTCTACCAGCTTAATCTAATGCTAGTTTCCCTCACTATATTGTAATGCATGAGTGGACACTCAGTGAAAGAGCCAAACTCCCAGGTCTTTATATAACGTAGTTGATCTAACGTCATCAAAGTTTTAGATTTTCTGTTATATCTTCTATCAAAGCAGGTTATCACTAACTGACAGGTATGTGAACTCGGGGATTTGTTTGCATGCATGTGTCAAAGTGCCTAAAAGTATCTGCTATTATGTCAGTATGTAGTGTCCCATGCTTTCCTTGCAATCTAACTATACAGTTAAACTGTGGGATCTGCGGTGAGAGATATATGTACATATGTATCGACAGAGGGTGTTTCAATAAATTTTCTTGAAAAATGTACAATAATATCAAACATGCACTAACTTTCTGGAGGTGTAAAATATATATATAAGCATGTTCATTGATATTAAAAAAGTTAAAGTACTCTAAAAGCCATGATTTCAGACTGAACATTCTCGTCAGGACGGGGAACAATTGTTTCAGGGTTTTGCACTTTCAACAGTCCTATACTTTACATAAGACTGTACATGACATCAAACAAGTATGTGTGAGCGAGCTCAAACCGTGCAAGGAAACGCAACAGGAAATACTGAAATTCAACGAAGGGCTGACACATCAACATCCTATGTGATGTACAGTAATTGCAAGTGGCAGCTTTGAAAGCAGTTGTGATATAAGTTTCAGAGGTGTGATGCTTTATTGACATCATCATATAGTAGCGTAAAGACCATTTTCTTACATGTAATACAAAATTTGCATGCAATTGACAAGCATTACTTACCTGACATCTTTCCTGCCTGCTTGAGTTTATAGCAAAAGACTAATAATGCTTCCAAGTTTTTATTTCTCAAAGCTATAGAACCAACACCTTCTGTGTCCCGTGACACCCTCAGTGTCTCTCACCTTGTAGTTATGACTTAACAGCTGGGAAACAGAAACTTCAAACAAGTGCAGGAAGGCAGGAAGAATCCCAAGTATGAGAAACATCGGAGGGACACGGGACAATGAATTCAATATTTTTCCATTTGGAGGCCAATTATATCTGAATTCCCTGTTGTGACAAACACATCATCAGTGTTAGAAATCATCAATGTCAGGAAACCCAGATTCAACAGTTCAACAGAGGTTATCCCACAATCTTATCTCCCTGTCTTTGATACCTGGTCAAATAAAATAATTACTTGGCAGATGTAGATGAAGTCTACACCTCTCTCTCTCTGTCTCTCTCTCCCTCATAGTCAAATACACACAGATAAGGGAAGTTGTTTTTGCCATTGGTGGGTCAATGGTCATTGCTTTGCACACACATATTGCTGGTCTCTCCCGTAAGCAGCAACAGCCTTTGTCTCGTCGGTGAAACGTTGCAGTTGGCAGATTCCACGCTGTATTTGTTTCTCTCTCTCCTCTCTTGTTTCTGTCTGTCTCTTTTATTTTCACTCGTTTCAGGGTTGTTTTCTTACATAACAGCCAGGTGACTAAGACAAGCTTTTATAATAGATAGATGAACTTTATTCTTCCGACCTGGAAACTTGTTGGCGCGGTAGGGAGATGCTGGAATTCTCCTTCTGTTTGTTAAGTCTGTGTGGGCCTCTTTTTTTTATATTTCCCATTTTACATACATTGTGTGCACTCAACACAAAGCAGCAGAACATTGCATTTTCTCTTGCACATACTGAAAAAATTGCGTCACCTCACCTCACCTGGTCAACCTCACCTCATTAGGTCAATTACCTGAGTACGATCGTGTGAGAGAGGACAAATTTGTCTACGCTTCGACATGTACATTGTGCATGAAGAGTGGAAATTATGGGGATTAAAGAAGCTTTTAGAGAAACTTTTAAAGGACAAATGTTATATCACCCACTATGATAACACAACCAAAAGTGGGTTTACTGGTCAGTAAATTGACACTGAATATGCTGATATAAACTATATTTTACTGTTATAATATAGGTTTTTAGATATTGTAAAATGTGTCACACATTATGATAAAATTCTTGATTAAGATTTCTCACAGAACAGTAACACTGTTCATGGGATTGCCAATTGAAAATCACATTTTAGTTTCACTTCCCAAGACTATTCAAAGGGTTGTGTGTCAGCTAGACTAAGGCTGTAGCTTTACAATTAAAAACTCACATATGATATTTTATGAGCCCATTCCATTTTTTTTTAAAGATTCATTATGTTTACAGTCGGTGTGGAGAAAGCTTTGAAACAGCATTTAGCATTTAAAGAAATAAAATATATGGAAAGTGTAGCTGAACAGTTAACAGATAAATTAAACACAAAAATAGTGTAAAAAAATATTTTTCTGGTCATAATATCATAAGGGTGGTGATGGGAGATTTTGTTATTTCCAAATTCTGGACTATAACATCTGTCCCGTTGCAGATTAATATATCAATAATGGAAGATGCTTTGTTATTATGATTTCAAATTTCTCATTCCTGGTTTGTGGTATTTTTATTACAAAATAAAGACATTACAATACAATAATTCTTGATTTTTATGTTTCAGGTCTGATGCATATTGTCACGTGTGTTGTTTATTAATTTTAAAGGACTGAGCTGCTCATGTTGAACAGAGCTGACAAACTTGACTTTACTCTTCTGTCGATTACTTTTGGTACCTAGCTGCTGTTTGGTTTTGTCAGAGGAAGTGGTGAATGTGTTTCCTGCCCTGTCTCCCCCTGCAGAAACACACACACAGTCATAGTGTGAATGCAGAGAGAGAGAGGAGGGGAAAGCAGAGCTCCAGCGAAAAGAAGGTTTAGCCAGCAGCGAGTTAAGAAAATGGCGATCATGCAGGACGGATGCCTCCCCTCGTAGATGCTGCAAACGCGTTGAAATTCTTTTAGCCTTACAGCCGGCTTTCCTTTCCACTCTGTTGCACTTTATACTTCAATGAGGTAAGCTGTTTTCTTACCCTTTCTTTTCGTCTGGCCGATGCACGCAGAGAGCCCGGAGCAGGCAGACCGGGGGCTGGTGTAGAGAAGTTGGAGCAGCCGCTGTTGTTTAGTTAGCCGCGACCGAGCTAAGCTAGCTAGCGAAAGCCCCCCTTATTCAGCTAGCACTTGGCAAAGGTGGCTCGGTTGCATTGCAGTGTGCAAAATGGCAAACGCATCGACTGACAAACCGGGAGGTTGTGTTTGCTTGCAGGTGACTGAAAAATTCACGGCAGATTTGACAAGGCAGACCTTTGTATTTGTAGGCAGGTTAACGTTGAGCTAACGCTAACCAGTGCGAGCATTGGTTAACCTTAGCTAGCCAGCTGTGCGTACATATCTGTCAAAAGGCAAAATGATGTATTTAATCACACAATAGTGCTTCTTTTGATTTGTTTATTGGCAACATGTCATTATTTGAGAATTCTATAGACAACCTTATTTAATAAGTGGCCATAACAGCTTGATTTTAATAAGACCGGGTAAGTCAACTAGCCGCTTTTAGTTAGCATTAGCACTCATGCTAATTTGACGACGCAGGTTGCTCGGCACTGACTCTGATTGATTGCCCACATTTTTCTCACATACAGGAGGGACATAGTTGTTAAAATGTGCTTAAATATTCAAAATCTGCGGGTGAAGCGTAATCTAATATAAACTTGGTGGTGAATTTGTGACCCTGCAGAGTTGTGTTTCGATGGGAGCGTTTAACCCCCTCTGTCGGCAGAAAGGCAGCAGCTGGTTAGCTTAACTTAGACCTAAGCTGTGCTGGTTTTGCGGTCGTTTCCTCTTAACTTTTTACGCTGGCAAACACAGCTGAGCCACGTCGTATTTTTTTTAAATGCATCGACTGTAATCAGATTCCCCGTTGAGGCCAGTGTTGCTCTTGGATCGCGCTGGAAAAATACCAGACTCGAGAGAAGCCATGTTGGTTAAGCTGAAAGTCAGGCAACAGCTGAGATAATGGCCGATCAGGACCCGAGCTGTAACTCTGACCTACACACACACTCTCACTCACTCACTGACTGTGTGTGTCTTTATCTGTCGTTTTCAGGCACATACACACAGTCTGTTCACCTTGTCAGGGCCTCAGCTTTACGGGGCCCTGCTTATGCATTGCCCTGTTATGCAGCTCAACCTGCATTTCCACATTGACTAATTGACATAATTTCATGCAGCAAATCACTGGCGTGTCATACTGTTTGTTTCTGTTTGTTTGTCCTCATGTAGATCTCGTGGGTGAGGTGCTTGTATTTTAACCTGGAAACTATCAATAATTAACCTGTGACATTGAAATTTTGTTGTGTTTACCTGTGGTGGTTTTTGAGGGGAGCCATCATGGACCAGTGCCCCTTTTATACTGAATTTGGCCCCCTCCAAATGAAGAGGCTACAATAATAATAAAATCGCTTTCTTGCGATGATATGACAGAGCTGGTGGAAGAAATGTGTCTCTTTAGTGCTACACTGCTACTGGTTGACAAAATTTAACCGTGATTTGTGGGGGTGTAGGTTACCAGGTTTCCAGGAAACCAGTAATCAAAGCTAAAGAGACCACAAAGAATTTAAGGTGAGCCAAACCAGCTTATTTGTGTAAACATTACAAGGGTAAGACTTCTGGTGAGGCAGTGTTGTGGTTGACTAGTTAACTTAATACCAGCCAGCGTAAACAGATAGCAGTTTACTTGCATTAATACTTGTCATAAGCTTTGTGATGTTGTTTGGGGGGAAAAAAATCACTCTTCATGAATGGTTAGCCTGAGTTTATGGCATGCTGTATATTTGTCTCTATTGGTTTTGCTTTATAGTTGTGAAATGAAATGTAAGGGCAAGGGGCAACCACAACAAAAAGCAAGTCAACGATGGTGTATTAATATTCTGAGTTGCTGAAGTGATGTGAATTCTTATCCATTTTTCTTGTCTATTATTTTCATCAAAATAAAGAGGGACAAAAAGGGTAATATGTCCTATTTCACCCCTCAAAATGAAAACTGTAATGATGAGGTAGACATTGAGACACAGATGATCCAGGTCTTGAGAGAACTAAAGGGAAAGAGCAGGAAGTGGAGAGTGGCACAGAAAGAAAGCTAGAGGACTGGTTAGCTGGAGAGACTGGTTTTCAAAGTGAGTGCTCAGAGCAGGAAGTGGAGATGGATGAAGAACCTGAGAGTGAGGCTAAGGGTGACATACAAGCAAAGCAACAGAGGATACATATGCATCCACAAGCACTGGACCATCAGGCTTGTGTTGTTGGAATAAATATTTGCCATTTGTAAAGCAACATAATCACAGTTCATATGGTGTGTCCAAGCAGAACTGTGTAGTGTTTGTGATAGAGATAATCAAATATTCCCTTGTGCCATTGATCTATCAATATTGATAACCCATTGGTGTTTCTCGATTGCGATGCAGCCAAACCTGAACATGTTTACAAGGACCCTGATGGGAGATGAGAAGGAGTTCAAGGGAGCCTCGTATGGCATTAACACTTGGCTTTTATCTACTGGAGTCTGCACATTATTACACATGCAGATATTTTAGCTCTTGTATACAATTCAAAAACTGGAAGAAAAAAGCCTAAACATTACAAACAAGCAATGATTACATGGAGGGACTATCAGGGAGCTTTAACAACTAATTAATGTCAAATGTTCTAAACAAGAAACATAACAAACAGGTTAGGAAAAATGTGGAATGTATATATATATGTGTATATAAATGTGTATAACACAGTAGGGGAAATGCTACTACTTACTGCCATTGTTTGTTTGTTTTTTAAATTGGAATAAAACCCATGTAGTTCATCTTTGTGTATCGGACAACAGACGTTACAATTGTAAACTGAAAGTGTCTGCTCTTCACAGCAGCACCAGAGTCGCGGCACTGAGTAGCAGGAGTCAGATGTCACTTATCACGTGATGAGAGTGAAGCAAGTTGACTGACAAGATGACGGTGGAGGATTTGGTGTCAAAGCGAAAGGCAATATTTGGCAACATTTCGTATTGAAACCCAGTGCTAATGCGGATCTTAATAACGTTAATGAGGTAATTTGTGAACTTTGCCTGATGATGGTGGACGTAACACCTCTAATATACACACACACCTTCAAGCATACCACAGCGGTGAGTCTGCCAAAATGGGCCCCGCAGCAAAAGCTCAACCAGAGATCAGAGAGCCAGCGCTCAGTACATAATCTGACAAATATCTTTTCATTTAAAATGTTTGGTATAATCGGTAACACAGTGTAGGAAAATTTCCTCACTGTGGTGTCCCTTCTACAGACTTTATAACCTGACTTTTCAAAAGCTGTTGATTTAGTTCAGGCATTGAATAATTTCTGGGTGGAATTTTTTATTTTTTGATAACTGAGCAGCCAGTTGCAAAACTTGATGAACAGTCTGTACTGACTACTGTTGGTCAGAGAGAGTCAGAATCAGATGCTATGTACGATAAACTGTGACATAATGAATAGCATCCAGGCCCCAAAAGTGATGCATTTCTGAAAGAGACAGCTCTGTTTTCATTTGCTCGACTGTATGATGCAAATATTGATGATTTGAGCTACATCAATTTAGCCAAATTTTAGAAAATAGGAAATGTAGAAAAGGTCTCCATTAGTGCTGGCACTATTCATTGAGCAGTAAAAAGAAGTTTTAATTGAGCTGTTCAAACTCTGCAAAATATCAGACACGATCCCAGTAAGTGCTGCTGCTTGTGAGCAGATTTTTTCTGAAAACTTACCTCAGGTCCACAATAAATAATGAGCTTGGTGTCATACGAATTAAGTCTAGGAGGGCAAAGTCTTTAAATCTAGACTGATTTTTTTTTTCGTTTGCCAAAAATCACCCGCAGAACACAGTTGTCGTAGTGTGAGATTCTGTAAAGGAAAATACAAGAATGTGCTGTAACTTGAGCTGAAGCTAACAGGAATTAGTTTTGTTTTGTTTCCAATATTGTAATTTAATAAAATTGTAACTGAACAAATACCAGTCATGCTATTTTATGTTGTTTTTTGGGGGGTATTATTTCAAATAGTGAACTAAAACTTTTGAAAGCTTGAACACTGTCTTTGTTTCTTTTGTCCCGGGTCGAATGTGCCCCTAACAACTGGCCCCAGCCTGCCTCCCCCTGTATAATTGGTCAGGAATCACCACGGATGTTTACCCTTTCAGGTTTAGTGCCTCTCTGTAGCCCTCTTACATGTAGTTTTCACAAGGTGTTTTTTTTTTTTTTTTTTAACAGTAAACCAATAAAACTGTGTAGAGCCCACAGGCTGGGTATCTCTCATTTCTAATTCAGGTTTGTTTAGGTAAATGATTTCTGAGAGATTAACCTTCGTAACACTTCTTTGTTTTTCAGAGATTTGGAATTGGAAGCTGTTGCCACCAAAGAAGCTGAAGCATCCTAACAGGTAAGAGCGCCATCCTAAATATACACATACATATGTGTTTTAAGAGCATGTCCACAAATTTACGTCACCATTCTAATCACTTCTTTTTCGATGATTGCATGACATATGTGTGTGTTTGTGTGGTGGGTTACCAAAGGGTGTGTGGGTCAGGGGGACAGGGGATGGGCAGCTGCTGCTTATGCAAGCACATGCAGTTCCGTTTGAATTGAATTGGAGGGTCTGGGTTGGTCTAGGCCGCATTGTGCTGAGTAAGCTTTGCTGTTTTAAAATCGCTAAATGAGAAGCCAGAGTCCTGATGTTTTGTGTGTGGAGAGGTGTTTGTGCAGCTCATTGTGTCCATACAGTTGGTCTACATGCAGGCACACAATAGAGCCATGGAGCAACTAGTCTGCCAACCCGCTCCAAGGGCTGTGTTTTAATCTGTTTTCTGTTTTTAGATCCTAAAGCTGTTTATAAATCTTATCATGCTCAATTTCCTGAATAGGTTTTTTTTGTTTTGTTATGATTGTAATTATAGAGAGCCGGCGCATCAAGTCACCTTCTCATCTCCGGAAGTGTTTGTTGTTGTCAAGAGATGTTGTTCAAAAAAGAGATGTAAATCATCTCAACTACCTGGTTTAGTTCAATTTTTGTTATGTATCTTCTGTAATCTATTTGTTGTGTTTCATGGTTTTAAAATATTATTAAGCTAATGACTTTGCAAGTTATTTTGCTATTTTGTTTAAAGCCAGTTAAAGATGTTTCACATTTTCCGAACACATTTTCCAGCTGTACTGTTGGAATGACTGCTGCTGAAGTAATGTAAGGGGAATCTATATTTAATACTCTTGCATGTATTGCAACATGATATATTTCTTTTCACATTTGCACTTTTATTGTTTCTTAGTTTCACACACTAACATTCAAATGATTTGTTTCATGGCCATCGAGTTTCATTTAATCTAAAAAACAAAACTAAACGTAAAACTAACTCTCTACACATTCAACTCCTAATTTAAAACTTTTTAATTCAGGGATGTGTGTGTGTTTTCAAATAGCTGTAATTTCTTACTACATAAATTTAGTCAGAATAACTCTCCGCAATTGTTCCATAAATAACACGCTGGCAGCGGTGTTGCTTGAGGTCATTTCTGTTTCAGTTCCTGGCCTTTGGAAAATGGTTTCACTTTTATGTTTAAATAAGAGGCCCTGTCCTAAAGTTTACAAATAGCATTTTGTTGGATGTTTTTATAAAAGGCAAACCACAGTATCATAAGTTTAATACATTTATGGCACCAGTGAGGATTACATCCTTTGTCGCAAAGTGTGTTCAGAACTACTCTGAAGTGCTTCAGTTACACATAAGCAAAACTGTTTGTCAGTTTCTAGATACCGACGCACCATCCAGCTTGCTGACGGATATTCACTGATCCAGTCTATTGCATGTGGGCCTGTTGCATTCTTAATCATCACACAGGAAGAAATAATGTGCGATTAGTTTGAACTGGTGTTATTTCCCTTGACTTGATGTCGAACAATGTGCCGTCTAACTTTACTTTCACTTTTGATTTTCAGGCACTATTTCCCAAATTACTGTTCTCTAAACATGTTTTCATTCTCGTCTAAAAATATCCAGAGGCGTTTATGAAATGTTGAAGCTGTAGCATTGACTCCATGCTGAAAAGGCCATCTTGAGATCGCCCTCTTTGGAATTTAATACAGCAGTGCTATAAATTCCTAAGGCATTGCAACATTGCTATATTGGTTGGGGATGAGGAAGTTGACCATTGCCCCTCTGAGCACACACCTGCAGATGGTCGTGAGAGTGCAGCAGAAATAGAGTATTTGGTGCTGTAGACCTGTGCAGGTTCAGACAGGATGCAGTCCACACAAAGACAGTTTTAAGATGAGTGTGTTGTTTAGCTGTGTGGAAGGGCGATTGGGTCTTCGATTTGTAATTTCAATCAAATTAGTATAGCTGACATTGTGAGCTTTGACCTGAAGTAAATTTTTATCCCTGGTATAATGGTTTGGGATTCAAACAAAGCTATTAACTTAATTAAGTCTAGTAGTATTATTAGAGTAGGCTATTTTTTCTTTACTTGTTGCAGTTACAGGTTCCTTAGGTTTACTTTAGGTTGACTATAACAGTTAATGTCCTTTTTTCCTTCATTGACAACTGTCTGCTTATAATTATATATTTTTACTATTATACAAATCATAACAAAGTAAACATTCTTTTGTTCTTGAATTCAGTTGTATTAAAAACAAACTTGAATCTGCATTTCAGAACCCTGCAAAAACCCTTGCTGCAGAAAATACTTTGATTCACAACACGCCCCACCCTCCTTTGCCAACAGCAAAATTGAATAGCTTTTTTTTTTCAACCAGAAATATCAGATTACCTTCCTTAAGTTACCATGACCTGAAATGAACTGGCCTGATTTTGAGTGCGCTGTTAAAACGACAGGTTTAATGCAGCTTGGCAGGAAATGTCACATCTTGCAAGCACAAAGCCTTCGCTGTTGCGCTGTTGGTGATGAGGAGATACTTGTTTTCATTCACTAATTGAGTGATGGCTTCCCTGAATGGAGCCTCCAGTGTTCAGCCTCTGTGAGAACATGCTAATGCAAATTGATGCAAATGATGTGGTGTTGTACATGCAAATTAGCCACGCGACTACCCTCTGGCTTTTGTTCTCCGGGGGACAGACGAGCACTTGTGAGTGTATGTTTGTGGAGGCTCATGTCTACCATTTTATGTTTGGGTGTATGTCTGGGGTGCTTGTGTGAAAACGACTACTTCCACAAGGCTACAAATGCAATCAATATGCCGTCTCCTATAAATTTGAAAGTCCTTTCTGGCTTCGCTGCGTGACTCACTTCTGGGAGAGAAAAACACTCCTACAGGGTCTTAGGATGCAGCCTCGGATTTCTGATCTCTTCCTCCTCAGAAACCCAAATATAGTTTGATTATTTTTAAGTCTTTCATCTTTATTTGACAGCAGGCAGAAACGGGTTCACAGAAAAGGCAAGTGGGTGGCAGTGAAATCTGTGCTCCACTGTAAATCTCACAAAGGTAGAGCAAAAGTAGCTTTCAGCTTAATTGAATGTAGCAGATACCCTAAAGTTAATAGAGAATGTGGGAATTCACTTTGTTTTCCAGGACATATAGACGACACCTATTCTCTTGCAGCCAAATTAAAAGTGTATCTCCTGTACTTATTGGACTCTATGCTCTACATCGCAACTATTTTTCTCATCTTTCATCCGTCTGCTGCTCTTTATCCCTCTCGGCCCTCCCTCTCTCACAAGATGGAAAAACATAAAAGTATGTGCTTAATAGTGGAATCAGCTGTCCAGATTGTTATTTTATCCACGTCAAACACTACAAAGACCGTATTTAGAGATGAGATATTTTTAGAAAGCGATTCCTTTTCATCAGTCCGGTGATTTGTAGGTTACAGTGAAAATGTCATCACTGTTCTGTCTGGAGGGCGTTGTAAATACATCAACATGATAAAAGTAGTTTATTAAAGGGTATTTTGTTGACCTCTAGGGTCTGACAGACGAGGGTGACAACTATTGTCTTAAGTATCGATTTAATATGTCGATTGTTTTCCATTCATCCATTTATTGTCTATAAATGTTGAAAACTTGTCAAATGACCATCAAATTTTCTCAGAGCCCAAAGTGATGTTCAAATGATCGGTTTTGTCCACAAGTAGTCCAAATCTCAAAATATTCAATTTACTATGATAAACAGAGAAAAGCAGGAAATGCTCACACTTAATAATCTGATACCAGCAAATGTTAAGTATTTTTGCTTGAAAAGTGACTTAAGTGATTGATTATGAAAAAAGTCGCTTGTTTGTGAGCTTTGAAGTGGATGTCTCTAATTTTCCTGGTGTTGATGTATTATTCCACATTGGCTGGATGGACTGACATTTAGATGGATCCCTTCTAGGCAACTTGGACAGATATCCACTCTCTGAATATAAATTCATGACAATGTTTTTCACAACGCCCAAGAGCTTTATAGCAGTGATTACGATAACTGCAGTTTTGTACATGGTAAACTGACTCAAGATAATGTTTTTCGTATATAGCTGTAGTCATTCAGGCAAACAGGGAGGGACAATTACATTACTGGCCTGATTTATTGTGGTTGTACATTAAACTCAATAAAGAACAATAACACAAAACACATGGTCAGCACCTGTAGTTATTATCTCTCTGGTGGCCTAGATTATGGAAGAAGTACTACTTGCGATCAGGTTTGCCGTGTACTGAAACCCACAATTACTGCATGTTTTGAATCATGGCATAGTATAAGAGAGTATACTAGAATATAACATTTGAAATGCATTTCTCAGGTAATGAAATAAATGTCAAGGTAATTGTTTGTTACAGTTATTATTTGAGTGAGCAGTGGCTGAGCAGAGAAAGCACACCTGTGATGTGTAATATGTTTTTTCTGGGTGAGTCCACCCTCTTGAACCCCGACCCTTGCCCTGTCACACTCAAGCACATACCTCACCTATAGCCGTGACCTTTAAAGGTGATAGTTAAGGTGTGTGTGCACTAGAGTTGTGTTGAGACTGCGAACAGCACTGCATCCAAAAATGCAAGGGGCTGTGTGGGAGGTGCTACAGGCTCCAGTAAAAAAAAAAAAAAAAAAAAAAAAAATTTATGAATGACAAGTTCAGTTTGAATAATACATCAATGAGATTGGAGGCTTATTAGTGCCTATTATACTATGAGACAGGATTTGACAACTCTGGAAAGTCTACAGGTACTTTCTCTGCAGTAGAGATAGCATAATACAACACATTGTACTCAAGTTGGTATGTCAATTTGAAGTGTTGATTTATCGATTGAGCGACATAAAATTAATGGCCAGTAACCAAAGAATCGCTGAAGACACTGACCAACCAATTGTAAGACTTTTTCTCTTAATTGTAAGGATTTGGTACTTGGATAAAATAAATATTAAGTATCTTTGGGTTTTGTTGACTAAACAACGAATTGATTGACAGATTAATCAATATCAAAATTATTAAAAATTTGATTATTTGCTGCCTCTAAAATTGTAGATGTAAGGCAGGTGATAAAATGATTTCACACATTGTCTTTTTTGCCTAATTAAAAAAATGCCTTGTGCTACTTTTTAGACTGTTAAGGAAAGTGCTTATGGGAAAAAGTCTGCCTTTAATATCTGATATATATTAATTGTTAGCTATTTAAAGTCTTGAATTGTTTTACTTTTTTTTAGTTTTCTGTGCCATCTGGCACTAGAAAAGGAAAAAATAAACCATAAAACATATTTACAATTGTAAGTTTGTTGTTCTCTTTCCCTCCCCCTGTTGTGACCGCCTTGTTCTTCTTTATCACTTCTTTTGCTTTTGGTGACTCTTGGTGCGTCCCCCCCTCGCCGCTGTCGGCTGTAGCTGTCGGGGGGATGGGCAATTGTCAGTCCATTCATAAACAGATGCTGTCCATGGTGTGTGTGTGTGCACTCCAGGAGGGCCCCCACCATTGCTCTGTTGTTGTTGAACCCAGAACCATCTGCTGAAGCACTTGATGGTTGGAAAGGAGAGGGGGGAGGTGTGGGAACAGAGGGAGAAGGGTGGTGACTGAAGGTGGCAAAAAAAAAAAGGATCAAAGAGTGTGTGCATTTACAGTTTGATTATTACACAATTTCATCTGTCATTTAAATACATTGGCCAGAATAGATTAGTGGAGGGGGCAGGCATCCACAGGTTGGCTTCAAGGTTCGACAGCTCAGTAAATGCAACAGGTGTTTGATAATTTGATTATACAGTGTCCCTTTTGTTGCCGTTGTGAACAGTGAGCAATCAGCATTGTTGTCTTGGACTCCGATAAAATAAAGCGTAAAGTCTGTTTCATTCCCGCCGGAGTGGGCTCTCCTGTGAAGTTACGCTGCTGTCCGATCTGTGTGTGGAGCATACTGGCTGGCTGTGGTGTTTATTTCTGCTGACAAATTTGATCATGATCCAGTATGTAGATTTTCTCTCACAAAGATGTCCCATGAACATAGAGTGTGGTGTAGCATCAGCTCTGATTACTGCTCCTTGTAAGAGCCGCTGTTTTTTTTATTGGGACAAATGCATGTTGTTCAACACCTCTGTAAATGCACCAATCTTGAGGGATTTTTCAACTATTTTCTCCTGGCTTAATGATAAATTGTCCATTACATTTAGCTGATGTTAATGAGTTGATACATTATGAAGGGGATGCCGCTGCCTGTTTCACCATAATTAAGCACAGTACAGCACAGAAACAACATTTAAATATTTTCTGCCACTGTGCAATTATCAAAGTAAATGGACCAAATGTGGCCAAATGATTACATTAAATGTTGCAGCCATGGCGTCTGTTTGAGTTGGTTCAGCATCTCTGCACGTCTGTCTGTTTATAGCTAAGGTAAGTGCTGCGCTGTAATCCCATTATCGGATTAGACTGCAGCCTGCAGCTTTCTCCTGCAGGCTAAATGGCACACCCACCGGGCCCGGTGCAGCTGAACTTAACACTCGCTGAGGGAGAAGCCACAGCCTGATTACAAACCGATGGGACACTAATAGGAAGAGCTTATTTCTTTTTGGCTGCCAAAACAGTGATATTCTAATCAGCCAAGACTAGTGAAAATGTGTAATTTCAAATGTTAAAGCATCACTTTTTATATTTTTTAGCCAGATGTTTTCATCTTGTTTCATGTTGTGCCAGGCAGTATAAACTGGTGTAATACTGATAGTATCACTTTCAGGGAAAGTGATAAGTGAAATATATTTGACACCGCTCTATCCTTAAAAAAAAAATCAGAGCATGGTCAAAGCAGAGCACTGTAGACCTTAAAGAACTAACAAACAATGATCATTTTCATTTTAGATTAGCTTGTTAAATATTTTTCAATTTAATCAATTAATGATTTTATCTATAAAACCTCTGAAAATCATGACAAAGCTCACAGAGCCCCAACTGACATCTTCAGGTTATTTTTTTTTGTCCAACCCTACAGTACGAATCCCAAAGAAATTCAGTTTACGATTATAAAATTGATTATAAAACTGAGGAAATCATTCATTTTCACATTTGAGAATCTGGTAATTTGTCATCTTTACTTAATAAATGACTTAAATGATTGATTAGTAATGTTGCTATCTGAAATGGATTCTACTTAATTTTTTTGTTGTCATAAAAATGACCACTACATGTGCAGACAGTGGGTGGGTAACATTTAACTTTTCCAACAGTACTTATTTCTCTGATAAAATCATGAATTGACATGGCCACCATCTCAGATGTTCAGTGACGGGGTTTACGTTTATGGGGCTTTCTATTAAGCACTCCGGTGCTCAGCTTAAACTCGTTTATCTCAGACTAATAAAAATCAGTTTGAGACACACACCAGGGCTCTGCATTGTCCTTATGAGTAAATAATGTTTGCTTCAGGACAAAAATAACTATCCGGGGATGGTTTGTGGATTTGTGTGTACAACGTGAATGATCTCACCTGCTATGATGATTTTTATGTCCTTATTACCCTCGGACTTTGGATGGCTACTTATCTCAGTGTGTCAGCTTGTAACAAAAATCACTCCCTAAGCTTTCGCCCAAGCACTAGTTCATACTTTTTTGTGGTGAAGCTGCATCAGCAATGCACACTATTGTTACTGTGCTGAACAAAACACAAAATGCAATACAAATTACAATTAAAAGTAATTGTATTTCCTCCTGTTTTCCTCAGGGAACACACCCATAGAGGGAAGAACAGTGGATGGAAGAGAGAGAGAGACGGAGAGTGTGACGAAGAAGGAGGATAAGAAGATACAGGTCTGGTCAAAAGGTGAGAAGAGAAGTCATGGCTTCTTCATGGAGCTGTGGGACCGTTGTGTTTGTGTTCTGGGTACAAGTAGCTAGCTGTTTCTCTGTGAGTAGTCAAAGTCATGTTGATCTATCAGCATCTGCTGCTTCTAGGACACCAACCTCTGTTCACCTTACACAGAGTCCTAAATCTATAATGAATGAAATAAATAATGAATTTTGCATCTGCAATACTAAATGCATTGCATATCAACAGAGTTGTACTCGAGGTCATAAAAGAAGGCTCACTATAGGTTTAAAATAATTTTACAGCCATCAGTGCTGCAGTTTGTGTCGGGACAGGATTCTGGCAATACTTGATAGAAATTGGCCCAGTATAAGATGGCAAAGCATGATGAACTCCCAGAAGACTTCAGAAAATCTGTTTACTGCTTGGCTCACATCAACTACTGTTGTCTAATTTTAAACTACTTGTCAATTTCAGCTATGAAGCCTTCATGAGTTTCAAAATATTAAGATGTTTATTTTCCCAACATTTTTTTCTTCCTTGCATGGTCTATGTTCTGTCCCTCTCTCTCTCTCAGTAGTGGAGTGTGCTTTGCTCTTATGACAACGCCGGTGTACTTTGCCATGTGACGTAGGAGTGTTTTCCATTTGAATTGCCGTTACAGTTTCCATTGAGTCCTGTTTGTACGAGCCTTCTACTGTTACAGCTGAAACTACTGTCATGACTAGTGTGGGCAGGAAGTCTGATAGCGTCTATCTCTGACCTTGAGCGTGTCTTTATGTTTCAATTGCTCTCGCTGTCTCTCGCTTTTGTTTTCGCTCCTCTCCACCTCCATCCTGCTGTGTCTCTAGTCTCACCCTCTTACTATATTGTTAGATTTGGTGATGTATCCCAGTACAGATGAGTAGTTCAGAACTTAAAGCTGTTTATACTCACATGAGACGCTGTGGCGCAGGCCTCTACAGATAGCGTGCACACAGGCGTTTATGTTCGTTGTTCGTTGCAGTTTTCTCTGAAATGCCAGGGGGCATACAAACAAAATCTTCTGTGTATAATGAAGAAAGTCAGTGTTATTGGATAAACGGATCCAAAATGACTACATGTGCTGCCCCCTTGTTGTTGCTGAGGAAGATTTTATCTGCTTAAAACGACAAAGGTGACACAAGAGGAGATGGTCTGTACGTCCCTTACTGTAATCCCCATCTCTGTGTGTAAGACTTGGTGTTTTTAACATTTCCAAATCTATCTGTAGCTTTGACCAGTCACGACATTCATAAACACAATTTGTGAACTAGTGATGTTTTTTTGTGAAATAAGCCACACACACAAAAACTTTTATTACAACTATGTACAAAAGAACAGCTGGCTCTGTTTTATTCGTTTTGGAAATCTGGTGCCTGCAGCCTGGTGTATATGTAACTTTTTTTTTCCTTGCAGGGGAATTTTAGTTCCCAAAATATGCAAAACCCCTTCTACCACAATATGGTAATGAGTACATTTTCCTAATCCTGCTCTTGAGAAGAGAGATCTGGGGACATTTCATCACAATAGTCTAATGCCTTTTAAGGAGGGAATTTATATAGATATATCACAGGCATTCACAGGATTTGTCATCTGTCTTGCTTGAACAGTTTTAACATCCTGTACTGTGTGGAAGACTTAGTGCTTTTAACATTTTCAGACCTTTCTGTAGCTTTAACATACTGTCCAATCATGTGGTCCAGAAAGCGATGGAGAGACTTAAGGTGAAGACATCGGATTGTCCAGGGTGCAGATCTTCAGTGGTGCCTAGTGAACTTCCCACACTATCATCCTTTAATAAAGAAAATTGGGATTATATTGAGGCTGCCCCATAAAACACCATATGATAAAGCAAACAAAGCACACTGCCAGTACTCTGGTAACTAATTAACTCCTGCAGAATAAAAACAAATCAAAACAACTCGAAATTATAATGTGTATAAAACAGTGAATATGCTTGAGAAATGAGTACTAATAACACAATTTTTTGTGGTATGGTCACTTTCTGACAATAAGTGAAACAGAACACATGCTGTAAACTGCAATAGAGAGGGAAGTCAAGAAACATAGGCTTCCCAGCAACAGTAGTAAACCCCAACCAATCGCCAAACATTGCATTTGTGTACTGTAATTAATCATGTTTCCACCTGCAGTCCATATTGAAATGAAAAGGTCAGTGCGCACGGTGGACCCCGGTTACATAACGTCAGAGGTACACAACCAAGCAATGTATAAACTTGCGGAGCCTTCACACTCGACAAGAAAGACGGGATGACGTCCTTTTGGCACGTGCAACCTTGCACCAGGCACACTATGGTAAAACATAACAGACATAAGTAGTAGCAAACTGTGAACTAGCATGGTAACAGATAAAGGTTATACAATAACAAGAGTGTAATCATTGCTCCTCTGAAAGACTGTCTTACTATAGCTGGAGTCTATAGGCTGATTTGCCCTCAGCTGTCAGCAGCTCTTCAGTAAGCACGGTTGGATTATCTTTGGTCTTGAGTCATTAGGAGTATGACCTAAATCTGTTTTTCATCACACACACTATTAGACCTGCACCAGTCAATCACTACAAATTCTGTTAATTGATTTATTTTGAATATTTTTCAAGCAAAAATGCCACAAAACTAAATATGAGGATTCCAGTTTGTCTCTGTCTTATAAGATTTTTTTTTTTTTTGACATAAGCATTTTTAAGACTTGTAATTGTGTTCATTGTATAGGCCAAATGATTAATTGATTAATCAAGAAAATAACCACATATTAATTGAAATGAAAATAATAGTTAGTTGCTGCCTTGCACGCTTGGACTATACTCAAAAAACGAAATAATAGAGAATAAATGTTCATAGTTTGTACTCAGTGGTTTGAGTGCATCTCATTATTTATGCTCCTAAGCAGCACTTTCATTCTTAATTCTGTATCTGTGATTAAAGTAAACGTAAACAGATGTGGATAATGTGATCATCAGCAAGCCATTTCCAGAAAAGAGAGAATAATGAATCAACACTGACTTATCTGCCAAAGTAGCAGCATAGAGTATATAGACGTGATGTAATCTGAAAACAGTTTCACAAACCCTCCGTGCTGCAGTTTAGTGTAGAGACATGAATCTGGCCCTACATGATAGGATTTGGCAAAGTATAAAACAGAAAACTATGCTCGACTCCCGGAAGACTTATGAAACTCCACTCACTGCTGCACTCAGACCAGCAACTAGAAAAGGACAAACCAACACTCCTATTGACTGATTTGAAACTATTTATAGCATAGATAAGAGTTCCTGAGCATGCCTAGTGGCAAACATTACCAACCTGGGCGTGGGTGGATGGGTGACTGTAAAATACAATGGATGACTGAATTATAAACAAACCAGCCAGTGTGTCTTAAGCAAAAACTTTGTTTGTGTACATTGCCCTTGGTTTGAGTTGGGTGCGTGTGGGTGCCCCTCCAAACCCCTCCCAAAGTTGACGTGTCAGCGGTGGACCAAGTGACAAGTGCGCTTATCTGCCTCTGCACACACGGCACATGCAATCTCATGTACTCCATACTGCTCCTCTACTGATCAGTTCAGCTCCACATAATAGATTTGTTGGTTTGACCCAATAAGGATTAAACTGAATTTAACGATAATCAATGAAACAGTCTTTGGTATATCTATAATAATGTACTGCATATGTATAGGATTTAGTGCATTCAGTGTAAAGTGGCAGCAATGCATGCCCTCAAAATTAAACGTGTCTGTGAGTATGAGGAATGTTGCTTGTGTGTGCTTGTGTCGGAGCTGGAGCAGATTTATGAACACAGTGCTACACAAGTAGAGTCAGAGGATGAGGAAACATGTCCATGTGTGAGGAATGTTTGCTCCAACACGACTTTGGTCAGATGAGCTGTACTTTTTTAATTATAATTCAAGTGTGCATTTGTCTAACATACGATGGAAGTGCAGTGAGTGCACTAATGCTTGTGCTGCACTTGAAGTGACGTGACAGGTGAAAACCACTTTATACCAGGACTAATGGTATGGCCAAGTCCATATTATGGCGCATATCCCTGCTTTTTATACCTGTTGTACCGCCCACTCTTACTGTAACCAGATTTTCATATTCAACCTTGAGGTTTGTTGCTGGGGGCCTGATATGCTTTACTGACATGCAAATGATGTTAAAGAATATGTCAGCTTTTGGCAACAAAGCACAACGCTTCAAATAGATTTTGCAGTTGCGTAGCAACAGCAGGACATACGAAAAGTGCCTTTAACTAAAAGCAATGTTCAGTTGACAGTCGCTGCAAATAGTGTCAGTGCAAAGCTTGTAAACGTCATTGTTTTTCATTGTCTCGGGTAATTGTTTGGTATCACTCTCTAAACTTAAATGATTTGTAACTGGCAAATCAAGCTGCCTCTGAATCGAAAACATACAAGGTCTCATTTTCTCATCTTGAATAATACAGCTTTGATTGTATGTTTACTGCTGCTCGAATTTATATCAACCCACCTGCTATTATCGGTAAAAAAGTTCCCCAAAAACTCAGAACCCTCAAATAGCTTCAAATGTCCATACAAATATATCCGTATTTATTCCAGGTTTTGTCTTTTGTGACCAAACACACACAAAAACAAACTTTCATGTGTTCAGATTTACCTTTGTTTAGAACCACCTCTGTTCTGCTCCTACTCTCCAGGTTAGTTTATGTAACAGGTAAGGTAGAAAAACAAGACCAAAAAACATTACTGGTTAATTCTACTGATCCTTTTCCACTATTCCAGGTTTCAGCTTGTTGGGCACCTTGCCTCTTTTACACTCTTGAGTTTCTTTGCTTTTCGCTCTGCCTGTTAAACGGAGTAGACATTGTACTGGGTTCATGTGCCGCTGACTTCAGGAAGTTGACCTCTTTGCTTATTATACATGTTAGAAGCTGCAGCTGCATTCCTTTCACATAAACTTCAATGAGAGGCTCTTTGTCCCTCCTTTCTTACATTCCTCGTCTCTCTTCCCTCCCCCTTACCTTGGTATCATCTGTTTTTTCTTATTCTGTTTGTCACATTTCTCGTTCTCTCTCTCCCTCAGCCGCACTCTCTGTGTTTGTCTTGTCCCTATATTCCCTCTCCCCCCCAACCCGCTCTGTCTGTCTGTAAGATGATAGCAGCAGTCGAGCCGCTGCCAACTCCAGGGGCCCTCATGAAAGCTGTTCTCAGATGGAAGCGGGGGGGAAAGAGGAACAAACTGTACTCTATGTACTGAGCAGTGGCAAAAGAACATGCTTATCCACGCAAGGGTTGAAAGTTTTCAAATAGTCATTCATTGAAAATAGTGATGCATTTTGTGATCCCTAGCTAAATAAATAAATACCAGATACACCAGAGGTGCAACTAATAATTAAGTTATTACATCAGGTTGCTTATTTTATTTTACTATTACATAACACAAAGAAAAAACCAAATCCTCACTTTGAGAAGCTAAAGCCAGCAAATGTGAGGCATTTTTGTTGAAACATAGCTTAAACAAATAGTTGATTATTAAAATGGTTCATGGTTATTTTAATTTTAATAACCATTTTTGTTGATGGACTAATCAAATAATTGAAAGTGAAAGCCATATATATCGACAGCCACCTACTTCTATGGGCACGAGCTCATTTGAGATGGACTGACACAAAGGGGGAAAGTCTGCTGTGGTCTGAGGAGCCCACCTTTCAGATTGTCTTTGGAAATCATCAATGTCATGTGATCGTGTTAAAGCTAAAAGGTACATACGGGTTTTCTGCCATCCAGACCACATCATTTTCTGGGACATCCCTGTTTATTCTAGTAAGACAATGCCAATTCACATTCTGCGTGTGTCCTGCCTGCAGTCCAGACCTGTTTCCCATTGAAAGTTTGTGGCAGATTATGAAGTGCAAAACACAACAGTGGAGAACCTGTACTGTTGAACAAATCAAGTTGTATATGAAGCAAGAATGGGAAAGAATTTCACTTTCAAAACTTCAACAATTACTAAAACTTGCTGAGTGCTGTTAAAAGGAAAGGTGATGTAGAACAGCGGTAAACATGCCTCTGTACCAACTTTTTTGGAATGTGCTGCAGGCATCAAATTCAGAGTCTAATTGTGCATATGTGCAAAAGAACTTTGTACTGCAATCCGTTGAATATAGGTTGAAAGGCCAGTGCTTTGTTTTTATGTATGTGTTGAACATCTTTCTACATTGCTTTGATTTGCACTGCCTTAAAAGGATAAGTGGTTTTCCCCGCGTAGCCACTTTGAATCGGATGCTTTAGGGTTGACAGAGGTCTTTCCATGTAGGAAGGTTGAGTCAAGATCCAGGGAAGTAAACAACTCCCTTTGCTGGAAGGGGCTTGCCATTTTAGCGCAGTGGCTGCCAGCGGGAGCAGGTCAATTCGACAGCTCCACCTTTCTGCTCTGCGTCTTGTTTTTCTTGTCTTTTGAATAGTGCTTCTTCTGTAAAATACTTTTGGGCCACTTCCTCTGGAGAATATTTTGTAATGATGATATCATTGTGCCGTCTGTTTTTTGGCTTTTTGATTGGTTCCAGAGGGCAACTGAGCAGCTTCTGGCAGACTTTATGTTTAGATGCTGGCTGCGTGCCCAGGTTTAACTAGCAAGATGTGAGTTAGCAAAGGTGGAGCTTAGCCTCCGATATGTGCATCTGGTCAGTATGTAGGGTTAGATAGCTCATAGCAACGTTGCTATGTGTCTTGTGTGCCTCAAAGAAACTTTATCCCTGATATGACTTACAGTAGTTTGATTATTTTTTTCTTGTTTGAATAAGGTTATTCTTACTACATTAAACACGCCACTCCGCATTGAATGTCACAGTCAATAAAACTTGTAACACATGCTCCAAAGTTGCAACAGACGCATGCTTCATGCTTGCATCTGCACACTTGCTCATTGTCCACACATGGGTTTGTTTGTTCTCTTATCATGTTGGCTGGTGAACAGAGTGGTTGCTATTTGAACTGGATGTTTATAAATAGACCTGTGTACTGCTGCAGCAGGCAGAGAGCTACTTGCTAACCTGCACTAAGAAAAGGTCAGGAGACACGCACACACACACACACTGTACTTCTCGCTGTCAAATGCACTGGTCCACTTTTACTGAAGGATGTCTGTGTCCCTCTCCTGTTGACCTGTGTCTTTGTCCTCCTCTTCATCCTATTGTTTTTACCTCCGTCTCCCATTGTGTCTTACTGTCTTTGTCCTCTTACTACTTCCCTTTCTCTGCTCGAGGATAAGAGGTTTTGCTCGCCATGGCGTCCTAGGGCAGTGCTGCCAGCTTTAAGCCTGTTGTATAACCCTAATCTAGTCTAGCCCATACACATTCATCCCCCCTCAAGGTGTGTGGTGGTCAGTCTCCCTATCTCTCTTTCTTCCCTTTACTTCTTCCCTTTAACTAACCTGGCTGACTCGCATACTTGTCTCCCACTTGCAGCATAAGCAGGGGCGAGGAGAGAGTAGAAAGAGAACAGAGGGAATGGATAAAGCTTTGTTCACTAGGTCAAAAAGGCTCCTAATTAATTTCCATAACATCATAGCAATACTGTAGTCTCCATTGGCGCTGACCTGCACTTCATCTTGATATGTAACTGTGATCAGTGATCAGCTTCGGTTGTTTGTCTAGGGTGGGACTGGTGGCGATTGTTCACGCTGAAGACAATATTAAGCAATACAATTTTCTCTTTCAGTAGTGCTAGACACAATCCCACTGCAAACCTGTTGGTAGCGATCGTTGCTCAGTACCAATAAGTGCACAACAGCAGTGCAATTTTCATAGCTAGACAAGTCAAACCTTCCATTGTTCCTCTGTCATAAATGACTGCGGGATGTTTTACACATTCTAATTTGTTTTCAAGTAGGTTTCATGAGGATTGGTGATGGATGTTGTGAGTGAGTGGTTTACAAAGTGATGATTGATAATGTGTATGCAATGTTTTGAACTCATCATTTTCTCTCTTCTTTTATCTCTTTTTGTCTTTGTCTGCAGTGCCAGAGCATACCAAGTCAAGGCAGAGTCCTAAATCTAAACCACATCCCCCCTTCCCCCTCCCCACACATACACCTACACACCCACACACACGCACACAAACACACACAAACGCTCACACATACAGTCCTCAGCAATGCCAAGGGGGCCTGATCAGCCTGCTGCCCGCTCTGACAAGCCCTGCCTCTTCACCTCAGACCCTTGAGGCTGCGCCCTCTGAGCTTTGAACTTTGACCTCCCCTTCGTCGACCTGGGAACCAGAGGTCACCTGTTCTCCACTCAACCCGGGGACGCCCTCCTGCCCATCCAGGAGCCACATCCACGAGCCCCACTCACAGGTAAACTATGGAAAGGAAGACAAGAGCCAAAGCATTCAGCAGTGGATTACATTCCATTAGATCTGTCTGTTTCCTCAAACACATACAGGGACAGGTGCCCACACAAGCAACACTGTCTGCCCGTAATCACATTCTTGGATGAGCAAGAAAACAATTACATTTAAATGGCAATAAATGTTAAAATGTGGGCGTGTTCTTGCTCCTAGCTACTGATGGGTTTCTACTTGTACTTCTTTCCTGAATAGTTGGAAATGTACTTATTGAGTCAGAAAACTTAACCAGTTTCCAATTTGCATAAGAACACAATAAATTCCGAGTGGAGGCCGCTCTAAATGGCATCCTAAACATGATTCACTTGTAATAAATTTTGGCCTTTGAATTAAAATTGCACATTTAAAAAATCATATATTTTTTGGCAATATTTGAGGTTTTTGTACAAATTTGTTTTGCTCAAACTTTGTGATATTCAGCAAACTAAGTGAAAGAGGATGACTTGTTGGTGTAATGTCATACTGTTGCGCTAAAAGGGAGTAAAACAAACTGAGAATAAGCACCAAATTCAGCTCAGACAAATCACTGAGAATTGCACACCCACTAAACAAGTAACTTCTTTTATTTATTGTAATCTGGACAACAAATTGTAACTACTAATATAGGTTCAGCAACTAGCAGGGTCTGTCCACTAATGCTTTTCTACTTGCAAGCCCTTCTTACTTTAACACTCTTGGTTTCCTTTCTGTTTTGCTTGATTCTTATTGAATGTCCTATTTGTCCCAACTATTTCTAGCATCTCCCCACTGTGTTTGTTTTCTGGCTCTATCTCTAACTCCCTCTAAGTCTGTTTGACAGTCTTTCCTCTCTCTCTGTTTCCAGGCATGGCTCCCATACGGGATTCCGTCAGCCACTCCCCTAATCAAACAGGTGACTACACATTGCCTTCTTCCTTCCCCGTTCTTCTGCATTTCATTCTTCCTCCCAATGTCTTACATTGGCTCTCTGCTTTGTGATCAACAGACTAGGTAGACCCAGTTTGACCTGACCTTTACAGATGATGCATTTTATTCATGGAATATCAGAGATGCAGATAGAGAGATGAATGAATGAGTGAGTGAGAAAGTGGGTGTAAGCGGGTGCAAGAGGAGACTTGGCAGGCAAACACAATAAGCACCACAGAGAGCTGGCAACCCGTTTATGCAAAAGCTTGCTAGCTTGCTTTGAAAGCAAGAGACACTGTGAGTGAGAATGACCCAAGTGCTGAGCTACCCTATGATGCCCTCTGTATCTTCACAGGGCAGGTGAGGGAAACAATTTAACTGCCTAGCTCCATTGTTCAGCTTATTACAGAACTGCGAAACTCCTGCAATGCTCTTTTTGCCTTCTGTTACTACTATTGTTTGTTCATAAACCACGACAAACAAGTGTGAAAGTCAGTCCTTGCTGTCTTTTTGAGATGCACTCCTTTCATACTTCTCAGTCCTCACAATGTCTCAAATCACTTCCTCTAAAAACACTGAAAAATGTCTGCTTAGATAAACTTAACTGAGTCAGCTTTCGGTAAACTTAGCTAATCTTGTCAACGCCTTTTCAAGGTTCTTTCACAATTACCTACTTCACTGACTACTTTGCTACAACACTGCCTTCACATTAAAACACTTTTATTGTGATTAAGTACCTTAATGCATGCATATGCATACCACAGGAAATGAATGGGGGCTCCCTCTGCAAGAATGCTGTTGGAGTGACTAAGACTGCTACCAAATGCTGATAAATAAGGCAATTATGCACTGAGTTGCTGTAGCAATGAAAATTCAGGCACTCTCCATTGTGCCTGAGTGTGTGCACAATGGCCATGAAAGCAAAATCAGATCACAAGTGGTCTTTGGAGTGTAATTTTATAGACATGCCAGGTCTGAATGCAGATGATCTCTGACAATTTATTTATATAGAGAAAAAATAGTAATGTTTAAATCAAGTCTGAATCTTTTCAGTGTCCGCCACCATTTCTGCTTTGCCACCTCCTCCCCTCTCTCCCTCCATCCTCCCTCCTTCCCTTTTTTCACACTCAATTGCCATCTCCCCTATGCCCTCCATCTCTCCTCTACTGCTGATGGTCGTCCTCCCCCTCCCTGAATCCTAGTTTATAGCTTTGGCATGCTTTTGGGTCCTGCTGTGGTGACAAAATGGTGGCAGCTGTGTCCAGGCTCAGGCCTGGCGCTGATCTCATCCAGAACAGTTGGGCAGCTGAGGGTTGGAAGGAATAGAAAAATATTGAAGCAGTGAATGAGGGGAATTTAAACCACATCTGTTGCTTTATTTAATATAGCACATCTCATGTCCTGTAATTATATGATGATGTAAAAGCACCTTTGCTAAATGCTTCAGTAAATCTACTCAGTTTTTCTAAAATGTGAAGTTCCAATCTAACCGTATCCTCTGCAATGTCCACCCTTCTCTCACCAGGTCTGGAGCACCCTGGCTTGGACTCGCAGTATGAGCCTTCCCCCTGGTCCTCTGGCTCTCCCTGCAGCAGTGACAGCAACAGCAACTGGGGCAAAGTCCTAGTGGACGGAAGCACCGACAAACCTAACAACCCTTCTTCAACCAACTCTTCCGTTTGGCCTCCCTCCTCCTCTTCATTCTCTTGCTCCTCGTCTTCTTCCTCTTCTGGCTGTGGGTCAGGATCAGACCCCGAGTTGGCATCAGAATGCATGGACGCAGACTCTAGCTCCTCGATCGGCTCAGAGAAAAACCTCGCCGCTGTGACAACAGTGATGATGATGTCAGCAAATGCTTCTTCCTCTGTGTCTTCTACGGCTTCTTCCCCCTCCTCCTCCTCCTCCTCCTTGGTGACTTCCGCCATGATGGTCGGCGTTTCAGTGAATGGAGACAGCAACGGAAACAGTCGTCAGGTAATTGGTGGAGGGATGGGAACCATCTGCGGTGCAAATGGAAATAATAACATCACCGGACCTTCCCACTACTCGGTGGCTGGGTCCAGCAGTATTGGCAGCAATAACATGGGTAACCACAACAACAAGCCCGTCAATAACAGTGGTGTATGGGGCACCCAGTCAGGCAGCAACATGATTACCACCGGCGGAAGCACCCCCTGCATCAATGGAGGGTTAAACCCAAACACTTTAAACCCAAATGCCAACCACGGTGCCTGGCCGCAGAATCCAACCCCAACCCCAAGCCCAAGCCCAGCGCCCCAGGGCCAGCGTCCTCCACAGGCTCAGGGGATGAGTTCCAAACTGAGTCTAGCTCCCCAACAGGGCCCCATGCTGGGCTGGGGTAGCATGGCAGCTCCAAACAACAGCAGTATGATGGAAGACACTGAGGTGAATAATGGTACAGTAAGCAGCAACAGTGGAAATGGTGGCCTCCAGCCTACCAACCTTAACACTGAATCCAATGGACCAAATAACACTATTATGATGAATACTACTACTACTACTACTAATGCCACAATGACCTCTAGTCCACCAAACGCTACCGCCTCACCCCAACTCAGCGGGGATTGTTCCTGGGGCTCGATTGGAGGAGGGAATGGGGGTCCGCTGGCCAATGGAAACCCCTCATCATCCCCCCAGCACCCCCAAGGAGAGCTGGCGGGTCCTGGGGCTTTCGGTACGCCTTGGGGCGCAACTACCTACCCTGGAGACAAGGGCCACCCAAATGCAGACACTGTGAACCCCCAAAACCCTGCCTTAATGCAGGCTGGGAACCCCCAAATCTCCTCTACTGCTGCTTACAAGAGTAATAATAACCACAATAACACTGGGGCCCCACGCTGGGACCAGGGGCCCCCCAATAACCCAAACCAGCCCCAGAGTAACCTGTCCTGGGGTATGGGCTCAAATCAAATCCCATGCTCTGCAGGCCAAACACCAGGAAATGGCAACCAAACTACGATGGGCCCTCCAGCAGGGATACCTCGTCCCTGGGGGAGCAGCGCGTCTTCTTCTTCCTCGTCCTCATCATCCTCTTCCACATCTAACAACAAGATGTCAAATGGAGAATGGGGATCAACAACAACTGGTAACAACCATTCAGATGCTGGAAGTCATAAAGGAAGCTCTGCCAACAATGGCTGGAAGAGCCTGGAGGATGACGCCATGGGCATGGGAGGTGGAGGGGGTAGTGGTGGAAGCCATGGCTTGGGGAGTGTCACTGGAGGCTGGGGTCGGTCTGGAGGAAGTGAGGGAAGCGGAGAGAGCTCCGGAGGCCGATCCAGCTCAGACAGAGACGTCAACCAGCCGAAAGGGGGGAACCGCAGAAAAGGTAACCCCCATCCCCCCCAACCAGTACTGCCAGCTGTGTCCCGAGCCGATTTGGACCCAAGGGTTCTGTCCAACACCGGATGGGGACAGACGCCTATACGGCAGAACACCGCCTGGGATGTCACTTCTAACAATCAGCACCAGGTTCCCAGAGGAGATGAAAGAAAGCAAAGCAGTGGAGGCTCTGGCTGGGGCACAGCAACACCGGCAGCTCCCTCCCAGACCTCTGGAGGTAGGATTATAATATGTATGATATTTTAACGCCAAAAATATTCAATTTTAGAACAGACATATCTATTATAGAGCACAAGTGAGCAAAAATGTATCTGCCTTTCATATACTTTCAGGTTGGGGGGGTGGGCCGGCCAGCTCGGGCCCAGGTTCAGGAGGTTCTGGCTGGGGAGATCGACCAACCTCTGGGTGGGACAGCAAAGTCCCAGCAAGTGGAGGAGGTGGGCAGAGTGGCTGGGACGATGGATCCAGCTACAAGGGGAGCAGCAGCAGCAACAACACCAGTAACACCTGGAGCAATAACATTAACAAAGATGACAGGTAATTTATCTTTTGATCATTATAGAACTGCTGATTATACCGATGCAGAAATTTCCAGTAAATGTTACTCAGACGTGATTTTTTCTCATGTAATTGTAATGTTATGCTTAACTATTCATTTTCAAAGTATTTTAATCTTTTCAGCTTTTTGCGACCATTGTCTACATTCTGTTTTAATATTTTACTAATCGTCTTCATTGCTTTTGTTTAGATCCAATACGTGGACTAATGCACCCAAACCGCAGCAGGGCTGGGGTTCCAGTAGTGGAAATGGAAATGAAGGCTGGGGTAATAGTGGAGATGGTGCCAGACCAGGGGCCGGCAATCACTGGGGGGAGCCCCAAAAAGGTGCAGGCTCAGTGGGCTGGGACAGTGACAGTGACCGGTCTGGCTCTGGATGTTGGAGCGAGCCAAGCCGAACCAACACCAGCAGCAGCAACACCTGGGTAGGGAGTGGAGGATCAAATACTCCAGACCAGAGCACTCCAAACCCAGTTTCTAACTGGGGTGACTCCAAACCCAATCCTCAGAATAACAGCCAGGGCTGGGGTGAGCCAATGAAGAACAACCACGGAGCCCAGAACTGGGGTGAACCGAATCCCAAGCCTTCCAACGAGTGGGGAAAAGGTCCTGAATCCAGCACGTCCAGAGGCAATCAAGCCCCTAACAAGCCCACAGGTAGTTAGCAGGATTATCCACCCTATCAGAAAACAAGTTTTTTTTCTTTGTTTATGAGCAAGATTTATTAGTTGCATGCTTATGTGTTTTAGTTTTGAGTAAGGAATACCATAGGGCACCAAAACTGATTGGCACTGTATAGCAAGAAAGTTTAAGTGGGAGAACAAACAATTGATGACTCACTTTTATTCTTATTTCGTCTTCTGTCAGGCTGGCTGGGAGGCCCCATGCCCACAGTAGGTCAGAAGGAGGAAGTGGCAACTGGGTGGGAAGAGCCCTCTCCAGAGTCCATTCGTCGGAGGATGGAAATCGATGATGGGACAGCAGCTTGGGGAGACCCTGGTAAGCACTCACTCCACTTTGCATTTCTTGAGACTTGCTGCGAAGCCGGAACAAAATCATATGAAATTCCAAGCTTCTCACTTTCAGGTGATAACTAAATGTGTACTTGAAACTTCTTCCCAGGTAAATACAGCGGTGGATCTGTCAACATGTGGAACAGGACTGGCCAGTCAGACCAGGAGGCCATGGGCCCATCCTCTCAGCACCAGTCTCACCCACCACACAGCTCGAAGCATCCTCCTCAGCCCATGCAGCCTAGTGCCCAGGACAAAAGCTGCACTTCTGGTAAGTTGGAATATGTATGCATATATTTCAGACTGAGGCTGGATGAAGTTTAATTTTTTTTTTACTAAAATACATTACAAAGTTATGTTATACATAGGCTGAATACATAATGAAAAACTAAACTTAAACACAACAGTCTCACCAGTAATACAATCTTTCACACAGGTTTGACTATGAAAACAAATACAGACGAGTACAAATCTGGTGTATGTGCCCACACACCTCTAGCACGTGCATACATGCAAAAAAAAAGATGAGGATGATTCGAACACCACTGAGTCACACTTTCTCTCTTTATATAGTCTGCCAGGTTACAACAGAGCTTTCATTATTTACATGTTCCAGTGTTGTTTAGCCTGCAGGGATACTTTCAGCATCACACGTTTGACAATATGCATTGACTCCGGGTTGCATTAGCTCGCAGATTACGTTGTTTGTTTTTTATTTTGAGTTTTATATTGAGGTACATGCTAGGAATATGAGTTAGTATCTAAAATGGCACAGGCATGTAAGCGCAAGCCTTCTGGTACAGTCTGTAAGCCTTACGAATGGATGAAAAGGTCCCACCCACCCTTTCTGTTTGAGATAGCTGAAATAAGGTCTTAAAAGGATTTAGACAATACAAACACAAAACGTGTGGATGCACACACATTCACAGATGCATTCAAAAGCATACACAATTTGCACAGAAGCATAGAGAGAAAACAAACACGTACAGCCATTCTTTCCCATCTCCCTATGGTGTTGTCTATGTTGAGGGCTTTTTGTAAAGCCGGTTGAGTCATCCCTTTGGAATGCTAAGAGCATCGATTTTTCTCTCCGCTCATTCGCCTTTTTTTTTTTCCTCCTCCCTTTCTCTCTCACCCGCCAATTCTGCTCACTGAAACACTGGCTTTTGTTGGGTTTGAGAGAACGAGAGAGAGAAAGAGAGACCATGAGTGGTAGAGGAGGAGGTCTGGTGACTTGGTAATAGGAATGCTTCCAATGTAAGATGGGAAAACTAAAAAGAGTAAGGCAGCTATTCTGTAGAAGAGGGCTGAGAAGGGGAAAAGAGGGGAGGGGCTGTTGGGGTTATTCAGGGTTGCTGTCTAGCGAGCTAACTGGAGCAGCAAAATAGATGGCAAGGAAGGGTGGGGCTAACTATGCAGCTACTGCGATGAGAAAAATAATCAGGTGGTTGATTTCGATTCATTTTAGTTCATTTCGGTTTTATTTTTGTGAACGCTGAAGTGCAGAAATCGATGAAAACAAAATTATGTGAGTGAAAGGAGAAGGTCGATATGTTCATAGATATGTAAATAAACACATATGCTTTACCAATTTTAAAAGGCAAAATTGAAAATGTTGATTCAGTCCCAGAAATGATCTATTTTTCAGTCTGCTCTTAAACGTGTATATGAGCAACAAAAATCAACTTTAGTTTGTCAGGCACGTATTGTGTTTCTCATCCCCCCGTTATTAAATCAACTTATGCACCTACATAGATGGTGAAACAGAGCAATAGATGCAGACTAGGTTTACAGTTTGTCAAGTGGTGTGCATGCATGCGTGCATGTGTGTGTGTTTACATCAGATGCACAAGCACCCCTGTTTGTGTGTGAGTGTATAGCAAATATGCACATCTGCCTTATAACATGCATGTGCCAATTTGTGTATATGCATCTACCACTGAATGTCTCTTAATGTTTGTCTGTGTGTTTATGTGCACGTACTTGTGCGCAAGCATGCCCAGTCACATGAGGGACACTGGAGACTGAGGCACCCTATGATCTGTCCTATTTTTATATGGAGGTATCCCTGGCATCTCCCCAAACTCCTCCTGTTGAGGGAGAAAGCAGCAGATCTGGGTGGTCAGCTGTAACAGGAGCCTTTTGAGCTCATACTTACACTCACTTGGGCACACACAGTCTCACTTTTGAAAGCGTATGGGGGCCCATGCACACATCTGCACACCCACAGGAGTTAAAGTAAACAACACTTACATAAGCAAAGTGACGCGGGGTTCCCTAGGGACATGAGCAGGGCTCCCTCCTCAGAGCTCCGTTCTCTGATTGCAGCAGAGAAAAACAATGTAGACTTGCAGCATCATTGCAAATCTGAAAATGTGAGTAGGGCCTAAGAAAGATTGTTTACAGTTACATATTTAAATTAGGGGCACTGATGTCACCTTTTCCACATGATGCCACTCTTTCCAGCTTTGAGTCCAATCAAACCAGAAATGGCTACTCTGAATAAAGAGAGCTGTGATATGAGACAAAAATAAACAAATATCTTAATAAATGTCACTTCCATATTACAGTACTGTGTGTAACTATATTGATATGTGCCTTTGCCCTTAAGAATAAAAGCAGACAAATTTTACATTTACAACTTATTGGCAAGTGAGCGTGGTGACATCACGTGACTCTTCATGGTCCAATAAAAATTTACATATTCAAGACTGTAGAAATATAAAGATACGGAAAGTATTGAAATGATTTTTGCTGAAGGTTGCGTGAGTCTTAATATTATGATGGTGATATATGAAATTAATGCAAAAAGCTTAGTTTAAGACAACACCTCAGAAAATATATCCTCATTCTTATGTGTACCTCCCTCTTTTCCTCCAGGTTGGGGTGAGCCTTACCCCCAGCAGAAGGAGTCCTCAACCTGGGGGGAGCCTGCCCCTGCTCCACCTGTGACAGTGGACAACGGGACGTCTGCCTGGGGGAAGCCAATGGACACCAGCTCCAGCTGGGATGAACCCAGCAGGGGTAGCAGAGAGTCTGGCTCTAGTTGGGGTGGCCAGCATAAGTCTGGTAGGTGCACACATGAACATAAATAGTCTGAAGAATGATAGCGTTAAAACTCTAAGTAGTCCTGGCTGATCTTGAACACTATTGTTAGAAGACAGAATTTCCCTGAGGAAGTGCATGAAATGAGCAGTAGAACCATAGACAAGACATGCTGATATTCAGTTTTTTCCCTGATGTCCTTTTCAGCTCCAGGTCCCAAACCCATGGAGACATGGTGTGGTGAGGAGGTGTCCATGGGCAACAGCTGGGACCAGGAAGAGGAGGTGGAGATCGGCATGTGGAGCAACAGCCAACAGGACAACCGGTCCCATGACCAAAACACCTGGAACTACAAGCATAAAGGCTCCTACAAGGTTTGTTTATTAGAACCCAATATAACAGAATATAAATATTTTTTTGAAATTAATGAATTTGATTCTGTAGAAACATGTGAAAAGCAAATGGTTAAAAAGGCAACTTTGCAAATGCTTTAAATGTCTCATGTTAATTGTATTTGTCTGCAATGTTTCAGATGAACAAACCAGTCAATAAACAGGATGAACCCTGGATGAAACCCTTCATCAACCAGTTCAACAGCATGAACTTCTCTGTAAGTGCTATTTCCCATTGTTTTGCTGTCGCATAAATGTCTTTGATGAATGAATGCAACATTTATGCTTTTCTCTATAATCCCATCTTTCCCCTTGCAGAGAGACTCTCCTGATGACTCCATGAAGACAGGAGCAGGGATGGTGCAGGACAAGCGTATGGACATGGGCAGTATGGGAGACTTCAATGGAGTAATGGGGAAGAACCCTGGGTCTCGACACCAGCTCCACAAGGAGTCTGCCATGGATCGCAGCCCTTACTATGACAAGGTATGCAGGAACATCATTTCCCTGGTATCTTGTGGGTGGGGGTAAAGAAAAGGCTACAGGAACACATCTTGGGAATGCAGCAACCAAAACATTGTTGCATTGGCACTTTATACACTGTTTAAAAAAACATTACTCGATGGAGGTTTGGTCGGTCTCACCGCCATTGTGGTGATCATGAGGTAGATGTGGCGTGAGGTCTCTCATGGGTAATCTACCTCTCAAATGTCTGGCTTGTTGGTGCTGTCTCAGCCCTATAGTGCCTCATAGTGGTTGTTCTAACACACTGCATTTGATGTGTGGACTGTAGAATGGAATCTTTCTTTTGATACTTGCTGTTTGCATGATTTTGTATCTTATAATTCTGAATTATTAGTCTGTTACTTATAAGCAGCAAAAGTAAATGAAATATGCACACTTACATACATGCAGATACCTGATTCTAGTAACACTTTGTAGCTTTGCAACCATGCAGTATTGATTAATTCCCTTAAAAAGTTCAACAAAGCTGCTGTGGGTTTTTTGGCTTTGCTGCTTTTCCTTCTGCACTATAACGCTGCTAGTCTTTTATCCTTTTTTCTATCTTCCTCACATCCATCCTCTGGTGCCAACTTCTTTTTCTACTACACTCTCCTCCTCTCCATTGCTTACTTTTCTTCCCATCCCATTTTACTCCTTTTATCCTTTGACCCTTTCCTACACTCTCTCTCTCTCTCTCTCTCTCTCTCTCTCTCTCTCTCTCTCCTGTTTTCTCACCTTACTTTCTCTTTCCCCCTCCTTCTCCCCCTCTTCTGCAAAATTAACTCTTTTCCTTCTTTTCTCCTTCCCTCTCCGCACTTCTCTGGCTGCTGATGTGCTTCCTGTCCCTCTGTGCTTGCCGTCCATCTGCTGTGCGCCTGGCCTTGCTTCCGCAGCTATCTGTTTCCCCCTCTGCTTACGATAGCCAAGCTTCTGATGAGCTCTCCTCCAATCAAAGCATGAGCTTTTCCCCTTCCAATTCTGCTCAGCCTGTCCCCTGTCTCGACTCTGGGCCATCACCTGCCCACACTAGTCCTGGGGGCGCTCGGCAGGTGAGTGTGAAGAGGATGTTGTCTTTAGGTCTTGAGCCTTGGACCCCAAGACACTAACAATAAACTATTGCTGAATATGAAAAATATAGATGAAATTAACCACATACCTATCAAATCTCATTTCCCACAATTATGCAAGATTTCTTTTGTGATTGTTCTCGCCAGTGAGTTTACTTAACAGCCTGTGGCCACTAAGCCACTAACAGGTTTATGATTTGATTGTTTCTGTCCTAGTGGAAAATTACATTATGAATGAAAAAACACATTAAGTTTTTTGCAAGTTGTTTGACCATTTGTGTGTGTGTGTTTGTGTCTTCCCTGCTCAGAATGTAAACCCTATGATGGGTGGCAGCAGCGTAGCACAGGGCCGAGGCGGCCCCCAGTCCCAGGTCCCCCCCCAACCCAACCTTCGTAACCAAGTGCCTCCACCCATCCTGCCCTCTCAGGTAGTGCACATACTGACACACAAAACATTATATATTTTCTATTTCATCCAGACATCAGACATACTGCTCAAGATGTTTTAGGCTACACAGTCGTACAAGTCTGGTCTTGTCTCAGCAATACTCTGAATGTTTCAGCATCTTTAATCTGAACATACTTTTTCAAGATAACACATGTAGATCATTCAAATCATCATTTAAGATGTATGGACATGTCTTTTGTGGGGTTTTTACCCTCCAAGCAGCCATAGGTTTTATTACAGAATGAGAATCAACTTGCAGAGAACTGAAACTCACTTGAGATGAATAATTCTACATAGTATCGACCAGTTACACACTATTTTCATGCAATTAAATTAGTTAATGACCAAGTTCTGATTAGCACCTATTCTGGTCCAATTCTGGTCTTAAGCCATCAATTCATTATGCATTTATTTAGACACACATTTTACAATTACAAACTATTTCTAGCTAAATGTTAGGTGCATGCTTAAGTGAAAATTTATGAAATATAATCCATTTTTGCCAACCCTTTTTTTTCCTCCCACTCTCTCATCCATGGTTTGTATTTAACACTTAATTCACAGGAAAACTCACGGCATCATATGAACTAAAAACAAAATCTCGTTTGTGCACAGGTCCCTCCATCCCTGTATAAGTACCCAGGAGGTAACGGAGGTCTGAACCCTCTGTTTGGCCCCCAGCAGGTGGCTGTGCTCAACCAACTCTCCCAGCTCAACCAGCTGTCACAGCTCAACCAGATCAGCCAGTTACAGGTAGAGAGATGGAAACTTCTACTTAAACAACATTTTCTGCATGGTTTTAGGTTTATGTACAGTGCTGAGCTTCTGATATTAAGTGAATTCTACTTACATATGGCTAAATTTAATTTCTTGAGTACAGGAATAAAAAACATTTCATGCATGTTTTCAGTGAACTTTGTGTAATTTTAATTTTAAGAATTTCCCCACTGTGGGACGAATAAAGGTTTATCTTATCTTAATGTTTCCCAGTATTATCAGACCGGCTTGCATATTACAACTCCATCAATTTGCCCACAAATATTATATTATTAATTATTCGTAGTGGTATTTGCAGTAAATGTTTGCAAAACTTAATCTCAAAGATGGTAAAACAAACTTACTTTTTTCTTTTTGTTTGTCTGTAGCGTCTTCTCCTCCAGCAGCAGCAGCAGCAACAGCAACAACAGCAGAAGGCTCAGAGCCAGAGAGTCATGCCTGTGGGACGACAGACTGAACAGGTGTGTGTGCCTAAATCCCTCCCAAACATTATTTATTTGATGAAACAGCGTCTGTATGGTGTTGCTTTATTGACTGGCTTCTCTAACCTCCTTCCTTTGGTCCTCAGACACGTCCTATTGGTTCATCTCCATCAATGATGCAGCCCCCACGGCACCTGGACCCCTCCCTGCTGAAACAGCCCCCACCCCTCAAACCGTACCTGGATAACTACTTGTCCCACAATACCCCTGATATGCAGAAGGATGCTGCTGCTCTCGGATCCTTCAGCAACTTCCCTTTAAGTACGTTGGCTACTATTTGAGTCATTTTTCAAAATTAAATCAGTATATTCTCCCAAATTTGAATGATGATACATTTAGGTTTTTGCCTATAATATGTGTTTGAATATGTAAAATACCTTTTGTTTGGACTATTTCTGTTGAATTTTATCATACATTTTAACTCTGAGTGACTAAGTTTCTTCTTTCTCTACTGTCTTCTCTGTTCCTCCATCTTTCCCATCAGGCTTGAACTCTAACCTGAATGTATCCCTGGACATGGGTGTTGGTGGTGGTAGTAGTGGTGGCGGAGCTGTGAGCTACAAAGAGCCGCCCCAGTCCAAACTGAAGAAACTTTGGGCTACTGACCCTCTGGAGCAGAACAGCAAACCTGGTAAAGAAGAGCCCGTTCTGTCACTACACAGTTGTTCATGCATTTGTGATTGTCTATCTAGCAGAAATGTATGCCTAGGATATGAAAAAATTGTGATTTAAAAAAAAAAAAAAAAAAAAAAATCACTTCCTTTTTGGATCATTGCATACAGTAGTGTAACCAGATCAGTGAGTTTTATTCTGTGATTGTGTCCTCATGTTTGTGTGCGTTCATCCCACAGGTGCTATGTCGTCTGGGCTGCGTCTGGAGGACTCTCCCTTCTATGACTTCCTGTCTCCTGGCCCATCTCCCCTGAGTCCTCCCGGCCAATCAATGGGCTCTGTGGGCGATGGCTGGCCGCCCCGTGCCAACTCCCCCCCACCCCATGGAAACACTGTCACCTGGCCCCCAGGTACACTTGCTTTCAAATGCACAAACAAAAATAAGAAAATGTTTGCTTTGAAAACTGCTAATCTCTGTGTTGTGTGTGTGTGTGCTCAGAGTTCCGACCCGGGGAGCCTTGGAAAGGTTACCCAAACATTGACCCTGAGACTGACCCTTATGTGACCCCCGGCAGTGTCATCAACAACCTCTCCATCAACACCGTCCGCGACACAGACCACCTCAGGGACAGGAACAACGGTAGGCCACACCTTTTGTTGGAATGGCTCAGACTGACTTAATTTTAATTAACATTTCATCTATTGTGCTGCTCCAGATCTCATTATCAGGTTGTAGCTACAGGTGATGAACATTATTTGAGCCACCATTTAGATTTGCAGTATTTCTGCTCAAATTTTGTTTATTCTCAGAGTTTTAGTTTTTAAACATCAAGTTATTTCATGATTTTTGTTAATTAAAAAACTGAATAGATTTTAACAAGACATTTGAAAGGCTTCTGTTTTGATGAGCAGATTTGATGCTAGATTCAGATTTGAGAAAGTGCTACTGAAGTTACTCCCACAGACACTAACCCTTCTCTTTTTGTTTGCCAGGGCCATCCTCATCACTGAACACCACGATGCCTTCTAACAGTGCCTGGTCATCCATTCGTGCCTCCAGCCACAGCGGTTCCCTCACCAGTACAGCACAAAGCACTTCAGGTATGAGTTCCTGTTTGTAATTCAGCCTTTGCCGTCTCGTCCTCTTTCCTCCAACTCTCAAGCCAAATAATCTTCACATATAAGGAGGGAACGGTTTAAATGTTGAGAGTATAAAGAGTAACAACAGTAGAATAAAATCAAATTCCTACATCTGTCAGTAAATCTGTGATGTTTCAGCGGAGGATGTAAAAAGGTTTCACTTCCTTCTCTCCTTGCAGCCAGACCCAGTGAGTCAAAGTGGTCTCCCGGCGGCGGTTCTGTGTCCAACTCCTCCCTGGCCCACGAGCTGTGGAAGGTCCCCCTGCCTCCCAAGGCGCTGTCTGTGGCGGCCCCCTCCAGACCACCACCCGGCCTCACCAGCCAGAAGCCCAGCTCTGCCTCCTCCGGCTGGGACGGCTCTGCCCTGAGGCTGGGGGGGTGGGGCTCCTCTGAGTCCCGATACACACCTGGTGAGAGCAGAGGGAGACGCACATACACTATATGACCAGCACTAATGTTCAAATAACTGAGATTTGTTCAGGTTTTTATCATTATTCTTTCCATATTAATGGATGTGAGGAAGAAACAGTCAGTAGCAGAAAAGGGACATTTTTATTTTCATTGTTTTATGTTTGCATGCTACTCACCACATCCCTTTGCCTGTTATGTAGAAATGCAGGATGTACTACTCCCCTCAGTATGGGACTTATGATATCATCCATGTTGTATTGCTTGACACCTCCAACCTGTACTCTTTTAATTATTATTACCAGCTTATACTTTTATACTTAAACGCTCATTATCTTAGCTGACTGTGATTCCACAATGTGTGTATTGGCAGGTTCCAGTTGGGGTGACAGCAGCAGCTCAGGGAGAACTCAATGGCTTGTTCTGAAAAATCTCACACCTCAGGTACTTGCATGTGCATATTCCTACCATTTAATCTGTGTTTTTTTTATCATTCTGTGTAAAGTTGAAGGGATAAAACCTTAAACTGATTTAAACTGTGCATTGTTTTCTATTTTCTTCCCACTGCAATCTGTAGCTTCCATGCAACAGAATTTTTAGCTCGGTGGTTGGATGTTTCTTGTTGAAATCCATCTTGGGAGTCATAGTTAATTTCTACCTTGAAGTTTTTATGTACACAAAATTGTACCTTCGGCTTTTTGATCAAAGAACCACATGTTTTGTGACACATTTCTGTTAATGTTTTGGACTGATGATTCAGCCAGGAGAGTTTAATGCTGAAAATGTCAAAGAAAAAAAGTGAATGGGATTTTTCTTCTGGAGCCAGTAGGTCCCACTTTGCATCTTGATTCAAAGTGTCACATGTTTTTGAGCATGGTATTTGTCAGCAGTTGCTTAATAAATGTCCTTGTTTATCCTCTGTCTGTCTCTGTGTATGTCTTGGGCTATTTGTCTCACAGATTGACGGCTCTACCCTGAGGACCTTGTGCATGCAGCACGGCCCTCTGATCACATTCCACCTCAACCTGCCGCATGGTAACGCTGTGGTGTGCTACAGCTCCAAGGATGAGGCCGCCAAGGCCCAGAAGAGCCTGCACATGTAAGGACGCACACGCACACACACGCACCCTTTCCATTTCTGTGTTAAAGCAGTCATCCTGTGTTTGACCCCGGCTCATTGTGGCACATTGACTGACCTGTTCAACTTTACAAAATGAAATTCATCAGTCGATGGCTGGAAAGATGAATGGAAGTCAGCCCTTGTATTGTGGCTGTGCGATGCAGTCTTTGTGTTTTCCTGCCTGCACTGAGCTGATTTCTTAAGTGTCACGTAAACAAGAAACTCAGTCACAGCAACCAGGCAGGAAATAATACAAACCTGATTTCTCCTGGAGATTGCTTGGCTATGTATACGGGTGAACGTTTCTAAATTATTTTTACATGTGAGCATGTGCAAGATAACGCTTTTGAAATGAAAAAAAAAAACGATGACTGCTAACAATGACGCAAAAGAGACACTCACTCACTCACACCCTCTGTTGCCCTCTGCAGGTGTGTTTTGGGGAACACTACTATTCTGGCTGAGTTTGCCAGCGAGGAGGAAATCAACCGTTTCTTTGCACAAGGGCAGTCATTGGCCACTCCCTCCTCTGGCTGGCAGGCTATTGGCTCCTCTCAGAGCAGAATGGATCAGTCTCACCCCTTTCCCAGCCGCGCTCCTGAACCCAACCAGTGGAACAGCAGCGACCTCCACAGCTCCTCCCTCTGGGGCGGGCCCAACTATTCCAGTAGCCTGTGGGGGAGCCCCAGTGGCACCGAGGCGGGGAGGATCAGCAGCCCTTCTCCAATCAGCTCCTTCCTCCCGGTGGATCACCTGACAGGAGGAGGGGACTCCATGTGAACCGCCTGCCAATCAAAACAGGCTGGAGGAGGGGGTCAGTAGAGAATAATCAATCAGCAGAAGAAAATGAGAAAAAAAAAAAGTAGTTATAAACGCAATGGCACTAGTTGGACTCTTTCTCACTTACAAGATATTCAACAAAACGGGGTCTCCCCTGTGGAAAACAAGTTACGTTTCTCTCTCTGCACATATGTCCACTTTGTTTTAGCCCAAAAACATATCAGTCGGAATACTTGAATCATGCAGGCCAATTCTATAATGTGAACGGATGGATATTTGCTTCCAGGTAGTGCTCTTTCAGACAGAAAAAAAAGCTTCAATCGAGCTCATTATTATATATATATTTTTTGTTTCATTCGTCATGTTTATTTGAATTCCAATTCTTTTCATTTTTAACGTTTTCTTTTTGTTTTCTTTTTTTTTTTTTTTGTTTGCTGACAATGTTGGAGTATGAGCTTTTTTAACTTTGCACTGAATGTGGTTTTTTCTCAGTATATATAATCTGCAATATAGAGGGAGCAGCCAGTTTTTCCAGTGTAGCTGTTTACTCATTGAGGTCCTTACCGTATGTGTGTATGCGTGTGCACGCGCACGTATGTGTGTGTGGAAGTACTTTTTGTGTGTGTGTGCGCGATTGCGTGTGCGACTGAGTATGTGTGCGCTCCTCTCTGCCTTGGCACGCCTACCTTACTGCGTTGTCGTGGAGTTCAAGATCAACAGATAGTTAAAGAAGAATTAAAGCTGACTTAGGAGGATTATCTGGTGATAGTAAAAGTGACATTAAAAAGTATTGCACCAATTTTGTTTTAAAACTAAAGAACGTTGAGCTCTGCAGTGCAAAGGACTGTAGCCGCAGCTGGGACTAGCAAGCCCCGCCCACCCTAATGTAGGAGGCGGGGCCTATCTAGCAAGCCCTCCCACTAGCCCCCTAGTGGGCAGAGGGGGGGAACAGCACTTTCAGAATAGGCTTTCAATGTTTTGGAGGTGCCACACTGCAACCTCTTGTTTACAAGACTTAGGAGGCGGAACGTGTGATCATTCTTCATTTTAAAGAGAAGATGGAATAAAATAGAAAATACTCAAAAAAAAATTAAAAAAACTTAAAAATAAAACTTTAAAAAATGTATAAAACAAATAGAAAAACAACAAAAAATATAAACTCTTATTGAGGATGAAGACGATGCTTTGTAACTCTGGGAATTCGGATCAGTGTTTTTGGCCATGGTGTTGGTTATTTGAACTATTCCTCTTTGTCTGCTAAATAACCAGCAATGGTTCTCAGGAAATCAAGCCAGTTTTCCCCCCCTTGTAGGTGAATTAAAAAAAAACTACTACTCCTTGTAGGAAAGGAAAATCCAACTTCTAGCACTGAAAACTATGTATAGGTCTGTAAGTTTTTTTTTCTCTGCCAAATAACTGCTTTAAGCTGGAGAAGCTCAACACACTGCTTTCAATATGCTGTCTTTTGAGGGAGGGGGGTCCTAATGTGGGGAGGTGGAGGACGGGCTGTAGTAATCCCAACGCTCCCACTCTCCTCCTCTTCCTCCTCTCCTCCAGTCCTCCACTCCACTGATGTAAAAATCAAAAGTGGGGAGTGTTTATTGTGTGAGTGTGTGACTGTCAGTGGAAAAATGTTCTGTCTCGTCAGACTTATAAACCAAGAGAAAGGCGAATCCGTATCTATGCATACTGTAGCCTCTCACATGGCCTACCGAGAGGCGTTTTTTTTTTTTTTTTCCTTTTTTTTTCTCTTCCCGTGTCACAAAATGTTTTAAGTGTTTCATTGAGTACAACAAAAATGCGAAATATTACTTGCTTTTTTTTTTTCTTTTTTTTTCTTTTTTAAATCACTCTCATTGCCACAAATGGTGTTTTGAAAAAAGGAAAGAAGAAAAACTTTAAAAATCTTGTTTTGGTTGAAGATACTATTTTAACAGTGCAAAAGTCGTCCACATTTCATTGCCTTGATCCTAATTGTGTCCGAAGATGCAACAACAAGTCAAGTGGCTTCTACCTGTTTACAAATAGAATATGATTGTATTGTTGTACTGTTTTCTTTTTTTTCCTTTGGGTGGGTTGGGCGGGTGGGGAGGGGTACTCATCTGAAGTTCCTGAGCTGATGAAACGTGTGTGTGTGTGTTTGAATGCTCTGTACCGGCAGATGTGAGTTCTACCGCTGGAGGGGAAGATGTTGTGGGTGGGGAGGGGAGGGTGGGGGAGTCAGGGTCGTGTGTGAGAACAGCGTGAATGTAAATCCACCAGTGGTGTTTATGTCGACAGAATCCACGTGTGAATAATACGATTCACCTACCTACCAGTGATTGTTTAGTTACTATGATGCACAATATCCGGAGAAAAACAAAAGCTTCAGAGAGTGTGTGAACGAGAAGTCAGCATTAGAGAAGCCATGGACCTTAATTTCTTTTCTTCATCGTGTAATTATTCTGTGTTAAGCCTGTTTTTGTGTGTGCGTGCGTGTGCGTTTTCCCCCCCTCCGATATAGGTTTTTATTTCAGAAGTACTCGAAACGTTGGCTTTAGTTGTGTTTTTAAGTTTAGCCGTGAATATTTAACAACTTCAAAGCATACGTAGTGAGACAGAACCTTGAGTATTAGCCAGACTTGACAGTGGTGTGTGCCAGTATTGAACTGCTCTCTACCAAATAATTCAAAAGATTAGTTTACTTAATTCCAGATCTCTTTTGCTTAAACTATATATATATAGATATATATCTCTTATTTGTATTTGTTTTTTGTCTTGTTTAACAAATGTTATCCAGTGGAACATCTGAACCATGTTTGTCATTTGTTTTTTTTTTTGAGTTAACTTAATTTGACAAATTGAATTGAGGAGCCTTGGATTTTGCACTTGGGTGGATTAGAGGAAAGGCCGAGCGAGCGGAGAGCAAAGCCGAGATGGACGGTCAGATTTTCAGATCTGTCTGAGGAAGAAGGTGTGTCTGTGAGAGTATTGTGACAGGGTAAAGTGTGCGTGCGTGTGTGTGTGTCTACATGTTCTCAACTGAAGTGGAAGTTCTGTATGTGTGTGTTTGCTATGATTAGAGAAGATGGTGCTTTGTTGGGCCCAGCGAGAGAAGAGGGAGGTGGGTGGTGGCGCTCCTCTCCAGGTTTACCTCTCTCTGCTCACTGGGCCGGCCGGTCAGAGCGGCGACGTCGCCACGCTGAGCCAGAATGTAGCTGAAAACGGTTTTTAAAAAAGTATAGACGACAGCCGGAGCATCCACCTGCCTTCTCTGGCGCCCAGTCAGCCTCAAACATTGAACCACCGCGTGGAAAATTCAAGCGAAACCGCCACTGCTCGTCGTTTCCTGAATAAGTATTCAACTGCTGTTGTGTGTGCGCCCAGTTGTCTTGACTGAAATGAGGCGAGGCTTCTTATTGGAGTGACTCAGGCGAGGGGACGTGTGACTTGTGATCGGCTGGTTCTTCCTGGCTTTTCAGGGACACAGGGTTACACTTGCCTCCTTACCGGCTTACCCAGGATCAGCTCTCCCTCTCCAACTCCTAAGCTTAAACTACAGGAGGGGAAACGCAAAACTGACATGAGGTCCGGAGCAAGTGAACTCTAAATAGTCTAGATTCCCTTTCCACTCTCGCTGAAATTATTTTACACTTCGTTCATTCTGATTTTTTTTTTTTTTTTTTTTTTTTTTTTTGGTCGATGCTTCACTCATAGCGCTGATCTGGGGGCAGTTTTGTTTCCTTCCTCAGTATCCTTAACCATTAGCGGGACAGAAACTGAGCCCTGATCAGCAGCTCAGGGAGGCAGCATCGCTCTGCTGTTAGAGAAGGGACAAGCAGCGTCTGTAAAACGCCTCTCATTCATGTTGATGTTACTGTTTTGGTTTCCAGCTTAATCTTGCTCTGTTTCTGTCTCGTCCAATCTACTGTTAGAGAGTGTGTGTGTGTGTGTGTGTATGTGTATGTATGCAGAAACCCAGTCTTGTGCAGAAAGTGTGTGTGTGTGTGTGTACGTACACATTATCATGCCAAATTCGAGGAGGGAGGGTGAGAGGGAAGGAAAGGGATTGATAATTTTTTTTTTTTTTTTTCTGGTCGTTGTGTATGTGTGTGTATGTGTATTTAAAAAGCTGGACAATGTTAAATGCTTGAAGAAAAAAATGTCATTTGCAAAAGGATGATGTGAGGAAAACCTTTTCAGTAAGTGAAAACCACCATGAGCAATGTACAATCCCCAGGGCTGCCAAGCAGCTTCCCAACAGGGCCAGACAAGGGGAGGAAAGAAGGAAGGATAGAGAGGGTAGGAGAGGAGGGAAGCTGGCTGGTGATACTCTACTACTTTTTAATGTTTAAGAAGAAAATAATGTGACTCTTTGTTTTTTCTCTTGACTTAACTATCCTGTGAGCAAATGCTATATTATATCATAACACACACCCAAATGGCTCCTAATGTCGATCAAAAAGCGCTAAGGCTATTTTTTTGACACACAAAAAAAAATACAAAAAAACCACAAAAAAACAAAAGAGAAAAAAAACACAAAAACTGTGAGAATCTGCTGTCTTTTTTGTCATTGTACATTTTAGTATGAATACACACAAACAAACCCTGAAAAGCTTTAGTCTAACCAGCACAAAGATGTGGGTGGGGAGGGGCGGGTTCTCGGGCGGGGTGGGGTGGGTGGCTTACAGTACAGAGGGGGAGGGGTGGGTGTCGCTCAGAGAGACTATGCAGTGGAGTGTTGAACCCAGGCTTCCATGTCCACCTTGGGTTTTTGTTTTTTTTGCTTTCTTTAAATAAAAAAAAAAATCCCAAAAACTTTTTAAAAACACAGCTGAGATGGGATTCCCAATAATATTCCTCAAACATGTTGTGCCATCGTTGAATCGTACTACTAGTACTACTAATAATAATAATAAAAACTGAAAAAACCTTTATTACCTTGCAACCGTCGGGCCAGTTGTAGCAGGAGAAGAGGACAGGTTAAGATTTGCAAAGTCCATTTCTTTATTTTCACAGCTTGTCTCGTCCTCGATAAGCCGAGGGGAGTGAGGCCGGTGAAACTGCAAATTTTACACAACTACAATGTTTTTTATAGAGATTCTATCAATCCACAGTGTGTAGTTGGATCACCTGTAAACCTATTATGCACATTGCTTTGGGAGACTGTTGAAACTATATAATATATATATATATGTATATATATATATATATATATGAGAATATAAACGTACAGTGTCTATAATCAAGGAGAGGAAGTCTTCCTCTCTTACAAACAAAAACAGGAAGTACCTTTTTATTTTCAAATGTCTTCCTCGGGTCATCAAAGGATTTTATCTTAAACTTTGGAGGAAACTGCACTTTTTGAAGGACAATCTTTATTTGTATGGGTATAAAAATTGACAAAAACGAAGTCGCCTGATATTACAAGGTATAGAAAACCAACTCCAGTGTGCTCTAATAATGAATGTCTCCTCTGATGCTGTCTATTTGTTTGGTTTCATTTAATCTTTTTATTCTCCTTCCTTTGTTGCTTGGTTTGTTCTGTATTTTTTTTTCTCTTTATTTTTCTGGATTTTAGTGCTCTTAAGAGAATCTGTACTAAGATGTAGAGTAGTAGGTAGTAGGTCTTCTGTTGGCTGTACTCGTATACTGATTACTGTTTGTAACCCTCTGGCTCCTGCAGCCGTCATACAAAGCTGTAAAACTTGGGTACAACCCTCAATAAAAGACTAACAATGACTTAGTGGCTGCCTCCTGGACTCTTTATTTCTCATCTGTTCTGTGGTGAAAAAAAAACATTTAAATCCTTAAATTTCTGTTTTTCTGATAACCTATGTTTAAGCTTTGGGGGAGAAAGAACAATTCATCAATTTAGATATTTAAAACGACAAGAATTCACTCACATTTCAAGCTTATTTTCATATGAACGTTTGTCCTCATTTTTATCTAATGCATCTCTAATGACATCTCAGTAATTTTAAATGTCATTAATATACTGTATGTTGAAGCTTTTAGTTATATTAAAGCTGCAGATGTTCTTGCAATAAACCATAAATAAATTCACTATTATTGTAAAGAGCACTGGCTTGCAAAAAGCCGTTCTGCAAAAAAATCCTGAGATGTTATTAACTTCTTAATTAGAAAAGTAAAACCATAGCTGTCAGATAAATATGTTCCTCTGAAATGAAGTAAAATGCACTTCAGTACAGTACTTGAGCAAATGTGCACAGTTGCTTTCCCCTACTGAATTTATCAAGCCTAAACTCTCAATGTATTTGTTCAATTCAGATGTTTGACAGCACAGATAACTTACCTGTGCTGTCAGCAATATAGTGTTTGATGTTAAATCTCTTGTGGAAAAAGACTTGTTACTTTTTTACTTTCTCCATCTTATCTTGGCACACTGTGAATTTGTTTATTTTGTAGTACACAAATTGTGGAATTTTGTTTAGTTTTGATCTAATTGACAGTGGATCCTCTTTCATTCAGCACTGGTATTCAGTTTTACTACAGATCATCATTTTAAAACTATACTGATGTCACATTAGCACGTAAAAGTTAAGTTTCATTAAGTTTGACTTCCTGCACAGGTTGGATACTGAAAACAGCTGTAATATGAAAAATGTGCACAGGACTCTCCAGTGGGTTCAGAAAGTGACCTTGGTGACCTTGACGTGTTCATGCTCATCCTGTCAAGAAACGAGAGACGCGGAACTATACATCAGGTGTCTTTATTGATCTATTCATGAGAAATTATACATTGGAACCACAGGGTGGAGCTGGAAGAATAAAAAAAACCCAAACAGTGATATAACCTTGTTCTAATATTTTGTTTTACCTCCAAGCTCCCAAAGCACATGTTCATTTAAATACAGTCAAACAAAAGACACGGCAGCCAACAAAGCCGCAGTGGACAGAAGAGCTGACGGGAGGAAGTGGGAAATGGTTTTTGGCGCCCATCTGCTTCATGAGTACTTCCTGTGGGGTCACGCTGGGGTCAACCTCTCTGGAGGAAATGTAGAATATTGAGTGATTACACAGGGGGAAAAAAACGATGCATACTTTACGCGTGATTGAGATGGCGATGAGGTAAAAGGAGTGAAAGAATAGAATGTCGACAGAGAGACTTGCCTTTTTAGTGAGCTATAGAACAGATTATTCATAAACGTCTTTCTTGTCTGCGATATACTGTACAATCTCCTCAGGAGTCATCAACTTCTCTGCTTCTGCGTCAGGGATCTCAAAGCCTGCACAAGAAACACACAGAGCACAAGATCCTGTAAACGCCACCTCTCGTTCACAGTTAAAAGTTGCACTTGAACAACCCACAAAGACTGTAGCCATCGGTCTACCCGGTCCCATGAAACATCTCCAAATTTGGTGATTCTTAATTTTTCAGACAAAGTAAAGGAAAATTCTCATATAGGGCTGCAACTAATGATCCTCATTATTGATAATCTGCAGATTGTTTTATCGATTAATCGTTTGGTCTATAATTAATTAATTATAATAAAAAATTTAAATAAAATAATTATCACATTTCCCAGAGTCCTCATTGACATCACTGTCCAAAAGCTGAACACAGACCTGTTTCTATTAAGTCATAAAGATGATGTTTTGGAGATACATGGTTTTCAGAGGACAACAATGATGTGGCGTTGTGATTGTGGAGGAAATAAAGTATGGCTAATGTATTTTTAAACCAGCCTTTATTTGGGTCCAGCATTTCTTTGTTCACACAGACCTCCCTTCACTATTACATGAGACCATAAGTGGAGTGCCAGATTTTAAAGAAGAATTACTGTATTATACATTTTATTATTTTCATTACTGATTTTTCATTACTTATTTTACAAAAATAAAAAAAGGAATATCTTAAGCTTGAAATGTAGTCAATCGTCACACATTGGCCTACAACTGCACTGATTTATAACTTCATCCTTTCATCATACATAAAACACCTGCATTTCTTATGCTATATCTCCAAATATATCTCCAAGTTTGGGCATCACTCCTATCAAACAAGTGGATTTCCTCTTTGCTGGCTCTGACAGACGAGCAGCTACACAGACAGGTTGACGTGCTGACAGACTCACCGAACTCATCCTCCATGGCCATGATGATCTCCACCTGGTCCAAGCTGTCCAGACCCAGGTCTTTCATGAAGTGGGAGGATGTCTGCAGCTGTAGAGCAGAAGGTAACACGGGTATTAGAAATGTCATTTTTCACTATCATGATCTGAATATGAATCCAAACAAACACTGACTAGAAGTTAAACAACTGCAGCACAGAGTAAAACAAGCCTTTCCTTTATCAGTCTCTCACATACAGCAAAGAACTCAATGTCTGCATTTACATGATTCTATGAAAGGATCAAATGGACATTGCAAGTGGAGTATGCATTTCAGCATGGTCTCTGTCAAAATACAGGCTAAGATGCAGAATACCACAGACAAAATAAGTGATTCTGACACTTATTTTTCAGGTCACCTCCAATTTTTTAAAAAACTGATAAATGATTTTTTCACATCTGAAAATAAAACATCACCACATGCAACCTGTTAATTAACAGACACAATTCGTCCATATCTCCGTCATAGCTTCTCAGCTTTCTCACCTTCTCAGGGTTGATCTTGTCGTAGAGCTTGAGGACATACATGACACGCTCTTTCACAGTCTCTAGGGTGAGGGGAGGCAGGTCTCCATACTGTCGGCACAACACGCTCACTGAGGGGCTCTGAGGAGGACGAAGAAGCAGGAGGGTCAGGAGCAGGGATGACGAGGTGGACAAAGGTTGTGGAAAAGCACAGTTCACAAAGAGGTGGCGATCACTCAGAGAAAGTCACCAGCTCATGAGTTAGCATGAAGCTAGTTACGTTTACCTACCTTCTGAGAGTCAAAATCTTATGACCACAAACTGTTAAAAGGCTCAACCGTGCACGATAAGCACAGTACTACTACACTGATTCAGGAAGAGGATGATCTGAGGTTGGACATAAAATTCTGTAGTCAAACAAGCAACTGGACAGGTTGGACGTTTCACTTCTCATAAAATTCAGTTCTGTAGTGACACATCTATTCACACTAAATTATCAACACATCGGTTTCATGAGATGTACAGAATTTGGATTTTGCATGGTAATTTGCACTTTTTTAGATTTTCTTTTTTATTTTATGCATGTATCAATCTCAACCAGGTTAGACCACTTTAACACTCTCTTTCTCAGAAAGAAGGCTTCACCTCCTTAAACAAAAAAGCAGAGCTGAACACATTACTTCAGTACCTACATCACTTTAGTGGCTCCTAGTGCGCTACAAAACCATCTTCAATACACTAGTTATAGTCTTCAAAGCACTTAATCTGGTCTGGCTCCCAGGCGGTGGTTTTCGGACTGGACCCATACAAAGATCCAGATCCAGTGAAGGTGCTTTAAATTGCTTTAGTCTTATTACCTCATGACCTGAGATCAGTAACAACTGTATCCAACTTGTCTGTAGGATGGATGTGGGGTTTATTACTTTTTTTGGGGTGGGTAGGTGTTTTTAAGTTCTTGTATTCCTCGTTATATTGCTATGGCCCCATTGAATTAAATATGCTATATATAAACAACCGTCTTTCCTTCTTTAATATTTAAGCTGACTTTAGGTAACACACAACTTGCATAACCAATCACTTGTAACTTGGCAGCAACCTTATTGTGGCCAATACGCCAGTATCATTAAATAGGTTTTCATGCTTCCCACGCCCCAAAAAGAGTTATTACACTAACAACATCTTACATGATACAATATATTTATCCACTGCAGCAATATTCCTCAATTAGAGGAAAGGAGCTAACGAGCTAGCTAGCTAACAAGCAAAACATGGCCGTTGTGCAACCAAAAAAAATGACGTTTCAAGGTTTCGTGGATTTCAGGCATGACATAGCACGGACAGATTTCCACTCGTGGTGAAATGAGCAGTTTGCATGCAGTCCTGAACTTTTATCCGGCTCGGTTCACCCGACAGGTTTGAAAGGCGTCGGTAGGTCACAGCAGCGATCGTTAGGCCACGACTCTTCAATGTTACAGGACACTCACCGGCTTCTGTCCGAGCCACCGCGTCCTCCGGCTGTCTGCGGCGAAGGAGAGGGGTCGGTGGGCGGCTGCTACCGGAGCGACAGCGGCTCTGAGTGCCGGGTTGCCGGAGGAGAGCCTCAGCGAGGGCCGGGCGAGCGAGCGGACACACTGCATCAGGACACGAGCCGCCATGACGGAGAGAAGTGACTGGAGGCTCCCAGCATGCAATGCGAAGAAGAAACCGGGTCAAGGGCTCCGCGGTACGCATGCGCAAAACATGAGCTGTGTCTTTATTTTGCATGTTTTATTTTATTTGTGCTTTTTCCAACATTATTAGCTAAACAGACAATCAAAAATATGTATAAATACATAAAATATAAACATTTGTTTTGATGAAAGATAAAATACAAAAATGCTAATAAGCGACGGTTGAACTCAGGGAAGACTAATGGATCACAGAATCATATTAGTGATTATAAGTTAAATAATTATCAAGCCAAATGATCTAATGCAGCAGAACAGTACAACACCTTGTATAGATTTATAACTTATACGATAAAATTCAAATCTAATAAATGCCAGTGGACTGTTTCGTTTGTTTGTCGTGACTATGGTCGATGATTTGACACTCAGCTCATATTGTCTGAAACTCCATTCATCGGAGTCGGCAGAAGATGAGAAGAGCTGACAGCAGAGAGCAAAAACAGATAGATGCGTTAGTTATTATCACCGATTCATCCCCACTGTCTGAACAATTTCACCTGATTCACAGCCATGGAGTTGTCTGAAATACTGTACAACAAAGCGGAGTACATTGAGACGGTAATGTGTGTGATTACGAGCCGTTGTTAGCTAAATAGCTAGCTAGCCGCTTGCTATTCGGCTAACAAGCTGAGCAGGGCGTTGGGCGGTGGATGACTGAAATCATTGTTTGCGCTCAGTTTAGACAGACAGAAGGGGCAGAAAAACAGTTTAATACAGTTATTAACCATATCTGTGTTTTTTTCAGGCTTCTGGCAACAAAGTGAGCAGACAGTCAGTGCTGTGTGGGAGTCAAAACATCGTCCTCAATGGCAAAGTAAGGAAGAAACAAACCTGCCTGACAGTCAATTATACAGCTGTCTATCCGGGCATCTGTGTTGTTATCAGTATTCTAGGTTGACATGTAGCTTCAGTCGTGTGTTTGTTCTCTCCTCCAGACTATTGTCATGAATGACTGCATTATCAGAGGAGACCTGGCTAATGTGAGGGTGGGCAGACACTGTGTGGTGAAGAGCCGCAGCGTCATTCGACCACCTTTCAAGAAGTTCAGCAAAGGGTAAACCGACCTTTTATTATAGCGAATAATCGAGCTACAACTGGCCAAAATTAACAAAACCAAATGTTATAATGTTATTAATGTTTGTGACTTGACAATGTGATGATAACAGTTTCTTTATGGCTCATGGTGCTTTGGCCCAGTTTAAGCTTTGGGCAGGTGATATAGTCTCTAAGAATATACTGATAATCTAGGTTTGTATTTATTTGACAATCATCAGAAAATTCACTTAAATGCAACACAGCAATTAAGACCAAGAAGATGTTACATTATTCCAAAAACCAAATCTTTCATCGATTTCATTATCGATCAATATGCAGATTATTCTCTCCATCAATTATTTTTCAATTATTTTGATGAAAATGGTTAAAATTATTTATTGCAATGTTCCAGAAATGAAACTCACATATTCAGATGTCTTATTTCTCCAAACAACAATCCAAAACTCAAGCTGGAACCGTCAAAGTTTGGCTTTTTTGCTTGAAAAATCAACACTCGTAGCATATTGAATTTTTGTCATCAATTAATCGTCTAATCGTTTCAGCTGGTTTGCAACAGAGTATTGTACAGCAAATATTCTGAACACCTGGCTGTCTTTGCATCAAGAATTGCAGATTTATTTTGTACTCTTAATATCTGTTTCCTGCATGATCATTAAAACAAACACCTGAACTTCATGTCTGTCCTCCCACCCTCCATCCTTCCCTTCAGGGTGGCGTTCTTCCCGCTGCACATTGGAGATCACGTCTTTATTGAGGAGGACTGTGTGGTCAACGCAGCACAGATCGGTTCCTACGTCCACATCGGCAAGAACTGTGTCATAGTGAGTGGGATGAAAGCGCGCGCGCGCGCACACACACACACACACACAGTAAAAGGAAACCATGCTGAAAGAGACAAATGTCCCGGTGAGAGAGGACATAAACAGAGGCACTGTCTCCTCTCGCCTGTGGTGAAACAGTCACATGGTAGTCATGTTCAGATTAATTGAGCACAGCAGCAGACTGCCTGTTGGCAGTTTGCACAGCAGGAAAACAAAAGCGTAACCAGGATCCTGAGCAGCACAAGCTCTTCTTTTCACTATAAGGATGCTTACTGCTATATTATCCACCATCCATTGTTTATCACTGTGTATAAAATGGACTGAAGATAACAATTGGACTCAGTTAAAGCATTTGACTCAGTAGCAGTTGTTTGTTAACTTGCTATTTGTTTTGTGTATTGTATACAGGGTCGTCGCTGTGTGCTGAAAGACTGCTGTAAGATCCTAGACAACACCGTGCTCCCTCCTGAGACCGTGGTGCCGCCTTTCACTGTCTTCTCTGGATGCCCAGGTTAGCTACACCACGCAATCACTATGACCACTCTCTTCCACTTTCTATTCATCTGTCACGTCTTTACCTGTGTTTGTCTTTTTCTCTCTCTCAGGGTTATTTTCAGGAGAGCTCCCAGAGTGCACGCAGGACCTGATGATTGATGTAACCAAGAGCTACTACCAGAAGTTCCTGCCTCTCAGCCAGATCTGAGTCCTGCCCCCAAACCTTCAGCAGGATCCACGCCCTTTCCAGCCAGTTCCAGGTCGTGTTGGGGTCTGTCATCAGACTGTAACGGACTCCGAGACCTCACCTACTATCCTTCTGCTCCCAGAGGCCCTGAGTTTCTCTGCCAAAGGAAGAACATTAGGTCCTGTTAAGAGCCCTTATTAGATTCGAGTGTGAGTATGAGAAAAGCACCTGATGAAAATAAAATCTTATATAGCTGCAGAAGGCAGTTTTGTATGTTTGCAGCTCCAAATTGCACCAAGTCTTTTACATCCAGAAATCCTATAAGGTTCATGTTTACCAGTTAGTCTGAGATGCCTTCAAGGGGCACGGATAAAAACCGCCCATCTACAGGCACTCAGTTTTAGATATTTTTGATTATCTAATGAAGTATGTCGATGTAGCCTGCTCAGTTTGCTGTGGAGAAACTCAAAGACCTCTGCGTGGCCGGCTTTGCTCTCTGACAGAAGCTGTAGGTGAGGTGGAGGGTGGAGGTGTTTGAAGAATGTGGGAACACAGCTTGTAAAATACCACCCATGGACCAAAACAAAAGCAACAGTTGTGTTTGAGGATGCTGGCTGTACATGTGCATTATTTATGTCCACAGATCATCTGGGCAGCAGAGCAGAACACTCATATCAACAATTTGTCAAAGGTTTTCTCTCGTTTTAGTCTCTGTCATTTTATTTTTGACGTTGAAGAAAGTTTTTGCTTCTTCCTTCGCTGGCTTGTGTAATTTGTCATAAAACTTATTTAATACTGTGCAGATTTTTATTTCATCATGTTTCAAATGATCAGCTGCATCGTTGATTTGAATATGTCGAGCTCTCTGTTTGCTTTGCCTTTGTCATTTTCTGTGACCATACAAAAAAAAAACAGAGCCAACATTTAAAATAGAGCAACAATCAAATAAATAGAAATGAAAATCTGCCTCATGTGAGCTTGACTCTGTCTTGTGCTCCACAATACAAACTTTTACTTTTTCCATCAGTCACCTCTAAAGCTTGTTGTCTGACTTCTTAATACCAGCTCCAGAGCATTTATCTTGCATTATAATGTGGTTTATATTATGGATATGAAGACTGAGCATGCAGAGGCACAATACACATTACTGTCGCTGGTTTCATGCTATTCTGCTGATCATCAGTTGGTGGCAGTCATGAGCAAAGAAGTGCAACAATATGCCAACAATGGCAGAGAAGACTGCAAGCAAGTGAACATGGACGTAAAAAGCAGTATTTACAATCGTCAAAGAATCAGCAGACTACAGATGTTTTACGAGGAAAGAAATGCATTCTCCATGTTAGACCTCAAGGATACGTGGTGTGTTTTGTGAGGAAAAAAGCTGAATATAAACAGAACTTTTGTTTGTTTACAAGGAAATTCCACAGGGCACCTTTAAAAACAAGTTATGTTTACATTCAGTGTTACTCACCAAAACACATTTTGTGCATCCTTGGGGTCTAATAAAAAACATCAGCGAAGGCTTAAAAGTTTGAATCCTGTTTAGTTTACACCCATGTTTACTTGCTAACTTCTTCTCTGCCATTCATGACATCACCCGCATTCGTGTTTTACATGAGACAAACAAACTACTCCAGGGTTCTACTAGAGGTGAAACACTCCAAAGGGAACCTTTAAGATACTAAAAAGAGACTCAGAACAGCAGTTTTCATCAGCATGTGATCAGAGTTACAAACATTAAGAAAGTGTTACACTACAGTATTAGAGCAGAGTAACATAAACTTAGCAGGCTTGTCTCATGTCACATCCATGACTTGTCTTCTCACATTCTCATGCAGACAATTTGCCTGTAGAAGTAGCGAGTTTCTCTCATGCTACCCTCTGGCACCACCTACTGGCTGCTGATCCTCATCTAATCATGTCATTTTTTTGAGCCTTGAATAGTTCAGTGCAGAAATAAAGTCACCAAAAACTTCAGAAAATTCCACAATTCTTCAAATGCATGACTCAGTTATTTGTTTTCATCCATCTATCCAACAAAGTCAATGATGGTGTAGTGAAAGTCAATGTGATGAATGGCATATTTTTTGTTTCTTAAAACTTTACAGGGTCCTCAAACTACAATTCAAATCAGTCTGTTTTTTCTTTATTATAAATTATCTCTTGTAAAATGTGTACATCTTCAGCCTCTGAACATCCTTACAAACAATAAAAATCAAAAACACTACAAAAAGGCAAATTATTACTTTATATTTATTCATACTTCTTATTCAGTATTCCATTATACCTTCTTACTGCTCCTTATCTGCATGTCACAAGTCTACAAAATCCAAAACAGATCTATCCAGTCTAAAGGGGGAACCTGTGGTGCAAGTCCTGAGTTCACAAAATATTCGTATGTGCAAACACAGCGAGGAATGAGAAAAAGAACTAAGCTTCCTTACTTTGACTGGAATAGTTTGCTTTGTTGTCCATTTACTGTCAAGTGATCACTCAAGCAAACATCTTTTTCAGTTCAAGAGCTGCATGTAAACCAATAAAATTCCTGTGTGCAACATGTTAATAAAGATCCCATATGAATAAAATATAAAGCAAATCCAATTTTTAAAAGCAACAAAATAAAAACAAAATTTTCTCTTTTTCTTTTAAAGAAACATAGTCCATCCAATTGCAACTCAATGGTTTTATTTCTTTTACAATGTGAACCACATATATCATACCAACAATTAAATGTTAAGTATATAGATTAGCCATTTATTATTTTTTAAACAAATAAGTATCAAGAAACAGCTGATAATAGTGTTGGCTCCAGAGACACGTGGCATGAGTCAGCCTTTTGAAACAATGTGGATGAAGGCCAGTGACTGGCTCAGGGGAAGAAAAGAAAAGGTGCCCCCTCTATTATAACCAGGCTAATCAATGGGGGTCAACGCTGCACGTTGAACAGGGAAACTGGAAAGACGGCACAAACCAGCAGTCGAGCCTTTGGGGGAAAACAACTAAACAGTGATGGCCTGAATTTGAGTTGATTTTTCCTGTCAGCAGACACTTCACATCTTCCCTTTAACTGACATGTTGTCATGTGCGACAGAAACACAGGGAGGCTTTAACTACTCATTTGTAACTACATACACCAGTGTGTTTCAGCCATGAATGATGCCAATGTGGAGTGTTAGACACAAAACAGTGAGTAAAGTGTCCGGAGACAGAAAAACAACTTAAATGTTCTAAATGCATTTCTCTGACTCAATGAAGAGCGTGTGGACAGTCCTCAGGATTCACTTCATCTTCAATCCCCGGTCAGCCCTGAACACTATATTCCACATGAGCAAGCTCTAAAGTCTAAACTGTGATGGACTATAATGTGACTTTTGGGGTGAATGTTCCATTCATGAACCATGGAGCCTTCCTATGTTACATTATTCATCAGACCTGTAATAGCTGAAGCTAACCAGAACTTAACAAGACATTGTTTGCTTTTTTTTGCAAAAGATATATGTTTAAAACAAGACCAACATGGCCTCAACATGTATTACTCGTTGGTCCTCTTTCACAGTAATCAGAGGCTCTCTTTAGGCAAATCAAATCTCCCTTTCCCAATACGAGGTTTACGTTTTCATCAGTCTAATTCAGTGGTTCCACTTGTATGCAACAACAAATTTCTAAATGCAGAACTCTTCTTTCATTTCGACATAATCAACAAATCTCAGCCTGGTTCTTTTCTTTCACTGACAAGCCAGTAATCATGTAGGAATATAAAAGCCAACCTATAACGCAAAAATGAAATCTGTGACCAAAACGTAACAGAAGTTAAAAACTGGCATGCTTTATACAACAAAAGAAAACCCACTTTCCAGGTCATAAAGGTGAAGGGGAGTGAACAAGTCAACAAAAATGTGGAAAAGGAGAAGGAAATATTGACATCCCACAAGTCAGCTGCAGCGGGTAGTACAAGTAAAGTTGAGGGGTTTACACTCCCAGCCAACTCCCTCACAACATACTGTATCACTACTACGGCAGGGCATCACTGGAAATATTTAGAATTAGTTAAATAACTAGACAACTCAAGATTTTTTAATCACTTACACTTTGTTAGCTTCCTATGCTAAATGAAAGCATATTCCAACAATTGAGTTTATCACGCTGACAAAAACGTATAGATTGAACTCCAATAATCTGTCATTAACACCCTAAAATAAGCCATAAATCTGTACAGTACCAGTTTACATTACTTTACAAACTGCTAAATATACCCAAATTTCTGACTTGTGCGAGATCAACGTCTCCTCCTCGACTCCCTTACAGAAGGATGGAAGGCAACGACCATTTCAAGAACGAAACGAGCCCCGAGTTGCATCATCCTGTACCAAGTAAAATCAAACCCATCCACGTCTCATTAATGCACACACCCCTTATACAAAAAGCAGACAGTGTCCCAACATCCAATCAGTGCCAAATTATCCAGTGCCTTGTGTGCGCTGGCTGGCGTGTTTGGTGGGTCTGTTGAGAAGCGCTACCTTTGTAAGATCATTTCCATGATTTATGCTTTCTTTACAGCACCGATTATCTTCTGATAAATCATTTGTCAGATGGGGAAGGACTCGGGGAAGTAGAGCCCACGCGCAGTAACACTCCATAACTTGATCAAACACTCTTGAAGAGTTGTTGGAACCAGAGGTGTGCGTGAGAGCTCCATTTCTACTCATACCAAGTGTTTTTTTTTCTAAGCACCTACCGGTAAGTAATGTGTGGACCAACCACAAGCGGGCCTGTTTAGGGCTGGACAAGGCTACAACTGGGATACAATGGAAGAGCCGATTTTGTTTGCATGAGTTAAGAGGTGAAAGCTAAGTGCAAAAATCCTTATTGCAACTCATCAGAATAATCACAAGATCACATAAAACAGCAGCTGCTTTTGTAATAAGACTAGGGTAAAGGGGGAGAGGGCGCCACAGTCAGCCAATAGGCTGTCTGAGAAGCTGTATACACACACACAAAAAAAAAGGTTTTCCTTTCCATTATCCTCAACAACAACAAAAAAAAAAACAAGGTGGAGAAAAACGCAAAATTAACTTGGCTATTACTGTTGCCAACAGGGGCAACAAACCTAGAACTTTAACACTGGTGGTTGAAGAACTAAAAACAGAAAGGGCGACTGGCTGGACTAAATCAAGCCACTGTTGAAGCATAGTAGTTAGCAGAGAATAAGGTCTAAATGTCCAAACATTGATGGCCTGCTATTGGTAGTTACATGCTGTCAAACTAGTAGCCAGAGAAATGTAACTGGTTACAAGCCGCAGACAAGGCAGGACGATGCCACAGATGTACTCCTACTGGCAGAATTAGCTCTGCCACTGACAGGCAACGTCAACTGAGAGCTGCAATGATGAAGTAACAGAAAGAACAGGTGGCGGCTGTTTGACGCAGAGGTGAGTCTCTGACAGAGTTGGGTCCGACATTTGGCGAGCAACTTGGATTCACTGAGTGAGACGATTTGATCATGGCCCTCACTTCCTTATTAAGGTGGTGGGTGAGGATGAGCGAGGTTAAGGGAAGGAAGGGCACAAATGTGTCAAGGATCAAGTGGCTTTTACTTGTCAAGCAGCACAGTGCATTTTCACCCCTTTGAGAACTGTCTGCATCCCAGGATGAGTTGGTGGTTCCTTCGTTGTCTCCTTTCCGGGGCAGCGACTTCCAAGGAGCGGGCGATGTCGTCCAGACCTCCCAGTCACCCGCGCACACACTCATCAAGTGTTCTGATTGCAGATCGGTGATTTGTAGTAATAGTGTAGGGAAAGGAGACAAGGAACAGAATTCATTCAACATCTGAATAGACCGGACTGAGACCTTCAGTCCCTGTTTTCATTTTCAGCCCAGGTTCTTTTTGCACAGCCAGGCATCCGAACGTCTGTCTGTCCATCTGCGCGTCTGTCCCACATAAGCCCATCCATCCCCCTCTCGTAGCCTTGGCTTTGAAGGCTTTCCCCCCCACCCCCTCGCACACATAGGCAGGCAGCAGATCAGATCATCCTGTTGCGTTTGTGTGTAGGGGAGTCTGTGATGACATCGCTGCACTGGGTGGAGTTTCGTTTCCTGGTTCCTCCCCCTCCCGCAGAGGCGGAGCCTGTAGAGTCCAGATGCAGTGCCATCTCCTCTGAGATGAAAGTGTTCAGGTCGACGTCTTGGAGCCCATTACGCCTGCTGCGGCATACCGGCCCAGAGCCAGAAGAACCACCTCCACCAGCACCACCTCCGTTACTGCTGCTCCCGCTCACGTGTGTAGGAGACCCTGGAGCACCAGAGCGCACACTGATACTTGCCATGGCTCCGCTCAGACCTGTGGAAGGAGGAGGAGACAGGATAGAGAGAACAGCAACAGACAAATGTCATCACTGGATGAAGAAATAAGACACATAAGCTAGCTACTCCATGAAACACTTGATAACCTGAATTAAAAAAAAAAAAAAGATCTTTGATTAACTTGCTGCCATACAACAGTAAGTTTGGGAGCAACTGCTTCTTCATTATTTACCTACTGAGCGATGTGGTAAGCTACCTGTTGTGAATTTAAATAAAGCAGCATCATGTCAAATGATTTTAGATTAAGGCCACACATACATCAAGGCTGTATTTTGTGTGGACCAACAGTAAATTACAAACAAGCAAGCACATCAGGCAAGCATCAGTCTAAAACTCAACATTATATTTATATGAAGCTAAACAACAACTGTCTGATAAAGGCGTTACTGACACACCGGGGCAGGAAGATGGTATGTGGATCTTCCCAGAGAGAATGTTTGTATTGCTTTACCATATCAGTGATCAAAGCCTTAGACCGTATGTAAAGATGGTTATTCTCTATAATCAGATGTAAGCCGTTAGGGCACATTCCCTGGTAATGGGGAAGGACACAGCAAGTAAACATTTCTTTGACAGGACGTCATGTGTCAAAGCCACTCACTGAGGCTGTACTTTTCAGTGTCTGTTTCTCTTGTCTCTCCATTTTGAGAAGAGAACAAGGGGTCAGGTTCAAGTTTCTTCAGAATGGCATTGTTAGGATGTTTGCAACAAAACAGCATTTGAAACAGTCATCTCTCACACAAGTCATCACTTAATGCCAAAACTTTAACATAACTGAACATAATGACTCCCACGGCAACAAAACATGCTGAGCTGCAGAAAGATTTCTGTGGGCCTGTGACTTTAAGTGACAGGTGTAACTACCACAGTGTGGTAAACCAAATCATGTCACATGTAAATATGCAAATAATATCTAAATGGATACGTGCTGTATTCGTAATGTAGCTTTCTCATTTGTAACCCCACAGACAAAAAGCCTTTCCCACTGGTATTCACCACAGTGGTGAGTTTATGAAAATACATAACTGTTTTTCTGCTACAGATTTGTTAAAAATACATCAAAGTTTGTTTGTGTTACCACACTGAAGAGAAATCTCATCGTCTGTGACATTCAAGGATGCAGTTAACGGAGATATGACATGCGGTTTGTCAATGCAAATCAAACTGATGTTTTGGACCCAACGCACACAAACACTAGTGGTGAAATCCAAAAGATATCTGATAACTGAGAAAGGAGACATACTGAACCCCCCTGACACAGACTAAACTTGTGTGTCTGTAACCTAAACCATCAAATGCCTAACATCATCCACCCTGCACCCTAAATGGCACCTTTAAAATGTGGGTACCTTAAGATAAAGTTCTGAATATTCAATTGCGCTGACAGCACAACAAAAATACCAACATACTGTGATGTCACTGAATGACAAATAGAAACAGTTGCATCTACAAAACTACTTGGCTTTTTTGTTTTAGTGAGATGTTTCCTTTCACAAACAAACACACCACAAAGTGAGGCACTCTTTCACCATTGGCCAGTACTAACACACACCCGCGCACAACATAACCTTATCTGTGAGCCACATGTGGCAGAGTACGACAGCTGAAGGACAAGCGTGCTCTCGCTCTCTCTCACACACAAACACACATGCATGCACTCAAACTAACATACTGTAGTTCAATGTTCAGACTACAAAACGATAATTTGTTACAATTCAGGTGACAACCTGTACATTACTAAATGATACAGATGACAACTTAACCTTATCTCACAACCATTCTACAGTACATTACTAAACCCCAAATCTATTAAATCTGTGGAATCAGTACATCCCACCCAACACTTTGAAGAATCTGTGTGTGAGAGCATGCCCACACACAAAAACAGATATGCAACATCAGTGACCTTCAAGACCAGCAGTACCACTGATTTACTATCTAATGATGCAGCTGCCACTTGGGTTGTAAATCAGATTTCTGATTTGGTGGCTAGAATGACCACCGGTGTGTAGGCTGTGAGCCAGCTGTGCACTTAAGTATCCTCACCATGCAGTGCTATGGCCTCCCTGAAGGGCTGGAGGTCTGCTTCCACAGATGAGCCAGTCTCAGCTGGTGAATTAGCCCGGCTGGGGGCCACCATGGCCAGCCGGGGGTTGGCCCTGCTACTCCTGTGTGGTGGTGCTTTGCCGCATAGAAAGCTGATAAGATCCTCCCTACGGATGGTTCTCCGACGTTTTTTCACCCAGGCCAACATGTCCTGCAATCCAATACAAGAGTAAGCCATCCATCATATACCCACAAGTTAATTTGATTAAAGCTGATGCATTGTTATGTGTAAACCAAATGTAGTCTGTAACCACCGGATTCCTAAATGTAAAAGAAAAATGACACGGAGGTGTAATGTCACAGTTTGAGAATGGAGGTGCCTCACAAAAGGTAACAGAGGAACCCACCTTATTACGGCGTTGGTGGCCTATCTGGATGCCCCGATCAAAGCTTCTCTGATGGGCCTCCACACTCTCTGCGATGACATCATAAAAGACAATAATCATTGCTCATTATCGTGTATTCCAAATCCAAGCGAATGTGAATGGTAGCTTCATTAGTGACCGACATGACTGGCAGATTATCTGACAGCATGACATGGTGGCAGATTTGAAATCAATAGAATCAAATTACTCCCATAGGATGCCAACTTCTCATGACTCAGTAGCAACATTCTACCTTGGAATCTTTTGCCCATTTTTTGCGAAGTAGATTAGTCCAAACTTACTGTTACTACAACAAACCACCTCTGTTTCACTGTTGAATTCTTTCCATTGTTATAAAGTAGTTTTAAAATGCAGTCTACGGTTTTTTACCCCACAATTAACATGTCTTTCACCGACATACAAAAAACCTACAAGCCCTGTGACAGACTGATCAATATGGAGCTGATAAGAGTGATAATGACCAGGTATGTTTACCACTTGTCGGATGAGGCTGTCAATAAAAACATGTCTACATTTACAAGTACAATGACTGCCAACTATAGTCAGTCCATATTGACGGAATGAAAGACAAAAACAACTATAGGTGTAGTCATGGGCAGATCAATAAATCATGCTCAAAAGCACAAGGATGGAGAGAGGAGGGACATGGTCAGATACCTTTGTAGAGGTTGGTGACTGCTGTAGCAGAGTTCTGAAATGGCACCCACAGTGACAGGCCCTGCTGATGGCATACTCTGTCTGTGGGAAGCAAAAGTGGGAAACATGTTTGGTTTCTATACATGACACTCATCCGTAATTTAAAAAGCAAGCACCCTTGATTAGTGTGACCAAAAGAACAACAAAAAATCTGAGAAGGCACAACAGCTTGGTGATTACAGGGTTGAGGTGAAGATCATTTTCATTCGCCATTTTGTCTTGCATCTACAATTGCACGAACAGGCTTTAGCATAAAAATAACTGTCAGCCAGCGCTAGATGGCCAGCTTGGCAGCAGCGTGTTAAGCAAGAAAGCACCGACACACCAACTTATCTGCCCTCTCAGCACTAAAGTTGCAAAGCCGTGTCAAACATACATGCCAAACATGGGTACACTTAAGAAGTCGCACCCTGACAATCCGGACAGGAGTTAATCATGTCTGAGGGCACCACGGCCATAGCAGATTGTAAGACAAACCAATATTTCCACAGCGAACCAATACTATCCTCGCCATTTTGTGATTATAACGCTGGCTACGCGTTGCAAAACAAACTGCTCACTCAGCAGCAAACCGGGCTTATAAACGCGAGGGTCCTCTTCTTGTGCTGATAACTTTAAATCTTTAAAGCACGTTTCGACAGCTAATCGCGTCCGGTATAACAGATGGTTACACTGACAGTATACAAGAGACTGTCATCTGGGAATGTCGCCTAGCTATGATTGTTGTTACCATCGCCATTTTGTAACTAGCCTGGCTAACGTTACGTTAGCTACCCGCTGCTGTCTAACTTGGTGTCAACAAGCTAGCTTAGTGACAAAGGAATTCGTGTTAACTTAAAGCTACTTAAATCGTGGCTGTCAAACTAGCCGCGGCTGTTTAACAATCGAAACAGGTGTATAACATCAGCTACGAGTTCGTAACTATTTTTTTTGTCACCGGCTAACACAAGCTAGCTAAATTTAGCATTGCAAAATCAGCTGTAACCGTTACCCAGTACTGGTCAGCGAGTTTACTAGCGAGCTAGTTAGCATTCCTCCGATACTGACGCTAACGTTAGTTCACAGTAACGCTGGGTAACTAGCCGGACTGCTAACCGCTGAGCCAAAGGTAAACTGGCGATGTAAGTGTCGTTAGCAGACAGAAAGCTCTGGTCTGAACCTTTGTATAATTGTGCCACGGCAGTAGCGGAGTTCTGGAAGAGATGCCACAGTTTATCCTGGTCGTTGTCGGTCTCCTCCTCGCTCGGCTCCCTTTGCTCCGCTTCGGCCAAACACTGCCGCTCCCATTTTGAGAACCAGTGCTCGGGTCCGTGTTCCTGTATCTCCGAGTCTCCGTCTTCCTTCTTCTCCTCCATTTAATGCACCAAAACTCGATGAAAACGCGCTTTTAATGTGGTAATAGATTAATATCGGGACACTGTATGAAGAATTATGTGAGCGGTTTCATGAATACTGGTAGCTTTTCACTATTTCGCACTACAATATAACGTCGCTCCCTATTGCCACCATCTGTGAAGATAAGCTCGGCTAACTATTTTTCCTAGTTGCCGACGTCGGGATATATACAACGCAGACTACCCTGTTAAGCGCTTTGTCCCGCCCATCACACTAGTTCTCAACAGCCATTGGCGATACGATCACTGCAGGGTGGGCTTGAAGTCTTTTCTTAGAATTTAATTGGCTCTCAGACACCTCCGTCACAGTGTTGACACAAAAGAACCACAGTGAAAATACCCCATTAGTGAAGCTTGCAAGAGAGCGCACGTTTTGTCATGAAAATTGTTAATAAAAAATATCAAGCAACTAATATAATATAATATCATATCATATAATATATATATATATTTTTAAATGTGCTTCATAAATAAAAATTAATAAAAAAATAAATTATATCATTATCATAATCTTCTATGATAATGATATCATAGAAGAATATGATAATCAATTAATCCATAACTTGGATGCTAGAACAATAGTGTACTATTAAAATAAACTTATTTTAAATAAACTAAAACTTAAACTTATTCCTGACACCCATGAACACTCTACAAGTCCATATTGTAGTCCAGAGTTTTTGATATGCTGGATTGAAAAAACCCAATGCTTTAATAATCAACACAAGGAAACATAAAATAAAATGAGACAAAGGGGAGTGAGTCAGTCATTACAAAAAGCTCAACTGCAACTGTGTCTAAGGCCAAGTCCAAGTAGTTTTTCCCACTGGATGGTGCCATTGACTCAGAATCTGAAGGCTGGTCTGTTCAGCCACGGACGGTCTGTTTCAGCACTGCAGATATGGACCAGCTGAAGTGTCTTGATAAAGGGATAATTCATGATTGGACGTAGGTTTTCCGACACATTGGTAATATTCAATTATATAAGCGTTGGTAGCCTACTTCACCAATTCGTAAAGTGGCGTTATTGTAGTGTTGTTGTAATCGATTTACAGTTTGTATTACCGCAATTATTGATAATATTTTATTTATTTACTATATTTGTATGTGTGCGTTTTTAATGCAGCAGTGTACTTGAAAAAAAAATACTTAAAATTGTGCATTTCTTTAAAGTACAGTGACACTGCCACCAATTTGTTGCGGTTCTCATCTAAATTAGTACCTATACTTTCGTAAGTCCAATTTTGGCGTCTTTTCTGTAAATTACCCTACTTTAATTAAACGTTGAGTAAAAGAGATTTTTTTTTTTTTTTTTTTTTTGCAGACATTACCGGGGAAAAGCAGGCCCCTAAAAACTTTTGAGAAAAGGCAGACTAACTTGAAGAGCATCCCGAGATCATACTTGATATGAAATAAAACAATATAAATTAAATATATTATAGTCAATAAATGATCAAGTAAAAGTAGTAAGTAAATAGAATAAATTACAGTTTTAAAAAAATAACAGCAGCCGATTAAAATGTTATTGCACAATGTAAAAATATTGCATTGAAGTAAAAACACCGCTTTCATTTTCATTTCATTAATTACTTGAAAAAGTACGAACCTATAGTAAAATAAAGCCCATTTTGCCCCATACAATAATACAATGTGTTAAAAATTTTTACTTTTGATGGTATGATATATGCTGCAGGTAGTTTTAAGTCATATGTGCTTGTGTTTTGCACACAAAAATTTAATTTACAGACATAACCACAGCCATTTATTACTATTCATTATAAAGTTGGTTGTTTTGTTTTTTTGCAGCATTCTGAAGAAAAAGGTTTTACAAATTTAATTAACTAATTGAACTTAAATGTACTTATTTTAGTACTTGTGTTTTTTTCCACATTCACACAATGATTTTTCCCTTTCCAGTCATTGGGGCCCTAAAGCAACCTGCACTCACCAGTACACGCCAACAGCCCTGCACTATGTTTCCTATAATTTCCATCCATGTAATAATAATTATTAGCACATTCGATTCCCTCTGTATCAGATGCACACACGCCTGATCCCTCTGCCTGATCACGCATGTGAACCTGGCCGGGGCTGGGCCAGTGTTTGGATCTCCATGCGGATGTGACATTTCAGAGAAGAGCGCGACCGCCATTTTGAGCTTTACCTCAGACTCAACACATCACAAACCACGGGAGGAGCGGGTCGAGAGCCACACAGCTCAGGCTAACGTCGCACGACCGGGCACGGACCCTTCATCGGAAACAGAGAGGTTGGGCTAGAAATGCGACGAGGTGCCGCGTTTTGTCGTTCGTCGTGTTAGGGGGCGGTTTTGGGGGGATTCGGTTGATGTCGGGCCGTGGCAACTCTCGTCTCCGCCAACTTCCAAATCCACATTAGTGCTATTCCGTATTGGAAGCTGCTTTGAATGGATAGCTTTTTCCTCCGCTCCCCCCCAGACGAGGGACAATCGGAGGAGCACACGGACTGGGGATATCGCAGACTAAGTTGTTGAATGTGTGTCTATATCAAATGAGCCTTTGTTTTCATTGTTGTTGTACCTATATTAGCAGTTGGCTGCCGAGTGTCAGGTAGCTTAACGTTAGCTGCAAACAGGGTATTTGTTCCTCAAGGTGCAGGTCGTGCTGTGCGTTGTCTTATTACCCCACATTTCCCGGGGTAAAGCCGGATTGATTTAGCTAATTTCAGCGGGCCTCCCCCTCCTCGGAGCCCCGGTCCATCCATCCATCCCACCCCCCTCCCCGCCGTCAGCCAGCGACTCGCACCCACCAAAGGCGCCGAGATTGGGCGAATAGCGAGCAAATACGTCCGCGTTTCTCTACCCGCTCCCCCGCCGACCTCCCCTCCTCACTCCCCGGCGCTGACAGCGGACAAGGCCGAGGTCGCGACAGAGCAGGCCCGGCCGCCCAGGCTCGACCTGTCCAGCCCACCTCCGCATCCTACCACACCTCACCAGCAGTCCAGAACCCGGTTCCCCGCCGAGCCGACCCTGGACAAGGTCGAGGGTGACAGAGATAGCAGGGAGCCCCGCATCACGACCACAACAACAACAGCAGCTGCCAACATGAACCACCACCATCACCACACGCAGCAGCAGCAGCAGCAGAAAGCCGGCGAGCAGCAGCTCAGCGAACCGGAGGACATGGAGATGGAAGGTGAGTATGATCCTCCAAAAAAAAGCCTGATCGGACACTTTTACAACATTTCTCTCCACGATTTAGCAGCTGCACGAGAAATGCATGAAGTTTTACCCGTGCACGCTGAGCTCAACTCTACAGTAAACACGAAGGCCCGAAGCTAGCTGGGATAGCCGGCTGCATTTTTGCTGATTGTGCGTCCGTTGCAGCATACTTGTGTCGAGCTGACCTCATTTTGCGTTATAAGCGATCGGAGCTTGTATTTCTCTCCTTGTGGCTGCAATATTCATCTGCGTGGAAACGAGCCAAAAGAGCTATTCATCCTCACTGTTCGGGGATTTAGCCGCTGCAAATCATTCATTCGGATCGGTCACCATATTTCTAAATAGGCTGTTTGCTGGTAACAAGTTATCAGATGCACTTTGCCAAATCATCGCCGTTTACGATCCGCACGTAGTCACTGAATTTCAGGCCCGCAGGTTGTTGATAACCTGTTTGTAAACAGTCTCTCCGTTAGTCCCGCAATTAACATGGAACCATCGCTGGGTAAATTAATCTCAATACTTTGACTTCAGTGTCCAGCTTCGGGTTGATTTTGACAGTAATCGGCACCTGTGTTCTCCAAAGTTAGCTGTAACGTGAGTAAACTAACAGGAGCTTCGCTATTATTGCTAATAGCATTAAAACATAGTCGTTAATAACGGTTCGACATGTAATGTTATGTTAGCCTCTGTAAAAGATAGTGTGTTAGCATCGTGTCTGATGGCTTGTATATTAAATGCGGGCCTGCAAAGTAACGATATCGGTTAAGTACAGGATACAATTAGTCAGCTTGGCTCCTAAAATGCCAAGTCAGTACATTTGACTTGGTTGTAAATATGCTTAGTGCGGACAGCATCAGCTATATGTCCAATTATCCAATGTGTTCATTAAGCTGGTAAAACGTAATGTACATGGCTAGCGGCACAGCTAATTGAAAGCTAGTCAATTAGCTTCCGAGGCCCACTTCTTTGCGTTCACTCGCTGGCTAGCATGCTAGTTAGCCGCTCGGCTAATGCTCACGGAGGGGGTGTGTGGCGTTCCAAAATGGAGGCTTGTATTTTGCAACGTTCTCTCTGGCTATTGCTCGAATTTTAGGCCTTGAATATCTGTCTCACGTAATTTAGATTTTTTTCACTTGTTTCTAATTGCTTTCTAAGGATATAGTGCACTTATTCTACGTTTTAATTTTTCTCCAGAATCGGTTCGAGCTGGTTAGCTGGCATTAGTGATCCCAGCTAATGTTGGCTAATAACGGCCTGCAGACGAATCTGTGGCTAGTGTTTGCTAGATAGCTAGGTTGCTAACGCTAACGCAGATGCGTCAATCGTGATTTGCTAAATTGACTGTGGTATAACCAGTTTAGCCATCCCAACAGAGCAGATGACACTATGAAACGCTGAATGTAAAACAAGCTTTGGTTTAGTTGTTTGCTAGTTTATATGTATGACAGTGTGTTTCGTGAAATGTGTGGCGGTGCTGGCAAGTAGCGGTAGTCGCCGCTGCGGTAAGCCAGGCCCGCACTGGGGCAGCGCGGGGATTTGCTGCTTCATTGTATGGAAGAGCAAACGGCATGGAGCTCGCCATTTTTAATGATCTGTGTTTTTGTTAGTCAGGTTTGGAGTCCGGGCCACCTCTGTTGGCGTTTAACACACAAAACATCCACCCGATCACATTTCAATCAAGTTTTTTATAATGTCAACTTTGGACGGAGTGGAGCCTTGTGGGATCCCTCAGCATCACTGCGTCATTTAGTCCCAGTGATTTTTATTATCTGTTCACACGCACATTGTGGCTTGTTATTCGGCTGCACGCAATATATAGCAGCTTATTTAATTAGAGACACAAGCAAGTAGAATCAGCACAAGGTGGCTTTTTTTTATTTTTCATTCATTTTAATACATGTCTTACTTGTAGCAGGTGCACTCACTGGATATCCTCAGCCCTCACTTGCTGGTTCACCCTTGTCTGGTTCTCTCCCAGTGCACTGCAGCCTTACAAGGACAGTGAAAACAAGTTGACATAATAAACTCCTCACTTTTTTTCCCTGGTTGCTTAGAGCAACACACACCACCTTTCCTTTATGGTATGATGCTCCAGCCAGTTGCGGCAGGGTTAATTTGTCATCTGGTCTGCAATATTTCAGTCGTTTTATCTGTTTTGCCAGAGCAGTGTTATGAGGATGCCAGGCTGTTGCTGCCGCACAATCAGTCTAGTGTTTATTCCTGTAATGGCTCTTTTAAAATGTAGGAAATTATGGAAATTAATAGAAAACACATCATGCTATTTCTCAAAGGATACTGATGTTATAGATCGCAATTTCTTTAATAGGACAAGATTATGGACTAAGATTAACAAGTAAATAATTGTAAGATTCATTCAATGGTATTATTTGTACTCCATGACATTGTTTTAGGGGTGGTTCATTCCTTTACTGCATTGGTCAACCATGAGAAAGTAGAGAAACACAGGTTAGTGGGGTCTGATGCACCAAACAGCATTTCACCTTCTTAGTGCCAAATCATTGTAACAGGATAAGCTTTGCTGTTATAACCTTGCTGCTGTAGGTTAAGCACACATCTGGAGTTGTTCTTCTGCCCTCCATACAATTGTCTCATAAGAGAATTTGTCAAACTTTTATTTGCTGTTTTCAGTTCAGAGACTGAAGATTAGAATACTTTATGTGCTTTTGTCATTTGAATGGAAAGATGTGCCTGTGCTTTCAATTAACAGTTACTGTTATAGCGGTATAAGTATAGGTATTCACATTCATTTCTGTGATGCTAATTGGAAATATTTATTAATAACTAATAAATCGGTCTGTTGAAATGCTAGTGATTTTCCCTCTTCCAGACACCTGCATCATTTAAGTGACAGTAAGTTCTGCAGTAAGCCTTGGTGGCATTTTGTCCAATATCCTATATATAGCTCGTGCCGATTTCATTGGCTTATCCATTAGTATGTACTTCTCAAAGGTTTCAGGATAGACTGACACAGTGGGCGGGACAAGAAGTTGTCATGGAGTTGAGTGACAGACCCCATTAGCAGGGTGTAATCCACTTGAGGAAACGAGGTCAGTCTCCTGGAGGACTCGGTCGGTAACGTTACCTGGAGACACAGACACACACACACACATACACTCCGACACCACTGCATGTGTTGGCTCGGAGGAAGACAAGAAAACACAGATACACATGAAATACAGTGTGAGACAGACCGGCATGTCCACATTTGGAGACACATGCCAGAGTGTTCGTATCAGTTCTGTTGTTGCTGTCAAGACTGGCTTCTGCAGCATCACTGTCATCATCACAGGATACAGCCTGATTTCACTCACTCCTTGAAGTCTACTCATAGCTCCTCTGTTTCTGTCATCAGTGTGTTTTGATAGATGAGACTGTGCATCGAGCCGTCTCATTATTCGGCTGGGACAATTGTTGTCCTCTGTGCGCGTGTGTTTTTGTTTGAGCGATGACTTGCAGCTTAATCCTGCATTGTGTCCATAATTACCCAGCCTACTGTAATGTTGCATGGTCTTTGTTACACACACACACACACACACACACACACACACACATACACATACATTCTCTCTCTCTCTCTCTCTCATTTGCCCTCACTCTGACACACAGACCAGGAAAGAAGACTTGTCATGCTGTCTCAGCAGGGTTTTCCCAGTGAAATGTAGGAAAGGGGAAAGGGACGCTTACTGCAGGGAGATGCAGTAGATAAAGATGGAGACAGTATTTGCAGAATTACTTTTTTGTGTTTTAAAACAAAAGACAAGTTTAAATAGTTATTGCTGACTTTGCTGACTATTAAACATGGATGAAAACAAATGTGAGAGGAAGCCTTGTCTGTGGCTTTTTTAATCTCTTGATGCCATATTTTATTGATCTTGGTAGACATTTTTGACCACTCGTTTCTGACGCAGCTTTCCTCCAATTGAAGACAGGTTTCTACCCTGCTATCGATGCTACAACCCAGCTGTCCATACAGTCTTATCATATTGTTTGTCTCTTTGTCCAGCTGGGGACACAGACGACCCTCCAAGAATCCCGGCCAACCCGGTGATCAATGGTAACGTGGCCATGGCAGATGGACACAACAACACAGAGGAGGACATGGAGGATGGTGAGGGCAATGTGCACTTACACAAACACAAAAACTTGCTTGTTTGAAGCTTGTGAAAGAAGTCGATTAAAAAGTAATGATCCAGGTTTAACATCATCCTTTCAATGATTCAGTTTAATGGAATGTTGAATTGTCTCACATTAGCATTTGAAAACATTTCAGATCCACTGACCAGCTGTACCAGGACATGTCAGTGAAAGCTGGTCTTCGTTTTATCATCTAACCTGTTCCCCTTTCCCCGCCTCCCTCCATCTTTCCACAGACACCAGCTGGCGGTCAGAGGCGACTTTCCGCTTTGTGGTGGAGCGCTTCAGCCGCCTGAGTGAGTCGGTGCTCAGCCCGTCCTGCTTTGTCCGCAACCTTCCATGGAAGATAATGGTGATGCCGCGCTTCTATCCCGACCGGCCACACCAGAAGAGCGTGGGCTTCTTCCTGCAGTGTAACGCAGAGTCAGACTCCACGTAGGTGTCTTGGCGGGACAAGGGATTTGGGGGACATTACAGAGACACACAGGCACACATTCGAAAACTTTGATTGTCCTGGCACACATACACAAATAGTGTTTCCCAGATAGCATTAAATGAACCATTTGATTTTTAAAGAGGCCACTTTCCCCATAACTGGTGTTCATTAGTGCAGCTTTATTTAAAAAAAAAAAAAAAAAATTTACTCATATGTCTGTAATTTCTCACTGACCTTACACCCACTTACAGATGTTGCCGCATGACACTTTGTGTTTGCAGTCTATTTTACAAGCCTGATTCTAAAAAACGTTTGGACGCTGTGTAAAACATAAATAAAACAGAATGCGATAATTTGCTAATCGTTTTTGACATATGCTCAATTGAGGACAATACAAAGATAATACATTTAATGTTTGACCTCATCAGCTTCATTGGCTTTTGTAAATATGTTAAATATTATTTGGAATTTGATGCCAGCAACTCGTTTCAAACAAGTTGCAATACCGTTGCTGGTTAACAGTTTGTTTCAAATGATTGCTTTCTGTTTTTGTTTACATTTACACAGCATCCCAACTTTTTTGAAATCAGTAACAATCAATACTTGAGACTATACTAGACTGTACTAATAGTTAGGACATATACTACAGTAAAACATTGACATAATGGTGCCTATATAAATTGCTGCCTCACCACAGATGCCCACTTTTCTGTGTTTTATAACCTTGAGTCACAGGTGATGTAATTCTGTTTTCTTTGACACTGAAAGATTCTTTCACGCTGGTGTGACACAGACTCTCTAAATTGATATTTCATTTTTTATATATCTGTACTTAATGTACATTTTCATTTAGTCATTTTCTGTTGCAAAAGCCCACCAGGGCCTGTTAAACATCCCACCACCGGTTTGCATTGTGTGCTGTGCGGTGTTTGGATCATGTCAAACGTAGCATGTAGTGTGATTGGCAGAAAGCACAACTTTGGTCTCATCAGACCATCAAACCTTCCTCCAAATTGTTATAGTCTCCCACATGCCTTTGGGCAAACTCTAGCCCAGATGTCATATTAGTTTTTTCAACTATGTCTTTCTCTTTGCTGTAACTAGTAAAGCGTCAGTATAAAATCTATAAAGCCTTATCTTAGCTCTGGGACCCAGCAGCTCCTTCAAAATTGCTGCAAGCCTCTTGGCATCTTCCCTCACTAATATCATTACATGGACACTTGACAGGAGGGCAGGCTCCTAGTTAGAGTTTCACAGCTGTGACATATTCCTCCCATGTTTTTAATGATTGACACAGTACTCTGAGGAATGTTCAATAAAAGTGTACTTGCATCTGAGTTGTTGGACCTTCAAGATACAGAAATAACTTGTCATAACTTAATTACACACAGATGATCTCCATTCAGTGTCTAATGCAATTTCTAAAAACGCTCTGCACAGATGATGACTGCATACATATGTTTCAGTAAATGGAGAATGCTTTTGTGTTTTGAATTTATTTTTTAATTAACTTTGTAGAGTCATTTGTCTCTGGAAGGACCTTGTTTTTGAAGCCTTACTTTGGTTTCATTGCAGACGGTGGTCCTGATAGTCTGATCTTCTTGCCAAGTAAAAGTGTTTTGTATACCTCAGTGGCTTTTTAGTCAAAGGGTGTTCTTCAAACGGACATGAAATTGGCTGCCGAGGCCCGATCATCTTGTAATTCCCCTCACTGTGTTGCTGTGTTAACCTGCTTACTTGGCTCACTGTTTACCACAGGTTGTTTGCCTTGTGCTACATTTTAGATGGAATGAGGGACAAATAAAGGTTGATCTTATCTTAAATCACAGTCACAGTTCACTAACGTGGTCTTTTGCTTTAGCAGTATTAAATCTTCACTGTTAAAAAGTATGGCCTGTTTCATGCATTGCTGAAATGTGTCCAAAACGTGCAGGCTGTGAATTTTCTTGAGCTTGCCACACATTGATTATATTGTATGTGTTGCACAGGATGAGGAAGTTTTTAATGTCTCATCAACCTCAACAGAATATATACACTCCCTCAGATCACAGCTCCTCCAAAATGCCTGCAAAATGTTAAATCCTCAACTAGATCCAGATCAGCATCAAAATACACATCATGGGATACATATGCCATAATGTATCAAGGATGTTGTTGTTCATGAAATGGTCAAATTAACAAAAAAAACCCTCCTCTCTCACAATGTTAAGTCAGTCTTTAAATATTTCTGGATCCTGTTCTTGGTGTTTCAGGTCATGGTCATGCCATGCACAGGCCATGCTAAAGATCATCAACTACAAAGACGACGAGAAGTCCTTCAGCCGCAGGATCAGTCACCTGTTCTTCCACAAAGAGAATGACTGGGGCTTCTCCAACTTCATGTCCTGGAGTGTAAGTAGAGACACTGACCGACTGGCAGATTAATATTACAGATACAGATTAGTATTAATATTAGGAGCCAGTTTTTCAGGTTAGAACAACCAAAGAAACATTGGCTTTGTGGTGAAGAGGCTGGTAGAGTCAACACTCATATCATAATGCTATTTGTTGCTTATCTATTTGGACCTCAAGTGCTTTTACTTCTACCAATTTCTGTTTGTATTAACTGTGTCGGTGTTGTTGTGTTACAGGATGTGACTGATCCAGAGAGGGGCTTCATTGACGATGACAAAGTCACTTTTGAAGTCTATGTCCAGGCAGATGCCCCACATGGAGTGGCGTACGTAGCTCTTAATTTTCTCTGGGACTTTCTACAACGTTCACAGTTGTAATATCCCTGTTTAAGTGTTATGAATCATAAACCTAACACCAGCTTTCTCTCTGTAACCAGCTGGGACTCTAAGAAACACACTGGCTACGTTGGACTGAAGAACCAGGGAGCTACATGCTACATGAATAGCCTGCTACAGACTCTCTTCTTCACCAACCAGCTACGGCGGGTAAGTCCTTGTGCTGTTTCATAGCGTTTTCTAGCAGGAGCTCTAAAAAATGTGCCTTTTATTTGTCATGAAAATAACAAAGTTTAAATATAGTAAATGTCAATGCAAAACAGTGAAAATTAGTGACTTCAATCTCAGAGTGTTGCTTTCTAAAACTCTAATCCTAGTGTGAATCCTCCTGACTCTCTTCCCAGGCGGTGTACATGATGCCCACAGAGGGAGATGACTCGTCCAAGAGCGTTCCCCTGGCACTGCAGAGGGTTTTCTACGAGCTGCAACACAGCGACAAACCCGTCGGCACTAAGAAACTCACCAAGTCCTTTGGGTAGCGTAGACCTTTTTTTGTTAGCTGTACTTTGTCTTAAGGTGGCACAGATGGAGAATAGAAATAAAAGTAAAAACATTGTGTTTTTGGCTCAGCTTTGTACTTGTAGCATTATCTCTTTATTTTCTTGTTGGGATTGAAATACCCAGAACATTGAAGGTGGGGGCGAAAGCGAGATACTTGCACAGAATTTTTGAATAATATCAGAAAGATATGCTTAGTAGGATGATACCTGAAGTTGGGATCAAGAGTGGAAAATGACTAAGAAATATGTGGCGCACTGGTGATTTGGCTAGCTGTTTCCAGGGGCCACATCTTTTTTTTTTTTTTTCAGAGCAAACACTTTAGGACTGTGTTAAATATTATTTTTTTGTAGAATTTTAAATGGATACCAGCCACAATCCTTTCCTGATGCGTGCGTATTGTAGCTAACTGAATTGCTGCTTTGTTTTCTTTCTGTGTAAAGATGGGAAACACTAGATAGCTTCATGCAACATGATGTACAGGAGCTGTGCAGAGTGGTGAGTTCTCTTATAATCTCTTAAAGAATGTAGGTGTGTAAATGTATGCATGCTGAATAATTACTGACTTCCTGTCTGTGTGTGTATGTGTGTTCCATCAGCTCTTGGACAATGTGGAGAACAAAATGAAAGGCACTTGCGTTGAGGGAACCATCCCCAAGCTCTTCAGAGGAAAGATGGTGGTATGTTTCTTCTCTCTCCTCGTGTTCTTGTCTGACTTCTCTTTACTGCTGCAGTCACATTTTATGAAGCTGTGAAGCTCCAGTCTACCCATAGTTACATTTCAGCAAGACGGCTAACTTTTGAGTGAGATTTATTCGGTTTATTTTGCTGAAAGTAGAGGTTTTCATTCTTGTTTTGCAAAGTAATGTCAGCCTAACATTCATTATGTAAATACTGCTGCAGATTTTGTTAACATAGTGATGATATGAAGTAGTCTAACTTGGCAGAGGATGTAGCCTGGAACAAGGTCAGTTTAAGAATAGAATGAGGTTAAATCAAGAAGTGGCCCTCTTAGAAATAATATTTTTAACTTGCCAGTTGTATCATACAGTCTGACCCGTGTATGTGTGTCTTTCTCTACAGTCATACATTCAGTGTAAGCATGTGGACTACCGGTCAGAGCGGATAGAGGACTACTATGACATCCAGCTTAGCATAAAAGGAAAGAAGAACAGTGAGTAGCAACATCAGCACAACTTCATGGCTTTTCTCAAACAATGGAACAGTGGTGCTGCACCATCAGTTAATCTCTTCACTGAAGTAGATCACGTCGGTTTAAACTGACTTCGTGTGATATTTCTTCACACATTGAAAAGATGTTGCATTTCCTGCTGCAAGAGGAGTCTGTTAACCAGTATTTACAGTATACATGACACTCTTGTGACAAGGACAGCATTCCCCTATGAATATTTGAATATTTTTGCCCATTAGTTGTTGATTTTGAAGTTACCACTATGGGTGGTTTTTTTTTTGTTTTTTTTTTAATGTCATCTGTGCTTTCTGCTCATTTCCAGTCTTCGAGTCATTTAAAGATTACGTGGCAACCGAGCAGTTAGATGGAGACAACAAATACGATGCAGGAGAGCATGGCCTGCAGGTGAGGCTTCACAGTGACTTGATCTAAATTATTCATGTGTCGTTTGTGTCTAGTTTATTTCAGTTTGCTTACATTTAGTTTTATGTTTTATTTATTTTTGCTACATCTCAATTGGTGTTTAAGCTAATTTAAACGCAACTTTTTTTGTCAAATCTGTCATAAAGTTAACGTTGTCCTGCTTTATCAGTTAATAAGGAAAATGTGACATTTGAATGTGATTGACTCTACAATGCATGTCGTACACAGGTTGGAAAGGTTAGCTATGAATTTAAAACACAAGACACATGTTAGCAGTGCAGATGCAGCCAAATAATCAGGTCGACAAGCTGGAAAGGGTTGCTTTTCTGACTGTATTTTAGTGTTAACCATTTTCTTCCTTGCAACATCTGAAAAACTCTGAACTATATGCATATGTGTAAAATCAAATTTTGAGGCCTACTTACCTCAGTGTTAGCTTGGAAGACAAGCAGGCACAATAATGAAAAGAAACATGTGGCTAGATTGTATTATAAGATTTAAAAACTAGTTCAAAAGTCTGGTTAAAATAAGTAACTTAATACTGCACACATTAAGGGTTGGAGAATGAATGCCAATGGGATGTTTGTTTGTGTTGCAGGAAGCAGAAAAGGGAGTGAAGTTCCTCACCTTCCCTCCAATCCTTCACCTGCAGCTGATGAGGTTCATGTACGACCCACAGACCGACCAAAACATCAAGATTAACGACAGGTAGAAGAAACACGCCAGATCGCGCTCTCACACACTTGCATGCACATTCTTTTTTATTATGCTCACACATTGCGTCAGTGGCTGGTGCAGTGACATCGTTTTGGAGACGGTCTTGGTCCATGTTAACATAGGTTAAAGGAGAGGTCTATTTCAAGAAATGGCTCTTGAGCCCGCACTCTCTGAGCAGCATGCCCTGACCTCCTGCACTAAGGCAGTGAGAAAGTGAGTCACTGAGTTTTTTCTTCCTGTAGGCCGTATCATTCTGTGTAAAGCTTTGTACGAGCTAATTGTGTTTTAAGAATCCACCAGGATAATGTGACACTTTGTGAACACGCACACATGTGCAGCCACCCAGAATAGTTCATTTTCCCCTGTAGCGTCTCAAAGGGCTCTGAGTCATCCTTGTGACACTGCCATCAGCATCTGGCCCCCTGAGGACTTTTAATATGTACACTCACACACACATTCAACTCTTGCTGTCTCTCGTACTTTCTTTCCTACATGAATATTTTGCTCCTTGTCTTAATATTTGACCTATCTCTTTTCAATTTTCTCCCCTCTTTTTTTTGCCCCCATGCCTCTCTCCCCCATTTTCTCCTGCCTGCCATCTCCTATCTTCTCCAATCTCTCCCTCCTCGCCTCTCTTGTCCTTCATTTTCATCTTCCTATTCTTCTCTCTGTCCATCCTCTCTGCTTCCTCCTTTACCTCTCCTCTGTAGGTTTGAGTTTCCAGATCAGTTGCCCCTGGATGAATTCCTTCAGAAGCCAGACTCTAAGGACCCAGCCAACTACATCCTGCATGCCGTGCTAGTGCACAGCGGGGACAACCATGGCGGTCACTACGTCGTCTATCTTAACCCAAAAGGAGACGGCAAAGTGAGTGTCAAGGAACCAATAGTGAGAGCAATTTTTTTTATTCACCTTTCACCCAAAAATTCTGTGGGCATGTTTGGGGTTTCTACACTACTGGTTATAATATTGAGAAACATTTACATTAAGAATACTGCCTGTTTTTAATCATTGCTTGGGATGCTCAACTTCTTTAGATACGAGATCTACTTTATCATGATGAGTGCACTTAATTTGATATGGTGGAGTTCTAAAATGGTCTACTATAGAACTGACAAACACAAAAAGGCCACTTTATCAACTTTGTCATGTTTAAAGTATCAGAATCTTACGTTAAAACTGTGCAAGAAATTTTGTATGGAGTTATTATGAATACCTGTGAGCTAACAACTAAAACTTTGGATATGCAGAAACCAAATTGTGTCCAGAGAACATTGTTTAAAAGGATGGTTGCAGAGGAGCCAAGCTAAAAAATATTAGCTGCCAGATCTTTGACACATTATTTTCAAAAATATCCTAAGATGTTAAAAACGAAGTGAAGCATTTGTGGTGCTACCCACTCAGATTCAGAGCTGACAATTAATGGTCAGATAAGCTACTCGACAGAAGAGTATCTCACCACTTAATGTCCACAGAGCGAACCATTCAAAGCCAGTGTCGAATTGAGTATACAGCTGGATAAATATTGCCTGTCAGAAATGGGATATCACTGACAGCTTTGTGGCCGGCTATTCATGTGAAATCATTTAAGCTTGAGCATTTAAACTCAGTCCTTGTGCTGTTTATTCACACCCACTGTTAAATCTATAAAACCAAAGTGGTAATATGTCTAAAACCTACTTGAACACCAACTTAACCACTCGCAATCATGTCACATTAGTGCAAGTGTATTCTTGTATATGACTGATAAACAAGGTTGAGCATCCCTGTACTAGTCATCCTTTTAAGAAGAGAACAGTGAGACATGTAACATAAAATTAATTTTTTAGCATTATAAATTTGCATGTTGATGTCGGGGTTGATTGAAAGCATGCCAAGATGATTTGACATCAATGGTCGTCTTAAGTGCCCTCTGGTTTTCTTTTTCTCCTTCCTTGTTTTTGCCCCTCTCTTGATCCCCTCTCCTCCTCATCTCTCCACCTCCCCCCTCGTCTATCCTTCCTTCTCTCTCCCCAGTGGTGTAAGTTTGATGACGACGTGGTATCGCGGTGCACTAAGGAGGAGGCCATAGAGCACAACTATGGTGGGCATGACGATGACCTCTCAGTGCGCCACTGCACCAATGCATACATGTTGGTGTACATCCGTGAGTCCAAGCTCAGTAAGTAACATACTGCCTCTCATACTGCCTTCCTGTTATTATATTATATTACATTAAAGCTGCTGCTAGAGAGACTATCCCATAAACATATGAAATATTCCCTTCAACTGCTCCAGCTAATCTGTCCTTGAGTACAATGTTCTACATATATACGATGTATGTATAACTGCTGTTTCCACCATGACCATAGTAAGCACAAATGTTACTCTATTGCACTCTATAATTCTCACTAACATCTCTCCCTGTATCCCAGGTGAGGTGCTTCAGCCAATGACTGACGTGGACATCCCCCAGCAGCTGGTGGAGCGTCTGCAGGAGGAGAAAAGGGTGGAGGCACAGAAGAGGAAGGAGCGCCAAGAGGCTCACCTCTACATGCAGGTCCAGGTAGGAAACTAGGATCGCTGTTCAAGTGCTCCTAAGTGCTGTAACGCTTTGCAGACTAAAAGTACTTTGGTGGTTGTTTTTAATTTTAGAACTTTGATGGTGCAAGCTGCATAGTGCATATAGTGAGTGTTAATAGTATACATGAGAAAACTGCCATTTTGCCTTCATTAACTTTTAAAGTAAGAACCTGGAAGCTTTCCTAACATTTTTGTTGCTGTGGGTATGACCATACAGGATCTTTTTGGATAATATATCTTACTAGACACTTCCTCATTAGCAGGGAATGCGAGGTGAAGATGAAGCTGTGCTGCTCTAATAATCTTTTATCAAGAAAATACTTGCAACCAAAAAGTAATATTTTTCTTAGTTGTATGAAAACTCTCTCCTTGTCTGACCAGCAGATAACATACTGTACTTTTATATTGACACACACACACACACACACACACACACACAGGGTTCTCCAAGTGCCGACAACTACTTCCTTTGAAGCAGAGCCTGCAGTTGTTGTCTCTGACTGAAAGCTGCCTGTCAGCAGCAGCCAAGAATGTGGGCACTCTTGCTGTGGCAGTCACAGTGTGGTCGAGATGGTGAGAAGAGCACCGAGTGATAATGAGGAAATGGCTTGTTAAAAGATAAGAAAGGTTTACCCATTTCAAAGATGTCAGCTGCTCTGCCTTTTAATATTTGGTCAAATATGAAGTCAGAATGAAAGGCTAATTTCTCTTTATTACTTTTCTCTGGAGAGGCAATATGGGGAACAAATAAATGTCAATTAGGAGGACGTGTGATAACTCCAATTTCTATCTTGCCAGTAACTCTGTAGAGACTTTTTGTCATTTGCTTAAACCGAGCAGCGGTTCTTCATTTCAGTTTTCAGACAAAATGCATGCACTGGTTTTGTGTATGTCAAAATGTTTCACCAAGACAAAATCTGAAGATCTGTTATGTGTGTTTTGTCAGTGACTGGACTGTTAACTCTTTGTTTGGTTAAAACATGGTCTGCATCAAGATGTGCATATTCCTCTTGCAGTTTTGAACACTTGAATGCTAAAATGGATGCAGTGATCTGGTTAGATGAAGAGCTGCAGCCAACAGACACTTAATTGCAGTTTGGACAAATGTCTTGATTCTTTGTCAGTAATGTTTTTTTTCTTCCTGTCCTCCTCCTTCTCTGGCCAGATGGTGACAGAGGACCAGTTCTGTGGTCATCAGGGCAACGACATGTATGACGAGGAGAAGGTGAAGTACACAGTCTTCAAGGTCCTGAAGAGCTCTACGCTGCAAGAGTTTGTCCAGAACCTTTCCCAGACCATGGTGAGACTCCAGGGGCATTTTATACTTTTTTTTTTTTTTTTTCAGTTTTAATTTCTGACTTTTGTTGCTTAAGATCATTGAAAAGTGAACTTTTAAAAGAATTGAAAAGAATAATGCAGATTTGATACAGGATTCAGATTTGGTTAAATCCTCCCATTACAATGGCTCATTAATCTTGTCATGCCAGTCTTTAAGGCATCTAACCTCTATAGCTTCATATATACTGCATATTGAGTCACTGCTCTCGACACATGAGCCTTTGAGTATACCATGATGATTTGGGGAAAATAATTGAATAGTAATTGGAAATAACTGGTCATAAAATGCAGCTAAATGGCTGTAACCTGGATCCCTGCCATTACACTTAAGGCCTCCTCTCCTGTAAACTCCTTTCATAACATTCTCTCATTATGTGCTTAATTTTTTTTTCTTCTGTCCTGTAGCTACTTTCCACCTTTTTGTGGTATTAAGTCCTCTTCGTTTTTTTTATACGTGCAAATTAAATTCAGCTCACCTACTGATTTGCTGCAGGGTTTCCCACAGGACCAGATGAGGCTGTGGCCCATGCAGGCCCGGAGCAATGGCACCAAGCGACCTGCCATGCTTGACTACGAGGCCGACTGCAACAAGTCGGTAAGTGCTTGTGTCTGGAATACCTGTTTTCAGGTGTAAACAGTGTAGCTATTTCTGGTGCTCTGACATTTTGGAAAACATTTTCATCTGCTCTCTTACCTGCAGTCAGGTGAGACGCTACCACTGTATTACTGTATTACTGTGCATCCAGGATAGTACTCAACTGATAGAGGAGAGCTTGAGGTGCTGAACTATGCCCGTCAGTGGTCTCTATACATTGTGAATGAGTTAAAATGCAACACAGATCTACATAAGTTCATAAAGTCTTTTTTAGAAAACAATCAAGAATATTTTGTTGCAGAAAACGATTAATGGCATCACCTGCATTGAAATATCAAATAATGTTACAACTGCTGCAATGTTTGAAAACAACTTCAGAAATCCATTGATGATTGATTGAGTGTTGCATGAAGTGAATCTTCAGTGAGTAGTTGTGCATTTCACTTTGTAATGCATCACCTGTCATGAAAATGGTCAATGTGCGATCTATCAGTGCACAGTTAGTTGTTCTTTGAGCGGCCCCTTAGTGTTTGTGTGTTTTATAAAATGGATTTTTCTTGTGCGCGTTTGTGTTTCAGATGATCGACTTGAGCGACAACGAGAACCCCTGGACAATATTTCTGGAGACTGTGGATCCAGAGATGGCTGCCAGTGGGGCCACGTTACCCAAGTTTGACAAAGACCGTAAGTCCCGCACGTCAACTGTCCCCCAGCTCAGTGTCTCTAATTTTAGCTTGTGGCAGTGCAGCACAGCCCCTGCATCATTCCTTTATTTAATTTTCATGGTTTTATTTGTTTCAAAGTGGCTTTGCATTCTGTTTGTGTTGGACAGACTGCAACTTGAATTACTGGAAATGCTGCTTCACAGGTTATGATCACTGGGCTGTTACAATTAACATATTGGGAAACGTCGAGTAATGGAATATAATAAGAGTAATTTTAGATTTCGTGTGGCTTGAGTAGCCATACAAAATACAAAACACATTTTTGTATGTTTAATATTTTAGTAATTGTAACACGGGTCATTTAAGCAGTTTCTTTCACATGCTGTCCACCATCCTGTAGCAACATCTTTGTTTGGACCAAGCTGCTTTCATTAGTCACAAAAGCTACTGTATTTTTTGTAACTTTGTCTCTTTCTTTTTAGATGATGTCATGTTGTTCTTGAAGATGTATGACCCCAAAACCAGAAGCTTAAATTATTGTGGACATATCTACACACCTATATCCTGCAAAATAAGTAAGTGGTGGCAACATCCAAGTCTATTTTAAGCTCAGCACACTGTCGTACTTGAAGAGCGTTGATTAAATCATGTTTCTGTTGCTCTTTTCTCTGTAACCAGGAGACCTTCTGCCAGTCATGTGTGAGAGAGCAGGGTTTCAGCAGGAAACTAGCCTTATCCTCTATGAGGTGATCTATTTATGTAGCGCTCACTTGCTGGCACATTCCTGTCTTTTTCTCACTCTTCACTCCCTCCTTCACACATTCACTCACTCTCATGTTCTTCTGACACACACAAGCTTTGCTACACAAACTCTCTTGTGCACATTTTCACACTGTCTTACGTAGCATCTCTCTTTTCTCACACTTACCCCTTTTGTAGCATTGCATGTTTACATATACTTAACCACATACTCTTGTGCACTAGTACAGCTTCGCTTTGAGTACATATCCCATGATGCCTTGTGTGTTACAGGAAGTAAAGCCCAATCTAACAGAGCGGATACAGGACTATGATGTCTCTCTGGACAAGGCCCTGGATGAGCTCATGGACGGGGACATCATTGTCTTCCAGAAGTAAGACTGATTATTTTGTGTGTGTGTGTGTGTGTGTGTGTGTGAGTGAGATGACGTAATAATAAAGTGTGTGTACTGGCTACATAGTGAGGGCTGGAACAAGTTTTTAACTAACAGAGTGAGGACATTTTGGCTGGTCCTCACAACTTCAAAGGCTCAAAAGGTTTGAGGGTTTAGACTTGGTTTTCAGGGTAAGTTTAGTACTAGGTTTAGGTTACTGTTGGGCATTTAGTTGTGACGGTTATGGTTAGGGTAAGGGGCTTGGGAATGCATTATGTCACGACTATAGAACTCCAAGTATGTATATGTCTGTACGCTAGATTTCCCTGAGGAAGGGAATGCACTCAAAATGTTTGTTGGAACTCAAGGATACACACGTGTTTTGGTCAGTCACACTCAATGTAAACCTAACTGTTTGTTTACAAGAAAACTCTGCCGGGCACCTTGAAGCTGAACTGGCATGATTTGATTTTGGACAGTGTCCCTTGTTGTATTTTGTCCAAAAAACACACTAGAGAGCGAGGCAGAGGAGTTAAATGTCAGAACACTTTGGTGTTTCTGATGGAATACAGAGAAACAAGGAGGATGGAGAGATATTCTGTTAGTTTTTCTATATTTAGCTGTTCCTCTATTTCTTCATACCCTCCTTAATTTCTCCCATCATGCCTCCTGCTGTCCGTCTGTCTTAGTCACATGTGTGTCTCCTGTCTACTCTGCCCTCCCTCGTCTTTTCCGCCTCCTCCTGTCAACACTGCACATTCTCTACCTCAATTAATCCATTGTACAACCTTCCTCCAATCGTGCAGGGACGACCCAGAGAACGACAGCAGTGAGCTGCCGACAGCCAAGGACTATTTCCGGGATCTCTACCACCGTGTGGACGTCATTTTCTGTGACAAAACCATCCACAATGACCCCGGCTTCGTGGTCACGCTCTCTAACCGCATGAACTATTTTCAGGTACAGGACTTTCAGACGCTTCGAATGAATGTTTGAAGTTTGGGGGGTATGATATATTCTATGAAATTTCAAAACATTAAATTAATGTGGAGGCCATTTTGGGATGTGGGGGCTACTGTTGTGCCTTTAAAACACAATCAATGAGTGGAACTTTATATATATAATATAAATATCTTTATAAAGGTTCAGGTGCTTCATGCCCATAATGCCAAGTTCTGTTAAGTGAATATGTTTAAGTGGTATTCTCCTTGTGGGCATGTTGGTTGCGAATGCAGATTAAAGCTGACAGGCCAGTGGTGATCCTCACCTTTAATGTTTGTGTTGTCTGTTTGTCAGGTGGCCAAGACAGTAGCGCAGAGGTTGAACACAGATCCCATGCTGCTGCAGTTCTTCAAGTCACAGGGGTAGGAGGCTTGTCTCATCCACACACACACACACACACACACACACACAGTTGTCTTGCAGTAATCATTTCAAATTAACAGTGATGTTGACAAAGACCCAAGAAATGCATACTGTGTGAATGCAGAACCATTAAAAGCACAAAATTGACCTTACTACATCTGTCTTCTCTCAAGCCAGGAGGAATGAAAATAAAGGAGTTGTAGTTTTAAATATGTAACTGGTACATACAGAGGAAAAGACAGAAAAAGATGTGCTACAAGGGAGAGAGCTATTTGTTTTGTACCTAATTGATCAATTATGCTTTTTATGTGGAACAATTATTCCTATTTAAGAAACAAGGTTTAACTTGCAGTGTTGTTCTGGTTGGTAATTGGAAATTATCATAGCAATAATCACAGTATTGATGGTAATAGAAGTAGTTGGCAGTATTGTTACCATCAGTCAGTTTCACAAAGGTGTGTCTTTAATACTTGTATTTCTCTTAAGTTAATATTCCTGAATTTTATTTTCATTTGTAAGTAATTATCCAACTTTTGAAGTCCTGCTTGACAGAAAGAAATGAGCAGTGTCTATTTATATACTGTGTTCTCAGTCTCACAGCTTGTGCCATGTTTGCCTTTGCTTTGATTACTTGCAGTTGTCAGTAGAAATGTTGCGTAACCTGTCCCCCCCCACCTTTCTCTGTTGTCTTCCTCTAACTCCTCCCACACTGCCTCCCCCCCCTCTCTCTCTCTCTCTCTCATTCCTCCTCACTTCTGCCTCTGCATCTCTCTGAATTTTCCCTCTTCCCCTCCTGTCCACCCCCCCCCCTCTTTTCTCTCCTCCTTCACTTTTTTCCCCCCACCCTCTGTTTCTCTTCTCCTGTCATCTTTCTTTCCTCCCCTTCGTCGTCCTCCCCCCCTGCCTGGTGGTGTGGTGGCCAGGTACAGGGACGGTCCAGGGAATCCTCTCAGACACAACTATGAGGGAACGCTGCGGGACCTGCTGCAATTCTTCAAACCTCGGCAGCCCAAGAAACTGTACTACCAGCAGGTAGGAAAGACTTGCTAACTCTCGGAGTTTATTTTTGTTTGTTAGTTTAGGAAATTGTCGGTTTTCTTTCCCACATGGCTGAGTTTTTGAAAAGTTTTTGTTTTTTCTTTGGATTTATTCATTCTTTTCAAACTTGTCATTCTAGCTTTGTCTTTCAACAAGCACTGCAATGATTAGTTGATCAATCAATAAGCTTTTTGACAGAAATTTATTTGGCAACTATTTTGATAATCAATGAAACATTAGTCATTTTTCAAATAAGCCAGATATTTTATGCTTCCAGGTTCAGAATTTGCTGCTTTTCTTGGTTGTGTGTGTATCTGTCCATGGCCAATCTTGCTTACTACTGGGCCAATAAGCCTAATATTTTTTTTTTTTGCACATTTATGACTGATGATCAAGCACCTCTCATGGTTACAGTGATTTACAATTTTTAAAAACCTATTTTATTGACTGTTTTATACCACTTTTATATATTGCTGACTCATCACTCCTCCAAACCGGCCAGTAGGGGCCGCAAGTGCTCATTAACTGCTTCAGTTTGGAATCTTGTTTCTGATAGGGACAACATAGAAAAGGGCATTTCCAACAATCTGCTAGGCTAAATAAAAGGCTTACCTAGTATGTAGGTCGCATTTTGGTCTTTGTCATAGTTCAAAAACTGACCAACCGTCAAGCTTCACAAACATTTCCTCCTGTGCATTTTCTTTCTAAAATGATTTTGGCTCTTCTGTCGAAATGAGGCCTGATTATCATTTTCTTACTAATCGAATAGGATTTCTGCATTCCTGAAAGCTTGGCACACAATTATTATATTACATTATGTCTGTACAGTAAACTATACTTGAAATATAGACCAGATTTATTTTAATGCTGAACTGGTGCATTCTCACAAGGAGGTGTCCAGCCTGCTCATGATGATGTGGCACATGTCAGAAAAAACAAACTTCCACAGAAGATGAGCCACATGTCCATCATCTTCTATCTATATTTTTTCCAGTTAACACAGCAGGAACCTCCAGCCTTTATTTGTAACTGTACAGATAAGCGTGAAGTGAGATGTTTTGATACATTTGAAAATGTGGTATTGAATGCAGCACAAAGCTCTTTCTGATGATTTCTGTTTTGATGCATCCACAGTTAAAGATGAAGATTACAGACTTTGAGAACAGGAGGAGTTTTAAATCCATATGGCTCAACAGCCAGTTCAGAGAGGAGGTAAAACACACTCACTCACACTTTTCACAGCCACATACTGCCTGTCAGTCTCACTCACTCATTCATTCACTCAGAATCCCACTGAGGAATATGGAATATGTCACTACACATAATGGGTCCAATGTTTTGTGTGATTCCAGCACACATATAAACTGCGCGTGTGTTTTTGTTGCAGGAGATCACCCTCTACCCTGACAAGCATGGCTGTGTGCGGGACCTTTTGGAAGAATGTAAAAAGGCAGTGGAGCTCTCTGAAAAAGGCTCTGAGAAGCTCAGGTATCCACTTTGCAGGAGTGTGTGTGTGTGTTTCAAAACACTATCACTCAGTCATAAGACCTTTCTGATCACAGCTGCATCATTATTGTACATATCACTGTGATTATACTTCACATTGCCAACAGGTTGAGTAAAGTCATTGGAAGCTGACAGTAGGGAGGACTGTCAAGGTGTAGAGTGTCCTTAAGTCACTTTCCCTAAGTCACTTTACTGCGGACTTTAAATCATGGCCTTTTGCCTCTTTCATGCCCTCATAGGTAATCGAATCTAAGGCAGCAACCTGCATAGATTGAGCTCATTTTCACAAAGGTTCTGTCTCTAACAACTGTGGGATTTTTTTACATCTGCCGCCAACTATTTTTTATTAAGATTAATTTTTGTTATTCCTTGTTTAATGTGATTTTTATGCTCTAAAAATTCAACACTTTCTTCCTCTGTCCCTCCCCCTCTCTGTCTCCTGCAGGCTGTTAGAGATAGTAAGCTATAAAATCATTGGGGTTCACCAGGAGGACGAGCTGCTAGAATGTTTATCTCCGGCTGCCAGCCGCACCTTCAGAATAGAGGTAAGTGTGTATTTGAGGCTTTTCCTGTGTGTCTCTGTGTGTCCTGTGTGTTTGTCTTTGTAGTATATTTTTAGTCTTTTTTTTTTTTTTTTTTTTTTTTCTAAAAGTCACTTTTACACCTAACAGGCTATCGCTTGAAAGTCTGCTGCATTTGAATTACACCCAACAGTGGTGTCTGGTTTTACTGACCACACCCTGACTCTGGCAATAATAGAATTTGTTTGATTGCCAATTAAAGTAGCGGGTTAGGTTTGAGCTGATCATACACACATTTCGTAACCTGCTCTAAAGTTAGTAACAGACTTGACTAAATCTCTCTCACTTTTCTTTGCCTTTTTTCTTCCCTCTCTCAGGAGATTCCTTTGGACCAGGTGGACTTGGACAAGGACAGTGAAATGCTAATCCCTGTCGCTCACTTCCACAAGGAAGTCTTCGGCACCTTCGGGATCCCCTTCTTGCTCAAGATCAGACAGGTTTGTGTTTGTACACATGTGTGAAAGAGTTTCTAGTCTACTTAACACAACGTGTCACTCTGTTCCATAACGTCATGCTCTGTGTTTGTCTGATCCCCCTCCTCCCCACAGGGCGAGTCATTTCGGGAGGTGATGAGGAGGATCCAGACCATGCTGGACATTCAGGAGAAAGAATTTGAGAAGGTACAACATCTCGCTTCGCTCGTACAACCAGAGATTATTGAACATTTTGAGCATTTTTAAATATTTTCTGGTGAATGTTCACAGTGGCATCGTAAGGGTTCTAATCATATTCATCATGAAGTGTGGCAGAACTCAGTATGACCAATCAGTCTGAATATTTATAAAGATTTCTGCAGGTAAACAGTGGTTGTCAAATAACATAGCACGTATGTGTGTTTGTCCTCAGTTCAAGTTTGCGATTGTGATGATGGGGCGGCATCAGTACATCACTGAAGACGAGTATGAGGTCAACCTGAAGGACTTTGAACCACAGCCAGGTATTTAACTGCTTTTGCTGCTAACACAACTGCAGCTGTACTAATGATAGTAACTTTATGGATGCTATGTACAAGCTCCGTGTAAACAAAAGCTTGTAAATGCATCACAAAGGACTTGGAGACCAATCATTTAATTGAGGCCATAGCACTGGAACAGCAGAAGGCTCCAGGGTAAAAAACAATCCTAAATGCATTGTGCTAGCCACTTAAATTCATGCAGGCGCACAGTCCTGGTATAGTTTTTGGTTTATTGTTCTTTCAACCTCATGATCATCCAGACAGAGGAAAGAATAATTAGTGTCATCTACTCGTCAAACACACAAACCTCACTTAATTCAACAGCTCAGCTATCTGACAAACTGTTTTGAGCAATGTTTGTTTGGACACAGTCAATGGATAAAACACAAGAAAAACAAACTTACCTGTTAACACAGTGGCTCGGTTTTTGCTGTGTCCCCAGGTTAAATGGATGAAACCGCGTCAGGCTTCAATATAAGTTTTGTAGCAAAACAGTGCTCTGGAAAATTGGCTCTCATATTTTTTTGATCTTTTGATAACACGAGAAGGCTCATCATTTCTCCTTTTGCAGTTTTGCAACCATAAACAGAACACGTCCATGCCATCATTTTGAAAATAGTGAAACTTAGCTTGCAAAAATACTGATATGTAGATACACCTGTCTTCTCTGATACACCTCGGAAAGCCCCACCCCACATTGGTTCCTTAGATATGACGTAAACATGGCAATGATGTGACATCCATATTTTTGTGACAGTCGTTGGTTCACTGCAGTTCCAACATGGAAATCCTCAGCCATGGTCTTGACTGCTTATTTAGCTCACATGTCTTGTAACATTTAAAAAAAAAGCACACCATATGAATGTTAACAAGCTTTAAAACTTCTTCAATATCATAGGGATGACTGAAAGATAAGTTTGCATAAAACATATTTTCTATCTCCTTCCAGGTAACATGTCCCACCCGCGCCCCTGGCTAGGGTTGGATCATTTCAACAAAGCTCCAAAGAGAGGTCGCTACACCTACCTGGAGAAAGCAATCAAGATCCACAACTAAAAGCAGCCCGCCCTTCCTCTTTGTCCTCCTCCTCATCCTCCTCCTGCTCCGCCTTCCTCCCTACTTTAACACACCATAACCACAGACTGTAACCAACCGTGTGTGTGTGTGTGTTTGTGCGTGAGAGACTGTGTGGGGCGTGCGTGCGTGCTTGTATGTGTGTGTGTGTGTTCATCACTTTTAACACCCCGCCTGGACACCTCTACAGCTCTACACCGGCACTATGTCTTCAGCGATATGGATTTTGCTGCAGCTGACGGATTACCCTTCAACCACAAAATAAACTGCACCAACCACCTCCTGACTGTTGATTTTGTTGTTAATTTTATTTTATGTTTTTTTCTTTTTTTTTTTTTTTTTTAAATCGTCTCCCTCTACGTTTGAGGCTGTTCGGTTTTGGGGTTTTTTTCTTCTTCCTGGCTTCTCTGCCTGTTGACTGCCAGTTTTTTTGTTGCCTGTCTGGAAGTGGGAGAAATAAAATTGGATTTTAATATAAAATAAGCGGAGAGGGGAGAGGAAGTGGGACACCGTATGAATATAAGTATATATACTGTATGTGTGTGTATGTGTATATAAATATATGTATATATACACACACACGCAGTATATATGAACTTCTAGACTTAGTTTTTTCCTTTTCCCACCCTACTCATCAGCTTTTTTTTCCCTTCAGATTTTTTTGCGGGTTGTTTTTAAATAAAGAGTTGTTTGAAGAGGCATCGTGCTGCTGTGTGGAGAGTTTGATGGAAGGATGTTTACGAGGACTAACTGACAGAATAAGAGGGAGGAGGGCCGATGGTCATTTTTTGCAAAACAAAAAAAAAAAAAAAACAGCTGCGAACTGGCGTCCATCCTGAGGTTCACTAGTTGCCCTGATGTGGTTCCTTATATTTTCTGCTCCCATCCCTTTAGTGCAACAAAAGTATTTCCAAGTTTACACACACTTCTTTCTCACTTAGTATGTTTGGAGGAAAAATGAATAATTTTTTTTTTTGTCTCTTTCTGCAGATCTTGTATAATAAAATAAAAATCCACAGCATCTGTTTAAAAATAAATGGGGGAAAAAAATGAGGAGGAAATTTGTCTGTATTTCATCTTGCACGTTGGCACTTAATGTCAGAGGTTTCTCAGGACCGGCAAATGTACATTTTGGTTGTGGTTTTGAGTTGCTCAGTGACTTCAAAGGAACACACACACACATGCACGGACATTACTCCCCCTGACTTTCTCTTCCATTTTTGTTTTTTCAGGGGGTTCTAATGTCTTTCTCAGTCATTCCTCCTCTGAACGCAAACACACATGAGCTTCATCATCTTCTCTCTTGATTGAAACTGTCGCCTCCAGGTGATTGGGTGCAGTAACTGCGCTATGCTTTGGTAGGGAGCTGCAGACACTTGGAGCCCACAGGTTTGAGGATTGTGTAGAGACAAAACCAGCATTGTAAGAAACACTTTAAGCCCTATGAATTTATTTTTTCGTTTCTTTTTTTGTTTCCTTTTAAAGCACAGATGGAATGCTCCCCCTAATAGCGCATAGCTGGCTCTGTAAAGACAACATTTATGAATTGTATATTTAAAAATATGAACGTGTAAAATTTAAGAGAAACACTCGCCAGGTGGAAGGAAGGAGCCAGGTGTCCATATTTCTTGTGTGTAGGGTTTTCTCTTTTTCTTTGCGTTCCTGATGTACCATTGACGATTTTTTTCTGTTACACTTGGATTTTTTTTTTTCTTTTCAAAACTAACTGCATTGGTTTTGTCTTGTTAAAAAGTGCAGTACAAAGATGACCTGCAGAATCACACCTTAATTTGATCTTTTCCAGTTTAAAATCCTCAGTGTAGCAGCAGTGTACGACAACTATTCCTGTATATTGCCTTTTTGCTGGAAAATGTATGTTGAATAAAATTTTCTATAAAAACAAAAAAATACTGCTGCTTGTCCATACCGGTGCTCCAAAACACTGTTAAAGGATTAGTTAGACATTTTGGGAAATACAATTATTTGCTTTTTTTGTGGTGGAGATTTGGATGAGAAGATCAATCTACTCATCTAACTCTTGTCAAGAAAGCTGATAAGCGTGTTTCCCAAAATTGAACTATTCCATCAAGATTTAAAGTTGCCTTCAACCTGGAACTTCGATATTCGATATTTTACTATTTCGATTGCTGAGAATCATATTTGTTTAAAACTTGTGCAATAAATGTTCATTTAAACTTCAGAGCATGTTTCAAGATGGACGACCTTTTCAGGAAGGTCACAGTACAGCTGAGGCCAGAGGGAATGTCATTAGTTTTGCAGGTATGTGTTCACAAACCAAAGTGCAGAATAAATTCAAATGTTGACCTGATGATGGAGCTAGAGGAAAAGACAGAAGATCAAAATTATTATCACAGTTCATTCTGATGGAAACATGAACATCTGTACTCATTCATGACAATTCATCCGACAGTTGTTGAGATATTTTACTCTGGACCAAATGAAATATCAAATATCATTTAATGCAGGAGTAATGTTCACTGGCATTGCTGGTGACCAAAACTGAAACAGCTGAGATTGAGAGTTCATTCTTGACCTTGGAAACAGCAGTTGATAAAGCAGCCTCACACAAGGTCCTTTCAGCAGCTGTTCTGCAAACAATCTTCTCTAGCTGATGCTATTTGCCCGTTTGTCATTTAAAGTGGAGGCTCAAGATTCATTTTTCTGCGAGCTTTGACAATGTTGACTTAAGAACTGAGGTTAAAAGAAGAGGAAGATGTGCAATGTGACCGAAAGCTCCAGAACAGCCACTAAATGGATACTGAGGTGAGATTGTTTTGACAACAAAAACACCAGCAATGGTAGAATGTAACTGAGTACATTTACTCGAGTACTAAAATTCAGGGTCCATTTAATGCAACTTTATACTTCTACTACATTTCAGAGCCAAATATTTTACCTCTTACTCCATTTATTTCACAGCTTTAGATACTAGTTACTTTTCAGATTACAATTTCTCTTACTTTTCCTGTCCAGTAAAAACATCTCAAATTAGGTCATTTTGAGTGTGATTTTTCTGATAAACTGAAGGATGAAGTGTTCCTTCGTGGGTGGAGAAAATTCTATTTCTTAAGCTAAATAAACTGTTTAAAAACTGTCTTGGATTAGCTGGTAAATGCACCTGACACGAAGCTGAAAACAGAGCTGTTTTTCTGAGCTCAGGAAAAGTTGGGACAGCAACACTACAAACATATGATCTTATAGAATATGACGCACTGCTGATTAAACTAACCAACAGTATATAGTTAAAATGAGCTCAACCATAAACATCTACAGCACCAAAATGTGACATACACATTAATGCAGCAGTAATGTTTATATAGTAGTACAACACTGACATCAACATCAACTTATCTTTACTTATCTTTCTTTACTTTTTCTACTTTAAGTAAAGGATCTGAATCTTCCACCTCTTGTACAGTTACTACCCGGTGCTTTGTGGAAACAGAGCACCTTAAACTTAACTAACAGGCCAGCTGGTTGGCCCTGACCTCTGACCTCTCTAGAGAAAGGTTAAAAAAAGACAAAAATATACACAGCAAGGTGCATATATGGTCTATATAGTCTACTTTTATTAGAGAAATAATGTTTAAAAAATAGTTCATAATAGTACATAACAGAGTCCAAGCACACTCAGTTTCATCCAGGGGACAATATGAGAGGAGATGAAGAAGAATCACATCCCTCACTACAATATTACACATTGTTTTTGCATTGTGAAGCAGGAACATTTAAGTTAGAAAAAAAAGCAACCAGACAAAAATATATTGTCTGATGGCTTCATGCCTTTAGATGTTAGTTCAGCACAGAAATGGTCGAAAATGGTTTTAAATATTCCAACATTTTGGCAAATCGTATTTTCAGTGCCCTGATCCAACAACACTACCAATGAACACGTCACATCGTAGTGTAGCATTGCTTTAATTGTGCATTGTCCTTTACATGGTAATGAATTCACATGACACATCTTTGGAGGTAAAGATCTAAATAAAAACTACATTTACATCTGGCTGCTGTTGTATCGTATAAGCTCTTCTTTGAACTTCATGCTCGCTCAGATTTCCCTTCATCCCTTCACATAAGAATTATAAGGCTAATTTTTAAGGCTGACAACATATAAATATAACACAAATAAGCCACACTGGTCTAATTTTATTCTGGAGTGTTGCAAAACAAAGCCAACAGCAAATCATCTGTGCAATAACTGAAGATGAGCAAACGTTTCAATTTTCGCTCCCTGCTGTGGTTTAATGTCGGCTTGTTTGCAGATATTTATTCAAAAGTTGAATGAGCAAGCCCTTGAAAGAAAGTATATTGATAAAGTTTATGTACAAGCCTTCATTTGAACATAATGAGTGCAGAAGTTGTTGAGTAGGGTAATAGAGAAAGTTTCTTTTCTGCTGGAATGGCTCCCACAAAGTGCATGGAGTGTGCTGGATTTAACTTGCCAGAGCTTTAAGAGTGAGAACGTGATATTTAAGCTCTGGCGATACAATCACTCCCAGTCTGTTTGCTGATAAAATGATGTTTGATTTTTACGTATGCTAATGCAAAGGCTCATCCATAGAAATAAGCTACATCCCCCAACACAGACAGTGGTAACGGAAAGCTGTTTTCATATTTCTATGGGTCCATTTCTGCCCTCACGGCCGTCATTTACAGCATTTCTTCTTCTCCACGTGCAGGATTCTGTTGCAGCGGGGGCACGTGTGGTATGCGTCCTTGAACTTTTTCATGAAGAAAGGAATCAGGCAGCAGCACAGGACTAACCTGCACACACATACACAAACACACACACGATTAGTGGCATGCAGCTGTGTGTCAAAATTTTCTTTGTTTTGACCATGATGAAGGTTTTCATCATTTGTTGTTTACATTTTTATGAACTGTACGAAACTTTTTTGGGCGTCTTTTATTTTATAAAAAGCAAGCAACTCCCACGTGTTACTGACCCTCCTCTTGACTTGACAAACTCAAAATTGAACAAATGTCTGAATGGATTTGCTGCTAAAGGTTATTGCAGTTGCTGAATGAGTGAATCAGGAGCAGCTTTTATGCCAAATAATAAAAATAACTATGAAGTAGATTAGATAATGTTACATAGGCTGGTAAATGAATTGCTAGTGACAATAAATATTCTCATTTTGTTGTGGAAAATAAAGCCCTGATGCAGAGACTTAATGAACTTTTTCAATAAACCTCCCAAGGGATGAATGATATACAACACAGGTCTTGCACAAGATTTATATTTTCATTTTTGAGAGACCTTAAACCTTTCGTGCAATAAACAGAATGGGTTAATTAAATTAAAGCATTTGTCCTGCCAAAAATCAGAGCTTCATCTCAGGGCTTTGCAGTCGTACAACATGTGACGCCTTCTATTCTTAGACCTTTAGTTTGAATAAGGAAAACTCCACAGAACTATTTTAATAAGCAGCGTATTTATTGTCTCCTTATTGTCTATCGTATTCACTTCAAATGGAGACAGAGAAAGTAGTCCTCAGTGGTCCATTAAAATACTTTCTGTTTAGATTTCAAGCTGCAACAACGTCTAATTTACCATATAGATACCGATACAGATATGTATATTTTGACTGTGTAGACAACATGAACAATGCCATCATACAGGTTAGGGATGTATTCACACTGCACTGAATTTGTAGGTTCATGCCTCTCTGACTTAAGTTGATTTCAAAGCAGCCAGCCTCCCTGAGGCCCCAGAACCTCTAGGGCAGGGGTTCCCAAACCTGGTGTGACCAAAACTGAAACTGAAGGTGACCCACGGGCCAAAAGCAAACACTGCCCAGTGGTACTAGGATCCCAAGTCCCCTTGATTGATTGACTTCCTGTACAAAGTGTAACTCTGCCTGTCACGCTCAGATTATGAAAAATAATTAAAACTAGGGATCGTACATATTAAAAGAGAATATTAAACTTGCAAAAACAAAACAGCATAAACATAAGCAATTTATACCTTTTTTTTTTTTTTGCTAGAAACATTTGCACTTGCTCTCGGGTTACTATATGTCAACTGTCATCCCTCTTTTGCACAACTAAAGTACAATATGAAACTGCAGTATCAGCTAATGATGTGGCCTCGTGTTGGGTCTGTCCTGGGTGGTCTCTGGTCTGCATATGTACACTGTACTTAATAGGAGCTTGGAGGTAGGAGAGATGCTGTGTAACACACACACTCACCCACAGCAGATGAAGAGTAAGCACATGAGCCAGGCATACGTCCCTGCTTTGTAGGTGACGTTGGTCATGACCTGCTGCTGGCAGGAAGTGCAGGTCGTCATGCCGGATGAATCCCCCAGCGCCGTGTCGTAGCTCACAAACTTCCTTTTGCCATCGCTGGTATTGAGACTTGAATTGAGGCCGCCTCCTCCACTGGTGTACACTGATGGAGAAGGAGAGGAAACAGGAAGGTCAATCACCTATGAACTAGAATCAACTGTGGGCTAAGGTTTTTGACGTGTTTCCAGGATGTGTAACGTCAGGTGTGGGTTTACCTGGTGGGACATTAGGGATGTCGCCTTCCGATGGGGTGGTTGGAGTGAATGGGGAGTGGACGTAATAAATCTTCACACCGTCATCCTGATTTTCAACTGGACCAGAGGAAGAGGGAAGAGAAAGAAAACAGGGAGGAGGTGAGACAGACACAAGATGGACTTAATGAGCCAATCTGTTGTTGTTGATGATGATGATGATGATGATGATGATGTGGACAAGGTGTGTTTGGGTTTACCTGGTACGACGTAGGAAGGGGACTCTTTCTTCCCATCTGCACTCATTGTGCTGCAAAGAGAGAGCAAAGACATAAAAAGACTATTACACCACTTCATTAGCAGTAAAGACAAAATACACTCACACCCAATGAAACTTATCTAACATCTGTCTTATTGCTGTAACAATATGTTCCCATCCCCTCTCCTCCTCTTGAGATACCGCTTTCTGCCACTAGGTGGAGCTAAAGCCTGACTGATGGCGCTAAAAGCATCTGTCAGACTCTGATGGAAATGTCTGTCATCTCTTACTGATACATATTTAGTCCAAGCAGATGAATTAGTTTTCGGCACAGGGTATGTATATTGCATTGTGTGGATGTTTCTTGTCAGTAGGCCTGTTGGGAAACGCTTGGGTGTGACTCTGTCTGGGGTGTGACAGCTGACATGTTCCAGGTGTGATCGCTCACTGATTTATTTTTTTTAGCCTCTTTGTCTGTTCACACTGAAAATCTCGCTAGGATAAAGCCAACTGAGAGGATGCATTGATTGATTTTATTTTTGATTTTAGGTGATCATTTATGAGTAGATTGTAACAATAATACTGTATGGGTTATAACAATACTGTTATAACCCATAATGAGAGACCTCTTTTTGTTAATACAACTTGCTTGTAAAACTGGATTGCATCTACAACTTTTTTTACATGATGTAAGAAAAAGTCAACAGCATTCTGTATCAAACAAAACAGTAGAAAGAAAACAGGTTAATGCCATTTATATGTGAAGCAGCTGCAGCAGAAAATGCTGGTTTTGCATTAGCAGTAAGTTAAACTTAAATTGTGAGACTGGTATTGATGAGATGAATTAAAATATATAATATAGTGATTAATAAAAATAGAATATAAAACTATGTGTTGGATCATTTCCTGTGAATCTCTGTGGCTGCAGAATGGCGGACCCCGCCACCAACATTAAAATCTACTATATAGAGTTATGTGAATGGCTCAAGGGTTGTAACTTTAAGACTGACTCTTGCAAAAGATTCACAGATGCTCCTTGGTCAACAAAATAATGAACAGTTTCTCAGATCAACAGAATATGTAAATGTCTGTATGGTTTTCTATAATAAAACTCCAGCAGCCTCTTTGTAAGCTTCAAACTTCCTCTGGAGAAGCTGCCACACCTTGATTTAAGCACACTTGCAAGAAAGTAAAAGACATCCATGTGCTCCTTCAACATATATTTAAAGAATCAAACTGCACAACAGCGTGATTGTTCTCTGTGGTTGCTCCCTTCTTGCAACATTTCTGCAACTAAACCAAACATGCTAAAAATGCTTATCGATGCTAAAGGGGAATGTGAGTGTTAAAGATAGATCATAGAAGACAGATCATCCACCAAATGCAGCAAAAACCAGAGGACGGACAGTCAGGGGCTGCTTAGGTTTGATGAAAGGTCAACTGCAGGGTTGAATGTCTGTGACGTCAGTCCAGAAGATCCACAGTAATTATTGCTTTCACTCAGAACGTGGATGAGCCAAATCTCTCAGAGCGAGACGTGGCCTCATTAAAACATAATTAGTACTCTTGTCATGAGAGAACAATCTGACCTACAAATAACCAAACGCTGCCTCGTTATATCTTGATAATTAGTCAACTATATGGGTCACAACAGAGCGTGGAGCAAATTTACTGTCCCTCGGTTTTATTATTATTGCAACCAGAGCATGAAAATAACAAAGCACATTTTTATCAAGTGCAATTTTGAGTCCATGGCACAATTTTGATGCATTCATACATTTATCTCATGACTTAAATCTATATTAAATGATCACATATGAACAGATCCATAACTTGTCACTTTAACACAGGCCCTGACAGAGCATGCTCAGTTCAGTGCTGCACTCTTGCTGTTGTCTGCCTGGTTTTTAGGCCCATTGACAAACAAAGGTCATGTGACCAGTTTTTATATAATGACCTCAGACCGGAAAGATACTTTTTCTTTTGTCTCCTCGTTCTCGCTGTGTCTCTCTTTACGTATAAACAAACACAAAAACACAGCATGACTAAGCATCCTCTCTCTTTCTCTCTCTCGCTCTCTCGCGCTCTCTCACACACATGCACACACACATGCAGAACACCACACACTAGCTTGATTATCATGTAACGTCCTCTCTGTCCTACATCCTCTCATTAACACACACTTTGCTCCAGCCATTCATTACAGGCACTGAGGTAGAGCCATAGGTCATCGCTTGTCATCGCAGTTCGCACTTGGAGAAGATGACAGGCTGCTTTGTCACTGTGTCACACACACACACACACACACACAGGGCATGCATACACCCATATGTCTGTGTGGGAATGCGACCAAGCTGCATGCTTCTGTCTCTGTGTCACAGACTGAGGGTGTGTCGCTGCTGGCTAAACTGCTGCATAAATCAGAAATCTGTCGAGTGAGGCAAAAAAAATAAATAAATCTGTCATCATGTTGTGTGATTGACAGGAAAATTAGTGAAACACTTCACTCAAAAAACTGGGCATAAATGTTAACTTGAATGCATTTCCAAAATGTGTTTCTGTGTCTCCTCACAGCTTTATGGTTCCTTCCTTCCAGTCTGACAACAACGACAACATCAATTGCAAAAGTTTGGGGCGTGTTGGATTCAGGTTAGTCAAGTAAAGTTGTTTCCAGCAGCCTCAGAGTCCTGTTTGTCCCTTTTTTTTGTAGAATTTGATTTGTTTGATATGTTTTTTAATCTCAGTGGGCGAGAAAAAGTAAAGCTTGGAGAAGAACTGCAATGTGGCTGCAGCAGTCGTGGTGCGTTCAAGATCCTTATGTTTGAATATGACAAATGGATCGAACTGGATTGACTGAAGTACACACAAATTAATGAGATAAGCAATATAGATAGACAGACAGATGAATGTGTCCAATAGCCAAATAGTTGCTATAGTGGTGTTTCTGTCATCACACAGTATATAAGGCTGCTGATGGAGGCAGGAACTGGGTGCGGCTTCCAAAAAAATTCATCTGCCACATTGCAGAGATACTTTAAAACCTCACAGGGGGGAAAGTTGGAGGCTGCCGATCAAACAATACGTCTTCTATGAGAGAGGGCCGAGGCACATGACCTCGGCTCAGACGAGGTTCGCCTTCTCTGAAGGTTGGACGGTGAGGCAGGTGATTGATGGAAGATTAATGGAAGAAGTGCTGGGTGTGACTGATCCAGAAAAACTGGCCCAGTAATTAATGAGCCACTTATAAACTTCCTTCTCTCTCATTCTGCTGACAAACTAAAGAAACATTCCAGAACAAGTTAAAAATATAAAACCAGCCATTCAGACTTTTTGGTGATTGGCTGCTGTTATCACATTATGATATCAGCTGGTAGTTTCCTCAGTGAAACTTCGTCAACACCCTGAGACACATCTGACTCATAGGTGTGGCTTCACTGTATGTGGCATCTGTGCTGGTCAAACCTGACTGTGTGAGACAGAGGGACAGGAATGTTCGCTGTCTACTTTCATGATGCATTTTAATGATCAGCTGACAAGGGAGGGGGTAATTTAAAAGTGGAAATTACCCAGTTAATCGCTTGTAATTTCAGATAAAGACATGGACTTAATCCAGGGAATAAATTCAACTCATTCAAACAAAGTTCAAGATAATTTTTTCCTAAGTTTGGCCTTGATTCAAAACAAAGGTTCATCCCAGAATATCCTGCTCACATGATCCAAGCATCCTGGAAATTAAAATACTTACAATATATTTGTTGCCTTTTGTGGACTAACTTTAACCATCACAGCAACATATTAAAACAAGTCAGTAAATTCAGGATTTTAAGTTCTTAAATAAAGTTAGCAGTTTGTTGTTTTTTTTAAATTGTGTTATTCTTGTGACTTTTGCTCTTTTTTAATGTATATGACTATTAATAAGACAAATAGCAAACCATTTTTAGGACAAAGGAAAAAAGAAAACCTTTATCAGTCAGATCTCACAGTGTGTTTTTGTGTCCAGTATAATTTCGGAGAATGCTACATTAGTTGTCTTTCTTAATTCAGTGTACCCCCTTGTTGAAGTCCCTGAAACTGAGCATCTGTCTCTAATTTTCTAATAACTGCTACGACGTTTTTATTAATTTACTTTTACCATATTTTGTCACGTGAAATGATGTCTAATAAAATGTAAGACCTGATTGTGCTCAGTGCCACAATCATGTGTCATTGCTCGGATGCGATAGCGTTACAACTGCTCAGATTTGCTGGGAAGCTAAACGTTCACAGTATCAAGTATCATAGTATATGGAAAACCATTTGTATCCGAAGTGTTTCTCATTCCTCGGCTGCTACTGCAAAACTACAATTACAACAACAAACTATAGAAACTTCAAATTGGATTACAACAAAACCTATAAATCAGAAATACAGAATGACACATTAGATTCTTTGTTTTGGGGGATTTTTTCCTGTGTGTTTTGGCTGATTGGGGATCAGATCACAGTCAAGCTCAGACTGAAAATCAGGGATGCCTAAAATGGTGTAAAGAATCTTCTGCAGATTTCTCTTTGCACTGTAGAAATCAGATGCATACCCACATGTACAAGGAGCTTAACGTTCCTATAGATCCTCATGCTGAATAACAGGTTCACATTAAATCTACACATACCGGAGTCTAAGCCACTGAACAAGAGCTGGGCTATTTTCACAGCTGTATGCACCCTGGGCTACACCCATGGCCTCTACGTATGCCTATTGTTCAAAACCTGAAATACCAAACCCACAAAAAAATAAAAAAATAACAAATAGAAACATCAAGAAAGAGGAAGCAAATGACCTAAATGTGAACAGGACTGAATATCAAAATTAAAATGACTCCCTATAAAACCTGGAGCCTATAAAACCTGTTGTGTGTGTGATCACATTCCAGACAACAGATTTAGGTCACATCAGATTCATGAATGGTGATTTAATGTCTTTAAAATCTAAAGCTACAGATGAGTATTCAGTCCTGGATAAACAGAATAAATTGTTTTTGGAAAGCATTTTTTTCTTCTTTTCTAATAATGACCAATAATTTCCTGCTCAAGCATTTAATGTACTGTTGATTTTTAATTCTCAGTTCATCTTCTTTTTGCCAAATAACTTGGTTATGAATTAACCAAACTTTCTATCTTTGTTTTTCTGTCATCAAACCATTCTTTCTCACGAGATAATTAAACCAGCCATCAGTCATCTTATTTCATAAATGTCAAATCTCACAGACATAAACCCTAACTCCTGTTACATCTTCAGTTTAAGATCCCATCTTACAAACTCTGTGTAACCTGTATAATCAAATTCTCATATTAATGTCTGATGGTCTTACCTGGGCCAGGTGTTGCAGTCAGTAGGCAGAGATGTGTGTAAGTTGCTGCTGATGTAGAGTCCAGACGCTGTAGCTGAGAGGTCCACCTGTCTCACCTGTACCTGTACAAGCCTCTCCCTGGTCCCGCCTACAGCCCCTCCCTCACCCACAAAGACGTGAATATGCAACAGGAGTGAGTCACTCGATGTGCTTAGGTGTAATTTTCAAAGGCTGTACTGGTCTTCTTGTCAACTTGTTCTTTGTTTATGAGAGATTACTGAGGGAGCGTGTGTGTGTGTGTGTGTGTGTGTGTGTGTCACTCTTAAGTGAGAATAACCAGTTTCTCTCCTGATGCTTTGTGTTCCTACAGCAGACTGTTTGACTTGACACAGGCTGGAGACGATCACAGAGTTTGTCCTGGAATGTGACCAGAAGGCCATCGACTAAGTTTGAGCGACATAAGTTTACACGCTCACGTACACTCACAATTTCACCACTTCCCAAAAAAAATCTAAAGAATTCAATGTCGTTCACAAGAATGTTTTTCAGCATGGAAGAGCTGCTATAATGAGACGCTAATGACATCAATGAAATTCTTGAGCCAACTCACCTATCTGGGAAATGCTGAACATAGCTAAATACAAGTGAGCGATTACATGATTGAACAAGATGAAAGGAAATTAAAAGTAGTTTTCACTCTCTCTAAGGAATCTGAACCACACATATCTGTATTCATGTCAAAAGTCCAGGCTAAACCTCAGGCTGAAGTCCTGGGAGCTACATGGTCATCAGTGGCAAAGGTCACCAGTTCGTTATTTCAAGCATCCAGAGCAAAACACACAGATTTTCTCAAAAGCATCCATGTCTACAAATACTTTTAAGTTGTTATGCTTGATTTTGTGAAGTATCAGCTGACTGTCAATGCTGTATTACAGTAAACCGTGAAGCCTGTGCCCTGATGTGATCATGCAAATATATACCTACCTCCTGAGTATGAACAGAGATTCCTCAACTGGGAAATAGTTTAAAGCAGAAGTTTGACATTTTGGGAAATATGCTTAATTGCTTTCTTGTGGAGAATTAGATGAGAAAATTCACTCTCATATCTGTCTGTAAAGAGATTATTTTTTGGCTCTGACTAGTTGACAGGCAACCTGGCGAGATAGTGCAGCATCTCATACTCTTTGGTTATTGTACAAATTAAATGAGATGTAAAATGTTGATTGGTGAGCTTTAGAGGTTTCCCCATTTCCAGTCCAGGCTGCCGGCTGTACCCTAAAACCAGACAGACAGAGTAGTGAGATGAAGTGTTGACAATCTTCTTGTCTAACTCTCCACCAAAATGCGATTAAGTTTCAATGCTTCAAATGAAAACTGAATTATGCACTTTTCAAACTTTTTTTTATATTATGTTGCTGCAAACAAACATTATTGAAGTAGATTATAAACACATGGCCACACAAAGGGCTTACAGTACGTACAAGCCTCCTGACATTGTTTGCCAATGGTAGACAACAGGCTACTTGGAGGTGGTGAATGATTTGGACTCTCCAAACTGCAAACAATGCAGTGACTGATGCCAGATTAGATCCTTGCTTTCTGATGGCATTTTCCTGTGTGAACATGGCACATATGATTTTACTTGGAAAGTGCCAACCTGTTTTGTTTTGTGGCACTAACGTCATTGAATCTCAGCTCAAAAGATGTCTGGGAAGATCGGCATTTTCTTTCAGTCAGCTGGGAGCAGGCCAGTTCAACCACATTTTTCTACTGTTGGTCACTGGATCATGGAGTACTGCCGAGGGTTGAGGGCCTTCTCCAAGCACACCTCGCATGTGTGTTGAGGGAAAATAACTTTGATTTCCATCATGTGTAGTGATTTAAATGAATGGCCTTCCAACCCCCAACCCATTTCTAAAGGCAGAACATTTCAACCCCTCTGACCTTTGTGATGGCAGACTAATGCATTCTAGGACATTCAAAACCATGAGGGTTTTTATTATTTATTTTCTGTAATAAAGATCCCAAAGTTTCCAGATGTTACAACTGTGTCATACTGAATTACAGGAATCTGTATCAAATAGCTTATTACATTCATTTCTTCTTTATTTTCATTTAATTCTTTGTATGATGGTGGTGATGAGAGGTTATAGTTTCATCTCAAAATGTCTCAGCGATGAGCCGAAACATAATATAATATAATATCATAAACGTCTTTGTTTACAAATTTTCCCTCATCCCCAAACTCCTCAGTTGGAGGATCTACAGCAGTAAAGGTGTGTCTGAGTGTGGGGTGTTGCCTCGTGATGTCACCTGGGCGAGGTGGTGGCATGTGTGCATTTGTATGTGTGTGTGTGTGAGTGTGTGTTTTGATGGGCCTGATGAACAACATTCCAGAAAATAGACCAATCCCTACAGAGTTTTACACTCTGTAAGAAGGCTGGTGTGTGTGTGTGTGTGTGTGTGTGTGTGTGTGTGTGTGTGTGTGTGTGTGTGTGTGTGTGTTTGTCCATGTGTTACAATGTTTTATGTGAACTGGTACATTTTTAAGTGATTACAGAGCAGGGGTTGATCCCTGTTCTCCTTAATAGCACTGACATATTGCAAATAATAAGAATTTCCATATCCAATTATTCTTATTATAGAGAAGGGAAAACACACAGAAACATTTTTTGTTTGTTGGTACATACATTAGAACCACTTGTTAATAGTAATAATATTGAGCTTTATCCATAATTAAAACCACCAGTACACAAAAAATACAACCAATAGGTCAAATAACATGAAATAAATATATAAGTAATAACAGGATGGAAACAAAATAGTTATGTTTGGTATGAAACCATGTAAGAAACTTACAAAAGGGAAAGAATGCTTGTAAAAAAAAAAAGAGATCTGAACTGGTCATGTGGAGAATTACTCCACATGCTGAGATGCACTGACACTGACAACAGGGTTATCAGTCACTTTTAGCATTTAGCATTTTCTTTTTAGTCTCAATCAGATAAAACAAGGATGCCAGAGGCCTTAAAGCTACTCCAATTTAAAAGCAATTTTAAAAATGTGGGACGCTGCTTGCAGGGCAGCCCTGGAGAAACTGATGTGAGAAATCAGTTACTGGTCTTTCTTACAGTCCTTAAACAGCTTGTAGTAAAGTCGTGGTTTGTTTAAAGTGAATACACAAGCAGTATCTAATGCCAAAAACATAAGTTTTATGGTGGAAATTTGAATGATATAACTTAGCTTATTTATGAGGTATAGTCGAGTATCATCTGCATGACATTAGAGATCAATGCCACAATGTGTGAGTATTGAACTGAAGAATCAGGAAACAGAAAACACAAACAGAGAAATAAAGCAGTATATTCCGGTGTATTTATTTATTATTGTCATCTGTTTTATTTTTTTATTTTTATTGGGTGGGGTGTGGAGGATCTTCTTGTGCTTCTGTAGGTGAATTGCTTTCTGTTGATGGGTGGTGACAAGATGTGTCCTTAAGAAAGAGACATCACCGCTGTAGGAGATGTTCTATTACAGACTTGATGCTGAAAGGTGTCAGCAGATTTGTCAGCCCAATGATTGGAAATAAATTCACCCAGAATATCAGCACATGAGGTGATCTTTTGTTGTTTTTGACTTGTTTCTGACTTTGCTTTTGGTAAATGCAGACATTGAACATCAAGCCAGAAAAATTAAGAATTTAAGAATTTCCCCACTGTGGGACAAACAAAGGTTTATCTTATCTTATCTTAAATGTTCTGATTATTTGAATTAAATGCTGCACCAAACAACATTTACTAGTAGTCATCAAAGCGAAAAAAGTAATCTAAAAATATCATCACACATTGAGGAGCACTTAACTAAAACACTTATATTTGATTAAAATCAAATCTGCAGTGATTACGAATGAATACAATGTCAAATAATGGCAGAAAATAAACTAAGGAAAAAGGACAAGACAGTTAACACTGTTGCCATGAACAAATATCAAGTCTGACCTCAATGTGCACACAAGACACACTCCTATCATCATATATATATTATCACATGTGTGGCGTAAAACACAAGATGTCAAAAAAGTCACATACTGAAGGCAGTAGGCAGGCGATGAAGAAGGAGGAAGTGATGGTGAGCAGGAGAGGAAGCATGGAAGGAGGTGGGTATAATCATGAATATAAAAATAGCCTCTGACTCAGCAGGTATAAATACAGAGCGAATGGAAGTTAGAAGTTACTATATGAGAGTGTCTCAATCTACTTGCATGCTTTTGCTGTCTGCCTCTCGTTCAACCTCTATTCTTGTCTCTCTTATCTATCTGTTTATCCATGCACCTGCTTACCTGCCAGCCAGTATTTTAGGTCTCTTGAAATGGAGGACAACATCAAAATTCTACTCCTTTGTTTGAATGAATACACATTTTGTGTCATACAAAACCATTAAGTCATCAGGCCTGTTGCTTTCAGTTTGTTTTATGTGACTCAGATAAGCATGTTTGAAACAATATTCAACTGTACATCATGGGGATTTATTGACATGAGAACTGGAAATCATAATTAAAAGGTTTATGATTTTACAGGACATTAAAGACACTAACACATTAAATTAAAGTCCAGAGTTTTAGTAACTCTTTCTGTCAAAAAGGACAAATGTGATTTATAAGAACACTCTAGTACAAAATTGACAAATATTTGATGTCGGGTTGACACAAACGCCTCGACTGCACCATCATGACACACAAACGCACATACGGTCACAATCATGTTAAGAAATGCATATCGGCCATATCAACATGTATCTTTGAGCAGTTTGTATTTATGTTTTGCCACCTTTCTGTATTACTGCAACTAGGTTATTATTCCAGGAACGAGTCCCGTCTAACAAGCTCTTTAATGGTTTCCCGATGTTAAGGTCAAGGTCAACAGAGTGCCAAATTCTTTCCCTCAGTCTCCGCCAAACAGTGTCTCGTCTCATATTTTATTGGTCTTAATCTGATCTCGTAAACACACACATCAACAAGAGTCAAAGTAAAACGAGTAAAACACACAAAATATACAATAGATATCCTGACATTTTGATAAAATGTCAGATGTTACAATGTCAGTTTTCTTTTACCGACTCCACTGCAGCTGCTGGAGGGACACCGCCATCTACGTTTGACCGATAATCCAATCAGAAAAATACAGCTAAATAAATAAACTGTCCCATCCCTTTAACTATTGTTTCAAACAGAAAAGGTACTTGGTCCAATTCACTATATAGTACGACATTTCATTGTGCAAGAGGACGGTGCTTTTTTAGAGGATGGGGAGGCAGAGATGTGCATCACCGGCTGTGAGTCAGACTCAGACCTACGACACGAGAGTACACAGTGGCATGTGACCTGGCCTGCTGAGCCACCGCTGTGTGCTGGCAACATCACTCCCTGTCCTCTTTTAGAACCATAGAAGATGATGAACCAGTTTTTTTTTCTAGATAGCTGGCAACCTGTTTATGCAAATGGTTAATGAACTCACAAAGATAATACACTATTAATTTGCTTTATACACATATATATTTAGATGATTTTGCTAATGTGTTGAAGGCTTTTGTCAAACAATGTAACATACACGGTTAAGATTAAGATAAATCATTCAGCTGTTGATTCTTTAATTGACAATGTGGATTGGATTTGTATTGTCTGATCACAAAGTTTATGTGGGTGACACTCCCTTGATTGTTTCTCTAATGATACTCATAAGATCAAGTTTTTACTGCTGCACAGAACAAATCATTTTGTGTGCACTGGATCCCACCGGACACACAGAGAGACCGTCTGTGATTGTCTGTGAACCAGTCTGACAGACATGCATTTGCTTTGTTCATACTAACTTAATCCCTGTTATGTTAGTTTAATCAGTGTTGTGATGTTTACACTGTTACAAAGGTGTGCAAACCTGGTTTGGGTTTGGGTCTGACCCAAAATATGCCTGTGGTGTGCATTGTATGATATATAACCTGCCAGCCAATCAGAAGGGTCTATTTTGACCCTTGACCCTTCTATGACAGAAATACAGTTTGATTATTACAGTTACTATTGTAACATGATTATCACTTTGATGCATAAACAGTGATCTTCTTCTTGACCTTATATTAATTGTATTGTATTGTATTCTGCTGAACTCACCCTGAATGATCTTTGACTTACATTGGTCCACCTGTGCTCAGGAATTGTTCTAGTCCTTTTCTCAGAGGGCTTTCCTCTCTGTTCAACATACACCTTCTATCCTTAGACCCTTAATACAGCTTGTTACATATTAAATTCAAAAATTACTTTACAGTAGTTGTTTTAGAGGTGCATCATGGGAATAACTCATTCTTTGATAAAAGGGACCTTAGCTTCTGCTCGACTGTGCGGTGGAATGACTCCGTCTGATGGTGAACGTGCGTCCCGTCCTGAAATAATTCTCGATTTCCTCCAGCGAACGGCCGCGGGTCTCTGGGATGCACACGGCGTTGAACAGCAAACAAAGCACACACACCACCGTGAAACACAGGTAGGGCACGTACAGGCCGTACCTGTCCACCAGGTGTGTGAAGGCGTGCGTGAGCATGAAGGCCGTCAACCAGCTCACAGTCACGCACAGACCCGAAGCCACGCCCCTGGCAACCAGCGGCAGCACTTCTGACATCAACAGCCATGTGATCGGGCCCCATCCCATGGCGTAACCTAATAGACAATAATGTGATGACAAAGCAAACAGCTCATATTAAAGCAGAGAAACATCATGGATCAACATCAACTGGACTTGATCATAGATGCTTGAAGACGTGACCAGAACTGAAGAAGCTTCTTGGATGAGAAGTTAAACATCATCATTCCAGTTGCCATTGATTCAACCCAGTACTCGAATGACCTGGATGACTGAAAACCTTCATAGACACCTGTCATGGATAGGACTTTGTGTGGGCACATCATGCTGTGTTGTGAGAGGTTTATCAGACTTGCTTATTTGGCTAAAAACAACCATGTTGTATGAAAAAAAAAATTGTGTTGATTTGTTAGCAGTATCCTTGCATAACCACACTGTCACGTCTGATGTGAGAACAGAAACCAAATTAACTAAACAAGCCAAAACACAAGGTTATATTAGCATGAGAAGATTGATGTTGACATGTAATAGACAGTAAATCATGCTTTGAGAGCCGAGCACAACAAAATGACCTGAGGACTCAACAGTTCTTAACTTGTTGGAACAAGATAAATATTAATTTGCAGCAAACTGCACATGCTTTGTTAAATACAATGACACATGCCTGATTGTGTTTGACAAGTGCTAGTTTGCTTGTACCTGGGCAGTGTGGACTGTAATGCACCAAAACATGAGTTTAACCCATTGGTCAGCCGTTAGGAGGTGACCTACGCACATGTGCAGTGCTGATTGAGCAGGATGTAAGGACTAGGTAGTGACAGATTGAAATTTTGACCTGATGGTGGCATTTTATGAAAAGTCAGGGCATCACAAATGTTATTAGAATTCACCTTCTAGGAGTCTTAAATATCTGAAACAAATGACAGTCTGTCCAATAGTTGAGATATTTCAGTCTGGTCCAAAGCCACACTGCTTGCATGGCAACAACCCAAGGTGTGATTAGGTAAAGCACTGATTAACAAAATGAGTTGCTTGCAACACTCACCGAATATAAACACCATGGTGCTGATGACAGGGATGACGCTTGCTGCAGTGACGGCCTGGGAGCTGTAGTCCATACTGACTGTGACATTAGGAGGGGCGGGACCTGGAGGACAGGCCGAAGTGTGGGAGACCATGGTGAGAGTCAGAGTGGACAGAAACATCAGCATGCTCGACGTGTACAGCAGGGCTTTGCGTCCCGCCTTGTCCATCAAAAAGGCTGCCGTGACAACGGAAAAGAGGCGGACCACGCCCACAAGGGCAGCGTCGTACCTGACAGACACAGGACAAGGGTGGGTCAGCATTTGGAGCCTCCTGGGATTAGTTAACAGCCCATGGACACATGTGTGATTGACATTGTGATTTTTGACCTCACGGGTAGATGAATAATATATTTGCATCATTATAAAGTAAACAGGAGAGACGAGAAGAAGAAGAAATATATAGATAAACAGATGTCCTACTTGGGCTCCAGGGGGACTTTGCTTTGGGCGAAGATGGGCTCCAGGTAGACCAGGATGGGCGTGATGCCCGTCATCTGTTGCAGGAAACGCATCACCACTGAGATGATGATTGGTCGGTAGAAGACGGGTGTGGCCAGCTCCGACAGTGTGACCTTACCCTGTGTGTCGATGCTGTGCTGTAATGGCAGACACACAGACAAACATGTAAACACATGTGTGTGTACTACCTTGTGTATATTTAAAAAACTCACTTTGCTTCTGGCTTGTATAGAAGTCAATGTGTGAGTGTGATGTTTCCACCTTAAAAGCTGATCTGTGTCATTATTAAAGTTACATCAGTGTGTCCACTCAGCTGACCTCTTTAACCCCACTGGTCCACTTAACTGCCTCTTTAAGTTAGAAACACATTATGGCAGTTATGTGCCTCTTACCTGTATGGCGAGGAGCTCCACCTGTGTGTCGTAGTGTTTCCCCCTCAGCCAGCGGAGGGCCCTCTCAGCCTGCTGCTCTCTGCCCAGAGACAGGAGCCTCCGGGGGGAGGAGGGCATGAACGCCAGCAGGACGACCATCAGCACAGCCGGCAGCTCCCCGGCCACGGCCAGCCACCGCCACGGCAGCACCAGACCTGGACATCGTACAAGATGCTGACATTATGATAGCCACTTATCTCGTGGCTGCATTGCATTCTGGGCTAATGAGGCTGCTGTCAATTGTTCCTCTGTGGCAATAGATTTACTCCTCTATAGTTGTTGAACAGGCAAAACAGGCAAATGTTTGCTGTTGAAGTAGTTGTATAAGACAGCTGAGCAATTACTGCAATCAAATCTCTTAGATGCATCACTTGAAATACCACATGACCCAGCGTTATCTACATTATCAACCAGAATAAGAAAAACACACAACCGAATGGCAAAATAAGCCCACAAGGTGCATGTGGAGTGGTGCTTTTAAAAGCTGCTCAAATGTCTTCAGGAATTGTAAGTGGATAAAAAAATAGGTGTTGTGCGTTAGTATTTCTGCAGCAGTACCCAGGGCGTAGAGGGACAGGGCCCCAAACACAGCAGTGATCTGAGGGCAGGAGCCCAGAGCTCCTCTCACGGCTTTGTGGGAGATCTCTGAGATGTAAACCTGTGGCATGAACATACAAAAGACATACATAAAGTCAGATTAACACATGTGGCATGAATTCAGGGATAAAACCCTTGAAAGGAATATACATGTGAAAACATTCAAATTAACATCATATACATATACTGTACATATTTGTGTACTACCATAAAGAATAAGGGTGTTTGCTGTGGGACATAAGAGGGGTTAAAATTCTGTAACCCCCATAACCTACAGGAATGGATGCTGCCGTCATCCCTCCGGCGACGCCTGTGAGGAAACGGCCCACAAGGAGCATCCACAGGTCCACCGCTCCTCCAAGCAGCAAGTATCTAAGACACATAGTATATAGAGATGGGAATTTTAAAAACGAACCATACATGCAAACTCATACACAGACATCCCGATCCATCTATGAGATGACAGCCTGGATGGATTTCAGGAGTTCAGTAAGAGTAATTCAGATGCTTTACTTAAGTAAAAGCAGTAACACTACAGCGTAAAAATATTCTATAAGTTCCAAGTCTTGCATTCAAAATATTTTCTATATCAAAAGTGCATATTATCAGAAAAATGAACTTCGAGAATTCTAAGGAAAAGTTCTCATTGCGCGGAGAGGACAGTGTCAGTGTTAGATTTTCATGTCATTGATTTAGTTCTACAGGTGTGTTAAAGCACAAACAGTGTGATAATGTAGCTGTTGCTAATTCTAACTACTTTTTATGCTCCTTAGTAGTATATAATTTGCATAATTTGCATTTTGTATGTAAATTAAAGCTGATGTTCATATAGTTCATCCACACCGCTGTTTTCACTTGCGTTGCCTAATGAGACCTCAAGACTGTGTGGGCGTGTGCAAATGCTGCACTTGATTGACAGCTTCCTCACCCTTCTTTTGGTTTTGTTGTACTGTACCTATTAGGGTGAGACGCCCTTTTATCATTCTGATTACTTTACAAAGAATTTAAAGGCATTCCAAGACTACATATGTCAGACCGGAAGTCTTATCAAAGTAACTCAAGACATCTGTGTGGGTGTAGTGATTAATTATTGTAGCTGTCATGAGGCCACATAAACAAGTGGAGGAGAAGTATAAAGTAGCATGACATAGAAATACTCAATACTCAAAATTGTGCTTAAGTTCAGTACTTGAGTGAATGCACATTGTACCACAGTTTGGTGGCTGTGTGTTATTGAGACCCACCCAATGGTGGACGGCACCGCTGACATCATGATGCTCATTTTGCGTCCGATCATGTCATTGAGCACCATGGCCCCCAGCCCTCCGGCGGCCGCCCCCAGCGTGTAGATCGAGCCGAACCAGGCAGCATGCTCCGTGTCCATCCTGAGCCGGGGGTCGGCATCGGGGCTCTTGAGTTTTGGCAGGACCGGGGATGAGTAGACCAGGGAGTACCCGAAGCTGAAGTTCCCCAGGACGGCCGAGAAGACGGCCAGGAAGAGTTTGGAGTTGTTGATCTGGGTTGGAAGGATGTGGACAAGGAAGCTTGGGATCTAGTCACAGCTTTATTGAATATCATTATTTCCATATAAATAAATTGAATAGATTTATTAGAATACACACTTGGCACCTGATGGATTCCCAAGTTAGGTCCTATTGTACAGGGAAGTAATGTGTGTTTTTTATTTCCGGTTTGACTCGGGTTCACGCCACTGAAAGCTTAGCTGTAAGTGCGGCATTTAAACTGTCTGCACATCACTTTTGATTCTGTTTTCCAGCCAGATCAGATGTGTCAATAAATGACCTTTTTAGCTGCGTCCATTCACCTTCCTAGAGTCTCTGGGGCCATTTCAAGATAGACTACAACCAGGACATAGACCTAACTAAAAGTCAGACTTCAGGATTCATCCATTGCACAAAGCTGTCTAGTTCTTGACTTTTTAAATTAGGTCTAAATTCCCCTGAATTCAAAACTTCACTCCAGCAGAAAATGCTGTATTTTTCCAACAGGTTACAGTGCTCTCTAAAAACTGTTTCTCTTTTCATGACTCACTCAACATAATTGTTAAAAAACCTGCAAATTATGAAGCATGTTTTCCCTTTTTTTTTTTGTCTTTTGATGTGGTTGGTGTGAGCAAAGTTAACACTACAGAATCTGGACCCTGACCAGGCTTCCTCACAATAAGATTGATTGTAATCCCTAAACAAGTGATGGAGAGTTCTTTTTTATTCATATTGAATAAAAAAAAAAATCATTAAGTAATCTATGAGCTACTGGTGAGATCTTAAAATCAATTAGAATAAGTGAAATGTTTACAAACCTGAGATTCAGCCGATATTGTTCTTTTGTTCACCAACGGAGTCTCTTCGTCCATATCTGCAGCAAGAGCCTCTATAAAAGGTGTCTGATTTATATAATCTGTCTCAGGATCTGTTTGTTCTCCTTAGGAAGAGATGAAATATTACTAAGGTAAAAAAGCAGCCCTTGGAAAAACACTCCAGCAGAAAAAGTTCATCAAGCTCCAACAAAGGTGGTCCTTCTTTATAGAAGAGATAGAAAAATGAAAGCAAGCCGGTTAAGTCTGAAGACTGTTTTGTTTCTCAAATCATATCCACCCTGTTCAAGTGATGATCTTGGTCTTCCTGTGGCCAACATGTGGGTTCAGGGTTTTCCAGGCTGACAGGCTGGAAATGACAGAGGCGAGTTACAAGTGGTCATGATGAAAATGAAACTGAAAACTGTGTTTGCACTGGACCTTCAAGGGTGAAACTGAGTTGGAATTTGTGGTTTGAATGACTGGACATTGTGAATCAGTTGCACTCAGTAAATGCAATAATAACTTTTTATCTGTTAAAATTTTGTTGTTATTGTGTTTTTTAAAGTGCATTTCTCCTTAACCCTTTACAGGGCACTCATTAAAATACTTTGAAATTCAAGAATTCAACCTTACAGTGTTATTGGAGGACATAACAAAAGTTTATTTCTGTATTTTTTTTTTTTTTTTTTTTACAATTTTTCAGTATGTAAACTGTGTGGAAATTACCAAATATGGTCACTTGCCCTATAAAGGGTTAAATCTGTTTTTTTATTATTGTGGAATGAAAACTATCACTGAATACCGACTCCAAATACTGACAGATTCAAATGCATCGACACACTGACTGTTAATATTGGTCAGATTGTGTAAATGAAGTCAAAGTGCAAATGAAGTCAAAGTGTTGCAACCTGGTCATGAGCAGAAAGCAGAAGGGAGGGGTCAGCAGCATGATTCCTGGATTGGGCCAGTCAAAGAGAAAGCAGAAGAAGAAGAAGAAGACCAGACCAGTGCGGGTTGAGTCAGGGTGAAGAGGAAAGTCCGGACCGCTTCACCACTGGCCCACACATCATGAGGTTCACTGCTGCATTGTCACCACATACACACGTGCACTAACATTGAAAAACTGATTTTTCACTTGTTTTTTTTTTTTTTTTAAAGGTAGAGTTTATTTGTTGCCTATAAGTGAAGATGCTATTAAAGATGTATTTCTTTGCTCATTATATTTGCAGGAAACGCTCGGGGTTAGGGTTAGGAAGACCAACAGAGGTCTCACCAGTCCAGATGTGTGTGATGGAGAATGAAAAAAATGGTTGGTATTGGTAGAGGACATATGTGTGTTTTTCAAAATAAAATATGGTTACTCAAAATAAATGCATCTGTGTGCAAAGAAGGAAATACAAAGAAATTATACTTTCATTCCTGATCTCCCCCACACTCTTACTTAATTGATGGAAATGTTATAACCAGAAGTTTTAATATTAGAAGGCCATTTTTGTCATGGTTTTGGTCTAAGTTGATTTTTGTGTTTTTTCTAGTTTGTTGTCTGTGCATTTTTAGTTATATACTACAGTGTTTTTGGTTCGGGATTGTTTTTCTAGTCTTTTGTTCAGGCATTGCTTCAGTGGCTGGAGGTGTGGTCTTAGCTGCTGGGGCTCTCCAATCCCAGCTGCATCCCATCCGCCCTCATCACTGGCAGCTTTAAAAACACTTCTGATTTCACCTGCAAGCTGCCAGATCGTCCCTTTCCCTGCTCCGTCTTTGCCTCTAGTGCTTCCTGTTCTCCAGTGTTTCAAGTTTCCAGTGTTTCCCCTTGTTTCTACTTGTCTCGTGTGTTCCCCTGTAAGATACCTGATTGCTCCTATTGTTTCCGGTGTCACCTGTGATCGTCCCTACCAGCTCCACCAGTGTGTTTCCACCCACCACCCAGCCTCCATCCACTGAAGCAACTCTGCTCCACCAGCCTCTCCACACTTTTTTGTGCTTGTTTGTCTTCTTTTACCCTTTCACCCTCGTCTCTGTCTCGCTCCTGGGTCCAGTTAAGAACTAACCCCTAAATCGTCACAATTTTTCTACTAACTCCTGATTTATATCTATCTAATCATTTTTCCTACAGGAAGGTAATAAAAGCTTTCAATAAATCCCAACTTTTTAAAATTAAAACTAGGAATCTGCTTCCATTATTCTACATTTTGATACACAATGGACATCACTTGGTTGAGCAGTTTATTTCTCTTTTCTTTGTGTTCGTTTGTGTAGGAGAGTGAGAGAGAGGCAGAGAGAAGCTGACTATCTGTTAAATCCATCTGCATTTCCTCTGAGGTCCCCACTGATGGAAAATGGAAAGTGTGTTCTTGTCCCAGCTTGTGGGTGTGCTTTTGTGTATTGTGTGTGCGCATACGTGTTTATTGTGTGTATACAGTGTGCATCGAGACCAGCCCTGTTCAGCTGTGCTTTTCTCTCTTCCTATTTGCTCCCTCACCTCCAGACATCCAGACAGGGACTCCCAGCTGCATCTATCCCAGCTCCATCGCACCATGGGCAGCCTCAGGCCCGGCCAGTGGCCCCTAATCCTGCTCCACATGCTTCTGCTGCAAATTCAGCCTGTCAAGGTGCAAGGAGTTGATCCTGTGTCCCAGAAGCTACGACGACTCAACGAGCAGGTCAGTTTGAATCAGACTGTATCTGTCAGTGTGGACATTAACAGGAGCTAACTTTATTATTACAGTCACAGGATTGTTATGCTGTTATCGTACTGGTATTTTTTAAAATTATCGAAATAGTTAGTGCTACATCAACCTTAATGAACTGAAGCATAATAAGTAATTATCTGACTCTCCTTTGCATAAATATGGCTGCCTGCAGCTGCTGGGGCTGTTTTATGTTTTTCAATGACTTACTATATGTGTTCATAACTGATTATAATAGAAGTGAAAATTGGTGCACTCCAAAATCACTATCACTATTAACTAAATTCACTAAAACAACAAACACTAAGACAAGACTAAACTGTTTCATGAAATATTATACTCTCAAAATCTTCATTAATTTTGGTGGGGTATGGAAACAAGATTTACATTATCCCATGGAGACTTTTTTAAACCCTCTAGCATGAGATATAGAACACAGTTTACCTGTTCATTTATAAAACTACCAGAAACATTTTGTCATAAGACTGTAACAACATATTTGGTCAAATGAATTATTATATTAATAGAATTTTTAAGACCAGAATCTCATTCTCTTTCCCTTTTTAACATTTGTTTTTACCATAGTCTTAATAATATAAAAATATTATACCATATAAATGCATATGTAAAAACATAGATAAAAAACAACTGAAGCTAATCTACCAAATCTTTCCTGTTTCCTGTGATGAAAAGTCAATTTTGTCAAACCAACTTCTTTATCGTTGAGTATATATGCCACATTAATAAGACAGTTACCTATCATTATCTTAAATCATAATGGAGGAAAAAGTCACACAAGATAAAACTAGACTAAAGAGTCTGTGCATCCTCTGGCTCTAGTGAATTCACATGATTTGGTGTGTTTAAGCTACCTTTAAATCACATAATTAAATGTATTTAGTAACATGTTTCATGCAAAGTATATGACAATGATTAATAATGATAATGGTTTACAACTCATACATCTGTTACACAGTTTTGCTCAGAGTTTTGACTTCAACTGAAATAGTGGGGAAAAAAACTCTTGCCACAATGATCATTGTTCAAGAGAAAGAGTCATCACAGACATGTAATGTGTTTTTTTTTTCTTCTTCTGGAGGTTTTGAGTATTTTCCTGACCTTCAAATCAGTTACCAAACAGCTGCAGAAAGGCTTGTGAAAAGACATTTCTTTTGTGTTAGTTCCAACAGTTCCAGGCGCTGACCCAGGCCCGTTTGGACATGTTGGCCCTGAACCAGAACAGAAACTCCTCGGGGGAGCTGGGGAGCCGCATTCAGGCCCTGAGTGACCACTGGCACCACATGTCACAGGACCTGGAACAACTCAAACACAGCACAGCACAGGAGACAGAGAGTCTCAGGTTAGAAATACCAAAGACTTATTGTGGATTTATCTGTGGGCCAATATATCAGACAAATCCCTGCTGGTTGTATTTAGCATTGCATCACGGAAAGTACAATTTGAGGAAACAGGTAAATCAAGTTTACTGAAGGAATTTGATCTTCATAAAATAAATCAAATCAAATCCTAAATCAAACTTTAGGATTTAGTCAAGTAAGACATTTTTGAGTGGGTGGCTTTTTCCTTTCAGCATCTGTTTCTTTTGGGGGGTTTGGAAGTAATGATTAACAGAGCAGCTTTTGGACACTATTCTCTTACTGGATACTTTCCTTCTGTTGCTACAAAAACATATTAACTTCATGATGTGCATATATAATGTATAAGATAATATATAAAATATTATGTAGGCATTAACTTTTAGAACTGTATTGAAACCTTTTTATATATTACAATGTATATAACACAGATCTTTAATGTAGTTATTATCTATACTGAAATATTGAAAAATAAGTGTATGACCACTATGTTTATGTATCTGTGAAATGGAAGGAAAATATATTGACGTGTATTTCAAAAATCTGTCCATCCGTAATATTTTTGAATATTTATAATGTGTAAGTGAGACAACAAGATAAAATATTGTAAGTTAAACCAGGCCTGATTGTACTACATGATGCATTTTAACAACAATAATACAACAATTAAAAAGTGTCGTCATTATTTTCCCAGAGAGTGGAATAGGAAGCTGGAGAAGAAGAATAAGCGGATGGAGGGTCGACTGGCTTTGATGGAGAGGAACGTGAGGGAGAACCGGCGCCATGCCCAGAAACAGACACCTGACCCTGGTCAGGACTTCTTCAACCTCACCCTGGAGCTCCAGAGCCAAGAGGAAAGGCTGGCCGCCCTTCAGGTCCAGCGTGACGAGCTGCTCGTCGGACTGCAAGGGCTGCAGGAATCCCTGAAAAACCAGGCGCTGCGTGTGACCCGGCTGGAGGGCCGGCTGGAGGAGGTCCTGCAGTGGAATGGGGGAGGGAAAACCAGAGGGGTGTGGAGGTCGGGAGAGCCCCTAAACTCTGACATCACACCACAGGAATACTATGAACCACGTAGGAGAGGCCAGACACAAAGAGGAGGGAGGCCTGCCAAGATCCTGGATGGACATACTCACCCCAGACTAGAAGGTATCAGCTACTCCCAGACTGATGATCATTCACATGCTCAGAGCAGAAACGCCCCACAGACCCACCAATACCAGGCGACACCAAACCAACCTACACAATCCAAGGCCCAGAAGCAGACACCCACAGATTACCTGCCCCAGCCTGAACCTTATCGCCCCCAGTCACAGATCCAGATGCCGGCCCAGACAAGGCCTTACCCTATCCAGCAGGAGGAGCTCCAGTCTCCACAGACTGTGCCTCATCCTCATGTCCAGATCCAGCCCCGGGCCCAACAACGATCCCAGCCTCAATCACACCGTCAGAGACACCATCAGTTACACAACCCCAGTCATCCCTCTTGGCCCCGGTCCCTGTCCCAGACTCCAACTCATCCTCAACCCACCAAAGATAGACAGAGCAGGGCCCGCCTGGAGGCCCCACAGCTCCAGGCTTCAGATGCTCTCCCTCGGCCTCAATCTGAGTTTCATCAGCCCAGGGTGAGTGGGTGGGACGGAGGAGAGGAGGAAGAAAGTGACACAAAGGTGGAGTCTTCAGTGATCCACAACCTCCTCCAGCTTCCTGTGCGGCAAAAGATCCCAGCACGACCAGTTCCCAAAAAGGATGCAACCAGTAAGTAAAAGTTAGTACTTCTACAATGGGTGGCAGTGGTTTGGTGGGTTTGATTCATGTTCATTCATTAAATATGAAGCTATACAGCCAGCTTCTCATTATTTAAAGGCTCTGTCCAATAATAACAAAATCAGCCTAATCTGTAGAAAAAAATGAGGTGTTTACGTGGGTTTATGTGTTGGATGATTTCCCAAAATGTCAAACTATTCCTTTAAGGTGGAAGACCCTGAGATTAAAATTCATTTTGTATATGTATATGCGTTAGGAGATGGATTTTTATAGCTAAACTGTAACTTAACCATGAATCAATATACCAGCAGAAGGATGAGACATTGTCTTTTTGTACCAGGGAGGTTAGACTTCATAGATCTTTTAGACTGAATGGATCTTGTCTCTTCCTCTCTCTGCAGTCTGTAACGTGGACTCCATGCTGTTCTTCCCCTCGTCCTCAGCGGAGAACTATGTCACCTTCTCCCAGACTCTCCCCGACCTCCCTGAGCTCTCTGTGTGTTTGTGGCTCCGTGTGGAGGCCTCACATGTCGGCACACTGCTCTCTTATGCCACAGACAACAATGACAACCAGTTAGTTCTGTATGGACGCAACTCATCTGCCCCATCTGCATCCTCTTCTGCTTCTTACTCATCTTCACACCCCTCTTACTCCTCCTCTCCATTCTCCCCATTTTCCTCCCCCTCCCTGGACTTTGTCATTGGAGACCCTGTCTATCGGCGTCTCCCTGTGTCATCGCTCCTGGACGCTCGCTGGCACCACCTCTGCGTCGTCTGGTCCTCCATCCAGGGTCGTTTCTGGCACTACAGCGACCGGCGCCTCACCTCCTCAGGGTCCAACTTCAGGAAGGGCTGGGAGGTTCCAGGAGGTGGATCAGTGGTGCTGGGCCAGGAGCAGGACACTGTTGGTGGAGGGTTTGACCCTGCAGAGGGTTTCGCTGGCCAGGTGGCGGGGTTCAGGCTGTGGAACCGGCTGCTGAGTCCTGCAGAGGTGGAAGGGGTGGCAGAAGGACGAGGTGTGCCCAGAGGGGTGGTGCTCGGCATGGAGGACATAAAGGAGGTGCATGGGGAGGTGCAGCAGGTGGCATGTGAATGTTTAGAGCACTGTGTGTGAGTTTCAGTCAAAACAGGATTTCTGCAGGACATGTTAATTGTCTCTTGCTTTTTTGCCTCTTAAAAAGTCAAATAAATCTTTAAAATTTAATTGTTTCATATTTTATGTGTGCACACACCAGTATCTTCTTATTGGACTTAGTGGTGGAAGATGTATTCAGATGCTTTACATAAGTAAAAGTAGCAGTCCAACAGTGTAAACTTACTGCACTAAAAATAAAAGACCTAAAAACCTTAGTACTAAACCTAAAATACTCAATATACAGAAAAAATGATCCATGTCAGTGTTTAATTAATGTTACTGCTGCAATATATGTATGTTGCATTTTGCTGCTGTAGATGTTTAAGGTTGAGCTCATTTTACTACTTTATGCTGTTTGTGTAAAAAAAAAATAGTGAAATCCCAATGATCCCTATAACCCCTATGAGCCCTCCATGACTATAATTTTCTGTGTATGTCTATGCATATCTGTCTATGTGTGTGTCTCAAGTATTGTTTTTGACTTTCAAAAGTAGCTGATACCTTTTGTCAAAAAAGATATAATAAAACATTTTAAAGAAAAGCAAGTTTCATGTGGGTTCAGTGTCCACATGTTCCAAATGTACCTTTCTCTGACATTTTAACATGTCAAGCACATGTGTGAGTTCTAAGAATCAACACTGGCAACATTTTACAATGATACCTACTGTAAATGGGACAGATTCATTGTTAATATTACTACTTACACCTATGGCATTCCTACTATAACTAGTCAAAATAATGAATGTTCTGTGAGCCAAGTCTGTTGACCTGTTACCAAATTATGGAATGATTCATTTGCTGATAGGATTATATGTGAACACCAATGGTGGACTGTAATTGCAGTATTTTTTTATTTCATGCTGCTTTAAACTCATGTACAGTACCTTTTACACCACTACATTTATTGGACAGCGTTGGTCACTACTTACTTTACAGATCAAGATTTTACATACAAAACATATATATGAAATATTGAATAGCTCCACCTGACCAACTATAAAAGAACAAAAATGCTACTTACACATAAATGTATCAGTATTTCTATTTTTGCTGTAGTTTTACTGTAGAACAGGGCGCATTTTATAAGCTCATCATATATGTATTAAATAAATCAATTAAAAATAAATAAAGAAATAGATAAATAAATGAATGTAGTGGAGTAAAAACTACTTTTGATATTTTCCTCGATTTTACAGATTAAACCTGACCAACCATAAAAGTACAAAAATTCTACATGCATATTAATTCATCAGTAATTATAACGATATAATATAATGTTTAACATTGTAAGAAGCAATTTTCTGAATAGATAGATGTACTTTATTTGTCCCAAACTGGGGAATTCTTTATGATTTTATGAATTATGAAAAGCCTAGTTCTACTTTTGATGACACTTAGCTAATGATACTTAAATACAAGACTTTAAAGGAGTATTTTCATATATTGCAGTATTGCTACTTTTACATAAGTAAAGTATCTGAGGGTTTTTTTTAGCGTCAAACAGTAAAACTACAAATCCCAATATGCAACGCGCCAGACGGATATTTTTGTCCCTGGACGCGACCCTTACAAAACGTCACGAGTTACAGGGCTGACCATGGGGAGCTGAGGAAGAGCTGAAGCAGTTAGCCAGCAACAAACTGCAATTAATGAGCTAAACTAGCGACGGTTGGGGCGGCGAGCAACCGGAGGCCACCATGGCCAACATCACGAAGAAAGTGTCGTGGTCCAGCCGAGCCGACGAGTCCGGGGCCGCCGGGGAGCATACACCGCTGCTCAACGGCTCCGAGCAGCCCAGACCCTCCAGACAGGTACAGCTAGCATGGCGGCTAAGTTAGCCTCAGCTGTTTGGCAGCGTTAAGAAGATGCTGTGTCATGTTTAATTAACACCCGTAAGGTTATGCTAAATGCTGCATGATGGCTTGTGATGAGTTTGAATGCACTGCCGCACACACAGTGTTCATTTCGGGGTGTGTGTCATGGTTTGTTTGCAGTTTGGTATCAGAGGCAACAACAAGCTTTGTTTTTTGTCACTGCATCAAAGTAATTGCGTCAGTAGTAATGTAATTACCTACATGATGCACGTTATTAGATTCAGTTATTAGAAAAGTAACCAGATTACAGAGAGTTTTGAAAAGCTGGTCCTTTCAATAGCTCTTTACTCGGGCTATTGGTTTATGTAGACCTGGACAAAGCAGTCTGATGCTCACGTTAAGGATCAGTGATGATGATAATGTAACATATGTGTCAGTGCCACCAAGTCATCAAATGAATTTACATAGGATTACAGGTAATCTGTGCTTAATCCTGCACTTTTATAATGTCAGAGGTCAGAATAGTATTAAAAAATCAAAATCAAACTCTGACAGTGTTATAAGCTATTATATCTGCTGTCTTTAGGCTGAATGAAGTCACCTGTCCAGCTACTATAAAAACACTGGAAAATCCCACTTCTCTTTTTGTCTAATACAGCCACCAGGACTAGTTAGTTGCTTCCTGCATCATCAGGACCATAGATGGAAGTACACTAGTTACACTTCTTAAATTACTGTATGTACTGTAAGCAGGCGATACTTTGAATTTAAAAGAAATGTAAGTAGATTTTGACATATGTGCATTTACTCTTCCTTGTGTCAAATATGAGTAGATGAACAGTATTTGTGCCTGAGTACAGCTTTGTTGTCACCAAGAGTGTTGTATCATACATGCAGAGTTTCTTTGGACCCAGTTAACTGAATACCAACATCTGTGTGATGTTAAGACATCAGCCTGAAAATTGCCACATTTAGCCATATACATATTTCTGTTGCTGTCTGTGATGTCTGTAGCTGTCTGAAGGACGCAGTATATTTCAGATAGGCAGACTCAGCACGGTGGATTTGGAGGAGGAGATAACTTCAGATGAGGTAAAGTCCGAGCTGGAAGCGTTGCTGTACTCTTTCTCTCTGTGTCTCTCTGTGTCTGTCACTCCATCAAGGCCCTTAGCGGCATCTCCCTTAGACTCCTGAAGTTAGTTCATCCACTATAATAATAAAACCCCACCCATCTACGGCCAAATCAATGACAAGCAATCAGTTATGTCTTAGATTTACATTCACATACATTATCAAGCAGCATTTAGGGGCATTTTCAGTTGACTTAATATGATGTAGTCAGACTGGACTTATCTCCACAAGGCCTGATTTGTGAGATGCAGCTTGAGATAAAGTCGAGGGTTCAAACAGTAGTGTATTTAATTTAATCTCAGTTGCTCCCTGCTGAATACAGCTTCAAACTAATGTGGGCAATCTGACACAGTAGTGGCCTGCTGATAGGACAAATCAGCACAGTGACGGTTGACTCATCCAGTCTGCATGAAAGACACGTGCTTGGAAACTGTCTGAACGTTTCCTCTGTGGTGCATTGCAAATGATGAACTGTTGCAGGCTCTGATAATGATTAACCGCAGAGCAACAGGCTGTTTAGCCAAGAGCTCATCAAAACCCTCCTGCTGTAATTGTGAAGACAAACGGGTGTAAATATGATTGAATCAGCCGACACCAGAGCCAGGTTTCATCAAGTGTATTTGTATAGCTCTTAGCACAGTTACAGAAAGTTTAACCCAGCAATAAAAACCTCCCATATATAAAACCCAGTACAGGACTACACAGGACTGAAGACATCACATCCATTTCTCTCTTTGACAGAAACCATCAGTTTCAGCTCTGTTTTCACTGGCTGATGGGAATGTGATGCCTTGCATGTGATTTGCTTGATTGTTGTATGCTGTAAAAAAAAGTTTCTTTCTCACACAATGTTTTGGTCTGTTCATATGAATGTCAGCTATCTCACGTAGTTGCTTGATTCGCTTCTGACTGTGTAGCTGCTCAGACGGGCCACGGCCGTGTGACAGAAACCCACTTAACATTGCATGTCAATGTGAAATGGAGTATAGTACAGTACAGTGGAGTAGTGCTTGTATGTATGTCAGAATGCACTCTTTTGCACTAGTCTTTCCTTCAACACTAAATAGTCTGTATTAGCATTGAGAAACACATGTAGAAGAAATCCCCTTTTTCTTCATTTTGGCTATTTTATGCAAAATGCTGTGAAGGAAACACTGTTGCCTTTTTTCCACAGTCACTGCATCTTCTATCTGCCTCATTATTAATGCTCTAGTGTCTTAGTTAGATAAAGTCTGTCAAAGCTGTCCACTCTTTTTCTTTTGAAATGTCTCTTGTTTTTTCAAATGCTTGTGAAATGCTGCTGTGTTCACTGCTGTTGGATCCCAAATGTTTGATGCCTCTGATCTCAGAAACTCCTTGCAGCTCCTTGCTCACATGATTCAGCAGGTCAGAGGTTGTAGTTCAGTGCTGGGGTGGTGACCTCTGTTTTTTCTGTGTTTTCCCCTGCAGGACACTCTTAGGGGGCGGCCTAAAGAGATTCCTCATAACGAGAAACTGCTGTCGCTTAAATTTGAGGTAAAACAGTCTGCTTGCTGAACAGAGTGCTGATTATTAGATGAATCTGGAAACCCCCAGATTACATTTGATGGCATTCTTTTTAATTAAAGTCCCTACGGTGTGTGTGTGTGTGTGTGTGTGTGTGTGTGTGTTGAATTTGAAACTTTCCTTTTTCTGCAACTCCTTGTAGGAGTTTAAAAACACACTTGTATTGCTAAATAAAAGAACAGTGAAATGAGTCAGTAACACAAGTGTAGAAAATGCACTAGCGGTCATGACACCCAAACAATGTGTTGGTGCAACAAAGAGGGCAATAATCTTCTTAAGCAACTGGCAAGAGTTGATAAAATCAGCTTTGCATGAACATACTTTTGGCTTGCTATAAAGTTGGTTTATTATGAAGCATTGAAGAATGCGAGTAAACAACATTGCCTTTATCTTTATTTTACTGGTTTATTGTATTTGTTACTTGTGTTTTTCCAGAGTCTGGACTATGATAACATTGAGAACCAGCTGTTTCTGGAGGAGGAGAGGAGGATGAGTCACATGGTAAGTGGAGTGGGAATCACCTGAATATGCAGTATATTACACTACCTTAAATATAAATTCATGTGTTTTTCATCTTTTCCCGTGTCTCCTCATCTTGTATTTCTTAGGGTTTTCGCTGTCTGGAGATCAGTCGCTGGGTTGTCTGTGGTCTAATCGGCTTTCTGACCGGACTCATCGCCTGTTTCATAGACATCGTGGTGGAGGAACTGGCTGGGATCAAATACCAAGTGGTCAAAGAGAGTATCCTGATGATTTGAAGATACACCTAATCAGACTAACTTTCTAGTAAAACTAGATTACTGGGCTTCACTGCACAAGAACAGTACAGAGAGACAAGTGCATTATAATTTTTGCCATTGCACTGCTTTCCTTAAATAGACAATTTAAAAGTGAGTATGTAGATTTGTTGACAGACTGTTGCAGGGTTTTAGTGTTTTACTGAACAGGCGATGCCTACTTCAAACTTTTCATCTTTCTCTATGTTTTAGTATGTTTTTTCTCATATTCTGGACGTAATTGTATAAAGAATGTAATTCTCAAACGATATTCTGGCATCTTATTTCTAAAAATAAGTTTTCTTGAACTGTCTGGCGTTTGCAGGAACGGCCAGAACCCGCTAGGTAGTTACAAAATTCTGTTTCATGCTATCCATGATAGTATATATGTTGCTGGAAAAGAGTAGTCTTTGTTATTATCAACCAAAGTGAGTGATGGTTATTCTTCCTCCCGGTCATAACTGTCATCTAAATGGGGTTAATGTCTTCTTGTGCCTTTAAATTTGTTGTTCATTATAGCTACTGAAACATAATTGGCTCTGTGGCCATGTTTAGTTAATTCCAACCATGTGCTGTCCAAGGACCCCCAAACTTTCCTTGACCTCTGACCCCTCACAGACATAGAGAAGTTTACAGAGGTGGGCGGCCTGTCGATCTCTCTCATCCTCTGGGCTGTCCTCAACTCGACCTTTGTCATGGTGGGGTCCATCATTGTTGCATTTTTTGAGGTAAGACTGAAGGAAAAAGAATGTGACATTTTGGTAACGTTCACTAACCTCGAGGAGGAAGCTGGATTCTCGATCACTATTCACATGAGATGAGAATCCATCTTCACAGGCTGCAAGTTATGTGCTTGCCAATGCCAATCAGTGTCCTATGAGGAACTACTGGCAGCTATAAGTGTGGTTTAAGCGTGACAACAGTGAGAGAAGTGACTGGTCGTGCGGAAACAACAATGGCGAGTCAGTAAGAGGTTAGCGTAAATGCTCCTATAGCATCAGTTCCAACAGAATTGGAGAGTATTTCTTCATTGAAAGAAGAGCAAAGAATGGCACTGAAGGCTTTTCTCCATGGAAGAGATGTTTTCGCTCTTCTCCCAACTGGTTTCTCTTACAACATCATATGATTCGTTGATCTTATCTGAAGTTAGCTCATTATAGAAAATGATTGACAGATGGTTCATCCAAACACCTGCCAAGTATTTTTTGAATAACAGTTTCTAAAAATGACTTCTCAGATGGTTCTGTGTAACAAACCATCTTACGCGTGAGGTTAAATAATCACAGCTTCTGTTTTAGAAACACAATTCCTCTCTTTATTTCAGTTGCCTTCCTCTTTTTGTGTGTTCCTCGAGTGTGAAAGACTTGATTTAGGAGAAGTATGTCATAAAAGCATAAAAGCCTTACATGTCTGAAGTACAGACCTTTCAAACAGATGTGGAAGTGAAAACTTATAAGGCAATAGAATATCTGCACCAGTTTAATTCCAACAGTGCGCAATACTGAAAATTTGTCAGATGAAAATCCTTCTCTATTCCTGCCACTCTGGTTAGCCACAGATTATTAGCTGCTCAGCAGGGGGCAGCCTTTTTTTTTTTTTTTTTAAGTAACTTGAAGTTTCCTCCTGCAACTAGACTGATCAAAGACATGGTTCAGTTGGATTTTCATTCCCACGAAGTTTGCCATGTCATGCGATAACCACTGAGTGAATGTTTCTAGCTTCATTATGAATGTGTAAACACCACCACAATTCTCTGATCACATCTTCACATATATCCTCCTGTAATCATAATTTAACCCTCTCCTCCTCCTCCTCCTTTGTGTCCTCCAGCCCATAGCAGCAGGAAGTGGTATTCCTCAGATAAAATGTTACCTGAACGGAGTGAAGATTCCCAGGGTGGTACGACTCAAGGTACAGACACACACAAATGGATGTACTTGAACCACTGTTTTTGACCAGGAAGGACTCTCCTATGCCATACTTAAACATGTTGTGTGTTTGTCCTCCACAGACACTGGTGGTGAAAGTGTGTGGTGTTATCTGCTCAGTAGTCGGCGGTCTTGCTGTTGGAAAGGTAAACCTCACAATGCAGATCCAAAACATTTACAAACCTCATTTACAGATCACACACTGATGTTATTTGAATTTCATTAGATGGATTTAGATCATTTCCATTCAAAGTTGTATGAATTTATCTTGTATATGTAATTGCCAAGTCCCTCCAAGAACTCCCTTTCATACCTGTCCTTGTTTACCCACAATCCCTTTAGGAAGGGCCCATGATTCACTCTGGTGCTGTTGTAGCTGCTGGAGTCTCCCAAGGCAGGAGCACCTCTTTAAAGAGAGACTTCAAGGTCAGTGTGTGTAGTGAATTTCTGTCCTGTGTGTGTCTCAGGCTACTCAACAGTAGGAAGTATCATATTGGAATTTAAACCGAAGATGTTTTACACAAATTTTTTTTAATTAAAAATTTTACTGTGTATGTTTGTGTGTAGATCTTTGAATACTTCCGGAGAGACACAGAAAAACGGGACTTTGTTTCTGCTGGAGCTGCTGCCGGAGTTTCAGCTGCTTTTGGAGCACCAGTCGGTAAAACACAAAAACCCTTCCTTTGTTGTTAATGTGCCTCAGTTGTGTGGGTAGTTTAGCAGCTGTAAAGCCAGCAGTCCAACAATATGGCTGCATACCCAAACTAAAGACAAAGAAACCGGTGAGGAAACTCCCTCTAACACGTTTATTCCCCAAGGAATAGGAATAGCAATGTACTGTCACTGCAGTTTTATTGACTGACTGTTTATGACAATGATACAAGATTGTGAGAATCATAAGTTAGATAATTGGATACAGCTAAAAAAAGCCCAGGTAAAAGACAAGTGCACTGTTTGGAGTGACCTGTGTCTCCATCCATCCATCCATCCATCCATCCATCTATTATCTATTACTAATATTGAATAATTCTTGCTGAAGTCATCCCTACCCTCCATGTGCTCATATTAAATTACATTGTTTGCAGTATTAAAAAGGTCTTTAATGCTCTTACATCATCGACCCTTCTGAACTAACTTGTCCATGCTGCTTGTTGTGATAATAAAGCTGGGAAGGGAAAATGATGCCTTGTACATACAGAGGCTTTCTTCCTCTAGTAATGTTCACCAGTAGTGTGGAAATGCTTCACGGACCGTGTCTCAGTCAGTTATGTGTTACCATCATGGGAAAAGAGTGCTTGCAGCTTAACTGATGTGAACCCACAAAAGGTTCAGCTCTTCCTGCGCGCTAATCAATCAACACACTTTGCAGAGGATGTCATGTGATGGCGCCAGCCAACTTGGCATCAACTCAGCAGACGTGTCATAAGCAGTTCAAAGGGATTATTCAATTAAAGTGACTACAATGTTGTGTCTTTGGCCGACAGGCGGCGTTCTGTTCTCTCTGGAGGAGGGAGCTTCTTTCTGGAACCAGATGCTGACGTGGAGGATCGTAAGTCACACTGTCCTGTGTCATCCCATCATGAATTATTTAATGATAGGTGGATGAGGATGGCGAATGTTGTTGTCCTTAATTTTTTTGTTGTTGTTTTGTTTTTAATTTCTCATTGTCCTCCTATTTCTTTCTCATCTCCAGTTCTTCGCCTCCATGATCTCTACGTTCACTCTGAACTTCTTCCTCAGTATCTATCACAAAAATCCAGGAGACCTTTCCAACCCAGGTCTCATCAACTTTGGACGCTTTGAGAGTGATGTGAGGAACTTATATTATATGTTGAGTATTTTTCCAGCTTTATGTTGTTTGTTAGTTAATGTAAAAGATGGCATGATGTAATTTTTTTCCTTTTTCAGAGTGTGGCCTATAACCTCTATGAGATTCCCTTGTTCATCGCTATGGGAGCTATAGGTAAAAACTATTTTATTCTGTTCTTCTTAGGATGCACTTGACTTGAGTTTAACTAAGGAGAAAATAGACTTACAACAGCTAGTTATTCGATTTTGAAACATGACAATGTGTATGTATTTTTTCCATTTTTCATCCCTCTCCTGTGCAGGTGGTTTGCTGGGAGCTCTGTTCAACGTTCTCAACTACTGGCTGACCATCTTCAGGATCCGGTAAGGTTTAGAAATGGATCAAATGCTTATAGTTACAAAACAATGTGCCATCAACTTAAGGAAGAAAGTCTCAACAAGGGGTCAGGTGACATTCAAAGAATTGTTTGGTATGTGTGCCAAGAAAAACAAGACATGGTAGCATGAAGGCTTTGCTGTTGCCTGTCAAGGACAGGGTGGGGTGCAAGATGGAGACACTTTCAGATGAGGACTTGAAACAGATTCTCAGAATGACAGCATCTTGTGATTGTTTAAAAATAGCTGCAGAGTAAGAACAGGTACGATCAGTAAGAGACTGACTGATCTGGGAGGAGACTTCTACTAAGGTATCTGTGGTTCCTGCTTCCTTGTCTGGAGCTGGATGGTACATATGTGCAGACCTCATGATTTTTACCTATATAGTTGCTACTACTACAACAAAAATAGTCCATAGTATTGTTATATTGATATACTAAGAAACCAGTACAGAAACTGGGCTTGTCAAATTTAGAAACCATTGATGTAATGAAGAAACCTTTGCCATCTCTTTACACAGAACTGGAGCAAATATTTCATAAAACATTGCTGAAGTGTTTATGTGCTGGGTTATATAAATAAGTAAATGTTGAGTGGGATGCATACCAATGTCTGTTAGACAGTCAAACAAATACAATAAAACATTTCTTTGTAAGATTTAAAGTGTTTGTGTAACATTCGTCACACAAGTGTAAATAGTAATTGTTCAGTATATTGTGTTTAGTGCCTGTCTGGGCAGTCCTGCTTTTAAAAATATCTTCATATCCGTCATCTGACACAGTGAGTGAGTGTAGGGATAAGGTCTGTATTTGTGCTGCATTTCATAACAACAATTGATTCCACTTGGCATTCAAAGAGCCGCATCGCCTGAAGTTACAGTGGCACATTTGGCAGAGGAGCTTTGTTTTCCACTTCGCTGTCATCATTACACCCAGAGTTGCATCGTCACTGCGGAAAGTCCATACTGACACTGACAATACATGACCCTTTTCTTTGGTTGTGGGTCATTAAAACAATTATATGTTGGACTTGAAGACTTCCCCTTTTGTGTGTGTGTGTGTTACAGGTATGTTCATCGCCCTTGTTTGCAAGTGATGGAGGCCATGTTGGTCGCTGCAGTGACAGCGACCGTGTCATTCACCATGATCTACTTCTCCAATGACTGTCAGCCTCTGGGGCCAGAGCACACTGAGGAGTACCCACTGCAGGTACACACACACACACACACACACACAGCACTCACAGATGTCACCTACGTTAGCAGTCTGAGCACAATCTCTTGCTGACTTTTCTAGGTTTAGACGATGACATGTAATAAAACTAAAACCAAGTTTTAGTTACATGGTGTCATGAGCACAGTCATGCGTCATCACAGTTTTAAAACTTTGATGTGCAGAATTTAGAAAATTAGACTGACACGAGTTCAGATTAACATAAGACAATAAGACATGTCCATCTCACAGTGAATTTTGGTGCTTCCTATTTTTTTGTCATTGCAGTTTCAGTTCAGTTAAGATTTACCAGCATTTATGTCCTAAGGACAATTACATCATTACATCATATGCACTTTGAATCACTGATCCAAGACAACACCAAATATCTATGACAATCCTTCCTTCACCCTTATTTGTCCTCATGCCATTCATTTAAATTGCATTTTCACTGGCAGATGGCATGTAAAGTTTCAACAAGGACACCAAAACAGGAAGGATGGCTCTCTGTGTTTTCTCTTCTTCCTCTCTTATTGGCACACTCTAAGTGTTTTCTGTTTCTCTCTCCTAGTTGTTCTGTGCAGATGGGGAGTATAACTCAATGGCAACGGCCTTCTTCAACACTCCTGAGAGAAGTGTTCGTAGTCTCTTCCACAACCAACCAGGTACAGCACTGACTAAAATAATTATGCACAAACATGTACATCAGCTATCTTTTTTTAAATTTATTTTGTATACAGGCCCGAGTGGAAACATTGCGCTCACTTATCTTTTTATTACATCACTTCTTATTCCTCTCTCTCTTCAAGGAACCTACAACCCCTTGACCCTGGGCTTGTTCACTCTGACTTATTTCTTCCTGGCATGTTGGACCTATGGCCTGGCGGTGTCTGCTGGAGTCTTCATCCCATCGCTGCTAATAGGAGCAGCCTGGGGAAGATTGTGTGGAATACTGCTGGCCTCCATCACCTCCACTGGCTCGGTTAGTGTGTGTGTACATCATGCTTCACTCTGTGAGGACAAGACGACACCTTTCAGTTCCCTTTATAGAAAACAGGCTGAACTATGACCTGAAATTAAAGTCTGAAACTGTTTGTAGTTTCTGTGACATGCCAGTGTGGTTACTTAAGACCACATTTCCCATAACACCTGATATCAGTCATGGTATTTGCTCCAACCTTTTAGTGACTGATATTGCTTTGTGTGCATTTGTTTTCTTTTGGGGTTTCCTGAAGAAGACACATGTTGAAAATCATTTGAAAATGGTTTTTAAATGAATTGTTGAGTAGAGATCTTCCTTGAACTAAGCTGAAATTCCTGATATTATTATGTACTGTTTGATTTTGCTGTGTGTTTCGTCAGATCTGGGCTGATCCTGGTAAATATGCTCTGATTGGAGCTGCAGCTCAGTTAGGTGAGTAACATTAATTCTCATCTTGATAGTGTTTCTTTTAGAGAAATACAAAATGGACCATATTATTCCGACCAATCACAGTAGCACATGCACAACTTGTTGAGAACTATTAATACCCATAAATTGTCTTTCCATTTTTAACAGACTGTGACTCTTAATTTATTCTGTTAAATAGTAAAAGATAAAAGTCTAGCACCTTTAATAATGCACTGCACTCCACAGGTGGCATTGTAAGGATGACTCTCAGTTTGACTGTCATCATGGTGGAGGCTACAGGAAACGTCACATACGGCCTTCCCATCATGCTTGTCCTCATGACTGCCAAAATAGTAGGAGACTACTTTGTAGAGGTGAGTAAAGAGATACAGAGGCACCTCCTTCTGTGTCCCATTTGCTGATGTTATAAATGCATATTAAAGTATACCTCACCACAGAAATGCACCATTGTCCCACAATACAATCCACAGACGAAATGGAGGAGAGGACAGAAAGCATTTTGCTTTCTCTCTGTGTGAAGTTTAATTGGCAAATGCCATTTTAAAGTCGCAGTGTGTCTGACATCTGACAAGATGAGTATAGGGTACATTCTGTACACAGTAACCTGTCTCTTGCTGCTTCAGGGTCTGTATGATATCCACATCAAGCTGCAGAGCGTTCCCTTCCTGCACTGGGAGGCTCCTGCCACCTCCCACTGGCTGACGGCAAGGTAGGCTCTGTTCTGTTGGCTGATGGCTGATTGAGAGCCGTTGTGGAGCTTGTAAAAGATATTTTAAAGGACCTGAGTGAACTTTGATTTTTTTGACTTGAGTCTGGCACTTTCTTAATTTCTGCTTTTTCTCTTTTTATCCTTATTTCTATTCAGAGAAGTGATGAGTTCTCCGGTCACCTGTTTGAACAGGATAGAGAAGGTGGGAACCATCGTGGACATCCTCAGCAACACATCGACCAATCACAACGGCTTCCCAGTTGTTGTGCAGGTCACTGGTGGTGACGAGGTATTTTTTTTAAATTGAGTTTGTGTTTTTTTAGGAGAAATAATGCAAACACCTGTAGCCATGAAGTGTACCTCCAGTACGACTCCTGGCACTGAACATTATAGATTGACGATACTGTACCAGAAAGGGAATTTGACTTTGAGTTTACGCTTACAGATTAGAAAAGAAACTGTTTTTCTTTCACTCAACACACCTTCTTTTCTTCTTTTCTTCTCTCCCATTCAGCCAGCAAAGCTCTGTGGCCTCATCCTTCGTTCTCAGCTCATTGTTCTTCTCAAGCACAAGGTACCGTCAGCGATGGGGAAAAAGATGTTAACAGCATTTTCAGATAAATTCATCGGTGTGATGGTTTAAATGTAATCTGTCTCTGTTTGTCCCCGCTCTGTCCTGGCAGGTGTTTGTGGAGTTGGCCCGGTCTCGACTGACCCAGAGGAAGCTCCAGCTGAAGGACTTCAGGGACGCCTATCCCCGCTTCCCGCCGATCCAGAGCATCCACGTGTCCCAGGACGAGAGGGAGTGTATGATGGACCTCACTGAGTTCATGAATGCAACGCCTTACACTGTACCACAGGTAACACACACATACATAGACATATTGCACTACTGATATTCAGGCACAGATTTACTCCAGTTTTTAACTTGTAGCTGTTGTTGCAAAATATTTATATATGAACAAGGCTTCTTAATTTTTATCCAGTGTTTCCTCAGTGTTTAATGCAAAGTTACTTAGGCTGCTCTGTTGTTGTTCTTAGTGGGATTAATTACATCTAGTTTGGTTTCTTTGTGCTTCAGTCTCTTTTCTGTTTTTATTTCTCTGTGTAAATTTTTTTTTTTAAATTTTTTTGTATAAATGAATGAAGTTGAAGTTTAAAAGAGGCGGTTTGTTTGCAGGAAACGTCCCTGCCTCGTGTGTTTAAGCTGTTCAGAGCTCTGGGACTGAGACACCTGGTGGTGGTGGATGATGAGAACAGGGTAAGAGTGTGTGTTTGTGTCTCTCTGTCAATCCCTGTATGTCTTTTTACCTTGAGTGTTTTTGGCCTACACAAGAACACCTCTTTAAGTATGGATCACATTATTTAATGATCCCTTTCATGTTGCTGACTGCCACGATGATGATGATTTTTCTCCTCTGCAGGTGGTTGGACTGGTGACCAGGAAAGACTTGGCCAGATATCACATGGGCAAACACGGACTGGAGGAACTTCAGCTGGCCCAGACATAGTACACACACACACACACTCACACATACACAAATCCATGAACTATGACCACCTCATAAGCTGTTGACCACCAGCTATGCAGCCCGAAAGGACACCATCAAGGGCCAACAAGAGGCCTTATTCATTGAAGCCAAAATGACCACCAAGGAATCCCCATCTAAAGACTGAGGTCGACTTTTGGTGTAAAAATTGGATGACCAAACAACTGCCCCCTAATTCACAAATTTCCTCTGTGACATTGGTGTGATGTGATTTACTTTGAAAGGATTCTGAGGTGTAGACCCCCATTAACACAGTTTATATCACAGAATGGCAGGATCTTTTCAGAATAAAACAAAACAGCCAGCTGAAAGAGAGGAAGAATCGGTTTGATGTGCGTTAGCTGGTAAATTGTTGTTTTCACAAAAAGATCTGCACATGAGTCTCTCTGTCTGTTCTCAGTCTTATTCTGCCTCCTCAACATCATGTGAACAGTTTAATGTTACTTCTTTTATGAAGCAGCAACGTTTTGATAATGTGGTGATGCATTATTAATCAGTTATAACATTGATTAATTCCATTTTTAAATAATTCAAATGGATGCTTTTATTGTCTCGCTATTGAGCTAAAGGAGACATTTCAAGTGGTTTGCTTTGAAAACCTGATTTTGAGTGAGTGTTCAAGAGTCAGTTCTTCATATCAACAACTTTACCGACTGTTTATGGTCTTCTTTGGCAAAGTTAGTGTTTTCCATTATTGTGTAGTTTTGCACTGAGCGAATGCTGTTATTTATTGTTGTTGAAGTCTTGTTTGAATTTTAAATGTGTGGTTTGGGCTCACACCTGGTCAGGCAAAGTTTGGGTTTCACATTTCACATAATTTAAGACACTTTCACAAGTGCAGTTTGAAGAAAGGAGAGGAGACTTCATGGCCGCCTGATTATTGTTGAATCTCATTTGGCCACAAGATGCAGAGTGTGAGGGATCTGTTTTTACATGGAGATACAGATCCTTCCTTCTCTCTTTCTGTCAGCTTTATTTAGCATATATATATTTGTACTACTGTCAGTAAAAAAAAATAGATTGGTACTCATCATTTTTCACTCCGTCAAATGTTTGCACTTTGACCTACTACTGAAAAAAGTCTACTACCCACAAGTGTCCCTCCTGAAGCTCTATATGAATGTAAACCTGTGTTTACCACACACCTTCTGTTTTAACCAATCAGTTCATTCCTGCTCGGTCAGGGTACCACACAAAACACAGATACTCTGATTTATAATTATTTTATTTAGTCAATTTGTAAATCTAACAATTCTTCAAGTATCAGTGTTAATTTGTTTTTCTCTGTGCACTTCATTGGTTTTACTCTTTTTTGTCTTCTTCTTGGTCTTTGTTTTGTTGTACAGTTCTAGATGTTAAAATATAGACTATGCTCAATTTTATAACCACTGGATAAGCCTTTTGTGAATTAATAAAGTTGAAATTTATCTATTGTTATACGATTTGTTTGTCTGTTTAGGGAAATTTAAACCAGGTTTGCCTGTCTCATGGTAGTCTCATTTTCTCATTTAAAGTGAAAGTTGCTAATTGAACGACTCACACATGTCAGATTACTTCAGCGGCAAGAATCAGCTGATCCTTATTTACATAAAACGTGAATTTTAGTATACTGGCTATAAGTGACATGTTTCAATTAAATGCAGCTAAGTCACTGATCGCAAGTTGGATTCTACCGTGTTTGATATCTACTGTATCACAATCACTGTTTGAAAATGCATTCAAACATGAAGGTTTTGTTTGATAAGTGTTCACAGAGGACAATTTAAATATTTTTCTGGTGTAATACTGATGATCAGGACAGAGAAGTTATTCCTCAACCAATGTTTCTACTGATGGTTTCTCACTCTTGTGGAACACAAGATATATTATATTGCTCCAGTGCTCTTTGTGAGAGTAGGATGGATTTCGTCCACCTTTCATTATACTTTTCTGTACTGTTCTGACCAACCTGCTGTTTGAGGCTTGACAAATCTGTAACCTTTTCAGTCCCGATCCAAATTTGTGTTTTTGTACTTTTTCCATTCCTCTGCCTCTCCAAGTGTCTCTTTAGAGAGAAACTGAATGTAATATTCATAATTACATTTTCATTAGTGTATAATCACCTAAAAGTATCACTGTGTTTTCATTAGCTTAGAGCTAAAGAATGATAAGCCCTTCATATCTACAGTGGGAGCAGCTCAGCAGAGATTACTCTCTCTTCTACTTTTCTTCTTTCTATTTAGTGAAGATGACTTCAGGAGACACATGTCTGAAACTCATTAATAACATCATCAAAAGAGTCTTGCAGGTCTTATTATTTGTAACTGACTGATTCTTTATCTCATTCTGTTTAATGCTCTTATGCAGGTGCAGATGGCTGAAACAGGCAGAGATATGCTGATAATTAATTACAACATGAACTAATATCTCCTACAAATCTGAATGTAACAAGTAGATTGTGCATACTTGTGTGGGAATGACAGCTAATTGTTTTAACTTATAACTCAGGCAAATATTGAATCATTCAAACATGATTGATCTCACTTATTCTGTTGTTTTTTCGCAGAGTTGCAGGTGGCTGTAGCAGATAAAGGTATAGAAATAGTTATGGGCAACATGAGCACATGTCTCCTGTAAGTCTTAATATCACTGTTAATATTAATTTACTCTGCCACTCGCTGACCCCAAACACCATTCAGAGGTTAAAAGGGAGCTGAGTGTCCTCCTCCCAGTGCACAGCTGCTCCATCACCAAGACCCCTGCAAGACTGCCTCCCTGTGGTAACACCTGGTAACTGTAGGGAGCAGGTAACTCAGAGCAGCATTGGGCTCCTCAGGTGCAGCCTCACCATAGAGAGAAGACAACGTATAAGACCAAGACTTAACGTTCCCACAGTACCTCCAGAAGAAGAAATGCTCCCTCCTGACCAGATCAGAAGGACGACTGAGGGCAGGACAAGATGAAGAGCATGTGGTGTTTCAGTCAGCAAAGTCAGTAAGCCCTTTATTAAGACTGCAGAAGTAGATATAGTGACATACATTTGTGATAAGCTAAAGTTCATGATAATTGATAATATTCTATAAAATATTCCTGAGTTGTTTTTGATGTCAGGACTCCACTGAACACACTTCTGCACCAACTCTGCTTCCAGAGCCCAAACCAGAGCGTCACAAATTAGAAGAAGACGACAGCGCCAGTCAAGAGGATGAAGAGCATCCTGAAGTCAACTGTGTAGGATGAAGCAGGTTTGTGAAGCTCCTTACATACACTGAAGAATAAGCATCTGCAGAAATCAAAATGTAATCTGAGGCACTGACACATCAGAGTGAGTGAGAAATTAAATGCATTGGAAAAAGTTCATCTTAGCATTAAGATGTTTAGGTTATGTTTTTTTTTTTTGTTTGGTTTTTTTTTGCATCAGTCCATGTACCAGATTTGAGGAGCTCCAATATATCTAACAGGTCTGAGGATCCATCACAGAGTAGGGATTTAAGAAGATCTCATTGTGGAGACTGGAAACACAACAGGACGGATGGTATGAAGGCTCCATTCACTGCAATTCATTCTATCAAAACACACAAAACAGAGAAATCCATCAAGGCCGACAGGAAGTTAAGAACCATTTTTGACACTCTGCTGATGTAAAATCAGATTAATTAATTAAATCAGATTTTTTCATTGAGGTTTGAAAATCCTCAAATTCAGATTTTTCTCACTTTAATGTGGCCGAAGTAACCGTAGGAATCATTGTAAATTCAAGTTTCAAATTAAGTATTGAAATGACCTCAAGGCTGCAGCCTCATACAGCTCCAGTCGCTTTTGCCTCCAAACAGTCTGAAGACAACAGAGCTAGAAAATCTATACAAAGGACAGAGGATAGACTCTCCAGGTGGTATTAATAGACAGCCCAAAGTATGCTAATCAATCAGCTGAACTCAGAGAGCTGAGTGCAGTCTGACTGCCGCTGAGCCTTTTATGCAGCCTGATATTTATGTTAAAATGCTCGGTAATGGACACAAATGCTCAGGTATCGAACCGGCGAGGTCAGGTGAGGTGGCTTCGCTGTGAAGTTAATAATTCAGCTAAAGATGTGAAATGCTTCCAGAAATGTCCTCAGTTGTTGACAACATTTCTGACTATAAAACAGCTGTTTATTTTTGTTCTTGTTCTTCACAATCTCGCTGTAGTTTAAAGTAAAATCAATCAGCAGCTCTCTTTTCAACCCCAGTTGTCTTTTTCACAGCAGACATTTTAACTTAGGAAAAGTATAGTTGGTCATAATAATAACTATAACATTATCAACGGCTCTGTTCTATTCAAGCGTCCCAGTAAGTCATGACAGTGTGAGGATGCTAAAACTGGAGCAGCTAAATGGTATTCATCCGTCATTCATTTTATTATTTTCACCTTTTCCTATTGTGTCTTCTGTGAAAAAGACATTATATGAATTGGCATTCTGGTCATTATCCTCTTCAGAATAAAAGTCTGTAGTGATCTGAGTGACATCTTAGCATTGTAATAATACTCTGTTCTGCACTGACGATGAAAATGTGTGTTATTTAAAAAAAAAGGACCTAAAGAATCAAAAGTACTCATAATTCAGAAAATGCTCCTGTGAGAGTTTGTATTTGTGTCTGTAATATACTATTGGATTGATTTTTGTTTAGTCTTTAGTGTTTTAATTGTAGTCATAACCAGCTCTATTTATTTGTATACGACAGCTTTATTTCACTCTGTATTTGCCAGAACAGATGAGTGCGCTCCTGACTTCATGTTATGAAGATGCTTCCTCAGCGCAGCAGGTCCTCGGCCGCTGCCCGCTGAGCATTTTATCAGGTTTTTCCTGTTAGAGTAAAAAATGTGGGTGTGCATGACTGAACCCTGCGGGGCTCCTTTCATGGAGACACTCTTTATGTCACCATCCACGACTACCTTGTTCAAGCACACATTTTATAGATGTCACTCATTCCACCAGGGAGCGCCGCTGCTGCTGATTTATATTTCCATAAAGCAATATGGATATAATGGGTTTACAGTCCTGCTCGCTTTAGGACAGACGGGAGAAAGAGCCACTGCTGACACTGACAGGGGTGACTGCTAGGGCAGGATATTAAATCACTTTTTACTGTTGTTAACCATTTTAAAATTATAGATTTGGACAATGAGGCTCAAGATTTTTTCCAGCTTGAGGGGAGAGAAACACCTCAGTGCTTTGTGGTTTTGTCCAGAAAACCAAATGCACTTGTCATACATAAACTGTTGTGAACCACGCTTCTATTTTTTAAATAAAAATGATTTCTGTAATCTTCCTAGAATAATTAGAATAATCTATGAGTCATGATTCTGTAGTATTGTGGCTGAGAGCACAGTGTTTTAAAAGGGTTAGACTTGTTAGACACTTACATGATTCATCCTTGCAAGACCTAAAGAGAACAATAAACCAGTGTTGGAAGAAATACTCAGATCTTTTATTTAAGTAAAAGTTGCAGTATCACAGTGTAGAAATGCTCTTTTACAAGTGAAAGTAGTATTAGCATCAAAATATAATTAAGTGCCATAAGTAAAATTACTTGTTATGCAAAATGTCCCATTTCAGTAGAATATGTATTTCATGATTATATAATAATTATTGATGTGTTAATGTTTGCTTTAATGTTGCAGCAGGTAAAAATGGGACTAACTTGAATTACTTTTATATACTGCTCACAAGTTTCATCTCGAATAATACATTGAAATGTATTATTTGATTATATTTTGTAATAATAATCCAAAAGCTTTGAAATAAATGCAGTGAAGTAAAAAGTGGAATATTTCCCTCTGAAATATAATGAAGTAGACGTACACAATAAAGTAGCATAATGTGGAAATACTGGAAGTACAAGAACCTCAAAATTGTACTTAAGCACGGCACTTGAGTTAATGCACTTCCTTTCCACCAAGCAGCAATAAGCAAAGGCAGATAATGTGAATTTTACTTTGAGAAAGGCTGCTCTCTGGTGGCTGACTGACATTTTAGATTGGAAAGTAGACGAGTGAGTTGCTTATAGCTGCTTTACTGAATGATGAAAACCCTAAAACTAGACTTGCAAGCAATTATGATAGGGTCCAATGCAATCAGGGAGCTGAGATCCTCACTGAAGAGGTGCTGAAACACACATTTCACTCTCGCTCAGGCAACCTTGAAATAAGTGTGACTAAATATTGGCAGTGAAAATGTGTGTCCTCCTCTCCAGTGAAAAACTGGAGGTATTCCTCCAGCAGTAATGTCAGCACACGTGGTTTGTAAGTGTGTTTTTTTGTCTTAATTGACCTCCAGCTGTGCTTTACAATAGTAACTGAGCCTGGAGTGTTTTCGGCTGAACCTTGTGTCAGGTCAGCCTGAAATTCCTTGAGTCTCGTTCACCCTTTGTTCTCACAGATAGATTCACTTTGTGTCTGTCTTCTCTTAGCTTCAATGGAAACATGCTCAGACTGTACCTTTGAATTTTCAGCTTACAGACATAATAAACTAAGACTGTTATTATAGGCAGGAATGTCCCAGTTTGTGCAAAATGTAATAGGATGTAAGTTTTTCACACAGCGGAAGTTTGCAAAGTAAACGCTTTAAACTGTATATTTTCTTGTCCCCTTGTAAAATACACCAATAGATGGTTGACATGAGGATAGCTGGGACAATAAGGGCATCACATTTGCTATAGTTTATTCCAAAGAAGGAAAGGAAATATGTAATGTTTAAAGAAAATACCCGTCAATATTTTAACTTCATTTTAACTGCGCGTGTGCATGTGTATGTGTATCTCCAGTATATGTGTGTGTGTAGGTATGCTTATGTTATTGCAGGTTATTTTAATGTTCGGTGTTTCAGAGAGGTGTTGATTTGTTGGCTTCATAGCTTCATAGCTTTTTCTTTATTTCATGCCATTCATTCTTTCTTTCCTGTTTTTTTTTTTTCTTAAATACTCTCCTCCTCTTGTTTCAGTTACTTCACTTCCTCCGTGTGTGTGGACTGACTGGTTTCACCTGTGAGCCACCCCTCCTATAGTATTTAGTGTGTATGTTCACTTCACTCTGTGCCACTTCGTCTTGTCTACATTGTGTGTCAAGCCTTCCAGCCTTTCCTTAGTTTTTATTCTGAGTGTTTTTGGATTTTTACTTAGTTGACCTGTTTTTGATTCTAGCCGGCTCCCTGTTGGACTGCCTTCCCTGGTTTTGACTCTTGCCTGCCTCAATCCTGTAAGCCTTTGTGCTTTTAAATTCTCCTTTCTCCTCCAACTCCTTTCCCGTGCTCGTAGATGAGTTTGCCTTTCTGGGTTTTTTCCTAATGTGTCACGTTCAACAGTAGAAAGCAGCATGAAGGCCAGTGACAATGTTAATGTTACTTTTTTCCATATCTTTTACTTCAGTCTCTCTTTCAAACTCGACACAAGTTGAACCATGTCGCCATTGCACTTGTTCCCAGACTGTAAAAAAAAGTACATAACATTCAACTGCCAACTGAGCTGCAGCCAATTAATACCTCTACTACTGCATATATACTACATATACAACTGCAGAGTCATTTGATCTGGGACCGAATGCCGATTGTACCCTGTCCCACTGAAGACAAAAGCCAGATGTTAATGAGTGTTAGTGGGTTTTTCGTGCAGAATGAAAGGTGTATTAGACAAATCTTGGAAGCTGCTTCAGCTCTGTCTCGAGTGTCTTCATCTGGGTCCAGCTCCTTCAGATTCTTGTGACCCCGCATGCCAAAATGTGACAGTAGTTTGTGGTGCTGTTGAATTTAATTGAACTGTGTTGAGATGTGCTTCATAATATTTTGCACAGACCTTTTATATGAATGAGGTTGGAGTAAATATTAGTCTCAACTTCCGCTGCTAGAATCTCTAACCTGTGAGAGGTTATCATAACTGTGTCTGTTTAGCTCTACAGAGGTGGGAGTCTCTGTGACTTCTGTCTGGAAGACTGGCTTTGCTTGTAATTGACAATTATGGACAAAATAAAGAGTCTTGTCCAATGTGTTTCTGCAGCCAAGCACACAAACTATCAGGGTGATCCGAGGCCGTGGAGGGTTGGACTCCCAGTGTCTGACAGTCGTCTGTCGGGGGGACAAATAAGCTGCGAGAGGAGTCCTCTGCTGCCTGCATAACTTCTGTGGAGAGTTCCTCACCCTCATCTGAAAAGGTAAAATTCATTTCAAATAAGAATAGATTTGGAAATGTTAAAACCAAAGAGCCAATGAAATATTCAGTGATCATTTGTGGAATGATGGGTGGTTTTGTTGTTTTAGAGATGAGGTTATGATTTTGTTACTTTTGTTGGGCATCAGCTTCATCAAAATGAAGAAGTCCTGTTTATGCTTCCTTGTAGCAGTTTGATGAAGTAATTAGTTGTTTAATCTGTTGACTGACAAAATATTTGACAGTTTTGACGATCAATAAGTCATTTATTTGACTTATGAGCATTTTCCGACACTATATAAACCAAATAGTTCATTAATTAATCAAAAAAAAAAAAAATCAATAAACAATAGTGAAAATAATCATTGGTTGCAGCCTGAACCCAGACATTTGCCACATTTGTTTAATGACTGTTTATAATGTACTGTATGTTTCTGTGTTTACGTGTGTGCGCATCCATGCCAACATGTGAGTAAATACAAATACAAATTATGATAAAACGAGCACGAGTGTACAACCGTGCTGCCAAATTTGCTAATAACACCATCTGAAGCAGAATTGAGTCAAGCTCACTATTACACATTAAACTCACTCATTACCTGACAAAAAAGCCTCTCACTCATTCTTTCATCCCCTGACAAACTTCATTTCCACCCCTGATTCCCTCCACACTTATTCAATCACCGCTTGACACACCTTTGTATTTATTCATTCATCGCTACCTGGTGACTACCTTCGCTACATCAGGTTATTATTCATTCCCTCAGAGAATTAGCGTCTGGGTCATTCAGTCATTCTCGGTCTGACTGAATCAGGCAGTTAAGGTTGACTGGGCTCCAAATGAGTCGGGTTATTCTTTCCACACTAAGCAGAGATAAATGCTCCCCACCCAATATGCTGTCAGAAAACCATTTAGGCGCTGCTTATACACACCCCCCCGGGTGCATATCCTACATACTGTATCTGTGCATGTGAGAGAGAAAGCAATTACCAGAGCTCATGTTCCCACAGCTTAATGGAATAAGTTGACAAATCAATGCAGATTACACTTGCAAATCCATGAGATATCAGTCCGTGAATTCAATTTGAGGTATGTTACTAATGTGCGTGATTGCTTTTCCCTCAGTCGTCAGCAACTTTTGACCCCGATCTTACAAACAGCAAGAGAAATGACTAAGACCGTTGGCAGGACACTGGTCAGACAAATGTAAATGAGCTTTAAACAGTTAGTTGTGCTTTTTTTTTTTATGGCTGGATGATCTCTTTCATAATCCTGTAAAACCACAACTTGATGGGGTTTTTTTTTCATTTAATTGGTTTTGCAGTTAATATATCTTGGTTTTCTATTTTGTTCTTTTATAAGAATTAAAGATATAAAGTGTTAATTGGTTAATTTTTGGGGGTGGATGTTGTTACCTTTGGACAAAGCCAGGCTAGCTGTTTCCCTTTGTTTCCAGTCTTTATGCTAAGATAAGCTAATCAATTGGCTTCATATTTACCATATATACATGATTGGTATCAGTCCTCTCGTCTTACTCTCAGCAAGACAACGAATCCCAAAATGTCACTCTAATGTTGTCCTGTGATGGACTGGTTGTTCACTTGAGGATTGAGGTCACTGCCCGTTGAGCATTTTATCAGGTTTTTCCTGTTAGAGTAAAAAATGTGGGTGTGCATGACTGAACCCTGGGGGACTCCTTTCACCGAGACACTCTTTATGACACCATCCACGACTACCTTGTTCAAGCACACATTTTATAGATGTCACTCATTCCACCAGGGAGCGCCGCTGCTGCTGATTTATATTTCCATAAAGCAATATGAATATAATGGGTTTACAGCCCTGCTTGCTTTAGGACAGACGGGAGAAAGAGCCACCGCTGACACTGACAGAGGTGATCATGATGTATTTATACGATGAGGCTCAAGATTTTTGCCATTTTGAGGGAATTTTTTTTATGGACTGTCTGTTTTATTTAACAATGATCTCTGAAATCTCTTGAGGATAATTAATCTTGATTTCATTGTATGGTATTTTATTGACCTCACTGACCTCCAGCTGTGCTTCATATTAATGACTGAGCCAGCAGTGGTTTGGATGAACCTGTTGGGCAGGTCATGTCAGGTTTGAGTGAAATTGGTGTTCAGGTCTTGTTTGCCTTCTCACAAACAGGTATAGATTCAGTTTGTGTCTGTGCAGACTATTCTTAGGCTTATATTTTAGAAACATTTAGCCTTATGCATGTATGTTTTTTAATATTCAATGTTTTAGCAAAAGTATATTAATCCGTTTTCTTTCTTTTGTTCTTCAGCACAAACTTGTCTGACAAAGGGTGTTTTCTTACATAGGCTTGCTTAGCTCAATAAGTGACAATTTTTGTTTATGGATAGGATCTGATATATCAGCTATTTTGCAGTTTTTTAAAGTTGTATCATGTCCCCTGTGAAATACACCCAATAGGTGCTTGGCATGATGCCACCAGGGTCAATCAGGACGGCACATTTGCTGTGGTTCATTACAAAAAAGGAAAAGACAATCAGTAATGTTGAAAGAAGCCAAGTTATTAATAGGCAATATTATGTGTCAATATTTATAATCTTTATGAAAGAAATAACAACCTGTCACAGATTTTACTTATTATCTGAGGTTGTTTTCTCAAGTAATCCAGAAATGATGTATCTGTATCATATATATGATCAGATGTGAACCTTGACTGATATCTATTATTCAAATAAAGACCAATACTTACCCAAATATACTGGTTTGGCTCAAA